>CM046960.1:20687211-23187211 GCA_025698475.1 Gossypium anomalum | reverse complement strand
ATTTCTTATTATCATTCTTAGAACATGTTTTTCAACATGATGTAAGATTAGAACAATGGGTTCGCATTCTTCCTCTTAAAAAGGTTCGGGTATATTAAAGAAGCAATCTTGATTCATTATTTGTGCAGAAGACATTTACTGAAATTTGCAGCATTTGTTGTTTCCATTCCAACTCTTTGAAAATTTACATCAGGATTCTACAAAATATTCCACAAATGACATGAAAAAATTTATAATTTGTAATAGTTCCTTGCCTATATCAGATCGCGTTTATTTCATTTTCATTTTAGTTTGCATTTCCATTTCAAAATATGATTGTGATACTTGTTCTAATAGTTATGACTACTTTCCATTTCGTAGAGGAAGGCAATCTTGAAATCCTCTTTGAGAAATCTGTTGTACGATTCAAAGTCTTACGCCCAGTTGCAACCATTTCTTATTGCACCTCTTTCTTTAGATTACATGTTTTTTCAACATCGATATGTGTGCAACTCAAAGATGGCACTAAACAGCGTCACGTTATTTTTTCTCGTATTCTCCAGGTGTTTGGTTTAATTAAAAAGGTTCAATTTATATAAAAAACTTACGGCAGTAATCATATTCAATGAACCTTATTTTGATTAGTTTAATACCTCGACATTTACTGAGTAAATTTGTCGTCATATTTGTTGTTTCCAATTCATTAACTACTGAGATTGAATTTTCATTTTCCAAGTTCTTTTATTGTACTTATTCCACTAATAAGCTTAGATTCATACTTTTTAGAAAAATTGGGCTACAAATCTCTAGTTAAAATTGATTTTGAACAAGTTTAACTAATAGCAAGTCATACCCAGTATGTAGCGTTAATGTTTATTACGGTACTAAAGTCTTAACTTGTGGAAGTGACAGTACTTTACGAGGAGAATGAATTTAAGAAATAATTGGAAATATGGGTTTTGATAGAAATTAATTTTCAAGTGTTTTCAATCATTGGAGGAAAAGTTTATCTACTTTCGGCATTAGTAAGCGGACGTTAATCATATTTTCAGGCTAACTAACTGACAAATAGTGAAGAAACATTGATGGAATAATTAGTCTGCATAAAGCTTATTTGACAGCAACCGTGCGGTTATAGATTTAACAATTGCATAACTAACTAGTGTGGTTATATAGCCTTGAATAAAGGTAATCTGTCATATGCGTCAATTTCGAATCGCCTAAATTGTTTTAACCATCAACATAAAATTGTGTCTACAACAAACCCTGAAATTATACTTGGCGGCATGACATAAATAAATATGTATTTTTGTGATCACCCTTATACTATATCCCTTATTGCTTTTATATATGCCATTATTTTCTAATTTATAACGGTGTTTGGTTTCATGTGGGCCATAGTTCAATCTGAATTTCACTAGAGAATTGTTCCATATCTGACGTAATCATCTTTAATGAACCTTATTTTTAAATATTAGTTTAATGCCATTTAAATTATAAATTGAAGTATAAATGTGTCTTTGAATTAATGTTAAATTGTATTATTTAAAATCTAATGCCAATTAAGTGGAAATATTGAATGTACTAATTAGAATTGAACATATTGAATGTTTTCTTTATACCTTGTAACTATTCTAGTCTAATGTTTATAACACTTCCTACACATGCCAATTTCCCTACAAATCGTTCGAAATTGATTTCGCACTAATTTAACTTTATAGTTCCTTGGATGTAGACAGCGTTTGTGTTCATTCGGTACAGTTTCAGCGGCACGTGATACTCAAGAGACGTACGGTGTGGGAAAATAATTGTGACACTTTCGTGGGTTTGGCAATGCGTTATAAAGCTCTCCGCAGTATTCCTTGAGACGAGTGTTTCTAACAAGTCTTATGAAGCTTTTGTGTTAGGAAAAGTTTGCCACTTAGCATTAATAAGCGGACACTTGAAATCCTCATTTCAAAGACCCTAAACGCGACAAATGGCAGACGGCAGGACTGGGAATAATTGCCTTGCATTGATAAAGGTCCTGTCTCCGTGCGCAACTTAAGCGATTGCTTAAGCTATTTGAATACTCAGCGCAAGAATTAAAATTTCACGTTTACAATACCCCGTATTCCAATTGTTCTCTTCAATAAAATTGTGCATGTTCTAAATTAAATTATGCTTTATTGTACGAAAATAAAACCTGGATTCTATAGAAAACTTTTACTTAATACACTATTATTTTATATATGCCATTATTCTTAATTTAGCAGTAGTAACTGGAACTTCGGTAACCATCTCAAATCGGAGCACTAGGTGGTCCATATTGATAAATTTACACATCTGAATTATTTAAATATTAAGTTCAAATGCATAATATTGATTTGAATGTTCTAGCATGGTACCAAAGTGAAACAATCTCATTTCCTTGAAAGTCTTTTACAATTTAGGCACATTATAAGGGGATAAATACCTTGACTTCTCGAAGTTTTGAAAACAACATATCGTGCCACAAGATATCCCAAATGACATGCACTATAATTTACTTAATGTTAAGCGCCTACCATACACGTTGTTTATTTGCCAGTTATATTCGATCTAATCTAATAGTTGAATGCTCATTTTTTAACCATCAATCTTGAAATCCTCTTAAAACTTGTAGTTAGAGTCTTAACCAGTTTGTACTCTCTTAAGATTACATGTTATTGTCAACAGAGATACCTTTATGTGATAATCGTCCCATATTGCTTTCCGCCAATTAAAAAGGTTTAATTTATATAACTATCTTATTTAATATTTGAAATACCTCAGGTATTCTTTTAAGGTGCGTGTTTATTTGTTTCAATTTAACTCTCTGAAAATTTTTCATTTTCCAAGTTCAACACTTATTCACTAAAAGCCTCGATTCAGTGGCCTTATTTTACCCCAGATTAGTTAATCTCCGTTCCTTGAAAGTGTCTATATAATTTAAATTCACATTACCTTTAAGGGAAAAATACCTTGACTTCTCGAAGTTTTGAAAACACACATATCGTGCCACAAAATATCACATGCACTATAATTTGTAATAGTTCCTTGCCAATGGACACGTTTGTTTCATTTTCCAGTTTCACTAATTCGATACTAATCTAATAGTTATGACTACTATCATTTTGGTAGAGGAGAGGCAATCTTGAAATCCTCTTCTTAAGTGCTGTAACGATTCAAAGTCTTAACTTGATTTTTTTATTCTTCTTTCTTTAGATTACATGTTTTTGTCAACATCGAGAAAGAAACTCCAAAGATTTTGGCAACATACATCCCACATTCTCCCTGTAAAAAAAGGTTCAATTTATATAAAAACTTAATCTTATTCATTATTTGGGTAATACCTACGACATTTACTAAAATTTAACGTCGTTTGTTGTTTCCAATTTAACTCTCTAAGAGAATTTTTCATTTTCCAAGTTCCATTTCTTATTCCACTAAAAGCTTCGATTCATATTTTAGAAAAATTGGGCCGAAAAGCTTACACCTAAAAAGTTAATGTAGAACGAATAAGACAATAACCGAATTGGAGTCCCACGATAAAGACATACATGGACTTAATTTCAGAACAGGAAATATTTTTGATGAATTAATTTTCAATTTCAATCACTTAACTGCCATTTTCCATTTTACAAATATGATAAGTGTGATAAAAACTTGTTGACAACAACAAGGTTATAAGATTTTACGCTTCGCATAACTATTTCTAAATTGTGGCACATACATATCACTGGTAGGGGAGTCTACTATACCTCATTCAATGTTCAGATACACCAAGATTTTTAACCATCAACATAACAAGTGCATTAAAAAAACTAGAAACATAGGACAGCACACATAACGAATATGTGTGCCTGTAATGCATGTGTACTATATCCCATATTGCTTTTTCCATATGTTATTTTCTCCATATTATCGTCCAGGTGTTTGGTTTGGTGTGGACGTAACAGTTCAATGCTGGTTTCAACGCAGAAACACATGTACGACGTAATCATCTTTATTGAACCTTATTCTCGTGATTCGTTTAATGCCATTTAAGAATTATAAAGGGAAGTATAAATGTGTGTCTTTGAATTAATATTCAGATTTGTAGTAATTAAAATTAATACCAATTAAGCTGAAATATTGAATGTTCTAATTAAATTGAAATATTGAATGTTTTCTTTTATTGTAACGTATTCTAGTCTAATGTGGTTATAACACTTCCTATAAATGCCATTTTTTCCCGACAAATCTCGTCGAAATTAATTTTACTTAACCAAATTTAACTAATAGCATCGATCCGCATAGTATGGCGGCGTTAATGTTTATTCGGTACTAGTGGTTTTATTCAGTAACTTGTGGGGCGTGAATGGCTACGAAGGAGAACAACCAGATTATTAAGGAAAATAATTGTGACACTAAAATGGGTTTGCCCTGCGTTATAGAAGCTTTCACAAGTATTTTCAAGACAGGGAGTGTTTCTAACAAGTGTTGCGATGAGCTTGTTGTGTTGGGAAAAGTTTGCCACTCAGCATTAGTAAAGAGGACACTTGAAAATCCTCTTTTCAAAGACCTAAACCCAACGACAATTATAGTGAAGAGCATTCAGACATGGAATAATTGCCTTGCATTGATCGACTCACCATCTCCGTCTGCTTAAGGATAAGGGATTGCTTAAGCTAACAAATGGTTACCAGACGTAAGGGCCCAAAATTATTCGTTTGTCTGTATTTCTGATATTGTTCCGGAATCTTCAATAAAATGTGTCGTTAAATTTTACCCTAGTGAAATTATACTTAGTTGTACGAAAATTAAATGGTTCTATAGAAAGCCATTACTTAATACACTATGATTTTATACATGCCATTATTTTTAATTTTATAGCACTGGAACTCGGTAACCATCTCAAATCGAGCACTAGATATTTTTTCATATTTTTTAAATTGACACAAATAAGATTATTTTAAATATTAAGTTCATTTTGAATAATATTGAATTGGAATGTTCTAGCGTGGTGTAAAATTGAAACAATCTCCGTTCCTTGAAAGTCTTTATACAATTTAAATTCACATTACCTTTAAGGGAAAAATACCTCGACTTCTCGAAGTTTTGAAAACACACATATCGTGCCACAAAATATCCTCCAAATGACATGCACTATAATTTGTAATATTTCCTTGCCTATGGACACGTTTGTTTCATTTTCCAGTTTCACTCATTCGATACTAATCTAATAGTTGTAACATCCTGATTTTTAGATTTATTCGTAATTTTCAATATTTTGGTAGAGTTTTTAAAATTTGTATTTAGATGTGGAATTAATATTTTGAGTAGGTAAATGGGCTTATGGAAGGCCCATGTGTTGGCCAAAACTCGGTTGGATTTTTGGAGTTTGGACTTAAAAGGGTAGGGGTTCTGGCTAAGTGGCCCTTATATAGTGTAAAGGGTAAATTGCATCACAAAAAGAGCATTAGTAAAGTGGCAAGGGTGACGCCACTAGGCTCCTAAAAAGGTGGCGTGTGGAGCATTGGGGAAGGCATGGGATCGATTCCCTGTGTTGGCAAATAGATGCATTTATTTTTAAGTGCAGGAAGGGTAAGTGTTGGAGTCCAAGTGGATTCTGCTAAAGGAGAGTTTGAATCAGCCCGAATGCTTGAATTAAGGAGTGATAAGGGGAGAGATTTAAGGGATTGGTAGAGAGACTGAGAGTTGGCCGAATATAGGGAATTGAAGAGGGGAAATCGCCAGATGGTTATTAGATTAACATTTCGGCACCTAAGGTTTGACTGGTGCCGTTTTCTTCTGCTCAGACACCACAAGGTTTTTCTTTTCTTTCTTTTCCTCTCTAGCCGAAACTTTCACCTTCCCTATTCTTCTTTCTCTACTCTCTTCTCCAAAGCCGTCCATCAATCCTGCTATTCATCAGCACTTTTTGCCGAAATCACAAAAGCCGAAATCCTGTGATCACACTGTTTGTGCCGATTTCTTCAAAGCCAGGTCTCTCTATGTTCTTTCATTCTTATTAATCAGCGATTATCTTTCTAAACCCTTGATACCTGTAGGCAATTTTACTTCAAGGTTATAGCCTCACATCGTCATCTTCTTCACCACCCAAAAGCCGAAAGTACCATTGGGTTAGGGGCTTAAAAACTTCAAGACTCCTAGATTCAAACTCGCTTATAGGTTAAAAGATAAATCAGATCGGGACACGTGGAAATCAAAAAGGGGTAAGGCGGTAAGTGCTTATCATCTCAGATTTGGTCTTATTTTACGATGTTAGGAAAAGTCGAAATCCCTAAAAATTAGGAAGGCTGTAGATTTGGGCATAAGGCTCTAAGGGTTTGTAACTGATGTTTTCTTTCGGTGATTAGAGTCTTCTTAAGCGTTGGATCAAAGGCGTAAATCGTTGGAGCAATCGGATTCGGAGCAAGCTATCAGTTTTGGCAAGAAGGTAAGGTTTTAAAGACTTTTTAGGGACATAGTTCGATTTTGGAAAGCAAGTTTTGGGTTTAGTGATTGAGGTTTGTAAATAAGAACTGTGCTAATCAATTGTAGGACATCGAAAGGGATCTCGATGAGCGATGTCAGCGAATGTGTGTGTGTCACAGAACACCCTTTCTCGATTCAAATTGGCAAAAAAGCGAAAAAGTCAAAACTCGGCATTTCATGGGCTTGTGAGTATACGAATGCTCTCAAGACATAGATTAATGATTAGACCTGGCATCGCAAAGTGGTAAGTTGGTCTCATGCGATATTTCGTATACGTCGGTAAGTGGGCCTCGATGGGCCAAAACTAGGCCCAATGGGCTTACGGACCAATATGGATGAGAGATGGGCAAATTGGCCTGATAGTTGGATAGTAGAATCAAATTGCTTATAACAGTTATAGAATTACTGAAATAACTTGTGTAGATGCGTAAGTTATGAATTTACCCTAAATCGCAAAATTTTTGATATACCCCTAGGGTTTAAATTGACTAAAACGCATGATTAATTAATACTGTAATTCTGCATGATATGTTTTCACATCATGCATCTGCTGCATGGGATTGGGATATTGATGGAGGAAGTGCTTAAAGTGGTTTATCCACGATCGGAGGCTTTGCCTCAACTTATCATATTTGAGCAAAGACAATGCCGCAACTGTGGGAGTGTAGGGTGGATGGGTTGAGATATTCCCACATGGAGTGTGAGGGTGGTATGGGAGCAATGTAGCAGGTTGGTGGGTTGAGTAGTCTCCCCAGATGGGTTTGCATACATTGTTATTATTGTTATTATGATTACTGAATTAGGCCTATGGGCCACACTGTTATGTTAAAAAGGGGCTAAGGCCTTGTTACTGTATTCTGAAAAGGGCTTTGGTCCACTGTGTACTGTTATCTGAATAGGGCTTAGGCCCAATGGGCTCGAGCTGACTTGGGCTTTAGATGGGTTTCTGTATACACTGAGTTTCCCCAAACTCACCTTTTTTCTTTCCATCCTTGCAGGTGAGCCCTAATTGGTGGACTTGGAGCTGGGCAAGATTCAGAGTGGCCATGAAGAATAAATTCTGGTTTTTTTTTTTAAATAAGTTCACATTTCTTTTACTTTTGATTATTTCTGTTTGGTTTTAAGGTTGTAATAAGGCTGCTCATTTAATTATTTTATTTTTGGATTATTAAACCGGTTAGCACTAGGGCGCGTTTTATAAAGGCTAGCTATTTTCAAAGCAACACGATAACCTAACAAAGCTTGCGTAACGTGAATGTTTCAAAAGAAATAAATGTTTTAAAAAGACATAAGCTAAAGATGAAATTCGTGAACAAGTAACATGCTTTAAGTGTGGCAATGGATGTGTGCATGTCTAGGATTGGAACCGGGAAGAGCTTGGTACTTAAGCAGTCCAATAGACTCACCTCCTCTTTTCTGGCTTCCTACCTGGTGCACAGCCTCCATTCACTTAAACTTATAACACTAACATTCTTTAAACCTTAATAAAGAGAATTTGATAAAACGAATAGCAACATTTCCATGTGGCATACTGAATTCGGCCGTAACGTCTGGGCCGGGTTTAGGGTGTTACATTTAGTGGTATCAGAGCCCGGTTGCAACAACTCGGCTATGGATCGGGTTCGAAAATTTTGTTTTTCAAAAACTTAGGCCTAAGAAGGATATTTTTGGAAAAATGGTAAGTTATTTTTTTTGAGATGTTCAAGTTTTCTATTTTAAAACGGGGTTAAATCAATGGTTTTGAAATAAAGGTAGTTTCAAATCAAATCTTTTTACTTTCGGTAAAAAAAACGTGGTTTTTTTAAAAAAATTTTATATGGACTGATAAGGAGGTGGCACACTGAATCCCCGGCACCAAGTCTGTAAGTGTTCTTTTTCTGCTTTAAATATTTATATGAAATCGAACGGGAAATAATATCTGTAGATAGTAATCTTGAGCTTTAGAGATGGTGCTAATGGTAATGTAGTATTAAGGTTACAAAACTGAGACCGTAGCTGAATTGCGATTGCGCGAAAACAACTCTGAAACTCTACTTGTACATAAAACATTCTGTAATAAACAGAGGAACCAGTAAACTAATGTCATAAAATTCGTAATCAGATAAATCGTTATGAGTGCAAGGGCTACTCGGGGAAGAGGCCGTGGGTGAGGCCGAGGTAGTACTCAAGCTGGATCTGCATCCTCGGAACACATACCAGTTGGCGAGGCTCGTCCACCACCGGTTAATGAAAATGGGCCGTATGAACGGGCTGCAGGGGACGACGCTTTGTCTGAGGCCATGTTGAGGGTTTTGGAAAGGGTGGCCGGAGCTAATTTCGGGCCCATGAATAGGGGGTCCATTTCTAAACGACTTCGGGCTAATGGAGCTGAGGTTTTTAGGGGCGTATCCGGAGTGGCCCCAAATGTGGCTGAGTACTGGTTGGAAGGCACAGAGCGGATTATGGATGACTTGGACTGCTCAGTAGAACAGAAGTTGAAAGGGGCGGTGTCATTGCTGCTGGATGAAGCATATCAGTGGTGGATTACTGTGAGAGAGGGTACCCCAGCTGAGAGGGTAACATGGGAGCTGTTCAAGCAGACTTTTAAGGCAAAATATGTTGGAGCTAGCTATGTGGATGCACGCGGAAAGGAGTTCCTGAATCTGACCCAAGGAAGTAAGACCGTTGTTGAATATGAGGCAGAGTTTCTACGACTAAGCCAGTATGCTAGGGGCATCGTTTCCACTGAATATGAGCGCAGCGTTCGGTTTGAGGATGGCCTTAAGGATGAGCTAAGGGTACTCATAGCTCCGCAGAGAGAATGGGATTTTGCTGCACTGGTAGAGAAGGCTAAGATAGCCGAGGAGGTGAAACAAGCGGAACGGAAGAACCGCGATAGGGATCGAAATCGATTCAGGAGAGATGCCGGACCAGCTGGTGCTGCAAATCGAAATGTTAAGAGAGCTAGGATGGAGGAATCGGTTCGAACAGTTTCGGTAAACACTGTTAGACCGCAAGCTTGTGGAGATTGTGGTAGAATGTATCAAGGAGAGTGCTGGAAGCATACTGGGGCTTGTCTTCGTTGTGGGTCAAAGGAGCATAGGATTAAGGATTGTCCTAGGAGGGCCGCTCAGGCTCAAGAGGCGGAACAAGGGTGTGTGCGGCGATGTGCTCAACTCGTGAGGATGGACCGCCGCTGCCAAGAAATCGTGGACAAGGTCGCGGTGGTAGTGGTCGTGGATGTGGCGCACCTGGCAGGGGTATTGGTAACGCTGATGCTCGTCGGCCCACTACCGTGTGGCGCCGCTCGTCGTCGTGAGGAGGGTGACGCACCTGATGTCATAACTGGTACGTTTTTGATCTATGGTGTACCTTATACTGCTCTGATTGATGTGGGATCAACCCATCTATATGTGGCATATAACATTTCTGGGGTACTGGGTGTGCACTTCGAGGAGACTGTATGTGGGGTGTCGGTGATAAGTCCTTTAAGTCATTCGGTTAAGGCAGAAAAACTCTTTAAGGAGGTGCCGTTGGAGATTCAAGGCAGGGTTTTCTGTGGAGATTTGATGGAGTTACCATTTGAAGAATTCGATTTGATTCTAGGGATGGATTGGTTGACCAAGCATAAGGCAACTTTGGATTGTTCAGCTAAGAGGATGGTGATAAGGACTGTAAATGATGAAGAGGTAATGATAATTGGAGAACGAAGAGATTATTTGTCCAATGTAGTATCGGCGTTGAGGGCTGAGAAGTTGATGCGCAAGGGGTGCGAGGCATATTTGGCTTTGGTAAGCCAAGCTGGAACCGAGGATCCGACTGTGGAGACCATCAGAACTGTTAAGGAATTTCGGGATGTTTTTCCGGAGGAGCTTCCTAGATTACCTCCAAATCGGGAAGTCGAGTTTGGAATCGATTTGTTGCCTGGAACAGCTCTAGTATCCATTGCACCTTATAGGATGGCACCGAAAGAGTTGGTGGAACTGAAAGCTCAAATCCAAGAGTTGTTGGATAGAGGCTTCATTAGGCCTAGTGTGTCTCCTTGGGGAGCACCAGTTCTGTTTGTAAAGAAAAAGGATGGAATAATGCGCATGTGCATCGATTATCGCCAGTTGAACAAACTGACGATTAAGAATAAGTATCCACTGCCAAGGATTGATGATCTGTTCGATCAGCTTAGGGGGGCTTTGGTATTCTCCAAGATTGATCTTCGTTCTGGATACCATCGCCTAAGGTAAAAGAAGGGGATATTCATAAGACAAACATTTCGAACTCGATATGGACATTATGAGTTTTTGGTCATGCCGCTTCGTTTGATTTAACGCACGCCTGCGACTTTCATAGATCTGATGAATCGAGTATTCCAACCTTATTTGGATCGGTTCGTGCTCGTCTTTATCGATGATATCCTTGTATACTTTGAAACGGAGACGAAACATGATGAGCATCTCCGTATTGTGTTGCAGGTGTTAAGGGAGAAGGAACTCTATGCAAAATTCTGCAAGTGTGAATTCTGGTTGAGGGAGGTAACCTTCTTAGGGCATGTGGTCTCTGCCGAGGGGATTATGATGGATCCTCGTAAGATTGAAGCGATTCTGGAATGGAAGCCACCTAGGTCAGTATCGAAAATTCAGAGTTTTCTAGGGTTAGCAGGTTACTATAGAAGGTTTGTGGAGGGTTTCTCGGTAATGGCAGCACCCTTGACAAAACTCATAAGGAAATGAGTACCATTTGTCTGGACCAAGAAACAGCAAAAAGCTTTTGATCAGTTGAAAAAGGTATTGACCGAAGTGCCAGTGTTGATTCAACCGGTGTCTGGGAAGGACTTCACTGTATACAGTGATGCGTTGCATGTGGGGTTAGGTTGCGTACTGATGCAAGAGGCCAAGGTGGTCGCTTATGCATCGCGACAGCTTAAGACTCATGAGGTGAATTACCCTACGCATGATTTGGAGCTAGCAGCAGTGATTTTTGCGTTAAAGATTTGGAGACACTACTTATATGGGGAAAAGTGCATCATATACACGGATCATAAGAGCCTAAAGTATTTGTTGACTCAGAAGGAGTTGAACCTTAGGCAATGTCGATGGGTGGAGTTGCTTAAGGATTATGACTGTTCGATTGAGTACCACCCAGGAAAGGCTAATGTGGTGGCGGATGCGTTGAGCCGAAGGGTTGTTACTGATTTGAGAGCCTTATTCACACGTTTAAGCCTGTATGACGATGGAAGCTTGTTGGCAGAACTGCAAGTAAGGCCTACTTGGACTGAGCAGGTTAAGGAAAAACAGTTGAAGGACGATTCACTAGCTCTTCGATTCCAGCAAGTTAGGAATGGTGAGAACGAGGATTTTGGACTGAACACTGAAGGAGTTCTGTGCTTTCGTGGAAGGGTTTGTATTCCGAAGGACCCTGAATTGAGACAGTTAATTCTAAAAGAGGCTCATGGGGGACTCTGTGCCCTGC
The DNA here is from genome assembly GCA_025698475.1 of Gossypium anomalum. Classification (NCBI taxonomy): domain Eukaryota; kingdom Viridiplantae; phylum Streptophyta; class Magnoliopsida; order Malvales; family Malvaceae; genus Gossypium; species Gossypium anomalum. The sequence continues at coordinate 23,175,310 of CM046960.1, read as the reverse complement.
ATCCTGGAGGAAATAAGTTATATCGAGACTTGCGAGAGGTGTACTGGTGGCCGGGATTAAAACGAAAAGTGACTGAATTCGTTGGGAAATGTCTAACGTGCCAGCAGGTTAAGGCGGAGCACCAATTGCCTTCTGGATTACTGCAACCGGTAAAGATTCCGTTATGGAAGTGGGAAAGAGTAACAATGGACTTTGTGAGTGGGTTACCTTTGACACCCACCAAGAAAGATTCGGTGTGGGTGGTTGTGGATAGGTTAACAAAATCTGCCCATTTTATACATTGTCGTGCCGATTACTCACTGTAAAAGTTAGCCAAGCTATATGTGGCGGAGATAGTGCGACTGCACGGGGTGCCAGTGTCAATAATTTCTGATCGAGACCCTAGGTTTACATCTCGGTTTTGGTGGAAGTTGCAAGAAGCGTTGGGTACACGATTGGATTTTAGCACCGCTTTTCACCCACAGACAGATGGACAGTCAGAAAGGGTTATTCAAGTTCTAGAGGATATGTTGAGAGGTTGTATCATCAATTTTCGTGGAAGTGGGAAGGACTACTTGCCATTGGCGGAGTTTGCGTACAATAACAGCTATCAAGCAAGTATTCAGATGGCTCCGTATGAAGCGCTTTATGGGCGAAGATGTCGTACGCCGACGTGTTGGACAGAGTTGGGTGAACGACAAGTGCTTGGACCGGAATTGGTGGCAGACACTGAAAGCAAGGTTAGACTGATAAGGGATCGATTAAAGGAGGCATCCGATAGACAAAAATCGTATGCGGATCCGATAGACCAAATTTAACTAATAGCATCAGATCCGCACAGTATGGCAAGCGTTAATGTTTATTCGGTACTAGTGGTTTTATTCTTAACTTGTGGGGCAGTAATGGCTACGAAGGAGAACGACCAAATTATTAAGGAAAATAATTCTAAAACTAAAATGGGTTTGCCATGTGTTATAGAAGCTTTCACGAGTATTTTCAAGACAAGGAGTGTTTCTAACAAGTGTTGCGGTGAGCTTGTTGTGTTGGGAAAAGTTTGCCACTTAGCATTAGTAAAGAGGACATTTGAAAATCATCTATTCAAAGACCTAAACCCAACGACAATTATAGCGAAGAGTATTCAGACATTGCCTTGCATTGATCGACTCACCATCTCCGTCTGCTTAAGGATAAAGGATTGCTGAAGCTAACAAATAGTTACCAGACGTAAGGGTCCAAGATTATTCGTGTGTCTGTATTTCTGATATTGTTCTGGAATCTTCGTTAAAATGTGTCGTTAAATTTAATCCTAGTGAAATTATATTTAGTTGTACGAAAATTAAATGGTTCTATAGAAAGCCATTACTTAATACACTATGATTTTATACATGCCATTATTTTTAATTTTATAGCACTGGAACTCGGTAACCATCTCAAATCGAGCACTAGATATTTTTTCATATTGTTTAAATTGACACAAATAAGATTATTTTAAATATTAAGTTCATTTTGAATAATATGGAATTGGAATGTTCTAGCGTGGTGTAAAATTGAAACAATCTCTGTTCCTTGGAAGTTTTTATACAATTTAAATTCACATTACCTTTAAGGGAAAAATACCTTGACTTCTCAAAGTTTTGAAAACACACATATCGTGCCACAAAATATCCTCAAAATGACATGCACTATAATTTGTAATAGTTCCTTCCCTATGGACACGTTTGTTTCATTTTCCAGTTTCACTCATTCGATACTAATCTAATAGTTATGACTACTTTCATTTTCGTAGAGTAGAGGCAATATTGAAAACCTCTTCGAAAGTGCTGTAACGATTCAAGGTCTTAACTTGATTTCCTTATTCCTCTTTCTTTAGATTACATGTTTTTGTCAACATCGAGAATGAAACTCCAAAGATGTCGGCAACGTACGTCCCACATTCTCCCTATTAAAAAAGGTTCAATTTATATAAAAACTTAATCTTATTCATTATTTGAGCAATACCTACGACATTTATTGAAATTTAACGTCATTTGTTGTTTCCAATTTAACTCTCTAAGAGAATTTTTCATTTTTCAAGTTCCATTACTTATTCCACTAAAAGCTTCGATTCATATTTTAGAAAAATTGGGCCGAAAATCTTACACCTAAAAAGTTAACGTAGAACGAATAAGACAATAACCGAATTGGAGTCCCACGATAAAGACATACATGGACTTAATTTCAGAACAGGAAATATTTTTGATGAATTAATTTTCAATTTCAATCATTTAGTTGCCATTTTCCATTTTACAAATATGATAAGTGTGATAAAAACTTGTTAACAACAACAAGGTTATAAGATTTTACGCTTCGCATAACTATTTCTAAATTGTGGCACATACATATCACTGGTAGGGGAATCTAGTATACCTCATTCAATTTTCAGATACACCTGAATTTTTAACCATCAACATAACAAGTGCATACACAACTTAAAAAAACTACAAACATAGGACAGCACACATAACGAATTGTGTGCCTGTAATGCATGTGTACTATATCCCATATTGCTTTTTCCATAAGTTATTTTCTCCATATTATCGTCCGTGTGTTTGGTTTGGTGTGGACGTAATATTCAATCCTAGTTTCAACGCAGAAACACATGTACGACGTAAATCATCTTTATTGAACCTTATTTTCGTGATTCGTTTAATGCCATTTAAGAATTATAAAGGAAGTATAAATATGTGTCTTTGAATTAATATTCGATTTGTAGTAATTAAAATTAATGCCAATTGTTGAAATATTGAATGTTCTAATTAAATTGAAATATTGAATGTTTTCTTTTATTGTAACGTATTCTAGTCTAATGTGGTTATAACACTTCCTATAAATGCCATTTTTTTCCCTACAAATCTCGTTCGAAATTAATTTTACGAACCAAATTTAACTAATAGCATCAGATCCGCACAGTATGGCAAGCGTTAATGTTTATTCGGTACTAGTGGTTTTATTCTTAACTTGTGGGGCAGTAATGGCTATGAAGGAGAATGACCAGATTATTAAGGAAAATAATTGTGACACTAAAATGGGTTTGCCCTGCGTTATAGAAGCTTTCACGAGTATTTTCAAGACAGGGAGTGTTTCTAACAAGTGTTGCGGTGAACTTGTTGTGTTGGGAAATGTTTGCCACTCAGCATTAGTAAAAAGGACACTTGAAAATCCTCTTTTCAAAGACCTAAACCCAACGACAGTTACAGCGAAGAGCATTCAGACATGGAATAATTGCCTTGTAGTGATTGATTCACCATCTTCGTCTGCTTAAGGATAAAGGATTGCTTAAGCTAATAAATGGTTACCAGACGTAAGGGCCCAAAACTGTTCTATTGTCTTTATTTCTGATATTGTTCAGGAAGCTTCATTAAAATGTGTCATTAAATTTAAGCCTTGTGAAATTATATTTAGTTATACGGAAGTTAAATGGTTCTATAAAAGCCATTACTTAATTCACTATGATTTTACACATGCCATTATTTTTAATTTTATAGCACTGGAACTCGGTAACCATCTCAAATCGAGCAGTAGATATTGTTTCATATTGTTTAAATTGACACAAATAAGATTATAATAAACATTAAGTTCATTTCAATAATGTGGAATTGGAATGTTCTAGCGTGGTGTGAAATTGAAACAATCTCGGTTCCTTGAAAGTCTTTACACAATTTAAATTCACATTGCCTATCAAGGAAAAATACCTTGACTTCTCGAAGTTTTGAAAAGACACATATCGTGCCGCGAAATATCTTCCAAAGGACATGCACTATCATTTGTAATAGTTCCTTGACCATGGACTCCTTTGTTTAGTTTTCCATTTTCACTCATCCGATACTAATCTAATAGGTATGACCACTTTCGTTTTCGTAGAGGAGAGGCAATATTGAAGTCCTCATCGAAAGGGATGTAACAATCCAAAGTCTTAACTTGATTTCCTTATTCTTCTTTCTTTAGATTACATGTTTTTCTCAAGATCGAGAATAAAGCTCCAAATATGTTGGCAACGTATGTCCCACATTCTATCTATTAAAAAAGGTTCAATTTATATAAAAACTTAATCCTATTCATTATTGGGGAAATACCTACGACAGTTACTAAAATTTGACGTCATTTGTTGTTTCTAATTTAAGTCTCTAAGAGAAGTTTTCATTTTCCTAGTTCCATTACTTATTCCACTAAAAGTTTCCATTCATATTTTAGAAAAATTAGGCTGGAAAGCTTACACCTAAAAAGTTAACGTAAAACGAATTTGAAAATAACCGAATTGGAGTCCCACGATAAAGACATACATCAACTTAATTTCAGAACAGGAAATATTTTTGATGAATTAATTTTTATTTTCAATCATTTAGTTGCCAATTTCCAATTTACAAATATGATAAGTGTGATAAAAACTTGTTAACAACAACAAGGTTATAAGATTTTACGCTTCGCATGACTATTTCTAAATTGTGGCACACACATATCACTGGTAGGGGAATCTAATATATCTAATTCAATTTTGAGATACACGTGAATTTTTAACCATCAACGTAACAAGTGCATACACAACTTAAGAAAATTAGAAACATAGAACGGTATACATAACGAATATGTGTGCCTGTCATGCATGTGTACTATATCCCATATTGCTTTTTCCATATGTTATTTTCTCCATATTATCGTCCAGGTGTTTGGTTTGGAGTGGACGTAATAGTTCAATCCTATTCATTATTTGGGCAATACCTACAACAGTTACAGAAATTTAACGTCATTTGTTGTTTCCAATTTAACTCTCTAAGAGAACTTTTCATTTTCCTAGTTCCATTACTTATTCCACTAAAAGCTTCCATTCATATTATAGAAAAATTGGGCTGGAAAGCTTACACCTAAAAAGTTAACGTAGATCGAATAAGACAATAGCCGCATTGGAGTCCCACGATAAAGACATACATGGACTTAATTTCAGAACAGGAAATATTTTTGATGAATTAATTTTTAATTTCAATCATTTAGTTGCCATTATCCATTTTACAAATATGATAAGTGTGATAAAAACTTGTTAACAACAACAAGGTTATAAGATTTTACACTTCGCATAACTATTTCTAAATTGTGGCACATACATCTCACTGGTAGGGGAATTTAGTATAGCTCATTCAATTTTGTGATACACGTGAATTTTTAACCTTCAACATAACAAGTGCATACACAACTTAAAAAAAATTAGAAACATAGGACGGCACACATAACGAATATGTGTGCCTGTTTCCATATGTTATTTTCTCCATATTATCATCCAGGTGTTTGGTTTGGAGTGGACATAACAGTTCAATCCTAGTTTTAATGCGGAAACACATGTACGACATAATCCTCATTATTGAACCTTATTTTCATGATTCGTTTAATGGCATTTAAGAATTATAAAGGGAAGTATAAATCTATGTCTTTGAATTAATATTCAAATTTGTAGTAATTAAAATTAATGCCAATTAAGCTGAAATATTGAATGTTCTAATTAAATTGAGAATATTGAATGTTTTCTTTTATTGTAACGTATTCTAGTCTAATGTGGTTATAACACTTCCTATAAATGCCATTTTTTTCCCTACAAATCTCGTTCGAAATTAATTTTACGAACCAAATTTAACTAATAGCATCAGATCCACACAGTATGGCAAGCGTTAATGTTTATTCGGTACTAGTGGTTTTATTCTTAACTTGTGAGGCAGTAATGGCTACGAAGGAGAAAGACCAGATTATTAAGGAAAATAATTGTGAAACTAAAATGGGTTTGCCCTGTGTTATAGAAGCTTTCACTAGGATTTTCAAGACAGGGAGTGTTTCTAACAAGTGTTGCGACGAACTTGTTGTGTTGGGAAAAGTTTGCCACTCAGCATTAGTAAAGAGGACACTTGAAAATCCTCTATTCAAAGACCTAAACCCACCGGCAATATAGTGAAGAGCATTCAGACATGGAATAATTGCCTTGCCTTAATTGATTCACCATCTTCGTCTGCTTAAGGATAAAGGATTGCTTAAGCTAACAAATGGTTACCAGAAGTAAGGGCCCAAAATTGTTCGTTAAAATGTGTCATTAAATTTAAGCCTAGTGAAATTATATTTAGTTGTACGAAAATTAGATGGTTCTATAGAAAGCCCTTACTTAATACACTATGATTTTATACATGCCATTACTTTTAATTTTATTGCACATGAACTCGGTAACCATATCAAATTGAGCACTAGATATTGTTTCATATAGATTAAATTGACACAAATAAGATTATTATAAACATTAAGTTCATTTCAATAATATGGAATTGAAATGTTCTAGCGTGGTGTAAAATTGAAACAATCTCGGTTCCTTAAAAGTCTTTATACAATTTAAATTCACCTTACCTTTAAGGGAAAAATACCTTGACTTCTCGAAGTTTTGAAAAGGCACATATCGTGCCACAAAATATCCTCCAAATGACATGCACTATAATTTGTAATAGTTCCTGGCCTATGGACTCCTTTGTTTCATTTTCCAGTTTCACTTATTCGATACTAATCTAATAGTTATAACTACTTTCGTTCCGTAGAGGAGAGGCAATCTTGAAATCCTTGTCGAAAGTGCTGTAACGATTCAGAGTCATAACCTGATTTCCTTATTCTTCATTCTTTAGATTACATGTTCTTGACAACATCGAGAATGAAACTCCAAATATGTTGGCAACGTACGTCCCCCATTCTCCCTATTAAAAAATGTTCAATTTATATAAAAACTTAATCCTATTCATTATTTGGCCAATACCTATGACAGTTACTAAAATCTAACATCATTTGTTGTTTCCAATTTAACTCTCTAGGAGAATTTTCATTTTCCTAATTTCATTACTTACTCCACTAAAAGCTTCCATTCATATTTCAGAGAAATTGGGTTGGAACGCTTTCACATAAAAAATTAACGTAGAACAAATAAGAAAATAACCGAATTGGAGTCCCACGATAAAGACATACATCGACTTAATTTCAGAACGGGAAATATTTTTGATGAATTAATTTTTAATTTCAATCATTTAGTTTCCATTTTCCATTTTACAAATATGATAAGTGTGATAAAAACTTGTTAACAACAACAAGGTTATAAGTTTTTACGCTTCGCATAACTATTTCTAAAATGTGGCACATACATATAACTGGTAAGGGAATCTAGTATAGCTCATTCAATTTTGAGAAACACATGAATTTTTAACCATCAACATAAGAAGTTCATACACAACTTAAAAAAATTAGAAACATAGGACAGCACACATAACGAATATGTGTGCCTGTAATACATGTGTACTATATCCCATATTGCTTTTTCCATAAGTTATTTTCTCCATATTATCATCCAGGTGTTTGGTTTGGAGTAGACGTAACAGTTCAGTCTTAGTTTCAACGCAGAAACACATGTACGACATAGTCATCTTTATTGAACCTTATTTTCGTGATTCGTTTAATGCTATTTAAGAATTATAAAGGGAAGTAGAAATGTGTGTCTTTGAATTAATATTTAGATTTGTAGTAGTGAAAATTAATGCTAATTAAGCTAAAATATTGAATGCCCTAATTAAATTGAAATATTGAATGTTTTCTTTTATTGTAACGTATTCTAGTCTAATGTGGTTATAACACTTCCTATAAATGCCAGTTTTTTCCCCTACGAATCTCATTCGAAATTTGTCGAGACCATTTTTAAATCGGGTTTTGGGAAAATGCGAATCGATTTTCAGAAAAACGAAAACGGGAGTCGCCACTAATCTTTTTAGGTGTGATTGGATCACCTTTAAAACATTTTGTTTTAAATCATTAGTTTTGGTCTACGCAATAAAAAGAACGGGTTCGAGAGTCGGTTACGTACGAGGAAGGATTAGCACCCTCGTAACGCCCAAATTGCTACCTAATTAATTATCAAATGTCTTTAAGGTCAAAAATTAAAAGTTTTAAGATGCAATCCTCTTTAAAATATTTTGATTTTGAAAATTAGGGTCCACTTGTATCAAATGAATCAAAATATCACATCCAATAAGTTAGGACATAATATTTTTAAGGCATTAGAAGCTAAGTCGGCCATTTTGAGAAACCCCTATCTCGAAATGACAAAATACTATATCCAGTAAGTTAGGGCATAGCACCTTGAAATTACGAGACAATTCCTCATATTTTGGAAACCCTAAAAACTTAGAAGGGTGCTTAACTATTCGAAATCGACGAGAGAAAAAAAAATCGCAACCCAGTAAGTTAGGGCACCACTTTTCTCGAAGCTTCCAAACGCCAAGGGCCTTTATTTTGAAAATTTCGAAGTCTTTGTTTAAAAGTTGATGCATGAACATTATAAAATTCAACATACATTAAAGAAGAATAGGTAAAACATATAAACATGCAATTCACATATAGTTTAACACACTAATAAATAAGAAAATAAAGCGTGATTTATAGGTAATAAATTGAGTCATATAATTCCACTTTAAGCATATAATATTTAATAAGAATTTCAAAATAACATATGGTTTATTTATTTAATAACATAAAAGAGTTGAAATAATTATTATAATACATGATATAAATATATATGATATACAAATGATGATAAAATAGGTATATAATACAAGTTTAAAGCATTAGTTGATAATAATATATAAATAATAATAAATAATATTGACAAAAATGACATAATAGGTAATATGATGAATATATAGAATAAATAATATAAATAAAAGAATTATAATATAATATAAAAGGAAACATGTTTTTTTAAATGAAAATAAATATAAGTAGATAATTAAAGAAAATGTTAATTCAACATTAAAATATATAAGAAAAATGGATAATAAATAGAGTAATCAAAATAAAGGTTTATTGATTTTAAAGAAAACATATTAATATAAATTTTTAATAAAATTTAATAGTTAAAAATGATTAATACCAAAGTAGTAATAAACAATATAAAAAAATGATTATAAAATAATAACAATGTTATAAATTTTATACTTATACATAATATTTATAATTGCATTTTAACTAAATTAAACATGATATAAAAAAACACACATATATAAAATAATAAATAATAAGTAAGGATTAAAATTAAAACTAGATAGAATATTAGGGCTAATTTTAAAAAAAATAAAAAAAATAATTTTAATTAATTTGGAATGCACGCTAAAAGCTCAGGGACTCACTGGGTCAATGACCCTAGTCCCTGAAACGGTGTCACACTTTAGCTTTTTAAAGAACAGAGGACTAAATTATAATGAAAATAGAATATTTGGGCCAATTTTAAATAAAACGAGATTTGAATCAGATGAAATTAAATAATCTAAAAATGCGGAGGGACCGAGGGAATAAATGTCCCACTATAGCGGTAAAACATGCGGACCTTCGGATCGGATCGGGTCGGATTTTGGACCCTATATAAATCCCATTTTGCCCGAAAAAAATCATTCTGTAGCTCCTTAAAAAAAACTAAAAAAAAACTCTGAAAAAGGGCTCCGACCCTCGGAGCTCTGGCCTCGTGGCCGTTCTGGCTCGTCCCAGGGTCTGGCTTGCGTGGTCTCCACCCGCTTAACGAGCCGCCACCAGAGCCATCGTATACGGTGGTTAGGGTTTCAAAAACCCTCTTTTTTCTTTGCCGATTCTCAGGTATCAACCTTCTCCCTCTGTTTTTAGTTTATATTTTTTAGATCTGCGTGTGTACATGTTAGTAAATGATCAGATAAGATTAAAAAAGAAAAAAAAACGATTCGATTACCTTTGAAAAACGAGATTCGCTTTTTATTTCTCTGTTTCAAAAGGATTACAATTTTTCGTGCTATTCTATTAGGTAAATCCCTATACCTTCTTTTTTGTTTCTCTTTGCTTCTACAAACTCTCTGTTTTTTGATTCCCCTCTATTCTTCTCTCTGCTTCTGTGTGGGTGTATTTCTGCTATCGGGTCTCTCCAAAAAAAATCCTCTGTTTACAATGAAAGTATTTGGCTTTTATAGCCTGATGTAAAGGATTTACAGCCCTGGAAAGAAATCTGTAATTTCTTTCCTTATTTCTATTGTCGTGTTTTCTGCTGTTACTTTTTTACCTTGCAGCTGTCTTCACGAGGAAATTAGGGAGCCAGGATGATTAGGCCCTGATGACGATGGAGCTGGCGTTAATCTGCTTTCATTTGGCTTCAACTGCGGCCAGATTCGCGGCCCTGGAAATCCTCGTCGAAAGGGATATAACAATTCAAAGTCTTAACTTGATTTCCTTATTCTTCTTTCTTTAGATTACATGTTTTTATCAACATCGAGAATGAAACTACAAATATGTCGGCAACTTACGTCCCACATTCTCCCTATTAAAAAAGGTTCAATTTATATAAAAACTTAATCCTATTCATTATTTCGGCAATACCTATGACAGTTACTGAAATTTAACGTCATTTGTTGTTTCCAATTTAACTCTCTAAGAGAAGTTTTCATTTTTCTAGCTTCATTACTTATTCCACTAAAAGCTTCCATTCAAATTTTAGAAAAATTGGGCCGGAAAGCTTACACCTTGTCGAAACCCTTTTAAAAATGAGTTTTAAAAAAACAAAAAATGGGAGTCGCCACCAATCTTTTAAAGTGTGATTGGATCACTTTATAAAACGTTTTGGTCTACGAAATTATAAGAAAATAGGTTCGAGAGTTGGTTACGTACGAGGAAGGATTAACACTCTCGTAACGCCCAAAATTAGTACCAAATTGAATAATTTTACCTTAATGTTAGAAATTCAAAAGAATTTAGAAATGAGATTCCCTTAAAACCATAATGTTTTGAGAAAAGAATCAAGATTCATTCGTTTTAAAAGAGCACAAACATCACATCCAGCATGATTGGACACGATATCTTTAAAATTTCGTAACTGAAATCATCTTGTGATTTGTAAAACTCGTTTAAAAGGATATTTTAAATATTTAGAAAAACGGGAAATCGCAACCCAGCATGTTAGGGCACTAATTCCCAAATTCCTAAATATCAAAACATTTCCTCACTTTTTAAAAAATTCCTTTTGAATTAAATGAGATATTTTTGTTTTGAAGATAATGATGTATTTTACACTTTACAAGGAATTAACATTAAATAAACCTAGCTACATAATACATGCTTTATTATTTTATGCAAATATAGTACAAAGAGTAATAGATAATGTATATACATAATATACATGTAGTAACCTCTTTAAAAATGGGTTTTTTAAAAACGAAAACAGGAGTCACCACCAATCTTTTAAAGTGCGATTGGATCACTTTATAAAATGTTTTGGTCTACGAAATTATGAGAAAATAGGTTCGGGAGTCGGTTACGTACGAGGAAGGATTAGCACCCTCGTAACGCCCAAAATTGGTACCAAATTGAATAGTTCTGCCCTAGTGTCAGAAGTTTGAAAAAATTTAGAAATGAGATTTCCTTAAAACTGTAATGTTTTGAGAAAAGAGTCAAGATTCATTCGTTTTGAAAGAGTATAAACATCACATCCAGCATGATTGGACACGATATCGTTAAACTTTCATGACTAAAATCATCTCATGATTTGTAAAGTTCATTTAAAGGATGTTTTAGATATTTAGACAAAAGGGAAATCGCAACCCAGCATGTTAGGGCACTATTTCTCGAATTCCTAAATGCAAAAGACATTGCCTTGTTTTTTAAAATTCCTTTAGGTTAAATGAAATTTAAAAATAATAAAAAACAATGATGCATTTAACCTATTGCAAAGAGTCAACATTGGATTAATTAAACTACGTATTTAGTAATTCATACAAATAAATGGTAATTACGACATATGTCACATAATACTTTGATATTTCATGCATATGTAATCACAAATATTAATAAGCACATTATTATTTCATGCAAGCTAATACAGAATGGCAAAGATAATAATATTTCACGCAAGAATACGTCATAATAAACAATGAGGATAAAATGTATAACCATACTTTATGACAATAACCTACATAAATAAATAATTTTCATGTAAACGTATAAAATCAATGATAATAAATAACTCGTATATTAATTTACATTTTAAAACAATTAACAAAAATGTATTAGTATCATATTAACATAAAATAAACCTTAAAAAGAATCATATATTTGACACAATAAATAAATAAGGGAGATCTTAAAGCGTTTAATAAATACTAAAACATAGTATAATATATGAAAATAATAAAACTTTATGATAATATACATACTATATGTTTAGTACACATAAACATAACACTTAATAATAATAAAAAATTCATAATGGTATAATATATATATTAACAAAATAACATATAAAATATAAAAATAATAAAACAATGTAACGATAAATGAATTTTAAATATTTAATAATATATATAAAAATAATATTTAATAGCAATTTATAGAATTTTAAAACTATACATGATGATATATACTAAGATATAAATATAAAATAAAATAATATAATGTATATAAAATTTATAGGAAACATATAATAACATAATAACATAAAAATAATTTATTTATATATAATTATCATTTTTAAAAGAACATAATACATATATAAAAAAATTAATTAATAAAATATAAATAATACATATACCATATAAAATAATATAATAATACATAATATACAAAAATAAAATAATTTTATTATTTTTATACATAATTAACATTTTAAAAATATATATAATACATATATTAAAAAAATATTTAATTAATAAAATATAAATCATACATATACCATAATATGATAATATATAATATAATAAAATAAATGGATTTCCAGTATTTTTAAATAATAATATAAAGTATAATAATAATATACATCAAATAAATAATAAAGTTTTTTTAAAAAATAAATTTATAAGTATAATGGGACTAAAATTAAAAGCAGTTAAAAATTTTGGGGTAATTTAAAAATAAAAAAGAAATTTAGGCCTATTTGAAAAACGCATTAAAATCGAGGGACTCATTGGGTAATTAACCCTTATCCCAAAAACAACATCTTTCCTCAGAATGAAGTTTAACAGCCATTGGGACTAAATTTAAACAACTATAAAATATTAGGGCCGAATTAAAAATAAAATAAACTGAAATTATAAAATTTAATAAACCGGAAGGATCAATTGGGCAATTTGCCCATTTTTCAAAAACACGTGGATCCTCCCCGGGTCATCGGGTCAACGCGCGGATCCTCTGTTTAAACGACGCCATTTTAATGCTTATTGAACTAAGCCAAAATGACGTTGTACTTTAGGGGCTATATAAGCCAAATCTTAGCCCTAAAATCATTTTTAAATCTATTTTTTTAAAAAAACTGAAAGAAAACTCTCTAAAAGAAAGTTGAGGGCTGACCCTCGAAGCGCCGTTGTGTCTCCGTCATCGGGTTCCCTACGCGCCCACGCGCCGCCTTTGACTCCGTCACGTACGGTGGTCGGGGCCCAAAAACTTTGCCTTTTTCAGCGAATCGAGAGGTAAACCTCTTTTTACTCGTTTTAGTTTTTTTATATACGTATATTCATGACAAAAGAGAAAAAAATGAATCACCTCCGTACCTTGATAAACTTCTCGATTTTTTTTATATATGTGTGCTCCTTTTTTTGTGTAAAAATCGGTCCCTTATACATTGTATTTTACATCCATTTATACTATTTACAAATAAATTACAAAAAATTAGTCCTCGATTCTGATTCTGATTTATTGGCTGATTGCTTGCTTCTTTCCTTTTCTTACAGGTTAACGACGCAATCCTCGGTGGTGGGGCATGATCTATGCGCCGATTGTGGTGTGACATGGGGACTGAAACCACGACGCTGATGGAGGGTAGCTGAAACGACGAAAGTTGAAGAGGCGTGACCCTTAGGCTGATTGCGGCGCGAACCTTAGCTAGGGTTTCTCAGCTACTGAAAATAAGTTGGGCCAATTGGGCCAATTAAGTCTTGGGCGAGTTTAGTGTATCGGGGTAGGGTGTAAATGGGCCTGCTGGGTAATTCTAATTTTGGGCCTACGGGCTATTGTAAATGGACTATAAATGGACTGTTTAATTTTATTTTTTAATTAATTTAATTCTTGTAAGCCCGGGTAAATTTGGGCTATTACAGCTGCCCCTCTTTGCTCATTGCTGTGTAATAGGAATCGAGCAAAGACTATAAAAGGACCAAATTTGCCCAGTCTGGCCAAGTCTCAAAATTCTTGAGCCTCATCTTCCTCAAGGGTATTCTGATGTCTTCAGGAGTGTCAAATTGGCTATCTTTAACCTACTTCTTGAAAACTCGGGAACACCACGTTGTTATTTTTTATCTACTCTCTGCCCATACAGAGACACCAAATCTGCTATCTTTGATCTGCTCTCTGCCAATACAGAGACGCCAAATCTGCTATCTTCGATCTACTCTCTGACAATACAGAGACGCCAAATCTATTATCTTTGATCTGCTCTCTGCCAATACAGAGACGCCAAATCTGCTATCTTCGATTTGCTCTCTGATGATACAGAGACGCCAAATTTGTTATCTTTGATCTGCTCTCTGCCAATACAGAGATGCCAAATCTACTATCTTCGATCTACTCTCTGATGATATAGAGACGCAAAATCTGTTATCTTTGATCTGTTCTCTGCCAATACAGAGACACCAAATCTACTATCTTTGATCTGCTCTCTGACAATACAGAGACACCAAATCTGTTATCTTCGATCTGCTCTCTGATAATACAGAGACTCCAATTCTGCTATCTTCGATCTGCTCTCTGATGATACAGAGACGCCAAATCTGTTATCTTAGATCTGCTCTCTACCAATACAAATATGCCAAATCTGCTATCTTCGATCTGCTCTCTGACAACACAGAGATGCCAAATCTGTTATCTTTGATCTACTCTCTGCCAATACAGAGATGCTAAATCTGCTATCTTTGATCTTCTCTCTACCAATACAGAGATGCCAAATCTGCTTCTTGGATTTGCTCCTCGTCGAATACGAAGATGCCAAATCATCTTATATAACGCCCTTATTTTCAGGATTTTTTGGGTTTTCGTGATTTTTGGTAAATTTTGAAATATTCACCTTTTGAATATTGGTATTATGTTTAAATGGGGTATTGGGCCTTTAGAAGGCCCAAACTTAAGTTAAACACGGCAAAATATCAAGATTGGATTTTTAGGTGAACAAGAGATTTGGTTAAGTGGGTTTTTAAGAAGAACTGCGTAAGTTATGACACAAATAAGATCTTGGAAAAATGGCAAGGTGGTGCCACTAGGTTCCTAAAAAATGGTGCCTGGGAAGGAATTGGAGGTCCAAGGTTCAAGTTGTGAGGTAGGCATATTGTTAGTTTCTAATTTTTAGGCATGTACTGGGCATGTGATCACTCAGGCGAATTTCGGCAAGGGCCTTAGGAAGGTTGGGCCGATTGCTTTAGTTGAAACTAGGGTTAGCTTCTTTTCTTTTTCTATCTTGGAGAATTAGGGTTAGCCACCTGGAAGCTTTCTTTCATCTTTTCTGAATTTTCACAAAAGCTGAAAACACAAGTCTTTTTCTCACTAGTGTCGAATTTTCTTCCTCTCTTTTCCTTCATGATTTCTTTTCCTTTATTCTTTTCCTTCTAGTTGAAATATTTTGACCATCTTATTCACCTCTTCTGCCGATCTCATCCTCCATTAAACCTTCATCGCCGATCGCCGTTAAAAAAAAAGCTGAAATCCTGAAAACTCACTACTTGTGCCGATTTCTCCAAAGCCAAATCCTTCAATATTTTTGTTCCTTTTGATCAACATTCATCTTCTCTAAACCCTTAATATCTGTTGGCAACATTACTTAAAGGTTATAGCCTCAAATCATCATCTTCTTCATCACCTAAAAAGCCGAAAATACCATAAGATTTAGGGGCTTATAGCCGAAACTTCAAATCTCTTAGATTTGAGTTCTACCATCATTTAGAGGATAAATATGCATCAGATCTACGTAGAAATAAAAAATGAATAAGTGGTAAGTGCTCATCACTTCAAATCTAGTCTTATTTTACAAGTTAGAAAAAGCCGAAGTCCTTAAAATCTAGGGAGGCTGTTGATTTGGGCATAGGGCTTTCAGGGTCTTTAACTGATGATTTCTTTTAGTGATTAGTGTCTTCTTGAGTGTTGGATCGAAGGCTTGGATCGTTGGTGCAATTAGATTTGGATCTAGCCATCGGTTTTTGGCAAAAAGGTAAGCTTTTGAAGGCTTTTAGGGGCATGGTTCGAATATGGGTAATTGAATATTGGGATTAGTGTTATGGTTTACAATCTAAGAATTGTGGTAATCCATTGTAGGGCATCGTAAGGGATCTCAGTAGTAGTAATCGCGAAATAGGTATGTATCGAACACCCTTTCTTAGTACAATTTGGCAAAACTGAAATGCCAAAATTCTGGCATTTCATGGGCTTGTGAGTGTGCGAGTGCTCACAAGACGTTTAGAAATCATTAGATCTGGAAGCGCAAAATGGTAAGTTATTCGTGTGTGAAATTTCGTGCACCTCGGTAATTGGGCCTCGATAGGCTAAAACTGGGCCCAATGGGCTTATGGGTCCATATGGGTAAGATGATAAAAAATGGCAGATAAATATGTTCTGTTAGACTGTGGAATCAAAACTGCTTAAAATCGATAAAATTACTGAAATACCTTTATAGGTGGGAAAGTTTACAGATTTCCCCTAGGAGTAAAATTACTGATATACCCCTAGGGTTAGGGTTGACCAAAATGCATGATTGACTGTTACTGTTTACTGCATATCACGTTATTATTGTTATTTGTTGCATGGGACTGGGATATTGATGGAGGAAGTACTGAAAGTGGTTTGTCTACGTATTGGAGGCTTTGCCTCAATTTACCGATACTTGAGTTGTAATGCTGCAACTATGGAGTGTAGGGCTAGGTGGGTTGAGATATTCCCCACATGGAGTGTAGGGCTGGTACGGGTGGAGTGTAGCAGTTGGTTATAGGCTGGGTTTGGCTTGCATACATGTATATATATTTATTCTGTTCTGGAATTGGGCCTATGGGCCACACTATTTTCTGAAAAGGGGCTAAGGCCCAGTTTACTATATTCTAAAAAGGGCTTCGATCCGGTACCCACTGTTATCTGAATGGGGCTTAGGCCCAATGGGCTTGAGCTGACTTGGGCTTTGGATGGGTTACTGTACACACTGAGTTTTCCAAACTCACCCCTTTCTCTTCCATCCTTACAGGTGAGCCCTAGTTGGTGGACTTGGAGCTGGGCGAGATTCAAAGTGGCCACGCAGATTAATTTCTGGTTTTTTTTAAATAAGTTCGCATTATTTTTTACTTTTGATTACTTTTATTTTGCTTAAAGTTGTAATAAGGCCGCTCTCTTAATTATTTTTATTTTGGAATATTAAACTGGCTAGCACTAGGGTGCGTTTTATAAAAGTTACTTGTTTTCAAAATATCACGATGATCGAGCAAAGCTTCCGCAACATAAATGTTAAAAAAAAAGAAGCAAACAATTGTTTTAATTAGATTTAACTAAATCTAATGTTCGTGAACAGGTAACATGCTTTAAGTGTGGTAATAGATGTGTGCATGTCCAGGATTGGATCTGGGAAGAGCTTGGTACTTAAGCAGTCCAATAGACTCACCTCCTCTTTTCTGGCTTCCTACATGGTGCACAGCTTCCATTCACTTAAACTTAAAACAACAAAGATTTTTGATAAAACGTAACTTCTTTAGCAACATTTCCATGTGGCACGCTGAATTCAGTTGGAACGTCTGGGCCGAGTTTGGAGTGTTACATTTAGTGGTATCAGAGCCCACTGTAACAACTGGGCTGTAGATCGGGTCCAAAAAGGGTTTTCAAAATTTTAAGCCCAAAGAGAGTATCCTTAGAAAAATTTGACTTTTGAAAACAAATTTTCAGTTTAAAAGAAATAATCTCCGAACTTGGTTTTTTTTTTTTTTTAACAAATGGTTGAGAAATGGATTCTAAAAAGGCCTAAATCTTTTAAGTTTGTCTGAAAATTTATAAGGTGGCACACTGAATCCCCGACACCAAGTCTGTAAGTATTTTTCCTGCTCTATATATATACTGAACTGTACTAAAAATAATACTGTAGCTAGTACTGAGCCTTGGGTACAGTACTATAGATAAGGTAGTATTAAGGCTACAAAACTGAGACTGTAGGGTAAACTAGGTTCTAGGAAACTGAGACAGTAGTTAAACCACAGTTGCGCGAGAACAACTCTAAAACTTTATCTGTTCATAAGACATTCTATAATAAACAGTGGAAACAGTAAACTAACAACATAAAATTCGTAATCAAATAAATCGATATGAGTATGAGAGCTGCTCGGGGAAGAGGCCATGGTCGAGGCCGAGGTAGTACTCAACCTGGATCTACATCTTCTGAACACATACCAGCTGGCGAGGCACGACCACCACCGGTGGATAAAAATAGGCCGTATGATCGGGCCGCAGGGGACGACGCTTTGTCCCAGGCCATGTTGAGAGTTTTGGAAAGGGTGGCCGGAGCTAGTGTCGGGCCCATAAATAGGGGATCCATTTCTAAACGACTTCAGGCCAACGGAGCAGAGCTTTTTAGGAGCGTATCTAGAGTAGCCCCAAATGTGGTAGAGTACTGGATAGAAGCCACGGAACGGATTATGGATGACCTAGACTGCTTAGTAGAGCAGAAGGTAAAAGGGGCGGTGTCATTGCTGCAGGACAAGGCGTATCAATGGTGGATCACTGTGAGAGAGGGTACCCCAGCTGAGAGGGTAACATGGGAGTTGTTCAAGCAATCCTTCAAGGCGAAATATGTCGGAGCTGGCTATGTGGATGCACGAAGAAAGGAATTCCTGAACCTGACTCAGGGTAGTAAGACCGTTGTTGAATATGAGACAGAGTTTCTACGGTTAAGTCGGTACGCTACTGGCATCATCTCCAATGAGTATGAGCGCAGTGTTCATTTTAAGGATGGCCTCAGGGATGAGCTAAGGGTGCTCTGCAGAGAGAGCGTGATTTTGCTGCACTAGTAGAAAAGGCTAAGATAGCCGAAGAGGTGAAGCAAGCCAAACGAAAGAACCGCGATAGCGATCGAAATCAGTTCAGGAGGGATGCTGGACTAGCTGGTGCTGCAAACTGAAACGTTAAGAGAGCTAGGATGGAGAAACCAGTTCGAACAGTTCCGGTGAACACAGTCAGACCACAAGCTTGTGGAGATTATGGTAGAATGCATCTGGTGGAGTGCTGGAAGCGTTCTGGGGCTTGTCTTCATTGTGGGTCAAAGGAGCATAGGATTAGAGATTGTCCTAGGAGGGCAGCTCAGGCTCAAGTAGCTGAGCAAGGGGCTGTACAATCGGTTCAACTAGCGCGAGGTGGACCGCCGCTGTCGAGAGGTCATGGACAAGGTCGCGGTGGCAATGGCCTTGGAAGTGGGCCACCTGACAGGGGTACTGGTAATGCTGAGGCTCATCAGCTAGCTTTGGTTTATGCTACTCATCGCCGCGAGGAGGGTGACGCACCTGATGTCATAACTGGTATGTTTTTTTATCTCTGGTGTACCTTATACTACTCTGATTGATGTGGGGTCAACTCATTCGTATGTTGCATATAACATTTCTAGGGCACTGGGTGTTCACTTTGAGGAGACTGTATGTGGGGTAACTATGATAAGTCCTTCAGGTCATTCGGTTAAGGTAGAAAAATTCTTCAGGGAGGTGCCTTTAGAGATACAAGGCAGGGTTTTCTGTGGAGACTTGATGGAGTTACCGTTAGAAGAATTTGATTTGATCCTAAGGATGGATTGGTTGACCAAGCATAGGGCAACTCTGGATTGTGCAGCTAAGAGGATGGTGTTAAGGACTGTTGAGGGTGAAGAGGTAATGATTATTGGGGAACGAAGAGATTACTTGTCCAATGTAGTATCAGCTTTGAGGGCTGAGAAACTGATGCGTAAGGGATGCGAGGCATACTTGGCTTTTGTAAGCCAAGCTGAAACTGAGGTTCTGACCGTGGAGACCATCAGAACTATTAGGAAATTCTAGGATGTTTTCCCAGAAGAGCTTCCTGGA
The DNA here is from genome assembly GCA_025698475.1 of Gossypium anomalum. Taxonomy (NCBI): domain Eukaryota; kingdom Viridiplantae; phylum Streptophyta; class Magnoliopsida; order Malvales; family Malvaceae; genus Gossypium; species Gossypium anomalum. The sequence goes on along the minus strand of CM046960.1, from coordinate 23,155,241 downwards.
TTACCTCCGAATCAGAAAGTCGAGTTTGGAATCGATTTGCTACCTGGAATAGCTCCAGTATCCATCGCACCCTATAGGATGGCACCGAAGGAGTTGGTGGAACTGAAAGCTCAGATAAAGGCTTCATTAGACCTAGTGTGTCTCTATGGGGAGCACCGGTCCTGTTTGTGAAGAAAAAGGACAGGACGATGCGCATGTGCATCGATTACCGCCAGTTGAACAAACTGACAATTAAGAATAAGTATCCACTGCCAAGGATTGATGATCTGTTCGACCAACTTAGGGGAGCTTCAGTATTTTCCAAAATTGATCTTCGTTCTGGATACCATCAGCTAAGGGTAAAGGAAGTGGATATTCATAAGACAACATTTAAAACTCGATATGGTCATTACGAGTTTCTGGTTATGCGATTTGGGCTGACGAACGCACCTGCAGCTTTCATGGATTTGATGAATTGAGTATTCCAACCTTACTTGGATCGGTTTATAGTCGTCTTTATTAACGATATCCTGGTATATTCTAAAACAGAAACGAAATATGATGAGCATCTCCGAATTGTGCTGCAAGTGTTAAGGGAGAAGGAATTCTATGCGAAATTTAGCAAGTGTGAATTCTGGTTGAGGGAGGTAACCTTAGGGCATGTGGTCTCTGCCGAGGGGATTAAGGTGGACCCTCGTAAAATTGAAGCAATTCTGGAATGGAAGCCACCTAGGTCAGTATCAAAAATTTAGAGTTTCCTAGGGTTGGCAGGATACTACAGAAGGTTTGTGGAAGGTTTCTCAGTGATGGCAGCTCCCTTGACAAAACTCATAAGGAAAGGAGTACCGTTTGTATGGACCGAGAAACAGCAAAAAGCTTTTGATCAGTTGAAAAAGGTATTAACTGAAGTGCCAGTATTGACTCAACTGGAGTCTGGGAAGGACTTCACTGTGTACAGCGATGCGTCGCATGTGGGGTTAGGATGCGTACTGATGTAAGAGGGTAAGGTGGTCGCGTATGCATCGCGACAGCTTAAGCCTCATGAACCGAACTACCCTACACACGATTTAGAGCTAGCAGCAGTGATTTTTGCGTTAAAAATCTAGAGACATTACCTATATGGAGAAAAGTGTATCATATATACAAATCATAAGAGCCTAAAGTATCTATTGACTCAGAAGGAGTTAAACCTTAGGCAACGAAGATGGGTAGAGTTGCTTAAGGATTATGACTGTTCGATTGAGTACTGATTTGAGAGCCTTGTTTGCACGTTTGAGTTTGTTCGATGATGGAAGTCTATTGGCAGAATTGCAAGTGAGGCCCACTTGGACTGAACAGATTAAAGAAAAATAGTTGAAGGATGATTCATTAGTTCTTCAGTTTCGGCGAGTTAAGGATAGTGAGAATGAGGATTTTGGACTGACTACCGATGGGGTTCTGTGCTTTCGTGGAAGAGTTTGCATGCCGAAGGACCCTGAATTAAGGCGGCTAATTCTAAAAGAGGCTCATGGTGGATCCTGTGCCATGCATCCTAGAGGGAATAAATTATATCGAGACCTGCGAGAGGTGTACTGGTGGCCTGGATTAAAACGAGAGGTGACTAAATCTGTTGGGAAATGTCTGACGTGCCAGTAAGTTAAGGCTGAGCACTAATTACCTTCTGGATTACTACAACCAGTGAAAATTCCGCTATGGAAGTGGGAGAGACTAACTATGGACTTTGTGAGTGGGCTACCTTTGACACCCACCAAGAAAGATTCAATGTGGGTAGTTGTGGATAGGTTAACAAAATCCACCCATTTCATACCTGTTCGTACTGATTGCTCACTGCAAAAGTTGGCCAAGTTATATGTGGCGGAGATAGTGCGACTGCATAGCGTGCCAGTGTCGATAATTTCTGATCGAGACCCTAGGTTTACATCTCGGTTCTGGCAGAAGTTGCAGGAAGCGTTGGGTACACGATTGGATTTTAGTACCGCTTTTCACCCACAGACAGATGGACAGTCGGAAAGGGTTATTCAAGTTTTGGAGGATATGTTGAGAGCTTGTATCATCAATTTTAGTGGTAGTTGGGAGGACTACTTACCATTGGCAAAGTTTGCATACAATAACAGCTATCAAACCAGTATTCAGATGGCCCCATATGAGGCACTTTATGGGTGAAGGTGTCGTACGCCTACGTATTGGACAGAGTTGGGTGAACGACAAGTGCTTGGATCTGAATTAGTAGCAGATACAGAAAGTAAGGTCAAGATGATAAGGGACCGATTAAAGGAGGCATCTGATAGACAGAAGTCGTATGCGGATATAAAGCGCAAAGAGATTGAGTTCGCTATTGGGGATATGGTTTTCTTGAAGGTTTCACCTTGGAAGAAGATCTTGATGTTCAGCAAGAAAGGCAAACTGAGTCCGCGGTTTATAGGGCCTTATCAGATTCTTAAGCGGGTAGGGCCAGTAGCATATCAGTTAGAGTTACCACCGGAGTTAGACAGAATCCATGACGTCTTTCATGTGTCCATGTTGAGACGATATCGATCAGATCCTTCACATGTTATGCCGGTGGAGGAGATTGAAGTAAGGACTGGTTTGACCTTTGAGGAGGAACCCGTGCAAATTTTAGATCGAGAGGTTAAAGTTTTAAGAAGGAAATCGATTTTGTTGGTAAAGGTACTGTGGCGCAATCATGGAAGGGAAGAGGCTACTTGGGAGTCAGAAGAGACTATGCGTCAATAATATCCTCAGTTGTTTGGATCAGGTAAATTTCGAGGCCGAAATTTCTTTAAGGGGGGTAGAGTTGTAACGCTCTGATTTTTAGGATTTTTCGGGTTTTCGTGATTTTTGGTAAATTTTGAAATATTCACGTTTTGAATATTGGTATTATGTTTAAATGGGGTAGTGGGCCTTTAGAAGGCCCAAACTTAAGTTAAACACGGCAAAATATCAAGGTTGGATTTTTAGGTGAATAGGAGATTTGGTTAAATGGGTTTTTAAGAAGAACCGCGTAAGTTATGACACAAATAAGATCTTGGAAAAGTGGCAAGGCGGCGCCACTAGGTTCCTAAAAAATGGCGCCTGGGAAGGAATTGGAGGTCCAAGGTTCAAGTTGTGAGGTAGGCATATTGTTACTTTTTAATTTTTAGGCATGTACTGGGCATGTGATCACTCAGGAGAATTTCGGCAAGGGCCTTAGGGAGGTTGGGCCGATTGTTTTAGTTGACATTAGGGTTAGGTTATTTTCTTTTTCTGTCTTGGAGAATTAGGGTTAGCCACTTGGAAGCTTTCTTTCATCTTTTCTGAATTTTCACAAAAGTCGAAAACACAAGTCTTTTTCTCATTAGTGCCGAATTTTCTTCCTCTCTTTTCCTTTATGCTTTTCCTTCTAGCCAAAATATTCTAACCATCTTATTCACCTCTTCTGCCGATCTCATCCTCCATTAAACCTTCATCGCCGATCGCCATTAAAAAAAGCCGAAATCTTAAAAACTCACTGCTTGTGTCGATTTCTCCAAAGACAAATCCTTCAATATTTTTATTCCTTTTGATCAACATTCATCTTCTCTAAACCCTTAATATCTGTCAACAACATTACTTCAAGGTTATAGCCTAAAATCATCATCTTCTTCATCACCTAAAAAGTCGAAAATACCATAAGATTTAGGGGCTTATAGCTGAAACTTCAAATCTCTTGGATTCGAGTTCTACCGTCGTTTAGAGGATAAATCTGCATCAGATCTGCATAGAAATCAAAAAGGAATAAGTGGTAAGTGCTCATCACTTCAGATCTAGTCTTATTTTACAAGTTAGAAAAAGCCGAAGTCCCTAAAATCTAGGGAGGTTGTCGATTTGGGCATAGGGCTTTAAGGGTCTTTAACCGATGATTTGTTTTGGTGATCAGTGTCTTCTTGAGTGTTGGATCGAAGGCTTGGATCATTGGAGCAATCAGATTTGGATCTAGCCATTGGTTTTTGGCAAAAAGGTAAGCTTTTGAAGGCTTTTAGGGGCATGGTTCGAATATGGGTAAGTGAATATTGAGATTAGTGTTGTGGTTTGCAATCTAAGAATTGCGGTAATCCATTGTAGGGCATCGTAAGGGATCTCAGTAGCAGTCATCGCGAAACAGGTGTGTATCGAACACCCTTTCTTAGTACAATTCGGCAAAAGCTGAAATGCCGAAATTTCGGCATTTCATGGGTTGTGAGTGGACGAGTGCTCACAAGATGTTTAGAAATCATTAGATCTGAAAGCGCAAAATGGTAAGTTAGTCGTGTGTGAAATTTCGTGCACCTCAATAATTGGGCCTCAATAGGCTAAAACTGGGCCCAATGGGCTTACGGGTTCATATGGGTAAGATGACAAAAAATGGGCAGATAAATATGTTCTGTTAAAATGTGGAATCAAAACTGCTTAAAACCAATAAAACTACTGAAATACCTTTATAGGTGGGAAAGTTTACAGATTTACCCCTAGAAGTAAAATTATTGATATACCCCTAGGGTTAGGGTTGACCAAAATGCATGATTGACTGTTACTGTTTACTGCATATCATGTTATTATTATTATCTGTTGCATGGGACTGGGATATTGATGGAGGAAGTACTGAAAGTGGTTTGTCTACGTATTAGAGGCTTTGCCTCAATTTACCGATACTTGAACTGCAATGCTGCAACTGTGGAGTGTAGGGCTGGGTGGGTTGAGATATTCCCCACATGGAATGTAGGGCTGGTACGGATGGAGTGTAGCGGTTGGTTATAGGCTGGGTTGGGCTTGCATACATGTATATATATTTGTTCTATTCTGAAGTTGGGCCTATAGGCCACACTGTTTTCTGAAAAGGGGCTAAGGCCCAGTTTACTGTATTCTGAAAAGGGCTTCAGTCCGGTACCCACTGTTATCTGAATGGGGTTTAGGCCCAATGGGCTTGAGCTAACTTGGGCTTTGGATGGGTTTCTGTACACACTGAGTTTTCCAAACTCACCCCTTTCTCTTCCATCCTTACAGGTGAGCCCTAGTTGGTGGACTTGGAGCTGGGCGGGATTCAAAGTGGCCACGCAGATTAATTTTTGGTTTTTTTTTAAATAAGTTCTTATTTTTTTTTACTTTTGATTATTTTTATTTTGCTTAAAGTTGTAATAAGGCCGCTCTCTTAATTATTTTTATTTTGGAATATTAAACTGGTTAGCACTAGGGTGCGTTTTATTAAAGTTACTTGTTTTCAAAATATCACGATGACCGAGCAAAGCTTCTGCAACGTAAATGTTAAAAAAAAAAAGCATACAATTATTTTAATTAGATTTAACTAAATCTAATGTTCGTGAATAGGTAACATGCTTTAAGTGTGGTAACGGATGTGTGCATGTCTAGGATTGGATCCGGGAAGAGCTTGGTACTTAAGCAGTCCAATAGACTCACCTCCTCTTTTCTGGCTTCTTACCTGTGCACAGCTTCCATTCACATAAACTTAAAACAACAACATTTCTTAAGCCCTAAGAAAGATTTTTGATAAAACGTAACTTCTTTAGCAACATTTCCATGTGGCACATTGAATTTGGCTGTAACGTCTGGGCCGGGTTTGGGGCGTTACATCTTAGATCTACTTCGATATGGAAATATCTGAAAGTTAGATCTGTTATATCTTCGATCTGCTCCCTGTCGAATACGGAGATGCCAAATATGTTTCTTCGATTTGTTCTCTGACAATACAGAGATGCCAAATCTGCTATCTTTGATCTGCTCCCTGCCAATACAGAGATGCCAAATCTGCTTCTTGGATTTGCTCCTCGTCGAATACGAAGATACCAAATCATCTTAGATCTGCTTCAGTGTAAATACTTGAAGGTCAGATTGCCATGCTTCAGCCTATTACCCTACTGCTTAGGGAATTAAGGTGCCTCAATCTTCATTGTCCTTTGAAGGACATAACCTGTATAATGTGTATGAGTTTATGCCTAATGATTAGGATGCTTATGATCAAAAAGAGTCAAATGCTCCTAATTAAACTTGTTATAATGCAAAATGTTTATGAATATGACCCCTATTCCAGACGTCACTACTCATTCCTTCGTTAAAGTTTATCCTTATTCCTCTCGAAACATCATTCTTACTCAGCTCGTGGGTCTGTACCATTCTTCAAATGTTACGACCCATAAAAAATGTTTGTAAGATGATCCTCTCTTAGGATTGAATCGTTTGATTTGTCCAATTATCATTTTGGACGAAAGAAGGAATTTCCTCGAGTTCTTTCAAACTTACTTACGTGAATTCCTCTAACAATTGTCCATTTTAGTTTCTTATATTATCTAGAAACTTCCAGAGTAATAAACAAAACTTCATTTATGAGAATTATTTAGTTCATCTATTATTATTTAATGCAACACACTTTAAGAACAATGGAAGATGAATTTAATCCTGAGGATAATTAGATTTGAATGAATTTGTCAAAAATACAAAGGAAATTAATCTGAAAGTCTATCTTTAAGAAGAAATAGAATCTAAGGATAGCAAACAGGATAAAAATTAGATACTTTAGATACCGCCACTTGAGCATCTATACACCAGCTCCATGAAGTCTTTCTTGAGTTCAACATGTGTTTAAAAATCAAAGTACTTTGTTAATGCCCCGATATGCAACGCGCTTCGCTCTTTGTTGAATCAGATATTGCAAGATTACTGTATGCCCTTCAAAATTTGAGCTACCCTTTTGGGTTTTCAACTTAAAACCCCTTTGGTCACAAGGTGCCCTTTGCGGGTTTTCACCTTGGCCTCTCCACTTTTTTTTTTCGAAAACTCAAGGCGCCCTTTGCGGGTTTTCACCTTGGATTCTCCTCTCCTTTAAACAAAGTACTGTTTGACTGAGTCTGAATTCACTGGATTTGGTAAACTCTTCCCATCCATTCCTGTCAAAATTAATGCACCTCCAGAGAAAGCCTTCTTCACGACATAAAGCCCTTCCCAATTTGGCATCCATTTCCCTCTAAAGTCTTTCTGAACGGGAAGGATCTTTTTTAGCACAAGGTTCCCCTCATGGAATTCTCTTGGACGGACCTTCTTGTCATAAGCTCGCATCATTCGCTTCTGATACATCTGACCATGGTGAATAGCTTTTAGCCTCTTTTCTTCAATCAAGTTCAACTGGTCATATCGCGATTGAATCCATTCTGCCTCATCCAGCTTTATCTCTGACAAAATTCGAAGAGAAGGTATTTCAACTTCAATAGGTAACACTGCCTCCATCCCGTAAACCAACGAAAAAGGAGTTGCCCCAGTAGAAGTTCTGACAGACGTTCTATAGGCTAAAAGTGCAAATGGTAACTTTTCATGCCAATCTCTGTAGGTTTCAGTCATTTTCCCCACTATCTTCTTGATATTTTTGTTAGCAACTTCCACTGCCCTATTCATCTTTGGGCGATATGGAGACGAATTATGATGCTTAATCTTGAACTAGCTACAAACTTATGCTATCGTTTTGTTGATCAAGTTCAAAGCATTGTCTGATATGACCCTCTCAGGCATCCCATACCGACAAATGATCTCTTTCTTCAAGAAACGACTTACAGCTAACTTGGTAACATTTGCATAAGAGGCAGCCTCTACCCACTTCATGAAGTAATCAATAACCACGAAAATGAAGCGATGTCCATTTGAAGCTTTTGGTGATATTGGCCCAATGACATCCATGCCCCCACATGGAAAAAGGCCATGGAGAAGTCATAACATGTAGAGGTGAAGGTGGTACATGAATCTTATCTCCGTAAATCTGACATTCGTGGCATTTCTTGGCGTAGTTGACACAATCCCCTTCCATAGTAGACCAATAATATCCAAACCTCATGATTTGTCTAGCCATCGTGAAACCATTAGCGTGTGTTCCATAAACACCCTCATGAACTTCTTCTAAGATTAATTTAGCCTCTACGGCATCAACACATCTCAACAGTACTTGGTCTTTTCTTTTTTTGTACAAGATGTCCCCATCCAAAACATAATTGCAGGCTAATCTCCTTAAAGTTCACTTATCATTTTCAGTCGCTTGTTCTGGATAATTACGATCTCTCACATATCACAATATATCCAAATACCAAGGATTATCATCCTTTTCTTCTTCCTCAATGTTACAAAAGTTAGCTAGAGCCTCCAAGATACTCATCTGAATGGGTCTCATCTCGTCTTCTTTATTCTAATCATTGAAGCCAAGCTTGCTAGAGCATCTGCTATTTGGTTTTCATCTCGTAGGATATAATTGAAAGTGATGTCATCAAACTCCTCAAGTAACCCCAAGACTATCTTTCGATAATTGATCAGTTTAGGATCCCTTGTCTCCCATTCTCCTCTAAGCTGGTAGATTACCAATGCAGAGTCTCCATATACTTCCAAGGTTCTTATTCCTCGCTCTATAGCCGCTCGGAGTCCCATGATGCATGCTTCATAGTCAGCCATATTGTTCGTGCAATCAAAATCTAACTTGCATGTGAATGGATAATAATCGCCATCTAGGGATATGAGGACTGTCCTAATTCCATTTCCCATTGCATTGGATGCCCCATCAAAGCTCAACTTCCAAGGACAATTATCTGCGGTTGCTACACACATCAACTCCTCATTTAGGAAATCAAAATTCAACGGCTCATAGTCCTCTAGAGTTCTACTAGCCAGAAATTCCGCTATCGTACTTCCTTTTATAGCCTTCTAGCTCACATAGACTAGGTCAAACTCTGAAAGTAGAATTTGCCACCTCGCCATTCTCCCATTCAAAGTTGTTGACTCCATCATATACTTCAAAGGATCAAGTTTTGAAATAAGCCAAGTAGTATGATATAGCATGTATTGTCTTAACCTTCGAGTCGTCCAGATTAAAGCCCAAAATAATTTATCAATTGGCAAATATCTCATCTCACACTCTATAAATTTCTTACTGAGGTAGTATATAGCCTTCTCATTTCTTCCCGACTCGTCATGTTGACCAAGTACACATCCCATGGAATTACTAAACACCAACAAGTACAGAATTAATGGTTTATCTGGACTAGGTGGAGATAGTACTAGAGCATTTAGCAGGTACTGCTTGACTTTATCAAAGGCATTCTGGCATTCCTCAGTCTAAGTACCTTGGTTATGTTTTCTAAGGAGGCAAAATATAGGGTCACATTTCTCAGTTAATTGTGAAATGAACCAAGCAATATAATTCAACCTTTCGAGAAAACCCCGAACTTCTTTCTGAGTACGTGGTGGAGGCAAATCTCGTATGGCTTTAACTTTGTCTAAATCAACTTCTATTCCCTTTTCGCTGACCACAAAGCCAAGTAATTTCCCTGACCTAGCTCCGAAAGTGCACTTTGTCGGATTAAGTTTTAACTGAAACTTCCTTAATCTCAAGAATAGTTTCCTTAAAACTTCAATATGTTCCTCCTCTGTTCGGGACTTGGCAATCATGTCATCAACATACACTTCAATTTCCTTGTGCATCATATCGTGAAATAAGGTCACCATAGCCCTCTGGTATGTTGCCCCTGCGTTCTTCAACCCAAAAGGCATTACCTTGTAACAAAAGGTACCCCATAATGTTATGAAGGTGGTTTTGTCCATGTTCTCGAGATGCATCTTTATCTGATTGTACCCCGAGAAACCATCCATGAAGGAGAACAATGAATATCCCGCTGTATTATCCACCAAAGTGTCTATGTATGGTAGAGGAAAATTATCTTTTGGGCTAGCTTTGTTCAAGTCTCTGTAATCAACACACATTCTTACTTTCCCATCCTTCTTAGGAACTGGTATAATGTTAGCTACCCATTCGGAGTACTTCACCTCTTGCAAGAATCTGGCATCAAATTGCTTCTTGACTTCATCCTTTATTTTCAATACAATATCTGGCCTTATTCTTCACAACTTCTGTTGTACTGGCTTACAATCCTATCTTATCGGCAGATGATGCACTACAATATCAATACTTAACCCTGGCATATCTTGACAGGACCATGCAAAAATATCCTTGAACTCATGTAGCAACTCAATCAGTATTTGTCTTGTGTCTTTGGCAATATGCGTGCCAATTTTCACTTCTTTCCCTTCCTCTAGGGCTACATTCTCTATTGCCTCTTTCTCATGGGGCATGATTTGTTTCTCCTCTTGTTTTACCATCCTCAAAAGATCCAAAGACACATTACCATCCTGGACATCCTCAAAATCCTGAGATTCTTCTAAACACATGTCTTGCTCATGAGAGAAATCAGGATTTGATATATCAGTGCTCATGTCATTGATATCTAGAGATCTGTGAAGTATAACGAATATACAAAGAAAGAATGAATGTAAGAATGATTATTTATGTACTATGAATGAAAGAATAAGGATTGTCAAAATTTTAACAGAATATTGGTTGGTAAAAAAATGAAACAATACTCGGTCAAATTGATAAAAGTTATGTTTTATTAAAAATAATAGATGATCATAAGCCTATTTCACAAATGTAATTCTATTACTCCTAGGCTCTAGAGTAACAAGAATCTTTCGAGAATTACTCTGACGAATTCCTAAAGACTACAGGAAGTTCCTCCGTAGTACAATTATTCAAAGAGCTTCCTGATTCGTAAGGACGAATACCCTCAAGGTTTGCTTGTCTTGATCCTTCCTCTTGTACAATATTAATCTGATGACTTCCTTCTATGAGTAACCCTCTCGATATGAAGGTTTGAGATATTAGAGGGAATGTCATCGGTTCCCACTCCACTTCTCTTCTATTGAGGCGTGCTCTTCTTCCCCCTTGGTGCTTCTCCACTTCCTTCCTACTTTGCTTATAGTCTAGTTTGAAACCTAGACCAAAGCGATCCCTCTTCTCTCTTAGTTCAGGTATCTAAGTCCCTCCTTGTAGGTATTTTCCTAACCCTTTTCCTGGTAAGGCTCCCTTTCCGCCATCATTTGTAGAGCCATCCTCATAGCTCATGCTATTTGGGCACCAGTAGCTCACTCCCTTCTGAAATGAAGGTTGCATTTACGAACTCTAAAGGGTAAAAAGAACACTCAATAGACTCTTCGTTTGTCTCGACATAAGGGACCTTGCTAGTGACTGCAGCTATAATGTCCTCCTCTGCATTGATGGTTACTAACCGTCCATCTGTCACTAACTTCAATTTCTGGTGCAATGACGAGGGCACCGCTCCTACTGAATGTATCCATGGCCTGCCTAATAAGCAATTATAGGAAGGCTTGATAACCATCACCAAGAAATCTACTTCGTATATGTTCGGCCCAATTTCTAAGGGGATGTCAATCCTTCCCATTACTTTTCTTTCTGTGCCGTCAAAGGCTCTTACCACATTTTGACATGTCTTCATATGATAATCATCAATGGGTAATCTATTCAATGTGGACAATGGTAAAGCATTCAAGGTTGATCCATTGTCAATAATCACGCTTGGGAGTGTGTACCCCTTGCATCGAGTAGTAATGTGCAAGGCCTTAGTTGACCCTTTGCCCCCCGGTGGAATTTCATCATCATTAAAGTAGATGAAATTATCTGCGCTTATGTTGTTCACCAACCGATCCAGCTTGTTAACGGATATGTCATGGGTGACATTTTTTTCGTTAAGCACTTTCATCAATGCCTCCCGATGCGCCTCCGAACTCAAAAGTAGAGCCAATACTGATATGCGAGCCGGCTACCTACGCAACTGCTCGACCACGCTATACTCACTATGCTTAAGGAACTTTAGAAATTCCTTAGCTTCCTCCTCCTTTACTGGCTCCTTGACAAGTATTTCAGCACCCTTTTCCTTCTCAGTACCAGCATTCTTTATTTTTGTGGGCTTCTCTCTAATACCCACCGTATCATATCACTTCCCACTCCGTGTATGGGAACCCTCCATTTGTACATCCTTAGACATACTAGCTACGTTCTCCTCCTCTGGCACTGTCATACTACAGTCATAACTCCATGGTACCCTCTTGCTATCTTTATAAAGGAACAGCATAGGTTTATGGATAATGACCTTAGGCACTATTTGTGCCCTCACTTCGTTATTCCCCGGTAGGGAAATAATAATTCTTGGCCAGCTAGTTCCTTTCTGTTCCTCCTCTAGCACACATATTTATTTTTCACTAGAGCTACCTTCAAAAATCTATAGCTCTTTATTGTCTATAAAGCCTTGCACCAAGGCCTTGAATTCCTCACAATTTTGAATTTCGTGGAACTCATCATAGTTCCTCTCGTTTTTAGAGGTTAACATACCTCTCTTCATCATCTCCTCCCAAATCACCTTCATAGGCATCCTTACCTCAGCAACATCTTCTTTGATTCTTCTCTCATTAGCTTCACTAATGGCATTCACTCTTTGGTCACCATGATTTGGCAACGGGTTTTCAGTACTAGGAGTATTGTCAAACTTTACTACCCCTATCTTAATAAGCCTCTCTATGGATTTCTTGAAACTGGTACCATTTTTGATCGAATGCCCCGATATTCCTGCATGGTATTCGCATCTAGCGTTGGCATCGTACCATTTGGGATATGGAGGCTGCAATGGTTTCAAGTGGAAAGGAGAAATAGCATGTGCATCGTATAAGCTCTGATAAAGCTCACGATATGTCACGGGGATAGGTGTGAATTGTATCCTTTCAGAATTTTGTCTTGTACCCTGCTCCTTCTTTTGAGAACTTTGTTGCTCAACCGTAGTTGTTTTAGGCTGACCAACTGTGATTACTCTCGTGTTGTAGGTACTCGTGTTATTCACTTCACCATCCTTTCTCCTTGGGGCCGATCTTTTGGTCATTTCCCCCTCAATTTTGCCGCTCTTTATGGCATTCTCGATCATCTCTCCTACCATGACTATGTCCGCAAAACTTTTGGTAATGCTTCCAATCATGTGAGTAATGAATGGAGCTTTCAGAGTGTTGATGAATAACATGGTGGTCTCTTTCTCCAGCGGTGGTGGTTGAACCTGTATTGCCACCTCTCTCCACCTCTATGCGTATTTCCTAAAGTTCTCATTAGGCTTCTTCTCCATGTTTTGTAGAGTGATCCTATCAGGAGTCATGTCAGTCACATGATTGTACTACTGCATGAAAGCTTGCGCGAGATCCCTCCATGAATTTATTCTAGCCCAGCTCAACTGATTGTACCACCTAGCTACCGCTCCCACTAAACTGTCTTGGAAACAATGTATCAACAGCTGATCATTGTTTATGTATCCGGTCATCCTTCTATAGAACATCGTGATGTGGGCCTCTAGGCAAGTAGTACCATTGTACTTCATCTTGAATTTGTGAGGAAGCACCAAGTCTGAGACCAAGCTTAAATCTTTGGCATCAATTCCATGATGCCCATCAACACTCTCTAAAGCTTTAAATTTCTCCTCCAACCATCGGCAACGTTCCTTCAACTGTTTTGCAGCTTCGGCTCTCAAATCTTCTTTTTTAGCTATATCCAAGTTAGGAATGAGAGGATTGGTAGGGTTATCACCCTGAATCCTGAGACAGTTGGGTAATTCATATGGTTCCCAGCATCAACCGGCCCATGTTGAGGCCTTATATCGACAGATGGTCTTTTAAGAGGTGCCTCGGTTTGTGTAAGCCCGTGAGGTAGAGTAAAGCCTGGAGGATGGTCTTCTTCCTCCTCACCAGTGATTGCCATAGTGGCTTTTCCTTTACCAGTAGCCCTTAGCAACTGAGCCATCTCAGTCATCATAGTCCTCTGAGCCTCTAGCATTTGCTCCCTCATATCATTTTGCATCTTGGCCAATTGCTCTTGCAATTGGTCCTGCATGTCCTTTTGTAGCTGTTTAAACCTTTGATCCATATTCCTAGATTTTGCATGAGTTTTGTACTGATGTGTGGTTTCCAGATTTTCTTTTCTACTTCTGTGGTAATTTTAACTAATTAGGGTCTTCTATAACTTTGAATGCAAACAATGCAATGAAATGCTATAAGATACAAATGCAAGAATGCAAAAAGATGTCGATTTTGATTCAGTTTCATTTTAGAAAACGTTATTTAAGGAACAAAAAATCTTTTCATAAAACGGATTACAAATACACTTTTGCCCGTAGGCCTAGAGTTTTAACCCTATCTAATAATGATGCTAACTCTCGTCCTTTGTCTGATGATGACTCATACATCATACTCAGCGTTCTAGCTTGTATTGCCAACTCCTGCAAGTGTTTAGCAACCTCTCGAATCTGAACTAGGGCCTGTTCCATGACATGATCTCTATCCCCCACTTGATTCTGAAGATGATGAAGTTCTCCTTTTCACTATTTTTCTCTTGCCTCGAGCTGTTCAATCCGTAACTCACAATCCTGTAGTGCTGATTCTAACCTTCCAATATTGTGCCTCATTTCCTCGATCTTGTTTAGACTTGCTTTTAACTCGACTGCAGAGTTACGACTTCGATACTGATGAAGTGATTGTCCAAGCTCTGTCACCCTAACTTTTAGTCCTTGATTTTCTTCTTCTAGGGCCTGATTGCGCGACTGTATCTCTTGGAACTTCTTTTCCCAATATTCAGCTTTGGCTTTTTCCTCTTGCATCTCATGCTGCCACTGTTCTGAAGATCTCCCTAATCCGACCCTTTTCAACGTTACTTGGGCTTTTTTATAATATATCTTCAAGTCATCTCGATCTTCCTCGATCTTTCTCTTTTCCTTTTTCACCTTCTCGACTTTCATCTTTTGAACGTCGACATCGAAACTCAAGCACATTTTTTCCTCTTCAAGCTTCTCCATCCGCTTTTCAAGCTCTGAATTCTTTCTCTCGAACTCTTGCTTCATAACTTTCACTTCTGACGGAATTACTCGTAAGCTCTCCTCTACTGATCGAACCACTCCTGAAATTGGCCTAGGGATATTATCATTGACTCTCTTACTAAACCAACTTTTATATTCAAGGGTTGATGTTGAGCCTTCAGTCAAGACCTTTATACAGAAAGACTTCTTCCAAGCCTCAGAAATCTCTCGCATCCTCTTCTTGTAGTGATTTCCTTTATAAGAGAAATCACTCTGAGCTAAACCTTGTGTAGCCGGTATGAACTACCTCACTTGATTTTGCCTTAGAACAAGCAACGGTGTATATCCAACAGCTCCCCAAATTCCTGGCAAAGGGACCCAATCAAAACTGCCACATCGGTAAAGGACTTCACTAGGTACCAACCAAGGAGCCTTCCACATAACATCTTCCTCTCGAAGGTTCTGAAGAATATCAATGCACCTCTCTTCTAAAATGTCATCTCTCCTAGGTCTGTCCACTGCCTCCTTTAAGGGAGAATAACCCTCAAAGAAAACTCGGCAAGGAACCTTATCAAGCTTCCAGAAGTGGCTATGAAGCCAAACCAACAGCAACTGTGCACATCCAATGAACCTTCCTTCACCAGCCCTTCGACATGCGCTCAAGGATCGTATCGTCTCAGTTAGGATTGCAGGCACAAGTGTGTTCTGTTTACCAAGTCGATCGAACAAATCCGCAATCGCCTCATCTATGTGCCCCAACGCCTTTGAGAAAATCACCATGCCGTAAATACTTTAAGCCAGGACGTCGACTCTTTTCTTCACATCTGGATGCGTCGATATCAAATCCCTTAGAACGGCCCATGGAATGCACTTACTATCACCCTTTTGCTGCACATGAGCTATAGCCCACTGCTCACTCATCCCAGTAATCATTACCAACTTCTTCGTAAAATTTGGAAGACTAGCAGGCCAAACATAAGCCTTGTAACCCTGAATCCTCGGGCAACATAGTAAAGTTGCATACTCCTCTAAAATAGGTACTAGATCAACATTACCAAATGTAAAACAACTATAAGCAGGGTTCCAGAATTGTACTATGGCCCGAAACAAGTGTCTATCTATTTTGACGCCTAGCAAATAGGGAAGGTCTCCGTAATTCTGATAGAAGAGTGCTTAGCCTCGTCATCCCATTGGGCCCAAATATCTCTCAACTCCTGTAACTCATTCTTCATCGAATTAACATTAGTGAAGTCCCATAACTCGGACACATACCCCTTAGTGACACTATCTCTTTTTTCCAACTGGGTTTTCTCTGACCAGGTACAGATAGAAGCATTGTCCTCCACTTTATTAAGGTATTCGTTCCTCATTACGAAACTTTCTAATTTAGAAATCGAGCCGTGAATCGACACCTTTAAATGCCAAATGACATGCAATAACAGCAAAATAAGAATAAGTCAGATTATATATAAAGAAAATGATAAACAAGTACTTAGAAGGGTAATTTTCTAAAGGTTATCACTATTTCCCTAGGGTAAGCACTTAAAGGTTCACTATATGAGTTTTAGCTCTAAAGCAAGGGTACCTGAACCAGCAGATTCCTCGGTCCTCACCCATTATAGGCTCATGTAGACCAAGTTCAGTTCAGAGGGAGACATTTCCCTATGAACATACGAAGATGAAAATATCACGAAGACATAAGTATAGTATCCCGGAAGCAATCCACTAGCTCATACTAAGGTGAAAACCTCACGAAAGCGTAGCTTCTCACTCCCACTTAAGGGTGTGACCACAACGGTCATGCAAATGCAATGTACAGCAAAAAGATAACAAACATATGCAACAAACACATGTAAAACAGGATCAAATTTTTAAATTTTCCAAACTTCCAACATTAAGACATAAAATAATCGATTTCTTGGCTCGACTCTCAAATGTCCCCAGCAGAGTCGCCAAGCTGTAGTAACCTCTTTAAAAACAGGTTTTTTAAAAATGAAAACGTGAGTCGCCGCCAATCTTTTAAAGTGCGATTGTATCACTTTATAAAATGTTTTGGTCTACGAAATTATGAAAAAATAAGTTTGGGAGTCAGTTACGTACGAGGAAGGATTAGCACCCTCGTAACGCCCAAAATTGGTACCAAATTGAATAGTTCTGCCCTAGTGTCGGAAGTTTAAAAAAACTTAGAAATGAGATTTCCTTAAAAACTGTAATGTTTTGAGAAAAGAGTCAAGATTCATTCATTTTGAAAGAGTATAAACATAACATCCAGCATGACTGGACATGATATCGTTAAACTTTCATGACTAAAATCATCTCATGATTTGTAAAATTCATTTAAAGGATGTTTTAGATATTTAGACAAACAGGAAATCGCAACCCAGCATGTTAGGGCACTATTTCTCAAATTCCTAAATACAAAAGACATTGCCTTGTTTTTTAAGATTCCTTTAGGTTAAATGAAATTTAAAAATAATAAAAAACAATGATGCATTTAACCTATTGCAAAGAGTCAACATTGGATTAATTAAACTACGTATTTAGTACTTCATACAAATAAATGGTAATTAAGACATATGTCACATAATACTTTGATATTTCATGCATATGTAATCACAAATATTAATAAGCACATTATTATTTCATGCAAGCTAATACAGAATGACAAAGATAATAATATTTCACGCAAGAATACGTCATAATAAACAATGAGGATAAAATGTATAACCATACTTTATGACAATAACCTACATAAATAAATAATTTTCATGTAAACGTATAAAATCAATGATAACAAATAACTCGTATAATGAATTTACATTTTAAAACAATTAACAAAAATGTATTAGTATCATATTAACATAAAATAAATCTTAAAAAGAATCATATATTTGACACAAAAAATAAATAAGGGAGATCTTAAAGCGTTTAATAAATACTAAAACATAGTATAATATATGAAAATAATAAAACTTTATCATAATATACATACTACATGTTTAGTACACATAAACATAATACTTAATAATAATAAAAAATTCATAATGGTATAATATATATATATTAATAAAATAACTATAAAATATAAAAATAATAAAATAATGTAACGATAAATGAATTTTAAATATTTAATAATATATATAAAAATAATATTTAATAGCAATTTATAGAATTTTAAAACTATACATGATGATATATACTAAGATATAAATATAATATAATATAATATAATGTATATAAAATTTATAGGAAACATATAATAACATAATAACATAAAAATAATTTATTTATATATAATTATCATTTTTAAAAGAACATAATACATATATAAAAAAATTTAATTAATAAAATATAAATAATACATATACCATATAAAATAAAATAATAATACATAATATACAAAAATAAAATAATTTTATTATTTTTATACATAATTAACATTTTAAAAATATATATAATACATATATTAAAAATATTTAATTAATAAAATATAAATCATACATATACCATAATATGATAATATATAATATAATAAAATAAATGGATTTCCAGTATTTTTAAATAATAATATAAAGTATAATAATAATATACATCAAATAAATAATAAAGTTTTTTTAAAAAAATAAATTTATAAGTATAATGGGGCTAAAATTAAAAGTAGTTAAAAAATTTTGGGGTAATTTAAAAAGAAAAAAGAAATTTAGGCCTATTTGAAAAACGCATTAAAATCGAGGGACTCATTGGGTAATTAACCCTTATCCCAAAAACGACGTCTTTCCTCAGAATGAAGTTTAACATCCATTGGGACTAAATTGAAACAACTATAAAATATTAGGGCCGAATTAAAAATAAAATAAAATAAAATTATAAAATTTAATAAACTGGAAGGACCAATTGGGCAATGTGCCCATTTATCAAAAACACGCGCATCCTCCCCGGGTCATCGGGTCAACGCACGGATCCTCTGTTTAAATGATGCCGTTTTAATGCTTATTGAACTAAGCCAAAACGACGTCGTACTTTAGGGGCTATATAAGCCAAATCTTAGCCCTGAAATCATTTTTAAATCTATTTTTTTAAAAAAAACTGAAAGAAAACTCTCTGAAAGAAAACTCTTTGAAAGAGAGTTGAGGGCTGACCCTCGAAGCGCCGTTGTGTCTCCATTATCGGGTTCCCCACGCGCCTACGCGCCGCCCTTGACTCCGTCACGTACGGTGGTCGGGGCCTAAAAACTTTGCCTTTTTCAGCGAATCGAGAGGTAAACCTCTTTTTACTTGTTTTAGTTTTTTTATATGCGTATATTCATGACAAAAAAGAAAAAAATAAATCACCTCCGTGCCTTGATAAACTGCTCGATTTTTTTATATATGTGTGCTCCTTTTTTTGTGTAAAAATCAGTCCCTTATACATTGTATTTTACATCCATTTATACTGTTTACAAATAAATTACAAAAAATTAGTCCCCGATTTTGATTCTGATTTATTGGCTGATTGCTTCTTCTTTCCCTTTCTTACAGGTTAACGGCGCAATCCTCGGCGGTGGGGCATGATCTATGTGCCAGTTGTGGTGTGACATGGGGAATGGAACCACGGCGCTGATGGAGGGTAGCTGAAACGATGAAAGTTGAAGAGGCGTGACCCTTAGGCTGATTGCAGCGCGAACCCTAGCTAGGGTTTCTCAGCTACTGAAAATAAGTTGGGCCAATTGGGCCAATTAAGTCTTGGGCTAGTTTAGTGTATCGGGGGTAGGGTGTATGTAACACCCCAAACCCGGCCTAGACGTTATGACCGGATCTGACGTGCCACATCGAAGCGTTCAAAATATTTTGTGTTACTTAATTTGGAAAGCTTAGTCGGTGTTGTAAAAGATACTTTAAAACTAGGTTAAAGTGAATGGAAAATGTGCACCGGTAGGAAACCGAAGAAGAGGAGGTGAGCCATCGGACCGCTTAAGTACCAAGCTCTCTTGGATCAATCTTAGACATGCACACGCCATTACCACACTCTAACATCTCGTATGAGTTTGAGAAAACTATTTTAGTTAAGTCCATCTTAAGAAAATGATTAAGTTTGAAAAAAAGTTTGTTTTTCTGGAAGTCTTACTCATGATTGCGTTGTTTTGAAATCGTTTTATGCTTTTGAAAACGCGCCTAGAGCTAGTCCATTTTCCCAATTATCATAAATCATTCCTAACCTAACAAAATATAAATCAAAACCTTTAAAACAATAGAAATGGCCTTATTACACTTTAAAACCCAAATAAAACATAAATGTAATGAAAGACGTGCAGTTCGACAGAAGAAACCGATTTGCGGAAATAAGTGGCCACTCCGAACTCCTCGCGGCTCCAAGCCCACTATGGTTGGGTTAAGTTATACACTCGAAGTTCCCCAAACTCACCCCTCCATTCTCATCTTTGCAGGTAATCCCCAACCATAGTGGGCTTGGAGCCGCGAGGAGTTCGGAGTGGCCACTTATTTCCGCAAATCGCTTTCTTCTGTCGAACTGCACGTCTTTCATTACATTTATGTTTTATTTGGGTTTTAAAGTGTAATAAGGCCGCTTCTATTGTTTTAAAGGTTTTGATTTATATTCTGTTAGGTTAGGAATGATTTATGATAATTGGCAAAATGGACTAGCTCTAGGCTTTTCAAAAGCATAAAACGATTTCAAAACAACGCAATCATGAGTAAGACTTCAAACAAACTTTTTTTCAAACTTAATCATTTTCTTAAGATGGACTTAACCAAAATAGTTTTCTCAAACTCATACGAGATGTTAGAGTGTGGTAATGGCGGTGTGCATGTCTAAGATTGGATCGAAGAGAGCTTGGTACTTAAGCGTCCGATGGACTCACCTCCTCCTCTTCTTACGGTTTCCTACCGTGCACACTTCCATTCACTTTAACCTAGTTTTAAAGTATCTTTTACAACACCGACTAAGCTTTCCAAATTAAGTAACATACGTAATATTTTGAACGCTTCGATGTGGCACGTCAGATCCGGTCATAACGTCTAGGCCGGATTTGGGGTGTTACATTTAGTGGTATCAGAGCCAAGTTGCAACAACTCGGCTGTGGAATGGGTTTATAAAAACAACGATTTTTCTTTCAAAAATAAGATTTACAAAATTCAGTTAGTAGGTGGCATTAGAATCTCCGCCCAAGTCTGTAAGTAATTCTGAACTTTTCTGAACATATATTTTGAATTATTCTGTAGTAGAACCCTCCCAGGATACTCTAGATAGGATGCTACTAAAACGGTAGGAAAACTTGATAAAGGACTAAAATGATAGCTAGACATCGAATCTGCGAAAACAACTCTAAATTACTGTCTGAGTCATAAAACATCTGTAATAAACACTGGAATGCTAAAATTGATGCATAAAATTTGTAGTCAAATAATACGATATGAGTGCGCGAGCAGCTCGAGGTAGAGGCCGTGGACGAGGCCGAGGAAGAGCCCGAGTGGGATCTTCATCTTCGGGACATATGCCAGCGACAGAAACATCGGTACCATCAGCAACGGAGGTAGAATCACACGATCGGGGTGCCGAGGATGATGCCCTGTCGCAGGCAATGCTCCGAGTTCTAGAAAGGGTTGCCGGGGCAAGTTTGGGCAACGGAATTCGAGGATCGATTTCTGAGCGACTCCGGGCCAACGGTGCAGAGATCTTTAGGGGCGTATCGGGGTAGCTCGAATGTGGTGAATATTGGTTGGAGGCCACGTAAGCGAATCATGGATGACTTGGATCGTTACGTGGAGCGTAAACCGAAGGGAGCCGATCGTTGCCGCGAGATGAGGCTTATCGGTGGTGGCTTATCGTGAGGATGGAACCCCGGTGACAGGTCACTTGGGAGCTATTTAAAACGGCCTTTAAAGGGAAGTATGTTGGGGCAAGCTATGTGGATGCCCGTAGGAAAGAATTCTGAATCTAGTCCAATGAGGAAAAAGCATTCTTTGAGTACGAGGTGAGTTTCGAGGCCGAGTAGGTATGTTTGTGGGAATAGTTGCTACGGAGTATGAACTTAGCGTTCGCTTTGAGGATGGACTCGAGATGACCTTAAGGTCTTGATTGCTCCGCACAGAGGAGCGTGATTTCGCAGATTCGTAGAAAAAGCTAAGATCGCAGAGAGGTAAAGCGTCGAGAGAGCGTAACCGTGAGAAGGATCGAAACCGCTTTCGGAGGGATTCGGACCCTCGGGTGGAGCAAGTAAAAATGTCAAAAGGGCAAGAGTGGAAGAGCCTCGCCGAGAGTCGTTCCGATGAATGTGGTTAGACCACCAATATGTAAAGACGTGGTAAGGTGCACATGGGTGAATGTAGGAAACGTTCGGTGCTTGTTTCCGATGTGGATCGATGGAGCATAGGGTTAAGGGATCATCCTCGAGAATCGATCGAGTTCGAGTTACGGACTGCAGGGTTGCTCAACCAAGCGAGAGGTGGACCACAACCACCGAGAGGATGTGGACAAGGTAGTAGGCGGAAATGGAAATGGAAATGGTCGAGGTCGAGGACGCGCTGGCGGGAGCCGAAATGCCGAGGCTCGACACCAGCGTTGGTATATGCGGCTCGCGCGTCGCCGAGAGAGGAAGCGACGACCGATGTCA
The DNA here is from genome assembly GCA_025698475.1 of Gossypium anomalum. Taxonomy (NCBI): domain Eukaryota; kingdom Viridiplantae; phylum Streptophyta; class Magnoliopsida; order Malvales; family Malvaceae; genus Gossypium; species Gossypium anomalum. The sequence continues at coordinate 23,132,942 of CM046960.1, read as the reverse complement.
TAACGAGTACGTTTTTGGTTTCTAATTTGCCATTTATCGCCTTGGTAGATATTGGATCTACTCATTCTTATGTTGCGTGTGCCATATCGGGTTATTGGGAGTGCATTTCGAGAGAATAGAGAGGGGTATCTCGTGCTAAGTCCTTTGGGTCACTCGGTTAGGGTAGACAAGTTGTATAGGGATGTACCCTTAGAAACTCAAGGGAAGGTCTTTTTCGCGCGATCTAATGGAGTTGCCGTTTGGAGAGTTTGATCTCATTCAGGAATGGGTGGCTTGTTAAGCATAAGGCGACTTTGGACTGTGCCACTAAGCGAATGGTGCTAAGGACCACGGAAGGTGATGAGATTATGATGATAGGAGAGCGAAGGGACTATTTGTCTAACGTGATATCGGCCTTGAGGGGGGTGAAAAGTGGATTCGAAAAGGATGTGAGGCTTATTTGGCATTTATAAGTCAAAGCAGGATGTAGAGGGGTGACAGTGGATAAAGTTAGAAGCGTAAAAGAGTTCCAAGATGTTTTTCAGGGAGGAGCTTAGGGATTGCCTCCAAACCGAGAAGTCGAATTTGGAATCGACACATTGCGGGACATGACAAAGTGTCTATTGCACCATATAGGATGGCACCAAAGGAGTTGGTAGAGTTAAAGGCACAAATCCAAGAGTTGTTGGATAGGGGCTTTATTAGGCCGAGTGTGTCTCCATGGGGAGCACCGGTGCTATTATTCGTGAAGAAGAAAGATGGGACGATGCGCATGTGCATTGACTATCGACGATTGAACAAACCGACAATTAAGAATAAGTACCCTCCGCCAAGGATTGACGATTTGTTCGACCGGCTTAAAAAGGGCTTGTCAGATTTTCCAAGATCGATCTTCGATCTAGATATCATCAGTTAAGGGTCAAAGAGGCAGATATTCATAAGACAGCATTCAGGACTCGTTATGGACATTACGAGTTTTTGGTTATGCCATTTGGATTGACAAATGCTCCTGCAGCGTTTATGGACACGATGAATCGTGGTGTTTCAACCATTTCGGATCGATTCGTGGTCGTTTTTATTGACGATATTCGTATATTCGAGATTGAAGTAAAACATGATGAGCATTTGCGCACTGTGTTGCAAGTGTTAAGGGAGAAAGAACTTTATGCAAAGTTCAGCAAGTGTGAGTTTTGGTTGAGGGAAGTAACCTTTTTGGGGCATGTGGTCTCTACAGAGGGGATTAAGGTGGATCCTCGAAAGATTGAAGCAATTTTGGAATGGAAGCCACCTAGGTCGGTGTCAGAAATTCGAAGTTTCCTTGGGTTTGTGGTTATTACTGAAGGTTTGTGGAAGGTTTTTACGTGATGGCGGCACCTCGACAAAACTCATAAGGAAAGGAGTACCGTTTGTTTGGGAGAAAAGCAGGAAGCTTTTGAGAGGTTGAAGAAAGTTACATTTCAAGCACTGTATTAATTCAGCCAAAGTCTGGAAAGGATTTCACTGTGTATAGTGATGCATCACACGTAGGTTTGGGTTGTGTGTTGATGCAAGAGGGTAAGGTGCTTGCTTATGCATCACGGCGACTTAAGCCTCACGAAGGAATTATCCTACTCATGATTTGGAGTTGGCAAGCATGATCTTTGCGCTTAAGATTTGGAGACGCTACTTGTATGGGGAAAGGTGTATCATATACCACGGATCATAAGAGTCTTAAATACTTGTTGACTCAAAAAAAGGAGCTGAACCTTAGGCAAAGAAGATGGATTGAGTTGCTTAAGGATTATGACTATTCGATCGAATACCACCAGTGCAAGGCTAATGTGGTAGCCGATGCTCTAAGTCGTAGAGCTGTATCTGATCTGAGGGCGATGTTTGCTTGTTTAAGTCTGTTTGATGATGGAAGTTTGTTGGCTGAATTGCAAGTAAGGCCAACTTGGGTGGATCAGATTAAAGAGAAGCAGTTGAAGGATGAGTCTTTGGTCACTCGTTTTCAACAAGTTAAGGAAGGGGGACTTCGAATTTTGGTTAAATGATGAAGGGGTTACGTGTTTTCGAGGTAGAATTTGTGTTAGAAGGACTCGACTTTGAGACGATCGATTTTGAGGAAGCTCATGGGGATCGTGTGCTATGCATCTGGAGGGAATAAGTTGTATCACGATTTGCGAGAGCTGTATTGGTGGCACGGACTTAAATGCGAAAACCGAATTTGTGGGAAAATGTCGACATGCCGGCCAAGTGAAAGTGAGCATCAATTGCCTTCGGATTACTGCGGCCGGTGAAAATACCACTTTGGAAGTGGGAGAGGGTAACCATGGACTTTGTGAGTGGGCTACCCTTGACACCTTCAAGAAAGACTCGATATGGGTAATTGTTGATAGGTTGACTAAGTCGGCACATTTCATACTGTTCATGACCGACTTTTCACCGCAGAAGTTAGCCAAGTTGTATGTGGCGGAAAATGTACGACTTCATGGAGTTCGATTTCGATCATCTCCGATCGAGATCCTAGATTCACATCTCGTTTTTTGGCAAAATTACACGAGGCGTTGGGAACGCGGTTGAACTTTAGTACGGCTTTCCATCCCCAAACTGATGGTCAGTCGGAAAGAGTTATTCAGATTCTGGAGGATATGTTGAGGGGATGTGTGATTGAATTCCGAGGCAGTTGGGAGGATTACTTGCCTTTGGCAGAGTTTGCCTACAACAACGACTACGATCGAGTATTCGAATGGCACCTTATGAAGCATCAGATATGCGAAGGTGTCGAACACCTAGTTGTTGGACTGAACTGGGGGAGCGACAAGTTCTTGGACCTGAGTTGGTGGCAGATACCGAGGATAAGGTCAAGTTGATTAGAGACCGGTTAAAGGAAGCGTCTGATAGGCAAAAGTCGTATGCAGATCTGAAGCGTAAAGAGATTGAATATTCAGTGGGCGATATGGTCTTCTTGAAGGTTTCACCTTGGAAGAAGATACTAAGGTTTGGAAAGAAGGGCAAGTTGAGTCCGCGGTTCATTGGGCCTTATCAGGTTTTGAAGCGAGTAGGCCCAGTGGCTTATCAGTTGGAATTGCCTCCAGAGTTAGACAGGATTCACGATGTTTTTCACGTCTCCATGCTAAGGCGTTATCGTTTCGACCCTACTCATGTCGTCGTGCGATTCATGTAGAAATTGAGGTGCGAACTGATTTAACCTTTGAGGAGGAGCCTGTGCAAATATTGGATCGAGACGTTAAAGTTCTGAGAAGGAAATCTGTCCCATTAGTGAAAGTACTTTGGCGTAATCATGGCAGAGAGGAAGCTACTTGGGAGCCAGAGGAGGCAATGCAGCAACAATACCCTCATCTATTCGGACCATGTAAATTTCGAGGACTAAATTTCTTTAAGGAGGGTAGAGTTGTAACGCCCAAATTTTAGGAACCTTGTAAAATATGTAAAAATTAAAATGTTGTGTTCTCGCTTGTTATGTGTAGGATTTCTTATGATAGTGGGCCTCTAAGAGGCCCAAGCTTAGAGATAAAACAGGTGGTTTTAATTAATTTTAATTCCATAGGAGAAAAGGGGTTCTGTTAAATTAGGCTTATAGGAATTAATTGTGTAAAATGGATCACAAGGAAGCATGTGGTAAAGTGGCTAAGTGACGCCACTAGGAAGGATGTAGGTGGCGTGTGAAGCTTAGGAGGACCTGTGTTCAAGCCACAAGAATAAAGAAAATAAGGGATTTATTTTTATGAGCAGTAAAAGGTAGGTGGTGGAACTTAAGTGAAAGTCTGTCGGTGGGAGTTTGAGTTGCTAAGGGATTGAATAAGGATAAAGATAAGGAGGAAATCTAGGAGCTGATCAAGGAACAAGAGGTGGCCGGCCAAGGGACTTTAGCTTGGGAAATTCGGCTAGGTAGTGCACTACTAGGAATTTCGGCATTTGGGTCTGTGGTGACCGATTCTCTGATCATCTTTTCTTCTCCTCTGTTCTTTCTTTCTTTTTTTTCCCTCCATCTATTTTTCCTTCTTCTTGCCCATAGCCAAATCCTACCATTATTCTATTCATCTTCACATTTTCATCATTTGTTTTTAAGCCTCTTACACAAAGCCGAAATCCCAAAATCCTATAGTTCTTCTGTGCCGATTTCTCCTAGCCAAACCCTGTGGTTTTTTCGTCTCATGGCTGATTCTTCCTTCTTCTAAATCTATAACTTCTGCCGAAAAGTCATCATAAAAAACCCTACCATGCCGTATTTTCTTTCATTGTTACAAAAAGCCGAAAAAAAACCCTATAGTCTAGGGAGTGTAGCCGAATACTGAAGTCACTGAAAGCTCGATTTCCGTTGTTAAAGGAGGGCTTAGATCTACATCAGGAGCGAGTGGGGAACTCGTTGGAACCATTCACTAAAGAATCGGTGGTAAGTCTTCTCAAAAACTTAGTTTTCTTTCATATATTATAAAAAGTCGAAATCCCTAGAAGTTAGGGAGGATGTCGATTTTGGACTTGTAACCATAAGGGGAGGGTTGTGTTAACTACTTTATTTTTGGAAATAGCATGATTTGAAGGCGGTTGATCAAGGGCTTGGACAAGTGGAGCGACCAGATCTTGGTTAAGACTCTACTTTCGGCAAAGGTAGGAATGATAAGGCCTAGGAGAGGTTGTTGGTCGAATATGGTAAGAAGTTTATATGAAGTTCGTTTTGTGAGTGAGATTAACATGGTGGTATTATAATTGTAGGGTTCGCGCGTGGATCACAAATCAACGAATTATCATAAAACAGTGTGTAACTTACACCCTTCTATAGACTAGATCGGCAAAAGCTAGAAAAAGTCAAATATAGAAAAGTCGGTATTTTGGGAACTTATGAGTGTGTGAATGCTCGTAAAAGGAAAAGGGTTAATAATTCTACTATTCCGTGATGGTAAGGCGCAAAGTGCACCAATCCGTGCGTTTTGACAATTTTGGGCTTAATCGGGCCAAAAAAGTCGGTTAATGGGCCAATGGGCCCAACTTGGTAAGAATGTGCGGTAAGTAGTTACGAACATATGTAAATAGTGAAAATATGCATGAAAACCCAAGAATAGATAAATTACTAGATTACCCTCATGTATGAAAAAATTATTGTTATACCCCTAGGTGTAAAATGACCTAAATACCCTAGGGTTGATTATGTCTGAAAAGCATGTTAATGATTTTACGTATGATGATGTATGACATGAATGCATATTTGTTGCATGGGGATATGGGTTATATTATGGAGGAAGCGTCCGGTGGCTATGCCACAAATTATTCTCTGATACGGTGGCTTCGCCATATATCTCGCTCAGTGGCTTTGCCACATATATTCAGTATCCGTGACTCTGTCACATTTTACATTTCTAGCACCATGTTTGCATATTTACTCGTGGCGTATGGCGGTTGGGTGGGTCGAGTAATCTCCCCACATGGCGTAAGGTTGGATGGAGGTGTACATGGTTGGTTATAGGTTGGGTTTTGCATAAGCATGATACATCTATTCTGTTCTGTTCTAGGCCTATGGGCTATATTCTGAAATTTGTTCTAGGCTAAGGCCAACTCATTCATTTACGTGGTTTAAACTGATTTAGACTATGGTTGGGTTAAGTTATACACTGAGTTTCCCCAAACTCACTCCTCCATTCTCATCTTTGCAGGTAATCCCCAACCATAGTGGGCTTGGAGCCGTGAGGAGTTCGGAGTGGCCACTTATTTCCGCAAATCAGTTTCTTCCTGTCGAACCAGACGTCTTTCATTACATTTATGTTTTATTTGGGTTTTAAAGTGTAATAAGGCCGCTCTATTGTTTTAAAGGTTTTGATTTATATTCTGTTAGGTTAGGAATGATTTATGATAATTGGCAAAATGGACTAGCTCTAGGGCGCGTTTTCAAAAGCATAAAACGATTTCAAAACAACGCAATCATGAGTAAGACTTCCGCAAAACAAACTTTTTTTTCAAACTTAATCATTTTCTTAAGATGGACTTAACCAAAATAGTTTTCTCAAACTCATACGAGATGTTAGAGTGTGGTAATGGCGGTGTGCATGTCTAAGATTGGATCCGAAGAGAGCTTGGTACTTAAGCGGTCCGATGGACTCACCTCCTCTTCTTCTGGTTTCCTACCTGGTGCACAGCTTCCATTCACTTTAACCTAGTTTTAAAGTATCTTTTACAACACCGACTAAGCTTTCCAAATTAAGTAACACAGAATATTTTGAACGCTTCGATGTGGCACGTCAGATCCGGTCATAACGTCTAGGCCGAGTTTGGGGTGTTACAGTGTAAATGGGCTTGCTGGGTAATTCTAAATTTGGGCCTACGGGCTATTGTAAATGGACTATAAATGGACTGTTTAATTTTATTTTTTAATTAATTTAATTCCTGTAAGCCCAGGTAAATTTGGGCTATTACAATACATTATTACTTTATGCATATATTATCATAAATAACATAAATGTTCACGTATTATTGTTACATGTAAAATACAATGTAGTGCATAATGATTACAACAAATATAAATTGCTATTTACATATATGATAATATTTTATGCAAATTACCATAAATAATTAATTTCATGCTAATATATAAAAATAAAACAAATGATATGTAAAATTTAACCTACTAAACAATAAAAGAAAACCAAAAATAAGCAAATTAAAATGTATAAAATATAAATCAAATAAAAATAAGATATTTAGAAATATATTGAATAATATAAGAATGATAAAAGAGAACCATTTTCTTTTTAAAATGATATATACATATATAGATTATACTATAGGGTATAATAACTTAATATATATAAAAAAAGTACTAAATATTGATATTATATTTATTTTTATAAAAATTTAAAAATGTATGTAATTAATAAGTAATGAAATAATGTATGCTTTATAATAAAATAAATGTAGTATATATAGAATAATGTATGGTAAAATATAACATGCAATGAAATTTATAAACACAATATATAATAATATAAACTATATGATAGATAAAGTATAAAATAGTAAATATGAGATTATGAGTAATTTTATAAAAATATAGTAGAATAATTAATATATATACATAGTAAAAAATATATAATAAAATATAATGTGTAATATATAAATAAAATATAATGAAATATGAAATATGAATACTATTACATAAATAGAAATAATATATATACTATTATTTAATAATAATTTAAAAATTTATAATTTACACATTTCATACATAATAATACATAATTTATAAAAATAAAAAATAATATAAGGAATAATATATATAATAAAGTATATAATAAAATATAATTTAAAAATAAAATATATAATAATAAAAATAATATAATGGATAATATATAAATAAAAATAATATATATTATTTTATATAACTAATATTTATAAAAATAAATAATATATAAAGTATTTAAAATAAATTAAATATATATAAAAGGATTAAAATTGAACTTAATTAAAAACTTTGGGCTAATTAGAAAAATAAAAAAATTTGGGCCTATTTGGAAGGCGCATTAAAACCGAGGGACTCACTGGGTAATTTGCCCTAATCCCAAAACGACACCGTTTCCCTGAATATAGTTTTAAATCACTGTGAGGACCAAATTGAAACAAAATTAAAATACCAGAGCTAAATTAAGAAATAAAATAAAATGAAATTGAAAATTCAAAAAACACGGAAGGACCAATTGGAGAATTATCCCAATTTACAAAAACATGCGGATCCTCCCTGGGTAATCGGGTCAACACGCGGATCTAAACCCTGAAACGATGCCGTTTTAGAGCTTATTGCTTTAAGCTAAACGACGTCGTTCTAATAAGGCTATATAAGCCGAATTTTAACTTGAAAATCATTTTAGAATCTGGTTAGGAAAAAGAAAGAAAGAAATCCTCTGAAAGAGGACTTGGGGTCGGCCTCAGAGCTCTGTCGAGCTACCGTTCTCAAGCGCCCACGTGCCACAGCGAATGCCGCCACGTACGGCGGTCGGAAGCTGGAAAGCTTCACTTTCAACGCAAATCTATCGGTAAAACCTTTTCCCCCTTTTATTTTTAGACGTATATATGTATTTATAAAAAAGAAAAATAAATAATCACATTCTGTTCCTTGATAAACTACTGTGTTTTTTATTATATATGTATGCTCCTTTCTTTTCAAAAAACCCCCCATTTTACATATTAGAAAAGGGTTTTTATAGCCCTTCTGTAAATTATTACATTTTGGGGAAAGAAATCGAAGATTTCTTTCAATGTTTGTTTCTCTTTTGCTTTGGTTCTTTCCCTTTTTGCAGGTGTTCGCGAGAATATCACAGTGGCGATCGTGCTGATGACGATGATGCTGGCGTTGATTGAGGTAATGACACTGGCATTGATTTGCGTGTCGGCTACAGTGCAATACAGGGTCGGAGTTACCGGGTGAAGCGAAAAGGCGCGACGATTGAGATACTAGCGGCGCAAAGCTTCTGGAAACCATAAGGTTTCCTGATTCAACTTAAGGATTGGGCCTTACTGGGCTTCACTGAGTTGGGTCAAGGGTAGGCTTAGGTTGAGGGTGTAAATGGGTTAAGGGTTTTGAGTGTAATGGGTCTTTGGGTTAGGCATTTAATTTTGGGCCTATGAGTTAGTGGGCTATGGTATTGTAAATGGACTGTAATAAATAAACATTCATTTATTTATTTTTTGGTTTTAATTTATTTAATTTATTTCACAGGCCCGGACATAAATGGGTTATTACACACCTAAAAAGTTAACGTAGAACGAATAAGACATTAACCGAATTGGAGTCCCACAATAAAGACATACATCGACTTAATATCAGAATAGGAAATATTAATTTTGAATTTCAATCATTTGGAGTCCTACGATAAAGACATACATCTACTTAAATTCAGAACAGGAAATATTTTTGATGAATTAATTTTTAATTTTAATCATTTAGTTGCCATTTTCCACTTTACAAATATGATAAGTTTGATAAAAACTTGTTAACAACAACAAGGTCATTAGATTTTACGCTTTGCATAACTATTTCTAAATTGTGGCACATACATCTCACTAGTAGGGGGAATCTAATATAGCTCATTCAATTTTGAGATACACGTGAATTTTTGACCATCAACATAACAAGTGCATACACAACTTAAAAAAATTAGAAACATAGGACGGCACACATAACGAATATGTGTGCCTGTAATGCATGTGTACTATATCCCATATTGCTCTTTCCATATGTTATTTTCTCCATATTATTGCCCAAGTGTTTGGTTTGGAGTAAACGTAAGAGTTCAATCCTAATTTCAACGCAGAAATACATGTATGGCATAATCAACTTTATTGAACCTTATTTTCGTGATTCGTTTAATGCCATTTAAGAATTATAAAGGGAAGTATAAATGTGTGTCTTTGAATTAATATTAAGATTTGTAGTAATTAAAGTTAATGCCAATTAAGCTGAAATATTGAATGTTCTAATTAAATTGAAATATTGAATGTTTTCTTTTATTGTAACGTATTCTAGTCAAATATGGTTATAACACTTCCTATAAATGCCAATATTTTCCCCAACGAATCTCGTTCGAAATTAATTTTACGAACCAAATTTATCTACTAACATCAGATCCGCGCAGTATGGCAAGCTTTAATGTTTATTTGGTACTAGTAGTTTTATTCTTAACTTGTGGGGCAGTAATGGCTACGAAGGAGAACGACCAGATTATTAAGGAAAGTAATTGTGAAACTAAAATGGGTTTGCCCTATGTTATAGAAGCTTTCACGAGTATTTTCAAGACATGGAGTGTTTCTAACAAGTGTTGCGGTGAGCTTGTTGTGTTGGGAAAAGTTTGCCACTCAGCATTAGTAAAGAGGACACTTGAAAATTTTCTATTCAAAGACCTAAACCCAACGACAATTATAGCGAAGAGCATTCAGACATGGAATAATTGCCTTTCCTTGATCGATTCACCATCTCTGTGTACATAAGGATAAAGGATTGCTTAAGATAACAAATGATTACAAGACGTAAGGGCCCAAAATTGTTTGTTTGTCTTTATTTCTGATATTGTTCTGGAAGCTTCATTAAAATGTGTCATAAATTTAAGCCTAGTGAAATTATATTTAGTTGTATGAAAATTAAATGGTTCTATAGAAAGCCATTACTTAATACACTATGATTTTATACATGCCATTATTTTTAATTTTATAGCACCGGAACTCAGTAACCATCTCAAATAGAGCACTAGATATTGTTTCAAATTGTTTAAATTGACACAAATACGATTATTATAAACATTAAGTTCATTTCAATAATATGGAATTGGAATGTTCTAGCGTGGTGTAAAATTGAAACAATCTCGGTTCCTTGAAAGTTTTTATACAATTTAAATTCACATTACCTTTAAAGGAAAAATACCTTGACTTCTTGAAATTATAAAAAGACACATATCGTGCCACAAAATATCCTCCAAATGACATGCACTGTAATTTGTAATAGTTCCTTGCCTATGGACTCCTTTGTTTCATTTTCCAGTTTCACTCGTTTAATACTAATCTAATAGTTATGACTACTTTTGTTTCTACAGAGGAGAGGCAATATTGAAATCCTTATTGAAAGTGCTGTAACGATTCAAAGTCTTAACTTGATTTCCTTATTCTTCTTTCTTTAGATTACATGTTTTTGTCAACATCAAGAATGAAACTCTAAATATGTCGGCAACGTATGTCCCACATTCTCCATATTAAAAAAGGTTCAATTTATATAAAAACTAAATCCCATTCATTATTTGGGCAATACCTACGATAGTTATTGAAATTTAACGTCATTTGTTGTTTCCAATTTAACTCTCTAGGAGAATTTTTCATTTTCCTAGTTCCATTACTTATTCCACTAAAAGCTTCCAGTCATATTTCAAACAAATTGGGTCGGAACGCTTACACATAAAAAATTAACGTAGAACAAATAAGACAATAAGTGAATTGGAGTCCACGATAATGACACACATCGACTTAATTTCAGAAAGGGAAATATTTATGATGAATTAATTTTGAATTTCAATCATTTGGTTTCCATTTTCCATTTTACAAATATGGTAAGTGTGATAAAACTTGATAAAAACTTGTTAAACAACAAGGTTATAAGATTTTACGCTTTGCATAACTATTTCTAAATTGTGGCACATATATATCACGGTGTAGGGAATCTAGTATAGCTCATTCAATTTTGAGAAACACGTGAATTTTTAACCATCAACATAACAAGTACATACACAACTTCAAAAAATTAGAAATATCGGATGGCACACAGAACGAATATGTGTGCCTTTAATGCATGTGTACTATATCCCATATTGCTTTTTCCATATGTTATTTTCTCCATATTATCGTCCAGGTGTTTGGTTTGGAGTAGACATAACGGTTCAATCCTAGTTTCAACGCAGAAACAGATGTACGACATAGTCATTTTTATTGAACCTTATTTTCATGAATCGTTTAATGCCATTTAAGAATTTAAATGGCAGTATAAATGTGTGTCTTTGAATTAATATTCTGATTTGTAGAAATTAAAATTAATGCTAATTAAGCTGAAATATTGCATGTCCTAATTAAATTGAAATATTGAATGTTTTCTTTTATTGTAACGTATTCTAGCCTAATGTGGTTATAACACTTCCTATAAATGCCAGTTTTTTCCCCTACAAATCTCGTTCGAAATTAATTTTACGAACCAAATTTAGCTAGTAACATCAGATCCGCGCAGTATGGCAAGCTTTAATGTTTATTCGGTACTAGTGGTTTTATTCTTAACTTGTGTGGTAGTAATGGCTACGAAGGACAACGACCAGATTATTAAGGAAAATAATTGTGAAACTAAAATGGGTTTGCCCTGTGTTATAGAAGCTTTCACGAGTATTTTCAAGACAGGGAGTGTTTCTAACAAGTGTTGCGGTGAGTTTGTTGTGTTGGGAAAAGTTTGCCACTTAGCATTAGTAAAAAGGACACTTGAAAATCCTCTATTCAAAGACCTAAACCCAACGACAATTATAGCAAAGAGCATTCAGACATGGAATAATTGCCTTGTATTGATCGATTCAGCATCTCCGTCTGCTTAAGGATAAAGGATTGCTTAAGGTAACAAATGGTTACCAGACGTAAGGGCCCGAAATTGTTCGTTTGTCTTTATTTCTGATATTGTTCCGAAAGCTTCATTAAAATGTGTCATTAAATTTAAGCCTAGTGAAATTATATTTAGTTGTACAAAAATTAAATGGTTCTATAGAAAGCCATTACTTAATACACTATGATTTTATACAAGCCATTATTTTTAATTTTATAGCACTGGAACTCGGTAACCATCTCAAATCGAGCACTAGATATTGTTTCATATTATGTAAGATTATTATAAACATTAAGTTCATTTCAATAATATGGAATTGGAATGTTCTAGCGTGGTGTAAAATTGAAACAATCTCGGTTCCTTGAAAGTCTTTATACAATTTAAATTCACATTACCTTTAAAGGAAAAATACCTTGACCTCTCGAAGTTTTAAAAAGACACATATCGTGCCACAAAATATCCTCCAAATGACATGCACTATAATTTGTAATAGTTCCTTGCCTATGGACTCCTTTGTTTCTATTTCCAGTTTCACTCCTTCGATACTAATCTAATAGTTTTGATTACTTTCGTTTCTGTAGAGGAGAGGCAATCTTGAAATCGTCGTTGAAACTGCTGTAACGATTCAAAGTCCTAACTTGATTTCCTTATTCTTCTTTTTTAGATTACATGTTTTTGTCAACATCAAGAATGAAACTCCAAATATGTCAGCAACGTATGTCCCACATTCTCCCTATTAAAACAGGTTCAATTTAGATAAAAACTAAATCCCATTCATTATTTGGGCAATACCTACGATAGTTATTGAAATTTAACTTCATTTGTTGTTTCCAATTTAACTCTCTAGGAGAATTTTTCATTTTCCTAGTTCCATTACTTATTCCACTAAAAGCTTCCATTCATATTTCAGAAAAATTAGGTCAGAATGCTTACACATAAAAAATTAACGTAGAACGAATAAGAAAATAAGCGAATTGGAGTCCCACGATAATGACACACATCGAAATAATTTTAGAACGGGAAATATTTTTTATTAATTAATTTTGAATTTCAATCATTTGGAGTCCTACGATAAAGACATACATCTACTTAAATTCAGAACAGGAAATATTTTTGATGAATTAATTTTTAATTTTAATCATTTAGTTGCCATTTTCCACTTTACAAATATGATAAGTTTGATAAAAACTTGTTAACAACAACAAGGTCATTAGATTTTACGCTTTGCATAACTATTTCTAAATTGTGGCACATACATCTCACTAGTAGGGGGAATCTAATATAGCTCATCCAATTTTGAGATACACGTGAATTTTTGACCATCAACATAACAAGTGTATACACAACTTAAAAAAATTAGAAACATAGGACGGCACACATAACGAATATGTGTGCCTGTAATGCATGTGTACTATATCCCATATTGCTCTTTCGATATGTTATTTTCTCCATATTATCGGCCAGGTGTTTGGTTTGGAGTAGACGTAAGAGTTCAATCCTAATTTCAACGCAGAAACACATGTACGGCATAATCAACTTTATTGAACCTTATTTTCGTGATTCGTTTAATGCCATTTAAGAATTATAAAGGGAAGTATAAATGTGTGTCTTTGAATTAATATTTAGATTTGTAGTAATTAAAGTTAATGCCAATTAAGCTGAAATATTGAATGTTCTAATTAAATTGAAATATTGAATGTTTTCTTTTATTGTAACGTATTCTAGTCTAATATGGTTATAACACTTCCTATAAATGCCAATATTTTCCCCTACGAATCTCGTTCGAAATTAATTTTAGGAACCAAATTTATCTACTAACATCAGATCCGCGCAGTATGGCAAGCTTTAATGTTTACTTGGTACTAGTGGTTTTATTCTTAACTTGTGGGGCAGTAATGGCTACGAAGGAGGATGACCAGATTATTAAGGAAAATAATTGTGAAACAAAAATGGGTTTGCCCTGTGTTATAGAAGCTTTCACGAGTATTTTCAAGACATGGAGTGTTTCTAACAAGTGTTGCGGTGAGCTTGTTGTGTTGGGAAAAGTTTGCCACTCAGCATTAGTAAAGAGGACACTTGAAAATCCACTATTCAAAGACCTAAACCCAACGACAATTATAGCGAAGAGCATTCAGACATGGAATAATTGCCTTGCCTTGATCGATTCACCATCTCTGTGTACATAAGGATAAAGGATTGCTTAAGATAACAAATGATTACAAGACGTAAGGGCCCAAAATTGTTTGTTTGTCTTTATTTCTAATATTGTTCTGGAAGCTTCATTAAAATGTGTCATAAATTTAAGCCTAGTGAAATTATATTTAGTTGTATGAAAATTAAATGGTTCTATAGAAAGCCATTACATAATACACTATGATTTTATACATGCCATTATTTTTAATTTTATAGCACCGGAACTCGGTAACCATATCAAATCGAGCACTAGATATTGTTTCAAATTGTTTAAATTGACACAAATAAGATTATTATAAACATTAAGTTCATTTCAATAATATGGAATTGGAATGTTCTAGCATGGTGTAAAATTGAAACAATCTCGGTTCCTTGAAAGTCTTTATACATTTTAAATTCACATTACCTTTAAAGGAAAAATACCTTGACTTCTTGAAGTTATAAAAAGACACATATCGTGCCACAAAATATCCTCCAAATGACATGTACTATAATTTGTAATAGTTCCTTGCCTATGGACTCCTTTGTTTCATTTTCCAGTTTCACTCGTTTGATACTAATCTAATAGTTATGACTACTTTCGTTTCTGCAGAGGAGAGGCAATATTGAAATCCTTATTGAAAGTGCTGTAACGATTCAAAGTCTTAACTTGATTTCCTTATTCTTCTTTCTTTAGATTACATGTTTTTGTCAACATCAAGAATGAAACTCCAACTATGTCGGCAACGTATGTCCCACATTCTCCATATTAAAAAAGGTTCAATTTATATAAAAACTAAATCCCATTCATTATTGGGGCAATACCTACGATAGTTATTGAAATTTAACGTCATTTGTTGTTTCCAATTTAACTCTCTAGGAGAATTTTTCATTTTCCTAGTTCCATTACTTATTCCACTAAAAGCTTCCATTCATATTTCAAAAAAATTGGGTCGGAACGCTTACACGTAAAAAATTAACGTAGAACAAATAAGACAATAAGTGAATTGGAGTCCCACGATAATGACACACATCGACTTAATTTCAGAAAGGGAAATATTTATGATGAATTAATTTTGAATTTCAATCATTTAGTTTCCATTTTCCATTTTACAAATATGGTAAGTGTGATAAAAACTTGTTAACAACAACAAGGTTATAAGATTTTACGCTTCGCATAACTATTTCTAAATTGTGGCACATATATATCACAGGTAGGGGAATCTAGTATAGCTCATTCAATTTTGAGAAACACGTGAATTTTTAACCATCAACATAACAAGTACATACACAACTTCATAAAATTAGAAATATAGGATGGCACACAGAACGAATATGTGTGCCTTTAATGCATGTGTACTATATCCCATATTGCTTTTTCCATATGTTATTTTCTCCATATTATTGTCCAGGTGTTTGGTTTGGAGTAGACATAACGATTCAATCCTAGTTTCAACGCAGAAACGGATGTTTGACAAAGTCATTTTTATTGAACCTTATTTTCATGAATCGTTTAATGCCATTTAAGAATTATAAATGGAAGTATAAATGTGTGTCTTTGAATTAATATTCAGATTTGTAGAAATTAAAATTAATGCTAATTAAGCTGAAATATTGCATGTCCTAATTAAATTGAAATATTGAATGTTTTCTTTTTATTGTAACGTCTTCTAGCCTAATGTGGTTATAACACTTCCTATAAATGCCAGTTTTTTCACCTACAAATCTCGTTCGAAATTAATTTTACGAACCAAATTTAACTAGTAACATCAGATTCGCATAGTATGGCAAGCTTTAATGTTTATTCCACACTAGTGGTTTTATTCTTAACTTGTGGGGCAGTAATGGCTACGAAAAAGAACGACCAAATTATTAAGAAAAGTAATTGTGAAACTAAAATGGGTTTGCCCTGTGTTATAGATGCTTTCACAAGTATTTTCAAGACAGGGAGTATTTCTAGCAAGTGCTTCGACGAACTTGTTGTGTTGTGAGAAGTTTGCCAGTCAGCATTTGTCAAAAGGAGACTTGAAAATCCTCTATTCAAAGACCTAAACCCAATGGCAATTATAGCGAAGAGCATTCAGACATGGAATAATTGCCTTGCATTGATCGATTCACCATCTCTGTCTACTTAAGGATAAAATATTGCTTAAGCTAACAAATGGTTACCAGACGTAAGGGCCCGAAATTGTTCGTTTGTCTTTATTTCTGATATTGTTCTGAAAGATTCATTAAAATGTGTCATTAAATTTAAGCCTAGAGAAATTATATTTAGCTGTACGGAAATTAAATGGTTCTATAGAAGGCATTACCTAATACACTATGATTTTATACATGCCATTATTTTTAATTTTATAGCACTGGAACTCGGTAACCATCCCAAATTGAGCACTAGATATTGTTTCATATTGTTTAAATTGACACAAATAAGATTATTATAAACATTAACTTCATTTCAATAATGTGGAATTGGAATGTTCTAGCGTGGTGTGAAATTGAAACAATCTCGGTTCATTTAAAGTCTTTATACAATTTAAATTCACATTGCCTTTAAGGGAAAAAATACCTTGACTTCTCGAAGTTTTGAAAAGACACATATCGTTCCACAAAATATCCTCCAAATGATATGCACTATAATTTGTAATAGTTCCTTGCCTATGGAATCCTTTGTTTCCTTTTCCAGTTTCACTCTTTCGACACTAATCTAATAGTTATGACTACTTTCATTTCCATAGAGGAGAGGCAATATTGAAATCCCCGTCGAAAGTGCTGTAATGATTCTAAGTCTTAACTTGATTTCCTTATTCTTGTTTCTTTAGATTACATTTTTTTATCAACATCGAGAATGAAACTCCAAATATGTCGGCAATGTATGTCCCACATTCTCCCTATTAAAAAAGGTTCAATTTATATAAATACTAAATCCTATTCATTATTTGGGCAATACCTACGACAATTATTGAAATTTAACGTCATTTATTGCTTCTAATTTAACTCTCTAGGAGAATTTTTCATTTTCCTAGTTCCATTACTTATTCCACTAAAAGCTATGAGTCATATTTCAGAAAAATTGGGTCGGAATGCTTACACATAAAAAATTAACGTAGAACGAATAAGACAACAACCGAATTGGAGTCCCACGATAAAGACATTCACCTACTTAATTTCACAACAGGAAATATTTTTGATGAATTAATTTTTACTTTCAATCATTTAGTTGCCATTTTCCATTTTACAAATATGATAAGTTTGATAAAAACTAGTTAACAACAACAAGGTTATAAGATTTTATGCTTCGCATAACTATTTCTAATTTGTGGCACATACATCTCACTAGTAGGGGAATCTAGTATAGCTCATTCAATTTTGAGATACACGTGAATTTTTGACCATCAACATAACAAGTCATACACAACTTAAAAAAATTAGAAACATAGGACGGCACACATAACGAATATGTGTGCTTGTAATGCATGTGTACTATATCCCATATTGCATTTTCCATATGTTATTTTCTCCATATTATCGTCCAGGTGTTTGGTTTGGAGTAGACGTAACAGTTCAATCCTAGTTTCAATGCAGAAACACATGTACGACATAATCATCTTTATTGAACCTTATTTTTGTGATTCGTTTAATGCCATTTAAGAATGATAAAGGGAAGTATAAATGTGTGTCTTTGAATTAATATTCAAATTTGTAGAAATTAAAATTAATGCTAATTAAGCTAAATTATTGAATGTTCTAATTAAATTAAAATATTGAATGTTTTCTTTTATTGTAATGTATTCTAGTCTAATGTGGTTATAACACTTCCTACAAATGCAAGTTTTTTCCCCTACAAATCTCGTTCGAAATTAATTTTATGAACCAAATTTTGCTAGTAACATCAGATCCGCGTAGTATGGCAAGCTTTAATGTTTATTCGGTACTAGTGGTTTTATTCTTAACTTGTGGGGCAGTAATGGCTGTGAAGGACAATGACCAGATTATTAAGGAAAATAATTGTGAAACTAAAATGGGTTTGCCCTGTGTTATAGAAGCTTTCACGAGTATTTTCAAGACAGGGAGTGTTTTTAACAAGTGTTGCGGTGAGCTTGTTGTGTTGGGAAAAGTTTGCCACTTAGCATTAGTAAAGAGGACACTTGAAAATCCTTTATTCAAAGACCTAAACCCAACGAAATTATAGCAAAGAGCATTCAGATATGGAATAATTGCCATGCCTTGATCGATTCACCATCTCCGTTTGCTTAAGGATAAAGGATTGCTTAAGCTAACAAATGGTGACCAGACGTAAGGTCCAAAAATTGTTTGTTTGTCTTTATTACTGATATTGTTCCAGAAGCTTCATTAAAATGTGTCATTAAATTTAAGCCTAGTGAAATTATATTCAGTTGTACGAAAATAAAATGGTTCTATAGAAGCCGTTACTTAATACACTATGATTTTATACATGCCATTATTTTTAATTTTATAGCACTGGAACTCGGTAACCATCTCAATTCGAGCACTAGATATTGTTTCATATTGTTTAAGTTGACACAAATAAGATTATTATAAACATTAAGTTCATTTCAATAATATGGAATTGGAATGTTCTAGCGTGGTGTAAAATTGAAACAATCTCAGTTCCTTGAAAGTCTTTATACAATTTAAATTCACATTACCTTTAAAGGAAAAACACATTGACTTCTCTGAATTTTAAAAAGACACATATCGTGCAACAAAATATCCTCCAAATGACATGCACTATAATTCGTAATAGTTCCTTGCCTATGGACTCCTTTGTTTCATTTTCCAGTTTCACTCCTTCGATACTAATCTAATAGTTATGGCTACTTTCATTTCTGTAGAGGAGAGGCAATCTTGAAATCGTGGTTGAAAGTGCTGTAATGATTCAAATTCTTAACTTAATTTCCTTATTCTTCTTTTTTTAGATTGCATATTTTTGGCAACATCAATAATGAAACTCCAAATATGTCGGCAACGTATGTCCCACATTCTGCCTATTAAAAAAGGTTCAATTTATATAAAAACTAAATCCCATTTAAAAACTAAATCCCATTCATTATTTGGGCAACACCTACGACAGTTATTGAAATTTAATGTCATTTGTTGTTTCCAATTTAACTCTCTAGGAGAATTTTTCATTTTCCTAGTTCCATTACTTATTCCACTAAACGCTTCCATTCATATTTCAGGAAAATTGGGTCGGAACGCTTACACATAAATAATTAACGTAGAATAAATAAGATAATAAGCGAATTGGAGTCCCACGATAATGACACTGTTAGAATTAAGTGACCCTAATTCTTATTTAAATAAAATACGATGGAAAATAAAATAAAAGTAAAATCCATATAGAACTAGACTTCTTTTATTTTATTTTAGAATAAGGTTTTTTAAACCTTATTAAACTCCATCTATTTTATATTTACTAGGATAAGGTGTTTCAATCCTACTAGAATATGGCTTTACAAGCCTATAAATAGACATAGTCTATTCCTTTTGTATTGATTCAAATTTTCGACATAGTAAATTTTCTCTCTCCTCTCGCCTCGTGGTTTTTTCCGAAAGGGTTTTCACGTAAAATTTTGTGTTCTTTATTTTTATTTTATTTTATTTTTTTCACAATTGGTATCAGAGCTTAGGGTTGTTCATCTCGATCACGGTAATGGCGTCTTTGAAATATGAAATTCGTTGTTGGATCGCAACACCGCATTTGCGTTGTGGCGATTAAGATGCAAGCAGTTCTTTATGCAGATGGATTTGGAGGATGCCCCGCTAGGGATAGATAAGATGCCTTCGACATTAACAGATAAAGAGAAGAAGCGTAAGGATCGAAAGGCATTAACACAATTGCATCTGCATTTGTCCAATGAAATTTTGCAGGATGTGATGAAAGAGAAGATCGCCACGTGATTATGGAAGAGGCTAGAGCAAATATGTATGTCGAAAACTCTAACAAGCAAGTTGCATATGAAGCAACGTCTTTATGCTCATCGTTTGGAGGAAGGTGCGTGTCAGACACGAACACTTAACAGTGTTTAAAGAAATTCTCTCAAACTTGGAGGCCATGGAGGTTCAAAGATGATAAGGAAGATCTAGGGTTGATTCTACTTTGTCCGTTGCCTCCGCCTCTTATTCAACCTTTAGAGACACGATTTTATATAGCGCATGAGTCTCTCACGGTTGATGAGGTTTATGATTCTTTAACCTCGTATGATAAGATGAAACATCTTGTGGTTAAACCTCGACTCTCGGGGAGAGGGTCTCATTGTTCGTGGGAGACAAGATCGAATACATGATGATGATCGTGGTAGGACACTGAGAAAGAAATCATCGTGGTAAATCTAAGGGTAGATCAAGTCTTCAAATAGAGGTAAAACTTGTAACTTCGTAAGAAGAAAGGGCACATTAAATCCTGAGTGCTATAAGCTACAAAATAAGATTAAAAGGGAGGCTGCGAATCAAAGGGAAAACAACCGAAAAATTCGTGAAGGCGATGTTGTAGAAGACTACAGCGATGGTGAACTTCTAGTCGCTTCTGTCAATGATTCTAAAGTAAGTGAGGAGTGGATACTTGATTCAGGCTGCACCTTCCATATGAGTCCCAATCGGGATTGGTTTACAACTTACTTAAAACAATTATGTCCAAGGTGTTGTTTTGATGGGAAATAATACTTCGTGTAAGATCGCAGTGTTGGAACAATTAAAGTTAAGATGTTTGATGGAGTTGTCAGAACACTTAGTGACGTACGGTATGTTCCAGAATTGAAAAGAAATTTAATTTCGTTGAGTACTCTTGATTCAAAAGGGTATAGATACACAGCTGAAAGTGGGGTTTTAAAGATTTCCAAAGGGTCCCTTGTTGTGATGAAAGGGCAAAGAAAAGCGCCAAGTTATATGTTTTGTAGGTTTCATCACATTGGTGATGCAAATTGCCGCTTCCTCTTCCTTGTCGATGATGATATTACTAAACTTTGGCATATGCGCCTAGGGCATATGAGTGAGAATGGCATGGTAGAATTGAGCAAAAGAGGACTTCTTGATGGGCAAGGAATTTGCAAACTGAATTTCTGTGAGCACTGTGTTTTTGGGAAGCAAAAGAGAGTTCGATTCACTAGAGGAATCCATAACACGAAGGAAACGTTAGAGTATATTCATTTCGATCTATGGGGACCATCCAGAGTGCCTTCGAGAGGTGGAGCTAATTATATGCTAACCTTTATTGATGATTTTTCCGAGAAAAGTTTGGGCGTTCTTCTTCCCAAAGCGAAAAAGCGATGTGTTTTCCGCATTTAAGTCTTGGAAAATTATGATTGAAAACAGACGGAAAAGCAGATAAAATACCTCCGCACGCACAATGGCTTAGAGTTACATTCGATGAGTTTAATAGATTGTGCAAGTCGAAGGGATCGTGAGACACTTGACGATTCGTCATACTCCACAAGCAAAGCGGCGTTGCGAGTAACGAATGAACAGAACGATCATGGAGAAGGTTCGATGTATGTTGTCAAATGCCAACTTACCGAAGTCGTTTTAAGGCGTAGCGACCTCATCGCATGTTTTTGATCAACCGATCTCCATCCGTTGCCATTGAGAAAAAGACTCCACAAGAGGTATGGTCCGTAATCCCGCTAATTATTCCGATTTAAAGATCTTTGGGTGTCTCTGCGTATGCTCATGTTAATAATGGAAAATTGGAACCGAGATCCATTAAATGTGTTTTTCTTGGTTATAAATTTGGTGTAAAAGGGTATAAGTTATGGTGTCCTGAAAATAGGAAAGTTGTGATTAGCAGAGATGTTGTTTTTGATGAAACCGCTATGCTTCCTAACTTATCTCTTAAAGACTCTTCCAATAAAGAAAATCAAAAGCAGGTGGAGCATCAGATTAATACAGAGTCGACTCCTCAAGTCAGTACAAAAATTGAGAATAGAGTTGCTTCTTTGCCTCAATACTCTATCGCCAAAAACAGAACTAAAAGAGAAATTAAACCTCCAAAGAAGTATCTTCGAGGTGATCTAGTTGCTTATGCTTTAAATGTGGTGAAGATATAGATGCGAATCAAGAGCCATCAAATTATTCTGAGGCGATTAGCTGTGAAGACTCAGAAAAATGGATGTTTGCTATGCAAGAGGAGATGGAATCACTCCACAAAAACAAAATATGGGATCTTGTGAAACTTCCTAAAGGTAAGAAGACATTCGTTGTAAATGGGTGTTTAAAAAGAAAGAAGGGACTCAGGAGTTGAAGAGCCTAAATATAAAGCAAGGCTTGTTGCAAAGGGTTACTGATCAAGTTTCAGGAGTGGACTTCACAGATGTGTTCTCCCGATTGTGAAGCATAGTTCGATTTGAGCTTTTGGTTGGTATTGTGGCCATGCATGATTTAGAGCTTGAGCGATTAGATGTAAAAGCGCATTTTTGCATGGAGAACTTGAGGAAGATATTTACATGCAACAACGAGAGGTTTTTGATTTGCTGAAAAAGAGGATTATGTTTGCTATTTGAAAAAGTCCCTTTACGGTTTGAAAGCTTGATCACCAAGGCAAAGTGGTACAAGAGGTTTGATTCCTTTATGACTTCTCACGATTTCAAAAGAAGTAGTTTTGATGATTGTGTTTACTTTAAGAAAAACAATGATGGTTCTTTTGTGTATCTACTTCTTTACGTTGATGACATGTTGATAGCAAAGAAAAGACAAAGGAGAGATAAGAAAGGTCAAAGCCCAACTAAGTGAAGAATTTGAGATGAAAGATTTGGGACCAAACAAAGAAGATACTTGGTATGGAGATTCTTAGAGATAGAAAAACAAGTAAATTGTACCTAAGTCGGAAGGGTACATTGAGAAACTTCTTTGCAAAGTTCAATATGCGGAGTGCTAAGCCTGTTAGTACTCCTTTAGCACCCATTTTAGACTTTCATCGGCTTTGTCTCCACAATCGATGATGAGATTGAGTACATGTCACATGTTCCATACTTTAGTGCGATGGGATCTCTCATGTATGCTATGGTTTGTTCACGCCCGATTTATCATATGCGATCGATGCGATTAGCGAGATATATGGCGAATCCGGTAAAGAACACTGGAAAGCGATTCGGTGGATTTTAAGATACTTACGAGGTACTATCGATGTTTGCTTACGATTTGGAAGAACTGAAGATGGAGTTATTGGGTATGTTGATGCTGATTTTTCTTTGGAGACCTTGATAGAAGAAGATCTCTCACAAAGTTACATCTTTACAATCGGAGGTTGTGCAATAAGTTGGAAAGCCACTTTGCAAACTACATCGCTTTGTCTACCACTCAAGTTGAGAGTACATGGCGACATCGAGGCTTGTAAAGAAGCTATTTGGTTGAAGGACTCTTTAGTGAACTAAATGAAGACCTTCAAATCAGCACTGATATTTTGTATGTGATGAGTGCCATCTTTCTTACAAAAGATCAAATGTTTCATGAGAGAACAAAACACATTGATGTTCGGTATCATTTTGTTCGTGATATTATTGCTCGTGGTGATATTGTTGTGAGCAAAATTAGTACTCATGAAAATCCTGCAGATATGATGACCAAGTCACTTCCTATAACCAAGTTTGAGCATTGCTTAGACTTGGTTGGTGTTCATTGTTGAAGTTAAACCCTTAAGGGGTTTTATGGAAGAGGTGGAGAACTTGTTCGCGATTAAGAACTTGTTCATTGAGAATTTGTGTCAAGGTGGAGATTGTTAGAATTAAGTGACCCTAATTCTTATTTAAATAAAATACGATGGAAAATAAAATAAAAGTAAAATCCATATAGAACTAGACTTCTTTTATTTTATTTTAGAATAAGGTTTTTTAAACCTTATTAAACTCCATCTATTTTATATTTACTAGGATAAGGTGTTTCAATCCTACTAGAATATGGCTTTACAAGCCTATAAATAGACATAGTCTATTCCTTTTGTATTGATTCAAATTTTCGACATAGTAAATTTTCTTCTCCTCTGCCCGTGGTTTTTTCCCGAAAGGGTTTCCACGTAAAATTTTGTGTTCTTTATTTTTTATTTTATTTTATTTTTTTTTTCACAGACACACATCGACTTAATTTCAGAACGATAAATATTCATGATTAATTAATTTTGAATGTCAATCATTTAGTTTCCATTTTCCATTTTACAAATATGATAAGTGTGATAAAAACTTGTTAACAACAACAAGGTTATAAGATTTTACGCTTCGCATAACTATTTCTAAATTGTGGCACATATATATCAAAGGTAGGGGAATCTAGTATAGCTAATTCAATTTTGAGAAACACGTGAATTTTGAACCATCAACATAACAAGTACATACACAGCTTCAAAAAATTAGAAATATAGGTCTGCACACATAACGAATATGTGTGCCTATAATGCATATGTACTATATCCAATATTGCTTTTTCCATATGGTATTTTCTCCATATTAGCATCCAGGTGTTTGGCTTGGAGTAGACGTAACAGTTCAATCCTAGTTTCAACGCAGAAACGCATGTACGACATAGTCATCTTTATTGAAACTTATTTTCGTGATTCGTTTAATGCCATTTAAGAACTATAAAGGGAAGTAAAAATGTGTGTGTTTGAATTAATATTTAGATTTGTAGAAATTAAAATTAATGCTAATTAAGCTGAAATATTAAATGTCCTAATTAAATTGAAATATTGAATGTTTTCTTTTATTGCAACGTATTCTAGTCTAATATGGTTATAACACTTCCTATAAATGCCAGTTTTTTCCCCTACGTATCTCATTCGAAATTAATTTTACGAACCAAATTTAGCTAGTAACATCATTTCCGCGCAGTATGGCAAGCTTTAATGTTTATTCGGTACTAGTGGTTTTATTCTTAATTTATGGGGCAGTAACGGCTAAGAAGGAGAACGACCAGATTATTGAGGAAAATAATTGTGAAACTAAAATGGGTTTGCCCTGTGTCATAAAAGCTTTCGCGAGTATTTTCAAGACAGGGAGTGTTTCTAACAAGTGTTGCTGTGAGCTTGTAGTGTTGGGAAAAGTTTGCCACTCAGCTTTAGTAAAGAGGACACTTGAAAATCCTCTATTCGAAGACCTAAACCCAACGACAATTATAGCGAAGAGCATTCAGACAAGGAATAATTGCCTTGCCTTGATCGATTCACCATCTCCGTCTACTTAAGGATAAAGGATTGCTTAAGCTAACAAATGGTTACAAGACGTAATGGCCCAAAATTGTTCGTTTGTCTTTATTTCTGATATTGTTCTGGAAGCTTCATTAAAATGTGTCATTAAATTTAAGCCTAGTGCAATTATATTTAGTTGTATGAAAATTAAATGGTTCTATAGAAAGCCATTACTTAATACACTATGATTTTATACATGCCATTATTTTTAATTTTATAGCATCAGAACTCGGTAACCATCTCAAATCGAGCACTAGATATTGTTTCATATTGTTTAAATTGACACAAATAAGATTATTATAAACATTAAGTTCATTTCAATAATATGGAATTGGAATGTTCTAGCGTGGTGTAAAATTGAAACAATCTCGGTTCCTTGAAAGTCTTTATACAATTTAAATTCACTTTACCTTTAAAGGAAAAATACCTTGACTTCTTAAAGTTTTAAAAAGACACATATCATGCCACAAAATATCCTCCAAATGACATGCACTATAACTTGTAATAGTTCCTTGCCTATGGACTCCTTTGTTTCATTTTGCAGTTTTACTCCTTCGATACTAATGTAATAGTTATGACTACTTTCGTTTCTGTAGAGGAGAGGCAATATTGAAATCCTCGCTGAAAGTGCTGTAACGATTCAAAGTCTTAACTTGATTTCCTTATTCTTCTTTCTTTAGATTACATGTTTTTGTCAACATCAAGAATGAAACTCCAAATATGTCGGCAACGTATGTCCCGCATTCTTCCTATTAAAAAAGTTTTAATTTATATAAAAACTAAATCCCATTCATTATTTGGGCAATACCTACAACAGTTATTGAAATTTAACGTCATTTGTTGTTCCCAATTTAACTCTCTAGGAGAATTTTTCATTTTCCTAGTTCAGTTACTTATTCCACTAAAAGCTTCCATTCATATATTAGAAAAGTTGGGTCGGAACGCTTACACATAAAAAATTAAAGTAGAATGAATAAGACAATAAGTGAATTGGAGTCCCATGATAGTGACACACATCGACTAAATTTCAGAACGAGAAATATTTTTGATGAATTAATTTTGAATTTCAATCATTTAGTTTCCAGTTTCCGTTTTACAAATATGGTAAGTGTGATAAAAACTTGTTAACAACAACGAGGTTATAAGATTTTACGCTTCGCATAACTATTTCTAAATTGTGGCACATATATAACACGTGAATTTTTAACCATCAACATAACAAGGACATACACAACTTCAAAAATTTAGAAATATAGGACGGCACACATAACGAATATGTGTGCCTGTAATGCATGTGCACTATATCCCATATTGCTTTTTCCATATGTTATTTTCTCCATATTATCGTCCACGTGTTTGGTTTGGAGTAGACGTAACAGTTCAATGCAAAAACGCATGTACGACATAGCCATCTTTATTGAACCTTATTTTCGTGATTCGTTTAATGCCATTTAAGAACTATAAAGGGAAGTATAAATGTGTAACTTTGAATTAATATTTAGATTTGTAGAAATTAAAATTACTGCTAATTAAGCTGAAATATTGAATGTCCTAATTAAATTGAAATATTGAATGTTTTCTTTTATTGTAACGTTTTCTAGTCTAATGTGGTTATAACACTTCCTATAAATGCCAGTTTTTTCCCCTACAAATCTCGTTCGAATTTAATTTTCCGAACCAAATTTAACTAGTAACATCAGATTCGCGTGGTATGGCAATCTTTAATGTTTATTCCGCACTAGTGGTTTTATTCATAACTTGTGGGGCAGTAATGGATACGAAGAAAAACGACCAAATTATTAAGGAAAATAATTGTGCCACTAAAATGGGTTTGCCCTGTGTTATTGATGCTTTCACAAGTATTTTCAAGACAGGGAGTTTGTCTAGCAAGTGTTGCGGCAAACTTGTTGTGTCGGGAATTTGCCTGTAACGGCCCAATTTTCGGGAACTTTGAAAAAAATATGTAAAATTTAAAATTCTATGTTCTGCTTGTTATGTGTAGGATTTATTATAATAGTGGGCCTCTAGATGGCCCAAGCTTTAGATAAAACCCGGTAGTTTTAATTAATTTTAATTCTATAGGAGAAAGGGGTTCTGTTAAATTAGGCTTTTTGGAATTAATTGTGTAAAATGGATCACAAGGAAGCTTGTGGCAAAGTGGCTAAGTGACGCCACTGGGAAGGATGTAGGTGGCGTGTGTAAGCTTGGGAGGACCCAGGTTCAAGCCACAATAACAGCAAAACAAGGGATTAATTTTTATGAATAGAAAAGGTAAGTAGTGAAGCTAAAGTGAAAGTCTGTCAGGAGGAGTTTGAGTTGCTCAGGAGATTGAGTAAGGAGGGGATAAGGGAGAGGATTTAGGAGCTGATCAAGGAGGATAGTGTTGGCTGAATATTGGACTCTTGGAGAGCAAGAGGTGGTCGGCCAAGGGATTCTTTAAGGGGGCAAATTCGGCTAGGTTAAAGTGCTAGTATAAATTCGGCTATAGGGAGGGAGTTGTGCCGTTTGCTGCTATTTTTCACCTTCTCTCTTTATCCATCTTTTCTTATTCTTTTTCTCCATAGCCGAACCTTTCAAACCTCTTGTTCATCTCCACCCTACTTTACACCACTTTCCTCCATTAATTCTTTCTAAACTAAAGCCGAACCTCAAATCTCAAATCCCGAAAGCTATACTCTCGTGCCGTTTTTCCAAAGCCATATCCCTCAATATTTTTCCTTTTGATCAACATTCCTCTCCTCTAAACCCTAATATCTGTCGACAACATTACCCAGGGTTATAGCCTCAAATCATTATTTTCTATATCACCTAGAAAAGCCGAAACTATTATAGAGTTAGGGACTTATAGCCGAAACTTCAAAGCTTCTGGATTCAAGTTCTACCGTTGTTTAAAGGTTAAATCCGCATCAGATCTACGTTGAAAGCAGAAAGGAATAAGTGGTAAATGCTCATCACTCCAAATCTAGTCTTATTTTTCAAGTTAGGAAAAAAGCCGAAGTCCCTAAAATCTAGGGAGGCTGTCGATTTGGACTTATAACCCTAAGGGGGGTCGTGATAACTATTTTATTTTGGTATAGCATTATTCAAAGGCGGTTGATCAAGGGCTTGGACAAGTGGAAGGATCGGATCTTTGGAGTTAACCATCTCTCGGCATCAAGGTAAGGGCAATAGGGGTTTTAAGCATGTTTGGCCGAATAGGGTAAGGGATTAAGTACTTGGTGTTATTTTGGTATTTAGAGTAATATTTTAGTGATTCAATTGTAGGCAGTTCGTGTGTAGATCTCGTCGAAGAAATCGTAAAATAGGTGTGTAGTCTATACCCTTCTTTAGACTAGATCGGCAAACGCCGAAAAACTGAAATACCGAAAAGCTGGTATTTTGGGGAACTTACGAGTGTGCGAATGCTCGTAAGAGGAAAGGGGTTATTAATTCTGGTATTCCGTGATGATAAGACTGCAAAGTGCAAGCAACTGTGCATTTTGACAATTTTGGGCTTAATGGGCCAAAAAGTCGGTTAATGGGCCAACAGTCTAACTCGTAAGTATATGTGCGGTAAGTGGTTCTGAATATACGTAAATAGTGAAAATATGCATGAAAACCCTAAGAATAGACAAATTACTAGACTACCCTCATGTATGAAAAATTACTGTTATACCCTTAGGTGTAAAATGACCTAAATACCCCTAGGGTTAATTATGTCTGAAAAGCATGTTGATGATATTACATGATGATGTATGACATGAATGTATATCTATTGCATGGGGACATGGGTTATGTTATGGAGGAAGCGTCCTGGTGGCTATGCCACAAATTATCTGTTCTGGTGGCTTTGCCATATACATTTGTTCTGGTGGCTTTGCCACATATATCTGTATCTGGTGACTCTGTCACATTTTCTGTATCTGGCAGCCATGCTGCATATTTTTGTGGCGTGTAGCGGTTGGGTGGGTCGAGTAATTTCCCCACATGGCGTAAGGATAGTATGGGGGTGTACATGGTTGGATATGGGTTGGGTTTCGTGCATAAGCATGATATATCTATTCTCGCTCGCTCGCGGGCCTATGGGCTATATTCGAGAAATCACTGCAGGGGTGAGGCCAACTTATTCTGTCTCTGTGGTTTGAACTGATTTAGGCTATGGTTGGGTTAATTACACACTAAGTTTCCCTAAACTCACCCCTCCATTTTCATCTTTGTAGGTAATCCCCAACCATAGTGGGCTTGGAGCCGTAAGGGATTTGGAGTGGCCACTTGTTTCCGCAAATTCAGTTTCCTTCTGATGAACTGGACGTCTTTTATTTTCGTTTTGGGTTTTGGGTTTTTAAAATGTAATAAGGCCGCTTAATTATTTTATGGTTTTGATTTATTATGATAAAAATGAACTGGGATAACTATTGAAGTGGATTAGCTCTAGGACGCGTTTTCAAAAACATTAAGAGATTTCAAACAACACGATTACAAATAAGGCTTCCGCTAAACAAACGTTTTCAAACTTAAACATTTTTTTCTTAAGATGGACTTAACCAAAATGGTTTTCTCAACATCATACGAGATGTTAGAGTGTGGCAATGGCGGTGTACATGTCTAGGATTGGATCCGAAGGGAGCTTGGTACTTAAGCAGTCCGACGGACTCACCTCCTCTTTTGATTTCCTACCGTGCACGACTTCCATTCACTTTAACCTACTTTCAAAAGTGTTTTTTACAAACACCAACTAAGTTTTTCCAAACTAAGTAATACGAAATGTTTTGAACGCATCAATGTAGCGCACCGGATCCGCTCATAACGTCTAGGCCGGGTTTGGGGTGTTACATTTAGTGGTATCAGAGCCAGGTTGCAACAACTCGGCTGTGGAATGGGTTTACAAAACTAATGATTTTCAAAAATAAGATTTTTACGAAATTCAGTTAGAAGGTGGCATTCTGAATCTCCGGCCCAAGTCTGTAAGTAATTCTGAACTTTTCAGAACATATATACTGAACTATCTGTCTGTACTGAAACTTACTAGAATACTCTAGATAGGATGCTAGCGAAACTCTAGAAAAGCTTGCTAAAAGACTGAAACTGTAGCTAGACATCGATTCTGCGAAAACCAACTCTAAATTACTGTCTGAATCATAAAATATCTGTAATAATCACTAGAATGCTAAAATTGATACATAAAATTTGTAGTCAAATAATACGATATGAGTACGCGAGCAGCTCGTGGTAGAGGCCGTGGACGAGGCCGAGGAAGAGCCCGAGCGGGATCTTCGTCTTCGGGACATATGCCAGCGGCAGAAGCACCGGTACCATCAGCAACGGAAGTAGAATCACATGATCGTGGTGCCAGGGATGATGCCTTGTCGCAGGCAATGCTCCGAGTTCTGGAAAGGGTTGCCAGGGCAAGTTTGGGCAACGAAATTCGAGGGTCGATTTCTGAATGACTCTAGTCTAACGGAGCGGAGATCTTTAGGGGCGTGTCTAGTGTAGCCCCGAATGTGGCAGAATATTGGTTGGAGGCCACCGAACGGATTATGGATGATTTAGACTGTTATGTGGAGCAGAAACTGAAGGGAGCCGTATCATTGCTGCGAGATAAGGCTTACCAGTGGTGGCTTACCGTGAGGGATGGAACCCCAGCTGACAGGGTTACTTGAGAGCTATTCAAAACAACCTTTAAGGTAAAGTATGTTGGGGCGAGTTATGTGGACGCCCGTAGGAAGGAATTCCTGAATCTGGTCCAAGGAGGCAAAACTGTTGCGGAGTACGAGGCTGAGTTTCTGAGGCTGAGTAGATATGCTGTGGGAATAGTTGCTACGGAGTATGAACATAGTGTTCGCTTTGAGGATTGACTCAGAGATGACCTTAAGGTGCTGATTGCTCCGCAGAGGGAGCGTGACTTCGCGGTTCTAGTAGAAAAAGCTAAGATAGCTGAGGAGGTAAAGCGTACTGAGAGGCAGAACCGTGAGAAAGATCGAAACCATTTTCGGAGGGATTCTGGACCTTCGGGTGGAGCAAACAAGAATGTCAAAAGGGCGAGAGTGGAGGAGCCAGTTAGAGCTGTTCCGATGAATGTGGTTAGACCGCCAATCTGTGGGGTCTATGGTAAGGTGCACTTGGGTGAATGTAGGAAAGATTCTGGTGCTTGTTTCCGATGTGGATCTATGGAGCACGTGAGTTAAGGATCCTGCTTCGGAGAGTCGATCGAGTTCAAGTTGCGAGCAGAGGTTGCTCAACCAGCGAGAGGTGGACCACAACCACCGAGAGGACGTGGATAAGGAATGGGCAGAAATGGAAATGGAAATGGTTAAGGTCGAGGGGCGCCTGTCAGGGGAGCCGAAAATGCTGAGGCTCGACAGCCAGCGTTGGTGTATGCAGCTCGTCGTCGAGAGGAGGGCGATGCACCTGATGTCATAACTGGTATGTTTTTGGTTTCTAATATGCTGTTTACTGCCTTGGTGGATATTGGATCTACTCATTCTTATATTGCGTGTGCCATATCTGGGTCATTGGGAGTGCATTCTGAGAAGATAGTGAGTGGGGTATCTGTGCTAAGTCCTTTGGGTAACTCGGTTAGGGTAGACAAGCTGTATAGGGATGTACCCTTAGAAACTCAAGGAAGGGTCTTTCCTGGCGATCTAATGGAGTTGCCGTTTGGAGAGTTTGATCTCATTCTGGGAATGGACTGGCTTGTTAAGCATAAGGCGACTTTGGACTGTTCCGCTAAGCGAATGGTGCTAAGAACCACGGAAGGTGATGAGGTTATGATGATAGGTGAGCGAAGGGACTATTTGTCTAATGTGATATCGGCATTGAGGGCTGAAAAGTGGATTCGAAAAGGTGGTGAGGCCTATTTGGCATTTATAAGTCAAACAGATGAAGAGGGGCTGACAGTGGATAAAGTTGGAACTGTGAAAGAGTTCCAAGATGTTTTTCCGAAGGAGCTTCCGGGATTGCCTCCAAATCGAGAAGTCAAATTTGGAATCGACCTGTTGCCTGGGACAGCACCACTGTCCATTGCACTATATAGGATGGCACCGAAGGAGTTAGTAGAGTTAAAGGCACAAATTCAAGAGTTGTTGGATAGGGGCTTTATTAGGCCAAGTGTGTCTCCATGGAGAGCACCGGTGCTATTCGTGAAGAAGAAGGATGGGACGATGCGCATGTGCATTGATTACCGTCAGTTGAACAAACTGACGATTAAGAATAAGTACCCTCTGCTAAGGATTGACGATTTGTTCGACCAGCTTAAAGGAGCTTCTATATTTTCCAAAATCGATCTTCGATCTAGATATCATCAGTTAAGGGTCAAGGAGGCAGATATTCATAAGACAGCATTCAGGACTCGTTATGGTCATTACGAGTTTCTGGTTATGCCATTTGGACTGACAAATGCTCCTGCAGCGTTTATGGATCTGATGAATCGTGTGTTTCAACCATTTCTGGATCGGTTCGTGGTCGTCTTTATTGACGATATTCTGGTATATTCTGAGACTGAAGCAAAACATGATGAGCATCTCCGCACTGTGTTGCAAGTGTTAAGGGAGAAGGAACTTTATGCGAATTTCAGCAAGTGTGAGTTCTGGTTGAGGGAGGTAACCTTTTTGGGGCATGTTGTCTCTGCCGAGGGGATTAAGGTGGACCCTCGTAAGATTGAAGCAATTCTGGAATGGAAGCCACCTAGGTCGGTGTCAGAAATTCAAAGTTTCCTTAGGTTGGCAGGTTACTACAGAAGGTTTGTGGAAGGTTTTTCTGTGATGGCGGCACCTCTGACAAAACTCATAAGGAAAGGAGTACCGTTTGTTTGGACTGAAAAATAGCAGGAAGCTTTTGAGAGGTTGAAGAAAGTTCTGACTGAAGCACCTGTGTTAATTCAGCCAGAGTCTGGGAAGGATTTCACTGTGTACAGTGATGCATCACACGTAGGTTTGGGTTGTGTGTTGATGCAAGAGGGTAAGGTGGTTGCTTATGCATCTCGACAACTTAAGCCTCACGAAGGGAACTATCCTACTCATGATTTGGAGTTGGCAGCAGTGATCTTCGCGCTTAAGATTTGGAGACACTACTTGTAAGGGGAAAGGTGTATCATATACACAGATCATAAGAGTCTTAAGTACTTGTTGACTCAAAAGGAACTGAACCTTAGGCAAAGGAGATGGATCGAGCTGCTTAAAGACTATGATTGTTCAATTGAATACCACCCAGGTAAGGCTAATGTGGTAGCCGATGCCCTAAGTCGTAGAGAGTCAGATTCGATCCGAGAGCAATGTTTGCTCGTCTAAGTCTGTTTGATGATGGAAGTCTGTTGGCTGAATTGCAAGTAAGGCCAACTTGGGTGGATCAGATTAAAGAGAAGCAGTTGAAGGATGAGTCTTTGGTCGCTCGTTTTCAACAAGTTAAGGAAGAGGGAACTTCTGAGTTTAGGTTAAATGGCGAAGGGGTTCTGTGTTTTCGAGGTAGAATTTGTGTTCCGAAGGACTCTGACTTGAGACAGTCAATTTTGAGGGAAGCTCATGGGGGACTGTGTGCTACGTATCCTGGAGGGAATAAGTTGTATCACGACTTGTGAGAACTGTATTGGTGGCCTGGACTTAAATGAGAGGTAACGGAATTTGTGGGGAAATGTCTGATATGCCAGCAAGTGAAAGCTGAGCATCAATTACCTTCTGGATTACTGCAGCCAGTAAAAATACCACTTTGGAAGTGGGAGAGGGTAACCATGGACTTTGTGAGTAGGCTACCCTTGACACCATCGAAGAAAGACTCGATATGGGTTATTGTGGATAGGTTGACTAAGTCGGCTCATTTCATACCTGTTCGCACCGACTTTTTACTGCAGAAGTTAGCCAAGTTATATGTGGCAGAAATTGTACGACTTCATGGAGTTCCAGTTTCGATTATCTCTGATCGAGATCCTAGATTTACATCTCGATTTTGGCAAAAGTTGCATGAGGCATTGGGAACGCGGTTGAACTTTAGTACGGCTTTCCATCCCCAAACTGATGGCCAGTCGGAAAGAGTTATTCAGATTCTGGAAGATATACTGAGGGGGTGTGTGATAGATTTCCGAGGCAGTTGGGAGGATTACTTGCCTTTGGCAGAGTTTGCCTACAACAATAGCTATCAGTCAAGTATTCGAATGGCACCTTATGAAGCACTGTATGGGTGAAGGTGTCGAACACCTAGCTATTGGACCGAACTGGGGGAGCGACAAGTTCTTGGACCTGAGTTGGTGGCAGATACTGAGGATAAGGTCAAGTTGATTAGAGATCGGTTAAAGGAAGCGTCTGATAGGCAAAAGTAGTATGCAGATCTGAAACGTAAGGAGATTGAATACTCAGTGGGCGATATGGTCTTCTTGAAGGTTTCACCTTGGAAGAAGATACTAAGGTTTGGTAAGAAGGGCAAGTTGAGTCCGTGGTTCATTGGGCTTTATCGGGTTTTGAAGTGAGTTGGCCCAGTGGCTTATCAGTTGGAATTGCCTCCAGAGTTAGACAGGATTCATGATGTTTTTCACGTCTCCATGTTAAGGCGTTATCATTCAGACCCTACTCATGTCGTGCTAGTTGCAGAAATTGAGGTGCAAACTGATTTAACCTTTGAGGAGGAGCCTGTGCAAATATTGGATCGAGACGTTAAGGTTCTGAGGAGGAAATCCACCCCATTAGTGAAAGTATTTTGGCGTAATCATGGCAGAGAGGAAGCTACTTGGGAGCCAGAGGAGGCAATGCAGCAACAATACCCTCATCTGTTCAGACCGGGTAAATTTCGAGGACGAAATTTCTTTAAAGAGGGTAGAGTTATAACGGCCCAATTTTCGGGAACTTTGAAAAAAAATCTGTAAAATTTAAAATTCTATGTTCTACTTGTTATGTGTAGGATTTATTATGATAGTGGGCCTCTAGAAGGCCCAAGCTTAGGATAAAACCCGGTAGTTTTAATTAATTTTAATTCTATAGGAGAAAGGGGTTCTGTTAAATTAGGCTTTTAGGAATTAATTGTGTAAAATGGATCACAAGGAAGCTTGTGGTAAAGTAGCTAAGTGACGCCACTGGGAAGGATGTAGGTGGCGTGTGTAAGCTTGGGAGGACCCAGGTTCAAGCCACAATAACAGCAAAACAAGGGATTAATTTTTATGAACAGAAAAGGTAAGTAGTGGAGCTAAAGTGAAAGTCCATGTCGTGAGGAGTTTGAGTTGCTCTCAGAGATTGAGTAAGGAGGGATAAGGGAGAGGATTTAGGAGATGATCAAGGAGGATAGTTTTGGCCGAATATTGGACTCTTGAAGAGCAAGAGGTGGCCGGCCAAGGGATTCTTTAAGGGGGCAAATTCGGCTAGGTGAAAGTGCTAGTATAAATTCGGCTATAAGGAGGGAGTTGTGCCATTTCCTGCTATTTTACACCTTCTATCTTTATCCATCTTTTCTTATTCTTTTTCTCCATAGCCGAACCTTTCAAACCTCTTGTTCATCTCCACCCTACTTTACACCACTTTCCTCTATTAATTCTTTCTAGACTAAAGCCGAACCTCAAATCTCAAATCCCGAAAGCTATACTCTCGTGCCGTTTTTCCAAAGCCATATCCTTCAATATTTTTCCTTTTGACCAACATTCCTCTCCTCTAAACCCTAATATCTGTCGACAACATTACCCAGGGTTATAGCCTCAAATCATTATTTTCTATATCACCTAGAAAAGCCGAAACTACTATAGAGTTAGGGACTTATAGCCGAAACTTCAAAGCTTCTGGATTCAAGTTCTACTGTTGTTTAAAGGTTAAATCTACATCAGATCTATGTTGAAAGCAGAAAGGAATAAGTGGTAAGTGCTCATCACTCCAAATCTAGTCTTATTTTTCAAGTTAGGAAAAAAACCGAAGTCCCTAAAATCTAGAGAGGCTGTCGATTTGGACTTATAACCCTAAGGGGGGTCATGATAACAATTTTATTTTGGTATAACGTGATTTAGAGGCGGTTGATCAAGGGCTTGGACAAGTGGAACAATCGGATCTTTGGAGTTAACCATCTCTCGGCATCAAGGTAAGGGCAATAGGGGTTTTAAGCATGTTTGGCCGAATGGGGTAAGGGATTAAGTACTTGGTGTTATTTTGGTATTTAGAGTAATATTTTAGTGATTCAATTGTAGGCAGTTCGTGTGTAGATCTCGTCGAGGAAATCGCAAAACAGGTGTGTAGTCTATACCCTTCTTTAGACTAGATCGGCAAAAGCCGAAAAACTGAAATACCGAAAAGCTGGTATTTTAGGGAACTTACGAGTGTGCAAATGCTCATAAGAGGAAAGGGGTTATTAGTTCTGGTATCCGTGATGATAAGACTGCAAAGTGCACCAATCCGTGCGTTTTGACAATTTTGGGCTTAATGGGCCAAAAGTCGGTTAATGGGCCAACAGGTCCAACTCGGTAAGTATGTGCGGTAAGTGGTTCTGAATATACGTAAATAGTGAAAATATGCATGAAAACCCTAAGAATAGACAAATTACTAGACTACCCTCATGTATGAAAAAGTACTATTATACCCCTAGGTGTAAAATGACCTAAATACCCCTAGGGTTAATTATGTCTGAAAAGCATGTTGATGATATTTTGTATGATGTATGACATGAATGTATATCTGTTGCATGGGGACATGGGTTATGTTATGGAGGAAGCATCCTGGTGGCTATGCCACAAATTATCTGTTCTGGTGGCTTTGCCACATACATCTATTCTGGTGGCTTTGCCACATATATCTATATCCGGTGACCCTGTCACATTTTCTGTATCTGGCAGCCATGCTGCATATTTCTATGGCGTGTAGCGGTTGGGTGGGTCGAGTAATCTCCCCACATGGCATAAGGATGGTATGGGGTGTACATGGTTGGATATGGGTTGGGTTTCTGCATAAGCATGATATATCTATTCTGTTCTGTTCTGGGCCTATGGGCTATATTCTCAAAAATGCTCTGCAGTGAGGCCAACTTATTCTGTCTCTGTGGTTTGAACTGATTTAGGCTATGGTTGGGTTAATTACACACTGAGTTTCCCCAAACTCACCCCTCTAATTTCATCTTTGCAGGTAATCCCCAGCGATAGTGGGCTTGGAGCCGTGAGGGATTCGGAGTGGCCACTTATTTCTGCAAATTCAGTTTCCTTCTGATGAACTGGACGTCTTTTATTTTCGTTTATGGTTTTGGGTTTTTAAAATGTAATAAGGCCACTTAATTATTTTATGGTTTTGATTTATTATGATAAGAATAAACTGGGATAACTATTGAAGTGGATAAGCTCTAGGACGCGTTTTCAAAAACATTAAGAGATTTCAAACAACACGAT
Organism: Gossypium anomalum; assembly: GCA_025698475.1. Classification (NCBI taxonomy): domain Eukaryota; kingdom Viridiplantae; phylum Streptophyta; class Magnoliopsida; order Malvales; family Malvaceae; genus Gossypium; species Gossypium anomalum. The sequence continues at coordinate 23,095,190 of CM046960.1, read as the reverse complement.
TACAAATAAGGCTTCTGCTAAGCAAACGTTTTCAAACCTAAACATTTTTTCTTAAGATAGACTTAACCAAAATGGTTTTCTCAACATCATACGAGATGTTAGAGTGTGGCAATGGTGGTGTACATGTCTAGGATTGGATCCGAAGGGAGCTTGGTACTTAAGCAGTCCGACGGGCTCACCTCCTCTTTTCCGATTTCCTACCTGGTGTACAGCTTCCATTCACTTTAACCTACTTTCAAAAGTGTCTTTTACAAACACCAACTAAGTTTTTCCAAACTAAGTAATACGGAATGTTTTGAACGCATCAATGTGGCGCACCGGATCCGGTCATAACGTTTAGGCCGGGTTTGGGGTGTTACATTGCCACTCAGCATTAGTCAAAAGGACACTTGAAAATCCTCTATTCAAAGACCAAAACCTAACGACAATTATAGCGAAGAGCATTCAGACATGGAATAATTTCCTTGCATTGATTGATTCACCATCTCCGTCTGCTTAAGGATAAAATATTGCTTAAGCTAACAAATGGTTACCAGACGTGAGGGCCCAAAATTGTTCTTTTGTCTTTATTTCTGATATTGTTCCAAAAGATTCATTAAAATGTGTCATTAAATTTAAGCCTAGTGAAATTATATTTAGTTGTACGGAAATTAAATGGTTCTATAGAAGCCATTACTTAATACACTAGATTTTATACATGCCATTATTTTTACTTTTATAGCACTAGAACTCGGTAACCATCTCAAATCGAGCACTAGATATTGTTTCATACTGTTTAAATTGACAGAAATAAGATTAATATAAACATTAACTTCATTTCAATAATGTGGAACTCGAATGTTCTAGCGTGGTGTGAAATTGGAACAATCTCGGTTCCTTTAAAGTCTTTATACAATTTAAATTCACATTACCTTTAAGGGAAAAATACCTTAACTTCTTGAAGTTTTGAAAAGACACATATCGTGCCACAAAATATCCTCCAAATGATATGCACTATAATTTTTAATAGTTCCTTGCCTATGGAATCCTTTGTTTCCTTTTCTAGTTTCACTCTTTAGATACTAATCTAATAGTTATGACTACTTTCGTTTCCATAGAGGAGAGGCAATCTTAAAATCCTCATCGAAAGTGCTGTAATGATTCAAAGTCTTAACTTGATTTCCTTATTCTTCTTTCTTTAGATCACATGTTTTTATCAACATCGAGAATGAAACTCCAAATATGTCAGAACGTATGTCCCACATTCTCCCTATTAAAAAAGGTTCAATTTATATAAAAACTAAATCCTATTCATTATTTGGGCAATACCTAGGACAATTATTGAAATTTAACGTCATTTGTTGTATCCAATTTAACTCTCTAGGAGAATTTTTCCTTTTCCTAGTTCCATTACTTATTCCACTAAAACCTTCCAGTCATATTTCAAAAAAATTGGGTCGAAATGCTTACACATAAAAAATTAACGTAGAATGAATAAGACAATAACCGAATTGGAGTCCCACTATAAAGACATACATCTACTTAATTTTAGAACAGGAAATATTTTTGAGGAATTAATTTTTACTTTCAATCATTTAGTTTCCATTTTCCATTTTACAAATATGATAAGTTTGATAAAAACTTGTTAACAACAACAAGGTTATAAGATTTTACGATTCGCATAATTATTTCTAAATTGTGGCACATACATCTCACTAGTAGGGGAATCTAGTATAGCTCATTCAATTTTGAGATACACGTGAATTTTTTACCATCAGTATAACAAGTGCATACACAACTTAAAAACATTAGAAACATAGGACAGCACACATAACGAATATGTGTGCCTGCAATGCATGTGTACTATATCCCATATTGCTTTTTCCATATGTTATTTTCTCCATATTATCGTCCAGGTGTTTGGTTTGGAGTAGACATAACAGTTCAATCCTAGTTTCAATGCAGAAACAAATGTACGACATAATCATCTTTAATGAACCTTATTTTTGTGATTCGTTTAATGCCATTTAAGAATTATAAAGGGAAGTATAAATGTGTGTCTTTAAATTAATATTCAGATTTGTAGTAAATAAAATTAATGCTAATTAAGCTGAAATATTGAATGTTCTAATTAAATTTAAATATTGAATGTTTTCTTTTATTGTAACGTATTCTAGTTTAATGTGGTTATAACACTTCCTATAAATGCCAATTTTTTTCCCCTACAAATCTCGTTCGAAATTAATTTTACAAACCAAATTTAGCTAGTAACATCAGATCCGCGCAATATGGCAAGCTTTAATGTTTATTCGGTACTAGTGGTTTTATTCTTAACTTGTGGGGCAGTAATGGCTACGAAGGACATCGACGAGATTATTAAGGAAAATAATTATGAAACTAAAATGGGTTTTCCCTGTGTTAAAGAAGCTTTCACGAGTATATTCAAGACAGGGAGTGTTTCTAACAAGTGTTGCAGTGAGCTTGTTCTGTTGGGAAAAGTTTGGTACTCCGCATTAGTAAAGAGGACACATGGAATAATTGCCTTGCCTTGATCGATTCACCATCTCCGTCTGCTTAAGGATAAGGGATTGCTGAAGCTAACAAATGGTTACAAGACGTAAGGGCCCAAAATTGTTCGTTTGTCTTTATTTCTGATATTGTTCCGGAAGCTTCATTAAAATGTGTCATTAAATATAAGCCTAGTGAAATTATATTTAGTTGTACGAAAATTAAATAGTTCTATAGAAAGCCATTACTTAATACACTATGATTTTATACATGCCATTATTTTTAATTTTATAGCACCGGAACTCGGTAACCATATCAAATCGAGCACTAGATATTGTTTCATATTGTTTAAATTGACACAAATAAGATTATTATAAACATTAAGTTCATTTCAATAATACGGAATTGGAATGTTCTAGCGTGGTGTAAAATTAAAATAATCTCGGTTCCTTGAAAGTCTTTATACAATTTAAATTCACATTACCTTTAAAGGAAAAATACCTTGACTTTTTGAAGTTTTAAAAAGACACATATCGTGCCACAAAATATCCTCCAAATGACATGCACTATAATTTGTAATAGTTCCCTGCCTATGGACTCCTTTGTTTCAATTTCCAGTTTCACTCCTTCGATACTAATCTAATAGTTATGACTACTTTCGATTCCGTAGAGGAGAGGCAATCTTGAAATCCTCATGGAAAGTGCTGTAACGATTCAAAGTCTTAACTTGATTTCCTTATTCTTCTTTCTTTACATTACATGTTTTTGTCAACATCAAGAATGAAACTCCAAATATGTCGGCAACGTATGTCCCACATTCTCCCTATTAAAAAAGGATCAATTTATATAAAAACTAAATCCCATTCATTATTTGGGCAATACCTACGATAGTTATTGAAATTTAACGTCATTTGTTGTTTCCAATTTAACTCTCTAGGAGAATTTTCCATTTTCCTAGTTCTATTACTTATTCCACTAAAAGCTTCCATTCATATTTTAGAAAAAATTGGGTCGGAACACTTACACATAAAAAATTAACGTAGAATGAATAAGAAAATAACCGAATTAGAGTCCCACGATAATGACACACATCGACTTAATTTCAGAACGGGAAATATTTTTGATGAATTAATTTTGAATTTCAATCATTTAGTTTCCATTTTCAATTTTACAAATATGATAATTGTGATAAAAACTTGTTAACAACAACAAGGTTATAAGATTTTACGCTTCGCATAACAACAGTTAGGGGAATTTAGTATAGCTCATTCAATTTTGAGAAAGACATGAATTTTTAACCACCAACATAACAAGTACATACACAACTTCAAAAAATTAGAAATATAGGACGGCACACATAACGAATATGTGTACCTGTAATGCATGTGTACTATATCCCATATTGCTTTTTCCATATGTTATTTTCTCCACATTATCGTCCAGGTGTTTGGCTTGGAGTGGAAGTAACAGTTCAATCCTAGTTTCAATGCAGAAACACATGTACGACATAGTCATCTTTATTGAAACGTATTTTCTTGATTCATTTAATGCCATTTAAGAATTATAAAAGGGAGGTATAAATGTGTGTCTTTGAATTAATATTCAGATTTGTAGAAATTAAAATTAATGCTAATTAAGCTGAAATATTGAATGTCCTAATTAAACTGAAATATTGAATGTTTTCTTTTATTGTAACGTATTCCAGTCTAATGTGGTTATAACACTTCCTATATTGCCAGTTTTTTCCACTACAAATCACATTCGAAATTAATTTTACGAAGCAAATGAGGAGGCTCAATTTTATGAGCCATTGAACTTTGATTTTTCAAATGAGGAGTTAATGTGTATAGTGATGATCGAAGATTCTCCATGGAGGCTCAATTTTGATGGGGCTTCTAATGCAGTTGGAAATGGAATTGGGGCAGTCTTGGTATCCCCCAATGGCGATCATTACCCATTCACGTGCAAGTTGGACCTTGATTGCACGAATAATATGGTTGAATATGAAGCATGCATCATGGGACTTCAAGCAGCCATAGAGCGAGGTATAAAAACCCTAGAAGTATGTGGAGATTCTGCGTTGGTAATTTATCAGCTTAGAGGTGAATAGGAGACAAGGGACTCTAAATTGATCAATTAATGAAAGGTAGTTTTAGGGTTACTTGAAGAGTTTGATGACATCACCTTCAATTATCTCCCACGAGACGAAAATCAGATGGCAGATGCTTTAGCAACCTTGGCCTCAATGATTAAGGCAAATAAAGAGGAAGAAGTGATACCAATTCAAATGAGTGTCTATGAGGCTCCTGCTAGCTGTTGTAACATTGAAAAGGAAGAAAAGGATGATAACCCTTGGTATCAGGATATATTGCGATATGTAAGAGATCGTAAATATCCAGAACAGGCAACCGAAAATGACAAATAAACTTTGAGAAGGTTAGCTTTTGACTATGTCATGGATGGGGATATCCTGTATAAGAGAAGGAAAGACCAAATACTTTTGAGATGTGTCGATGCTATGGAAGCTAAGCTAATTTTAGAAGAAGTTCATGAAAGTGTATGTGGGACGCATGCAAATGGGTTCACGATGGCAAGGCAAATCATGAGGTTTGGATATTATTGGGCCACTATGGAAGGGGATTGTATCAACTATGCCAAGAAATGCCATAAGTGTCAGATTTATGGAGACAAAATTCATGTACCACCTTCACCTTTACATGTTATGACTTCTCCATGGCCTTTCTCCATATGGGGCATGGATGTCATTGGACCAATATCGCCGAAAGCTTCGAATGGACATCGGTTTATCTTCGTTGTAATTGACTACTTTACAAAATGGGTAGAGGCCGCTTCTTATGCGAATGTTACTAAGTCAGCTGTAAGTTGATTTTTGAAGAAGAAGATTATTTGTCGGTATGGAATGCCTGAGAAGATCATATCTGACAATTCATTGAACCTGAACAATAAAATTATATCAGAGGTTTGTGACCAGTTCAAGATCAAGCATTACAATTCTTCTCCCTATCGCCCAAAAATGAATAGGGCAGTGGAGGCCGCCAACAAGAACATTAAGAAAATAGTGGGAAAGATGACTGAGACCTATAGAGATTGGCATGAGAAGTTACCGTTTGCACTCCTGGCCTATCGAACATCTTTCAGAACCTCTACTGGGGCAACCCCATTCTTGTTAGTTTATGGGATGGAAGCAGTGTTGCCTATTGAAGTAGAAATACCTTCTCTCTGAATTTTGACAGAGATAAGGTTAGATGAAGCTGAATGGGTTCAATCCCGATATGACCAGCTAAACTTGATTGAGGAAAAGAGGCTGAGAGCCATCCGACATGGTCGGATGTATCAGAAGCGTATGATGTAAGCTTATGATAAAAAGGTTCATCCAAGGGAATTCCATGAGGGTGACTTGGTACTAAAGAAGATCTTTCCTATTCAGAAGGACTTTAAAGGAAAATGGATGCCAAATTGGGAGGGGCCATACGTTGTGAAGAAGGCTTTCTCTGGAGGAGCATTGATTTTGATAGAAATGGATGGGAAGAGTCTACCCAACCCAGTGAACTCAGACTCAGTCAAAAAGTACTTTGTCTAAAGGAGAGGAGAATCCAAGGTGAAAACCCGCAAAGGGCGCCTTGAATTTTCACAAAAAAAATTTAAAAAAAATGGAGAGGCCAAAGTGAAAACCCGCAAAGGGCGATTTGTGACCAAAGAGATTTTGAGTTGAAAACACGAAAGGGTAACTCAAATTTTGAAGGGCATACAACAATCTTGCTATATCTAACTCCATCAAAGAGTGAAACACGTCACATATTGGAGCATCAACAAAGTACTTTAGATCCTTTAAACACATGTCGAACTCAAGAAAGATTTCATGGAGCTGGTGTATAGACGCTCAAGCGGCGATATCTGGAGCATCTAACTTTTATCCTGTTTGCTATCTTTAGATTCTATTTCTTCTCAAAGATATGCTATCAGATTTATCTCCTTTGTATTTTTGACAATTCATTCAAATCCAATTATCCTTAAAAGATTTATTTATCTTCCATTATTCTTTAAGTATGTTGCATTAAAATAATGATAGATGAACTAAAATATCTTCACAAAACGAAGTTTTGTTCATTACTTTGGGAATTTCTAGATAATGCAAGAAACTAAAACAGAACAATTATTCGAGAAATTCACAAAAGTAAGGGATGAAGGAACTCGAGAAATTTCTTTCTTCCAGTCTAAAAGGAAAATGGACAAAACCAACGATTCAATTCTAGGGAAAATTATCTTGCAGGCGTCTTCAGTGGATCATAGCATTTGAGGAAGGGTACAGCCCTACAGGCTGAGCAAAAGTAATACTTTGATAAAAGAAAAGACAAATGAAGGAATGAGTGATGACGTCTAGGATAGGGGTCATATTCATAATATTTTTGCATCATAGCATGGTTAATTAGGAACATTTAATTAGGAACATTCGATTTACTTCAATCATAGCATCCTAATTATCAGGCATAGTTATACTACAGGTTATCAAAGATGGCGCGTCTTAATCCCCTAAGCAGTAGGGTAATAGGTCACAGCATAGCAGATCTGGCTGAAGCGAGATCCAAGATGATTTGGTATCCTTGTGTTTATAAGGAACAAATCAAAGACATAGCTGATTTGACTTTTACGTGTTTACGTTAAAGTAAATCTAAGATGATTTGGCATCTCCATGTTCGACGGAGAGCAGACATATAGCAGATCTAATCTTCAGATGTTTATACTGAAGTAGATCCAAGATGATTTGGCATTCTTGTGTTTACAAGAAACAAATCGAGGACATAGCAGATTTGACTCTCAAATGTTCTCAAATAAATCCAAGATGATTTGGCACTCTTGTGTTTACAAGGAACAAATCGAGGACATAGCAGATTTGACTCTCAGATGTTCTCAAATAAATCCAAGATGGTTTGGCATCCTTGTGCTTACAAGGAACAAATCGAAGACATAGCTGATTTGGTGTTCACGTGTTTAACGTTGAAGCAAATCTAAGATGATTTGGCATCTCTATATTGTCAGAGAACAAATCAAAGTTTGGCGTCTCCATGTTCGACGGAGAGCAGACACATAGCAGATCTAATCTTTAGATGTTTATACTAAAGTAGATCTAAGATGATTTGGCATTCTTGTGTTTACAAGGAACAAATCGAGGACATAGCAGATTTGACTCTTAAATGTTCTCAAAAAGATCCAGGATGATTTGGCATCTTTGTGCTTACAGGGAGCAAATCAAAGACATAGCTGATTTGGCTTTCGCGTGCTTATGCCAAAGCCAATCTAAGATGATTTGGCATCTATGTATGGTCAGGGAACAAATCAAAGAAGCAGATTTGGCATCTCTGTGTTCGGCGGAGAGCAGATCAAAGATATCAACATGACAATTTTGAGTTTACATTGAGCAGATTGATAACCATGATTGGATAAGACCAGTCAAATTTGGTCTTTCTATGAGTCTTTGCTCGATTCCCGTTACACAGCAATGAGCAAAGAGGGGCAGCTTTAATAGCCCAAATTTGACCGGGCCTTAAAACCAAAACAGAAATACAAAATAAATAAATAAATGTTTGTTTATTTAAATAGTCCATGTACAAGAGTCCAAACACAAACCCATATACACCCATAGCCTAACTTAAGCCAGACCCATTACAATAGACCCTAACAGGATACCAGTAAACCGAAGGCCTAAATAGCAGGGGGCCCAAATGACTTTCAGATAGGGTCAGAAACCCTAGCTCCTTTTCTCCTCGCGCCGTAAAATAGAAGGTTCCAAAAGCCAAGCCTCACGACCTTTCGGTTTCCGTCGTCCCAGCTACCCTCCATCAAGGCCACGATTCCAGACTCCGAGTCACGCCGAGATCAACGCTGCCGTTAGACCATCGTCAGGCCTTCATCATCGATGGATTCCTCGCGCTCACCTACAAACAAAGGAAGAAATCGCGACAGACAAGGAACAAATATGGAAAGAAACGCAGCAAAAGCAAAACAAATATGGAAAGAAATAAAAGGATTTCTTTCCCAGTTTATGTACTAACAACAATGGCTATAAAAGCCCGAGTCAAAGCGTTATGTAAAGGGGGGATTTTTGACAGAATAAAATACATACATATATACAGATATTCAAAAAGTTCAAGCAGTAAAAGGTGATTGGAGTCTTTATTCTGTTTTATTTTTCAGCAAATATATGCATTAATCTTGGGTAAAATTTGATAAATATTGTAAGGCAGAGTAGTTACTTGAGTTTTCGCCTCGAAGGAACGAGGGTTTTAACCTTCCGACCACCGTGCGTTGTGGCGCGTGAGCGCGTGAGAAGATCGGAAATGGAGGCTCGACAGAACCCCTAAACTGAACCCCAAATCCTCTTCTCTCAGAGGATTTCTCTGTTTTTTTTTTGAAGCTCGTCTAAAATGATTTTTAAAAGCTAAAATTGGGGTTTATATAACCCTATTAAAATGACGACGTTTTAAGACCTGAGGATCTGCGTGTTGACTCGATTACCTGGGGAGGATCTGCGTGTTTTTGGAGATTGGGTTAATTACCTAATTGGTCCTCTCGCAATTTTTAATATTTATAATTTCATTTTATTTTCAGCTCTAATATTTTAAATTTTGTTTCAATTTATTCCAATCAGTGCTTTTAAAACAATATCCAGAAAACGGTGTCGTTTAGGGTTAGGGCAAATTGCCCAGTGAGTCCTTTGACGTTTTAATTCTTGCAAATCAGGCCCAGAATTTTTACTATTTTGCAAATTAGCCTGATAATTTTATTGAAATTCAATTTTAGCCCTTTCTTTTTATTTTATTTTATATATATATAATTTATTCATTTTTTAAAAACTATACATATATTATTATTAAAAGAACTATTTATATATCTATATAAAATTTTTATTTATCACATATTATTTTCCTATATATTTATATTATATTTAATTATATAACATTTATTACATTTTTATTATATATTACTTATTATTTTTTATTACATTGTATATTATCTATTATATTATTTATGTCTTATATTACTCATTATATTATCTATAATTTTAAAACTTGTAAGTTATTATTTTTGACTTATATTATATACATATTTCATCATTGATTATTCATCTATTTATTATGTGATATTTTTATATAATTATTTTATAATTATTTAAAAAAACTATACATATATTATTAAAAATTCTATTTATATATTTATTTTTATTTTATATATATTTTTTAAAAGAAATCGATATATTTTTATATAATTATTATCCTTCTATAAATTTTGTATTATATATATTATATTGTATATTAAATACTATTTTAAAAATTATTATTAAATATCATATTTTTATTTGTATTATAAGCATATTTTGTTAACAATTAATCACTTTATTTTATATTTATGTATATACTAATTCTTTTATGCTTTTTTATATAATACACTTCATTTATGTATTAAATGTTATTTTCTAATTATTATTTGATGTTATATTTTATGAACATGTACATTGATAGTTTTTTATGTATATAAAATTGTACATCATGCATCGTTTCTTAATTATTACTTTGTATGTTTGTATGCTTTGCTTATTCATCTTCAATATATGTTATGTGCATCTTTGTATATATGATGTTATATAATTTTAAACATGTATGTATCTAGTATATGATTTTTTTATTATTACCATTGTATCGTTTAAATGCATGTTTTATTCACTTATTATTGCAATATTCTATAATGTTAATGTGCTCCTTCATGCATCGATTTTAAAAACAAGACTTCAAAGTTTTCAAAAATAAAAAGGCAATGCTTGGTGTTTGGAAGCTTCGAGAAAAGTAGTGCCCTAACTTACTAGGTTGCAACTTTTCTCGTTGAGTTCAAGTAGTTAAGTACCCTTCTAAGTTTTTAAGATTTTCAAAATACGAGCAACTGTCTTGGAATATCAAAGAGTTGTGTCCTAACTTATTGGATATGGCATTTTGTCATTTCGAGATAGGGATTTTCAAAAAGACTAACTTAGTATCAATATTTTGATAAAAGCGAACCCCAATTTTCAAAAATCAAAATATTTTAAAAAAGATTGCATCTTAAAACTTTCAAATTTTTGACATTAAAGACACTTGATAATCAATTAGGTACCAATTTTTGGGTGTCACGAGGGTGCTAACCCTTCCCCGTACGTAACTGACTCCCGAATCCTTTTTCTCGACTTTTGTAGACCAAAAATTAATGTTTTAAAACAAAACATTTTATAAGGTGATCCAATCACACCTAAAAAGATTGGTGGCGACTCCCGTTTTTTTGTTTTTCTTAAAGTCGATTCCCATTTTGCCAAAACTCGATTTAAAAATGGTTTCGACAATATTTTTATCAACATCGTGAATAAAACTCCAACTATGTCGGCAATGTATGTCCCACATTCTCCCTATTAAAAAAGGTTCAATTTATATAAAAACTAAATTCTATTCATTATTTGGGCAATACCTACGACAGTTATTGAAATTTAACGTCATTTGTTGTTTCCAATTTAACTCTCTAGGAGAATTTTTCATTTTCCTAGTTCCATTACTTATTCCACTAAAAGCTTCCATTCATATTTTAGAAAAATTGGGTTGGAACGCTTACGCATAAAAAATTAACGTAGAACGAATAAGACAATAACCGAATTAGAGTCCCCCGATAAAGACATACATCGACTTAATTTCAGAACGGGAAATATTTTTGATGAATTAATTTTGAATTTCAATCATTTAGTTTCCATTTTCCATTTTACAAATATGATAAGTGTGATAAAAACTTGTTAACAACAACAAGGTTATAAGATTTTACGCTTCACATAAGTATTTCTAAATTGTGGCACACACATATCACTGGTAGGGGAATCTAGTATAGCTAATTCAATTTTGAGAAACACGTGAATTTTTAACCATCATCATAACAAGTGCATACACAACTTCAAAAACTTAGAAACATAGGACAGCACACATAACAAATATGTGTGACTGTAATGCATGTGTACTAAATCCCATATTGCTTTTTCCATATGTTATTTTCTCCATATTATCATCCAGGTGTTTGGTTTGGAGTGGACATAATAGTTCAATCCTAGTTTTAATGCAGAAACACATGTACGACATGGTCATCTTTATTGAACCTTATTTTCGTGTTTCGTTTAATGCCATTTAAGAATTATAAAGGGAAGTATAAATGTGTGTCTTTGAATTAATATTTAGATTTGTAGTAATTAAAATTAATACTAATTAAGCTGAAATATTGAATGTCCTAATTAAATTTAAATATTGAATGTTTTCTTTTATTGTAACGTATTCTAGTCTAATGTGGTTACAACACTTCCTATAAATGCCAGTTTTTTCCCCTACAAATCTCGTTCGAAATTAATTTTATGAACCAAATTTAACTAGTAACATCAGATTCGCGCAGTATCGCAAGCTTTAATGTTTATTCCATACTAGTGGTTTTATTCTTAACTTGTGGGGCAGTAATGGCTACGAAGGAGAATGACCAGATTATTAAGGAAAATAATTGTGAAACTAAAATGGGTTTGCCCTGTGTCATAGATGCTTTCACAAGTATTTTTAAGACAGGGAGTATTTCTAGCAAGTGTTGCGGTGAACTTGTTGTGTTGGGAAAAGTTTGCCACTCAGCATTAGTAAAGAGGACACTTGAAAATCCACTATTCAAAGACCTAAACCCAACGACAATTATAGCGAAGAGCATTCAGACATGGAATAATTGCCTTGCATTGATCGATTCACCATCTCCGTCTGCTTAAGGATAAAGGATTGCTTAAGCTAACAAATGGTTACCAGACGTAAGGGCCCAAAATTTTTCTTTTGTATTTCTTTCTGATATTGTTCCGGAAGTTTCATTAAAATGTGTCATTAAATTTAAGCCTAGTGAAATTATATTTAGTTGTACGGAAATTAAATGGTTCTATAGAAGCCGTTGCTTAATACACTATGATTTTATACATGCCATTATTTTTAATTTTATAGCTCTGGAACTCGGTAGCCATCTCAAATCGAGCACTAGATATTGTTTCATATTGTCTAAATTGACAAAAATAAGATTATTATAAACATTAAGTTCATTTCAATAATATGGAATTGGAATGTTCTAGCGTGGTGTAAAATTGAAACAATCTCGATTCCTTGAAGGTCTTTATGCAATTTAAATTCACATTACCTTTAAGGGAAAAATACCTTGACTTCTCGAAGTTTTAAAAGGACAAATATCGTGCCACAAAATATCTTTCAAATGACATGCACTATAATTTGTAAAAGTTCCTTTCCTATGGACTCCTTTGTTTCATTTTCCAGTTTCACTCCTTCGATACTAATCTGATAGTTATGACTACTTTTGTTTCCGCAGAGGAGAGGCAATCTTGAAATCCTCGTTGAAAGTGCTGTAATGATTCAAAGTCTTAACTTGATTTCCTTATTCTTCTTTCTTTAGATTACATGTTTTTGTCAACATCACGAATGAAACTCCAAATATGTCGACAACGTATGTCCCACATTCTCCCTATTAAAAAAGGTTCAATTTATATAAAAACTAAATCCTATGCATTATTTGGGCAATACCTATGACAGTTATTGAAATTTAATGTCATTTGTTGTTTCCAATTTAACTCTCAAGGAGAATTTTTCATTTTCATAGTTGCATTAGTTATTCCACTGAAAGGTTCCATTCATATTTCAGAAAAATTGGGTCGGAACGCTTACACACAAAAAATTAACGTAGAACGAATAAGACAATAACCGAATTGGAGTCCCACGATAAAGACATACATCGAATTAATTTCAGAACGGGAAATATTTTTAAATTTGAATTTCAATCATTTTGTTTCCATTTTCCATTTTACAGATATGATAAGTGTGATAAAAACTTGTTAACAACAACAAGGTTATAAGATTTTACGCTTCGCATAACTATTTCTAAATTGTGGCACATGCATATCACTGGTAGGGGGATCTAGTATACCTCATTCAATTTTGAGAAACACGTGAATTTTTAACCATCAACATAACAAGTAGATACACAACTTTAAAAAATTAGAAACATAGGACGGCACATATAACGAATATGTGTGCCTGTAAGCATGTGTACTATATCCAATATTACTTTTTCCATATGTTATTTTCTCCATATTATCATCCAGGTGTTTGATTTGGAATGGACGTAACAGTTCAATCCTAGTTTCAACACAGAAACACATGTACAACATAGTCATCATTATTGAACCTTATTTCCGTGATTCGTTTAATGCCATTTAAGAATTATAAAAGGAAGTATAAATGTGTGTCCTTGAGTTAATATTCAGATTTGTAGTAATTAAAATTAATGCTAATTAAGCTAAAATATTAAATGTTCTAATTAAATTGAAATATTGAATGTTTTCTTTTATTGTAACGTATTCTAGTCTAATGTGGTTATAACACTTCCTATAAATGCTAGTTTTTTCCACTACAAATCTCGTTCAAAATTAATTTTACGAACCAAATTTAACTAGTAACGTTAGATCCGCGCAGTATGGCAAGCTTTAATGTTTATTCGGTGCTAGTGGTTTTATTCTTAACTTGTAGGGCAGTAATGGCTACGAAGGAGAACGACCAGATTATTAAAGAAAATAATTGTGAAACTAAAATGGGTTTGCCCTGTGTAACAAGTGTTGCGGTGAGCTTGTTGTGTTGGGAAAAGTTTGCCACTCAGCATTAGTAAAGAGGACAATTGAAAATCCTCTATTCAAAGACCTAAACCCAATGACAATTATAGCGAAGAGCATTCAGACGTGGAATAATTGCCTTGCCTTGATCGATTCACCATCTTCGTCTGCTTAAGGATAAAGGATTGCTTAAGATAACAAATGGTTACCAGACGTAAGGGCCCAAAATTGTTCGTTTGTCTTTATTTCTAATATTGTTCCGAAAGCTTCATTAAAATGTGTCACTAAATTTAAGCCTAGTGAAATTATATTTAGTTGTACGAAAATTAAATGGTTCTATAGAAAGCCATTACTTAATACACTACGATTTTATACATGCCATTATTTTTAATTTTATAGCACTGGAACTTGGTAACCATCTCAAATCGAGCACTAGATATTATTTCATATTGTTACAATTGACACAAATAAGATTATTATAAACACTAAGTTTATTTCAATAATATGGAATTGGAATGTTCTAGTGTGGTGTCAAATTGAAACAATCTTGGTTCCTTGAATGTCTTTGTAACACCCCAAACCCAGCTGAGACGTTATGGCCGAATCTGGCATGTCACATTGAAGTGTTTTAGCGAAAACCGTGTTTTCATTGAAAAACTTCTTAAAATAAGAGAGAATCTTAGCTAAAAACTTATTCAAACATAAGATTTGATGAAAATAAAGCACTTAGAAATTTTAGTTGCGGAAGCATAGAAAACATACTATAACTTAAGAAATCCTTGTTCAACTTCTCGTAGATACAATGAAAATAATAATAATAATTCAAGTAATAATAACATAATGAAAACCTTATTACAATCTGGTCTGAGCATACTCAAAAAGAAATAAAAACTTAAATGCTTAAAAAAACCAAGTCCGATTTATCTTGCTAGCCGACCACCCAGAGTCCCTCCTGGCATCGAACCTTCTACTGAGCATCACCTGAAAATAAAAAAAAAGAGGGGGTGAGTTTTCACAAACTCAGTGTGTACAACCCTCGATGAAAAAAAAAAACAAGCACTCAAAGAAGAATCATCAAACATGCAATGCAAACCCATCCAAATTATCCATCCGCTACACATGAGCTCCGTCCCACGTCACACCATGTGGGGATATAAATATCGACCCACCCAGCCCACACACCAATGGTAGCCCGATTGCGGAACTACCTTCATTTACATATTGGGCTTTAAAAGCCGTCGGTGGACCCACTATTGTCAGGCAACCATGCGATCCTCATATACTTCCTCCGTTCCATGGTTCCCACCCCATATGTAACCTAAGCAGAACATCATATGCATACGTGTCACATCCATAAACTTACATTCAACACCTTGGGGTATTTTGGTCATTTTTGCCCTTAGGGGCATTTCGATAATTTTCCCTTAGTTATGGTTTCCACTTACCTTGGCCCGTTAACAAGTCCCGCGAGCTAAGATGAACGAATACTATGCACCAGGTAGGATTCCAGAGAAGAGGAGGTGGGTCATTAAGACCGCTTAAGTACCAAGCTCTCCCTAGATCGAATCCTAGACATGCATATACCCGTTGCCAGACCTTAACCCTTTGACCTATCCACGGTCGTAAAATATTAATTAAGTCTTATGTAGTTATCATGTACTAGGCCCAAAACCCTTACAAAGCCCAAACAAATTCACATACCTGTATCTGGCCCATTAAGCCCAATCATATTCATATGGCCCATTAGGCCCAAATCACTTGTATATGGCCTATTAGGCCCAAATCACATTTATATGGCCCGTTAGGCCCAGTCATATTCATATTCATGCTCACATACAAATTCCTATAACATAGCATCAATATTCAGTTTTTACCTATTGTGGGCCCAACAGCCCATCGGGCCCATTTAGCCCATTCCGACCCGTATGGCCAAATCACAACCCAAGTCCACGAAATCACCTGTGGGTCTCAGGAAACCTATCAGTCTCTCCCTTACGAGTGTTCGCACACTCGTAAGACTATTGTAGCCAAACTTTTGGCTTTTCAGCATTTCGACATTTCGGCATTTTGGCTTTTGCCGATTCATAGTGTGTGTGAGTGTATGTACACACCTGGTAAGCAAGCATGATGCGATCTCTTTAGCCCAAACCTACAATCGATAACACTCAAATATTAATCTTACATACTTATCAAATACTTTACCAAAAGCCAGAATCTCACCTTAACCTTACCTTGCGCCATAAGTATAACAACCCCTTCACTAACCACGATCAACTCCTAGATCTGCACCAATCGTAACTATTAAAACCATAATAATAGGTGACTCGTATCCAACACAAGTCCCCTTACCTTACTATGGCTATTTGGCCAACCTTAGCCAATGGATGAGGAATACCTACCAAAATAGCAAACACCTAAAGAGCAATTCGGTAGTGAGGTAAGATCCGAGATCCGATACTAATTCCCTACCAAAGTTGATTGAAAGAGTGAGGGACAATAATCAACACCTAGCAAAGAAAACCGATTGGAAGAGCAACACTTAAACTAGATTCAGTCAAAGAGTATTTAGCCTTTGAGAGATTCGGCTTTTCGGCTTTTCAAATTTAGTATGGTGAATAAGGTTTATTTGGTACATATTAAAGAAGAAGAGTAGAAGAAGAAATCGGCTAAGTGAAACAAAGAAAATTGTGTAGAGAAGAATAGAAATCGGTAGGAAGAAAAGAAAGAAAAACAAAAGGGTTTTCGACTTTTTGGATCTTGAAAAGAAAAGGGTTTTCGACTTTTAAGGAAAGGGGTTTCTGGCAACAAGGTGAAGAAGAATTTCGGCAGTAGCCTGGCAACCTTGTATTCGGCCCCTATTTATAGCCCTTATAACTGAATTTTCCATGCCTAATTCCCAATTTAGCTCTATCACTTCTCCCTTCTCATCTCCTCATTTTTCTTCCTGATAACCCCTTAATCTTTTCCTTAATTTTCTCTCCTGAACACTTCCCTTGGAGTCCTCTTTCATGCCACCACCATCCTTCTAGAAGGCCAAAATTAAACTTCTAAAAATACTAAGCTAGGATTCGAACCTTGGATCTTCTTGCTAGCTACTAACGCCACCTCTCTGCTCTCTAAGTGGCGTCACTTAGCCACTCCTCCACAAGGCTTTTTGATGCTATTTTTCCCCTATTTTTATTTAAAAGCCCAACTAAGTGCCAACCCCGATTCTTTTAATAATTAAACTATAATTTCATTTATTCCTAGGTTCGAACTCAAACCTTAATTAAGACCTACTATAATTATCACATGGCTAGGAACATAAAACACATTTTTTATCAAAACTGAAAACAAAAAAATTTCAGGATTTCGGGATTTTTGGGTTTCGAGATTTTTGGGGTGTTACAGTCTTTATACAATTTAAATTTACATTACCTTTAAGAGAAAAATACCTTGACTTCTCAAAGTTTTCAAAAGACACATATCGTGCCACAAAATATCCTCCAAATGACATGCACTATAATTTGTAATAGTTCCTTGCCTATGGACTCGTTTGTTTCATTTTCCAGTTTCACTCCTTCGATACTAATCTAATAGTTATGACTAATTTTGTTTCCGTAGAGGAGAGGCAATCTTGAATTCCTTGTCGAAAGTGTTGTAATGATTCAAAGTCTTAACTTGATTTCCTTATTCTTCTTTCTTTAGATTACATGTTTTTGTCAACATCGAGAATGAAACTCCAAATATGTCGGCAACGTATGTCCCACATTCTCCCAATTAAAAAAGGTTCAATTTTTATAAAAACTAAATCCTATTAATTATTTGGGCAATACCTATGACAATTATTGAAATTTAACGTCATTTGTTGTTTCCAATTTAACTCTAACGGAGAATTTTTCATTTTCCTAGTTCCATTACTTATTCCACTAAAAGCTTCCATTCATATTTCAGAAAAATTAGGTCGGAACGCTTACACATAAAAAATTAACGTAGAACGAATAAGAAAATAACCGAATTGGAGTCCCACGATAAAGACATACATCGAATTAATTTCAGAATGGGAAATATTATTGATTGACATGTTGTCGTTATGATGTCAAAAATTCATAGCCTTAATCTCGATACAATGATTAGAATAAGTAGAATAGGGAGAGTAAGGGTCGATTCCACAAGGACTAGGAGTTTGATGATTTTCTTGCTTTTAACTTTGCTTAGGCGTGATGAGTAAACGGAGGAGTAGAAGGGAGGTTTGTTTGAAGTGAAGTAAATGATTGAAATTAAACAAGTAAAAAAAAAAGATTGAAATTGAAATTAAGAGATAAAAGTCAGCCTTGGGCTAAAGACCTTGCCTCGATTTAAATCAATCCTCGAATGGGATTTTACCTGTAGGCACATGTCGGTTACCGCCTATAAGGCCCAACCCCTATAACTTGTTTTTCTCTCAAGTGAATTGAGAATCTAAAATCAATTTTTAGATCTTAATTCTTTATGAGCTAATAGCATCAATCGCTTATTAATTCAATGCTTTGAAAATCTAGAAAAACCCGACTCAGATTCTGTCGTCTCAAATAAGAATCTAACCCGATTTCAGTTTCCCTTAGCGGACTGCCGCTAAGTGTGTTCACAGGAAGTCGAAGTGCCACAAGCCGTTCCTTCCTCCCAACTGTTAATCGAAACTAAATTTTATTCCAACGTGCACTTTTTGAAATCAAACCGATTTGATTATAAAGGGATGGTCGATTACCAATCCTTGATTCTCGAAAATTGAAAATGTAACCCTCAAGGGTACGAAGTGCTTTTCGATTCTCACGACTTAGAATCGAGTCATCACTTTAGCCTTTGGCTATGGAAAACTTAGCTAAGCATGGTAGAGACCATACTTAGCATTTTAAGAAAATAAAGTAAAAACTAAATCAAAAAGAGAAATTTATTAAAACTAGAAAGAAACAAAGAGTTTAATAAATGCAAAGTGAAGAATGCTCGATGGATAGATCCCTCCCCCCTTGAGGCTTACCCCAATGGGGTATTTATAGTCCTCAAAAATCCTAAAAAGTAGTATTCAAAATTAAGAGAAAAATTCTAAATAAACAAAAAAATTTTAATCATAATTTGAATTTAAATGGGTGGTTAAGTCTCTTTCTCCATGCCAAATGCCTTTTAGAAATTGCTGACTAGACCTTCTAGAAATTGCTGACTGGACGCCACGTTAGCGACATCATGCCCCAAGTCACGCCTTGATGAATTGGCCATGTATCCAAAATTGCTCAATTTAAATCGACTTAAGCTCAATTTCTGCAATTCAATGTCCTGAATCAAAAAGGAATGAAAAATGCCAAGTTAGCAACTCAAAATAGCTAATAAAGGAGTAATCAACCATGAAATAATGTATAATTTAAACACTAATCATTGATGAATTAATTTTGAATTTCAATCATTTAGTTTCCATTTTCCATTTTACAAACATGATAAGTGTGATAAAAACTTGTTAACAACAACAAGGTTATAAGATTTTATGCTTCGCAAAACTATTTCTAAATTGTGGCACATACATATCACTGGTAGGGGAATCTAGTATAGCTCATTCAATTTTGAGATACACCTGAATTTTTAACTGTCAACATAACAAGTAGATACACAACTTCAAAAAATTAGAAACATAGGACGGCACACATAATTAATATGTGTGCCTGTAATGCATGTGTACTATATCCCATAATGCTTCTTTCATATGTTATTTTCTCCATATTATCGTCCAGGTGTTTGGTTTGGAGTGGACGCAACAGTTCAATCCTAGTTTCAACGTAGAAGCACGTGTACGACATAGTCATCTTTATTGAACCTTATTTTCGTGATTCGATTAATGCCATTTAAGAATTATAAAGGGAAGTATAAATGTGTGTCTTTGAATTATTATTTAGATTTATAGTAATTACAATTGATGCTAATTAAGCTAAAATATTGAATGTCTTAATTAAATTGAAATATTGAATGTTTTCTTTTATTGTAACGTATTCTAGTCTAATGTGGTTATAACACTTCCTATAAATGCCAATTCTTTCCCTTACAAATCTCATTTGAAATTAATTTTACAAACCAAATTTAACTAGTAACATCAGATTCGAGCAGTATGGCAAGCTTTAATGTTTATTCGGTACTAGTGGTTTTATTCTTAACCTCTGGGGCAGTAATGGCTATGAAGGAGAACAACCAGATTATTGAGGAAAATAATTGTGAAACTAAAATGAGTTTGCCCTGTGTTATAGAAGCTTTCACGAGTATTTTCGAGACAGGGAGTGTTTCTAACAAGTGTTGCGGTGAGCTTGTTGTGTTGGGAAAATTTGCCACTCAGCATTAGTAAAGAGGAGACTTGAAAATCGTCTATTCAATGACCTAAACCCAACGACAATTATAGCAAAGAGCATTCAGACATGGAATAATTACCTTGCCTTGATCGATTCACCATCTCCGTCTGCTGAAGGATAAAGGATTGCTTAAGCTAACAAATAGTTACCAGACGTAAGGGCCCAAAATTATTCGTTTGTCTTTATTTTTGATATTGTTCCGGAAGCTTCATTAAAATGTGTCGTTAAATTTAACCCTAGTGAAATTATATTTAGTTGAAAATTAAATGGTTCTATAGAAAGCCATCACTTAATACACTATGATTTTATACATGCCATTATTTGTAATTTTATAGCACTGGAACTCGGTAACCATCTCAAATCGAGCACTAGATATTGTTTCAAATTGTTTAAATTGACACAAATAAGATTATAATAAACATTAAGTTCATTTCAATAATGTGGAATTGGAATGTTCTAGGGTGGTGTGAAATTGAAACAATCTCGGTTCCTTGAAAGTCTTTATATAATTTAAATTCACATTGCCTTTCAGGGAAAAATACCTTGACTTCTGAAAGTTGAAAAGACACATATCGTGCCACGAAATATCTTCCAAAGGACATGCACTATCATTTGTAATAGTTCCTTCCCGATGGACTCCTTTGTTTCGTTTTCCATTTTCGCTCCTCCAATACTAATCTAATAGTTATGACCACTTTCGTTTTCGTAGAGGAGAGGCAATCTTGAAATCCTTGTCGAAAGGGATGTAACAATTCAAAGTCTTAACTTGATTTCCTTATTCTTCTTTCTTTATATTACATGTTTTTATCAAGATCGAGAATTAAACTCCAAATACGTCGACAACGTACGTCCCACATTCTCCCTATTAAAAAAGGTTCGATTTATATAAAAACTTAATCCTATTCATTATTTGGGCAATACCTACGACATTTACTGAAATTTAACGTCATTTGCTGTTTCCAATTTAACTCTCTAACAGAATTTTTCATTTTCCGAGTCCCATTACTTATTCCACTAAAAGCTTCTATTCATATTTTAGAAAAATTGGGCCGGAAAGCTTACACTTAAAAACTTAATGTAGAACAAATAAGGCAATAACCGAATTGGAGTCCCATGATAAAGACATACATGGACTTAATTTCAGAACAGGAAATATTTTTGATGGATTAATTTTTAATTTCAATAATTTAGTTGCCATTTTCCATTTTACAAATATGATAAGTGTGATAAAAACTTGTTAACAACAACAAGGTTATAATATTTTACGCTTCGCATAACTATTTCTAAATTGTGGCACATACATATCACTGGTAGGGGAATCTCGTATAGCTCATTCAATTTTGAGATACACCTGAATTTTTAACCATCAACATAACAAGTGCATACATAACTTAAAAAAATTAGAAACATAGGATGGCACACATAACGAATATGTGTGCCTGTAATGCATGTGTACTATATCCCATATTGCTTTTTCCATATGTTATTTTCTCCATATTATTGTCCAGGTGTTTGGTTTGGTGTGGACGTAACAGTTCAATCCTAGTTTCAACGCAGAAACACATGTACAACATAATCATCTTTATTGAACCTTATTTTCGTGATTCATTTAATGCCATTTAAGAATTATAAAGGGAACTATAAATGTGTGTCTTTGAATTAATATTCAGATTTGTAGTAATTAAAATTAATGCCAATTAAGTTGAAATATTTAATGTTCTAATTAAATTGAAATATTGAATGTTTTCTTTTATTGTAACGTATTCTAGTCTAATGTGGTTATAAACACTTCCTATAAATGCTATTTTTTTTGTCTACAAATCTCGTTCAAAATTAATTTTACGAACCAAATTTAACTAGTAACATTAGATCCGCGCTGTATGGCAAGCTTAAATGTTTATTCGGTGCTAGTGGTTTTATTCTTAACTTGTAGGGCAGTAATGGCTACGAAGGAGAACGACCAGATTATTAAAGAAAATAATTGTGAAACTAAAATGGGTTTGCCCTGTGTTATAGAAGCTTTCACGAGTATTTTCAAGACAGGGAGTGTTTTTAACAAGTGTTGCGGTGAGCTTGTTGTGTTGGGAAAAGTTTGCCACTCAGCATTAGTAAAGAGGACACTTGAAAATCCTCTATTCAAAGACCTAAACCCAACGACAATTATAGCGAAGAGCATTCAGACATGGAATAATTGTCTTGCCTTGATCGATTCACCATCTCCATCTGCTTAAGGATAAAGGATTGCTTAAGCTACCAAATGGTTACCAGATGTAAGGGCCCCAAATTATTTGTTTGTATTTATTTTTGATATTATTCCAGAAGCTTCATTAGTCGTTAAATTTAACCCTAGTGAAATTATATTTAGTTGTATGAAAATTAAATGGTTCTATAGAAAGCCATTACTTAATACACTATGATTTTATACATGCCATTATTTTTAATTTTATAGCACTAGAACTCAGTAACCATCTCAAATCGAGCACTAGATATTGTTTCATATTGTTTAAATTGACACAAATAAGATTTTTTTTAAATATTAAGTTCATTTTGAATAATATGGAATTGGAATGTTCTAGTGTGGTGTAAAATTGAAACAATCTCGGTTCCTTGAAAGTCTTTATACAATTTAAATTCACATTACCTTGAAGGGAAAAATACCTTGACTTCTCAAAGTTTTGAAAACACACATATCGTGCCACAAAATATCCTCCAAATGACATGCACTATAATTTGTAATAGTTCCTTGCGTATGGACTCGTTTGTTTCATTTTCCAGTTTCACTCATTTGATACTAATCTAATAGTTATGACTACTTTCATTTTTGTAGAGTAGAGGCAATTTTAAAATCCACTTCGAAAATGCTGTAACGATTCAAAGTCTTAACTTGATTTCCTTATTCCTCTTTCTTTTGATTACATGTTTTTGTCAACATCGAGAATGAAACTCCAAATATGTCGGCAACGTACGTCCCACATTCTCCCTATTAAAAAAGGTTCAATTTATATAAAAACTTAATCCTATTCATTATTTGGGCAATACCTACGACATTTACTGAAATTTAACGTCATTTGTTGTTTCCAATTTAACTCTCTAAGAGAATTTTTCATTTTCCAAGTTCCATTACTTATTCCACTAAAAGCTTCCATTCATATTTTAGAAAAATTGGGCCGGAAAGCTTACACCTAAAAAGTTAACGTAGAACGAATAAGACAATAACCGAATTGGGGTCCCACGATAAAGACATACATGGACTTAATTTCAGAACAGGAAATATTTTTGATGAATTAATTTTTAATTTCAATCATTTAGTTGCCATTTTCCATTTTACAAATAAGATAAGTGTGATAAAAACTTGTTAACAACAACGAGGTTATAAGATTTTACGCTCCGTATAACTATTTCTAAATTGTCCCACATACATATCACTGGTAGGGGAATCTCGTATAGCTCATTCAATTTTGAGATACACCTGAATTTTTAACCATCAACATAACAAGTGCATATACAACTTAAAAAAATTAGAAACATAGGACGGCACACATAACGAATATGTGTGCCTGTAATGCCTGTGTACTATATCCCATATTGCTTTTTCCATATGTTATTTTCTCCATATTATCGTCCAGGTGTTTGGTTTGGTGTGGATGTAACAGCTCAATCCTAGTTTCAACGTAGAAGACCATGTACGACATAATTATCTTTATTGAACCTTATTTTCGTGATTCGTTTAATGCCATTTAAGAATTATAAAGGGAACTGTAACATCCCGAAATAGGGCCTAAACGGAATAGTGGTTGCGAAACCACAAATTTGAGGTAGAAAAATTTATTTTATTATTATTTTGAGGTTCATGATATAATTGCATGATTGTGTGAAAATTTCGTGATGAAATTCTATGCATAAAGTGCTTAAGTTGAGATTAGGGACTAAATCGAATAATTTGCAAAACTTGCATTCTAGAAGTTTTTAGTATGAAATTGCTTTGGAATATTAATTAGGAGGGTTTAAATAACAATTTGACCAATTTTAAGTTCATGGAAAAAAATTAGGACATGGAAGGAATTTTTGAAAGTTTAGTAAGGAGGGCATTTTGGTCATTTGGTTATTAACATTAATAAAAAGGTAAAAAGATGACAAAATTGTATCATCTTCTTCATTAGCACGAAATTTCAAGGGTTCTCCATAGCTAGGGTTTGTTTCAAGCTTTCAAGCTCCATAGTAAGTGATTCCAAGCCCGTTTTAATGTTCTTTACGCTTTTTGAGTCCCGGTAGCTCGATAAAGCTTATGCTAGCAATAATTTAAGTTAGGGTTCATATTTGGAAAAATACCCATAGGTGAAAAGTGTTTATTTTGATGTTTTATGATAGAATATAAGGTTTTAAATTATGTTAGACAATTTGTACTACTCGGTTTTAAGCAAAAACGAGTAAAAGGACTTAACCGGTAAAAATACCTAATAGTCATAAGTGCATGTTAGATTATGAAACTGATGCTGCCATAGAAGGGAAAAATGACCAGCATGTCATAAAACATAAGAAAATAGGCTGAAGTTTAATTTACGAGCTTTGGGGCAAAAGTGTAAATATGCAAAAGTTTAGGGGCAAAAATGTAATTTTTGCAAAGTTTGAGTAAAGGACTGTTTTGATAAATTTTGATATTAAATAAGTTAAATTTGCTATTATAGATCAAGAAGAGCGAAATTCGGGAGTAGATCGGGAAAAGAAAAGTAAAGGACTAAATTGTAAAGTTTAGTCACATTTTGTATCGAGGTAAGTTTCTGAGAAATAAATGCAATATTCTTTTATTTTACATTATTATTGTCAATTTCTAGCATTTATATACTTATTTTATGAGAATATTTAAAGTCGAATTAAAAGTAAGTGACAGAGAAAAAGGCATTAGGAAGTACCGTTTGAACCTTAGGAATGTTAGGATATTAGGGTTTGACAGACAGACGGGATAGAAATGAGCCATGTAAGTCCATATCAGATATATGGCTTTGGAGATAGGAATGGGCCATGTAAGCCCATATTATATATATATATGGCATTGGAGACAGGAATAATTCATGTAAGTCCATGTCGAAGACATGGCATTGGCGAGATATTGATGAGACAGAAGCGACCTAATATCCTTAGTATTCCGAGTGGTTCAACGGGTCGGGATACGAGTTAGATTACAAGTGAATTAACAGCAAAGGAAAAGTAGATTATATTTATGAAAAGGAAAGGTCGGATAAGAAAGAAGGTAAAGGAATAAAGAAGAAGATAGAAATTTATGATGTTAGATGATATTATGCATAATTATCCAATATGTTGAATGTTGTGATTTAATTGCTTGTAAGCTTACTAAGCCTAGTGCTTAATCTCTTTATTTTCTTCTTCTTATAGTACTTATCTAGCCACTCGGGGATCGAAGGAAACGTCGGAGGCCGATCACACTATCAAAGAAATAACTCGGTATAGTTAGACGTTTTGTTTTGTGTATGGCATGTATAGAAACTTAGCTACTTTTAGTATAATGTGAACAATGAATGATGTGTAAATACTTGCTAGGGATTAGCTAATAAAAATGACCGATGATATGCATGTTTATTAATATGTATGATTGAATGGTGGTTATCACATGAAAATTATAAAAAATGTGAAAGTAACCTAAAAATAGATTCAAATAACAGAAATGACATGACTGTGAAAAATCACTAAAAATTGTATAAACATATTTTTAAGATGAATAATATATGAAATTAAAACTTATTATGTCTATTTTCTTATGGAATAAGCAAAACAGGTAAAGGTATTATATTTTATGAGATATCTGAGTTTTAGTGAAACAGGGTCAGAGAAAATTCTAGATCCCTTGTTTCAACTTTGGAAATTCACCATAAATTTTACAAAAATAATTATGTGGTATAATTTATATGGTTAGAATCCTTATTGAATCTAGTTTTAATAGAAACAAACGGTATAGTTATATTAATTTTTTATAGGGAGAAAAGTGGTTCGTAGTAAGTAGAGGTCTGTGCAGTCGAATTCTGAAACAGGGGTAACTTTAACTAATAAACTGTACTAATTGGCTAAGTCAAAAATTGTAGAAAAAACTTAGTGGATAGATATATGAGTCTAGTTTCAGGAATAATTTACGGATCTAGATTTTGAGTTTCGGAACTCAAGATATGAATTTTTAGGCGACTACAACATAGAATGACAGCACATTCCGAAAAGTTTAAATAAAAAATTTTAAAACTATTTAAGTGATAGATCAAGTTTAGTAATGCCTCGTGCTCGATTTTGGCAACAGTCTCGGGTAAGGGGTGTTACATTTATTGGTATTAGAGTAGGTTTAGTCGGTTCTCGGAACAGTTAGTGTGAGTAAAAGTCTAGCTATACATGCCATACCTGTATTTTGATAGTGTGACGACTCCTGACGATTTTTTTTAAATATTTTGTTTTATAGTAATGGATCCCGAGCGAGTTGGTGATGATGATGTAGAAAGTAATGCGCCTGCTCCCGCGGAAGGGGCAGCGCCATCTGAGAATAGGCCAGTAACCGTTGATCAGGGAGGAGTGACTCGAGAAGCTCTCTTCCAAGCTTTGAATGATTGGTTTGCCGAGTTCATTCGTACGAATCCGGCAGTTAGACCTCCACCCCCTCATGATTCTCAGGCTACCCATGTAGATCAAGCTTCCCCAGTCACAGGTACCGTGATAAGAGAAAAGCCACCAGTTGATAGAATCAGGAAACAAGGGGCAGAAGAGTTTCGAGCAACAAAAGATGATGATGCAGAAAGAGCAGAATTTTGGTTAGAAAATACTATCAGAGTCTTTGACGAATTATCTTGTACACCCGAGGAATGTATGAAATGTGTAGTATCACTTCTTAGAGACTCATTACTACTGGTGGAAGACACTTATATCGGTTGTACCAAAGGAGAGGGTCACTTGGGATTTCTTCGGGAGGAATTTCGTAAAAAGTACATCATCAGAGGTTTATTGACCGTAAGAGAAAAAGAATTCTGGAATTGAAACAAGGCAATATAGCGGTGACCGATTATGAGCGTGAATTTGTCGTGCTCAGTAAATATGCTCAAGAATGTGTGTCCACAGAGGCTATCATGTGTAAAAGGTTTGAGGATGGGTTAAATGATGATATTCATTTGTCAGTGGGTGTTCTAGAAATAAAAGAGCTCGTTATTTTAGTTGAGAGAGCCTGTAAGCGCAGAGGAGTTGTTAAAAAGGAAAGGTAAAGTTGAGACAGAGACACAAGATACAAAGAAGAGACAGATGAGTAGGTCATTTGTGCTACATCCAAGAGGCCCAAAGAGTTTTCTACAGATCTAGCTTTTCGGGCAGGCAAGCTAGTCGAATAGAGGTAGCAGATTTAAAGATCCGAAGGCTCGCACCACCTCGACCGTGTGAGTGTAGGTAATGTCGATGAGGGTAGATCAGGTGTCCACAGTGTGGTAGACTTCATTATGGTCCTTGTCGGGCAGGCGAAAATGTTTGCTATAAATGTGGTGCTCCAGATCATTTTGTACGCGAATGTCCAGAAGTGGCTAGCCGAGAAGTAATACAGAGTGCTAGATTCGAAAATGCTCCTACTAGAGGCAGATCACCGAGGCAACCGAGAGTAGGAGCAGGTAACAGAGGTACCTTTAGAGATTCGGCTATGAGACCAGATGCTAGAGCCCCTGCAAGGACTTATGCTATTCGTGCACGCGAAGAGGCATCCTCCCCCGATGTGATTATGGGTACATTTTCTCTACATAATATTAATGTCATGGCTCTGATTGATCTGGGTTTGACTCATTCTTATGTTTGTATGAAATTGATGTCTAGTATAAGTATGCCTATAGAATCTACAGAATTTGTGGTTAAAGTATCGAACCCATTAGGCAAGCATGTATTAGTAGATAAAGTATGTAGAAATTGTCCCTTGATGATTAGAGGTTCTTGTTTCCTACCGATCTCATGCTATTGCCATTTGATGAGTTTGATGTGATTCTTGGTATGGATTGGTTGACTACACATGATGTGATAGTGAATTGTAGAAAGAAATTCATTGAGTTGAAGTGTGAAAATGGTGAAATTCTTTGGGTTAATTCATAAGAGTCGATAGTTCATTTCCATAATTTCATTATGTCCTTTCGTAAATGTTTGAGAAAAGGGTATGAAGCTTATCTTGCTTTTGTGTTGAACACTAAAAACCTGAATTGAAAATTGAGTCGAGTGTGCTCGTGGTATGTGAGTTTCCGATGTGTTTAGGAAGAACTACCAGCTTACCTCATGTTAGAGAAGTTGAGTTTGGTATTGAGTTGATTCCAGGTACCACGCGCATTTCTATTGCTCCTTATAGAATGGCTCCGTTGGAATTGAAAGAATTGAAAGCTCAGTTGCAGGAATTGACAGATAAAGGATTTGTAAGACCCAGTAGTTCACCGTGGGGTGCACCAGTGCTATTTGTGAAAGAAAAAGATGGATCGATGCGGTTGTGCATAGATTATCGGCAACTTAACAAGGTAACAGTAAAGAACAAGTATCCATTGCCTAGAATTGATGATTTGTTTGATCAATTGAAGGGAGCTACTGTGTTCTCCAAGATAGATTTGAGATCCGGATACTATCAGTTACGAGTTAAAGAGTCGGATGTCCTGAAGACTGCTTTCCGGACTAGGTATGGTCATTATGAGTTCCTTGTGATGCCATTTGGCTTTACTAATGCTCCTGCCATTTTTATGGACTTAATGAATCGAATTTTCAGACCGTACTTGGATAAGTTTGTAGTTGTGTTCATTGATGATATCTTGATTTATTCTCATGATGAGACTGAGCATGCAGAGCATTTGAGAAACGCTTTTACATATTCGAGAGATAATCGGTTGTATGCCAAGTTCAAGCAAAAGTGAATTCAGTTACGAGAAGTTGGTTTTCTTGGACATATTGTCTCAGGTGAAGGTATTAAGGTTGATTCGAGCAAGATTTCAGCCATTGTTGATTGGAAGCCTCCTAGAAATGTATTAGAAGTTAGAAGTTTTCTTGGTCTTGCCGGATATTATAGACGATTTGTAGAGGGATTTTCCATGATAGCTACCCCGCTGACAAGATTCTCTGCGAAAGGATTTCAAGTTTGAATGGATCGAGAAGTGTCAACAGAGTTTTGACAAGTTAAAAACATTATTGACTAAAGCTCCTGCTTTAGTACAAACGAGAACTGTAAGGAGTTTGTGATTTTAAAGTGATGCGCCCATGAATGGACTTGGTTGTGTACTTATACAGGAAGGGAAGGTAATTGCTTATGCCTCTAGACAGCTAAAGCCACATGAGAAGAACTATCCGACACATGATTTAGAGCTAGCTGCCATTATTTTTGCGTTGAGAATTTGGAGACATCATTTGTATGGTGAAAGGTGTCGAATATTTACCGATCATAAAAGCTTGAAATACTTGATGACTCAAAAGATTTAAATTTGAGGCAAAGAAGATGGTTGGAATTGCTTAAAGATTACGAGTTAGTGATTGATTATCACCTGTAAGGCAAATGTAGTTCCGACGCTCTAAGCAGAAACTTTTATTTACATTGCAAGCTTTGAATACCAATTTAGCCATGTCAAATGATGGTTCTATTTTAGCTGAATTTAGAGCTAAAACCAGTATTTTTGAAGAGATTTGTGAAGCTGAAGAAAGATGATAATGAGTTACAAGCTAAAAGAGTTCAATGCGAGTCGAGCATAGAATCGATTTTGGATTGGTTCGATGGTTGTTTGATGTTTAGAGACGTAATTTGTGTACCAAAGAATGAGGAGCTTATTCGAAAGATTTTACAAGAAGCACATAGCGATTCTTTATCTATTCATCCAGCAAGACAAAAATGTATAATGATTTGAAGAAATTGTATTGGTGGGTAGGAATGAAAAGAGACATTTTGAGTTTGTTTCTAGATGCTTGATTTGTCAATGAGTAAAGGCCGAACATCGGTACCCTCGGGATTATTGCAACTGTGCTAGTTCCGTAATGGAAATGGGACAGAGTTACTATGGATTTTGTGACAGGTTGCCGTTAACATCGAAAAAGAAAGATGCAATATGGATTGTGATTGATAAGCTAACTAAGTCGGCTCATTTTATCCCAATCCGTATGAATTACTCACTTGACAAGTTGGTTGAGTTATACATTTCGAGATAGTTAGACTACATGGAGTGCCATTATCGATCATTTGATGAGAGATCCAAGATTTACTTCACAGTTCGGAAGAAGTTACAAGAGGCATTAGGTACGAAGTTGAGTTTTAGTCTGACTTTCCATCCTCAAACCGATGGTCATCTGAGAGAGTTATTCAGTACTTGAAGATATGCTTAGATGTCGTGTATTGGAATTTCAAGGCGATTGGGAAAAATATTTACCATTAGTAGAGTTTGCCTACAATAATAGTTATCAATGAGTTTGAAGATGGCACCTTATGAAGCTTTGTATGGACGTAAATGTTGCACACCTTTGTATTGGACAGAGCTTAAGGAAAATCAGATTACTGAGTTGATCTAGTTAAGGAAACAGTAAGAGAAAGTAAAAATCATCGAGATTGCTTAAAAGCGACCTCGAGCATGCACAAAAAGTCGTATGCGATTTGAAGAGAAAAGAGATTGAGTATCAAGTTGGTGACAAAGTTTTTTGAAAGTATCCCCATGGAAGAAAGTTCTTAGATTTGGCAAGAAAGGCAAACTAAGTCCACGTTTTATTGGACCGTTTGATGTGATTGAGAGAGTCGGACCATTAGCATATCGATTAGCTTTGCCGATTGAGTTAGAGAAGATTCATAATGTATTTCATGTGTCTATGCTACGTCGTTATCGTTCAGATCCGTCACATACATAATTTCTCGACAGAGGTTGAGATTGATCAGACATGACTTACGGTGAAGAACCCAGTAAAGATTCTAGCTCGAGAGGTAAAGCAATTAAGGAACAAAAGCATTGTACTTGTGAAAGTACTATCGAATAGGCATGGGGTAGACGAGGCTACATGGGAACCGAAGAGGCTATGCGAAAAACAGTACCCAAATCTTTTCATTGTAAGATTTTTGGGACGAAAATCCCTAAAGGGGGGGAGAAATGTAACATCCCGAAATAGGGCCTAAACGGAATAGTGGTTGCGAAACCACAAATTCGAGGTAGAAAAATTTATTTTATTATTATTTTGAGGTTCATGATATAATTGCATGATTGTGTGAAAATTTCGTGATGAAATTCTATGCATAAAGTGCTTAAGTTGAGATTAGGGACTAAATCGAATAATTTGCAAAACTTGCATTCTAGAAGTTTTTAGTATGAAATTGCTTTGGAATATTAATTAGGAGGGTTTAAATAACAATTTGACCAATTTTAAGTTCATGGAAAAAAAAATTAGGACATGGAAGGAATTTTTGAAAGTTTAGTAAGGAGGGGCATTTTGGTCATTTGGTTATTAACATTAATAAAAAGGTAAAAAGATGACAAAATTGTATCATCTTCTTCATTAGCACGAAATTTCAAGGGTTCTCCATAGCTAGGGTTTGTTTCAAGCTTTCAAGCTCCATAGTAAGTGATTCCAAGCCCCGTTTTTAATGTTCTTTACGTTTTCGGAGTCCCGGTAGCTCGATAAAGCTTATGCTAGCAATAATTTAAGTTAGGGTTCATATTTGGAAAAATACCCATAGGTGAAAAGTGTTTATTTTGATGTTTTATGATAGAATATAAGGTTTTAAATTATGTTAGACAATTTGTACTACTCGGTTTTAAGCAAAAACGAGTAAAAGGACTTAACCGGTAAAAATACCTAATAGTCATAAGTGCATGTTAGATTATGAATTTGATGCTGCCATAGAAGGGAAAAATGACCAGCATGTCATAAAACATAGGAAAATAGGCTGAAGTTTAATTTACGAGCTTTGGGGCAAAAGTGTAAATATGCAAAAGTTTAGGGGCAAAAATGTAATTTTTGTAAAGTTTGAGTAAAGGACTGTTTTGATAAATTTTGATATTAAATAAGTTAAATTTGCTATTATAGATCAAGAAGAGCGAAATTCGGGAGTAGATCGGGGAAAAGAAAAAGTAAAGGACTAAATTGTAAAGTTTAGTCACATTTTGTATCGAGGTAAGTTTGAAGAAATAAATGCAATATTCTTTTATTTTACATTATTATTGTCAATTTCTAGCATTTATATACTTATTTTATGAGAATATTTAAAGTCGAATTAAAGGCGAAGTGACAGAGAAAAAGGCATTAGGAAGTCCCGTTTGAACCTTAGGAATGTTAGGATATTAGGGTTGACAGGACAGGACAGGATAGAAATGAGCCATGTAAGTCCATATCAGATATATGGCTTTGGAGACAGGAATGAGCCATGTAAGCCCATATTATATATATATGGCATTGGAGACAGGAATAATTCATGTAAGTCCATGTCGAAGACATAGCATTGGCAAGGATATTGATGATTGAAACGACCCTAATATCCTTAGTATTCCGAGTGGTTCAACGGGTCAGGATACGAGTTAGATTACAGTGAATTAACAGCAAAGGAAAAGTAGATTATATTTATGAAAAAGGAAAGGTCAGATAAGAAAGAAGGTAAAGGAATAAAGA
Source organism: Gossypium anomalum (assembly GCA_025698475.1). Lineage (NCBI taxonomy): Eukaryota > Viridiplantae > Streptophyta > Magnoliopsida > Malvales > Malvaceae > Gossypium > Gossypium anomalum. The sequence continues at coordinate 23,062,031 of CM046960.1, read as the reverse complement.
AGAAGATAGAAATTTATGATGTTAGATGATATTATGCATAATTATCCAATATGTTGAATGTTGTGATTTAATTGCTTGTAAGCTTACTAAGCCTAGTGCTTAATCTCTTTATTTTCTTCTTCTTATAGTACTTATCTAGCCACTCGGGGATCGAAGGAAACGTCGGAGGCCGATCACACTATCAAAGAAATAACTCGGTATAGTTAGACGTTTTGTTTTGTGTATGGCATGTATAGAAACTTAGCTACTTTTAGTATAATGTGAAAAATGAATGATATGTAAATACTTGCTAGAGATTAGCTAATAAAAATGACCGATGATATGCATGTTTATTAATATGTATGATTGAATGGTGGTTATCACATGAAAATTATGAAAAATGTGAAAGTAGCCTAAAAATAGATTCAAATAACAGAAATGACATGACTTTGAAAAATCACTAAAAATTGTATAAACATATTTTTAAGATGAATAATATATGAAATTAAAGCTTATTATGTCTATTTTCTTATGGAATAAGCAAAACAGGTAAAGGTATTATAATTTATGAGATATCTGAGTTTTAGTGAAACCGGGTCAGAGAAAATTCTAGATCCCCTGTTTCAACTTTGGAAATTCACCATAAATTGTACAAAAATAATTATGTGGTGTAATTTATATGGTTAGAATCCTTATTGAATCTAGTTTTAATAGAAACAAACGGTATAGTTATATTAATTTTTTATATGGAGAAAAGTGGTTCGTAGTAAGTAGAGGTCTGTGCAGTCGAATTCTGAAACAGGGGTAACTTTAACTAATAAACTGTACTAATTGGCTAAGTCAAAAATTCTAGAAAAAAATTAGTGGATAGATATATGAGTCTAGTTTCAGGAAGAATTTATGGATCTAAATTTTGAGTTTCGGAACTCAAGATATGAATTTTTAGGCGACTACAACACAGAATGACAGCACATTCCGAAAAGTTTAAATAAAAACTTTTAAAACTATTTAAGTGATAGATCAAGTTTAGTAATGCCTCGTGCTCGATTTTGGCAACAGTCTCGGGTAAGGGGTGTTACAGGAACTATAAATGTGTGTCTTTGAATTAATATTCAGATTTGTAGTAATTAAAATTAATGCCAATTAAGCTGAAATATTTAATGTTCTAATTAAATTGAAATATTGAATGTTTTCTTTTATTGTAACGTATTCTAGTCTAATGTGGTTATAACACTTCCTATAAATGCCATTTTTTACCCTACAAATCTCGTTCGAAATTAATTTTATGAACCAAATTTAACTAGTAACATCAGATCCGCGCAGTATGGCAAGCTTTAAGGTTTATTCGGTACTAGTGGTTTTATTCTTAACTTGTGGGGAAGTAATGGCTACGAAGGAGAACGACCATATTATTAAGTTAAATAATTGTGAAACTAAAATAGGTTTGCCCTGTGCTATAGAAGCTTTCAAGAGTATTTTCAAGATAGGGAGTGTTTCTAACAAGTGTTGCGGTGAGCTTGTTGTGTTGGGAAAAGTTTGCCACATAGCTTTAGTAAAGAGGACACTTGAAACTCCTCTATTCAAACACCTAAACCCAACGACAATTATAGCGTCGAGCATTCAGACATGGAATAATTGTCTTGCATTGATCGATTCACCATCTCCGTCTGCTTAAGGATAAAGAATTGCTTAAGCTAATAAATGGTTAGCAGACGTAAGGGCCCAAAACTGTTCTTTTGTCTTTATTTCTGATATTGTTCCAAAAGCTTCATTAAAATGTGTCATTAAATTTAAGCCTAGTGAAATTACTTTTAGTTGTACGGAAATTAAATGATTCTATAGAAGCTATTACTTAATATACTACGATTTTATACATGCCATTAGTTTTAATTTTATAGCACTAGAACTCGATAACCATCTCAAATCGAGCACAAGATATTGTTTCATATTGTTTAAATTGACACAAATAAGATTATAATAAACATTAAGTTCCATTCATATTCCAAGTTCCATTACTTATTCCACTAAAAGCTTCCATTCATATTCTAGAAAAATTGGGCCGGAAAGCTTACACCTAAAGAGTTAACGTAGAACAAATAAGACAATAACCGAATTGGAGTCCCACGATAAAGACATACATAGACTTTATTTCAGAACAGGAAATATTTTTGATGAATTAATTTTTAATTTCAATCATTTAGTTGCCAATTTCCATTTTACAAATATGATAAGTGTGATAAAAACCAGTTAACAACAACAAGGTTATAAGATTTTACGCTTCGCATAACTATTTCTAAATTGTGGCACATAGATATTGTAACACCCCAAACCCGGCCTAGAAGTTTGGCTCGAATCTGGCGTGTCACATTGATGTGTTTTTCGAAAACCATGTTTCCATTAAAAACCCTTCTTAATAATTAAAAACTTATACCCTTTTTAAACCTTGTTAGAAAACCTCACTTGAATAACATTCTTAACAACTTTGTAAAAATCTTGGCAGTTACGGAAGCTTAATTTAAAAACAATTACGGATACGTGATGTTTTGAAAATAGTAGTTGCTTTGGAAAACCATTCTCTAATACTAGCAATTATAAGAATAATAAATAAAATTCCAAATTAGAAATCCAAAAAATTACAACGGCTTTACTGCAACCCAAATAAAATAATTTAAAAGCAATAATCAAAGCTATAACATAAACAGTGTGTGTGGCTCCCTCCAAGCTCCTCGCAGCTCCGATCCGTCTAAGGCTGGAAATTACCTGAAAGGTTAATAAACGAGGTGAGTTTACGAAAACTCAGTGTGTAATCCCTTACTTTATAAAAAAGGAACAGTCAGTCATATAAAAGAATTAAAAGTCTGGCCCCAGCCCTACTTACAGTTTCAATATCAATTGGGCCTTAGCCCATTATAACAGACAGTACCAGACGGGCCTTAGCCTATTACAGAATAAGAAACATTATTAGAACTAGAATCAAAGTGAGAATCGTAATCGTAATCGGATGACGTAATCGTAATCGTAATCGAATCGAGTTAGTGACGTAATCATAATCGTGTGACGTAAATGTAATCGAATCGAATCAATGCAATCCCAACCCAATCCATCCGTATACACCCCCGTACCAGCCTTACACCATGTGGGGAGACTATTCGACCCACTCAACCGCTACACCACAGAAATTGTAGCGAGGCTGCCAGATATTGTGACGAAGTTACCAGATACAGATATTGTGGCTAGGCCACCAGAACAAATATATATATGTGGCGAACCACTTTGCAAATGAGGTCGCGATATTGTGACGAAGTCACCAGAACAGATATATGTGGCGAGGCCACCAGATTGCAGCGAGGCTGCCAGAATGCTTCCTCCATCAATATAAACCCATGTCCCATGCAACAAAAATAATATGTCATGGCATACGTATACAGAATCAGAATATCATGCCCATATTTGAATCAAACAATCACGGTTAAGTCATTCATATCACCAACATATATTCACAATCAAATCCGTCAACCACACAGTCCAAGTCAGTCACTTGCCCACAAGGGCAAAACAGTCATTTAACACCCTAGGGGCAAAATGGACATTTTACCCCACAAGGGTATCTCGGTAATTCTACCCTACAGCGGTATTTCTACCCTACAAGGGTAATTCGATAATTCTACCCTACAGGGGTATTTCGGTAATTCTACCCTATAGGGGTATTTCGATAATTCTACCCTATAGGGGTATTTTGGTAATTCTACCTTACAGGGGTATTTCAGTAATTCTACCCTACAAGGGTATTTTGATAATTTGGTAAACTAAAGTATACTAAACAGGGATAACAATATGAATGGGCCTAAAGCCCTTTCTCGGAGCAGATGGGCCCACACGCTCGTGTGGCCCTTTTAGTCCAAATCTAGCCACAGATGTGAGATTCACGTAGCTTAGTCCAATATTTACTACACAATCAAACAACTTATGCAATTGGGCCCGTAGGCCCATTGGGCCTACATGGCCCGAAGTAGCCATCCTATAGCTAGAGTAGTGAGAAATACACACCTGATAGGAGACTGGACTTAATCCGCGCTCCGAGCACTCTTAGCAGACGCCCGACCCAAACAAGCACGCCATAAAGCGAAAGAGATCAGCCAAGAAAGGTACCTTTACTCTTCTCATGGTTCTCTCTATTTAAAGTAAGCTTCGCATCTACTCTTATGTTAGCTTCCCGATGTGGGATCCCTCCATCACCAGAGTTTAAAACCAACACCAACTCTTGCCGTCCCAACATAGCAAAATAATCAACCTTTGCGTGCCAAGGGATTCAAACCAAAGTCCTCTCACTTGCCAACTCACGCCACCACCACTAGGCCATCAACTCATTGTGTCAAAAATCCAACACATTAAACTTTAAAGCACACCTACTTGCTTCCAGATTTATTGAAAAGAAAAACCAAAATATATTGCAAGAGCCAAGACTTGAACCTTGGACCCCTTGCTTCCTCTATGGTGTCACTTCCTTGTCCCCTAAGTGGCGCCACCTTGCCACTACACCACACTCCTTTTTGTGTCATCTTTTCTCCAACAATATTCTTAAGGCCTACCTACTACACTCAGGGTTTGATTCACCTTAAACCAAAAATTTTGCTAGAAGTCAGTTTGAACCCAAGACTTCTCCAACACTTCTCAAAGACACTTAACCACTAAAACAAGCCTTCATTAACGAAATTGACATGCACAACAAAATATTACAAGTCGCTTTCAACTCATCGCCATGCTCAAGGCCCAAAACTTCTAGGCCCAAATTGTGGTGTTACAACTCTACCTCCTTAAAAAAATTTCGTCCTGAAATTTCCATCTAATAGGGTAGTCGTGTAACATCTACCCCACTACGCTATCATTGCAAGCACTCTGATCCCATCTTGTCACTATCACACTTCAACTAGAACTTGAAACATCTCATACATACAACACTTATTCACCAAGGCGGATACGCATTTATCACACCTATATACAATTTCTATATCCAAACATCACATCCACATAAAATAAATATCAAATTTAAATTGGACCAATATCTAAGGAATCCACAAAGATTTCAATTTCTAAACAGACAAAAGTATTCGTAAGACTTACTTGATTCGGGTGCAGGAGACTCGGTGTGCCACACTTAAGAGAAATACTTCAAACAGACCGCGTGGTTGAAAATAATTTTCTAAAATTCAACCTTTGAAAACCCAATCCACAGCCGAGTTGTTGCAACCGGGGTTTGATACCACTAAATGTAACACCCCAAACCCTACCTAGAAGTTTGGCTCGAATCTGGCATGTCACAATGATGTTTTTTTGAAAACCATGTTTCCATTAAAAACCCTTCTTAATAATTAAAAACTTTTACCCTTTTTAAACCTTGTTAGAAAACCTCAGCTGAATAACATTCTTAACAACTTTGTAAAAATCTTGGCAGTTACGGAAGCTTAATTTAAAAACAATTACGGATACGTGATGTTTTGAAAACAGTAGTTGCTTTGGAAAACCGTGTTCTAATACTAGCAATTATAAGAACAATAAATAAAATTCCAAATCATGAGTAGGATAGTTTCCTTCGTGAGGCTTAAGCTGTCGTGATGCATAAGCAACTACCTTACCCTCTTGCATCAACACACAACCCAATACAGTAAAATCCTTTCCAGACTCCGGCTGAATTAATACAGGAGCTTCAGTCAGAACTTTCTTCAACTTCTCAAAAGCTTCCTGCTGCTTCTCTATCCAAACAAACGGTACTCCTTTCCTAATGAGTTTTGTCAGAGGGGCTGCCATCACAGAAAAACCTTCCACAAACCTTCTATAGTATCCTGCCAACCCTAGGAAACTCTGTATTTCTGACACCGTCCTAGGTGGATTCTACTCCAAAATCTCTTCTGCAACGCCCCACGCCAGAGACCATCGCCGGAGTCGAGCTTGAGGTGTTACCGAACATAATTTATCAAATTAAGAACTTCGAATCATTTGTTTCTACATTCACAGCTTTCTAACTACCTGCGTCACAGTTACAAGAAAAATCATATCTCAAGTTACGAAACTTGAAATCAAGATCCGTAAATTTTCCCTATATCTTGACTCATATATCTATTTACTAATGTTTTTCTAGAATTTTTGGTTGGGCCAATTAGTACAGTTTATTAGTTAAAGTCTCCCCTGTTTTAGGGTTTGACTGCCCTGACCTCTGTGTATTACAAATCAGATACCTCTTTATACAGAATTTCAATGACTACGAGTTTTTTCTCTTAAAACTAGACTCATTAAGAATCTGTACATATAAAGAATGACTTATAATTATTTTTGTACAATTTATTATGAATTTTTAAAGTCAGAATAGAGGATCCAGAGATCACTCTGGCCCTGTTTCACAAGACTTCAAATATCTCATAAAGTATAATTTATATGCCTATTTTCTTTTAATCCATATGAAATAACTTTCTCAGCATTTAATTCCATTTATACTATTTTTAGTGATTTTTCAAATTCATGTCATTGCTGCAGCAATATTCTGTTTTAAGGTAAATTTCATCTTTTCATGAGTTGTTATGAACTAAATAACCTATTAAACTTCCATGATATCAAACATGATCTATATTTAACCATCACCATGACTTATCAATATCAAACATTTTCTCAACCAATCATGGCCATATCATAGAATTATTTACACAAAATAAGTATATTGCTATACATGCCATACTTAAGTTTTACAAGCCATTTACCCAGATGAAAGTCCTTTGGATAGTGTGATCGAACCTTCGACCTGTCCCGATTCCTGAGCCGACTTGTTCAAAACTACAGTGAATGAAAAAGAGGGAGTAAGCATAAATGCTTAGTAGGTTCATATGCAAATAACAAGTAACATAACAATACAATTATAACAAACAACCTTAGAATGGTATCACCAAAACATATTTCACATTTCTAAACATCATTCATCATCTTATCATCTTATCGTTGTTGTATCTAACTTCAACCCGAGGATTAAGTACATACCTGTCCAAAGTGTCCATTTCGCAATACTTACCAAAACGTCACTTGCATCTATGTGTTCTTCCATTTCACTAGAAATTTTTCCCGTTGAACACATCGGAATATAACTCGGATACATGGATAATTTGCACATAAGTGCCACATAACATATGTAATCAATCAATCATGTAACCCGCCCATAAGCGAACTCGGACTCAACTCAACGATCTCGGGTGTTCGCATCCATAAGTGAACTCAGACTCAACTCAAAGAGCTCGGATGCCTAGTTACATCTCACGAACTCGGACTCAACTCAACGAGTTCGGACATTCGCATCCATAAGTGAACTCGGACTCAACTCAACGAGTTCGGATGCTCAACCATCCTAGTGACATCTCACTTGTATCCTAATCTATTCCTAAGGTTCAAACGGGATTTTCCTCGAACACAGATCCTTGCCATCTTCCGTAAAATACCGAAACCAATGCTCGGTAGCACTTTATATTTAACAAATAATACAAATAATTTGCATTTTATTCGAAAATAACCACAAAGCATATATTTCATGATAAAAATCAACATATCATATAATTAACATCAATAATTTAAAAATAACAATTATACTACATTATTTACACACGAACTTACCTTGGTACCAAAATATCAATTTAGTCCACAATCTTTTCTTTTCCTCGATTGGGGTCGATTCCACGTATTTCTTGATCTAAAATAACACATTTATCTTATTTAAAACTCACATTATCAAATTAGTCTTTAATTCAAATTTTAGCAAAATTACAAATTTACCCCTCAACTTTTGCATATTTTCACTTTTGCCCCTAGGCTCGGGAATTAAAATTTATCCCTTATTCTTATGTTTTATGACATGCTGATCATTTTTCCCTTCTATGGCAACATCAAATTCACACTCTAACATGTACTTATGACTATTAGGTATTTTTACCAATTAAGCCCTTTTACTCGTCTTCGCTTAAAACCGAGTAGTACAAGTTGTCTAACATAATTTAAAACCTCATTTCCTATCATAAAACACCAAAATACACAAATTTCACGTATGGGTATTTTTCCAAATATGAACCCTAGGTTGAATTATTGCTAGCATAAGCTTAATCGAGCTACTGGGATTCCAAAAACGTAAAGAACATTAAAAACGGGGCTTGGAATCACTTACTATGGTGCTTGGAAGCTTGAAACAAACCCTAGCTATGGAGAACCCTTGAAATTTCGGCCTAATGAAGAAGATGGACAAAAATTGGCTTTTAATTTTGTTTTTAATTCATTTTAATAACTAAATGACCAAAATACCCTTACTACTAAACTTTCCAAAAATTCCTTCCATGTCCTAATTTTGTCCATGAACTTAAAATTGGTCAAATTGCTATTTAAGACCTCCTAATTAATATTTCAATGCAATTTCATACTAAAAACTTCTAAAATGCAAGTTTTACAACTTATTCGATTTAGTCCCTACTTTCAATTTAAGCACTTTAGGCATAGAATTTCATCACGAAATTTTCACACAATCATGCAATCATATCATAATCATCAAAATAATTATAAAATAATTATTTCTATCTTAGATTTATGGTCACGAAACCACTATTCCGATTAAGCCCTAATTCAGGATATTACAACTCTCCCCCCTTTTAAGAATTTTCGTCCTCAAAAATCTTACCGGTAAACAGGTGTGGGTATTGGTTTTTCATAGTTTCTTCAGGTTCCCATGTAGTCTCTTCTACCCCATGCTTTTGCCACAACACTTTCACAAGTGCAACACTTTTATTTCTTAGTTGTTTGACTTCTCGAGCTAAAATCTTAATCGGTTCTTCTTCATAAGTCATATCCGGTCGTAGTTCAATTTCTGTCGGTGAAATTATATGTGAAGGATCTGAACGATATCGACGTAACATAGATATGTGGAACACATCATGAATCTTCTCTAATTCAGGTGGTAATGCTAGCCGATATGCTACAAGTCCAACTTTTTCAATTATTTCATACGGCCCAATAAAACGCGGACTTAACTTGCCCTTCCATCCAAATCTAAGGACTTTCTTCCATGGAGACACTTTCAAAAATACCTTATCACCAACTTGAAACTTGATTTCCTTTCATTTCAAATCCGCATAAGATTTCTGTCTATCTGAAGCAGCTTTCAAACAATCTCGAATCACTTTCACCTTTTCTTCGGTTTCTTTTATTAGATCAACTCCATAAATCTGATTTTCCTTGAGTTCAGTCCAATACAATGGCGTCCGAATTTTACGACCATATAATGCTTCATAAGGTGCCATCTTCAAACTTGTCTGATAACTATTATTATAAGCAAATTCTGCCAATAGTAAGTACCTTTCCCAACTATCTTGAAATTCCAATACGCAACATCTGAGCATGTCTTCAAGAATCTGAATTACTCTCTTTGATTGTCCATCAGTTTGTGGATGAAAGGCAGTGCTGAAATTTAACTTTGTACCCAATGCCTCTTGCAACTTTTGCCAAAACTGTGAGGTAAACCTCGAATCTCTATCCGAAATGATTGATAAAGGTATCCCATGAAGTCTAACAATCTCTCGGATATACAATTCAGCCAACTTATTAAGAGAATAATCTGTACGTACCGGAATAAAATGAGCCGATTTAGTCAGTCTGTCAACTATTGCCCAGATGGCATTTTTCTTCCCTAGAGTTAACGGCAACCCTAATATAAAATCCATAGTAATCCGATCGTATTTCCATTCAGGAACCATAATAGGCTGGAGTAATCCTGAAGGTACTTGGTGTTCAGCTTTCACCTGTTGACAAATTAAGCACTTTGATACAAACTCGGAAATATCTCTTTTCATTCCACTCCACCAATACATTTTCTTCAAGTCATTATACATTTTCATACTGCCCGGATGAACCGCCAAACAGCCATTATGTGCTTCATGCAAAATCTTTTGAATCAACTCATCATTTTTCGGTACACAAATCTGATTTTTAAACATCAAACAACCATCAGAACTGATTCTGAAATCTGATCCCGTTTTAGCTTCATACTGTTTTCTCTTGGCTAGCAAATCTTGATCATTTTTCTGAGCTTCAAAAATCTCTTGTAAAAACATCGGTCTTGCTCTTAACTCTGCTAGAATCGAACTATCATCTGACATTTTCAACTGAGTGTTCATAACTCTCAAAGCAAACAACAACTTTCTACTTAAAGCATCAGCAACCACATTCGCCTTTCCCGGATGACAATCAATAACAAGCTCGTAATCTTTCAATAACTCCAACCATCTTCGTTGTCTCAAATTCAAGTCTTTTTGTGACATCAAGTCCTTAAGAATTTTGTGGTCGGTATATACCCGGCACTTTTCACCATACAAATAATGTCGCCAAATCTTCAAAGCAAACACCACCGCAGCCAATTTCAAATCGTGAGTAGGATAATTCCTCTCATGAGGTTTTAACTGCCTCGAAGCATAAGCCACCACATTTCCTTCTTGCATAAGTACACATCCTAAGCCATTTCGAGAAGCATCACTATACACCAGAAATTCTTTACCTGATTCGGGTTGTACCAACACTGGTGCTTCAGTAAATAACTTTTTCAATTCTTCAAAACTCTGTTGACATTCTTCCGTCCACTCAAATTTAACATCCTTTCGGAGTAGTCTAGTCATAGGAGTAGCAATTATAGAAAATCCATTTACAAACCACCGATAATACCCAGCTAGCCCCAAGAAACTTCTAACTTCAGTTACATTTTTTGGTGGTTTCCAATCAACAATGGCTGAAATTTTACTAGGATCAACCCGTATACCATCACCTGAAACAATATGACCCAAAAATCCAACTTCCTGAAGCCAAAATTCACTTTTACTAAACTTAGCAGACAGCTACTTATCTCTCAAAGTTTGCAAAACTATTCTCAAATGCTCAGCATGCTCTGTCTCATCTTTTGAATAAATTAAAATATCATCTATAAACACCACAACAAATCTGTCCAGATATAGCCGAAATATGCGATTCATTAAGTCCATAAACACAGCAGGAGCATTTGTCAACCCGAATGGCATAACTAAAAATTCATAATGACCATACCTTGTTCTAAAAGCAGTTTTAGGCACATCCGACTCTTTTACTCGCAGCTGGTAATACCCAAATCTCAAGTCAATCTTTGAAAACCATGTCGCTCCTTTTAGTTGATCAAACAAATCATCAATTCTTGGCAACAGATACTTGTTTTTGATTGTCACCTTGTTTAACTACCGATAATCAACACACAACCTCATAGAACCATCCTTCTTTTTCACAAATAACACGGGAGCACCCCAGGGTGAGAAACTCGGTCTCACAAAGCCTTTATCAGTCAACTCTTGCAACTGCGACTTTAATTCTTTCAACTCTGTTGATGCCATTCTATATGGAGCAATTGAGATCGGAGTTGTTCCCGGTATCAAATCAATACCAAATTCTACTTCCCTGACTGGAGGCAAACCCGGTAATTCTTCTGGAAATACATCCATAAATTCACACACAACCGGCACTGATTCAACTTTCTTTTCAACTTCTTTTGTATTAATTACATACACCAAATAAGCTTAATAACCCTTTCTCAAATATCTCTGAGCCGACATTGAAGAAATCATACTAGATAATGCCTCTGATTTGTCTGGTTCAACCCGCAGAATTTTACCACTTTCACACTTTAATTCTATAACTTTTTCTTTGCAATTTATTATAGCATCATGCAATGTCAACCAATCCATATCCAAAATAACATCAAATTCATCAAATGGCAACAACATCAAGTCGGCCGGAAAGTAATGACCCCGAATCATTAAAGGGCATTTCTTGCTTACTTTATCAACTATCATGCATTTGCCTAACGGGTTCGACACTCTAATCATAAATTCTGTGTTCTTAACAGGTATATTCATACTAGACACCAGTTTCATGCATACATATGAATGAGTAGAACCGGGATCAATCAAAGCAATAACATTAGTATCATAAAGAGAAAATGTACCGGTAATCACATCGGGTGAGGAAGTATCTTCACGCGCTTTAATAGCATAAGTTCTAGCCGGAGCTCTTCCTTCAGATCTAACTGCTGCATCTCTAGCTACATTTTTACTGCTTGTTTCACTTCCAGCTTTTCTCGGATATCTTCCCCTCGAGTCTGCACCACTAGCTTTTACACTCTGAAATTTTTCTTTCTCAGCTCTCTCTGGGCAGTCTCTAATAAAATGATCCGGAGAACCACATTGAAAACACTCATTTGCTCTGCACAGACCAAAATGATTTCTACCACACCGCTGGCACTTGGGTTTAACAAATCTCGTATTTCCCACACTAGCCGCAGAAGTAGTCTGAGATTTAGGACCCACATTTCGCTTCTTAAAATTTTCATATGATTGCCCAGCTGAAACTTGGGAATGAGGATTCATATTTCTTGACTTTCCGGTTTGCTGTGAGGGTGCATTACTCATTGGTCTTTTCTTCCAATTTCGTGTTTCAGATTTTACCTTTTTCTTTTCCTTCAGTAGTTCTTCAGCCTTGCAAGCTCGATTGACAAGTACCACCATTTCTTTTAGTTCAAGGATCCCAACAAATACCTTAATGTCTTCGTTAAGCCCGTCTTCAAATCGTCGGTACATCTTGGCTTCTGTAGGAACATATTCCCTAGCATATTTACTCAATCGAACAAACTCTCTTTCATATTTTGAGACTGTCATATTACCTTGCTTCAGCTCAAGAAACTCTTTACATTTTTGATCAATAAATCTTTCACTAATATATTTCTTCCGAAACTCTTCTTGAAAGAATTCCCAGGTTACCCTCTCTTTCGGTACCACCGAAATCAAAGTCTTCCACCAATTATAGGCTGAATCTCTCAACAAAGATGTAGCACATTTCAAACATTCTTCAGGTGTACAAGATAATTCATCAAATACCCGATAGAATTTTTAAGCTAGAACTCTGCTTTCTCTGCATCATCATCAATATTTGCTCTAAATTCTTTAGCCCCTTGTTTACGAATTCTGTCAACGGGGGTTCTGTGAAATTTTATCATATCCACTCCCAGAGGCATCGGAGGCATAGGTTGAGGAATTGGGGGAGGTGAGGGAGGTCGTACATTTGGGTTCGTACGAACGAACTCAGTGTACCATGCACTCATCATTTGGAGAAAGGCTTCCCGATCCCTTTCTCCTCCTCCCTGACCAACAGTAGGGGGTGGGTTTTCAGTCGGCGCGCCCCTTCAGCCGGAGCTGGCGCATTACTCTCTACTTCATCTGCCACAGCTGGATTGGGATCCATTTACTATATAAAAATTCATTTAAAAAGGTCAGACGTCATCACACTATCACAATTCATACATATGGCATGTATAGCAAAAATCCGTACATACAACACGTAGTCCGAGAACCTACTAAACCTGCTCTGATACCACTAAATGTAATGCCCCCACGCCCGAGACCGTTTTCGAAGTCGAGCTTGAGGTGTTACCGAACATAATTTATCAAATTAAGAACTTCGAATCATTTATTTCTACATTCACAGCTTTCTAACTACCTGCGTCACAGTTAAAAGAAAAATCATATCTCAAGTTACGAAACTCAAAATCAAGATCCGTAAATTTTACCCAAATTTAGACTCATATATCTATTTACTAATGTTTTTCTAGAATTTTTGGTTAGGCCAATTAGTACAGTTTATTAGTTAAATTCTCCCCTATTTCAGGGTTCAACTGCTCTGAGCTCTGTGTATTACGAATCAGATACCTCTCTATACAGAATTTCAATGACTATAAAGTTTATTTCTATTAAAACTAGACTCAATAAGGAATCTTTACATATAAAGAATGACTTCTAATTATTTTTTTACAATTTATTATGAATTTTTAAAGTCAGAATAGAGGATCCAGAAATCACTCTGGCCCTGTTTCACAAGATTTCAAATATCTCATAAAGTATAATTTATATGCCCCTTTTTTTTTTTAATCCTATGAAAATAGACTCATTAAGCTTCAATTTCATAACATTCTCATCATTTAATTCCATTTATACTATTTTTAGTGATTTTTCAAATTCATGTCATTGCTGCAGCAATATTCTGTTTTAAGGCAAATTTCATCTTTTCATGAGTTGTTATGAACTAAATAACCTATTAAACTTCCATGATATCAAACATGATCTATATTTAACCATCACCATGACTTATCAATATCAAACATTTTCTCAACCAATCATGGCCATATCATAAAATTATTTACACAAAATAAGTATATTGCTATACATGCCATACTTAAGTTTTACAAGCCATTTACCCAGATGAAAGTCCTTTGGATAGTGTGATCGAACCTTTGACCTGTCCCGATTCCTGAGCCGGCTTGTTCAAAACTACAGTGAATGAAAAGGAGGGAGTAAGCATAAATGCTTAGTAAGTTCATATGCAAATAACAAGTAACATAACAATACAATTATAACAAACAACCTTAGCATGGTATCACCAAAACATATTTCACATTTCTAAACATCATTCATCATCTTATCATCTTATCGTTGTTGTATCTAACTTCAACCCGAGGGTTAAGTACATACCTGTCCAAAGTGTCCATTTCGCAACACTTACCAAAACGTCACTTGCATCTATGTGTTCTTCCATTTCACTAGAAATTTTTCCAGTTGAACACATCGGAATATAACTCGGATACATGGATAATTTGCACATAAGTGCCACATAACATATGTAATCAATCAATCATGTAACCCGCCCATAAGCGAACTCGGACTTAACTCAACGAGCTCCGGCGTTCGCATCCATAAGTGAACTCGGACTCAACTCAACGAGCTCGGATGCCTAGTTACATCTCATGAACTCGGACTCAACTCAACGAGTTCAGACATTCGCATCCATAAGTGAACTCGGACTCAACTCAACGAGTTCGGATGCTCAACCATTCTAGTGACATGTCACTTGTATCCTAATCTATTCCTAAGGTTCAAATGGGATTTTCCTCGAACACAGATCCTTGCCATCTTCCGTAAAATACCGAAACCAATGCTCGGTAGCACTTTATATTTAACAAATAACACAAATAATTTGCATTTTATTCGAAAATAACCACAAAGCATATATTTCATGATAAAAATCAGCATATCATATAATTAACATCAATAATTTAAAAATAACAATTATACTACATTATTTACACATGAACTTACCTTGGCACCAAAATATCAATTTAGTCCACAATATTTTCTTTTCCTCGATTGAGGTCGATTCCACGTCTTTCTTGATCTAAAATAACATATTTATCTTATTTAATACTCACATTATCAAATTAGTCTTTAATTCAAATTTTAGAAAAATTACAATTTTACCCCTCAACTTTTGCATATTTACACTTTTGCCCCTAGGCTCAGGAATTAAACTTTATCCCTTATTCTTATGTTTTATGACATGCTGATCATTTTTCCCTTCTATGGTAACATCAAATTCAAACTCTAACATGTACTTATGACTATTAGGTATTTTTACCGATTAAGCCCTTTTACTCGTCTTCGCTTAAAACCGAGTAGTACAAGTTGTCTAACATAATTTAGAACCTCATTTTCTATCATAAAACACCAAAATACACAAATTTCACCTATGGGTATTTTTCCAAATATGAACCCTAGGTTGAATTATTGCTAGCATAAGCTTAATCGAGCTATTAGGATTCCAAAAACGTAAAGAACATTAAAAACGGGGCTTGGAATCACTTACTATGGAGCTTGGAAGCTTGAAACAAACCCTAGATATGGAGAACCCTTGAAATTCAGCCTAATGAAGAAGATGGACAAAAATTGGCTTTTAATTTTGTTTTTAATTCATTTTAATAACTAAATGACCCAAATACCCTTACTACTAAACTTTCCAAAAATTCCTTCCATGTCCTAATTTTGTCCATGAACTTAAAATTGGTCAAATTGCTATTTAAGACCTCCTAATTAATATTTCAATGCAATTTCATACTAAAAACTTCTAAAATGCAAGTTTTGCAGCTTATGTAGTTTAGTCCCTACTTTCAATTTAAGCACTTTAGGCATAGAATTTCATCAAGAAATTTTCACACAATCATGCAATCATATCATAATCATCAAAATAATTATAAAATAATTATTTCTATCTCAGATTTGTGGTTACGAAACCACTATTCTGATTAAGCCCTAATTCAGGATATTACAGCTTCAATCATCCGAGGGTCCACCTTAATCCCTTCAACAGGGACCACATGTCCTAAGAAGGTTACCTCCCTCAACCAGAATTCACACTTGCTGAACTTCGCATAGAGTTCCTTCTCCCTTAACACTTGAAGCACAATGCCGAGATGCTCATCATGTTTTGCTTCAGTTTCAGAATATACCAGAATATCATCAGTACAGACGACTACGAACCGATCCAAGAATGGTTGGAACACACGATTCATCAAATCCATAAATGCTGCAGGAGAGTTCAACAGTCCAAATGGCATAACCAGAAACTCGTAATGACCATACCGAGTCCTGAATGCCGTCTTATGAATATCTGCCTCTTTAACCCTTAACTGATGATATCCAGATCGAAGATCGATCTTGGAAAATATAAAAGCTCCTCTAAGTTGGTCAAACAGATCGTCAATTCTTGGTAGAGGGTACTTATTCTTAATCGTCAGTTTGTTCAACTGGTGATAATCAATTCACATTCGCATCGTCCTATCCTTCTTCTTCACGACTAGCACTGGTGCTCCCCATGGAGACACACTTGGCCTAATAAAGCCCCTATCCAACAACTCTCGAATTTGTGCCTTTAACTCCACTAACTCCTTCGGTGCCATCCTATACGGTGTGATGGACACTGGTGCCATTCCAGGCAACAAGTCGATTCCAAACTTGACTTCTTGGTTTGGAGGCAATCCTGGAAGCTCCTCCGGAAAACCATCTTTAAACTCCTTAACGGTTCTAACCTTATCCACTGTCAATCTTTCATCCTCCGACTGACTTACAAATGCCAAATAGGCCTCACAACCTTTCCGAATCCACTTTTTGGCCCTCAATGCCGACACCACATTGGACAAATAATCCCTTCGCTCACCTATCACCATAACCTCTTCTCCCTCCATGGTCCTTAACACTATTCGCTTGGTAGCACAATCCAGAGTCGCCCTATGCTTAACAAGCCAGTCCATTCCCAAAATGAGATTAAATTCTTCGAACGGTAACTCTATCAAGTCTTTAGAGAAAATGTTACCTTGTGTTTCTAAGGGCTCATCCCTATACAGTTTGTCTACCTTAACCGAGTGACCCAAAGGACTTAGTACAGCTACCCCACTCACAATCTTATCGGAGTGCACACCCAACGACCCAGATATGGCACATGGAACATAAGAATGAGTAGATCCAATATCCACCAAAATAGTATACGGCATGCTAGAAACGAAAAATATACCAGTTATGACGTCGGGTGCATCACCCTCTTCTCGACGACGAGCTGCATACACCAACACTTGCTATCGAGCCCCAGCATTTTCGACATCCTCTCGGTGGTTGTGATCCACCTCTCACGGGTTGAGCCACCCTCTTTTCAGCAACTGGAACCTGATCTGCTCTTTGAGGACAGTCTTTGACTCTATGCTCCATAGATCCACACCGGAAACAAACACCGGAACGTTTCCTACATTCGCCTAGATGTACCTTACCACAGTTTCCACAGATCGGTGGTCTGACAATGTTCATCAGAACTGCTCAAACTGGCTCCTCCACTCTTTCCCTCTTGACATTCTTATTTGCTCCGCCCGAAGGTCTAGAATCCTTCCGGAATTAGTTCCGATCCTTCTCACGGTTCTGCCTCTCAGTATGCTTCACCTCCTCAGCTATCTTAGCTTTTTCCACCAGAACCGCGAAATCACGCTCCCTCTGCGAAGTAATCAGCACCTTAAGTTCATCTCTGAGTCCATCCTCGAAGCGTACACTACGCTCATACTCTGTAGCGACTATTCCCACAGCATACCGGCTTAGCCTTAGAAACTCAGCCTCATACTCCGCAACCGTCTTACCTCCTTGAACCAGATTCAAGAATTTCTTCCTACAGGCGTCCACATAACTCGCCCAAACATATTTCCCTTTAAAGGCCGTCTTAAATAGCTCTCAAGTTACCCTATCAGCTGGGGTCCCATCTCTCACAGTGAGACACCACTGATAAGCCTCATCTCGCAGCAATGATACATCTCCCTTCAGCTTCTGCTCCACTGAGCAGTCTAAGTCGTCCATAATCCGTTCCGTGGCCTCCAACCAATATTTTGCCACATTAGGGGCTACACCAGATACGCCCTTGAAGATCTCTGCTCCGTTAGCCCGGAGTCGCTCAGAAATGGATCCTCGAATTCTGTTGCCTGTACTTGCCCCAGTAACTCGTTCCAGAACACGAAGCATTGCCTGCGACAGGGCATCATCCCCGGGACCACGATCATGAGACTCCACTTCCGTTGCAGGTGGTACCGGTGCCTCTGCCGTCAGCATATACCCAAAAGATGCAGTTCCTGCTCTAGCACTACCGCGGCCACGTCCCTGGCCTTTTCCACGAGCTACTCTCGTATTCATATCGTATTATCTGATTACGAATTTTATGCAGCCACTAAATATTCCAGTGTTTGTTCAGATTTTTTATGAATAGATAGTGATTCAAAGTTTGTTTCCGCAAAATCGCAGTCTAGCTACAGTCTCAATCAAATTTTCTACAGTTTTCAGTATCACCCTAACTAAAGTATCCTAGCAGAGTATAAACAGATAATTCAGAAAATATTCAGAAAAGCTCAGAATAATACTTACGGGCTTGGGCCGGAGATTTGGAATGCCACCTTCTAAAGATCCAGATTTTGAAAACTGATTTTTTGCAATATTTATAAAATTTCTGTTTTCAAAAATCTTTGTTTTTGTAAACCCATTCCACAGCCGAGTAACACCCTAAACCTGGCTCAGACTTTATGACCGGATCTGATGTGCCACATCGAAGTGTCCAAAACATTTTATGCTTTTAATCCAAAACTTATTTAGTGTTTTAAAAGATAATTTCATTTTAGGTTAAAGTGAATGGAAGTGTGCACCGGTAGGAAACTAGGAAAGAGGAGGTGAGTCCATCTGATTTTAGAAATCTGTTGCCTTGGAACTAATCCTAGATATGCACAACGCCATTGCCATACTTTAACGTCGTGTATATTTTTTGGAAACCAATTCAATTAAGTCTATTTTAAGAAAAGTGATCAATTTTGGAAAACATTTTTATTGCGGAAGCTTTGCTGGTTGTCGTGTTATTTTGAAATTAAGTACTGTTTTGAAATCGCGCCCTAAAGCTAACAAATTTTGACAGTTAAGAATAAATCATATCTATCTTAATTAAACATAACAAAACCATTTAAAAATCAAATAAAATAATTGAAGAGGCCTTATTACAATTAAAAACCCAAAACCTTAAATGTAAATAGGAAGGATGTCCAATTCACCAAAAGAAAACCAAATTTGCAGAACATGTGGCCACTCCGAATCCCTCACAGCTCCAAGCCCACTATGGTTGGGGGTTACCTGCGTGGGTGAAAATAAAGGGGCGAGTTTTGGGAAAACTCAGTGTGTAAATTAACCCAACCATAGTCTATATCAGCTCAAACCACAGAAACAGAGTAAGTTGGCCTTAGCCCAGAACAGGATTCAGAATAAAGCCCTTAGGCCCATAACAATACAGAACAGCAATTACATGTTTATGCAGAAACGCAACCCATATCCAACCATATGCACCCTCATGCCAGCCTTTCACCATGTGGGGAGACTACTCGACCCACCCAACCGCTACACGCCATAGAAATATGCAGCATGGCTTCCAGAATAGATAATGTGACAGAGTCACCAGAAACAGATAATCGTGGCTATCAGAATAGATATATATGGCAGAGCCACCAGATCAGATAATTTGTGGCATAGCCACCAGGACGCTTCCTACATAATATAACCCATGTCCCCATGCAATAGATATACAATCATGGCATACATCATACAGAATTAGATCATCATACTTTTCAGACAAAATTAACCCTAGGGGTATAATGGTCTTTTTACACCTAGGGGTATCATGGTAAATTTCCATACATGGAGGTATTCTAGTAATTTATCTATTCTTAAGGTTTTCATGCATACCATAGTCGGCTACGTCCTAACAGGAACACTTACCGTACATACTTACCGTGTTGGGCCCGTTGGCCCATTAACCTGATTTTGGCCCATTAAGCCCAAAATATCAAAATGCACGAAATTGTGCGAACTGTAGTTTTATCACGTTAGATTACCAAAAATATTAACCTATCTATCCTACAAGCATTTGCACACTCGCAAGTTCCCAAAATACCGGCTTTTCGGCATTTCGACTTTTTGGCTTTTTCCGATCTAGTCTATGAGAAGGTGTCAGTTACACTCCTGATTTATAGCGGTACGTTGGCGAGATCCACACATGAGCTGCCTACAATTGGATTACTAACACGTTAATCTAACTATCGAAATCACTACGTATTTAAGCCCTTACCATATTCGGCCTTTAACACTTTAGGCACTGGCGATCCTACCTTTACCGAGATTAGCGATTATGTCTAGATCCAGTCATTCCACTTGTCCAAGCCTTTCATCAGTGGCCTCTTGATCACACTATTATCAAAATAAAATAGTTATCACAACCCTTAGAGCTTCAAGCCCAAATCGATAGCCTCCCTAACCTTTAGGGGTTTCAGCTTTTTCTAAAACCTGAAATAAAGAATAGGTTTGAAAGACTTACCACCGGTTCCTTCAGTCAACATTTCCCCTTAATTCTTACTCGATTCTGATGTAGTTCTAACCCCTTAAATGATAACAAAAGTCGGGCCTTCAGTGATCTTACAATTCAGCTATGTCCCTATGGCTATGCGTTTTCGACTTTTTGCAACAGTGAAGAGAAGATGAGGGTTTGTAGTGGCTTTGTCGACAGAGGTTTGGGGTTCAGAAAAAGAAGGAATTGATCAAAAAGGACAAAGAAAAGTTAGTAGGTTTTGCTAGGAGAATTCGACACAGACAATATGAACTTTCGGGATTTCTGCTTTTGTGATATTCAGCTGTAAGGCTTAAAAATAATAGTAAGAAAGTGGTGTAGAGTAGAGTGGTAGAAGAATTCAGCTATGGAGAAAATAAGAGGAGAAGGTAGACGGAGAGAAAAAGAAAAGAAAGGAGGAGGAGGAAGGATGGTCAGAAAAACGGCAGAACCTACCCCAAATGCCGAATTTATACTTGGCCTTTAACCTAACCGAAATTTGCCCCATAAAGAAACCCTTGGCCGGCCAACTCTTGCTCCTCAAGAGTCCATCATTCGGCCAATACTGCTCTCCCTAATTAGCTCCTAAATCCTCTCCCTTATCCCCTTCTTACTCATTCTCCTGAGCAACTCAAACTCTTCCTGACAGACTTTTACTTGAGTTCCATTACTTACCCCTTTCTAACCATAAAAATAATTCCCTTAATATGCTCTCATTGTAACTTGAACCTTGGTTCTCCCTAGCATCCACACGCCACTTTTATAGCCTTCCAAGTGGCTTCACATGCCACTTTGCCACCTACTTCCTTGTGATTTATTTTACCAAAATAATACTTAAAAGCCCAATTTACCAGAACCCCTTTTTCTTATGGAATTAAAATTAATTAAAATTACTGGGTTTTAACTTAAGCTTGGGCCTTCTAGAGGCCCACTAACATAATTAAACCTACGCCAAGTAGACAGAACACAGAAATTTTAAATTTTGCCAACATTCACAAAATTCCCAAAAATTGGGGCGTTACAACTCTACCCTCCTTAAAGAAATTTCGTCCTCGAAATTTACCTGATCCAAACAGATGAGGGTATTGTTGTTGCATCGCCTCTTCTGGCTCCCAATTAGCTTCCTCTCTGCCATGATTACGCCAAAGCACCTTCACTAATGGGACAGATTTCCTTTTTAGAACCTTAACATCTCAATCCAATATTTGCACAGGCTCCTCTTGAAAGGTCAAATTAGTTTGCACCTCAATTTCTGCAACCGGCACGACATGAGTAGGGTCAGAATGATAACGCCTTAACATGGAGACGTGGAAAACATCATGGATCCTGTCTAACTCTGGAGGCAATTCCAATTGATAAGCCACTGGGCCTACTCGCTTCAAAACCCGATAAGGCCCAATGAACCGCGGACTCAACTTGCCCTTCTTACTGAACTTTAAAATCTTCTTCCAAGGAGAAACTTTCAAGAAGACCATATCACCTACTGCGTACTCAATCTCCTTATGCTTCAAATCTGCATACGATTTTTGCCTATCGGATGCTTCTTTTAACCGATCTCTGATTGCTTTGACCTTACTCTCAGTATCAGCTACCAACTCTGGTCCAAAAACCTGTCGTTCTCCCAATTCAGTCTAACAACTAGGAGTACGACACCTTTGTCCATACAGCGCTTCATATGGTGCCATTTGAATACTCGCCTGATATCTGTTATTGTATGCAAATTCTGCCAATGGCAAGTAATCCTCCCAACTACCTCGGAAGTCAATAATGCAACCCCTCAACATCTCCTCCAAAATCTGAATAACCCTTTTTGACTGCCCATCAGTTTGGGGATGGAAAGCCGTACTAAAGTTCAATCGCGTCCCCAATGCTTCATGTAACTTTTACCAAAATCGAGATGTGAATCTAGGATCCCGGTCAGAGATAATTGAAATTGGGACTCCCTGAAGTCGCACAATCTTCGCCACATACAACTTGGCAACTTTTGAAGTGAAAAGTCAGTGCAGACAGGTATGAAATGAGATGATTTGGTCAACCTATCCACAATCACCCAAACCGAGTCTTTCTTTGATGGCGTCAAGGGTAGTCCACTCACAAAGTCCATGGTTACCCTCTCCCACTTCCAAAGTGGTATCTTTACTGGTTGCAAAAGTCTTGAAGGTAGTTGATGCTCAGCTTTTACTTGCTGACCTGTCAAACATTTCCCCACAAACTCCGTTACTTTTCATTTCAGCCCAGGCTACCAATACAATTCTCGTAAGTCGTGATACAACTTATTCCCTCCAGGATGCATATCACAAAGTCCTCCATGAGCTTCCTCCAGTATTGACTGCCTCAAGTCAGAGTCCTTCGGAACGCAAATTTTTCCTCGGAAACACAAAACTCCTTGGCTATTCAACCCAAACTCAGAAGTTTCCCCTTTCTTAACTTGTTGGGAATGAGCAACCAACGACTCGTCTCTTGACTACTTTTCCTTAATCTGATCCACCCTGGTTGGCCTCACTTGCAACTCAGCCAACAGACTCCCATCATCATACAGACTTAGACGAGCAAACATTGCTCCTAGATCAGATACAGCTCTACGACTGAGAGCATTGGCTACCACAATAGCCTTGCCTGGGAGATACTCGATCGAACAGTCATAATCCTTAAGCAACTCAATCCATCTCCTTTGCCTAAGGTTCAGCTCCTTCTGAGTCAACAAATAATTAAGACTCTTATGGTCTGTGTATATAACACACCTTTCTCCGTAAAAGTAATGTCTCCAAATCTTAAGTGAAAAGATTACTGCTGCCAACTCCAAATCATGAGTAGGATAGTTTCCTTCGTGAGGCTTAAGCTGTCGTGATGCATAAGCAACCACCTTACCCACTTGCATCAACACACAACCCAAACCTACATGTGATGCATCACTATACACAGTCAAATCCTTCCCAGACTCTGGCTAAATTAATACAGGTGCTTCAGTCAGAACTTTCTTCAACTCTCAAAAGCTTCCTGCTGCTTCTCTGTCCAAACAAACGGTACTCCTTTCCTAATGAGTTTCGTCAGAAGGGCTGCCATCACAGAAAAACCTTCCACAAACCTTCTGTAGTATCCTGCCAACCCTAGAAACTCTGTATTTCTGACACCATCCTAGGTGGCTTCCACTCCAAAATCGCTTCAATCTTCCGAGGGTTTACCTTAATCCCCTCAGCAGAGACCACATGTCCTAAGAAGGCTACCTCCCTCAACCAGAATTCACACTTGCTGAACTTCGCATAGAGTTCCTTCTCCCTTAACACTTGAAGCACAATGCGGAGATGCTCATCATGTTTCGCTTATATCATCAATAAAGGCGACTACGAACCGATCCAAGAATGGTTGTAACACACGATTCATCAGATCCATAAATGCTGCAGGAGCGTTTGTTAGTCAAAATGGCATAACCAGAAACTCGTAATGACCATACCGAGTCCTGAATGCCGTCTTATGAATATCTGCCTCTTTAACCCTTAACTGATGATATCCAGATCGAAAATCGATCTTGGAAAATATAGAAGCTCCTCTAAGTTGGTCAAACAGATTGTCAATTCTTGGTAGATGGTACTTATTCTTAATCATCAGTTTGTTCAACTGGCGACAATCAATGTACATTCGCATCGTCCCATCCTTCTTCTTCACGAATAGCACTGGTGCTCCCCATGGAGATGCACTTAGCCTAATAAAGCCCCTATCCAACAACTCTTGAATTTGCGCCTTTAACTCCACTAACTCCTTTGGTGCCATCCTATACGGTGCGATGGACACTGGTGCCGTTCTAGGTAACAAGTCGATTCCAAACTCGACTTCTCGATTTGGAGGCAATCCCGAAAGCTCTTCCGGAAAAACATCTTTAAACTCTTTAACGGTTCTAACCTTATCCACTATCAATCCTTCATCCTTCGACTGATTTACAAATGCCAAATAGGCCTCACAACCTTTCCGAATCCACTTTTCGGCCCTCAATGCCAACACTACATTGGACAAATAATCCCTTCGCTCACCTATCACCATAACCTCTTCTCCCTCCATGGTCCTTAACACCATTCGCTTGGCAGCACAATCTAGAGTCACCCTATGCTTAACAAGCCAGTCCATTCCCAAAATGAGATCAAATTCTCTAGACGGTAACTCCATCAAGTCTCTAGAGAAAATGTTACTTTGCGTTTCTAAGGGCACATCCCTATACAATTTGTCTACCTTAACCGAGTGACCTAAAGGACTTAGTACAGATCCCCCACTCACAATCTTCTCGGAGTGCACACCTAACGACCCAGATATGGCACATGCAACATAAGAACGATTAGATCCAATATCCACCAAAGCAGTATACGTATGCTAGAAACCAAAAACGTACCAGTTATGACGTCGGGTGTATCGCCCTCCTCTCGACGACGAGCTGCATACACCAACGCTGGCTGTCGACCCTCAGCATTTTTGACACCCCTGCCAGGTGCCCCTCAACCTCGTTCATTTCCATTTCCACCCCTACTTTGTCCACGTCCTCTCGGTGGTTGTGGTCCACCTCTCACGGGTTGAGCCACCCTCTGTTCAGTAACTGGAACTTGATCTGCTCTCTGAGGACAGTCTTTGACTCTATGCTCCATAGATCCACAACTGAAACAAGCACCGGAACGTTTCCTACATTCGTGTAGATGTACCTTACCACAGTCTCCACAGATCGGTGGTTTGACAATGTTCATTAGAACTGGTCGAACTGGCTCCTCCACTCTTGCCCTTTTGACATTCTTATTTGCTTTGTCTGAAGGTCCTGAATGGGTTTCGATCCTTCTCACGGTTCTGCCTCTCAGTACGCTTCACCTCCTCAGCTATCTTAGCTTTTTCCACCAGAACCGCGAAATCATGCTCCCTCTGCGAAGTAATCAGCACCTTAAGTTCATCTCTAAGTCCATCCTCAAAGCGCACACTACGCTCATACTCTGTAGTGACTATTCCCACAGCATACCGGCTTAGCCTTAGAAACTCAGCCTCATACTCCGCAACCGTCTTACCTCCTTGAACCAGATTCAAGAATTTCTTCCTACAGGCGTCCATATAACTCGCCCAAACATATTTACCTTTAAAGGCCGTCTTAAATAGCTCCCAAGTTACCCTATCAGCTGGGGTCCCATCTCTCACAGTGAGCCACCACTGATAAGCCTCATCTCGCAGCAATGATACGGCCCTTCGCCTTCTCGCTCCTTCAGAGCGATCCAAGTAAATCCATAATCCGTTCCGTGGCCTCCAACCAATATTTTGCCACATTAGGGGCTACACCAGATACGCCCTTGAAGATCTCTGCTCCGTTAGCCCGGAGTCACTAAGAAATGGATCCTCAAATTTCGTTGCCTGTACTTGCCCCGGTAGCTCGTTCCAGAACACGAAGCATTGCCTGCGATAGGGCATCATCCCCGACACCACGATCATGAGACTCCACTTTCGTTGCTGGTGGTACCGGTGCCTCTACCGTCTGTATATGCCCAAACGATGCAGTTCCTGCTCTAGCATTACCGTGGCCATGTCCTCGGCCTCTTCCACGAGCTGCTCTCGTACTCATATCGTATTATCTGAGTATGAATTTTATGTATCCATTAAATATTCCAGTGTTTGTTCAGATGTTTTATGAATAGATAGTGATTCAAAGTTTGTTTCCGCAAAATCGCAGTCTAGCTACAGTCTCAATCAAATTTTATACAGTTTTCAGTATCACCCTAACTAAAGTATCCTAGCAGAGTATAAACAGATAATTCAGAAAATATTTAGAAAAGCTCAGAATAATACTTACGGGCTTGGGCCAGAGATTCGGAATGCCACCTTCTAAAGAACCAGATTTTGAAAACTGATTTTTTGCAATATTTATAAAATTTTTATTTTCGAAAGTCTTTGTTTTTGTAAACCCATTCCACAGCTGAGTAACACTCCATACCTGGCCTAGACGTTATGACCGGATCCGACGTGCCACATCGAAGTGTCCAAAACATTTTATGCTTTTAATCAAAAACTTATTTAGTGTTTTAAAAGATAATTTCATTTTAGGTTAAAGTGAATGGAAGCTGTGCACCAGGTAGGAAACCGGAAAAGAGGAGGTGAGTCCATCGGACTGCTTAAGTACCAAGCTCCCTTCGGAACCAATCCTAGACATGCACACCGCTATTGCCACATCTTAACGTCGTGTATATTTTTAGGAAACCAATTCGATTAAGTCCATTTTAAGAAAAGTGATCAATTTTGGAAAACATTTTTATTGCGAAAGCTTTGCTGGTTGTCGTGTTATTTTGAAATCAAGTACTATTTTGAAATCGCGCCCTAAAGCTAACCAATTTTGACAGTTAAGAATAAATCATATCTATCTTAATTAAACATAACAAAACCATTTAATAATAAAATAAAATAATTGAAGCGGCCTTATTACAATTAAAAACCCAAAACCTTAAACGTAAATAGGAAGGATGTCTAATTCACCAGAAGAAAACCAAATTTGTAGAACGTGTGGCCACTCCGAATCCTTCATCGCTCTAAGCCCACTACGGTTGGGGGTTACCTGCGTGGGTGAAAATAAAAGGGTGAGTTTTGGGAAAACTCAGCATGTAAATTAACCCAACCATAGTCTATATCAGCTCAAACCACAGAAACCGAATAAGTTGGCCTTAGCCCAGAACAGGATTCAGAATAAAGCCCTTAGGCCCATAACAGAACAGGACAGATATTACATGTTTATGCAGAAACCTAAACCATATCCAACCATATGCACCCCCATACCAGCCTTTCACCATGTGGGGAGACTACTCGACCCACCCAACTGCTACACGCCACAAAAATATGCAGCATGGCTGCCAGAAAAGATAATGTGACAGAGTCACCAGAAACAGATAATCGTGGCTGAGCCACCAGAGCAGATATATGTGGCAGAGCTATCAGATCAGATAATTTGTGGCATAGCCACCAGGACGCTTCCTCCATAATATAACCCATGTACCCATGCAACAGATATACAATCATGGCATACATCATACAGAATCAGATCATCATGCTTTTCAAACAAAATTAACCTTAAGGGTATAATGGTCATTTTACACCTAGGGGTATCATGGTAAATTTCCATACATGGAGGTATTCTAGTAATTTATCTATTCTTAAGGTTTTCATGCATACCATAGTCATCTACGTCCTAACAGGAACACTTACCGTGCATACTTATCGTGTTGAGCCCGTTGCCCCATTAACCCGATTTTAGCCCATTAAGCCCAAAATATCAAAATGCATGAAATCACGCGTACTGTAGTTTTATCACTTTAGATTACCAAAAATATTAACCCATCTATCTTAAGAGCATTCGCACACTCGCAAGTTCCCAAAATACTGGCTTTTCGGCATTTTAGCTTTTCAGTTTTTACCGATCTAGTCTATGAGAGGGTGTCAGTTACACACCTTATTATAGCGGTATGTTGGCGAGATCCACACACGGACTGCCTACAATTGGATTACTAACACGTTAATCTAACTATCGAAATCAACTACGTATTTAAGCCCTTACCATATTCGGCCTTTAACACTTTAGGCACTAGTGATCCTACCTTTGCCGAGATTAGCGATTATGTCTAGATCCAGTGGTTCCACTTGTCCAAGCCTTTGATCAGCGGCCTCTTGATCACACTATTATCAAAATAAAATAGTTATCACAACCCTTAGAGCTTCAAGCCCAAATCGACAGCCTCTCTAATCTTTAGGGGTTTCGACTTTTTCTAAAACCCGAAATAAAGAATAGGTTTGAATGGTGTGAAAAAGAAAAGAAAGGAGGAGGAGGAAGGATGGTCAGAAAAACGACACAGCCTACCTCAAATGCTGAATTTATACTTGGCCTTTAACCTAACCGAAATTTGTCCCCTAAAGAAACCCTTGGCCGGCCAAATCTTGCTCCTTAAGAGTCTATTATTCGGCTAGTACTGCTCTCCCTAATCAGCTCCTAAATCCTCTCCCTTATCCCCTCCTTATGAGCAACTCAAACTCCTCCTGACAGACTTTTACTTGAGTTCCATTACTTACCCCTTTCTAACCATAAAAATAATTCCCTTAATATGCTCTCATTGTGACTTGAACCTTGGTTCTCCCTAGCATCCACACGCCACTTTGCCACCTGCTTCCTTGTGATTTATTTTACCCAAATAATACTTAAAAGCCCAGTTTACCAGAACCCCTTTTTCTTATGGAATTAAAATTAATTAAAATTATCGGGTTTTAACTTAAGCTTGGGCCTTCTAGAGGACCACTAACAGAGTTAAACCTACGCTAAGCAAACAGAACACAGAAATTTTAAATTTTGCCAACATTCACAGAATTCCCAAAAATTGGGGCATCACAACTCTACCCTCCTTAAAGAAATTTCGTCCTTAAAATTTACCTGATCCAAACAGATGAGGGTATTGTTGTTGCATCGCCTCTTCTGGCTCCCAAGTAGCTTCCTCTCTGCCATGATTACGCCAAAGCACCTTCACTAATGGGATAGATTTCCTTCTTAGAACCTTAACATCTCGATCCAATATTTGCACAGGCTCCTCCTCAAAGGCCAAATCAGTTTGCACCTCAATTTCTGCAACCGGCACGACAGAGTAGGGTCAGAACGATAACGCCTTAACATGGAGACGTGGAAAACATCATGGATCCTGTCTAACTCTAGAGGCAATTCCAATTGATAAGCCACTGGGCCTACTCGCTTCAAAACCCGATAAGGCTCAATGAACTGCCGACTCGACTTGCCCTTCTTACTGAACCTTAAAATCTTCTTCCAATGAGAAACCTTCAAGAAGACCATATCACCTACTGCATACTCAATCTCCTTACGCTTCAAATCCGCATACGATTTTTGCCTATCGGATGCTTCTTTTAACCGATCTCTGATTACTTTGACCTTACTCTCAGTATCAGCTACCAACTCTGGTCCAAGAACCTGTCGTTCTCCCAATTCAGTCCAACAACTAGGAGTACGACACCTTCATCCATACAGCGCTTCATACTGTGCCATTCGAATACTCGCCTGATAGCTGTTATTGTACGCAAATTCTGCCAATGGCAAGTAATCCTCCCAACTACCTCAGAAGTCAATAACGTAACCCCTCAACATGTCCTCTAAAATTTGAATAACCCTTTTCGACTGCCCATCAGTTTGGGGATGGAAAGCCGTACTAAAGTTCAATCTCGTCCCCAACGCTTCATGTAACATTTGCCAAAACCGAGATGTGAATCTAGGATCCCGGCCAGAGATAATCGAAACTGGGACTCCATGAAGTCGCACAATCTCCGCCACATACAACTTGGCTAACTTTTGAAGTGCAAAGTTAGTGCGGACAGGTATGAAATGAGCCGATTTGGTCAACCTATCCACAATCACCCAAACCAAGTCTTTCTTTGATGGTGTCAAGGGTAGTCCACTCACAAAGTCCATGGTTACCCTCTCCACATCCAAACTGGTATCTTTACTGGTTGCAAAAGTCCTGAAGGTAGTTGATGCTTAGTTTCACTTGCTGGCATGTCAAATATTTCCCCACAAACTCCGTTACTTCCCGTTTCAGCCCAAGCCACCAATACAATTCTCGTAAGTCATGATACAACTTATTCCCTCCAGGATGCATAGCACAAAGTCCTCCATGAGCTTCCTCTAGTATTGACTACCTCAAGTCAGAGTCCTTCGAAACGTAAATTCTTCCTCGGAAACACAGAACTCCTTGGCTATTCAACCCAAACTCAGAAGTTTCCCCTTTCTTAACTTGTTGGGAATGAGCAACCAATGACTCGTCTCTCGACTGCTTTTCCTTAATCTGATCCACCCTGGTTGGCCTCACTTGCAACTTAGCTAATAGACTCCCATCATCATACAGACTTAGACAAGCAAACATTACTCTTAGATCAGATACAGCTCTACAACTTAGAGCATCGGCTACCACATTAGCCTTGCCTAGGTGATACTCGATCGAACAGTCATAATCCTTAAGCAACTCAATCCATCTCCTTTGCCTAAGGTTCAGCTCCTTCTGAGTCAACAAATATTTAAGACGTACTTATACCCTTTTTAAACCTTGTTAGAAAACCTCAGCTGAATAACATTCTTAACAACTTTGTAAAAATCTTGGCAGTTACGGAAGCTTAATTTAAAAATAATTAAGGATACGTGATGTTTTGAAAACAGTAGTTGCTTTGGAAAACCGTGTTCTAATACTAGCAATTATAAGAACAATAAACAAAATTCCAAATTAGAAATCCAGAAAATTACAACGGCTTTACTACAACCCACATAAAATAATTTAAAAGCAATAATCAAAGCTATAACATAAATAGTGTGTGGCTCCCTCCGAGCCCCTCGTAGCTCCGATCCATCTAAGGCTGGAAATTACCTGAAAGGTTAATAAACGGGGTGAGTTTACTAAAACTCAGTGTGTAATCCCCTACTTTATAAAAAAGGAACAGTCAGTCATATAAACGAATTAAAAGTTTGGCCCCAGCCCTACTTACAGTTTCAATATCAATTGGGCCTTAGCCTATTATAACAAACAGTACCAGACGGGCCTTAGCCCATTACAGAATAAGAAACATTATCAAAACTAGAATCAAAATGAGAATCAGAATCAGAATCAGGTGAAAGAATCAGAATGTGAATGCAATCCTAACCCAATCCTTCCGTATACACCCCGCATCCGACCTTACACCATGTGGGAGACTACTCGACCCACCCAACCGCTACACACCACGTAAATTGCAACAAGGTGCGGATATTGTGGCGAAGTCACCAGATATGAATATTGTGGCTAGGCCACCAAAAGCAGATATATATATGTATGGAAGCCACAGGATGCAAATGAGGTCGCGGATATTGTGACGAAGTCACGTAGCAGATATATGTGGCGAGGCCACAGATTGCGGCGAGGCCGCGTAACGCTTCCTCCATCAATATAAACCCATGTCCCATGCAACAGAAATAATATGTCATGGCATACGTATACAGAATCAAAATATCAAGCCCATATTTGAATCAAACAATCACAGTTAAGCATTCATATCACCAACATATATTCACAATCAAATCCGTCAACCACACAGTCCAAGTCAGTCACTTGCCCACAAGGGCAAAATAGTCATTTAACACCCTAGGGGCAAAATGGTCATTTCACCCCAAAAGGGTATCTTGGTAATTCTACCCTACAGGGGTATTTCGGTATTTCTACCCTAAAAGGGTAATTCGATAATTCTACCTTACAAGGGTATTTCGGTAATTTTACCCTACGGGGGTATTTCGGTAATTCTACCCTACAAGGGTATTTCGGTAATTCTACAAACCAAGGTTATTTTGGTAATTTTGCAAACCAGGGGTATTTTGGTAATTTTATAAACTAGAGGCATTTTGGTAATTGTACCCTACAGGGGTATTTCGGTAATTCTACCCTACAGGGGTATTTCGGTAATTCTACCCTATAGGGGTATTTCGATAATTTGGTAAACAAGAGTATTCTAAACAGGGATAACAATACGAATGGGCCTAAAGCCCCTTCTCGGCCCAAATGGGCCCACACGCTCGTGTGGCCCTTTTAGCCCAAATCTAGCCACAGATATGAGATTCACGTAGCCTAGTCCAATATTTACTACACAATCAAACAACTTATCCAATTGGGCCCGTAGGCCCATTGGGCCCACATGGCCCCTAGGCCCATTGGGCCCACATGGCCCCTTTCGACCCATCATGGCCCGAAAACAGCTAGAGTAGTGAGAAATACACACCTAATAGGAGACTGGAGTTAATCCGCGCTCCGAGCACTCTTAGTAGACGCCCAACCCAAACGAGCACGCCATAAAGCCAAAGGGATCAGCCAAGAAAGGTACCTTTACTCTTCTCATGATTCTCTCTATTTAAAGTCAGCTTTGCATCCACTCTTATGTTAGCTTCCCGATATGGGATCCCTCTATCACCAAAGTTTAAAATGAACACCAACTCTTGCCGTCCCAATATAGCAAAATAATCAACCTTTGCGTGCCAAGGGATTTGAACCAAAGTCCTCTCACTTGCCAACTCATGCCACCACCACTAGGCCATCAACTCATTGTGTCAAAAATCCAACACATTAAACTTTAAAGCGCACCTACTTGCTTCCAGATTTATTGAAAAAAAAAACCAAAATATATTGCAAGAGCCAAGACTTGAACCTTGGACCCCTTGCTTCCTCTATGGCGTCACTTCCTTGTCCCCTAAGCGGCGCCACCTTGCCACTACACCACACTCCTTTTTGAGTCATCTTTTCTCCAACAATATTCTTAAGGCCTACCTACTACACCTAGGGTTTGATTCACCTTAAACCAAAATTTTTGCTAGAGTCTAGGTTTGAACCCAAGACTTCTCCAACACTTCTCAGTACACTTAACCACTAAAGCAAGCCTTCATTAACGAAATTTACATGCACAACAAAATATTAAAAGCTGCTTTCAACCGCTGCCATGCTCAAGGCCCAAAACTTCTAGGCCCAAATTCAGGGTGTTACAGATATCACTGGTAGGGGAATCTAGTATAGCTCATTCAATTTTGAGATACACCTAAATTTTTAACCATTTAAAAAAATTAGAAACATAGGATGGCACACGTAACGAATATGTGTGCCTGTAATGCATGTGTACTATATCCCATACTGCTTTTTCTATATGTTATTTTCTCCATATTATCGTCCAGGTGTTGGTTTGGTGGGGACGTAACAGTTCAATCCTAGTTTCAACACAAAAACCCATGTACGACATAATCATCTTTATTGAACCTTATTTTCGTGATTTGTTTAATGCCATTTAAGAATTATAAAGGGAAGTATAAATGTGTGTCTTTGAATTAATATTTAGATTTGTAGTAATTAAAATTAATGTCAATTAAGCTGAAATATTGAATGTTCTAATTAAATTGAAATATTGAACGTATTCTAGTCTAATGTGGTTATAACACTTTCTATAAATGCCATTTTTTCCCCTATAAATCTCGCTCGAAATTAATTTTACGAACCAAATTTAACTAGTAGCATCAGATCCGTGCAGTATGGCAAGCTTTAATGTTTATTCGGTACTAGTTGTATTATTCTTAACTTGTAGGGCAGAAATGGCTACGAAGGAGAACGACCAGATTATTAATGAAAATAATTGTGAAACTAAAATGGGTTTGCCCTGTGTTATAGAAGCTTTCATGAGTATTTTCAAGATAGGGAGTGTTTCTAACAAGTGTTGCGGTGAGCTTGTTGTGTTGGGAAAAGTTTGCCACTTAGCATTAGTAAAGAGGACACTTGAAAATCCTCTATTCAAAGACCTAAACCCAACGACAATTATAGCAAAGAGCATTCAGACATGGAATAATTGCCTTGTCTTGATCGATTCACCATCTCCGTCTGCTTAAGGATAAAGGATTGCTTAAGCTAACAAATGGTTACCAGACGTAAGGGCCCAAAATTGTTCATTTGTCTTTATTTCTGATATTGTTCCGGAAGCTTCATTAAAATGTGTCGTTAAATTTAACCCTAGTGAAATTATATTTAGTTGTATGAAAATTAAATGGTTCTATAGAAAGTCATTACTTAATACACTATGATTTTATACATGCCATTATTCTTAATTTTATAGCACTAGAACTCGGTAACCATCTCAAATTGAGCACTGGATATTGTTTCATATTGTTTAAATTGACACAAATAAGATTATTATAAATATTAAGTTCATTTCAATAATATGGAATTGGAATGTTCTAGCGTGGTGTAAAATTGAGACAATCTCTGTTCCTTGAAAGTTTTTATACAATTTAAATTCACATTACCTTTAAGGAAAAAATACCTTGACTTCTCGAAGTTTTGAAAACACACATATCGTGCCACAAAATATCCTCCAAATGACATGCACTATAATTTGTAATAGTTCCTTGCCTATAGACTCGTTTGTTTCATTTTCCAGTTTCACTCATTCGATACTAATCTAATAGTTATGACTACTTTCATTTCCGTAGAGAAGAGGCAATCTTGAAATCCTCATCGAAAGTGCTGTAACGATTCAAAGTCTTATCTCGATTACCTTATTCTTCTTTCTTTAGATTACATGTTTTTGTCAACATTGAGAATGAAACTCCAAATATGTCAGCAGCGTACGTCCCACATTCTCCTAGTTCCATTACTTATTCCACTAAAAGCTTCTATTCATATTTTAGACAAATTGGGCCGGAAAGCTTACACCTAAAAAGTTAACGTAGAACGAATAAGACAATAACCGAATTGGAGTCCCACTATAAAGACATACAAGGACTTAATTTCAGAACAGGAAATATTTTTGATGAATTAATTTTTAATTTCAATCATTTAGTTGCCATTTTCCATTTTACAAATATGATAAGTGTGATAAAAACTTGTTAACAACAACAAGGTTATAAGATTTTACGCTTCGCATAACTATTTCTAAATTGTCCCACATACATATCACTGGTAGAGGAATCTAGTATAGCTCATTCAATTTTGAGATACACCTGAATTTTTAACCATAAACATAACAAGTGCATACACAACTTAAAAAAATTAGAAACATTGGAAGGCACACATAACGAATATGTGTGCCTGTAATGCATGTGTACTATATCCCATATTGCTTTTTCCATATGTTATTTTCTCTATATTATTGTACAGGTGTTTGGTTTGGAGTGGGCGTAACAGTTCAATCCTAGTTTCAACGCAGAAACACATGTACGACATAATCATCTTTATTGAACTTTATGTTCGTGATTCGTTTAATGCCATTTAAGAATTATAAAGGGAAGTATAAATGTGTGTCTTTGAATTAATATTCAGATTTGTAGTAATTAAAATTAATGCCAATTAAGTTGAAATATTGAATGTTCAAATTAAATTGAAATATTGAATGTTTTCTTTTATTGTAACGTATTCTATTCTAATGTGGTTATAACACTTCCTATAAATGCCAGTTTTTTCCCCTACAAATCTCATTCGAAATTAATTTTACGAACCAAATTTAACTAGTAACATCAGATCCGTGCCGTATGGCAAGCTTTGATGTTTATTCAGTACTAGTGGTTTTATTCTTAACTTGTGGGGAAGTAATGGCTAATAAGGGGAACGACCAGATTATTAAGGAAAATAATTGTGAAACTAAAATAGGTTTGCCCTATGTTATAGAAGCTTTCACTAGTATTTTCAAGACAGGGAGTGTTTCTAACAAGTGTTGCGGTGAGCTTGTTGTGTTGGGAAAAGTTTGCCATACAGCTTTAGTAAAGAGGACACTTGAAAATCCTCTATTCAAAGACCTAAACCGAACGACAATTATAGTGAAGAGCATTCAGACATGGAATAATTGCCTTGCATTGATCGATTCACCATCTTCGTTTGCTTAAGGATAAAGGATTGCTTAAGCTAATAAATTGCCACCAGACGTAAGGGCCCAAAACTGTTCGTTTTTCTTTATTTCTGATATTGTTTCGGAAGCTTCATTAAAATGTGTCATTAAATTTAAGCCTAGTGAAATTATTTTTAGTTGTACGGAAATTAAATGGTTCTATAGAAGCCATTACTTAATACACTATGATTTTATACATGCCATTAGTTTTAATTTTATAGCACTGGAACTCGATAACCATCTCAAATTGAGCACAAGATATTGTTTCATATTGTTTAAATTGACACAAATAAGATTATAATAAATAGTAAGTTCATTTCAATGATGTGGAATTGGAATGTTCTAGCGTGGTGTGAAATTGAAACAATCTCGGTTCCTTGAAAGTCTTAATACAATTTAAATTCACATTGCCTTTCAGGGAAAAATACCTTGACTTCTCGAAGTTTTGAAAAGAGACATATCGTGCCGCGATATATCTTGCAGAGGACATGCACTATCATTTGTAATAGTTCCTTGCCGATGGACTCCTTCGTTTAGTTTTCCATTTTCACTCCTCCGATACTAATCTAATAGTTATGACCACTTTCGTTTCCGTAGAGGAGAGGCAATATTGAAGTCCTCGTCTAAAGGGATGTAACAATCCAAAGTCTTTACTTGATTTCCTTATTCTTCTTTCTTTAGATTACATGTTTTTCTCAAGATCGAGAATGAAGCTCCAAATATGTCGGCAACGTACGTCCCACATTCTCCCTATTAAAAAAGGTTCAATTTATATAAAAACTTAATCCTATTCATTATTTGGGCAATACCTACGACAGTTACTAAAATTTGACGTCATTTGTTGTTTCCAATTTAACTCTCTAAGAGAAGTTTTCATTTTCCTAGTTCCATTACTTATTCCACTAAAAGCTTCTATTCATATTTTAGAAAAATTGGGCCAGAAAGCTTACACCTAAAAAGTTAACGTAAAATGAATATGACAATAACCGAATTGAAGTCCCACGATAAAGACATACATCGACTTAATTTCAGAACAGGAAATATTTTTGATGAATTAATTTTTAATTTTAATCATTTAGTTGCCAATTTCCATTTTACAAATATGATAAGTGTGATAAAAACTTGTTAACAACAACAAGGTTATAAGATTTTACGCTTCGCATAACTATTTCTAAATTGTGGCACATACATATCACTGGTCGGGGAATCTAGTGTAGCTCATTCAATTTTGAGATACACGTGAATTTTTAACCATCAACGTAGCAAGTGCATACACAACTTAAAAAAATTAGAAGCATAGGACGGCACAGATAACGAATATGTGTGCCTGTAATGCCTGTGTACTATATCCTATATTGCTTTTTCCATATGTTATTTTCTCCATATTATCGTCCAGGTGTTTGGTTTGGAGTGGACGTAACAGTTCAATCCTATTCATTATTTGGGCAATACCTACAACAGTTACAGAAATTTAACATCATTTGTTGTTTCCAATTTAACTCTCTAAGAGAAGTTTTCATTTTCCTAGTTCCATTACTTATTCCACTAAAAGCTTCCATTCATATTTTAGAAAATTTGGCCCAGAAAGCTTACACCTAAAAAGTTAACGTAGATCGAATAAGACAATAACCGAATTGGAGTCCCACGATAAAGACATACATCGACTTAATTTTAGAACAGGAAATATTTTTGATGAATTAATTTTTAATTTCAATCATTTAGTTGCCATTATCCATTTTACAAATATGATAAGTGTGATAAAAACTTGATAACAACAACAAGGTTATAAGATTTTACACTTCGCATAACTATTTCTAAATTGTGGCACATACATCTCACTGGTAGGGGAATCTAGTGTAGCTCATTCAATTTTGAGATACACGTGAATTTTTAACCATCAACATAACAAGTGCATACATGTAATATCCCAAATAAGAGCCTAATCGGAATATGATTTTGTGACCACAAATCTAAGATAGAAATAATTATTTTATGATTATTTTGAGGTCTATGACATGATTGCATGATTGTGTGAAAATTTCGTGAAGAAATTTTATGCATAAAGTGCTTAAATTGAAATTAGGGACTAAATCGAATAATTTGCAAAACTTGCATTCTAGAAGTTTTTAGTATGAAATTGCTTTGGAATATTAATTAGGAGGTCTTAAATAGCAATTTGACCAATTTCTAAGTCTATGGACAAAAATTGGACATGGATGGAATTTTTGGAAAGTTTAGTAGTAAGGGCATTTTAGTCATTTGGTAATTAAAAGAAATAAAAAGGGAAAATAAAGCCAAAATTGACTCATCTTTTTCATGGAGGGGAAGCCATGGCTAGGGTTTTCAAGCTTTCCAAGCTCAATAGTAAGTCCGTTCTAACCCCGTTTTTCAAGTTCTTTACGTTTTTGGAATCCCGATAACTTGATTAAGCTTATGCTAGCAATAATTCAACCTAGGGTTCGTATTTAGAAAAATACCCATAGGTGAAATTTGTGTATTTCGGTGTTTTATGATAGAATATGAGGTTTTAAATTATGTTAAACAACTTGTGCTACTCGGTTTTAAGTGAAAACGAGTAAAAGGGCTTAATCGGTAAAAATACCTAATAGTCATAAGTACATGTTAGAGTGAGAATTTGATGTTGTAATAGAAGGAAAAAATGATCAGAAAATAGGATGAAGTTTAATTTCCGAACCTTGGGGCAAAAGTGCAAATATGCAAAAGTTTAGGGGTCAAAATGAAAATTTGTAAAAATATGATTTTTGGACCCGTATGAATAATGTGACTAATCATTAGGCTAAATGTGATATTATAGGTGAAGGAAATTGAGATTCGGGCTTAAATCGAGAAAATACAAGGTTATGGACTAAAATAGTACATTGCCGTTTCTGGATCGAGGTAAGTTCGTGTGTTAATAATAATGCAATACCATGCATGAATTGTAATTCTCTATTGATATGGCATAAATTGTATGATTTAATATGTTTAAGAGAATTTGATGGATGGTATGTATGATATAAAAAAAAAATAATGCTAGTTGTGTCATGTGAAATTGAATGGAAAATTATTGTTACAAGAATTGAGTGTTAAATTACTATTACCTGGGTTGTATGGTTGTACCTAATGAGATTTTGACAAGTTTGTACGTAAATAATTTATCGATTCTTTTTATTTTATTATATTTTGTTATCATATGAAATGTGGCTACCTATAGATTGACTATTTGCTGTAAATTGAAAATTGAAAAAGGACTATGAATAAATTTGTAACATATTGGAAAAATGTTTGCTGATAATTACTTGATTGGTGAAATTGTTGGAAAAGAGAGAGAAATCCCGGTTGAACCTTCGAAAAGATTGGATGATACGAGATATATGTAGCTAGGTCGCATGCGTGGTTCCAGGTGAAGGACACCATGTAGACAAGAGAGCGACGAGATAAACTGGCTAGGTCACATGGGTGGTACTAAGTGTTCACCATGTGTACAAGAGAGCCGAACTTTATGATGGGTGGAGCTAGGTGCTGAAACCACCAAGTATCGAGGATTGATCCGAAGTTTTCTACGGGAGACCTACTATGTACTGCTTTGTGAGTTTTGTGATGAATAAGTGCAGGAATTTGCTTATGTGAATGATGTGTTCATTAAGTGACCGGGATGTGGTAAGGTTAGAAACAAGTAAGTTATACATGAGGATGATTTTATGGTGACCTTGTAATCATGGGCCTATACTTGTGATGTATGAAATGTGGTGAAAATGATTTGTGATATGTATGTTAAAATGAGGTTAATACAAAGAAAGTGTGAAAAAGTGAATTAGCAATAAAATTGTTTTGGATAGCAGTAGTGATGTGAATTTGAAAATTCACTAAAAATTGTGGAAGTTGAATAAAACTGCAAATGATATATGAAAATAAAGCTTAATGAGTCTATTCTCATATGAAGAAACAGGGGAAGCAAAAGATTCTATATTGTGTGATATTTGAATTCTTGTGAAACAGGGTCTAAATGAATTTGAGATCCCCTGTTCTAAATTTAGAAATTCACCATAAATTGTAAAAAAATTATTAAGAGTCATATTTTACATGAATGGATTCCTTATTGAGTCTATTTTTAAGGGAAATAAACGGCATGGTCGTTGGAATTCTGTACATGGATAAATTTGGTTCGTAGTGCACAAAGGACAGAGTAGTCGTACTCTAAAATAGGGGATACTTTAACTAATAAACTGTACTAATTGGATAAACTAAAAATTCTGAAAATTTTATGGGAGAAATATATATGAATCTAGTTTCAAGGAAAATTAACTAAACTAAATTTTGAGTTTTGTAGCTTCAGATATGAATGATTTAGTAACTGTAACTCGATAACACAACTTAACTTAAATCGAATATGTAATTGTACAATTATAGTGTTTTATCTTGAAAAGCATGGTAGTAATTGCTTATTATTTTCATATGAACTTACTAAGCGTAAAGCTTACCCATCCTCTCCATTTCTTTAGTATTGGCAGGTCGGCTCGGGGTTAGAGATCATCGGAGGCAAAATCACACTATTAAACTATCATTTTTGGGAGAATTAATTCAAATACTAGAAATATCAAGTGAGTGGCATGTACAGGAAGTTGGTTTGTGATATGTATTTTTATTATGATTTTGACCATACGTATCAGTCTGCATTGAGTTATCGTATATGATTATGAGATGTGGTCCTTATCCATTATAGTTTATAAGCTTAATTAATCGTGCTATGTCCTAGTTTTGATGTAATGATATAGTTAACTTTGTTTGTTATGCATATGTTCGAAAAGTTTTGAATTAAATGAAATTTTATGGCCCGGTTTTCGTCTATGTGTATTGTTAAGTCTGGTAATGCCTCGTGCTCTGTTCTGGCCTTAGATACGGGTAAGGGGTGTTACAATACACAACTTAAAAAAATTAGAAACATAGGATGGCACACATAACGAAAACGTGTGCCTATTTCCATATGTTATTTTGTCCATATTATCGTCTAGGTGTTTGGTTTGGAGTAGACGTAACAGTTCAATCCTAGTTTTAATGCGAAAACACATGTACGACGTAATCCTCATTATTGAACCTTATTTTCGTGATTCGTTTAATGGCATTTAAGAATTATAAAGGGAAGTATAAATCCATGTCTTTGAATTAATATTCAGATTTGTAGTAATTAAAATTAATGCCAATTAAGCTGAAATATTGAATGTTTTCTTTTATTGTAATGTATTATAGTCTAATGTGGTTATAACACTTCCTATAAATGCCAGTTTTTTCCCCTACAAAAGTCGTTTCAAGTTAACTTTACGAACCAAATTTAGCTAGTAGCATTAGATTCGCACAGTATGGCAGGCTTTAATGTTTATTCAGTACTAGTGGTTTTGTTCTTAACTTGGGGGGCAGTAATGGCTACGATGGAGAACAACCAGATTATTAAGGAAAATAATTGTGAAATTAAAATGGGTTTGCCCTGTGTTATAGAAGGTTTCACTAGTATTTTCAAGACAGGGAGTGTTTCTAACAAGTGTCGC
This sequence comes from Gossypium anomalum, assembly GCA_025698475.1. Lineage (NCBI taxonomy): Eukaryota > Viridiplantae > Streptophyta > Magnoliopsida > Malvales > Malvaceae > Gossypium > Gossypium anomalum. Next base: position 23,020,245 of record CM046960.1, on the reverse strand, counting down.
GACGAACTTGTTATGTTGGGAAAAGTTTTCCACTCAGCATTAGTAAATAGGACACTTGAAAATCCTCTACTCAAAGACCTAATCCCAACGACAATTATAGCGAAGAGCATTCAGACATGGAATAATTGCCTTGCCTTGATTGATTCACCATCTCCGTCTGCTTAAGGATAAAGGATTGCTTAAGCTAACAAATGGTTACCAGTCGTAAGGGCCCAAAATTGTTCATTTGTCTTTATTTCTGATATTGTTCCGGAAGCTACATTAAAATGTGTCATTAAATTTAAGCCTAGTGAAATTATATTTAGTTGTACGAAAATTAGATGGTTCTATAGAAAGCCCTTACTTAATACACTATGATTTTATACATGCCATTACTTTTAATTTTATTGCACTGGAGCTCGGTAACCATCTCAAATCGAGCACTAGATATTGTTTCATATATATTAAATTGACACAAATAAGATTATTATAAACATTAAGTTCATTTCAATAATATGGAATTGGAATGTTCTAGCGTGGTGTAAAATTGAAACAATCTCGGTTTCATTTCAATAATATGGAATTGGAATGTTCTAGCGTGGTGTAAAATTGAAACAATCTCGGTTTCTTGAAAGTCTTTATACAATTTAAATTCACCTTACCTTTAAGGGAAAAATACCTTGACTTCTCGAAGTTTTGAAAAGACACATATCGTGCCACAAAATATCCTCCAAATGACATGCACTAGAATTTGTAATAGTTCCTGGCCTATGGACTCCTTTGTTTCATTTTCCAGTTTCACTCCTTCGATACTAATCTAATAGTTATGACTACTTTCGTTTCCGTAGAGGAGAGGCAATCTTGAAATCCTCGTCGAAAGTGTTGTAACGATTTAGAGTCTTAACTTGATTTCCTTATTCTTCTTTCTTTAGATTACATTTTTTTACAACATCGAGAATGAAACTCCAAATATGTCGGCAATGTATGTCCCACAATCTCCCTATTAAAAAAGGTTCAATTTATATAAAAACTAAATCCTATTCATTATTTGGGCAATACCTACGACAGTTATTGAAATTTAATGTCATTTGTTGTTTCCAATTTAACTCTCTAGGAGAATTTTTCATTTTCCTAATTCCATTACTTATTCCACTAAAAGCTTCCATTCATATTTCAGAGAAATTGGGTCGGAACTCTTTCACATAAAAAATTAACATAGAACGAATAAGACAATAACCGAATTGGAGTCCCACGATAAAGACCTACATCAACTTAATTTCAGAACGGGAAATATTTTTGATTAATTAATTTTTAATTTCAATCATTTAGTTTCCTTTTTCCATTTTACAAATATGATAAGTGTGATAAAAACTTGTTAAATACAACAAGGTTATAAGTTTTTACGCTTCGCATAACTATTTCTAAAATGTGGCACATACATATAACTGGTAAGGGAATCTAGTATAACTCATTCAATTTTGAGAAACACATGAATTTTTAACCATCAACATAAGAAGTTCATACACAACTTCAAAAAATTAGAAACATATGACAGCACACATAACGAATATGTGTGCCTGTAATACATGTGTACTATATCCCATATTACTTTTTCCATATGTTATTTTCTCCATATTATCGTCTAGGTGTTTGGCTCGGAGTAGACATAACAGTTCAATCCTAGTTTCAACGCAAAAACACATGTACGACATAGTCATCTTTATTGAACCTTATTTTCATGATTCGTTTAATGCCATTTAAAAATTATAAAGGGAAGTATAAATGTGTGTCTTTGTGTAACACCCCAAACCCGGCCTTGACGTTATGGCCGAATCTGACGTGTCACACGCTGTTTAAAAATCCATGTGTCGTTTTATTATCTAAAAACTAACTATTGATGGCTAACCAGAGTGAATGGAGGTTGAGCACCAGGTAGGTATCCGAAACAGAGGAGGTGAGCCATGAAGGCTGCTTAAATACCAAGCTCTTGTTTGGATCCAATCCTAGACATACCCACAACCATTGCCACACTTTGGTAAACTGGTTGAAATTTCCTTAAAGTGGTTATCTTTGTTATACCAATTATATGCGTCGTTATGTTATTTTGAAAACATGTATCACTTTGAAAACGCGTCCTAAGTCTAGCCCATTTTGATTATTATCAGAAAATATAGAGTTATTTAAAGATAATCCCAAATAAATATTTAAAATGGCCTTATTACAACCCAAATATAAATAATATTAAAAGTGAAGATAAACTGAAAGAAAAATCGTTTATTTGTTGGAAAGTCCAAAAGTGATCATCATGGCCACCCCAAATCCCCTCCGGCTCCAAGTCCCCATATCAAGGCTCACTTGCAAAGATTAGAAAGAAAGGGGTGAGTTTGGAAAACTCAGTGTGCAACAAGCTCCCTTCAGAGCCCAAGTCAATATCAGCCTACTGGGCCTAAGCCCAAATTCAGTTACCACATATACTGGGCCGAAGCCTTTATTTGTTCATATACTGGGCCGAAGCCTTTTCATTATTCATATCACTGGGCCAAGCCTTTTTTCTCAGAATAAAGATGGCCCATAGGCCCATTTCAACATCACATGTAACATTCATGCAAGAATGCAAACCCATTTGGGGAGACTACTCAACCCACCATCCGCTACTCTCCACCCGTACCAACCAAGCTCTCCATGTGGGGAACAACTCAACCCACCCAACCAAACTCTCCACTGGCAGCATAGCTGCTTTATCATATAACTGGAGGCCTAGCCTCTTTTAATAACTGGGGCAAAAGCCTTTTTCGGTAAACTAGGGCATAAGCCCTTTTTGCACTTCCTCCATCCATATAGAAACCCAACCCAATGCATTTATGAATACATCATGTGCATATCATACATATCATGTGCATATCATACATATCATGTGCATATCATACATATCATGTATATCAAAATCTCGTATATCAAATTCATGACTAAACCCTAGGGGTATAATGGTCATTTTTACCTACGGGCGAAATAGTCATTTTCATATTATAAGGGTATTTCTGTAATTTTACCAAATACTAGGGTTTCCATGCTCATTATCAGTTACTAACTATTCATTTGTGTGAACAGCATTTTTGGCCCATTTTTAGCGAAACCGAGTTATTGGGCCAAAAACCCCTAACGGGCCCTACATAGTCGGTTTTGTCATCTAGGCCCATTTAGCCCATAATTCATAATGGTGTCAACAGTCTTAACACGCAATTTAACAGGTTTTCATTTTCTACCAAATTTACCCAAATGGGCCCGAAAGCCCATTGGGCCTGATTTAACCTCTCGAGGCTCAACTTACCGTGAATGCCAAACATCACGCTCTTACCTTTTCCAACGTTCATGATCATCATCTTAGAGGATCTAATTAACCGATGAGCGTTTGCTTGCTCACAAGTCCTCGAAATGCCAGAATTTCGGCATTTTGGCATTTCAGCATTTATTGAGTTAAGCTACAAAAGAAGGTTCGTTACACACCTGTTTTGCGATATTCCTTGATAAGACCTCCTACACGATTTCTCCTATAATCAACCGTTAATAGGTCAGCTTCCCATAATTTAACCAAATCAAGAACCTTCTAATATTTATGCTTACCCATTCGGCCACCATCCATAAAGGCCTTAGGAACCTTACCTTTGCCGAGATTAATGAATAGATCTAGCCACTCCGGTGATCCAAGCTAATCCAAGTTGACACTATGCCTTGCTGCTCCTCCACTATATAAACTATAAAAATATTAAAAGAAGACCTCATAAAGCCTAAACCCATATTCGGCCACCTCCCTAAACTGGAGAGGTTTCGGCTTTTGGCCATAAGTTACTCTAGAATTTGAGCACTTACCACAGTCTTTCTCCTCTTGAATCTGTTATGCCTAAAAGATGAGGTAATTTGAACATCAACAAGTAAAAAGGGAAAAGAGAGTTACTGGTCAACAAAGATTCGGCACCCCCTAGCTTCACTGATTTCGGCTTTTGTGGTACTTCGACAGAGGTGGAAATAAAGAAAAGAATCAATGGATGAATGGAGGGAAGGAGTGGGCTGGTTTAGAAGAAGGAGAGGGAAGGAAAAAGATGAACAGAGAGTTGGTAGTTTCGGCTGCAAAAAGAAAAAGAAAGAAAAGCCTCTTCCTAAAGGGAGAAAATGACACACAAATACCTAAGTGCCGAAAATCCTTCACTAAACCCTTCTGCAGAAAATCCCCTCTCCAATCCCCCTTATTCGGCCAACTCTATCTTCATATCAAATCCCTAAAATCTCTCCCCTTATCCCTCCTTTATCCATGCATTTGACTGATTCAAACTCTCCTCTAGCAGAATCCACTTGGACTCCAACACTTACCCTTCCTGCACATAAAAATAAATGCATCTATTTGCCAACACAGGGAATCGATCCCAAGTCCTCCCTTAAGCTCCACATGCCACCTTTTTAGGAGCTTAGTGGCATCACCTTTGCCACTTTACTAAAGCTCTTTTTGTGATACATTTATCCCACAACTTTACATAAGGCCACCTAGCCAGAACCCCTTACTCTTGCACCTCTGCCAATAAGCTTCTATCATCATACAAGCTTAAGCGAGCAAACATCGCCTTTAACTCCGCCACAGTTCTACGACTCAGCGCATCAGCCACGACATTTGCCTTACCTGGATGATATTCAATCAAACAATCATAGTCTTTTAACAGCTTGATCCACCTTCGTTGTCTAAGATTCAGCTCTTTTTGAGTTAGCAAGTACTTAAGACTCTTATGATCCGTGTAAATAATGCATCTCTCTCCATACAAGTAGTGCCTCCATATCTTAAGTGCAAAAATCATCGCTGCCAACTTCAAGTCATGAGTAGGATAATTCAGCTCATGAGGCTTAAGCTACCGTGAAGCATAAGTGACCACTTTGCCCTCTTGCATCAACACACAGCCCAAACCTACATGTGATGCATCATCGCATACGAGTGAAATCTTTGCCGATAAATTTGAATCAACAGGTGCCTCCTCGATCGAACTTTCTTTAACTTTTCAAAAGCCTCTTGCTGCTTATTCGTCCAAACGAAAGGTGTTCCCTTCCTTATAAGTTTTGTTAATGGCGCTGCCAACATATAAAATCCTTCCACAAACCTTCTATAATAACCTACCAACCCTAGAAAACTTCAGATTTCTGTTACAGACCTCGGTGGCTTCCACTCCAAAATCGCCTCAATCTTTCGAGGGTCTACCTTAATCCCTTCCGCAGACACAACATGTCCTAAGAAGGTTACTTCATTCAGCCAAAACTCACACTTACTAAACTTTGCATAAAGTTACTTTTCCCTTAGCACTTGTAGCACAATCTGCAGATGCTCATCATGCTTCTCTTCCTTTTGCGAGTACACCAAGATATCATCAATAAAAACAACAACAAACTGATCCAAGTATGGCTGAAACACCCGATTCATCAAATCTATGAATGCTACCGGTGCGTTAGTTAAGCCAAAGGGCATAACCAAAAACTTGTAATGACCATATCGAGTTCTGAATGCCGTCTTATGGATATCCTCCTCTTTGACTCTCAACTAATGATATCCTGACCGAAGGTCAATCTTAGAGAACACCGAAGCTCCTTTCAGTTGATCAAACAGATCGTCGATTCTTGGCAATGGATACTTGTTCTTGATCGTCAGTTTGTTCAACTGGCGATAATTAATACACATTCACATGGTCCTATCTTTCTTCTTTACGAACAACACTGGGGCACCCCATAGAGAAATCTTTGGGTCTTATAAACCCCCTCCGCCATGAGTTCTTGAATCTGAGCTTTCAGTTCTACCAACTCTTTTGGTGCCATCCTATAAGGAGCAATGGACACTGGAGCCGTTCCAGGTCACAAGTCGATTCCAAACTCAACTTCTCTGTTGAGAGGTAGTCCAGGAAGTTCCTCCGAAAATATATCTTGGAACTCCTTAATGGTCTTAACTGACTCCACAGTCATCTCTGCAGGTTCAGCTTGACTCACAAATGCCAAAAAAGCCTCACAACCTTTCCGAATCAACTTCTCTGCCCTTAAAGCCGAAACAACATTAGACAAGTAATTCTTTCGCTTTCCAATGACCATTATTTCCTCATCTTTACAAGTTCTTAGCACCATTCTCTTAACAGCACAATCTAGCGTCGCCCTATGCTTGGTCAGCCAGTCCATCCCCAAAATAAGATCAAACTCCCCAAATGGTAGCTCCATCAAATCCCCTACAAATATCTCACCCTGTGTCTCTAAAGGCACTTCCTTAAAGAGTTTATTTACCTAACCGAGTGTCCCAAAGGGCTTAATATGGATACCCCACTCACGGTCTCCTCAGGAAGCACACCCAATGCCCCAGATACATCACAAGCAACATACGAGTGGGTAGAACCCACATCAATCAAAGTAGTGTAAGGCTTGCTATGAATGAGGAACGTACCGGTTATAACATCAGGAGTGTCACCTTCCTCACGACGTCGTGCAGCATAAACCAACGCCGGTTTGCCGAGCCTCGGCTTTGTCCGGCACCCCGCCGGTGCTCCACGTCCTCGTCCACCACCATTTCCACCTCTACCTTGCCCACGGCCCCTCGGTGGCGGTGGTCCTCCTCGCTGCGGTTGAACACCTCTCTGCTCCGCAGCTTGCTCCTGAGCTGCTCTCCGAGGACACTCTCTAAACTTATGCTCCTTTGACCCACATCGAAAACACGCTCCAGCCTTCGTTTCCAACATTCCCCATATGTGCTCGCCACGATCCTTGCAAAACTGCGGTTTAAAAGTATTTCCTGAGCCGGCTCCTCCACTCTAGCTCTTTTAACATTTCTATCTGCGACTGCACGAGGGTGGAATCCCTTCGAACTGGGTCGATCCTCTCACGATTCTCTCGTTGCTCTGTTTTACTTCCTCGGCTATCTTAGCCTTCTCCACTAATGCAGCGAAATCACGCTTCCTCTGTGGAGCTATCAACACTCTAAGCTCATCGCGGAGGCCATCCTCGAATCGAACGCTACGCTCATATTCAGTCGCAACTATTCTGCTAGCATTTCGACTCAGCCTCAAGAATTCTGCCTCATACTCCGCAACAGTCCTATTACCCTGAGCCAGATTCAAAAATTCCTTTTGGCGGGTATCCACATAACTCGCTCCAACATACCTCCCCTTAAAAGCAGACTTGAACAGCCCCTAAGTCACGCGTTCGATCGGGGTACTCTCCCTTACAGTGATCCACCACTGATATGCCTCATCTCTTAGCAATGACACGGCTCCCTTCAGCTTTTGCTCCACAGAGCCTTCGAGGTCGTCCATAATCCGCTTTGTTGCCTCTAACCAATACTCAGCCACGTTTGGGGCTACTCCAAATACGCCTCTAAAAACCTCTGCTCCGTTAGCCCGGAGTCGCTCAGAGATGGATCCTCTATTTACTGTCCCGGTGCTAGCTCCAGCAACCCTTTCTAGGACCCTTAGCATTGCTTGGGACAAAGCATCATCCCCCGCAGCCCGATCATACGACCCAGTCTCAGTTGTCTATGGCACAAATGTCTCCTCAGCTGGCCTATGCCTTGAGGATGAAGATTCAGCTTGCACTCTTCCACGGCTACATCCACGTCCGCGGCTTCGTCCACGTGTTCCCCTTGTACTCATATCGAATTATCTGATTACAAATTTTATGATATTAGTCAATTATTTCAGTTTTTATTAAGAGATGTCTTATGGAAATATGGTAATTCAGGGGTTGTTTTCGCAGCTACGTAGCCTAACTACAGTCTCAATCCTACTATTTGACAATTCTACCCTATCTACAGTACCATAGTAGGGCCTCAGTTTTATCCACAACATTTTATCAAAATTCACTAACGTAAAAGTAAGGGTACTTACAGACTTGGTGCCGGGGATTCAGTGTGCCACGTCTTTCTTCAAACCATTTAAAAATTAAAACATGCATTTGGTCAAAATTTTTTTTTCCCAAAACTGATTTAAAGTACCTCTGTTTTGAAATTCTCGATTTTAAACCCATTTAAAAACCCACAGCTGAGTTGTTGCTACTTGGCTCTGATACCACTATATGTAACACCCCAAACCCGGCCTGGACGTTATGCTCGAATCTGACGTGTCACACGCAGTTTAAAAATTCATGTTTCGTTTTATTATCTAAAAACTGACTATTGATGGCTAACCAGAGTGAATGGAGGCTGAGCACCAGGTAGGTATCTGAAACGGAGGAGGTGAGCCATGAAGGCTGCTTAAGTCCCAAGCTCTTATTTGGATCCAATCCTAGACATGCCCACAACCATTGCCACACTTTGGTAAACTGGTTGAAATTTCCTTAAAGTGGTTATCTTTGTTATACCAATTATGTGCGTCGTTATGTTATTTTGAAAGCAGGTATCACTTTGAAAACGCATCCTAAGTCTAGCCCATTTTGATTATTATCAGAAAATATAGAGTTATTTAAAGATAATCCTAAATAAATAGTTAAAATAGCCTTATTACAACCCAAATATGAATAATATTAAAAGTGAAGATAAACTGAAAGAAAAACCATTTATTTGTTGGAAAGTCCAAACGTGATCATCATGGCCACCCCAAATCCTCTCCGGCTCCAAGTCCCCATATCAAGGCTCACCTGCAAAGATTAGAAAGAAAGGGGGTGAGTTAGGAAAACTCAGTGTGAAACAAGCTCCCTTCAGAGCCCAAGTCAACATCAGCCTACTGGGCCTAAGCCCAAATTTAGTTGCCACATATACTGGGCCGAAGCCTTTATTTGTTCATATACTGGGCCGAAGCCTTTTCATTATTCATATCACTGGGCCGAAGCTTTTTTCTGTAACAGTATGGCCCAGAGGCCCATTTCAACATCACATGTAACATTCATGCAAGGATGCAAACCCATTTGGGGAGACTACTCAACCCACCATCCGCTACTCTCCACCCGTACCAACCAAGCTCTCCATATGGGGAACAACTCAACCCACCCAACCAAACTCTCCACTAGCAGCATAGCTGATTTATCATATAACTGGAGGCCTAGCCTCTTTTAATAATGGGCAAAAGCCCTTTTCGTGATGGCGGGGCATAAGCCCTTTTTGCACTTCCTCCATCCATATAGAAACCCAACCTAATGCATTTATGAATACATCATGTGCATATCATACTTATCATGTGCATATCATACATATCATGTGCATGTCATACATATCATGTGCATATCATACATATCATGTATATCAAAATCTCGTATATCAAATTCATAACTAAACCCTAGGGGTATAATGGTCATTTTTACCTAGGGGCGAAATAGTCATTTTCATATTATAAGGGTATTTCTGTAATTTTACCAAATACTAGGGTTTTCATGCTCATTATCAGTTACTAACTATTCATTTGTGTGAACAACATTTCTGGCCCATTTTTAGCGAAACCGAGTTATTAGGCCAAAAACCCCTAATGGGCCCTACATAGCCGGTTTTGTCATCTAGGCCCATTTAGCCCATAATCCATAATGGTGTCAATAGTCTTAACACGCAATTTAACAGGTTTTCATTTTCTACCAAATTTACCCAAATGGGCCCGAAAGCCCATTGGGCCCGATTTTAACCCCTCGAGGCCCAACTTACTGTGAATGCCAAACATCACGCTCTTACCTTTTCCAACGTTCATGATCATCATCTTAGAGGATCTAATTAACCAATGAGCGTTTGCTTGCTCACAAGTCCTCGAAATGCCAGAATTTCGGCATTTCGGCTTTTCGGTATTTATTGAGTTAAGCTACAAAAGAAGGTTCGTTACACACCTGTTTTGCGATATTCCTTGGTGAGACCTCCTACATGATTTCTCTTATAATCAACCGTTAATAGGTCAGCTTCCCATAATTTAACCAAATCAAGAACCTTCTACTATTTATGCTTACCCATTCGGCCACCATCCATAAAGGCCTTAGGAACCTTACCTTTGCCGAGATTAATGAACAGATCTAGCCACTCCGGTGATCCAAGCTAATCCAAGTCAACACTACGCCTTGCTGCTTCTCCACTATATAAACCATAAAAATATTAGAAGAAGGCGCCATAAAGCCTAAACCCATATTCTGCCACCTCCCTAAACTGGAGGCTTTTGGCCATAAGTTACTCTAGAATTCGAGCACTTACCACAATCTTTCTCCTCTTGAATCTGTTATGCCTAAAAGATGAGGTAATTTGAACATCAACAAGTAAAAAGGGAAAAGAGAGTTACTGGTCAACAAAGATTCGGCACCCCCTAGCTTCACTGATTTCGGCTTTTGCGGTACTTCGGCAGAGGTGGAGATAAAGAAAAGAATCAATCGATGAATGGAGGGAAGGAGTGGGATGGTTTGAAAAGAGGAGAGGGAAGGAAAAAGATGAACAGAGAGTTGGTAGTTTCGACTGCAAAAAGAAAAAGAAAGAAAAGCCTCTTCCTAAAGGGAGAAAACGGCACACAAATACCTAAGTGCCGAAAATCCTTCACTAAACCCCTCTGCCGAAAATCCCCTCTCCAATCCCCCTTATTCGGCCAACTCTATCTCCATATCAAATCCCTAAAATCTCTCCCCTTATCCCTCCTTAATCCATGCATTTGACTGATTCAAACTCTCCTCTAGCAGAATCCACTTGGACTCCAACACTTACCCTTCCTGCACATAAAAATAAATGCATCTATTTGCCAACACAAGGAATCGATCCCAAGTCCTCCCTTAAGCTCCACATGCCACCTTTTTAGGAGCTTAGTGGCATCACCCTTGCCACTTTACTAAAGCTCTTCTTGTGATACATTTCTCTCACAACTTTACATAAGGCCACCTAGCCAGAACCCCTAACTCTTAAGTCCAAAATTCAGAAATTCAACCGGGTTTTGGCCAACACATGGGCCTTCCATAAGCCCATTTACATACTCAAAATATGAATTTCACAACCAAATAACAAATTTTAAAAACTTTACCAAATATTGAGAACCGCGAATAAATCCGAAAATCAGGATGTTACACTTTGAATTAATATTTAGATTTGTAGTAATTAAAATTAATGCTAATTAAGCTAAAATATTGAATGCCCTAACTAAATTGAAATATTGAATGTTTTCTTTTATTGTAACATATTCTAGTCTAATGTGGTTATAACACTTCCTATAAAAGCCAATTTTTTCCCCTACGAATCTAGTTCGAAATTAATTTTACGAACCAAATTTAACTAGTAACATCAGATTCGCGCAATATGGCAAGCTTTAATGTTTAATCCGTACTAGTGGTTTTATTATTAACTTGTGGGGCAGTAATGGCTACGAAGGACAACGATCAGATTATGAAGGAAAATAATTGTGAAACTAAATTGCCCTGTGTTATAGATGCTTTCACTAGTATTTTCCAGACAAGGAGTATTTCTAGCAAGTGTTGAGGCGAACTTGATGTGTTGGGAAAAGTTTGCCACTCAGCATTAGTAAAGAGGACACTTGAAAATCCTCTATTAAAAGACCTAAACCCAACGACAATTATAGCGAAGAGCATTCAAACATGGAATAATTGCCTGGCATTGATCGATTCACCATCTCCATCTGCTTAAGGATAAAGGATTGCTTAAGCAAGAAATGGTTACCAGACGTAAGGGCCCAAAACTGTTCTTTTGTCTTTATTTCTGATATTGTTCCGGAAGCTTATTAAAATGTGTCATTAAATTTAGGCCTAGTGAAATTATATTTAGTTGTACGGAAATTAAATGGTTCTATAGAAGCCATTACTTAATACACTATGATTTTATACATGTCATTATTTTTAATTTTATAGCACTGGAACTCGGTAACTATCTCAAATCGAGCACTAGATATTGTTTCATATTGTTTAAATTGACACAAATATGATTATTATAAACATTAAGTTTATTTCAATAATGTGGAATTGGAATGTTCTACCGTGGTGTGAAATTGAAACAATCTCGGTTCCCTGAAAGTCTTTATACAATTTAAATTCACATTGCCTTTCAGGGAAAAATACCTTGACTTCTCGAAGTTTTGAAAAGACACATATCGTGCCACGGAATATCTTCCAAAAGACATGCACTATCATTTATAATAGTTCCTTGCCGATGGACTCCTTTGTTTCGTTTTCCATTTTCACTCCTCCGATACTAATCTAATAGTTATGACCACTTTTGTTTCTGTAGAGGAGAGGCAATCTTGAAATCCCCATCGAAAGGGATGTAACAATTCAAAGTCTTAACTTGATTTCCTTAATCTTCTTTCTTTAGATTACATGTTTTTATCAACATCGAGAATGAAACTCCAAATATGTCAGCAATATACGTCCCACATTCTCCCTATTAAAAAAGGTTCAATTTATATAAAAACTTAATCCTATTCATTATTTGGGCAATACCTACGATGATTCATCGAAATTTAACGTCATTTGTCTTGTTTCCAATTTTAACTCTCTAAGAGAAGTTTTCATTTTCCTAGTTCCATTACTTATTCCACTAAAAGCTTCCATTCATATTTTAGAAAAATTGGGCTGGAAAGCTTACACTTAAAAAGTAAATGTAGAACGAATAAGACAATAGCCTAATTGGAGTCTCACGATAAAGACATACATTAACATAATTTCAGAATAGGAAATATTTTTGATGAATTAATTTTTAATTTCAATCATTTAGTTGCCATTATCTAGTTTACAAATATGATAAGTGTGACAAAAACTTGTTAACAACAACAAGGTTATAAGATTTTACACTTCGCATAACTATTTCTAAATTGTGGCACATACATCTCACTGGTAGGGGAATCTAGTATAGCTCATTCAATTTTGAGATACACGTAAATTTTCAACCATCAACATAACAAGTGCATACACAACTTAAAAAAAATTAGAAACATAGGACGGCACACATAACGAATATGTGTGCCTATTTCCGTATGTTATTTTCTCCATATTATCGTCCAGGTGTTTGGTTTGGAGTAGACGTAACAGTTCAATCCTAGTTTCAATGCAGAAACACATGTACGACATAATCCTCTTTATTGAACCTTATTATCGTGATTCGTTTAATGGCATTTAAGAATTATAAAGGGAAGAATAAATCTGTGTCTTTGAATTAAAATTCAGATTTGTAGTAATTAAAATTAATGCCAATTAAGCTGAAATATTGAATGTTTTCAGTCTAATGTGGTTATAACACTTCCTATAAATGCCAATTTTTTCCCGTACAAATCTCGTTTGAAATTAATTTTACGAACCAAATTTAACTAGTAACATCAGATTCGCGTAGTATGGCAGGCTTTAATGTTTTTTTCCCGTACTAGTGGTTTTATTCTTAACTTGTAGGGCAGTAATGGCTACGAAGGAGAATGACCAGATTATTAAGGAAAACAATTGTGAAACTATAATGGGTTTGCCCTGTGTTATAGATGCTTTCACGAGTATTTTCAAGACAGGGAGTATTCCTAGCAAGTGTTGCGGTGAACTTGTTGTGGTGGGAAAAGTTTGCAGCTCAGCATTAGTAAAGAGGACACTTGAAAATCCTCTATTCAAAGACCTAAACCCAACGACAATTATAGCGAAGAGCATGCAGACATGGAATAATTTCCTTGCACTGATCGATTCACCATCTCCGTCTGCTTAAGGATAAAGGATTGCTTAAGCTAACAAATGGTTACCAGAAGTAAGGGCCCAAAACTATTGTTTTGTCTTTATTTCTGATATTGTTCTGGAAGCTTCATTAAAATGTGTCATTAAATTTAATCCTAGTAAAATTATTTTTAGTTGTACGGAAATTAAATGGTTATATAGAAGCCATTACTTAATACACTATGATTCTATACATACCATTATTTTTAATTTTATAACACTGGAACTCAGTAACCATCTCAAATCGAGCACTAGATATTGTTTCATATTGTTTAAATTGACACAAATCTGAATATTATAAACATTAAGTTCATTTCAATAATGTGGAATTGGAATGTTCTAGCGTGGTGTGAAATTAAAACAATCTCGGTTCCTTGAAAGTCTTTATACAATTTAAATTCACATTGCTGTTCAGGGAAAAATACCTTGACTTCTCGAAGTTTTGAAAAGACACATATCGTGTCATGAATTATCTTCCAAAGGACATGCACTATCATTTGTAATAGTTCCTTGCCGATGGGCTTCTTTGTTCCGTTTTCCATTTTCACTCCTCCGATACTAATCTAATAGTTATGACCACTTTCATTTCCGTAGAGGAGAGGCAATGTTGAAATCCTCGTTGAAAGGGATGTAACAATTCAAAGTCTTAACTTGATTTCCTTATTCTTCTTTCTTTAGATTACATGTTTTTATCAACATCGAGAATGAAACTCCAAATATGTCGGCAACTTACATCCTACATTCTCCCTATTTAAAAAGGTTCAATTTATATAAAAACTTAATCCTATTCATTATTTGGGCAATACCTACGACAGTTACTGAAATTTAACGTCATTTGTTGTTTCCAATTTAACTCTCTAAGAGAAGTTTTCATTTTCCTAGTTCCATTACTTATTCCACTAAAAGCTTCCATTCTAATTTTAGAAAAATTGGGTCGGAAAGCTTACACCTAAAAAGTTAACGTAGAACGAATAAGACATTAACCGAATTGGAGTCCCACGATAAAGACATACATCGACTTAATTTCAGAACAGGAAATATTTTGATGATTTAATTTTTAATTTCAAACATTTAGTTGCCATTTTCAATTTTACAAATATGACAAGTGTGATAAAAACTTGTTAACAATTTTACGCTTCGCATAACTATTTCTAAATTGTGGCACATACATCTCACTAGTAGGGGAATCTAGTATAGCTCATTCAATTTTGAGATACACTTCAATTTTTAACCATCAACATAATAAGTGCATGCATAACTTAAAAAAATTAGAAACATAGGACGGCATACATAACGAATATGTGTGACTGTAATGCATATGTACTATTTCCCATATTGCTTTTTCCATATGTTATTTTCTCCATATTATCGTCCAAGTGTTTTGTTTGGACTAGACATAACAGTTCAATCCTAGTTTCAATACAGAAACACATGTACGACATAATCATCTTTATTGAACCTTATTTTCGTGATTC
This sequence comes from Gossypium anomalum, assembly GCA_025698475.1. Classification (NCBI taxonomy): domain Eukaryota; kingdom Viridiplantae; phylum Streptophyta; class Magnoliopsida; order Malvales; family Malvaceae; genus Gossypium; species Gossypium anomalum. Next base: position 23,005,153 of record CM046960.1, on the reverse strand, counting down.
GTTTAATGCCATTTAAGAATTATAAAGGGAAGTATAAATGTGTGTCTTTGAATTAATATTCAGATTTGTAGTAATTAAAATTAATGCCAATTAAGCTGAAATATTGAATGTTCTAATTAAATTGAAGTATTGAATGTTTTCTTTTATTGTAACGTATTCTAGTCTAATATGGTTATAACACTTCCTATAAATGCCAGTTTTTTCCCCTACAAATCTCGTTTGAAATTAATTTTACGAAGCAAATTTAGCTACTAACATCAGATCCGTGCAGTATGGCAAGCTTTAATGTTTATTCGGTACGAGTGGTTTTATTCTTAACTTGTGGGGCAGTAATGGCTACGAAGGAGAATGACTAGATTATGAAGGAAAATAATTGTGAAACTAAAATGGGTTTGCCCTGTGTTATAGAAGCTTTCACTAGTATTTTCAAGACAGGGAGTGTTTCTAACAAGTGTTATGGTGAGCTTGTTGTGTTGGGGAAAGTTTGCCACTCAGCATTAGTAAAGAGGACACTTGAAAATCCTCTATTCAAAGACCTAAACCCAACGACAATTATAGCGAACAGCATTCAGACATGGAATAATTACCTTGCCTTGATCGATTCACCATCTCCATCTGCTTAAGGATAAAAGATGGCTTAAGCTAACAATGGTTACCACACGTAAGGGCCCAAAATTGTTCTTTTGTCTTTATTTCTGATATTGTTCCAAAAAATTCATTAAAATGTATCATTAAATTTAAGCCTAGTGAAATTATGTTTAGTTGTACGGAAATTAAATGGTGCTATAAAAGCCATTACTTAATACACTATGATTTTATACATGCCATTATTTTTAATTTTATAGCACTGGAACTCGGTAACCATCTCAAATCGAGCACTAGATATTGTTTCATATTGTTTAAATTGACACAAATAAGATTATTATAAACATTAAGTTCATTTCAATAATATGGAATTGGAATGTTCTAGCGTGGTGTAAAATTGAAACAATCTCCGTTCCTTGAAAGTCTTTATACAATTTAAATTCACATTACCTTTAAAGGAAAAATACCTTGACTTCTCGAAATTTTAAAAAGACACATATCATACCATAAAATATCCTCCAAATGACATCCACTATAATTTGTAATAGTTCTTTGCCTATGGACTCCTTTGTTTCATTTTCCAGTTTCACTCCTTCGATACTAATCTAATAGTTATGACTACTTTCATTTCTGTAGAGGAGAGGCAATCTTGAAATCATCGTTGAAAGTGCTGTAACGATTCAAAGTCTTAACATGATTTCCTTATTCTTCTTTTTTTAGACTACATGTTTTTGTCAACATCAAGAATGAAACTCCAAATATGTCGGCAACGTATGTCCCACATTCTCCGTATTAAAAAAGATTGAATTTATATAAAAACTAAATCCCATTCATTATTTGGGCAATACCTACGACAGTTATTGAAATTTAACGTCATTTGTTGTTTCCAATTGAACTCTCTAGGAGAATTTTTCATTTTCCTAGTTCCATTACTTATTCCACTAAAAGCTTCCATTCATATTTCAGAAAAATTGGGTCGGAACGCTTACACATAAAAAATTAACATAGAACGAATAAGACAATAAGCGAATTGGAGTCCCACGATAATGGCACACATCAACTTAATTTCAAAACGGGAAATATTTTTGATGAATTAATTTTGAATTTCAATCATCTAGATTCCATTTTCCATTTTACAAATATGATAAGTGTGATAAAAACTTGTTAACAACAACAAGGTTAAAAGATTTTACACTTCGCATAAATATTTCTAAATTGTGGCACATATATATCACAGTTAGGGGAATCTAGTATAGCTCATTCAATTTTGAGAAATACGTGAATTTTTAACCATCAACATAACAAGTACATACACAACTTCAAAAAATTAGTAATATAGGACGGCACACATAACGAATATGTGTGCCTGTAATGCATGTGTACTATATCCCATATTGCTTTTTCCATATGGTATTTTCTCCATATTATCGTCCAGGTGTTTGATTTGGAGTAGACGTAATAGTTCAATCCTAGTTTCAACACAGAAACGCATGTACGACATAGTCATCTTTATTGAACCTTATTTTTATGATTTGTTTAATGTCATTTAAGAACTATGAAGGGAAGTATAAATGTGTGTCTTTGAATTAATATTTAGATTTGTAGAAATTAAAATTAATGCTAATTAAGCTGAAATACTGAATGTCCTAATTAAATTGAAATATTGAATGTTTCCTTTTATTGTAACGTATTCTAGTCTAATGTGGTTATAACACTTCCTATAAATGCCAATTTTTTCCCGTACAAATCTTGTTCGAAATTAATTTTACGAACCAAATTTAGCTAGTAACATCAGACCCGCACAGTATGGCAAGCTTTAATGTTTATTCGGTACTAGTTGTTTTATTCTTAACTTATGGGGTAGTAACAGCTAAGAAGGAGAACGACCAGATTATTAAGGAAAATAATTGTGAAACTAAAATGGGTTTGCCCTGTGCCATAGAAGCTTTCGCGAGTATTTTCAAGACAGGGAGTGTTTCTATCAAGTGTTGCGGTGAGCTTGTTGTGTTGGGAAAAGTTTGCCACTCAGCATCGGTAAAGAGGACACTTGAAAATCTTCTATTCAAAGACCTAAACCCAATGGCAATTATAGCAAAGAGCATTCAGACATGGAATAATTGCCTTGCCTTGATCGATTCACCATCTCCGTCTGCTTAAGGATAAAGGATTGCTTAAGCTAACAAATGGTTACCAGACGTAAGGGCCTAAAATTGTTCGTTTGTCTTTATTTCTGATATTATCCCGGAAGCTTCATTAAAATGTGTCATTAAATTTAAGCCTAGTGAAATTATGTTTAGTTGTACAAAAATTAAATGGTTCTATAGAAAGCCATTACTTAATACACTATGATTTTATACATGCCATTATTTTTAATTTTATAGCACTGGAACTCGGTAACCATCTCAAATTGAGCACTAGATATTGTTTCACATTGTTTAAATTGACATAAATATGATTATTATAAACATTAAGTTTATTTCAATAATATGGAATTGGAATGTTCTAGCGTTGTGTAAAATTGAAACAATCTCCATTCCTTGAAAGTCTTTATACAATTTAAATTCACATTACCTTTAAAGGAAAAATACCTTGACTTCTCTAAGTTTTAAAAAGACATGTCGTGCCACAAAATTTCCTCCAAATGACATGCATTATAATTTGTAATAGTTCCTTGCCTATGGACTCCTTTGTTTCATTTTCCAAATTCACTCCTTCGATACTAATCTAATAGTTATGACTACTTTTGTTTCTGTAGAGGAGAGGCAATATTGAAATCCTCGTTGAAAGTCCTGTAACGATTCAAAGTCTTAACTTGATTTCCTTATTCTTCTTTCTTTAGATTACATGTTTTTGTCAACATCAAGAATGTAACTCCAAATATGTCGACATTGTATGTCCTACATTCTCCGTATTAAAAAAGGTTCAATTTATATAAAAACTAAATCCCATTCAATATTTAGGCAATACCTACGACAGTTATTGAAATTTAACGTCATTTGTTATTTCTAATTTAATTCTCTAGGAGAATTTTTCATTTTCCTAGTTCCATTACTTATTGCACTAAAAGCTTCCATTCATATTTCAGAAAAATTGGGTCAGAACGCTTACACATAAAAAATTAACGTAGAACGAATAAGACAATAACTGAATTGGAGTTATACAATAAAGACATACATCTACTAATTTCAGAACATGAAATATTTTTGATGAACTAATTTTTAATTTCAATCATTTAGTTGCCATTTTCCATTTTACAAATATGATAAGTTTGATAAAAACTTGTTAACAACAACAAGGTTATAAGATTTTACTCTTCGCATAACTATTTCTAAATTGTGGCACATACATCTCACCAGTAGGGGAATCTATTATAGCTCATTCAATTTTGAGATACACGTGAATTTTTGACCATCAATAAAAGAAGTACATACACAACTTAAAAAAATTAGAAACATAAGACGGTACACATAACGAATATGTGTGCCTGTAATGCATGTGTACTATATCCCATATTGCTTTTTCCATATGTTATTTTCTCCATATTATCGTCCAGGTGTTTGGTTTGGAGTAGACGTAAGAGTTCAATCCTAGTTTCAACGCAGAAACACATGTACGACATAATCATCTTTATTGAACCTTATTTTCATGATTCGTTTAATGCCATTTAAGAATTATAAAGGGAAGTATAAATGTGTGTCTTTGACTCAATATTCAGATTTGTAGTAATTAAAATTAATGCCAATTAAGCTGAAATATTGAATGTTCTAATTAAATTGAAATATTGAATGTTTTCTTTTATTGTAACATATTCTAGTCTAATATGGTTATAACACTTCCTATAAATGCCAATTTTTCCCCTACAAATCTTGTTCGAAAGTAATTTTACGAACCAAATTTAGCTAGTAACATCAGATCTGCACAGTATGGCAAGCTTTAATGTTTATTCGGTACTAGTGGTTTTATTCTTAACTTGTGGGGTAGTAATGGCTACGAAGGAGAACGACCAGATTATTAACGAAAATAATTGTGAAACTAAAATGGGTTTGCTCTTTGTTATAGAAGCTTTCACAAGTATTTTCAAGATAGGGAGTGTTTCTAACAAGTGTTGCGGTGAGCTTGTTGTGTTTGGAAAAGTTTGCCACTCAGCATTAGTAAAGAGGGCACTTGAAAATCCTCTATTCAAAGACCTAAACCAAACGACAATTATAGCGAAGAGCATTCAGACATGGAATAATTGCCTTGCCTTGTTCGATTCACCATCTCCGTCTACTTAAGGATAAAGGATTGCTTAAGCTATCAAATGGTTACAAGACGTAAGGGCGCAAAATTGTTCGTTTGTCTTTATTTCTGATATTGTTCAGGAAGCTTCATTAAAATGTGTCATTAAATTTAAGCCTAGTGAAATTATATTTAGTTGTACGAAAATTAAATGTTTCTATAGAAAGCCATTACTTAATACACTATGATTTTATACATGCCATTATTTTTAATTTTATAGCACTGGAACTCGGTAACCATCTCAAATCGAGCACTAGATATTGTTTCATATTGTTTAAATTGACACAAATAAGATTATTATAAACATTAAGTTCATTTCAATAATATGGAATTGGAATGTTCTAGCGTGGTGTAAAATTGAAACAATCTCCGTTCCTTGAAAGTCTTTATACAATTTAAATTCACATTACCTTTAAAGGAAAAATACCTTGACTTCTTGAAGTTTTAAAAAGACACATATCGTGCCACAAAATATCTTCCAAATGACATGCACTATAATTTGTGATAGTTCCTTGCCTATGGACTCCTTTGTTTCATTTTCCAGTTTCACTCCTTCGATACTAATCTAATAGTTATGACTACTTTCGTTTTTGTAGAGGAGAGGCAATATTGAAATCCTCATTGAAAGTGCTATAACGATTCAAAGTCTTAACTTGATTTCCTTATTCTTCTTTCTTTAGATTACATGTTTTTGTCAACATCAAGAATGAAACTCCAAATATGTCGGCAACGTATGTCCCACATTCTCCCTATTAAAAAAGGTTCAATTTATATAAAAACTAAATCCCATTCATTATTTGGGTAATACCTATGATAGTTATTGAAATTTAACGTCATTTGTTGTTTCCAATTGAACTCTCTAGGAGAATTTTTCATTTTCCTAGTTCCATTACTTATTCCACTAAAAGCTTCCATTCATATTTCAGAAAAACTGGGTCGGAACGCTTACACATAAAAAATTAACGTAGAACGAATAAGATAATAAGTGAATTGGAGTCCCACGATAATGACACACATCGACTAAATTTTAGAACGGGAAATATTTTTGATAAATTAATTTTGAATTTCAATAATTTAGTTTCCATTTTCCATTTTTCAAATATGGTAAGTGTGATAAAAACTTGTTAACAACAACAAGGTTACAAGATTTTACACTTTGCATAACTATTTCTAAATTGTGGCACATATATATCACAGGTAAGGGAATCTAGTATAGCTCATTCAATTTTGAGAAACACATGAATTTTTAACCATCAACATAACAAGGACATACACAACTTTAAAAATTTAGAAATATAGGACGGCACACATAACGAATATGTGTGCCTGTAATGCATGTGCACTATATCTCATATTGCCTTTTCCATATGTTATTTTCTCCATATTATCGTCCAGGTGTTTGGTTTGGAGTAGACGTAACAGTTCAATCCTAGTTTCAATGCAGAAACGCATGTACAACATAGTCATCTTTATTGAACCTTATTTTTTTCGTGATTCGTTTAATGCCATTTAAGAACTATAAAGGGAAGTATAAATGTGTATCTTTGAATTAATATTTAGATTTGTAGAAATTAAAATTAATGCTAATTAAGCTGAAATATTGAATGTCCTAATTAAATTGAAATATTGAATGTTTTCTTTTATTGTAACGTATTCTAGTCTAATGTGGTTATAACACTTCCTATAAATGCCAGTTTTTTCCCCAACAAATCTCGTTCAAAATTAATTTTACGAACCAAATTTAACTAGTAACATCAGATTCGTGTAGTATGGCAAGCTTTAATGTTTATTCTGCACTAGCGGTTTTATTCTTAACTTTTGGGGCAGTAATGGCTACGAAGAAGAACGACCAAATTATTAAGGAAAATAATTGTGACACTAAAATGGATTTGCCTTGTGTTATAGATGCTTTCACAAGTATTTTCAAGACAGGGAGTATTTCTAGCAAGTGTTGCGGCGAACTTGTTGTGTTGGGAAAAGTTTGCCACTCAGCATTAGTCAAAATGACACTTGAAAATCCTCTATTCAAAGACCTAAACCTAACGACAATTATAGTGAAGAGCATTCAGACATGGAATAATTGCCTTGCATTGATTGATTCACCATCTCCGTCTGCTTAAGGATATAATATTGCTTAAGCTAACAAATGGTTACTAGACATAAGGGCTTGTCTTTATTTCTGATATTGTTCTGAAATATTCATTAAAATGTGTCATTAAATTTAAGCCTAGTGAAATTATATTTAGTTGTACGGAAATTAAATGGTCCTATAGAAGCCATTACTTAATAAACTAGATTTTATACATGCCATTATTTTTAATTTTATAGCACTGGAACTCGGTAACCATCTCAAATCGAGCACTAGATATTGTTTCATATTGTTTAAATTGACACAAATAAGATTATTATAAACATTAAGTTCATTTCAATAATGTGGAATTCAAATGTTCTAGCGTGGTGGGAAATTGAAACAATCTCGGTTCCTTTAAAGTCTTTATACAATTTAAATTCACATTACCTTTAAGGGAAAAATACCTTGACTTCTCGAAGTTTTGAAAAGACACATATCGTGCCACAAGATATCCTCCAAATGATATGCACTATAATTTGTAATAGTTCCTTGCCTATGGAATCCTTTGTTTCCTTTTCCAGTTTCACTCTTTCGATACTAATCCAATAGTTATGACTACTTTCGTTTCCATAGAGGAGAGGCAATCTTGAAATCCTCGTCGAAAGTGCTGTAACGATTCAAAGCCTTTACTTGATTTCTGTGAAAAATAAAATAAAATAAATGAAATGAAATGAAATAAAGAACACACAAATTTTACGTGGAAACCCTTTCGGGAAAAAACCACGGGCAGATGAGAAGAAAAAATTCACTATGTCGAAAAATTTTCATCAATACAAGAGAAATAGACTATGTCTATTTATAGGTTTGTAAAGCCATATTCTAGTAGGATTGAAACACCTTATCCGAATAAATATAAAATAGATAGAGTTTAATAAGGTTTAAAAAACCTTATTCTAAAATAAAATAAAAGAAGTCTAGTTCTATATGGATTTTACTTTTATTTTATTTTCCATCGTATTTTATTTAAATAAGAATTCGGGTCACTTAATTCTAACAATCTCTACCTTGACACAAATTCTCAATGAACAAGTTCTTCATCGCGAACAAGTTCTCCACCTCTTCCATAAAACCCCTGTAATAGCCCAAATTCACCCGGGCTTAGTAAACCAAACAGAAAACCAAAATAAATAAAGTCCCTTTTATACAAGTCCATTTAAAAAAGAAATAAAGCCCAATTATACCCCATAAACCATTACACCCGAGGCCCAATTACAACACTACCCTGCAGACCCAACGTATTACATTACAAACCCATTTCTAAGCCTACCCTTGACCCAATCTAATGAAGCCCAGGAAGGCCCAAACAGCAAGCAAAACACGGAAGGCCCTAGGGTTTCAGAAACCCTAGGCGCCGCAAATGGAATCCTCCAAAAATTAAATCAGTACACCGTTCCATCTACCCCATCAACGCTGTGATTCTCGGTCCCGAATCTGGTTGTAGTTGAAGCCGAATGAAAGCAGATTAGTGTCAGCACCATCGTTATCAGGGATTAATCATCCTGGCTCACTAATTTCCTCGCGAGACATCTGCAAAATGAAAGAAAAACAATAGAAAATAGGGGCAAAATATGGAAAGAAATCAAAAGATTTCTTTCCCAGACTGTAAATCACTTACAAAGGGTTATAAAAAACCATCTTTTTCTGATTTGTAACACACGATTTTTCCAGAGAGAAATATAAACACAGATTCAACAGAGCATAGTATTATCAACTTACAGTAACCAATCGAGTACAAAGGTGAATATTTTTAACATATATTACGAATATTGAAAAGGGAAAATGATACCTTTAATCGATGTTGAAAAGGGAAGTTTTTTTTACCTCCAAACACCGTGTACGGTGGAGATGACGGGGGCGCGTGAGCATGTGCAGGTCCCTGAACGGAGGTCCGATGACACTCCAAGAACCCCTCCCCAGCTCTCTTTCAGAGAGTTTCTTTCTTTTTTTTTTTTTAAGAGTAGATACAAAAATGATTCTTAAGCTTAAAAATTTGGCTTATATAGCCTTGATGAAGCGACGATGTATTAGAACCCCAGGATCCGCGCGTTGACACGATTACCCGGGGAGGATCCGCGTGTTTTTGAGGATTGGGTTAATTACCCAATTAGTCCCTCTACCCTCTTTATGTTTACGGTTTATTTTATTTCATTTATGATTCAGACCTGATATTTTGTTTTAGTTTTAGTTTAATCCCTACAGTGACTGTTTGAAGTCCAAGATTAAAACGCAGTCGTTTTGGGAATAGGGGAATTTGCCCAATGAGTCCCTTTTATTTTATGCACGTTTTAATTAGGAGCTTAACTCAGTTTTATTTTTAAATTCACCCTTGTAATTTTGCTGAAATTTGAATTTAACCTCATACATTTATTTCTATTATTATTATATGCATAAAACTTTTATATTGTTATTTGTTTTATTTTTAATCTTATTTTTATATTATATTATATAATTATTTTATTATATATTATTGTTATTTATTATATATCACTTTTCACAAATTATTATTATTATTTTACTTGTATTATATACTTATTAATTATTTATATATATTGTTCTTACATATATACTTTTGTTATTTTATATCTATCACATTTCTTATTTCCTATATATTTAGATTATATTTTATTATATAACATTTATTATTTTATATATATTACTTATTATTTTTATTTTTATACATGTTATGTATATCATATATTATCTATTATATTATTTATGTTTATATTATTCATTATATTACTTAAATTTTAAAATTTGTAAATTAGATTATATTTTTAATTCATATTATACACATATTAAATTATTATTTATTTATTTATTATGTATTATTTTATGTTAAAATGATATTTTTATATTATGTGTTATTTTATAAATTCTTTTACATGTTTTTATTTTTTTTACCCGATATATTTTATATATAATTATTATTCTTTTATAAATATTTTGTTATTATATTTCATATGTCGCATAGCAAATACTATTTTAAGATTATTATTAAATATTATGTCTTTATTTGTGATATATGTATATTCTGTTAACAATAACTGGTTTCATTTTTTTTATATATTGCATATATCATATGTTATTTTATATTTATTATTACATTTCATGAATACGTACATTAATATTATATTACCTTTTTTGTATATTATGCATTATTTAATTATTACTTATGTTTGTATGTTCATTCATTCTCAACACATGCTATGTATATATCTTTGTATGCATATTGTTAATATTCGCTATATATATTATTTTTTTTATATGTATGTATCTAATGCACGGTCTTTATATTATTTCCATCATCTTGTTTAAATGCACCTATTATTTACCTACTACAATAATATGTTACTATGTACGATTTATAATGCAATACAATTCCCCACGCATCATTTTTTTAAAAAAAGGAAGGCTCCAAAGTTTTCAAAAAATATAAAGGTAATGCTTGATGTTCGGAAATTTCGAGAAAGTAGTGCCCTAACTTATCGGGTTGCGAATTTTCTCGTTGAGTTCGAATAGTTAGGTACCCTTCTAAGTTTTAAAGTTTTTCAAAATATAAGCAATTGTCTTGGAATTGCAAAGCAATATATCCTAACTTATTGGATGTAGCGTTTTGTTGTTTCGAGATAGGAATTTCCAAAAGCTAACCTGGTGTCAATACTTTGATACAAGTGAATTCCAATTTTCAAAATCAAAATATTTTAAAGAAGATTATATCTTAAAACTTTTAAATTTCCGACATTAAAGACACTTGATAATCAATTAGGTACCAATTTTTTGGGCGTTACAATGGTGCTAATCCTTCCTTGTACATAACTGACTCCCGAACCTGTTCTTTTGATTTCGTAGACCAAAACCAACAATTTTAAAACAAAATGTTTTAAAGGTGATCCAATCACACCTAAAAAGATTGGTGGCGACTCCCGTTTTCGTTTTTCTTAAGGTCGATTCCCATTTTCCAAAAACTCGATTTAAAGATGGTCTCGACAGCTTGGCGACTCCACTGAGGACGTTTAAGAGAGTCAGGCCGTGTAATTGATTATCTCCTGTCTTAATGTCGGAAATCAAAAATTTTAAAAATTTAATCCTCTTTGCATAACATGTGTTTGTATTATTGCATGTGTTGCTATATTCTGATACGCATTGCATTTGCATGACCGTTGTGGTCACACCCTTAAGTGGGAGTAAGAAGCTACACCTTCGTGAGGTTTTCGCCTCCGTCCAGGATAGTGGATCACTTTCGGGATACATCTGTACTTATGGTTTCATGAGATTTTCATCTCCGTGTAGCCATAGGGAAATGTATTCCCCTGAACTGAACTCGATTCGAATGAGCCTATAATGGGTAAGGATCGAGGAATCTGCTGGTTCAGGTACCTCAACTTTAGAACTAAACCATATATAGAAGGACCATAAGAGCTCAACTTAGATAGAATTATACCATAATTATTACCTTTACAAGTTATTTTCGAGTTTATTGTTATCATGTGATACTAACTATTTCCTTTCTTTTGTTGCATATCATATTGCATTTATAAAGGTATCGATTCCCGGTCAGTTTCTAAATTAGGAAGTTTTATTATGGAGAACGGACTTCTTGATAGAGTGGAGGGCAACGTTAACGTCCATATATGATCAGAGCAAACTCAGTTAGTAAAGAAAAATAGTCTAGCCATGGGATATGTGTCAAAACTGTCAGACTACATTCGTATCAGCGTCACAAAGGATAATCAGCATGAGTTAAAAGAAATATGGGACCAATGGGGTAGCGAAGCCAAGTAGTTGTCCTACAATAACCATGGGGATTTGCAATACTTACTGGATTCAGGAGTAGACAAAAATTTATTTCGGGCCATCACTCAGTATTGGAATCTTGTATACAGTTGCTTTACGTTTGGAAAAGTCGATATGGTACCTGTGGTGGAGGAATATTCGGTTCTGTGGCATTGTCCTATGATTACTCAAGGGCTGACTGTATTCCAACCTTTATAAGGAAATTGATGAACGTTATGGGAAAGGGAGTGAGTCAAAATGGAAAGAGTAAGAGAAAAAGGAGCAGTCTTGGAATTCCTGTCTCTTTCGCCACTAGTGCGTTGCAATGTTATTTCCAATCAAAGCAGAATTGGATACGAAGAGGATTGTTTAACACCCTATGGTAAGGCGTGCTACAGAAAATAAAAGGGCAGAAGGTAATATACTCACCAATCATTCCAAGGTGAACAAGAAGAGTACTGATGGACATTACTATCATTACAATATTTCTCTTTCATATGAAGATGGTCGATGATAAGAGTGTTGGAAGAAAAGTGATTGACAGAATGCGGGGACCGAAAAAGGTGAGTTGGATAGAAAGAATTATGCCTATGATGGTAAAATGTTTATTATAGGACCAAGCAACAAGCATAAGTTTACTATGTTGCTCTTATCAGAGACAATGGAAATGCAAGCCCTGATGGTCTGTCAAAATGGACTCAAAAGAATGAGATGAAAGAAGTCCATATTATTTAAAGACCTTATTAGCTCATAGGTAAGGCCATAGCTCAAATTCGGGATGGTAGTAGATCATTTACGGACCATGAAGGTACAAGCTGATACATTGAGCATGAAATACAAGCTACAGTCAGATCACGATCAAGAGTTGGCTTTGCCGAGTTAAAACTTTGGGCCATAGGACGAAGGCGTATTTCTAATCCATTCATATGTAAAGATATTCTTTTTTTAAATAAAGTTTTCTAAATGAAATTGAGTCGAGATCGATACCTTTTTGCATTCATGCATTCGCATTACAGCGCATCATATGCATTTAAGTCTATAGAAAGACCCTAATTAGGCAAAATTATTTCAGAGAGTTAATCGGGGTTATGGAGCAAAGGTTGGAGAGATTGCAGCAAAGGCAAATGCAGATGCAAGAGCAATTGACCAAAATTCAATGGGATATACGTGATAAAATGTTAGAGTTCCAAAGAAATATAATTAGCCAGCTGGGACAGTTACTAGTCGAAGAGCTTGAAAAGAAGAAAAGCCCAGTGGTCAACACTGAAGATGATAATGAGGTCATTGTTTATTCCCCAAATTCTACTCCAATAGAAGTCCAGACTCAACTAGACGCACATCCGCGAGGGATACCAGTTGTTATCAAACCCCAACAGCATCAGGCCGGTATGTTGGCACCAGTAAATAACTCGGTAGGCTCAAGTCTTAATTCAGGGAGCAATTTAGCCAATATTGTCATCATTAGAGAAGTAAGGAGGACTAGTGTGGAGTGTCCAAAATAGTGTGAAGCTCTTAAAAAGAAAGAGGGGAGCTCCCGATACAATACCTCAAGGGCAATGATAAGAAGAGAAAATGAGGAGAAACTGTTGACTGTAAGACGACCAAGAATGTCAACTACAAGCCATCAGGTTCCTCAAAAGCAAGAATCCAATTTGAGACTGAATCCTGAAAAGCTTTCCTTTACGTCAATTCCAGTGTCGTATAAGGAGCTATATCATAGATTATTTAACGCACATATAGTATCCCCGTATTACATGGAACCGTTACAGCCCCCATACCCCAAATGGTATGATCTGAGCGCTCAATGTGAGTATCATGCGGGATGCACAGGACATTCAATTGAGAATTTCACTGCTTTTAAAAAGATGATCAAAAAATTCATCAAAATAGGGGTTATAAGCTTTGATCATCCCTCTGGGGCAGATAATTTATTACCTAATCATTTAGATGGGGGATGAATTCCATGATGGAAAGGGGCATGGGATCCAAGAATGTGCCAAGTTTCAGGGCTTTTGAGCAGGACTTGATGTTGGGGAATCCGAATAACGTATCCGAAGAAGAAACCAAGGAATAAAACTTGTAAGCCCTTGCACATTTGGGAATGTTTTGAACAATGAAATTCTGGAAGTGATCTTTGTATTTTAAAGATTAATTTAGAGTAATGTTTAGAAAACACTTGTTTTTTTAAAGCCTAGAAACAATAAGATTTCATTTGTGAAATAGGCTCATGTTTGGACATTGTTGTTTCAATAAAACATATCTTTCATGATTAATTTGAGCAATTGTTCCCTCATTTTTTCCTTCATTCATGACATAAATAGATATTTTGAATTCATTCCTTGTATATTCTTTGTGCCTATCATAGATCCCTAGATATCAATGACACGGGCAACGATACTACAGATTCAGAGTTCCTTTTGAGTGCGGTATGTGTTTAGAGGAATCTCAGTACTTTGAAGGTGACAGAAATTGTAACTTGTTTCTGAATTTGTTGAAAATAGTTTTTACCCCATGAAGTGGTGGTAGGAAATATAGCCTTAGAGAAAGGAAAGATCGCAAAATTGGAATTAGTTGAGGAGACAAAACAAGACCTTATGGGAATTCAAAAATGTGGCCCAAAGACGCATGCAGGAGGATTTGCAATTGCCAAGATAAACATGAGGTTTTGGGGCACTGTTGGTCCACCATGGAAAGGGATCGCATCAGTTGTACAATGAATGCCAAATTTAAAGGAGTCAAGACTTATGGGCCATGTATGTTATGGGCCCGAGGTCGTCAAAAGTTTCAAGCTGACAATGACTCATCTTTGTAGACGTCAATTACTCCATTAAGAGGAGGAGATAGCTTCATATGCCAATATTACAAAGTCAAAAGTCATCCATTTCCAAAAAAAAAAAGATTATATATAACTGCACAATGCCAAAAGTTTGCAGTCTTTTCAAAGATAATGCGCCATACCACAGTACAACAAAGGTTGCCAAAAGAAAAGAAAAAAAAAACAAATTACAGAAGATGATCGAGACTGGTAAAAATTGGCATAAGAAACTACTGCCTACTCTCTATGCTTACGCTGGGGCAAACACCTTCAATTCTAGTTGTTTCAAAGGTTCCAACCATCATCCTTGGAATGAGTGCATTGTTTGGCTTTCCTGAGCAGTCTAATGTGCTGTCAATAGCTGCGATGGTTAGCTCCAGGCGGTGGCCATTGATTTCTAGCTATAGGGCATCAGGCCCTACACAGTCTCTAAAGCTTAAAATGATAGATTCTTTCTTCAAAACTAGTTTTTGACAAAGTGGATGACGGTATCATGAAGGAAGCTCTCTTAGACTTCTATACAAGTTCAGGGAAGAGGAAACCTGATCAAATCATTATTTTCAGAGATGGGGCTAGCGAGTCTCAATTCAATCAAGTTTTGATCAAGTTATTGAAGCTTGCAAGTTCCTTGACGAGAAGTGGAACCCTAAGGATTGAGGTTATTATTGTACGAAAAACCATCATACCAAGTTTTTTTTAGCAGGGATCTTCTGACAATGTGCTACATGGTACTGTCATTGACAACAAAGTATGCCATCCAAAGAACAATGATTTTTACCTTGGTACCCATGCTGGAATGATTGGAATCACGAGGCAAACCCACTATCATGTTCTCTTAGACCAAGCTAGGTTTCCGGCAGATGATCTGCAAGAGTTTGTTCATTCTCTATCCTATATGTATCAAAGGAGCACCACAGCCATATTTGTTTTGGCTCCTATTTGCTACGCTCATTAGGCAATAGTTGGGGGCAATTTATTAAGATTAGGGATACTTCAGAAACATCATCGAGTCATGGTGGGATGTATGCTCCGGGAGTAATCTCTGTACCTCAGCTTTCCAGGTTGAAGGATAAAGTCAGCAACTTCATTTTTGTTTGCTGAGAATCATTGAACCATCTTTTTGTAGGGTTTGACAAACAACAGCCAGAACTGCTACTGGGGCAATCCTTATCTCATGGGTTTATGAATCAAGATTTTTCCTCCAAGCTTTGATGGAGTCAAGAATTGAATACCTCTAGTAAACTTAACTTGAAAGTATTCATCCTAAGCAAATGTACCAAGAATGGATGACACAGACTTATGATAAAGAAGGTTCGTCCAAAAGAATTTTATAAAGGAAACCTTGTGCTGAAAGAGATCCTTCCCATGCAAAAGGATGCCAAATTGGGATGGGCCATATGTTGCGAAGAGGGCTTTCTCTAGAGGTACACTGATTTTGACAAGAAATGGATAGGAAAAATTTATCTGATCCAGTGAATTCAGACTCGGTCAAGGAGTACTTTGTCTGAAGAAGAAGGGAAGCCAAAGTGAAAATCCGCAAAGGGTGTTTTGGGACTTCTATTTCAAAAAAAAAAAAAGAGAAAAGAAAAATAAAAATAGAGAGGCCAAGGTGAAAACCCGCAAAGGGCGCCTTGAGACGAAAGGGGTTTTCAGTTGAAAACCCAAAAGGGCAGCTCAAATTTTGATGAGCAGCAATGACCTTGCTATACCGGGGTCAACAAGTAGTGAAGTATGTTACATACCGAGGCATCAACAAAGTACTTTGGGTCTTCTAAACACATGTTAAACTTGAAACAGTTTTCATGGAATTTGTATATAGAAGCCCAAGCTGCGATATCTAAGGCATTTGGTTTGTTTACTATCTTTGGATTCTCTTTCTTCTCAAAGATAGATCCCTAGATTATTCTCCTTTGTTCTTTTTTTGATAAATCATTCAAACTCCATTCTTTTTCAAGATCAATTTATTATCCATTATTCATAAAGTATGTTGCATTGAGATAATGATGGACGAACTAAAATATATTCACAAACGAAGTTTTGCATATTACTCTGGAAATTTCTAGATAACACAAAGAAACTGAAACATAATAATTGTTTAAGGAATTCCCATTGAGTGAGGATCGGAGGTACTCAAGAAATTTTCTTCTTCGGTTCAAATAGTGATTAGACGATGTTGATCCTAAGAAAGGATCATTTCATAAACATCTCCAGTGGGTCGTAACATGTGGGAATGGTACAGTGGACCAAATCGATGGAGAGGGTTCTAAATATACGAGCAAAATAGGGTTGGTGCTTCAAGTGAAACAAAATGAAGCTTGAATGAATTAAGATGTCCGAAATAAAAGTCATCTTCATTGTGCATCATAGCATGTCTAATTAGGAGCATTGGACTCATTTCAATCATGGCATCCTTAGGCATAGGCACATACGCATTCTACAGGTTATGTCCTCTAGGGGACAATGAAGATCAAAGATTTCAACATAGCATCCCTGTGCTTATAAGGAACAAGTTGAAGATAGCAGATCTAGCCATCAGATGTTTATACTGAAGCAGATCCAAGATGATTTGGTATTCTTGTGTTTACAAGGAACAGATCGAGGACATAGCAGATTTGACTCTCAGATGTTCTCAGACATAGTGATCTGACCTTCATCGGGGCAGATCCAAGATGACAGATCTTATCTCTCTGTATTTGACGGAGAGCAGATCGAGGACATAGCAGATTTAACTCTCAGATGTTCTCAGACATAGCAGATCTAGCTTTCAGATGTTTATACTGAAGTAGATCCAAGATGATTTTGTATTCTTGTGTTTACAAGGAACAGATCAAGGACATAGTAGATTTGACTCTCAGATGTTCTCAGACATAGCAGATTTGACTCTCTAATGTTCTCAAACAGACCTAAGATAATTTGACATCCTTATGCTTACAAGGAACAAATCAGAAACATAGCTGATTTAGCTATTCACGTGTTTACGATGAAGCAAATCTAAGATGATTTGTCGTCTCTGTATTGTCAGAGAACAAATCGAAGTTTGGCATCTCCATTCTGACGGAGAACAGACGCATAGCAGATCTAACCCTCAGATGTTTATACTGAAGCAGATCCAAGATGATTTGGCATTCTTGTGTTTACGAGGAACAAATCGAGGACATAGCAGATTTGACTCTCAGATGTTCTTAGACACATAGTAGATTTGACTCTCAGATGTTCTCAGACACATAGCAGATCTAACCTTCAGATGTTTATACTGAAGCAGATCCAAGATGATTTGGCATTCTTGTGTTTACAAGGAACAAATCGAGGACATAGCAGATTTGACTCTCAAATATTCTCAAATAAAACCTAGATGATTTGGCATTCTTGTCTTCACAAGGAACAAATCGAGAACATAGCAGATTTAACTCTCAGATGTTCTCAAATAAAACCCAGATGATTTGACATCCTTGTGTTTACAAGGAGCGAATCGAAGACATAGCAGATTTGGCTGTCACGTATTTACACTGAAGCAAATCTAAAATGATTTGGTATCCCTACAAATCGAAGAAGCAGATTCGGCATCTCTGTCAAAGATATCAACATGGCAGTCATAAAGAAAATTGAATACCATGATCTGATAAGGCCGAACACATTTGGTCTTTTTGTGAGTCTTTGCTCGATTCCCGTCACACAGTAATGAGCAAAAAGGGGCAGCTGTAATAGCCCAAATTCGCCCAGGCTTAGTAAACCAAACAGAAAACCAAAATAAATAAAGTCCCTTTTGTACAAGTCCATTTAAAAAAGAAATAAAGCCCAATTATACCCCATAAACCCATTACACCCGAGGCCCAATTACAACACTACCCGGCAGACCCAACCTATTACATTACAAACCCATTTCTAAGCCTACCCTTGAACCAATCTAATGAAGCCTGGGAAGGCCCAAAATAAAGAAGTGAGAACATGTAAGGCCCTAGGGTTTCAGAAACCCTAGGCGCCGCATATGGAAAACTCCAAAAGTTAAATCAGTACGCCGTTCCATCTGCCCCATCAACGCCGTAATTCTCGACCCCGAATCTGGCCGTAGTTGAAGCCGAATGAAAGCAGATTAGCGCAAGCACTGTCGTTATCAGGGCCTAACCATCCTGGCTCACTGATTTCCTCACGAAACATCTGCAAAATGAAAGAACAACAACAGAAAACAGGGGCAAAATATGGAAAGAAATCAAAAGATTTCTTTCCAGATTGTAAATCACAGACAAAGGATTATAAAAAACCATCTTTTTCTGATTTGTAACACACGATTTTTCCAAAGAGAAATATACACACAGATTCAACGGAGCATAGTATTATCAACTTACAGTAACCAATCGAGTACAAAGGTGAATATTTTTAACATTTATTACGAATATTGAAAATGGAAAACGATACCTTTAATCGATGTTGAAACGGGAGGTTTTTTAACCTCCGACCACCGTGTACGGTGGAGATGACAAAGGCGCGTAAGCTTGTGCAGGTCCCTAAACGGAGGTCCGATGACACTCCGAGAACCCCTCCCCAGCTCTCTTTCAGAGAGTTTCTTTCTATTTTTTTTAAGAGCAGATACAAAAATGATTCTTATGCTTAAAAATTTGGCTTATATAGCCTTGATGAAGCGACGACGTATTAGACCCCCAGGATCCGCGCGTTGACCCAATTACCCGGGGAGGATCCGCGTGTTTTTGAGGATTCGGTTAATTACCCAATTAGTCCCTCTACCCTCTTTATGTTTACGGTTTATTTTTGTTTCATTTATGATTCAGACCTGATATTTTGTTTTAGTTTTAATTTAATCCCTACAGTGACTGTTTGAAATCCGAGATTAAAATGCAGTCGTTTTGGGAATAGGGCAATTTGCCCAATGAGTCCCTTTTATTTTATGCACGTTTTAATTAGAACCTTAACTCAGTTTTATTTTTAAATTCACCCCTTTAATTTTACTGAACTTTGAATTTAACCTCACACATTTATTTCTATTATTATTATATGCATAAAACTTTTTATATTGTTATTTTTTTTATTTTTAATCTTATTTTTATATTATATTATATAATTATTTTATTATATATTATTGTTATTTATTATACATCACTTTTCACAAATTATTATTGTAACACTCCTAACCCGTATCCGTTACCGGAATAAGGTTATGAGGTATTACTTGACTGAACAAAACTTCTATAAGGTCAAAGATACTTACCAGACATAATTTATCAACAATGCAAACCTATCTCATTGATTTTCCATAAGAGCTCTTATAAATTTCCAAAATGACTCACTATCAAAACATAACCAAATGTCTAATAACAAATTAACTACTATCAAGTTATAACTAAAACATTTCAACACATTAGTTCAATTATAAGGCTTCTCTAAACAAAATGAGCAAGCCATCTTCACATGGCTATAATGTATACAAAGTCGAAATATCATTCTACCTATAGTCTATCCTATACATGCCTTAAACCATGATGATATGCAATCTTCTCAACTCACATAATGACTCGATAGTGTGATGATATCTGCGGCTCTTCCAACTCGAGCTAAAGGATAAACCTATGAGAAATGGAAAAGAGAATCACGGAGTAAGCTTCAATGCTTAGTAAGTTTTAAGCAATGCAAACAATTAATTTACTTATAGATCGATTATTTCAAATTTTCAAGAAATCATTCCTAGGTAATTGCCATTTTGGCCAAGTATCCATGAACATAATGCATATTTAGCAAATTCACCTCACTTGAATCTGAACTCAATTAAAACCAAATATTGAAATCACAAGTAAGATCATAAGAACTCGAGAAGCATCTCATTAACTAGTTTTAGCCATGTTTGCAACAAAATCACAAATTCACTACAAGCTGTCTTCCTAAGCAACTGTCACTAAATTATTTATAACTGGAGCTAAAAAACTCCAAATCAAGTTCCGTTAATTTTCCCTAAAAATAGACTCATATATCTTCCATCTATCAAATTTTCAGAATTTTTGGTTTGACCAATCAATACCAGATTTTTATTTAAGTTTTCCCTATTTCACTGTTTGACTATTCTGACCACTCTTCATTGTTTATTTCATTTAAAACTAGACTCATCAAGGAGTCTAAGAATATAAATTTTATCTTATAATCATCATTTTACAATTTACAATGATTTTCTAAATACAGAACACGAGATTTCAAAATCATTTTGACTCTATCTCACGCCACTTCAAATATCTCATTATCTACAATTCTCTTGCTTACACAGTTTCTTTTATAAGAAACTAAACTCATTAAGCTTTAATTACATAATTTATTCTGCTTCTAATTCAATTTCCACAATTTATGATGATTTTCCAAAATCACACTACTATTGCTGTCCCAAGCAGATTTATTACAAATTTGCTCTTTCACACATTCTTTGCATTCAAATTATCTAAACATGTAATCATGTCATTCAAGATCGAACTCATATAAAATAGGCATTAAAATGCTTCACTATCAGCTTTAGTTCAATTGAAACGAATAAAATACAATATCATATTCACATTTAATTTTTCCATGATCTTAATCACCTAAAAATAAAATCATATACTTCCACAAACCTTTCCACAAGGACCAAGTGTTTATATTTGAATATAAACATAGAATCACTTCACATAAGTTCACACATTTACCGAATATATCACGATCACATTTATAGTTATAACACTTATTCACAGATGCATCACTTTATATATTTATAATTTAATTCAAATCCAAATCACATACGAGTACATGATACATACCTGGCCAAGTTAATATGTAATGCACTTTCAATTTGCCAACTTAGTGTAGAATCTTGTAATTGTATACTTTTATCAAATTCATCGGTACTTGGCCTGCTAGGTATAAAACCCGAAATTATATTACCAGCACAAAGCCTGTGGGACTTTAGCCCGGACACATTTCCAGCACGAATGCCTCCGGGACTTAGCCCGGATATAAATCTCACACAAGGCCTGCTGGTCTTAGCCCGGTTAAAATCCTTATTTATCTTGCACATATATATATCAATTACATTAGCATTTCATTTACCTTACTAGAACACATGTATAACATGCTTATCAAAATTTCCACTTTCAACTAAATAGCCACATACAAAGAACACGATTACGTTTCGCTATCCAACATGATTTCTAAAACCATTCGGATACAAGTCATATGCACAAATTATTTATCTCACTACTTAATTCAAGTAGAAACATTAGGTTACAATTTATGTATTATGCTTATATATCATAATTTTATCAAATCATAAGCTAAGTTCCATTACTCAAATACTTACCTTGTATCTTTCTGAGCAATTTCGGGTTGGCTATTCCGTGACTTTAGCTTTTCCCTTATCCGATGTTGCCCCTTTATGCTCTTGAGCTATGTTAAACAAGTTTAATTATATTAAACCTTATTCATAACTCTCATTCAATAATTGCACTTTTATTTCAATATGACACACACACCAAATTTTCTTTTACATACACATTCGGCCAAATATAACTATTTTACAAGTCACACCTAAATCATTGATTAGATCAAGTTTACTAATCTTTTAATCAAACTCATTATTCAAGACATAATAGTCATCAAGGGCCAAATATGTGATTTCTTTGTACGCTTAAATTTATGTGAACTTGAGTATCAAAAATGTCTATGAAATATTTACTCACCATATTCTATCTTTAACCCAATTTCCTAGTTCCCAATCGGCATACTAGGACCATCTTAATTCATTTCTCATCTTGTTAACATAACCATGGCAAAGCTAATTCCCAAAAACAATTATCATCAATTTATACATTTTCTAGGGACAAAGCCG
Source organism: Gossypium anomalum (assembly GCA_025698475.1). Lineage (NCBI taxonomy): Eukaryota > Viridiplantae > Streptophyta > Magnoliopsida > Malvales > Malvaceae > Gossypium > Gossypium anomalum. Next base: position 22,982,719 of record CM046960.1, on the reverse strand, counting down.
AATGTTCAACTTAATCAAACTCAAGATTTAGTTTTCATCATTTTAATTAATTACTATTTATTCTTCAAAATTTCAAATACAAGGTAATTAGCACATATACACTTAAACCGTATTAGCAAGCACCTATAGACTTTGGCTGAATGCCATTAAACATAAGACATCAAAAACCTTATTTTTAACCACCGTATATATATATATAATTAACAAAATGAATTGATTATACATATATTCTACTAAAGCCGAACCTAAAAATTTTACCTATGCATAACATTACTCATATCCCAATATTCATATTATTCAAAATCATACTCTAAAAATATCATGTACCATGCCGAACACTTAGATAATCAAACATCTAATTTAATTCATTTCAAAACACCCCAAATGGCATTTGTTCAAGACATTAAGCAACTATATGTTCGGCTATTACACATATGATCAATAACAATTCATACTTTTAACAAGATTAACTTCTTTCATCAACAATTTCTTCTTCAAAACTTAAAGGCTATAATCAACTTATTTCTTTATTAACCATAACCGAATGTGCAAATTCATCCATCAAAATTTAAAGTTTTGGCATGGGCTAAGTAAGAATCAAGATGATTAACCTAAGACAAGCTAAAATTTCAAAAAAAAATCTAACACAATTCACTAACCTTCCTTATGCTTCAAGATGACCGAAAGTCTTCCCCCAATTCTTTCTTTCTAATCAGCCAAGAAAACAAAGATAAAGCTTTGTTTTCATCACCCATTTTTCCTTTATTTTTTTATTCATTAATAATATAAAATATAAAGCCATTTTAAGTGATAATTGATAATTTTTTTTTATATAAAACATCATCATGGCCGGCCACTAATAACAAAAGGGATATTTGACATGCAAGTCCAACCTTTTTATAACATGCATTAATAGACCACTTTCAAATTTACCTATCACATTTCATAATTGTCTCACATAAGTCCTATTTAATAAATTTACATACAAATGACAAAATTAAGCATGAAATTTTCACACATGCATGTATTCACACAATAAGCATAGAATATAACGGTTAATTATTTTTATGACTCGGTTTTGTGGTCCCAAAACCACTTTCCGACTAGGGTCAAAAATTAGGGCTGTCACAACTCTCCCCGACATAAGAAATTTTCATCCCCGAAAATCTTACCAATGAATAAGTTAGGATATCGATCCTTCATAGAGTTTTTCAGTTCCCAAGTAGCTTCTTCAACCCCATGCTTAAGCCACAGTATCTTTACTAATGAGATTTTCTTATTTCGTAATTCTTTTACTTCACGAGCCAAAGTACGAACCGGTTCTTCTTCATAGCTCAAATCAGATTGAATCTCGACCTCTGATGGATTAATTATATGCGATGGATCGGATCTATAACGTCGAAGCATCGACACATGAAAAACGTTGTGAATCTTTTCAAGCTCAGGGGGTAAAATCAATCTGTATGCGACTGGCACAACTCGTTTAGAGATTTTATACGGCCCGATGAACCCCGGACTCAATTTGCCCTTACGACCAAATCTGAGCACCTTTTTCCAAGGTGAAACTTTAAGAAACACTTTGTCTTCTAACTAATATTCAATGTCTTTTTGCTTTAAATCTACATACGACTTCTGACGATCTGAAGCTGCTTTCAGACTTTACGGATTACTTTTACTTTCTGCTCAGCATCTTTAATCAAATCAACTCCAAAGATTTTACTTTCACTAAGCTCGGACCAAAACAACGGTGTACAACATTTACTACCGTACAAAGCCTCGTAAGGTGCCATCTTAATGCTTGATTGAAAACTATTGTTGTAAGCGAATTCAATCAAAGGCAAATACCGTTCCCATGAACCACAAAACTCAAGGAAGCAACATCTCAACATATCCTCGAGTATCTGAATGATCCGCTCGGATTGACCATCAGTCTATGGATGAAAAGCGGTGCTAAAATGCAACTTGGTACCCAAAGCTTCTTGCAATTTCTTCCAGAATCGCGATGTGAATCTCGGATCTCTATCCGACACAATAGAAATAGGTACCCCGTGTAACCTCACAATCTGAGAAACATACAACTCGGCTAGCTTGTCAAGTGAATAATCCGTACGTACGGGAATAAAATAAGCTGACTTTGTCAACTATCAATAACAACCCATATCGCATCTTTCTTACTTGACGATAATGGCAACCCGGATACAAAATCCATCGTGACTCGATCCCATTTCCATTCGGGTATCATGATCGGCTGAAGTAATCCTATTATCCATACCACTTTCTCATATTACCGTGCCTCTTATTACTCCTGTATAAACAGTCTGATTGACACTATGAGCCTTTTGGAAGAAGGGTTATACAATCTCAGACTTCTTGGATTATACACTCTAATTCAAAGCAACAAGCAATCATCACTTTCATATTTGAAATTCTAAATCGGAAATCAATTTAAGCTGAACCCCTTTCTAACTTATAACTTGATAACACCTTTCTAAGCTTCACGAATTCACTTAGTGCATTAATTTAATTTCTAATCCAGCTAACATATAATCATCCATTGATAAGATCAATCACGTATTCATCGCTCGTAGAGCACGCCAAAGTTTCTTATTCAGATCATTTGAAACTAAAATCATTTCTCTCAGATAGTATCATTATCTCACTATTTAACTGTTTAATCTTTTTTTGCAAACTCGTTCTATTTCGTTTCATTGAAACCTCATAATGATATCACTGGTAAGGGGGTGAGGTCGTTAAGCCTCGAAAGAGAGTTTCATATTCGAATACACAGATAAATTCATCATTCATCATCATAGTATTACACACCTTGATTCAAACACTTCATTCAAACATTTCAACTTTTCATCTTGTTACAAACACATTTTCACATATCTAAGTTTAACACGCAACTTTATTTCATGTGAGTATTAACAAAACATAAGTGAATTTATCACGATTCAAACTTTCATTTCTAATACTCAAATTACCAAATATTTTCTTATCAAATTTCCACATTTAGTCTTGATCATTTGTCAATATTTATCCCATTGAAAAACGTCTTACGGTTTTGAGTACGTCACTTTCTTGATGCCATAGTCCAACTATGGTCTTATACTAACTTTGCTCTGCCCATGTTGATGCCTATTTCCGATGGGTCTTACACTAGCTCATCTGTCTCATGTATTGCCATGGTCCAACCATGGTCTTTTCCGTCAATTCATTATTGAACGATCGTACTCATTCCCTGCGTTCTATCAATTTGATCTTTCATTACCATTTACTTTAGACAATCTCATACATCTCTTTACACTGATGCACACATATCATAAAATTCTTTTCATACCTTTTCAATTCCATTATATTACAATCAGTTCAATATCAATTTCAGATCTATTAAAAATAACTCGGTTGGAACACATCATTACCAGAGCAAAACAATTTATAAGAGCCGGGAGACCTCACACTACCACACTTTTCTTACAGCGTGTATAGCTAGACTCTTAACTTGCTATGTTAGTCCGAGAACCGACTAAACCATGGCTCTGATACCACTAAATGTAACACTCCTAACCCGTATCCGTTGCCGGAATAAGGTTATGAGGTATTACTTGACTGAACAAAACTTCTATAAGGTCAAAGATACTTACCAGACATAATTTATCAACAATGCAAACCTGTCTCATTGATTTTCCATAAGAGCTCTTATAAATTTCCAAAATGACTCACTATCAAAACATAACCAAATGTCTAATAACAAATTAACTACTATCAAGTTATAACTAAAACATTTCAACACATTAGTTCAATTATAAGGCTTCTCTAAACAAAATGAGCAAGCCATCTTCGCATGGCTATAATGTATACAAAGTTGAAATATCATTCTACCTATAGTCTATCCTATACATGCCTTAAACCATGATGATATGCAATCTTCTCAACTCACATAATGACTCGATAGTGTGATGATATCTCATGGCTCTTCCAACTCGAGCTAAAGGATAAACCTATGAGAAATGGAAAAGAGAATCACAGAGTAAGCTTCAATGCTTAGTAAGTTTTAAGCAATGCAAACAATTAATTTACTTATAGATCGATTATTTCAAATTTTCAAGAAATCATTCCTAGGTAATTGCCATTTTGGCCAAGTATCCATGAACATAATGCATATTTAGCAAATTCACCTCACTTGAATCTGAACTCAATTAAAACCAAATATTGAAATCACAAGTAAGATCATAAGAACTCGAGAAGCATCTCATTAACTAGTTTTAACCATGTTTGCAACAAAATCACAAATTCACTACAAGCTGTCTTCCTAAGCAACTGTCACTAAATTATTTATAACTGGAGCTAAGAAAATTCCAAATCATGTTCCGTTAATTTTCCCTGAAAATAGACTCATATATCTTCCATCTATCAAATTTTCAGAATTTTTGGTTTGACCAATCAATACCAGATTTTTATTTAAGTTTTCCCTGTTTCACTGTTTAACTATTCTGACCACTCTTCACTACGGATCAATTTTCTTATTATACAGAATCCGAAGTATATTATTGTTTATTTCATTTAAAACTAGACTCATCAAGGAGTCTAAGAATATAAATTTTATCTTATAAACATCATTTTACAGTTTACAATGATTTTCTAAATACAGAACACGAGATTTCAAAATCATTTTGACTCTATCTCACGCCACTTCAAATATCTCATTATCTACAATTCTCTTGTTACACAGTTTTTTTTATAAGAAACTAGACTCATTAAGCTTTAATTACATAATTTATTCTGCTTCTAATTTAATTTCCACAATTTATGGCGATTTTCCAAAATCACGCTACTATTGCTGTCCCAAGCAGATTTATTACAAATTTGCTCTTTCACACATTCTTTGCATTCAAATTATCTAAACATGTATGTCATGTCATTCAAGATCGAACTCATATAAAATAGGCATTAAAATGCTTCACTATCAGCTTTAGTTCAATTGAAACGAATAAAATACAATATCATATTCACATTTAATTTTTCCATGATCGTAATCACCTAAAAATAAAATCATATACTTCCACAAACCTTTCCACAAGGACCAAGTGTTTATATTTGAATATAAAAATAGAATCACTTCACATAAGTTCACACATTTACCGAATATATCACGATCACATTTATAGTTATAACACTTATTCACAGATGCATCACTTTATATATTTATAATTTAATTCAAATCAAAATCGCATACTGAGTACATGATACATACCGCCAAGTTAATATGTAATGCACTTTCAATTTGTCAACTTAGTGTAGGATCTTGTAATTGTATACTTTTATCAAATTCATCGGCACTTGGCCTGCTAGGTATAAAACCCGAAATTATATTACCAGCACAAAGCCTGTGGGACTTTAGCCCGGACACATTTCCAGCACGAATGCCTTCGGGACTTAGCCCGGATATAACACCAGCACGAATGCCTTCGGGACTTAGCCCGGATATAAATCTCACACAAGGCTGCGGGTCTTAGCCTTGATTAAAATCCTTATTTATCTTGCATATATATATATCAATTACATTAGCATTTCATTTACCTTACTAGAACACATGTATAACATGCTTATCAAAATTTCCACTTTCGACTCAATAGCCACATACAAAGAACACGATTACGTTTCGCTATCCAACATGATTTCTATAACCATTCGGATACAAGTCATATGCACAAATTATTTGTCTCACTACTTAATTCAAGTAGAAACATTAGGTTACAATTTATGTATTATGCTTATATATCATAATTTTATCAAATCATAAGCTAAGTTCCATTACTCAAATACTTACCTTGTATCTTTCTCGAGCAATTTTGGGTTGGCTTTTTCCGTGACTTTAGCTTTTCCTTATCCGATGTTGCCCCTCTATGCTCTTGAGCTATGTTAAACAAGTTTAATTATATTAAACCTTATTCATAACTCTCATTCAATAATTACACTTTTATTTCAATATGACACACACACCAAATTTTCTTTTACATACACATTCGGCCAAATATAACTATTTTACAAGTCACAACTAAATCATTGATTAGATCAAGTTTACTAATCTTTTAATCAAACTCATTATTCAAGACATAATAGTCATCAAGGGCTGAATATGTGATTTCTTTGTACGCTTAAATTCATGTGAACTTGAGTATCAAAAATGTCTATGAAATATTTACTCACCATCTTCTATCTTTAACCCAATTTCCTAGTTCCCAATCGGCATACTAGGACCATCTTAATTCATTTCTCATCTTGTTAACATAACCATGGCAAAGCTAATTCCCAAAACCAATTATCATCAATTTATACATTTTCTAGGGACAAAGCCGAATGTTCAACTTAATCAAACTCAAGATTTAGTTTTCATCATTTTAATTAATTACTATTTATTCTTCAAAATTTCAAATACAAGGTAATTAGCACATATACACTTAAACCGTATTAGCAAGCACCTATAGACTTTGGCCGAATGCCATTAAACATAAGTCATCAAAAACCTTATTTTTAACCACCGTATATATATATATAATTAACAAAATGAATTGATTATACATATATTCTACTAAAGCCGAACATAAAAATTTTACCTATGCATAACATTACTCATATTCCAATATTCATATTATTCCAAATCATACTCTAAAAATATCATGTACCATGCCGAACACTTAGATAATCAAACATCTAATTTAATTCATTTCAAAACACCCCAAATGGCATTTGTTCAAGACATTAAGCAACTATATGTTCGGCTATTACACATATGATCAATAACAATTCATACTTTTAACAAGATTAACTTCTTTCATCAACAATTTCTTCTTCAAAACTTAAAGGCTATAATCAACTTATTTCTTTATTAACCATAACCGAATGTGCAAATTCATCCATCAAAATTTAAAGTTTTGGCATGGGCTAAGTAAGAATCAAGATGGTTAACCTAAGACAAGCTAAAATTTCAAAAAAATCTAACACAATTCACTAACCTTCCTTATGCTTCAAGATGACCGAAAGTCTTCCCCAATTCTTTCTTTCTAATCACCAAGAAAACAAAGATAAAGCTTTGTTTTCATCACCTATTATTTTTCCTTTATTTTTTATTCATTAATAATATAAAATATAAAGCCATTTTAAGTGATAATTGATAATTTTTTTATATAAAACATCATCATGGCGCCACTAATAACAAAAGGGATATTTGACATGCAAGTCCAACCTTTTATAACATGCATTAATAGACCACTTTCAAATTTACCTATCACATTTCATAATTGTCTCACATAAGTCCTATTTAATAAATTTACATACAAATGACAAAATTAAAGCATGAAATTTTCACACATTCATGTATTCATACAATAAGCATAGAATATAACAGTTAATTATTTTTATGACTCGGTTTTGTGGTCCCAAAACCACTTTCCGACTAGGGTCAAAAATTAGAAATTTGTCACAACTCTCTCCCGACATAAGAAATTTTCATCCCCGAAAATCTTACCAGTGAATAAGTTAGGATATCGATCCTTCATAGAGTTTTTCAGTTCCCAAGTAGCTTCTTCAACCCCATGCTTAAGCCACAGTATCTTTACTAATGAGATTTTCTTATTTCGTAATTCTTTTACTTCACGAGCCAAAGTACGAACCGGTTCTTCTTCATAGCTCAAATCAGATTGAATCTCGACCTCTGATGGATTAATTATATGCGATGGATCGGATATATAACGTCGAAGCATCGACACATGTAAAACGTTGTGAATCTTTTCAAGCTCAGGGGGTAAAATCCATCTGTATGCGACCGGCACAACTCGTTTAGATATTTTATACGGCCCGATGAACCTCGGACTCAATTTGCCCTTACGACCAAATCTGAGCACCTTTTTCCAAGGTGAAACTTTAAGAAACACTTTGTCTTCGACCTGATATTCAATGTCTTTTTGCTTTAAATCTACATACGACTTTTGACGATCTGAAGCTGCTTTCAGACTTTCACGGATTACTTTTACTTTCTGCTCAGCATCTTTAATCAAATCAACTCCAAAGATTTTACTTTCACTAAACTCGGACCAAAACAACGGTGTACAACATTTACGACTGTACAAAGCCTCGTAAGGTGCCATCTTAATGCTTGATTGAAAACTATTGTTGTAAGCGAATTCAATCAAAGGCAAATACCGTTCCCATGAACCACAAAACTCAAGAAAGCAACATCTCAACATATCCTCGAGTATCTGAATGATCCGCTCGGATTGACCATCAGTCTGTGGATGAAAAGCGGTGCTAAAATGCAACGTGGTACCCAAAGCTTCTTGCAATTTCTTCCAGAATTGCGATGTGAATCTCGGATCTCTATCCGACACAATAGAAATAGGTACCCCGTGTAACCTCACAATCTGAGAAACATACAATTTGGCTAGCTTGTCAAGTGAATAATCCGTACGTACGGGAATAAAATAAGCTGACTTTGTCAATCTATCAATAACAACCTATATCGCATCTTTCTTACTTGATGATAATGGCAACCCGGAAACAAAATCCATCGTGACTCGATCCTATTTCCATTCGGGTATCATGATCGGCTGAAGTAATCCTATTATCCATACCACTTTCTCATATTACCGTGCCTCTTATTACTCCTGTATAAACAGTCTGATTGACACTATGAGCCTTTTGGAAGAAGGGCTATACAATCTCAGACTTCTTGGTTTATACACTCTAATTCAAAGCAACAAGTAATCATCACTTTCATATTTGAAATTCTAAATCGGAAATCAATTTAAGCTGAACCCCTTTCTAAATTATAACTTGATAACACCTTTCTAAGCTTCACGAATTCACTTAGTGCATTAATTTAATTTCTAATCCAGCTAACATATAATTATCCATTGATAAGATCAATCACGTATTCATCGCTCGTAGAGCACACCAAAGTTTCTTATTCAGATCATTTGAAACTAAAATCATTTCTCTCAGATAGTATCATTATCTCACTATTTAACTCTTTAATCTTTCTTTACAAACTCGTTCTATTTCGTTTCATTGAAACCTTATAATGATATCACTGGTAAGGGGGTGAGGTCGTTAAGCCTCGAAAGAGAGTTTAATATTCGAATACACAGGTAAATTCATCACTCATCATCATAGTATTACACACCTTGATTCAAACACTTTATTCAAACATTTCAACTTTTCATCTTGTTACAAACACATTTTCACATATCTCAGTTTAACATGCAACTTTACTTCATGTGAGTATTAACAAAACATAAGTGAATTTATCACGATTCAAACTTTCATTTCTAATACTCAAATTACCAAATAATTTCTTATCAAATTTCCACATTTAGTCTTGATTATTTGTCAATATTTATCCCATTGAAAAACGTCTTACGGTTTTGAGTACGTCCCTTTCTTGATGCCATAGTCCAACTATGGTCTTATACTAACTTTGCTCTGCCCATGTTGATGCCTATTTCCGATGGGTCTTACACTAGCTCATCTGTCTCATGTATTGCCATGGTCTAACCATGGTCTTTTCCGTCAATTCATTATTGAACGATCGTACTCATTCCCTGTGTTCTATCAATTTGATCTTTCATTACCATTTACTTTAGACAATCTCATACATCTCTTTACACTGATGCACACATATCATAAAATTCTTTTCATACCTTTTCAATTCCATTATATTACAATCAGTTCAATATTAATTTCAGATCAGTTAATAATAACTCGGTTGGAACACATCATTACCTGAGCAAAACAATTTATAAGAGTCGGGAGACCTCACACTATCACACTTTTCTTACGGCATGTATAGCTAGACTCTTAACTTGCTATGTTAGTCCGAGAACCGACTAAACCATGGCTCTGATACCACTAAATGTAACACTCCTAACCCGTATCCGTTGCCAGAATAAGGTTATGAGGTATTACTTGACTGAACAAAACTTCTATAAGGTCAAAGATACTTACCAGACATAATTTATCAACAATGCAAACCTGTCTCATTGATTTTCCATAAGAGCTCTTATAAATTTCCAAAATCACTCACTATCAAAACATAACCAAATGTCTAATAACAAATTAACTACTATAAAGTTATAACTAAAACATTTCAACACATTAGTTCAATTATAAGGCTTCTCTAAACAAAATGAGCAAGCCATCTTCGCATGGTTATAATGTATACAAAGTCGAAATATCATTCTACCTATAGTCTATCCTATACATGCCTGAAACCATGATGATATGCAATCTTCTCAACTCACATAATGACTCGATAGTGTGATAATATCTGCGGCTCTTCCAACTCGAGCTAAAGGATAAACCTATGAGAAATGGAAAAGAGAATCACGGAGTAAGCTTCAATGCTTAGCAAGTTTTAAGCAATGCAAACAATTAATTTACTTATAGATCGATTATTTCAAATTTTCAAGAAATCATTCCTAGGTAATTGCCATTTTGGCCAAGTATCCATGAACATAATGCATATTTAGCAAATTCACCTCACTTGAATCTGAACTCAATTAAAACCAAATATTGAAATCACAAGTAAGATCATAAGAACTCGAGAAGCATCTCATTAACTAGTTTTAACCATGTTTGCAACAAAATCACAAATTCACTACAAGCTGTCTTCCTAAGCAACAGTCACTAAATTATTTATAACTGGAGCTAAGAAACTCCAAATCAAGTTCCATTCATTTTCCCTGAAAATAGACTCATATATCTTCCATCTGCCAAATTTTCAGAATTTTTGGTTTGACCAATCAATACCAGATTTTTATTTAAGTTTTCCCTGTTTCACTGTTTGACTATTCTGACCACTCTTCACTACGAATCAATTTTCTTATTATACAGAATCCGAAGTATGTTATTGTTTATTTCATTTGAAACTAGACTCATAAAGGAGTCTAAGAATATAAATTTTATCTTATAATCATCATTGTACAATTTACAATGATTTTCTAAATACAAAACACGGGATTTCAAAATCATTTTGACTCTATCCCACGCCACTTCAAATATCTCATTATCTACAATTCTCTTCCTTACACAGTTTCTTTTATAAGAAACTAGGCTCATTAAGCTTTAATTACATAATTTATTCAGCTTCTAATTCAATTTCCACAATTTATGGTGATTTTCCAAAATCACGCTACTATTGCTGTCCCAAGCAGATTTATTACAAATTTGCTCTTTCACAGATTCTTTGCATTCAAATTATCTAAACATGTATATCATGTCATTCAAGATCGAACTCATATAAAATAGGCATTAAAATGCTTCACTATCAGCTTTAGTTCAATTGAAATGAATAAAATACAATATCATATTCACATTTAATTTTTCCATGATCGTAATCACCTAAAAATAAAATCATATACTTCCACAAACCTTTCCACAAGGACCAAGTGTTTATATTTGAATATAAAAATAGAATCACTTAACATAAGTTCACACATTTACCGAATATATCACGATCACATTTATAGTTATAACACTTATTCACAGATGCATCACTTTATATATTTATAATTTAATTCAAATCAAAATCGCATACGAGTACATGATACATACCTGGCCAAGTTAATATGTAATGCACTTTCAATTTGTCAACTTAGTGTAGGATCTTGTAATTGTATACTTTTATCAAATTCATCGACACTTGGCCTGCTAGGTATAAAACCCGAAATTATATTACCAGTACAAAGCCTGTGGGACTTTAGCCCGGACACATTTCCAGCACGAATGCCTTCGGGACTTAGCCCGGGTATAACACCAGCACGAATGCCTTCGGGACTTAGCCCGGATATAAATCTCACACAAGGCCTGCGGGTCTTAGCCCGGTTAAAATCCTTATTTATCTTGCACATATATATATCAATTACATTAGCATTTCATTTACCTTACTAGAACACATGTATAACATGCTTATCAAAATTTCCACTTTCGACTCAATAGCCACATACAAAGAACACGATTACGTTTCGCTATCCAACATGATTTCTATAACCATTCGGATACAAGTCATATGCACAAATTATTTATCTCACTACTTAATTCAAGTAGAAACATTAGGTTACAATTTATGTATTATGCTTTTATATCATAATTTTATCAAATCATAAGCTAAGTTCCATTACTCAAATACTTACCTTGTATCTTTCTGAGCAATTTCGGGTTGGCTATTCCGTGACTTTAGCTTTTCCCTTATCCGATGTTGCCCCTCTATGCTCTTGAGCTATGTTAAACAAGTTTAATTATATTAAACCTTATTCATAACTCTCATTCAATAATTACACTTTTATTTCAATATGACACACACACCAAATTTTCTTTTACATACACATTCGGCCAAATATAACTATTTTACAAGTCACAACTAAATCATTGATTAGATCAAGTTTACTAATCTTTTAATCAAACTCATTATTCAAGACATAATAGTCATCAAGGGCCGAATATGTGATTTCTTTGTACGCTTAAATTTATGTGAACTTGAGTATCAAAAATGTCTATGAAATATTTACTCACCATCTTCTATCTTTAACCCAATTTCCTAGTTCCCAATCGGCATACTAGGACCATCTTAATTCATTTCTCATCTTGTTAACATAACCATGGCAAAGCTAATTCCCAAAAACAATTATCATCAATTTATACATTTTCTAGGGACAAAGCCAAATGTTCAACTTAATCAAACTCAAGATTTAGTTTTCATCATTTTAATTAATTACTATTTATTCTTCAAAATTTCAAATACAAGGTAATTAGCACATATACACTTAAACCGTATTAGCAAGCACCTATAGACTTTGGCTGAATGCCATTAAACATAAGACATCAAAAACCTTATTTTTAACCACCGTATATATATATATAATTAACAAAATGAATTGATTATACATATATTCTACTAAAGCCGAACATAAAAATTTTACCTATGCATAACATTACTCATATCCCAATATTCATATTATTCAAAATCATACTCTAAAAATATCATGTACCATGCCGAACACTTAGATAATCAAACATCTAATTTAATTCATTTCAAAACACCCCAAATGGCATTTGTTCAAGACATTAAGCAACTATATGTTCGGCTATTACACATATGATCAATAACAATTCATACTTTTAACAAGATTAACTTCTTTCATCAACAATTTCTTCTTCAAAACTTAAAGGCTATAATCAACTTATTTCTTTATTAACCATAACCGAATGTGCAAATTCATCCATCAAAATTTAAAGTTTTGGCATGGACTAAGTAAGAATCAAGATGATTAACCTAAGATAAGCTAAAATTTCAACAAGTTGATTAACCGAAGGTACTCTGGATAGCCCCCACAGGTCAGAATGAATATACTCCAACCTTCCCTTCGTGTTATGGATTCCTCTAGTGAATCGAACTCTCTTTTGCTTACCAAAAACACAGTGCTCACAGAAATCAGTTTGTAAATTCCTTGCCCATCAAGAAGTCCTCTTTTGCTCAATTCTGCCATGCCATTCTCACTCATATGCCCTAGGCGCATATGCCAAATTTTAGTAATATCATCATCTGAAAAGGAAGAGGAAGCGACAGCTGCATCACCAGTAATAGTAGAACCCTGCAAAACATATAACTTGGCAATTTTTCTCTGCCCTTTCATCACAACAAGGGACCCTTTGGAAATCTTTAAAACCCCACTTTCAGCTGTGTATCTGTACCCTTTTGAATCAAGAGTACTTAACGAAATTAAATTTCTTTTAAATTCTGGAACATGCCATACGTCACTAAGTGTTCTGACAACTCCATCAAACATCTTAACTTTAATTGTTCCAACACCTGCGATTTTACACGAAGCATTATTTCCTATCAAAACAACACCTTCAGACACTGTTTCGTAAGTTGTAAACCAATCCCGATTGGGACTTATGTGGAAGGTGCAGCCTGAATCAAGTATCTACTCCTCACTTACTTTAGAATCAATGACAGAAGCGACTAGAAGTTCTCCATTGCTGTAGTCTTCTACAACATCAGCTTCACCAAAATTTTTTGGTTGTTTTCCCTTTTGATTCGCAGCTACCCTTTTAATCTTATTTTGTAGCTTATAGCACTCAGATTTAATGTGCCCTTTCTTCTTACAGAAGTTACAAGTTTTACCTCTATTTGAAGACTTCGATCTACCCTTAGATTTACCATGAGGATTCCGTTCCTGTGTCCTACCACAATCATCATCAGCATTCCGATCTTGTTTCCTACGAACAATGAGACCCTCTCCCTGGGAGTCGGGTTTAACCACAAGATGTTTCATCTTATCATACGAGGTTAAAGAATCATAAACCTCATCAACTGTGAGAGACTCGCGGCTATATAAAATCGTGTCTCTAAAGGTTGAATAAGACGGGGGCAACGAACAAAGTAGAATCAACCCTAGATCTTCCTTATCATACTAAACCTCCATGGCCTCCAAGTTTCAGAGAATTTCTTTAAACACTGTTAAGTGTTCCTGTACAGATGCACCTTCCTCCAAACGATGATCATAAAGACACTGTTTCATATGCAACTTGCTTGTTAGAGTTTTCGACATACATATTTGTTCTAGCCTCTTCCATAATATAGCGGCAGTCTTCTCTTTCATTACATCCTGTAAAATTTCGTTGGACAAATGCAGATGTAATTGTGTTAACGCCTTTCGATCCTTACGCTTCTTCTCTTCATCTATTAATGTCGAAGGCATCTTATCTATCCCTAGCAGGGCATCCTCCAGATCCATTTGCGCAAGAACTGCTTACATCTTAATCTGCCACAATGCAAATCTGGTTTTGCGATCCAACAGCGAAATTTCATACTTTAAAGACGCCATTACTGTGATTGAGATGAACAACCCGGAAGCTCGGATACCAATTTGTGAAAAATAAAATAAAATAAATGAAATAAAAACACACAAAGTTTACATGGAAACCCTTTTGGGAAAAAACCACGGGCAGAGGAGAAGAAAAAATTCACTATGTTTAAAATTTTTCATCAATACAAGAGGAATAGACTATGTCTATTTATAGGCTTGTAAAGCCATATTCTAGTAGGATTGAAATACCTTATCCTAATAAATATAAAATAGATAGAGTTTAATAAGGTTTAAAAAACCTTATTCTAAAATAAAATAAAAGAAGTCTAGTTCTATATGGATTTTACTTTTATTTTATTTTCCATCGTATTTTATTTAAATAAGAATTCGGGTCACTTAATTCTAACAATTTCCTTACTCTTCTTTCTTTAGATTACATGTTTTTATCAACATCGTGAATGAAACTCCAAATATGTCGGCAACGTATGTCCCACATTCTCCCTATTAAAAAAGGTTCAATTTATATAAAAACTAAATCTTATTCATTATTTGGGCAATACCTATGACAATTATTGAAATTTAACGTCATTTGTTGTTTCCAATTTAACTCTCTAGGAGAATTTTTCATTTTCCTAGTTCCATTATTTATTCCACTAAAAGCTTCCAGTCATATTTTAGAAAAATTGGGTAGGAACGCTTACACATAAAAAATTAACGTAGAACGAATAAGACAATAACCGAATTGGAGTCCCACGATAAAGACACACATCTACTTAATTTCAGAACAGGAAATATTTTTGATGAATTAATTTTTACTTTCAATCATTTAGTTGCCATTTTCTATTTTACAAATATGATAAGTTTGATAAAAACTTGTTAACAATAGCAAGGTTATAAGATTTTAGGATTCGCATAATTATTTCTAAATTGTGGCTCATACATCTCACTAGTCGGGGAATCTAGTATAGCTCATTCAAATTTGAGATACACGCGAATTTTTGACCATCAACATAACAAGTGCATACACAACTTAAAAACATTAGAAACATAGGACGGCACACATAACGAATACGTGTGCCTATAATGCATGTGTACTATATCCCATATTGCTTTTTCCATATGTTATTTTCTCCATATTATCGTCCAGGTGTTTGGTTTGGAGTAGACATAACAGTTCAATCCTAGTTTCAATGCAGAAACACATGTACGACATAATCATCTTTATTGAGCCTTATTTTTGTGATTCGTTTAATACCTTTTAAGAATTATAAAGGGAAGTATAAATGTGTGTCTTTGAATTAATATTCAGATTTGTAGTATGTTGAAACCCTTTTTCAAAAAACGAGTTTAAAAAAAAAAAAGGGAGTCGCCAGTAATCTTTTAAAGTGTGATTGGATCACTTTATAAAACGTTTTGGTCTACAAAATTATGAGAAAGTAGGTTCAGGAGTCGGTTACATACGAGAAAGGATTAGCACGCTTGTAACGCCCAAAATTGGTACCAAATTGAATAATTTTGCCTTAGTGTTAGAAGTTTGAAAGAATTTAGAAATGAGATTTCCTTAAAACTGTAATGTTTTGAGAAAAGAATTAAGATTCATTCGTTTTAAAAGAATACAAACATCACATCCAGCATGATTGGACACGATATCTTTAAACTTTCATAACTAAAATCACCTTGTAATTTGTAAAACTCATTTAAAAGGATATTTTAGATATTTAGACAAACGAGAAATTGCAACCCAGCATGTTAGGGCACTATTTCCCGAATTCCTAAATGTTAAAACATTGCCTCACTTTTTAAAAATTCCTTTTTAATTAAATGAGATATAACTTTTGGTTTTAAAAGTAATGATATGTTTTACATATTACAAGAAATTAATTAAACCTAATTACAATATATATGCTTTATCATTTCATGCAAATATAGTATAGAAAATAATAAATAATGGCATAAATTACACAATATACGTTATCATTTTATATACATATTATTATAAACACAAATATACATGCATTATTGTTACGTGCAAAATACAACATAGAGTATAATGAATTTAATGGTATAAATTGTATAACATATATACAACATTTCATGCAAATATACCTTAAATTAACATAAATGATTAGTTTTCATGCAAATATGTAAAAATAATAACAAATATTATATGAAAACTTAACCTACTAAACAATATCAAAATAAAAGAAAAAAAATCAAAAATAAATAAACCAATTAAAATGTATAAAATATAAATCAAATAAAAATAAGATATTTAGAAATATATTGAATAATATAAGGATGATAAAAGAGAACTCCTTTTTTAAAATGATATATATACATATATAGGTTATACTATAGGGTATAATAACTATATAAAAAGTGTACTAAATATTGATATTATGCTTACTTAAAAAGAAAAATTTAAGAATGTATATAATTAATATGTAATAAAATAATGTATACTTTATAATAAAATAAAGGTAATGTAAGGAAATATGGTAAAATAGAGCGTATAATATAATTTACAAATAAAATACATAGTAATATAAATCATATAATAATTAATATAATAATATATATAATAAAATGTATATAATATAATATATGTACAAGAAAGATAGGTATTATAAGGAATAATATATAATAAAATATAGTATGTAATAAAAATACATAAATAAAATATAATGAAATATAATATAATAAAGGATATATAAAATAATAATAATATAATAAGTACTTTTCATATAAAAATATAGTAAAATAAATAATATATAATAAAAATATATAACATATAGTAAAATATAAATATAACAGAATAAATAATATATATAATAAAAATATATGATAAAAAATTTAAAAATGTATAATAATAGTATAATGGATAATAAAAAAAATAATATGTACTATTTTATATAACTAATATTAAAAAATATATAAAGTATTTAAAATAAAAAATAAAAAAAAGATTAAAATTGAATTTATTTGAAGAATCTGGGGTTAATTGTAAAATAATAAAAATATTTGGACCTGATTAAAACACGCACTGAAAGTCGAGGGACTCATTAGGTAATTCGACCCTAATCCCAAAACGAAGTCGTTCTCTAGAACTGATTTTAATGACCTTTAGGACTAAATTGAATTAAATATGAGAGGTTAGGGCTAATTTAAAAATAAAATAAAATGAATTTGAAAATAAAAAAAACACGGAAGGACCAATTGGGAAATTGTCCCAATTTACAAAAACATGCGGATCTAAGCCCTAAAACGACGCCGTTTTAAAGCTTATTGCTTTAAGCTAAACGATGTCGTTTTGATAAGGCTATATAAGCCAACTTTTAACCTAAAAATCATTTGGACACCCGGTTTAAAAAAAAACTTAAAGAAATCCTCTGAAAGAGGACTTGGGGGTCGGCCTTGGAGCTCCGTCGGGCTTCCGTCCCCAATCCTCTAACGCGCTCACGCGCCACCACACACGGTGGCCGGAGGGTCAAAAACCCTCACCCTTTCAAGCGAAATACGGGTAACCCTCTTCCTTTTAATATTTCAGTAGTTTATTTGATAAAAATGATTCATATACCCATCAAAAAATAATTAACAGAATATCAAATATAAATCACCTTAAGAGACTGCTTGTATCTCTGTATGTATTTGTATATCTGTTGTTTTTATTTTTTTTTTTTTTTAAAAATCCCCCCTTTTTACATTGTTCTGATTCAGGCTTTTATAGCCACTGTACATAGTATTTTACATGTCTTAAAATTATTCTCTGTCATATTTTTTTCGTTTCTGTTGTTTCTTTCCATTTTCGCAGGTGATCGAGGGAAATCCAGCGACGATCATGCTGGTGACGTAGATCTACCGGTGGCGTTGATCACGGCGTGATATCAGATCCTGGAATCAAAGCATTGATGGTGGGCAGCTGGAACGTCGCGAGACGAATCGACACATGATTGCAGTGCCTAGGGTTTCTGAAACCCTAGGTCTTCCGTGTTCTGCTAACCATTTAGGCCATCCGGGCCTCTCTGCTTTGGGTCTGCTTGGGCCATCCTGGCCTTGTATATTTTGGGCTAAGGGTGTATCGGGTTACAAAGGGATATAGGGTTTAGGTATTTGGGCTTATCAGGCCTTGAGGCCTGTTTATTGTAAATGGACTGTTTAAACTTTTTTTTATTTAAAATTTATTTTAATTTATTTCACGGGCCTGGGCAGAAACGGGTTAGTACAGCTGCCCCTCTTTGCTCATTGTCGTGTAATGAAATAGAGCAAAGACTATAAAAAGACCCGTTTTGCCCGGTCTGGCCCAGTCTTTGAGATCTTCAAATGGTCTTCAACCTATCTGCAGCTTCAGAGGTATTGGACCATAAATATGATAGCTTCAATTTGCTTCACTTGTAACTTCAGGAAGGTAATATCTGCTATCTTCAACCTGCTTCTTGAAAACTTAGGAATACCAAATCTGTTATTTTCGATCTGCTCTCTGCCAATACAGAGACGCCAAATCTACTATCTTCGATCTGCTACCTGACAGAACAGAGATGCCAAATCTGCTTAGATCTGCTTCATCATAAATACGTGAGAGCCAAATCAGCTATTTTATCGATCTACTCTCCATCGAATATGGAGATGCCAAAATTGGTTCTTCGATTTGTTCTCTGACAATACAGAGACACCAAATCTACTATCTTAGATCTGCACTTTGACAATACAGAGATGCCAAATTTGTTGTCTTTGATCTGCTCTTTATAAGTGCAAGGATGCCAAATCATCTTGGATCTGCTTTGATGCAAAAACATTTGGAGGTTAGATCTGCTATGTCTTCGATTTGCTCTCCATCGAATATAGAGATGCGAAATCTGTTATCTTCAATCTACTCTCTGACAATATAGAGACGCCAAATCTACTATCTTCGATTTGCTCTCTGACAATACAGAGATGCCAAATCTGTTGTCTTTGATCTGCTCCTTATAAGCCCAAGGATGCCAAATCATCTTGGATCTGTTCGATGCAAAAACATCTGAAGGTTAGATCTGCTATGTCTTTGATTTTCTCTCCATCGAATATGGAGATGCCAAATCTGTTATCTTCAATCTGCTCTCTGACAATACAGAGATGCCAAATCTACTATCTTCGATCTGCTCTCTGACAATACAGAGATGCCAAATCTGTTGTCTTTGATCTGCTCCTTATAAGCGCAAGGATGCCAAATCATCTTGGATCTGCTTCGATGCAAAAACATCCAAAGGTCAGATATGCTATGTCTTCAATTTGCTCTCTGACAATACAGAGATGCCAAATCTGCTGCTTGGATTTGCTCCTTGTCGAATACGAAGATGCCAAATCATCTTGGATTTGCTCCTAGCCTTCTACCCTACTACTTGGGGGGTTGAGGCGCATTAATCTTCATTGTCCCTTGAAGGACATAACCTGTATAATGTGTATGAGTTCATGCCCAATGCTTAGGATGCTGTGATAAAAAATGAGTCAAATGCTCCTAATTAAACTCGTTATAATGTAAAATGTTTATGAATATGGCTCTTACTCATTCCTTCATCGAAGTTTATCTTTATTTATCTTGAAATATCATTCCTACTCAGCCTGTGGGCTTGTACCATTCTTCAAATGCTATGACCCACCAAAACTGTTTGTAAGATGATCCTCTCTTAGGATCGAATCGTTTGATTTGTCCAATCATCATTTTGGACTAAAGAAAGCATTTCCCCGAGTTCTTTCGAACCTCATTTACGTGAATTCCTCGAACAATTGTTCTGTTTTAGTTTCTTGTATTATCTAGAAATTTCTAGAGTAATGAGCAAAACTTCATTTGTGAAAACTATTTAGTTTATCTATCATTATTTTAATGCAACATACTTTAAGAAAAATGGAAGATGGATTTAATTAGATTTGAATGAACTTATAAAAAATGCAAAGGAAATTAATCTGATAGCCTATCTTTGAGAAGAAAAAGAATCTAAAGATAGAAAATAGGACAAAAGTTAGATGCCCTAGATATCGCCGCTTGAGCGTCTATACACCAACTCCATGAAGACTTTCTTGAGTTTAACATGTGTTTAAAAGATCCAAAGTACTTCGTTGATGCCCCGATATGCAACGTACTTCGCTCTTTGTTGAATCAGATATAGCTAGATTACCGTGTGCTCTTCAAAACTTGAGTTGCCCTTTTGGGTTTTCAACTCAAAATCCCTTTGGTCACAAGGTGCCCTTTGTGGGTTTTCAGCTTGGCCTCTCTATTTTTATATATATATATATATATTTTTTTTTTGTTTTTTTTGAAAACGTAAGGAGCCCTTTGCGAGTTTTCACCCTGAATTTTTCTCCTTTAGACAAAGTACTTTTTTATTGAGTCTGAATTCACTGGATTGGGTAAACTTTTCCCATCCATTTCTGTTAAAATCAATGCACCCCCAGAGAAGGCCTTCTTCACGACATATGGCCCTTCCCAATTTGGCATCCATTTTCCTCTAAAGTCCTTCTGAATGGGAAGGATCTTTTTTAGCACAAGATCCCCCTCGTGGAATTCTCTTGGTCATACTTTCTTGTCATAAGCTCACATCATTCACTTCTGATACATCTGACCATGGCTGTAACAGCCCGATTTAGGGCCAAAACGGAACAGTGGTTTCGAAACCATGAATCTGAGATTTAAAAAAAATTATTATTATGATTAAGTTTTAGTGTTTATATTATGATATCATAATTATGTAAAAATTTCGTTGCGAAATTTTATCGATTGGATGCTTAATTTGACGTTTAAGACTAAATTGAAATAGGTGAAAAATGTGTGTGTCTAATTCATAAAGTACTAGATTGAAATGGGGGTTTTAAGTAGAGGTCCTTAAATGGAAATTATACCATTATCTTTTATATGGACAAAAGTTAGGACATGGATGGAATTTTTAGAAAGTTTAGTAGTAAGGGCATTTTGGTCATTTGTATATAAAATGAAATAAAATGGGAAAAATAACACAAAAATGTGTTCATCTTCATTAAGCTTGGCCAAAATTTGCATGTTCTCCATAGGTAGGGTTTTCCCAAGCTTTCAAGCTCAATAGTAAGTGCATTCAAGCCCCTTTTTTATGTTCTTTACATTTTTAAAATTCTCGTAACTCGGTCTACCTATTTCTACCATTATTTCGAGTTAGGGTTTATGTTTAAAAATTTAACCATGAATGATATGCATGTATTTTAATGTTTGATGGTAGAATATGAATGTTTGAAGCTAGGAGAACGATCTTTTCTAAGTGATTTTTAGCGAAAACGAGCAAAAAGACATAATCGGTAAAAATACTTATTGTTCATAACTATGTGTTAAAGTGAGAATTTGATGTTGCCATAGAAGATAAAAATGATCAGAATGTCATTAAACATAAGAATAAGGGCTGAAATTAAATTTCATGAGCCTAGAGGCAAAATCGTAATTTTGTAAAAGTTAGGGGCAAAAATGTAATTTTTCCATAATGTGATTTTTGGATTGAAATAAACAGTATGAGTGTTCAATGAGCTAAATGTATTGTTATAGATCAAGAAAGGCGTGGAATTGATCTCGAACGGGGGAAGGAAAAGGTTTTGGACTAAATTGCAAAATTTCCATATTTTGCACCGAGGTAAGTTTGTATGTAAATAATACATTAACTTCATTTGCATTTTTATATTTCAGCCTATTATATATTTATTTTAGCCAATTTTGAAGCATAAATTGACTATTGGAAGAATGGAAATAAGTAATAGAGAGAGAAATCCCGGTTGAACATTCAGAATGATTGAATAATATAGATGGAGTGTAGCTAGGTCACATGTATGATGCCGAGTGCACATAATGTGTACAAGTAAGCTACGCATACTATGTAGTAGCTAGGTCACATGTGTGATACGGGAAGTATCCCATGTAGACAAGAGAGCTACGTGAGAGATAAATGCAGCTAGGTCGCATGTGTGATTCCAAGTGAAGGACACCATGTAGACAAGAGAGCTACGAGATAAATTGGCTAGGTCACATGGGTGGTACTAAGTGTTCACCATATGTACAAGAGAGCTGAATTATATGAAATATGATGGTGGAGCTTTGTGCTGCAACCATCAAGTATCGGGAATTGATCCGAATTGTTCAACGGAATGGCTTTATGGTGACATTGTAATCATGGACCTATACTTGTGATTTATGAAATGTGGTGAAAATGAATTGTGATATGCATGTTAAAATGAGATTAATATAAAGAAAGTGTGAAAGAGTGAATTAGCAATAATACTGTTTTGGATAGACGCAGTGTCGTGAATTTGAAAAATCACCAAAAATAATGGAAATTTAATTAGAGGCTGAATGAGATATTAATTTAAAGCTTAATGAGTCTATTTTCATGTAAAAGAAATAGAGCAAGTAAAGGAATCTTATATTTTGAGAAATTTATATTTTCGGGAGACCTGTTCAGAATGACTGCATGATCCCCTGTTCAGATTTTAAAAATTTACCATAAATTGTAAAGAAACAATTAGGAGTTTTATCTTACATGTATGAAATCCTTATTGAGTCTAGTTTTACAAGAAATAAATTTCATAGTTATTGAAACTCTGAATAGAGAGATATATGAATCGTAATATACAGGGGTCAGAGTGGTCGAACCCTAAAACAGGGGAGACTTTAACTAAGAAACTGAACTAATTGGCTTGACCAAAAATTCTAGAAAAAAATTAGTAAGTAAATATATGAGTCTAGTTTCAAGGAAAATTACGGAATTGGATTTTGAGTTTCGTAACTCGAGTTATGATTTATTTAGTGAACATGACGCAGGAGAGACAGCTTGACCAAAGTGGAGTAAATAGTGAAATTAAAAGTAGATACACTTGAGTTATTATGTAATCATATTAAATTCTTTATTCATTATTTATATACTTGCTTACTAAGCTATAAGCTTACTTTCGTTTATCTCTTTTGTCTTATAGTGTCGTCCAGCTTGCACAGGAGTCAAGGATCGTTGAAGATCTGCCTACACTATCAATATTTTTGGGTATTTGAACTAAACATTTTGAATAATGTCATGTATAGTAGGCTTAGTTATTTTGTTACGTGCCATAATTACCTAGGCTAAAAATATTGGCTACCGTATGTGATCGAGTATTTTGTACAAAGCCATTGAAGTTGGCTAATATTATTAAAGGCATATGTTATAATGTTTCATGATGCAATTGGATGCCATATTTTTGTTTCAGTTTTATTTAATAGTATGTGTTATGTTCTGGTAATACCTCGTACATTGTTTCGGTGTGGAATGCGTGTATGGGGCGTTACATTTAGTGGTATTAGAGCCAAGGTTTAGTCAGTTCTCGAACTAATATGGTGTGTGTAAAAGTCTAGCTTTACATGCCATAAATATATTATGATAGTGTGGTGACTCCTAATTATTTTAAACTGTGTGTTGTTTTAATATAGTAATGGATCCCGACGGAACTGCGGCTGATGATGCTGCTAGTAATGCACTGGCTCCCACACAAGGGACCATGCCTGTAGAAAGTAGACCTAAGACATTGAGACAGGGAGATGAGGCTCGGCATGCCTTTCTCCAAATGATGAACAATTGGTATACTGAGTTTATTCGAGCAAACCCAAATGCTCAACCTTCTCCACCCCCTCCCATACCTCAGACGGTTCCTGTAGCTGGTCAAGGCATAGATTTGGTAAGAATGAGCAAGCCTCTGGTTGACAAGATTCGAAAATAAGGGGCCGAAGAGTTTAGAGAAAAGATCAATGATGATCCCGAGAAAGCGGAGTTCTGGCTTGAAAATTCTACCCGCGTATTTGATGAGCTCTTATGTACACCTGAGGAGTGCTTAAAGTGTGCTGTATCACTTTTGAGAGATTCAGCCTACCACTGGTAGAAGACTTTGGTAGCAGTGGTGCCAAAAAGAAAGGGTTACTTGGGATTTCTTCCAGGAAGAATTCAGAAAAAAATACATAAGTCAGCGATTTATTGATCAAAAACGGAAGGAGTTCCTCGAATTGAAGTAGGGCAAGATGTCTGTGGCAGAGTATGAACGCAAATTTGTAAGACTCAACAAGTATGCCCAGGAATGTGTGTCCACCGAGGCCATTATGTGCAAAAGGTTTGAGGATGGGCTAAATGAGGACATTAAAGTGCTTTTGGGAATTTTGGAGCTGAAAGAATTTGTAATATTGGTTGATCGAGCTCTTAAAGCCGAAGAATTGAACAAAGAAAGAAGAAAAGCTACTATTGAGGCTCGAGATGCCAGAAAGAGGCCGATAAGCAAGTCATTTCAATCTCAATTAAAGAGGTCCAAAGAGACAAATCCTCGAATGATAGTTTCAGTTGGGGATTCACACAGAGATCGTGGTAGGGCATATTCGGGGTCTAAAGCTCAAGCTACTTCAGTGGCAAGTGTGGGTAATGTGCGATCTAGAAAGCCCAAATGTCAACAATGTGGCAGGCAACATTATGGTGAGTGTTGGGGAAACGAGCGAGCTTGTTTCAAGTGCAGTTCTCGCGAGCATTTTATCAGGGACTGTCAGGAGAAAGTTAAAGAAGAAAAATTTCAGAGTGCTAGATAGAGTACTACCGCTAGTAGAGGTAGACCACTGAGAAATACCGGAAGTGGAGCTAGCAGTAAAACTGTAATAAAAGATTCAACGGCGAGATCAGAGGCTAGAGCACCTGTTAGAGCTTATACCATACGTGCCCGAGAGGATGCATCATCTCCTGATGTGATCACTGGTACATTTTTTCTTTATGATACTATTGTTGTTGCATTGATTGATCCTGGGTCTATTCATTCCTATATTTGTGTGAATTTAGTGTCTAATAAGAAGTTGCTTGTTGAGTTTACTAAGTATGTGATTAAAGTGTCGAACCCCTTAGGCCATTATGTGCTAGTTGATAAGGTTTGCAAGAATTGTCCATTAATGATTCAAGGTCACTGCTTTCCGGCTAATTTGATGCTGTTACCATTTGATGAGTTTGATGTTATCTTGGGAATGGATTGGTTGACATTATATGATGCCAAGGTAAATTATAAACAGAAAACATTAGAGTTGAAAGGTGAAAACGGTGAAATTCTGTGGGTTGAAACAGATGAATCAAATAAATTGCCTATGGTGATTTCGCGCATGTCTGCACAGAAATACATAAGGAAAGGGTACGAAGCTTATCTTGCCTATGTAATGAATACTGAAATGTCTAAATTGAAGCTTGAAGCAGTGCCGATAGTCTGTGAATTTCCAGATGTGTTTCTAGAGGAATCAGCTGGGTTGCCTCCGAACAGAGAGATAGAGTTTGCCATTGATTTGTTGCCGGGGACTACACCGATCTCGATTGCTCCATATAGAATGGCTCCGACTGAATTAAGAGAATTGAAGGCTCAGTTGCAAGAGTTAATAGACAAGGGGTTTGTGAGACCGAGTTTCTCTCCCTGGGGTGCTCCTGTATTGTTCGTAAAGAAGAAAGATGGCGCAATGAGGCTTTGCATTGATTACTGTCAGCTCAATAAGGTGACTATAAAGAACAAGTACCCATTACCGAGGATTGACGATTTATTCAATTAGTTGAAGGGGGCAACAGTGTTTTTAAAGATCGATTTGAGGTTCGGTTACTACCAATTGAGAGTTAAGGAGTCGGATATGCCGAAAACCGCCTTTCGGACAAGGTATGGACATTATGACTTCCTTGTGATGCCTTTCGGCTTAACAAATGCTCCAGCTATATTTATGGACTTGATGAACTGAATTTTTCGACCATATTTGGATAAGTTTGTGGTAATGTTTATAGATGACATCCTAATCTATTCTCGAGATGAGTCTGAGCACGCCGAACACTTGAGAACCATATTGCAGATCTTAAGAGAAAAGAAACTGTTTGCTAAGTTTAGCAAAAGTGAGTTTTGGCTTCGTGAAGTCAGATTTTTGGGACATATAGTCTCAGGTGATGGCATTCGGGTGGATCCGAGCAAAATTTCCATGATCGTTGATTAGAAACCGCTAAAGAATGTATCCGAGTTAGAAGCTTTTTAGGCTTGGCCGGGTATTATAGATGTTTTGTCGAGGGATTTTTGATGATTACCTCTCTTATGACTAAGTTGCTGCAAAAGAATGTTAAGTTTGAATGGACTAATAAATGTCAGCAGAGTTTTGAAAAGCTGAAAGCACAATTGACTGAAGCACCAATTTTAGTACAGCCCGAGCCCGGGAAGGAGTTCGTAATTTATAGTCATGCATCATTGACAGGCCTTGGATGTGTACTAATGCAAGAGGGTAAAGTGGTAGCTTATGCCTCGAGACAGTTAAAACCGCATTAGAAAAACTATCCTACGCGTGATTTGGAATTGGCCGCTATTGTCTTTGCCTTGAAGATCTGGCGACATTATTTGTATGGTGAAAAATGTCGAATTTTTATTGATCACAAAAGTTTGAAGTATTTGATGAATCAAAAGGATTTGAATCTGCGACAACGGAGATGGCTTGAATTATTGAAGGATTATGAGCTAGTGATTGATTATCATCTGGGGAAAGCGAATGTAGTTACCTACGCCTTGAGCAGGAAATCTCTTTTTACTTTGAGAGCCATGAATACGAGGTTAGCATTGTCTGATGATGAGTCAATCTTGGTAGAGATGAGGGTTAAACCGTTATTTCTCCAGCTAATTTGTGATGCTCAAAAGAACGATAGTAAGTTGCGAACCAAGAGAACTCAGTGCGAATCGGGTTACAACTTAGATTTCTGAGTTGGAGCAGATGACTGTTTGATGTTTCGAGATAGGATTTGTGTACCGAAAAATGATGAATTGATTCAGAAAATACTACATGAGGCACATAGTGGCTGTTTGTCAGTTCACCTTGGTAGCACAAAAATGTACAATGATTTAAAGAAGTTATATTGGTGGCCAGGCATGAAAAGGGACATTTCTGAATTTGTAACCAAGTGTTTGATCTGCCAACAAGTAAAAGTTGAGCATCAGATGCCTTCAGGATTACTCCAACTGGTAATGGTACCTGAATGGAAATGGGATAGGATTACCATGGATTTTGTAACCGGGTTGCCTCTGACTCCTAAAAAGAAGGATGCTGTCTGGGTAGTGGTTGATAGGTTAACAAAGTTGGCTCACTTTATACCGGTACGTACCGATTACTCACTTGATAAATTAGCTGAATTATATATTACTGAAATTGTGAGGTTGCACGGGGTACCTATGCCTATAATATCAGATAGAGATCCGAGATTTACCTCGAGATTCTGGAAAAAGTTACAAGAAGCTTTGGGCACAAAATTGAACTTTAGTACCGCGTTTCATCCACAAACAGATGGTCAGTTGGAAAGAGTAATCCAGGTACTCGAAGATATGCTTAGATGCTGTGTTTTAGAATTTGAAGGCAGTTGGGAGAAATATCTATCTTTGGTTGAATTTGCCTACATAATGATTTTAGATCAAGTATCTGAGATGGCACCATACGAAGCCTTGTATGGTCGCAAGTGTCGACTCCTTTATATTGGGTGAACTTAGTGAGAAAGCAGATTCATGGGGTTGATCTAGTTAAAGAAACCAAGAGAAAGTAAAAGTAATTCGTGATTGCACGAAAAGTCGCTTCAGATCGACAAAAGTCATATGCAAGTTTAAAAAGAAAAGAGATTGAATTTCAGGTGGGTAATAAAGTGTTTTTAAGGTATCACCATGGAAAAAGATTCTAAGATTTGGCCGAAAAGGCAAGTTGAGTCCGCGTTTTATTAGGCCGTACGAGATTACTGAGAAGATTGGACCAGTGGCATATCGGTTGGCCTTACCAACAGATTTAGAAAGAATTCATAATGTGTTTCATGTATCAATGTTGCGACGTTATCGTTCTGATCCTTCACATGTGATTTCTCCAACAGAAATTGAGATCTGATCGGACTTGACCTATGATGAGGAACCGATTAAGATTTTGGCTCGAGAAGTAAAACAGTTGAGAAAAAAAAGTATAGCTTTAGTAAAAGTGTTATGGCAAAGATATGGAGTAGAAGAAGCTACGTGGGAACCGGAGGAAGCCATGAGAAAACAGTACCCAAATCTCTTTACCGGTAAGATTTTCAGGGACGAAAATCCCTAAAGGGGGGAGAGTTGTAACAGCCCGATTTAGGGCCAAAACGTAACAGTGGTTTCGAAACCACGAATCTGAGATTTAAAAAAAATTATTATTATGATTAAGTTTTACCATTTATATTATGATTTCATAATTGTGTGAAAATTTGTTGCGAAATTTTATCGATTGGATGTTTAATTTGACGTTTAGGGCTAAATTGAAATAGGTGAAAAATGTGTGTGTCTAATTCATAAAGTACTAGATTGAAATGGGGGTTTTAAGTACAGGTCCTTAAATGGAAATTAGACCATTATCTTTTATATGGACAAAAATTAGGACATGGATGGAATTTTTAGAAAGTCTAGTAGTAAGGGCATTTTGGTTATTTGTATATAAAATGAAATAAAATGGGAAAAATAACACAAAAATGTGTTCATCTTCATTAAGCTTGGCCGAAATTTGCATGTTCTCCATAGCAAGGGTTTTCCCAAGCTTTCAAGCTCAATAGTAAGTGCATTCAAGCCCCGTTTTTAATGTTCTTTACATTTTTGAAATCCTCGTAACTCGGTCTACCTATTTCTACCATTATTTCGAGTTAGGGTTTTTGTTTAAAAATTTACCCATGAATGATATGCATTTATTTTAATGTTTGATGGTAGAATATGAATGTTTGAAGTTAGGAGAACGATCTTTTCTAAGTGATTTTTAGCGAAAATGAGCAAAACGGCATAATCAGTAAAAATACCTATTGTTCATAACTATGTATTAGAGTGAGAATTTGATGTTGCCATAGAAGATAAAATGATCAGCATGTCATTAAACATAAGAATAAGGGCTGAAATTAAATTTCCGAGCCTAGGGGCAAAATCATAATTTTGTAAAAGTTAGGGGGCAAAAATGTAATTTTTCCATAATGTGATTTTTGGATTGAAATAAATAGTATGAGTGTTAAATGAACTAAATGTGTTGTTATAGATCAAGAAAGGCGTGGAATCGATCTCGAACGGGGGAGGGAAAATGTTTTGGACTAAATTGCAAAATTTCCATATTTTGCACCGAGGTAAGTTTGTATGTAAATAATACATTAACTTCATTTACATTTTTCTATTTCAGCCTATTATATATATTTTAGCAAATTTTGAAGCATAAATTGACTATTGGAAGAATGGAAATAAGTAATAGAGAGAGAAATCCCGGTTGAACATTCGGAAAGATTGAATAATATAGATGGAGTGTAGCTAGGTCACATGTATGATGCTGAGTGCACATCATATGTGCAAGAAAGCTACGCGATACTATGTAGTAGCTAGGTCACATGTGTGATACGGGAAGTATCCCATGTAGACAAGAGAGCTACGGGAGAGATAAATGTAGCTAGGTCGCATGTGTGATTCCAAGTGAAGGACACCATGTAGACAAGAGAGCTACAAGATAAATTGGCTAGGTCACATGGGTGGTACTAAGTGTTCACCATGTGTACAAGAGAGCTGAATTATATGAAATATGATGGTGGAGCTGTGTGCTGAAACCATCAAGTATCGGGAGTTGATCTGAATTATTCAATGGGATGGCTTTATGGTGACATTGTAATCATGGACCTATACTTGTGATGTATGAAATGTGGTGAAAATGAATTGTGATATGCATGTTAAAATGAGATTAATATAAAGAAAGTGTGAAAGAGTGAATTAGCAATAATACCTTTTTGGACAGACGTAGTGTTGTGAATTTGAAAAATCACCAAAAATAATGGGAATTTATTTAGAGGCTGAATGAGATATTAATTTAAAGCTTAATGAGTCTGTTTTCATGTAAAAGAAACAGAGCAAGTAAAGGAATCTTATATTTTGAGAAATTTATATTTTCGTGAGACCTTTTCAGAATGACTGCATGATCCCCTGTTCAGACTTTAAAAATTTACCATAAATTGTAAAGAAACAATTAGGAGTTGTGTCTTACATGTATGAAATCCTTATTGAGTCTAGTTCTATAAGAAACAAATGTCATAGTCATTGAAACTCTGAATAGAGAGATATATGAATCATAATATATAGGGGTCAGAGTGGCTGAACGCTGAAACAGGGGAGACTTTAACTAAGAAACTGTTCTAATTGGCTTGACCAAAAATTCTAGAAAAAAATTAGTAAGTAGATATATGAGTCTAGTTTCAAGGAAAATTACGGAATTGGATTTTGAGTTTTGTAACTCGAGTTATGATTTATTTAGTGAACATGACGCAGGAGAGACAGCTTGACCAAAGTGGAGTAAATAGTGAAATTAAAAGTAGATACACTTGAGTTATTATGTAATCATATTAAATTCTTTATTCATTATTTATATACTTGCTTACTAAGCTATAAGCTTACTTTCTTTTCTCTCTTTTGTCTTATAGTGTCGTCCAGCTTGCACAGGAGTCAAGGATCGTTGAAGATCTGCCTACACTATCAATATTTTGGGTATTTGAACTAAACATTTTGAATTATGTCATGTATAGTAGGCTTAGTTATTTTGTTACGTGTCATAATTGCCTAGGCTAAAAATATTGGCTATAGTATGTGATCAAGTATTTTGTACAAAGCCATTGAAGTTGGCTAATATTGTTAAAGGCATATGTTATAATGTTTCATGATCCAATTGGATGCCATATTTTTGTTTCGGTTTTATTTAATGGTATGTGTTATGTTCTAGTAATACCTCGTACACTGTTTTAGTGTGGAATGCGTGTATGGGGTGTTACAATGGCGAATAGCGTTTAGCCTCTTTTCTTCGATCAAGTTCAACTAGTCATACTGCGACTGAATCCATTCTGCTTCATCCAGTTTTATCTCCGATAAAATTCGAAGAGACGGTATTTCAACTTCAATGGGTAACACTGCCTCCATCCCATAAACCAACGAGAAAGGAGTTGCCCCAGTAGAGGTTCTGACAGACGTTCGGTAGGCTAAGAGTGCAAATGGTAACTTCTCATGCCAATCTCTGTAGGTTTCAGTCATTTTTCCCACTATCTTCTTAATGTTTTTGTTAGCAGCTTCTATTGCCCCATTCATCTTTGGGCGATATGGAGATGAATTATGATTCTTAATCTTGAACTGACTACAAACTTCTGCTATCGTTCTATTGTTCAAGTTCAATGCATTGTCTGATATGATCCTTTCAGGCATCCCATACCGACAAATGATCTCTTTCTTCAAGAATTGACTTACAGCTGACTTAGTTACATTTGCATAAGAAGCAGCCTCCACCCACTTCGTGAAGTAATCAATAACCACGAAAACAAAGCGATGTCCATTTGAAGCTTTTGGTGATATTAGCCCAATGACATCCATGCCCCACATGGAAAAAAGCCATGGGGAAGTTATAACATGTAGAGGTGAAGGAGGTACGTGAATCTTGTCTCCATAAATCTGACATTTGGCATTTCTTGGCGTAGTTGATACAATCTCCTTCCATAGTAGACCAATAATATCCAAACCTCATGATTTGTCTAGCCATTGTAAAACCATTAGCGTTCGTCCCACAAACACCCTCGTGAACTTCTTCCAAGATTAACTTAGCCTCCACGACATCAACACATCTCAATAGTACTTGGTCCTTTCTCCTTTTATACACGATGTCCCCATCCAAAATGTAATCGCAAGCTAATCTCTTTAAAGTTCGCTTATCATTTTTAGTTGCCTGTTCTGGGTATTTATGATCTTTCACATATCGCAATATATCCTGATACCAAGGGTTATCATCCTTTTCTTCTTCCTTAATGTTACAACAGTGAGTTGGAGCCTCAAAGATACTCATCTGAATAGGTCTTATATCCTCCTCTTTATTCACTCTAGTCATTGAAGCCAAGGTTGCTAGAGCATCTGATATCTGGTTTTCGTCTCGTGGGATATAATTGAAAGTGATGTCATCAAACTCCTTAAGTAACCCCAAAACTACCTTTCGATAATTGATTAATTTGGGATCCCTTGTCTCTCATTCACCTTTGAGCTGGTATATTACCAACGCAGAGTCTCCATATACTTCCAAAGTTCTTATTCCTCGTACTATAGCTGCTCGGAGTCCCATGATACACGCTTCATATTTGGCCATATTGTTTGTGCAATCAAAATCCAACTTGCATGTGAATGGATAATAATCGCCACTTAGAGATACCAGGACTACTCCAATTCCATTTCCCACTGCATTGGATGCCCCATCAAAGCTCAACTTCCAAGGATAATCCTATGTAGTTGCCACACACATCAACTCCTCATTTGGGAAATCAAAATTCAAAGGCTCATAGTCTTCTAGAGCTCTACTAGCCAGAAATTCTGCTATCGTACTTCCCTTTATAGCCTTCTGGCTTACATAGACTATGTCAAACTCTGAAAGCAGAATTTGCCACCTCGCCATTCTCCCATTCAATGCTATTGACTCCATCATATACTTTAAAGGATCAAGTTTTGAAATAAGCCAAGTAGTATGATATAACATGTACTGTCTTAACCTTCGAGTCGTCCAGATTAAAGCACAACACAATTTCTCAATTGGCGAATATCTCATCTCACACTCTGTAAATTTCTTACTAAGGTAGTATATCGCCCTTTCTTTTCTTCTTGACTCGTCATGTTGACCCAACACACATCCTATGGAATTACTAAACACCGACAAGTACAGAATTAATGGTTTACCTGGACTAGGAGGAGATAGTACTGGAGTGTTTAAAAAGTATTGCTTGACTTTATCAAAGGAATTCTGGCATTCCTCATCCCAAGTACCTTGGTTGTGTTTTCTAAGGAGGCGAAATATAGGATCACATTTTTCGGTTAATTGTGAAATAAACCGAGCAATATAATTCAATCTTCCAAGAAAACCTTGAACTTCTTTCTAAGTACGTGGTGAAGGCAAATCTCGTATGGCTCTAACTTTGTCTGAGTCAACTTTTATTCCTTTTTCACTGACCACAAAACCTAGTAATTTCCCCGACCTGGCCCCGAAAGTGCACTTTGCCGGATTAAGTTTTAACTGAAACTTCTTTAATCTCAAGAATAGTTTTCTCAAAACTTCAATATGCTTCTCTTCTGTTCGAGATTTGGCGATCATATCATCGACATACACCTCAATTTCCTTATGTATCATATCGTGGAATAAAGTCACCATAGCCCTTTGGTATGTTACCCCTGCATTCTTCAACCCAAAGGGCATTACCTTATAACAGAAGGTACCCCACAATGTTATGAATGTAGTCTTATCCATGTCCTCAAGATGCATCTTTATCTGATTGTATCCTGAGAAACCATCCATGAAGGAGAACAATGAATATCCCGCTGTGTTGTCTACCAAAGTGTCGATATGCGGTAAAGGGAAATTGTCTTTTGGGCTAGCTTTGTTCAGATCTCTGTAATCAACGTACATTCGTACCTTCCCATCCTTCTCAGGGACTGGTACAATGTTAGCTACCCATTCAAAGTATTTCACCTCTTGTAAGAATCCTATATCGAACTGCTTCTTGACTTCATCTTTTATTTTCAATATATTATCTGGCCTCATTCTTCGCAACTTCTGTTGGAATGGCTTACAATCCTGTCTTATTGGAAGACGATGCACCATGATATCAGTATTTAACCCTGGCATATCTTGATAGGACCATGCAAAGATATCCTTGAACTTACGTAACAACTCAATCAGTCCTTGCCTTGTGTCCTTGGTAATATGTGTGCCAATTTTCACCTCCTTCCCTTCTCTAAGGCTACATTCTTTATTGCCTTTTTCTCATGTTGCATGATTTGTTTCTCCTCCTGCTTTACCATCCTTAAAAGATCTAGAGACATATCACAATCCTGGACATCTTCAAAATCCTGAGATTTCTCTAAACACATGTCTTACTCACAAGAGAAATCAGGACTTGTAATATCAGTGCTCATGTCATTGATATCTAGGGATCTGTGAAGTATAAAGAACATACAAAGAATGAATGAATTTAAGAATGAAATATTTATGTGCTATGAATGAAAGAATAAGAATTGCAAAAAGGTTTAACGAAATATTGGTTGATAAAAGCGAAACAATACTCGTTCAAATTGATAAAAGTTATGTTTTATTAAAAATAATAGATGATCATAAGCCTTTTTCACAAATGTAATCCTATTACTCCTAGGCCCTAGAGTAACAAGAATGTTTCAAAAATTACTCTGAAAAATTCCTAAAGACTACAGGAAGTTCCTCCGCAGTCCAATTGTTCAGAGAGCTTCCCGATTCGTAAGGGCGAATGCCCTCAAGGTTTCCTTGCTTCGATCCTTTGTTTTGTATAGCATTAACCTGATGACTTCCTTCTATGAGTAACCCTCTCGATATGAAGGTTTGGGATATTAGAGGGAATGTCATCGGCTCCCACTCCACCTCTCTTCTATTAAGGCGCGCCCTTCTTCCCTCTTGGCGTTTCTCAATTTCCTTCCTCCTTTGCTTATAGTCTGGCTTGAAACCCAGACCAAAGCGATCCTTCTTCTCTTTCAATTCTGGGATTTGAGTCCCTCCTTGCAGGTATTTTCCTAACCCTTTTCTTGGTAAGGCTCCCTTTCCTGCCATCATTTGTAAAGCCATTTTCGTAGCTCTTGCTATCTTTGGACCGGTAGCTCACTCCCTTCTAAAATGAAGGTTGCATTTACAAATTCCAAAGAGTGAAGGAACACTCAATAGACTCTTCATTTGTCTCGACATAAGGGGCCTTGCTGGTGACTGCGGCTATAATGTCCTCCTCCGTATTGATAGTTATTAACCGTCCATCCGTCACTAACTTCAATCTCTGGTGCAACAACGAGGGCACCGCTCCCGCTGAGTGTATCCATGGCCTGCCTAATAAGCAATTGTAAGAAGGCTTGATATCCATTACCAAGAAATCCACTTCGTATATATTCGGCCTAATTTCCAAGGGGATGTCAATCCTTCCCATCACCTTCCTTTTTGTATCGTCAAAGGCTCTTACCACATTTTGACATGTCTTCATGTGAGAATCGTCAATGGGTAATCTGTTCAATGTAGACAACGGTAAAACATTCAAAGCCGATCCATTATCGACGAGCACACTTGGGAGTGTGTATTCCTTGAATCAAGTTATGATGTGCAAGGCCTTAGTTGACCCCCTGCCCCCCGGTGGGATTTCATCATCATTAAAGTAGATAAAATTATCCGCACTTATGTTATTCACCAACCGGTCCAGCTTGTTAACGGATAT
Source organism: Gossypium anomalum (assembly GCA_025698475.1). Lineage (NCBI taxonomy): Eukaryota > Viridiplantae > Streptophyta > Magnoliopsida > Malvales > Malvaceae > Gossypium > Gossypium anomalum. The sequence continues at coordinate 22,946,571 of CM046960.1, read as the reverse complement.
GTCATGGGTGACATACGTTTCATTGAGCACCTTCATCAATGCATCTCGATGCACCTCAGAACTCAAAAGTAGGGCCAATACTGATATGCGAGCCGGTTGCCTACGCAACTGCTCAACCATGCTATACTCGCTATGCTTAAGGAACTTTAGAAATTCCTTAGCCTCCTCCTCCTTTCTGACTCCTTGATAGGCATTTCAACCTCTTTCTCCTTCTCTGCACTAGCATTCTTTGTTTTTGTGGGCTCTTCTCTGACGCCCATCGTATCGTACCACTTCCCACTTCGTGTATGGGAACCCTCAACTTGTACATCTTTAGACGTGCTGGATATATTCTCCTCCTCCGGCACTGTCACACTGCAGTCATAACTCCATGGTACCCTCTTGCTATCTCTATAAGGGAAAGGTGTAGGCTTATGGATAATGACCTGAGGCACCGTTTGTGCTCCCACCCCGTTGTTCCCTAACAAGGAAATGATAATCCTTGGCCGGTTAGTTCCTTTCTGTTCACCCTCCAGCGTACATACTTGTTTTTCACAAGAGCTACCTTCAAAAACTTGTAGCTCTTGATTGTCTATAAAGCCTTGCACCAAAGCCTTGAATTATTCACAATCTTGAATTTCATGTCCTTCTTTCTTATGGAACTCACCATAGTTCCTCATTTCTCCTCTCTCATTTTTAGAGGTTAACATACCTCTCTTCATCATCTCCTCCCAAATCACTTTCATAGGCATCCTTACCTCAGCAACATCTTCCTTCATTCTCCTCTCACTAGCTTCGCCAATGGCATTCACTCTTTGGTGGCTATGATTTGGTAACGGGTTTTTCGTATTAGGGGTATTGTCAAACTTCACTTCCCCCATTTTAATAAGCTTCTCTACGGCCTTCTTAAAACCAATACAGTTTTCAATTGAATGCCCCGGTATTCTCGTATGGTATTCGCATCTGGCGTTTGCATCATACCATTTGGGATATGGGGGCTACAATGGTTTCAGGTGAAAAGGAGAAATAGCATGTGCATCGTATAAGCTTTGATAGAGCTCACGATACGTTACGGAGATAGGTGTGAATTGCATCCTTTCAGAATTCTGCCTTGTACCCGACTCCTTCTTTTGAGAACTTTGTTGCTCAACCGCAGCTATTTTAGGTTGACCAACTGTGATTGCCCTCTTGTTGTAGGTGCTTTTGTTATTCACTTCACCATCCTTTCTCCTTGAGGCTGATCTTTTGGTTGCTTCCCACTCGATTTTGCCACCTCTTATGGCATTCTCGATCATCTCTCCCGCCATGACTATATCCGTAAAACTTTTAGTAGTACTTCCAATCATGTGAGTGATGAATGGAGCCTTTAGAGTGTTGATGAACAACATGGTAATCTCCTTTTCCAACAACGGTGGTTGAACTTGCATTGCCACCTCTCTCCATCTCTGTGCATATTGCCTAAAATTTTCATTAGGCTTTTTCTCCATGTTTTGCAGCGTGATCCTACCCGGAGTCATGTCAGTCACATGATTGCACTGCTGCATGAAGGCTTGTGCAAGATCCCTCCATGAACTTATTCTGGCCCGGCTCAGTTGATTATACCACTTGGCTGCTACCCCAATTAAACTGTCTTGGAAACAGTGGATCAACAGTTGATCGTTATTCACATACCCAGTCATCTTCCTACAGAACATCGTAATGTGAGCTTCTGGGCAAGTAGTCTCGTTGTACTTCTCAAATTCTGGCATCTTCAATTTGTGAGGAAGCACCAAGTCTGGGACCAAGCTTAGATCTTTAGCATCAACTCTATGATGCCCATCAGCATTCTCTAAAGCCTTGAATTTTTCTTCCAACCATTTGCAGCGTTCTTCCAACTGTCTTGCAGCCTCAGTTCTTAAATCCTTTTTTTCAGCCATGTCTAAGTCTGGAATGACAGAATTTGCAAGATTGTCACCCAAATTGAATCCTGAGCTAGTTGGGAAATTTATGGGGATCCCAGCATCGACTTGACCCTGTTGAGGCCTTATTATGACAGACGGCCCTCGGGGATATGCCTCAGGTTGGGTTTGTATGTGAGGTGGAATGAAACCAGGAGGATGACCCTCGTTCTCCTCTTCAGTGATTGCTATGGGAGCCTTTCCCTTATCAGTGGCTCTCAGTAGTTGAGCCATCTCAGCCATTATGTTTCTTTGAGCCTCCAACATTTGCTCCATCATGTTGTTTTGCATTTTTGCCAATTGTTCTTGCAATTGGTCCTACATGTCCTTCTGTAGCTGTTCAAATCTTTGGTCCATATTTCTTGACTTAGCGCGTGTACTGTAGGGATGTGTTGCTTCCAGATTTTTTTTCTCTTACTCTCTTTCTCCCTAATAATTTTAACTAATTAGGGTATTTCTATAAACTTGAATGCATATGATGTGATGAGATGCAAATGCATGAATGCAGAAAGATGTCGATTCAGATTCAGTTTCATTTTCATTTTAGAAAACATTATTTAAGGAACAAAATTTTTTTCATAAAATGGATTATAAATACACTTTGCGTAGGCCTAGAGTCTTAACCTTATCTAATAACCATGCTAACTCTCGTCCTCTGTCTGACAATGACTCATACATTATACTCAGCGTTCTAGCTTGTATTGTCAAATTCTGCAAGTGTTCAGCAACCTCTCGAATCTGAATTAAGGCCTGTCCCATGACATGATCTCTATCCCCCACTTGATCGCGAAGATGGTGAAGTTCTCCCTTCCACTGTTCTTCTCTTGCCTCAAGCTGCTCAATCCTTAGCTCACAGTCCTGTAGTTTTGCTTCCAACCCTCCAATATTATGCTTCATTTCCTCGATCTTGTTTAGACTTGCTTTTAACTCGGCTGCGGAATTACGACTTTGATGATGATGAAGAGATCGTCCAAGCTCTGTCACCTTAACTTTTAATCCTTGATTTTCCTTTTCTAGGGCCTGATTACGCGACTGCATCTCTTGGAACTTTTTCTCCCAATACTCAGCTTTGGCTCTTTCCTCTTGAATCTCTTGTTGCCACTGCTCTGAAGATCTCCCTAATCCGACCCTTTTCAACGTTACTTGGGCTTTCTTGTAGTGCGTCTTTAAATCATCTCGATCTTCCTCGATCTTTCTCTTTTCTTTTTTCACCTTCTCGACTTTGATACTTTTAACATCGACATCGAGACTCAAACACATTTTTTCCTCTTCGAGCTTCTCCATCCTCTTTTCAAGCTCTGAATTCTTTCTCTCGAACTCTTGCTTCATAACCTCAAACTCTGATGGAATCACTCGTAAGCTCTCTTCCAATGATCGAGCCACCCCCAAAATTGGCCTAGGGATATTATTATTGACTCTCCTACTAAACCACCCTTTATACTCAAGGGTTGACGTCGAGCCTTCAGTCAAGATCTTCATACACAAAGGCTTCTTCCAAGCCTCAGAAATCTCTTGCATCCTCTTCTTGTAGTGATATCCTTTATAAGAGAAATCACTCTGAGCTAAACCATATGTAGCCAGTATGAACTGTCTCGCTCGATATTGCCTTAGAACAAGCAATGGTGTATATCCAACAACTCCCCAAATTCTTGGCAGAGGGACCCAATCAAAACTGTCACATCGGTAAAAGACTTCACTAGGAACCAACCAAGGAGCCTTCCACATAACATCTTCCTCTCGAAGATTCTGAAGAATGTCTATCCACCTCTCCTCTAAAATGCCATCTCTTCTAGGCATGTCCATTGCTTCCTTTAAGGGAGAATAAGCCTCAAAGAATACTCGGCAAGGAACCTTATCAAGCTTCCAGAAGTGGCTATGAAACCAAACCAACAGCAACTGTGTACATCCAATGAACCTTCCTTCACCAGCTCTTTGACATGCGCTCAAGGATCTTATCATCTTAGCTAAGATTGCGGGCACAGGTGTATTCTGTTTACCAAGTCAATCGAATAAATCTGTAACCGCCTCATCCATATGCCCAACACCTTTGGGAAAATCACCATGCCATAAATACTCAAAGCCAGGACGTCGACCCTTTTCTTCACGTCTGGATGCGTTAACATCAAATCCCTCAAAACGGCCCATGGAATGCACTTACTATCACCCTTTTGCTGCACACGAAGTACAGCCCATTGCTCACTCATCCCAGTAATCATCACCAACTTCTTCGTAAAAGTTAGAAGGCTAGCAGGCCTAACATAAGCCTTGTGACCCTGAATCCTCGAGCAACACAGTAAAGTTGTATACTCCTCCAAAGTAGGTACAAGATCAACATCACCAAATCTAAAGCAACTATAAGCAGGGTTCCAGAACTGTACCATAGCTCGAAACAAGTTCCTATGTACTTTGATGTCTAGCAAATAGGGAAAATCTCCATAATTCTGATAAAAAATTTGCTTAGCCTCGTCATCCCATCGGGCCCAAATGTTTCTCAGTTCATGAAACTCATTCTGCGTCGAATTAACACGGGTGAAGTCTCATAACTCTGATTTATACCCCTTGGTGACTCTATCTCCTTTCTCTAACTGAGTTTTCTCTGACCAGGTACAGACAGAAGCATTATCCTCCACTTTATTAAGGTATTCGTTCCTCATTACAAAACTTTCTAATCTAGAAATCGAGCCGTGAATCGACACCTTTAAATGCCAAATAACATGCAATGACAACAAAATAAAAAAAAAGGTCAGTATCATATATATAAAAATGATAAAAAAGTACTTACAAGGGTAGTTTTCTAAAGGTTATCACTATTTCCCTTGGGTAAGCACTTAAAAGTTCACTATATGAGTTTTAGCTCTAAAGCAATGATACCTGAACCAGCAGATTCCTCGGTCTTCACCCATTATAGGCTCATATAGACCAAGTTCAGTTCAGGGGGACACATTTCCCTATGGCCATACGGAGATGAAAATCTTACGAAGACATAGGTACAGCATCCCGGAAGCAATCCACTAGCTCATACGAAGGTGAAAACCTCACGAAAGTGTAGCTTCTTACTCCCACTTAAGGGTGTGACCACAACGGTCATGCAAGTGCAAAGTACGGTAATAAGAAACAAACATATGCAGCAAACACATGTAAAGCAAGATCAAATTTTAAATCTTCTAGACTTCCGACATTAAGACATAAAATAATCAATTTCTTGGCTCGACTCTCTTAACTCCTTAGCGGAGTCGCCAAGCTATCGAAACCCCTTTTCAAAAAACGAGTTTAAAAAAAAAAACAAAAACAGGAGTCACCACCAATCTTTTAAAGTGTGATTGGATCACTTTATAAAACATTTTGGTCTACGAAATTATGAGAAAATAGGTTCGGGAGTCGGTTACGTACGAGGAAGGATTAGCACCCTCGTAATGCCCAAAATTGGTACCAAATTGAATAATTTTTCCTTAGTGTCAGAAGTTTAAAAGAATTTAGAAATGAGATTTCCTTAAAACTGTAATGTTTTGAGAAAAGAGTCAAGATTCATTCGTTTTAAAAGAATACAAACATCACATCCAGCATGATTGGACACGATATCTTTAAACTTTCGTAACTAAAATCACCTCGTTATTTGTAAAACTCATTTAAAAGGATATTTTAGATATTTAGCTAAACGAGAAATCGCAACCCAGCATGTTAGGGCACTATTTCCAGAATTCCTAAATGTCAAGACATTGCCTCACTTTTTAAAAGTTCCTTTTTAATTAAATGAGATATAACTTTTGGTTTTAAAAGTAATGATATGTTTTACATATTACAAGAGATTAAATAAACCTAATTACAATATATATGCTTTATCATTTCATGCAAATATAGTATAGAAAATAATAAATAATGGCATAAATTACACAATATACGTTATCATTTTATATACATATTATTATAAACACAAATATACATGCATTATTATTACGTGCAAAATACAACATAGAGTATAATGAATTTAATGGTATAAATTGTATAACATATATACAACATTTCATGCAAATGTACCTTAAATTAACATAAGTGATTAATTTTCATGCAAATATGTAAAAATAATAACAAATATTATATGAAAATTTAACCTACTAAACAATATCAAAATAAAAGAAAAAAATAAAAAATAAATAAACCAATTAAAATGTATAAAATATAAATCAAATAAAAATAAGATATTTAGAAATATATTGAATAATATAAGGATGATAAAAGAGAACCCCTTTTTTAAAATGATATATATACATATATAGGTTATACTATAGGGTATAATAACTATATAAAAAGTGTACTAAATATTGGTATTACGCTTATTTAAAAAGAAAAATTTAAGAATGTATATAATTAATAAGTAATAAAATAATGTATACTTTATAATAAAATAAAGGTAATGTAAGGAAATATGATAAAATAGAGCGTATAAATAATTTACAAATAAAATATATAGTAATATAAATCATATAATAAATAATATAAAAATATATATAATAAAATGTATAAAATATAATATATGTATAAGAAAGATAGATATTATAAGGAACAATATATAATAAAATATAGTATGTAATAAAAATACATAAATAAAATATAATGAAATATAATATAATAAAGAATATATAAAATAATAATAATATAATAGGTACTTTTCATATATAAATATAGTAAAATAAATAATATATAATAAAAATATATAACATATAGTAAAATATAAATATAACAGAATAAATAATATATATAATAAAAATATATGATAAAAATTTTAAAAATGTATAATAATAGTATAATGGATAATAAAAAAATAATATGTACTATTTTATATAACTAATATTAAAAAATATATAAAGTATTTACAATAAAAAATAAAAATAGATTAAAATTGAATTTATTTGAAGAATCTGGGGTTACTTGCAAAATAATAAAAATATTTGGACTTGATTAAAACACGCACTGAAAGTCGAGGGACTCATTAGGTAATTCGACCCTAATCCCAAAACGACGTTGTTCTTTAGAACTGATTTTAATGACCTTCAGGACTAAATTGAATTAAATATGAGAGGTTAGGGCTAATTTAAAAATAAAATAAAATGAATTCGAAAATAAAAAAAAAACACGGAAGGACCAGTTGGGAAATTATCCCAATTTACAAAAACACGCGGATCCTCCCTGGGTAATCGGGTCAACACGCGGATCTAAGCCCTGAAACGACTCCGTTTTAAAGCTTATTGCTTTAAGCTAAACGACGTCGTTCTGATAAGGCTATATAAGCCAACTTTTAACCTAAAAATCATTTGGACACTCGGTTTAAAAAAAAATTAAAGAAATCCTCTGAAAGAGGACTTGAGGGTCAGCCTTGGAACTCCGTCGGGCTTCTGTCCCCGATCTTCTCATGCGCTCACGCGCCACCACACACGGTGGTCGGAGGGTCAAAAACCCTTGCCCTTTCAAGTGAAATACGGGTAACCCTCTTCTTTTTAATATTTCAGTAGTTTATTTGATAAAAATGATTCATATACCCGTCAAAAAATAATTAACAGAATATCAAATATAAATCATCTTAAGAAACTGCTTGTATCTCTGAATGTATTCGTATATCTGCTGTTTTTATTTTCTTTTTTTTTTAAAAAACCCCCCCTTTTTACATTGTTCTGATTCAAGCTTTTATAGCTACTGTACATAGTATTTTACATGTCTTAAAATTATTCTCTGCCATATTTGTTTTGTCTCTGTTGTTTCTTTCCATTTTCACAGGTGATTGAGGGAAATCCGACGATGATCGTGCTGGTGACGTAGATCTACTGGTGGCGTTATCACGGCTTGATTTCGGAGCCTGGAATCATGGCATTGATGGTGGGCAGCTGGAACGTCGCGAGACGAGTCGACACATGATTGCGGCGCCTAGGGTTTCTGAAACCCTAGGTCTTCCATGTTCTACTAACCATTTGGGCCATCCGGGCCTCTCTGTTTTGGGTCTGCTTGGGCCATCCGAGCCTTGTATATTTTGGGCTAAGGGTGTATCGGGTTACAAAGGGATATAGGGTTTAGGTATTTGGGCTTATCAGGCCTTGAGGCCTGTTTATTGTAAATGGACTGTCTAAACTTTTATTTATTTAAAATTTATTTTAATTTATTTCTTGGGCCCGGGTAGAAATGGGTTATTACATAGTAAATAAAATTAATGCTAATTAAGCTGAAATATTGAATGTTCTAATTAAATTTAAATATTGAATGTTTTCTTTTATTGTAACGTATTCTAGTCTAATGTGGTTTTAACACTTCCTATAAATGCCAATTTTTTCCCCTATAAATCTCATTCGAAATTAATTTTACGAACCAAATTTAGCTAGTAACATCAGATCCGCGCAATATGGCAGGCTTTAATGTTTATTCCGTACTAGTGGTTTTATTCTTAACTTGTGGGGTAGTAATGGCTACGAAGGACATCGACGAGATTATTAAGGAAAACAATTGTGAAACTAAAATGGGTTTGCCCTATGTTATAGAAGCTTTCAAGAGTATTTTCAAGACAAGGAGTGTTTCTAACAAGTGTTGCGGTGAGCTTATTATGTTGGGAAATGTTTGCCACTCAGCATTAGTAAAGAGGACACTTGAAAATCCTCTATACAAAGACCTAAACCCAAAGACAATTATAGCGAAGAGCATTCAGACATGGAATAATTGCCTTGGCTTGATCGATTCACCATCTCCGTCTGCTTAAGGATAAAGGATTGCTTAAGCTAACAAATGGTTACCAGACGTAAGGGCCCAAAATTGTTCGTTTGTCTTTATTTCTGATATTGTTCCAGAAGCTTCATTAAAATGTGTCATTAAATTTAAGCCTAGTGAAATTATATTTAGTTGTACGAAAATTAAATGGTTCTATAGAAAGCCATTACTTAATACACTATGATTTTATACATGCTATTATTTTTAATTTTATAGCACTGGAACTCGGTAACCATCTCAAATCGAGCACTAGATATTGTTTCATATTGTTTAAATTGACACAAATAAGATTATTATAAACATTAAGTTCATTTCAATAATACAGAATTGGAATGTTCTAGCATGGTGTAAAACTGAAACAATCTCAGTTCCTTGAAAGTCTTTATACAATTTAAATTCACATTACCTTTAAAGGAAAAATTCCTTGACTTCTCGAAGTTTTAAAAAAAACACATATCGTGCCACAAAATATCCTCCAAATTACATGCACTATAATTTGTAATAGTTCCTTGCCTATGGACTCCTTTGTTTCAATTTCCAGTTTCACTCCTTCGATACTAATCTAATAGTTATGACTACTTTCGATTCCGTAGAGGAGAGGCAATCTTGAAATCCTCGTTGAGAGTGCTGTAACGATTCAAAGTCTTAACTTGATTTCCTTATTCTTCTTTCTTTAGATTACATGTTTTTGTCAACATCAAGAATGAAACTCCAAATATGTCGGCAACGTATGTCCCACATTCTCCCTATTAAAAAAGGTTCAATTTATATAAAAACTAAATCCCATTCATTATTTGGGCAATACCTATGAAAGTTATTGAAATTTAACGTCATTTGTTGTTTCCAATTTAACTCTCTAGGAGAATTTTTCATTTTCCTAGTTCCATTACTTATTCCACTAAAAGCTTCCATTCATATTTCAGAAAAATTGGGTCGGAACGCTTACACATAAAAAATTAACGTAGAATGAATAAGACAATAACCGAATTAGAGTCCCATGATAATGACACACATCGACTTAATTTCAGAACATGAAATATTTTTGATGAATTAATTTTGAATTTCAATCATTTAGTTTCCATTTTCCATTTTACAAATATGATAACTGTGATAAAAACTTGTTAACAACAATAAGGTTATAAGATTTTACGCTTCGCATAACTATTTCTAAGTTGTGGCACATATATATCACAGGTAGGAGAATCTAGTATAGCTCATTCAATTTTGAGAAACACGTGAATTTTTAACCATCAACATAACAAGTACATACACAACTTCAAAAAATTAGAAATATAGGATGGAGCACATGACGAATATGTGTGCCTGTAATGCATGTGTACTATATCCCATATTGCTTTTTCCATATGTTATTTTCTCCATATTATCGTCCAGGTGTTTGGTTTGGAGTGTAAGTAACTGTTCAATCCTAGTTTCAATGCAGAAACGCTTGTACGACATAGTCATCTTTATTGAACCGTATTTTCATGATTCGTTTAATGCCATTTAAGAATTATAAAGGGAGGTATAAATGTGCGTCTTTGAATTAATATTCAGGTTTGTAGAAATTAAAATTAATGCTAATTAAGCTAAAATATTGAATGTCCTAATTAAATTGAAATATTGAATGTTTTCTTTTATTGTAACGTATTCTAGTCCAATGTGGTTATAACATTTCCTATAAACACCAACTTTTTCCCCTACAAATCTCGTTCGGAATTAATTTTACAAACAAAATTTAACTAGTAACATCAGATTCGCGCAGTATGGAAAGCTTTAATATTTATTCCGTACTAGTGGTTTTATTCTTAACTTGTGGGGCAGTAATGGCTACGAAGGAGAACGACCAGATTATTAAGGAAAATAATTGTGAAACTAAAATGGGTTTGCCTTGTGTTATAGAGGCTTTCACGAGTATTTTCAAGACAGGGAGTATTTCTAACAAGTGTTGCGGTGAGCTTGTTCTGTTGGGAAAAGTTTGCCACTCAGCATTAGTAAAGAGGACACTTGAAAATCCTCTATTCAAAGACCTAAACCCAACGACAATTATAGCGAAGAGCATTCAGACATGGAATAATTGTCTTGCATTGATCGATTCACCATCTTCGTCTCCTTAAGGATAAAGGATTGCTTAGGCTAACAAATGGTTACCAAATGTAAAGGCCCAAAATAGTTCTTTTGTCTTTATTTCTGATATTGTTCTCGAAGCTTCATTAAAATGTGTCATTAAATTTAAGCCTAGTTAAATTATATTTAGCTGTACGGAAATTAAATGGTTCTATAGAAGCCATTACTTAATACACTATGATTTTATACATGCCATTATTTTTAATTTTATAGCATTGGAACTTGGTAACCATCTCAAATCGAGCACTAGATATTGTTTCATATTGTTTAAATTGACACAAATAAGATTATTATAAACATTAAGTTCATTTCAATAATGTGGAATTGAGATGTTCAAGCGTGGTGTGAAATTGAAACAATCTCGGTTCCTTGAAAGTCTTTCTACAATTTAAATTCACATTGCCTTTAAGGGAAAAATACCTTGACTTCTAGAAGTTTTGAAAAGACACATATCGTGCCACAAAATACCCTCCAAAGGACATGCACTAGAACTTGTAATAGTTCCTAGTCTATGGACTCCTTTGTTTCATTTTCCAGTTTCACTCCTTCGATACTAATCTAATAGTTATGACTACTTTCGTTTCCTTAGAGGAGAGGCAGTCTTGAAATCCTCGTCGAAAGTGATGTAATGATTCAAAGTCTTAACTTGATTTCCTTATTCTTCTTTCTTTAGATTACATGTTTTTATCAAAATCAAAAATGAAACTCCAAATATGTCAGCAATGTATGTCCCACATTCTCCCTATTAAAAAAGGATCAATTCATATAAAAACTAAATCCTATTCATTATTTGGGCAATACCTATGACAGTTAATGAAATTTACCGTCATTTGTTGTTTCCAATTTAACTTTCTAAGGGAATTTTTCATTTTCCTAGTTCCATTACGTATTCCACTAAAAGCTTCCATTCATATTTCAGAAAAATTGGGTTGGAACGCTTACAGCTAAAAAATTAACGTAGAACGAATAAGACAGTAACCGAATTGGACTCCCATGATAAAGGCATACATCGACTTAATTTCAGAATGGGAAATATTTTTGATGAATTAATTTTGAATTTCAACCATTTAGTTTCCATTTTCCATTTTACAAATATGATAAGTGTGATAAAAACATGTTAAAAACAACAAGGTTATAAGATTTTGCGCTTCACATAACTATTTCTAAATTGTGGCACATACATATCACTGGTAGGGGAATCTAGTATAGCTCATTGAATTTTAAGATACATGTGAATTTTTAACCATCAACATAAAAAGTGCATACACAACTTCAAAAAATTAGAAACATAGGACGGCACACATAACGAATATGTGTGCCAATAAGGCATGTGTACTATATCCCATATTGCTCTTTCCATATGTTATTTTCTCCATATTATCATCCAGGTGTTTGGTTTGGAATGGACGTAATAGTTCAATCCTAGTTTCAACGCAGAAACACATGTACGACATAATCATCTTTATTGAACCTGATTTTCGTGATCCATTTAATGCCATTTAAGAATTATAAAGGGAAGTATAAATGTGTGTCTTTGAATTAATATTTAGATTTGTAGTAATTAAAATTAATGCTAATTAAAGTTAAATATTGAATGTTCTAATCAAATTGAAATATTGAATGTTTTCTTTTATTGTAACGTATTCTAGTCTAATGTGGTTATAACACTTCCTATAAATGCCAATTTTTTCCCTTCCAAATTTCATTCGAAATTAATTTTACGAGCCACATTTAACTAGTAACGTCATATTCACGAAGTATGGCAAGACTTAATATTTATTCCGTACTAGTGGTTTTATTCTTAACTTGTGGGGCAGTAATGGCTACGAAGGAGAATGACCAGATTATTAAAGAAAATAATTATGAAACTAAAATGGTTTGCCCTGTGTTATAGAAGCTTTCACGAATATTTTCAAGACAGGGAGTATTTCTAACAAGTGTTGTGGCGAACTTGTTGTGTTGGGAAAAGTTTGCCACTCAGCATTAGTAAAGAGGACACTTGAAAATCCTCTATTCAAAGACGTAAACCCAACGATAATTATAGCGAAGAGTATTCAGACATGGAATACCTGCCTCGCATTGATTGATTCACCATCTTCGTCTGCTTAAGGATAAAGGATTGCTTAAGCTAACAAATGGTTACCAGACGTAAGGGCCCAAAATTGTTCTTTTGTCTTTATTTCTGATATTGTTCTGGAAGCTTCATTAAAATGTGTCATTAAATTTAAGCCTAGTGAAATTATATTTAGCTATATGGAAATTAAGTGGTTCCATAGAAGCCGTTATTTAATACAATATGATTTTATACATGCCATTATTTTTAATTTTATAGCACTAGAACTCGGTAACCATCTCAAATAGAGCAATAGATATTGTTTTATATTGTTTAATTTGACATTAAGTTCATTTCAATAATGTGGAATTGGAATGTTCTAGCGTGGTGTGAAATTGAAACAATCTCGGTTCCTTGTAAGTCTTTATACAATTTCAATTCACATTGCCTTTAAGGGAAAAATACCTTGACTTCTTGAAGTTTTGAAAAGATACATATCGTTCCACAAAATATCCTCCAAAGGACATGCACTATAATTTGTAATAGTTCCTTACCTATGGACTTCTTTGTTTCATTTTCCAGTTCCACTTTTGTTTCCATAGAGGAGAGGCAATCTTGAAATCCTCGTCAAAAGTGATGTAACGATTCAAAGTCTTAAATTGATTTCCTTATTCTTCTTTCTTTAGATTACATGGTTTTATCAAGATCGAGAATGAAACTCCAAATATGTCGGCAACGTTCATCCCACATTCTCTCTATTAAAAAAGGTTCAATTTATATAAAAACTAAATCCTATTCATTATTTGGGCAATACCTACAATAGTTATTGAAATTTAACGTCATTTTTTGTTTCCAATTTAACTCTCTAAGAGAAATTTTGATTTTCCTAGTTCCATTACTTATTCCACTAAAAGCTTCCATTCATATTTCAGAAAAATTAGGTCGGAACGCTTACACCTAAAAAATTAACGTAGAACAAATAAGACAATAACTGAATTCGAGTCCCATGATAAAGACATACATCGACTTGATTTCAGAATGGGAAATATTTTTGATGAATTAATTTTGAATTTCAATTATTTAGTTTCCATCTTCCATTTTACAAATATAATAAGTGTGATAAAAACTTGTTAACAACAAGAAGGTTATAAGATCTTACGATTCACATAACTATTTCTAAATTGTGGCACATACATATCACTGGTCGGGGAATCTAGTATAGGTCAATCAATTTTGTGATACACGTGATATCACAATATGGCAAGGCTTAATATTTATTCCGTACTAGTGGTTTTATTCTTAACTTGTGGGGCAATAATGGCTACGAAAGAGAATGACCAGATTAGTAAGGAAAATAATTGTGAAACTAAAATGGGTTTGCCTTGTGTTATAGAAGCTTTCATGAGTATTTTCAAGACAGGGAGTATCTCTAACAAGTGTTGCGGGGAACTTGTTCTGTTGGGAAATGTTTGCCGCTCAGCATTAGTAAAGAGGACTCTTGAAAATTCTCTATTCAAAGACCTAAACCAAACGAAAATTATAGCGAAGAGCATTCAGACATGGAATAATTGCCTTGCATTGATCGATTCACCATCTCCGTCTACTTAAGGATGAATGATTGCTTAAGCTAACAAATGGTTACCAGTTGTAAGGGCCCAAAATTGTTCTTTTGTCTTTATTTCTGATATTGTTTTGGAAGCTTCAATAAAATTTGTCAATAAATTTAAGCCTAGTGAAATTATATTTTGCTGTACGGAAATTAAATGGTTCCATAGAAGCCATTACTTAATACACTATGATTTTATACATGCCATTATTTTTAATTTTGTAGCACTGGAACTCGGTAACCATCCCAAATTGAGCACTAGATATTGTTTCATATTGTTTAAATTGACACAAATAAGATTTTTATAAACATTAAGTTCATTTCAATAATTTGGAATTGGAACGTTCTAGTGTGGTGTGAAATTGAAACAATCTCGGTTCCTTGAAAGTCTTTATACAATTTAAATTCACATTGCCTTTAAGGGAAAAAAACCTTGACTTCTCGAAGTTTTGAAAAGACACATATCGTTCCACAAAATATCCTCCAAAGGACATGCACTATAATTTGTAATAGTTCCTTGCCTATGGACTCCTTTGTTTCATTTTCCAGTTCCACTTTTGTTTCTGTAGAGGAGAGGCAATCTTGACATCCTCGTCGAAAGTGATGTAACGATTCAAAGCCTTAACTTGATTTCCTTATTCTTCTTTCTTTAGATTACATGTTTTTATCAAGATCGAGAATGAAACTCCAAATATGTTGGCAACGTACGTCCCACATTCTCCCTATTAAAAAAGGTTCAATTTATATAAAAACTAAATCCTATTCATTATTTGGGCAATACCTACAATAGTTATTGAAATTTAACGTCATTTGTTGTTTCCAATTTAACTCTCTAAGAGAAATTTTCATTTTCCTAATTCCATTACTTATTCCACTAAAAGCTTCCATTCATATTTCAGAGAAATTAGGTCAGAACGCTTACACCTAAAAAATTAACGTAGAACGAATAAGACAATAATTGAATTGGAATCCCACAATAAAGACATACATTGACTTAATTTCAGAACGGGAAATATTTGTGATGAATTAATTTTGAATTTCAATCATTTACTTTGTATTTTCCATTTTACAAATATGGGTTTGCCCTGTGTTATAGAAGCTTTGATGAGTATTTTCAAGATAGGGAGTATTTCTAACAAGTGTTGCGGTGAACTTGTTGTGTTGGGAAAAGTTTGCCGCTCAGCATTAGTAAAGATGACTCTTGAAAATCCTCTATTCAAAGACCTAAACCCAATGACAATTATAGCGAAGAGCATTCAAACATGGAATAATAGCCTTGCATTGACCGATCCACTATCTCCGTCTGCTTAAGGATAAAAATGCTTACCAAACGTAAGGGGCCCAAAATCGTTCATTTGACTTTATTTTTGATATTGTTCCGAAAGCTTCATTAAAATTTGTCATTAAATGTAAGCCTAGTGAAATTATATTTAGTTTGTATGAAAATTAAATGGTTCTATGGAAGCCATTACTTAATAAACTATAATTTTATACATGCCATTATTTTTAATTTTATAGCACAGGAACTCGGTAACCATCTCAAATCGAGCAGTAGATATTGTTTCATGTTGTTTAAATTAACACAATTATGATTGTTAGAAACATTAAGTTCATTTCAATAATGTGGAATTGGAATGTTCTAGCGTGCTATGAAATTGAAACAATCTCGGTTCCTTGAAAGTCTTTATGCAATTTGAACGTCATTTGTTGGACCTACGACAGTTTTTGAAATTTAACGTCATTTGTTGTTTCACGTAAAGACATACATCAACATAATTTCCAAAAGGGAAATATTTTTGATGAATTAATTTTGAATTTCAATCATTTAGTTTCCATTTACCATTTAACAAATATGATAAGTGTGATAAATACTTTTTAACAACAGCAAGGTTATAAGATTTTACGCTTCACGTAACTATTTCTAAATTGTGGCACATACATATTAATGGTTGGGGTTCCTAGTATAGCTCATTCAATTTTGTGATACATGTGAATTTTTAACCATCAACATAAGAAGTGCATACACAACTTTAAAAAATTAGAAACATAGGATGGCACACATAACGAATATGTGTGCCTGTAATGCATGTGTACTATATTCCATATTGCTTTTTCCATATGTTATTTTCTCCATATTATCTTCCAGGTGTTTGGAGTGGACGTAACAGTTCAATCCTAGTTTCAACGCAAAAACACATGTACGACATAATCAACTTCATTGAAACTTATTTTCGTGATTCGTTTAATGCCATTTAAGAATTATAAAGGGAAGTATAAATGTGTGTCTTTGAATTCATATTTAGATTTGTAGTAATTAAAATTAATGCTAATTAACTTGAAATATTGAATGTTCTAATTAAATTGAAATATTGAATGTTTTCTTTTATTGTAACATATTCTAGTCTAATGTGGTTTTAACACTTCCTATAAATGCCAATTTTTTCCCCTGCAAATCTCGTTTGAAATTAATTTTACGTGCCAAATTTAACTAATATCCTCATATTAGCGCAGTATGGCAAGCCTTAATATTTATTTTGTACTAGTGGTTTTATTCTTAACTTGTGGGGCAATAATGGCTAGGATGGAGAACGACCAAATTATTAAGGAAAATAATTGTGAAACTAAAATGGGTTTGCCCTGTGTTATAGAAGCTTTCACGAGTATTTTCAAGACAGGGAGTTTTTCTAACAAGTGCTGCAGCGAACTTGTTGTGTTGGGAAAAGTTTGCCACTCAGCATTAGTAAAGAGGACTTTTGAAAATCCTCTATTTAATGACCTAAACCCAACGACAATTATAGTGAAGAACATTCAAACATGGAATAATTGCCTTGTATTGATCGATTCACCATCTCTGTCTGCTTAAGGTTAAAAATGGTTACCAGACGTAAGGGGCCCAAAATTGTTCTTTTGTCTTTGTTTTTGTTATTGTTCCGAAAGCTTCATTAAAATGTGCCATTAAATTTAAGCCCAGTGAAATTATATTTAGTTGTATGGAAATTAAATGGTTCTATAGAAGCTATTACTTAATACACTATGATTTTATACATGCCATTATTTTTAATTTTATAGCACTTGAACTCGGTAACCATCTCCAATCGAGCACTAGATATTGTTTCATATTGTTTAAATCGACACAAATATGATTATTATAAACATTAAGTTCATTTCAATAATGGGGAATTGGAATGTGCTAGCAAGGTGTTAAATTGAAACAATGTAACACCCCAAACTCGGCTCGAACGTTATGGCCGAATCTGGCGCATCACATTGAAGTGTTTTAGCGAAAATCGTGTTTTCATTGAAAACCCTTATTATAATAAAGGGAACCTAATAATTTAGTTGCAGAATCGTTGAAAACATACTTTAATTTAAGAAATCCATGTTCAACTTCTCGTAGTTGCAATGAAAATAATGATAATAATTCAAGTAATAATAACATAATGGAAACCTTATTACAACCTGGTCTGAACATACTTAAAAAGAAATAAAAACTTGAATGCTTAAAAAAAACCAAGTCCGAATTATCTTGCTAGCTGGCCACCTAGAGTCCCTCCAACCATCGAACCTTCTACTGAGCATCACATGAAAATAAAATAAAAGAGGGGGTGAGTTTTTGCAAACTCAGTGTGTACAACCCTCGATGGAAAATCAGCATTCAAAGAAGAATCATTACACATGCAATGCAATGCCATCCAAATTATCCATCCGCTACACACCAGCTCCTTCCCCTATCACACCATGTGGGGATATGAATATCGACCCACCCAGCCCACACACCAATGGTAGCCCGGTTGCGGAACTACCTTCATATACATATTGGGCTTTAAAAGCCGTCGGTGGATCCACGATTGTCAGGCAATCATGCGATCCTTATATACTTCCTCTGTTCCATAGTTCCCACCCCATATACAACCTAAGCAGAACATCATATGTATGCCACATCCGTAAAACTTACATTCAACACCTAGGGGTATTTTGGTCATTTTTGCCCTTTGGGGCATTTCGGTGATTTTCCCTTAAGTATGGTTTCCACTTACCTTGGCCCGTTAACAAGTCCCGTGAGCTAAGATGAATGAATACTATGCACCAGGTAGGATTCTGGATAAGAGGAGATGGGTTATTAAGACCGCTTAAGTACCAAGCTCTCCTTAGATCTAATCTTAGACATGCATATACCCGTTGCCATACCTTAACCCTTTGACCTGTCCACGGTCGCAAAATATTAATTAAGTCTTATGTAGTTATCATATGCTAGGCCCAAAACCCCTTACAAAGCCCAAACAAAGTCACATACCTGTGTCTGGCCCATTAAGCCCAATCATATTCATATGGCCGATCAAGCCCAATTCACGTTCATATGGCCCATTAGGCCGGATCTCATTTATTTGGCCATCTGGCCCAAATCACAACATATTCATGCTCACATACAAATTTCCTATCACATAGCATCGCTTATAAAATTTTGCCTATTATGGGCCCAATAGCCCATCGAGCCCATTTAGCCCATTCCGGCCCACTTGGCCTATTCACAACCCAAGTCCATGGAATCGCCGATGGGCCTCAGGCGACCTATCGGTCTCCCCCTTATGATTATTCGTGCACTTGCAAGACTATCATAGCCAAACGTTCAGTTTTTTGGCATTTTGGCTTTTCGGCATTTCGACTTTTGCCGATCTACTTGTGTGTGCAGTATATGTACACACCTGGTAAGCAAGCCTGATGCGATCTCCTTAGCACCAAACCTTGCGTGATAATTATAACAACCCCTTCTTAAATCCCTAACCATGATCAACTCTTAGATCTGCACAATGTATAATGACATACAAATGCTATGTTTGTAATTTAATTGAGATTGTTTAATTATCAAATGCATACCATGTTATATGCTTTTGATTTTGTATAAGTGTGTAAGAGATTAAAGTTGACCAAGGCTTGGAAAATAGCTTAGGTATTGACCACACAGGTAGAGACACAGCCGTGTGTCTTAGCCGTATATGGAACACGACTTTAGGGCACGGGTGTACGATGTGGCTGTATGGCCCTTGGTTGATGATGATGTCATAAACAGAGAGCTCCACGGACAAGGGACACGGGCATGTCGCAAGCCATACGGGCGTATGGGTAGTTCACAAGTAAAAATTTTAAAATTTAAGCGAAAATTTTTGTGAGAAATTGGTTGAATTCCGACTTGATTTTAATGTTCATGTTGGGCTTCGAGGGCCCAAATAAAGGTCGTTATATATATATGTTCACAGAAATTGAATAGTAATGTTTCGATTAATCTGTAAATGTTTTGTATGTACTGGTAGCACTCTGTAACCCTATTTCGACGACAGATACGGGTTAAAGTTGACCAAGGCTTGGAAAATAGCTTAGGTATTGACCACACAGGCAGAGACACAGCCGTGTGTCTCAGCCGTGTATGGAACACGACTTTAGGGCATGGGAGTACGATGTGGCCGTGTGCCCCTAGATTGATGATGATGTCATAAACAGAGAGCCCCACGAACTAGGGACACGGGCATGTCGCAAGCCATACGGGCGTGTGGGTAGTTCACAAGTAAAACTTTTAAAATTTAAGCGAAAATTTTTATGAGAAATTGGTTGAGTTCCGACTTGATTTTAATGTTCATGTTGGGCTTCGAGGGCCCAAATAAAGGTCATTATATATATATATATGTTCACAGAAAGTGAATAGTAATGTTTCGATTAATCTATAAATGTTCTGTATGTACTAGTAACACTCTGTAACCCTGTTTCGACAAGGATACGGGTTCGGGGTGTTACATTATGAAATTGTAAATATTTTGGCCATACAAAAATAGCGTATAAATTTCAATATCATTATATATTTCAGGTCGAACTCTGTTTATCTTTATTGTCGTTGTGAATGAGTTAACTAAATGTTTAGTTCGAGAATACCCCTTAGCCTTAATCTGCAGATCATATTCGGGATAAGGGCGTTACAAACCATATCAAAAGTACTTCTAGCCTATACATGCCATACTTTGCTATATACATTTTCAAAATGTACCAAAATGAGATTTGATAGTGTGGTGACGATCCTCGAGCTCACAGTAGCTTCGATATATATAAAACAGTGCAAACATATACAAAGTAAGCTTTCAAAAGCTTAGTAAGCCATATACAAGTAAACTTATCATTTAAAGCACATAAACAACATCAAATTACTTATACTTTGTAGCCAAATATCAACACAAACCTCATATTCATATACTTAGATCATCGATAATCTTTTATACAATTACTTACATTTCATTCTCAGACATACTATACAATGCAAACGTACCTGAATCAGATATAATTTCACAAAGTCATTCATTTTCTCAGAATGCCCGTTTGAACCATTCAGAAACATAGGGATACGTGGATATCTTAGAAAGCATATACAATGCCAACGTCCCAGACGGGGTCTTACATGTAATCAAACATCGATGCCACTATCCCAGACAAGGTCTTACACGAAATCAAATACGATGCCAATGTCTCAAACATGGTCTTACACGTAAAATAGAATTCGATGCCAACGTCTCAGACATGGTCTTACATGCAGAACAAATATCGAAAATCCTATGTCATGACATATGTATCCTAACTATTCCTAAGGTTCGTACGGAGCTTTTCGAACATCGGAACTTAGTCAATACTTCCTCGGATATCACATATTGAGCTTGAATATTCATTCATCACAATTCAATATCATACGAACAATAATAATTAAATTTAAGCAAGTTTATTTGTATACTGACTTACCTCGTACTGATTCAGATTAATCGAATCAGTTACTCGACGACTTTTGCCTTTCCTCGATCTAATTCTGTCTTCTTTAATTGTTGATCTATATAAATTCAAATTTAACTTATTCAATCACAAATTCATTCAAAACAATTCATAGACACATATTTAAGGCAATTTACAAACTAGCCCTAACATTTTCACATTTTGACACTTTAGTCCCTATTTCATAAAATTACAAAATACACATAATTTGTATATACTCATGCTTGACCGAATATTCATAGCTCTCATACAAGTCCACACATTTCATTTATTTCACATTTTAGTCCTTTAATTTACAAATTTCACAATGTATCCCATTTTACTAAAAAACATCAAAAATCCAAAGACAAAACATATAAACTCAACATCAAACTTTCATATTTCAACACATAACAACATAAAGTTCATGAATTCATCCATGGCACATTTCAAAATCATCAACAAAATCAAAAATTGAGACATGGGCTTGATAGTATTCAAAGAAATGATTACAAAAACGTAAAAATTATCAAAAATCAAACAAAAACAAACCTTGAATTAAGCCTTTTGTGTGTTGAAACCCTAAACTCTCTTTTTCTTTTCTTTTACTAGATTTTCAGTTGAATATGAACACAAAATGACCAAATTTTTCATGTTTTATTTAATTAATAACCTTTAAAAACCAATTTCCAATTTTTCCCTTTTATAAACCATTATAAATTCACATATATTATGGCCATTTATGTCCATTATCAATTTAAATGGTATATTAACCACATAAGGACCTCTCATAAACAAAGACAAACCAAATAGACACTTCTAACATATAGCGGGCAACTTTTACATTTTACGTGATTAGGTCCTTTTATCAAATTAAGCACACAATTGATCGAATTTTAATGCGAAACTTTCACACATGCTAATTCACATATCATAAGCACGGAAAATAATATTTAAATTTTTTTTGCTCGGATATGTGGTCTCAAAACCACTATTTCGACTAGGGTCTAAATGAGACTGTTACACCCACGATAAAGACATAGATCGACTTAATTTCAAAACGACAAATATTTTTGATGAATTAATTTTGAATTTCAATCATTTAGTTTTCATTTTCCATTTTACAAATATGATAAGTGTGATAAAAACTTTTTAACAACAACAAGGTTATAAGATTTTACGCTTTGCATAACTATTTCTATATTGTGGCACATGCATGTCACTGGTAGGGGAATCTGGTATAGCTCATTCAATTTTGAGATACACGTGAATTTTTAACCATCAACATAACAAATGTATACACAACTTGAAAAATTAGAAAAATAGGATGGCACACATAACGAATATGTGTGCCTGTAATGCAAGTGTACCATATCCCATATTGCTTTTTCTATATGTTATTTTCTCCATATTATCGTCCAGGTGTTTGGTTTGGAGTGGACGTAATAGTTCAATCCTAGTTTCAACACAGAAAAACATGTACGACATAATCATCTTTATTGAACCTTATTTTCATGATCCATTTAATGCCATTTAAGAAATATAAAGGGAAGTATAAATGTGTGTCTTTGAATTAATATTTAGATTTGTAGTAATTAAAATTAATGCTAATTAAACTAAAATATTGAATGTTCTAATTAAATTGAAATATTGAATGTTTTCTTTTATTGTAATGTATTCTAGTCTAATATGGTTATAACACTTCCTATAAATGCCAGTTTTTTCCCCTGCAAATCTCATTTGAAATTAATTTTATGAACCAAGTTTAACTAGTAACATCAGATTTACGTGGTATAGAAAGCCTTAATGTTTATTCCGTACTAGTGGTTTTATTCTTAACTTGTGGGGCAATAATGGCTTCGAAGGAGAACGACCAGATGATTAAGGAAAATAATTGTGAAACTAAAATGGGTTTGCCCTGTGTTCTAGAAGCTTTCAAGAGTATTTTCAAGACAGGGAGTATTTCTTACAAGTGTTGCGATAAACTTGTTGTGTTGGGAAAAGTTTGCCGCTCAGCATTAGTAAAGAGGATTCTTGAAAATCCTCTATTCAAAGACCTAAACCCAGCGATAATTATAGCGAAGAGCATTCAGACATGGAATAATTGCCCTGCATTGATCGATTCACCATCTCCGTCTGCTTAAGGATATAGGATTGCTTAAGCTAACAAACGGTTACCAGACGTAAGGGGCCCAAAATTGTTCTTTTGTCTTTATTTTTGATACTGTTTCAAAAGCTTCATTAAAATGTGTCATTAAATTTAAGCCTAGTGAAATTATATTTAGTTGTACGGAAATTAAATGGTTCTATAGAAGCCATTACTTAATAGACTATGATTTTATACATGCCATTATTTTTAATTTTATAGCACTGGAACTCGGTAACCATCTCAAATTCAGCAATAGATATTATTTCACATTGTTTCAATTGACACAAATATCATTATTATAAACATTAAGTTCATTTCAATAATTTGGAATTCGAATGTTCTAGTGTGGTGTGAAATTGAAACAATCTCGATTCCTTGAAAGTCTTTATACAATTTAAATTCACAATGCCTTTAATGGAAAAATACCTTGACTTCTCGAAGTTTTGAAAAGACACATATCATGGCACGAAATATCCTCCAAAAGACATGCACTATAATTTGTAATAGTTCCTTGCCTATGGGCACCTGATGTTTGGCTTTAACTTGCTGACAGATCAAACATTTAGAAACAAATTCAGATATATCTCTTTTCATTATAGACCACCAATAATGCAGTTTCAGATCATTATACATTTTCGTACTACCTGGATGCATAGATAAATGACTACTGTGAGCTTCACTCAAAATCATTTGTATTAATTCTGGATTTCTCGGGACACAAATTCGATCTCGAAACCACAAACAATCATCTTTATCGACTCTGAATTCTGAACCAGATTCTACATCACAATGAGCTCGTTTAGCTAAAATCTCATTATCAGTCTTCTGAGCTTCAATAATCTGCTGTAAGAACAACGGTCTTGCTTTTAATTCAGCTAAGACGGTAACACCCCAAACCCGGCCTAGACGTTATGACCGGATCCGACGTGCCACATCAATGCGTTCAAAACATTGTGTATTGCTTAGTTTAGAAAACTTACTTGGTGTTTTAAAAGATACTTTCAAAATATGTTAAAGTGAATGGAAGCTATGCACCAGGTAGGAAACTGGAAAAGAGGAGGTGAGTCCGTCGGACTACTTAAGTACCAAGCTCCCTTCGGATCCAATCCTAGACATGCACACCACCATTGCCACACTTTAACGTCGTGTATATTTTTAAGAGAACAATTTGATTAAGTCCGTTTAAGAAAAAGTGACTAACTTTGGAAAGCATTTTCATAGCGGAAGTCCTGCTTGTAGTCGTGATATTTTGAAATCAATTATTATTTTTTTTGAAATCGCGCCCTAAAGCTAATCAATTCAATAGTTAAAGTAAACCATAACCATCAAAATAAAATATAAATCAAAACCATAAAAATAATAAAGCGACCTTATTACAAGTAAAAACCCCAAACCTCAAACGAAAAATAAAATGAAGTCCAGTTCACCCAAAAAAAACCAAGTTTACAGAAACATGTGGCCACTTCGAATCCCCCACGGCTCCAAGCCCACTATGGTTGGGGATCACCTGCGAGGATGAAAATAAAGGGGTGAGTTTGGGAAACTCAGTGTGTAAATTAACCGAACATAGCCTATATCAGCTCAAACCACAGAAACAGAATAAGTTGGCCTTAGCCCAGAACAGAACTCAGAATAAAGCCCATAGGCCCATGACAGATCAGAACAGATATTCCATGCTTATACAAAACCCAACCCATATCCAACCATATGCACCCCCATACCAACCTTTCACCATGTGGGGAGACTACTCGACCCACCCAACCGCTACACGCCACAGAAATATGCAGCATGGCTGCTAGAACAGATAGTGTGACAAAGTCACCAGAAATAGATAATCGTGGCAGAGCCACCAGAACAGATATATGTGGCAGAGCCACCAGAACAGATAATTTGTGGCATAGCCCCTAGGACGCTTCCTCCATAATATAACCCATGTCCCCATGCACAGATATTTATTCATGGTATACAACATACAGATTTAAATCATCATGCTTTTCAGACAAAATTAACCCTAGGGGTATAAAGGTTATTTTACACCTAGGGGTATCATGGTAATTTTCCATACAAAGGGGTATCCTAGTAATTTAACTGCTTTAGGGTTTTCATACATATCAAAGATATTTACATACTAACAGAAACACTTACCGTGTATTCTTACCGAATTAGGCCCGCTGCCCCTTTTTCCCGATTTTGGCCCATCAAGCCCAAAAACATCGAAATGCACGAAATCGTGCATTCTGCAGTCTTGTCACTTGAATTTATCATACACATCAAACTGTTACCCTTACGAGCATTCGCACACTCGCAAGTTCTCAAAATACAGACTTTTCGACATTTTGGCTTTTCGGCTTTTACCGATCTAGTCTATAAGAGGGTGTCAGTTACACACCTGTTTTATAACGATTCGTTGACGAGATCCACGCACGAACTGCTTAAATTTATATTACTACCACGTTAGTTCTAACTACCGAAATGGACTACATATTAACCATTACCATATTCGGCCAACCACACCTTAGGCACTAGCGATCCTACCTTTGTCGAAAGTAGTGACTAGATCAAGATCGGATCGTTCCACTTGTCCAAGCCCTTGATCAGCAGCCTCTAAATCACACCATTATCAAAGTAAAATAGTTACCACAACTCCTTAGGGCCACAAGTCCAAATCGACAGCCTCCCTAACCTTTAGGGGTTTTGGCTTTTTAAAATACGAAGGAAAGACTAAGTTTGAAAAGACTTACCACTGATTCCTTCGGTTAATGATTCCAATTAATTTCTACTTAAATTTGATGCTGCTCTAAGCCCTCAAATGATCACCAAAGTTGAGCCTTCAGTGTTCTCAATATTCGGCTAAGTCCCTATGAGTGTGGGGCATTCGGCTCTTTTTGCAACTGTGTAGAGAAAGATAGAATAGGAGGGTTTTGCTATGGTCTTGTCGACAGAAACTTGGGGTTTAGAGAACTAGTGAATCGGTCACAAATGATGAAGAGAATAAATAGGGTTTTGGTTATAAAAAATCAGCACAAAAGAAATCAAGCGTTCGGGATTTGAGACAATTGGCTATAGGCTCAAAAACGTCTGAAGAGCAAGATGGAGATGGACAGGAGGATAGAAAGATTCGGCTATAGAGAGAAAAAGAAAAAGGAAAAGTTGATGAAGAAAGGAGAAAAGAAAAGAAGAGGAGAATGGTCAGGAAATGGCACAACTTACCCTTTAATGCCGAATTTAAACTAGCACTTAACCTAGTCGAATTTTGCCCCCCTAAAGCTCCCCTTGGCCGGCCAACTCTTGCTCCTCAAGAGTCCACCATTCAGCCAACACTGCTCCCCCTAATCAGCTCCTAAATTCTCTCCCTTATCCCCTCCTTGCTCAATCTCTTGAGCAACTCAAACTCCTCCTAACAGACTTTTACTTGAGTTTCATCACTTCCCTTTTCTGTACATAAAAATTAATTCCTTTAATTTGCTGTCATTGTAACTTGAACCCCAGTTCTCCCTAGCATCCACACGCCACCTTTATATCCTTCCTAGTGGCGTCACATTCCACCTTACCACAGGCTCCCTTGTGATTTATTTTACACAATTAATACTTAAAAGCCCAGTTTACCAGAACCCCTTTTTTTCTATGGAACTAAAATTAATTAAATTACTGGGTTTTAACTTAAGCTTGGTCCTTCTAGAGGCCCACACGTAATTAAACCTATGCCAAGCAGACAGAACATAAAAATTTTAAATTTTACCAACATTTTCAGAATTCCCAAAAATTGGGACGTTACAACTCTACCCTCCTTAAAGATATTTCGTCCTCAAAATTTACCTGGTTCAAACAGATGAGGGTATTGTTGTTGCATCGCCTCCTCTGTCTCCCAAGTAGCTTTCTCTCTACCATGATTACGCCAAAGCACCTTAACTAATGGGACAAATTTCCTTCTCAGAACCTTAACATCTCGATCTAATATTTGCACAGGCTACTCCTCAAAGGTCAAATAGTTTGCACCTCAATTTCTGCAGCCGGTACGACATGAGTAGGGTCAGAACAATAACGCCTTAACATAGAGACATGAAAAACATCGTGAATCCTATCTAACTCTGGAGGCAATTCCAACTGATAAGCCACTGGGCCTACTCGCTTCAAAACCCGATAAGGCCCAATGACCCGCGGACTCAACTTGCCCTTCTTACCAAACCTTAGTATCTTCTTCGAAGGAGAAACCTTTAAGAAGACGATATCACCTACTGAGTATTCAATCTCCTTACGCTTCAAATCTGTATATGACTTTTGCCTATCGGATGCTTCTTTTAACCAGTCTCTAATCAACTTAACCTTATCCTCGGTATCTGCCACCAACTCAGGTCCAAGAACCTGTCGTTCTCCTAGTTCGGTCCAACAACTAGGTGTACGACACCTTCGTCCATACAAAGCTTCATATGGTGCCATTCGAATACTCGCCTGATAACTGTTATTGTACGCAAATTCTGCCAATAGCAAGTAATCCTCCCAACTCCCTCGAAAGTCAATAACACATCCCCTCAACATGTCCTCCAGAATCTGAATAACCCTTTCCTACTGACCATCAGTTTGGGGATGAAAAGTCGTACTAAAGTTCAATCGCGTACCCAATGCTTCATGCAACTTTTGCCAAAACCGTGATGTGAATCTAGGATCTCGGTCAGAGATAATCGAAACTGGGACACCATGAAGTCGTACAATCTCTGCCACATACAACTTGGCTAACTTCTTAAGTGAAAAGTCAGTGCGAACAGGTATAAAATGGGCTGATTTGGTCAACCTGTCCACAATCACCCATATTGAGTCTTTCTTCGATGGTGTCAAGGGTAGCCCACTCACAACGTCCATGGTTACCCTCTCCCACTTCCAAAGTGGTATCTTTACTAGCTGAAACAATCCAGAAGGTAATTGATGCTCAGCTTTCACTTGCTGGCATGTTAGACATTTCCCCACGAATTTCGTTACTTCTCGTTTAAGCCCAGGCCACCAATACAGTTCTCGTAAGTCGTGATACAACTTATTCCCTATAGGATGCATGGCACAAAGTCCCCCATGAGCTTTCTTCAATATTGACTGTCTCAAGTTAGAGTCCTTCAGAACACAAATTCTTCCTCGGAAGCACAAAACTCCTTCGCTATTCAACCCGAACTCAGAAGTTTCCCCTTCCTCAACTTGTTGAAAATGAGCGACCAAAGACTCATCTTTCAACTGCTTTTCCTTAATCTGATTCACCCAGGTTGGCCTTACTTACAATGCAACCAACAAACTACCATCATCATATAGACTTAGGCAAGCAAACATTGCTCTCAGATCAGATACAGTTCTACGACTTAGAGCATCGGCTACCTCATTAGCCTTGCCTGGGTGATACTCGATCGAACAGTCATAATCCTTAAGCAACTCAATCCATCTCCTTTGCCTAAGGTTCAGCTCCTTCTGAGTTAGCAAATACTTAAGACTCTTATGGTCTGTGTAAATTATACACCTTTCTCCGTACAAGTAATGTCTCCAAATCTTAAGTGCAAAGATCACTGCTGCCAACTCTAAATCATGAGTAGGATAGTTTCCTTCGTGAGGCTTAAGCTGTCGTGATGCATAAGCAACCACCTTACCCTCTTGCATCAACACACAACCCAAACCTACGCGTGATGCATCACTGTACACAGTAAAATCCTTCCCAGACTCTGGTTGAATTAACACAGGTGCTTTAGTCAGAACTTTCTTCAACTTCTCAAAAGCTTCCTGCTACTTCTCAGTCCATACAAACGGTACTCCTTTCCTTATGAGTTTTGTCAGAGGTGTTGCCATCACAGAAAAACCTTCCACAAACCTTCTGTAGTAACCTGCCAACCCTAGGAAACTCTGAATTTTTGACATCGTCCTAGGTGGCTTCCACTCCAAAATCACTTCAATCTTTCAAGGGTCCACTTTAATCCCCTCAGCAGAGACCACATGTCCTAGTTACCTCCCTCAACCAGAATTCACACTTGCTGAACTTCGCATAGAGTTCCTTCTCCCTTAACACTTGAAGCACAATACGGAGATGCTCATCATGTTTCGCTTCAGTTTCAGAATATACTAGGATATCGTCAATAAAGACGACTACGAACCGGTCCAAGAATGGTTGGACCACACGATTCATCAGATCCATAAACACTGCAGGAGCATTTGTTAGTCCAAATGGCATAACCAGAAACTCATAATGACCATACCGAGTCCTAAATGCCATCTTATGAATATCTGCCTCTTTGACCCTTAACTGATGATATCCAGATCGAAGGTCGATCTTGGAAAATACAGAAGCTCCTCTAAGTTGTTCAAACAGATAGTCAATTCTTGGCAGTGGATACCTATTCTTAATCGTCAGTTTGTTCAACTGGCGATAATCAATACACATCCGCATTGTCCCATCCTTGTTCTTCACGAATAGCACTGGTACTCCCCATGGAGACACACTTGGCCTAATAAAGCCCCTATCCAATAGCTCTTGAATTTTAGCTTTCAGCTCCACTAACTCCTTCAGTGCCATCCTATACGGTGCGATGGACACTAGCGCCGTTCCCGGCAACAAGTCAATTCCAAACTCGACTTCTCAGTTTGGAGGCAATCCTGAAAGCTCCTCCGAAAAACATCTTGGAACTCTTTTATGGTCCTAACCTTATGCACTGTCAGTCCCTCAGCTTCCGACTGACTTACAAATGCCAAATAGGCCTCACAACCTTTCCGAATCCACTTTTCAGCCCTCAATGCTCTCACCACATTGGACAAATAGTCCCTTCGTTCACCTATCATCATAACCTGATCACCTTCCATGGTCCTTATCACCATTCGCTTAGCAGCACAATCCAAAGTCACCTTATGCTTAACAAGCCAGTCCATTCCCAGAATGAGATCAAACTCTCCGACGGAAACTCCATCAGATCTCCAAGAAAAATCCTACCTTGAGTTTCTAAGGGTACATCCATATATAGTTTGTCTACCCTAACCGAGTGACCCAAAGGACTTAGCACAGATACCCCACTCACAATCTTCTCAGAGTGCACGCCCAACGACCCAGATACGGAACATGCAACATAGGAATGAGTAGATCCAATATCCACCAAAGCATTATACGGTATGCTATAAACCAAAAATGTACCAGTTATGACGTCAGGTGTGTCGCCCTCCTCTCGATGATGAGCTGCATACACCAATGCTGGCTGTCGAGCCTCAGCATTTTCGGGACCCCTGCCAGGCGCCCCTCGACCTCGACCATTTTCATTTCCGTTCCTACCTTGTCTACGTTCTCTTGGTGGTTGTGGTCCACCTCTCACGGGTTGAGTAACCCTCTATTTAGCAACCTGATCAGCTCTCTGAGGACAATCCTTAAATCTATGCTCCATAGATTCGCATCGAAAACAAGCACCGGAACGTTTCCTACACTTACCCAAGTGTACCTTACCACAGTCTCCACAGATTGGTGGTCTAACAACATTCACCGGAACTGTTCGAACTGGCTCCTCTACTCTCGCCCTTTTGACATTCTTATTTGCTCCCCCCGAAGGTTCGGAATCCCTCCGGAAACGGTTTCGATCCTTCTCATGGTTCTACCTCTCAGTACACTTCACCTCCTCAGCTATCTTAGCTTTCTCCACCAGGACCGCGAAATCACGCTCCTTCTGCGGAGCAATTAGCACCTTAAGTTCATCTCTGATTCCATCCTCGAAGCGCACACTACGCTCATCTCTGTGGTGACTATTCCCACAGCATACCAGCTTAGCCTCAGAAACTCAGCCTCGTACTCTGCAACTGACTTATTCCTTTGAACCAGATTCAAGAATTCCTTTCTGCGGGCATCCACAAAACTCGCCCCAACATACTTCCCTTTAAAAGCCGTGTTCAACAGCTCCCAAGTTACCCTATCAACTGGGGTCCCATCTCTCACAGTGAGCCACCACTGATAAGCCTCATCTCGCAGCAACGATACGGCTCCCTTCAGCTTCTGCTCCATAGAGCAGTCCAAGTCATCCATAATTCGCTCTGTGGCCTCCAACCAATATTCTGACACATTCGGGGCTACACCAGATATGCCCCTAAAGATCTCTGCTCCGTTAGCCCGGAGTCGTTCAGAAATTGATCCTCGAATTCCATTACCGGTACTTGCCCTGGCCACCCTTTCCAGAACACGAAGCATAGCCTACGACAGGGCATCATTCCTGGCACCACGATCATGAGACTCTACTTTCGTTGCCGGTGGTACCGGTGCCTCCGCTATCGGCATATGCCCAGAAGACGTAGTTCCTACTCGAGCACTACCTCAGCCTCGTCCACGGCCTCGTCCATGAGCTGCTCGCGTACTCATATCGTATTATCTATTTACAAATTTTATGCATTAATTTCAGCATTCCAGTGATTATTACAGATGTTTTATGATTCAGTAATTCAGAGTTGGTTTTCGCAGAATCGATGTCTAGCTACAGTTTTAGTCTCTCATCAAGTTTTCTTATGGTTTCAGCATCCTATCTAGAGTAGTCTAGTAGGGTTGCAATACAGACAGATAATTCAGAATATATTCAGAAAAAAATTTAGAATACTTACACACTTGGGCTAGAATTCGGAATGCCACCTTCCAAAAATCTAACTTTTGAAAATCGAGTTTTGTAATCTTTATAAAATCTTATTTTTTGAAAATCCTTATTTTTGTGAACCCATTCCACAGCCGAGTTGTTGCAACTTAGCTCTGATACCATTAAATGTAATACCTCAAACCCAGCCTAGACGTTATGACCGATCCTGACGTGCCACATCAAAGCGTTCAAAACATTGTGTATTACTTAGTTTAGAAAACTTACTTGGTGTTTTAAAATATACTTTCAAAATAGGTTAAAGTGAATGGAAGCTATGCACCAGGTAGGAAACCGGAAAAGAGGAGGTGAGTCCGTTGAACTGCTTAAGTACCAAGCTCCCTTTGGATCCAATCCTAGACATGCACACCGCCATTGCCACACTTTAACGTCGTGTATATTTTAAGGAGAACAATTTGATTAAGCCCGTTTAAGAAAAAGTGACTAACTTTGGAAAGCATTTTCATAGCGGAAGTCTTGCTTGTAGTCGTGATATTTTGAAATCAATTATTATTATTTTTGAAATCGCACCCTAAAGCTAATCAATTTGATGGTTAAAGTAAACCATATCCATCAAAATAAAATATAAATCAAAACCATAAAAATAATAAAGCAGCCTTATTACAAGTAAAAAACCAAAACCTCAAACGAAAAATAAAATGAAGTCCTGTTCACCAGAAAGAAACCAAGTTTGCAGAAACATGTAGCCACTCCGAATCCCTCACAGCTCCAAGCCCACTATGGTTGGGGATCACCTGCGAGGATGAAAATAAAGGGGTGAGTTTGGGAAACTCAGTGTGTAAATTAACCCAACCATAGCCTATATCAGCTCAAACCACAGAAACAGAATAAGTTGGCCTTAGCCCAGAACAGAACTCAGAATAAAGCCCATAGGCCCATGACAGATCAGAACAGATATTACATGGTTATGCAAAACCCAACCCATATCCAACCATATGCACCCCCATACCAACCTTTCACCATGTGGGGAGACTACCCAACCGCTACACGCCATAGAAATATGTAGCATGGCTGCCAGAACAGATAGTGTGACAGAGTCATTAGAAACAGATAATTGTAGCAGAGCCACCAGAACAGATATATGTCGCAGAGCCACCAAAACAGATAATTTGTGGCATAGTCACCAGGATGCTTCCTCCCTAATATAACCCTTGTCCCCATGCACAGATATTTATTCATGGTATACAACATACAGATTTAGATCATCATGCTTTTCAGAAAAAATTAACTCTAGGGGTATAAAGGTCATTTTACACCTAGGGTATCATGGTAATTTTCCATACAAAGGGGTATCCTAGTAATTTAACTGCTTTTAGGGTTTTCATGCATATCAAAGATATTTACGTGCTAACAGAAACACTTACCGTGTATTTTTACCGAATTAGGCCCGTTGGCCCTTTTTTCGATTTTGGCCCATCAAGCCCAAAAACATCGAAATGCACGGAATCATGCATTCTACAGTCTTGTCAGTCAAATTTATCATACACATCAAATTGTTACCCTTACGAGCATTCGCACACTCGCAAGTTCTCGAAATACTAACTTTTCAGCATTTTGGCTTTTCAGCTTTTGCCGATCTAGTCTATAAGAGGGTGTCAGTTACACACCTGTTTTACGACGATTCATTGACGAGATCCACACACGAACTGCCTACATTTATATTACTACCATGTTAGTTCTAACTACAGAAATGAACTACATATTAACCCTTACCATATTCAGCCAACCACACCTTAGGCACTAGCGATCCTACCTTTGTCGAAAGTAGTGACTAGATCAAGATCTGATCGTTCCACTTGTCCAAGCCCTTGATCAGCAGCCTCTAAATCACACCATTATCAAAGTAAAACAATTACCACAAGCCCTTAGGGCCACAAGTCCAAATCGACAGCCTCCCTAACCTTTAGGGGTTTCGGCTTTTCTAAAATACGAAGGAAAGACTAAGTTTGAAAAGACTTACCACCGATTCCTTCAGTCAATGATTCCAATTAATTTATACTTAAATCTGATGCCGCTCTAAGCCCTCAAATGATCACCAAAGTTGAGCCTTCAGTGTTCTCAATATTCGGCTAAGTCCCTATGAGTGTGGGGTTTTCGGCTCTTTTTGCAATTGTGTAGAGAAAGATAGAATAGGAGGGTTTTGCTATGGTCTTTTCGACAGAAACTTGGGGTTTAGAGAACTAGTGAATCGATCACAAATGATGAAGAGAAGAAATAGGGTTTTGGTTATAAGAAATCGGCACAAAAGAAATCAAGCTTTCGGGATTTCGAGATTTGAGACAATCGGCTATAGGCTCAAAAACGTCTGAAGAGCAAGATGGAGATGGACAGGAGGATAGAAAGATTCGGCCATAGAGAGAAAAACAAAAAGGAAAAGTTGATGAAGAAAGGAGAAAAGAAAAGAAGAGGAGAATGGTCAGGAAACGGCACAACTTACCCCTTAATGCCGAACTTAAATTGGCACTTAACCTAGCCGAATTTTGCCCCCCTGAAGCTCCCCTTGGCCGACCAACTCTTGCTCCTCAAGAGTCCACCATTCGGCCAACACTGCTCCCCCTAATCAGCTCCTAAATTCTCTCCTTATCCCCTCCTTGCTCAATCTTCTGAGCAACTCAAACTCCTTCTGACAGACATTTACCTGAGTTCCATCACTTCCCTTTTCTGTACATAAAAATTAATTTCTTTAATTTTCTGTCATTGTGACTTGAACCCCAGTTCTCCCTAGCATCCACACGCCACCTTTATAGCCTTCCTAGTGGCATCACATGCCACCTTACCATAGGCTCCCTTGTGATTTATTTTACACAATTAATACTTAAAAGCCCAGTTTACCAGAACCCCTTTTTCCTATGGAACTAAAATTAATTAAATTACTGGGTTTTAACTTAAGCTTGGTCTTTCTATAGGCCCACTAATGTAATTAAACCTATGCCAAGCACACAGAACACAAAAATTTTAAATTTTACCAACATTTTCAGAATTCCCAAAAATTGGGACGTTACAAAGACTAAAACAACATCAGACAGAACCAAATGAGCATTCATCGCACACAAAGCAAACAACGATTTTCGACTCAAGGCATCGGCAATTACATTTGCTTTTCCTGGATGATAATCAATCACAAGTTCGTAGTCTTTTAGCAGTTCTAACCATCTTCTCTGTCGTAGATTCACATCTTTTTGAGTCATCAAATACTTCAAACTCTTATGATCAGAATACACGTGACATTTCTCACCAAACAAGTGATGACGCCAAATCTTTATAGTAAACACAATCGTAGCTAACTCAAGATCGTGTGTCGAATAGTTCTTTTCATGCGGCTTTAACTGCCTCAAAGCATAAGCAATGACTTTTCCTTCTTACATTAAAACACATCCCAAACCAATCAATGAAGCATCACTATAGATCACAAATTCTTTACTCGATTTGGGTTGTACCAATATAGGAGCTTTAATCAACAAGGTCTTCAACTGATCAAAACTGTTCTGACATTTTTCAGACCATTCAAACTTCACATATTTCTGTAGCAGTTTTGTCATCGGAGTCGCAATCATTTTAAAAACCTTTCACAAATCTTCTATAATAACCAACGAGTCCCAGAAAACTGCGAACTTTAGAGACATTCTTAGGAGGTTTTCAATCAAAAATAGCTAAAATTTTGCTCGGATCAACCCAAATACCAGAGGCTGATACAATATGACCCAGGAAACCAACTTCCCGTAACCAGAACTCACATTTACTGAACTTCGCATACAACTGCTTATCTCGAAGAGTCTGTAGCACTATTCTCATATGCGCGGCATGTTCGAATTCATCACATGAATAAACAATATGTCATCAATGAATACCACAACAAATTGATCTAAATACAGTCTGAAAATTATATTCATCAAATCCATAAAGATAGCAGGTGCATTAGTCAATCCGAAAGGCATAACTAAGAATTCATGTGGCCGTACCTCGTTTTGAAAGCAGTTTTCGAAATATCTAAGTCTTTCACTCGCAGCTGATAATAACCTGATCTCAAATCTATTTTCGAAAACACAACTCCTTTTAACTGATCAAACAAATCATCAATTCGGGGTAGAGGATACTTATTCTTGATAGTCACTTTATTCAACTGACAATAATCGATACACATTCTCATTATACCGTCTTTCTTTTTCACAAATAGAACCGGAGCACCCCAAGGTGAAAACTCGGTCTAGCAAATCCTCGATCGGTCAATTCTTGCAACTGAGACTTTAATTCTTTTAGTTTAGTCAGAGCTATTTTGTACGGAGCTATCGAAATCGGAGTAGTACCAGGTACCAATTCAATGCCAAATTCTACCTCTCTAATTTGAGGTAATCTTGGAAGTTCTTTAGGAAATACATTAGGGAACTCACAGACGACAGGCACAAATTCAACTTTCTTTTCTGACACTCTCAAATCAATCACATATGCAAAATAAGTTTCATAACCCTTTCTCACAATACTCAAAGCTTTCATCGAAGATATCACTACTGGCAATCCATTTAAATCACTAGATTCAATTCTAACTATTTCATCATTCTTGCATCTCAAATCAGTAGTTTTTCGTTTGCAGTTTACCACAGCATCATGCAAAGTTAACCAATCCATAACCAGAATTATCAAACTCATCGAAAGGTAATAACATCAAATCAACCAGAAAATAATTGTCTCGAAACATTAACGGACGATTCTTCCATACTTTATCAACGAGAACACATCTGCTTAGGGGGTTCAAAACTCTAATTACAAATTCAGTAGACTCTACAGGTAAAGTCTTACTGTTAACTAAGTTCATACATATATATGAATGTGTTGATCTAGGATCTATCCAAGCAATCACAGAAGTATCATAGAGAGGAAATGTACCCGTAATCACGTCTGGTGATGAAGCTTCCTCGCAAGCTCAGATAGCATAGGCTTTGGCAGGTGCACGAGCCTCAGATCTAACAGCTGTGTCTTTCGTTCCTCTTTGACTATCGCTTACATTTCTCGAATTTCTGGGAGGTCTACCACAAGAAGTGTTACCACTCTGCCTCAAATTTTGAACATTATCCTTTTCAGCTAAATTTGGACAATCTTTTATAAGATGATTTCGTGAACCACACCTGTAACAAGCTCGATTACTACATTTTCCCCAACATTCACCAAAATGTTGTCTCCCACAGTGATCACACTTAGGCTTTCATTCTTTGTGTTATCAAATGCAGCTGAAGATTTGAAATTCGATGCGATCTAGCATGATCTCTGTTCAAATGTCCCACACTAGTCTTTGAACGACTACTATTACCTTTAAATTTCTTTGATCCTGATTGAAATGATTTGCCCGATGATCTCTTTCGTACCTCTCTATCTTCAAAATCAACTTTCCTTTTCTCTTTTTTGAGGTCTTCAGCTTTACATGCTCGTTCAACAAGCACTACGAATTCTTTAATTTCCAGTATCCCTACTAGCTGACGAATATCTTTGTTCAAACCGTCTTCAAATCTTTTGCACATTATTGCTTCCGAAGATACACATTCACAGGCATACTAACTCAACCTTACAAATTCCCGCTCGTATTCTGTGACAGACATACTGCCTTGTTTAAGTTCAAGAAACTCTTTACGTTTCTGATCAATGAATCTCTAACTAATATATTTCTTTCGAAATTCAGCTTAGAAGAAATCCCACATAACCCGTTTACTAGGAACCACATACGTCAGAGTTTTCCACCATATCTCTTAGAAGTGAAACGACAGATTTTATACATTCTTCTAGACTCAAGGACAACTCATCAAACACTTTTATTTTGTTCTCTAACCAAAAATCAGCTTTTTCAGTATCATCACTTGTTGTAGCTCGGAACTCTTCAGCCCCATATTTTCTAATCTTATCAACTGGTGGTCTACTTAACTCTACAGAATTCACAGGTGGCATAATAGGAGTTTGAGGAGGATTAACCGGGGGGGAGGTTGTTGTACAGCCGGATTGGTTCTAATGTATTGGGTGAACAAATCATTCATCATCTGATAGAAGGCTTGTTTAGCCTCACCATCACGGCTACTCATAGCCGGTCGAAAATCAGCTTGCACAGTCCCTTGTGCGGGAGCAGGCGCATTGCTTTCAACATCATCTGCTACAGCTCTTTCGGGATCCATTTGCTATATAAAAGCACTTATCAATGTCAGGATTCATCTCACTATCGTAGTTCATAAATATGACATGTATAGCTAGACTCACAAATGCTATGGTAGTCCTAGAACCGACTAAACCATAGCTCTGATACTAATAAAATGTAACACCCCTAACCCGTATCTGTCACCGAAATAGGTTAAGAGGCATTACTGAACTTATAACACAGCTCAAGACAACCGAACATCAAATATCATCTCATTGCAGTAAATCTCATTCATTCACATAAAATCGAATATACAATGTTTAAACAAGCATTTGAGACTAAATTGATAACATAGAAAAGTTTTAGAAATTATAAAAATTTTCAACTTTTAAAAGGTCACATGCCCATGTGAACAGGCCGTGTGCCTCACACGACCTTAGACACGCCCGTGTGTTTAAGCCGTGGCAAAATAGCTACTGACTTGACCATACGGCTACAAGACACGCTTGTGTGTCTTGGATGTGGTCGAGCCTGACTTGGGCCACACGGCTAGCCATACGCCCGTGTGTTTTGGCCGTACTCGGGTTTGACTTACAATTGTAGGGTACCCCAGGGGACACATGGTCGTGCAACATAGCTGTGTGTCACACATGGCTGAGGCACACTCCCGTGTCTCTGCCCGTGTGGACAAAAATAAGCCATTTGAATAGCCAATTTGCCAC
Organism: Gossypium anomalum; assembly: GCA_025698475.1. NCBI lineage: Eukaryota > Viridiplantae > Streptophyta > Magnoliopsida > Malvales > Malvaceae > Gossypium > Gossypium anomalum. The sequence continues at coordinate 22,907,732 of CM046960.1, read as the reverse complement.
CCAAATTTGGATCAACCTACAAGCAAAGGAACAAGCATATTTGCATCACTAATTCAGCCAATATTTATGCTAAAACATTCATCATTTATAACATAACAATATCAACCATTTTCCTACTCATAAACCTTACCAATTTATGCCAAACATAAGGTAAGATCATACCAAAACATTTCCTTCCATACATCATTCAATTTCAAGCTAAACTTACCAACTAAAACATACCACAATTGCATATTAACATCATATACCATAAGCCATTATCAACTATGAACTTAAACACCAACTAGCCAAATAACATGGCTAAGTATATACATCACAAAACATAATTCCACAACTACTAGCCTATACATGTCATACTTCAAAATATACACTTCCAAAAGTACCAAAATGAGGTTCGATAGTGTGGTGATGATCTTTGACAACCCCGAGCTTGCAATATCTTCGATATCTATAAAACAATGCAAACACACACAAAGTAAGCTTTCAAAAGCTTAGTAAGCTCGTACTAAAATCATCAACCGTATATAAAATATAAAACATCAACACATAAGTATTTACACATTTTCAATCCATATGTTCATACAAATTCAATGAACTTCACATACATAATATCATCTACCACTTCGGTATCGTACATAACTGAATCTTCCTGTACTTATTCACTTTCATTCTTACCTCTCGTTGAATATTTTAAGACTTCCGTAAATTATTTGTACTTCAAACATCTGAACACTTAGTGCTATAAAGGTTAGCCGAAGCTAGAATGATTTCGCACACTTAGTGCCATTTAAATTAACCGAAGCTAAATCGGTATTGCACACTTAGTGCCTCATATAGCCAAAGCTAGTTTCAATCACACACTTAGTGCCAAATATCCTTGATTTGTCATTGTATTCATCCAAACCAAACATATATACAATGTAACACCCCAAACCCAGCCTGGAAGTTTGGCTCGAATCTGGCATGCCACATTGAAGTGTTTTTCGAAACCATGTTTCCATTAAAAAAACTTATACCCTTTTTAAACCTTGTTAGAAAACCTCAGCTGAATAACATTCTTAACAACTTTGCAAAAATCTTGGCAGTTGCGGAAGCTTGATTTAAAACAATTGCGGATACGTGATGTTTAGAAAATAGTAGTTGCTTTGGAAAACTGTGTTCTAATACTAGCAATTATAAGAACAATTAATAAAATTCCAAATTAGAAATCCAAAAAATTACAACAGCTTTACTACAACCCACATAAAAACATTTAAAAATAATAATCAAAACTGTAACATAAACAGTGTGTGCGGCTTCCTCCGAGCCCCTCGAAGCTCCGATCCGTCTAAGGCTGGAAATTACCTGAATGGTTAATAAACGGGGTGAGTTTACGAAAACTCAGTATGCAATGAGCCTCTTTTAGAGCCCAACTAATATCAGCATACTGGGCCTAAGCCCTAATTCAGTCTCGACATATACTGGGCCGAAGCCTTTTGTTTAACGATTACTGGGCCGAAGCCTTTACTGTAAACGGTATGGCCCATAGGCCCATTTTAATTTCACATGAATTACCAATGAATGTATGCAAGCCCATTTGGGGAGACTACTCAACCCACCATCCGCTACTCTCCACCTGTACCAGCCAAGCTCTCCATGTGGGGAATAACTCAACCCACCCAACCAAACTCTCCACTGGCAGCATAGTTGCATTATCATATAACTGGAGGCCTAGCCTCTTTTAATAACTAGGGCAAAGCCCTTTTTGGTAAACTGGGGCAAAGCCCTTTTCGCACTTCCTCCATCTATATAAAACCCAACCCATGCATATAATGAGTATATCATAGCATATCATGTGCATCTCATAACATATCATGTGCATATCATGTCATATCATGTATATCAATATCTCATGCAACAGATATACATGTCATGGCGTACAACATACAGAATCAGAATACCATGCCTATATTTGAATCAAACAATCACAGTCAAGTCATCCATATATTCACAATCAAATCCGTCAACCACACAGTCCAAGCCAGTCACTTGCCCGTAAGGGTAAAACAGTCATTTAACACGCTAGGGGCAAAATGGTAATTTTACCCCATAAGGGTATCTCGATAATTCTACCCTACAGGGGTATTTTAGTAATTTTACAAACTAAGGGTATTTTGGTAATTTTGCAGACCAGGGGTATTTTGGTAATTTTATAAATCGAGGGTAAAACGGTAATTTTGTAAATCGACGGTACTTTGGTAATTTTACAAGCTGAGGCTATTTTGGTAATTTGGTGAACTAAAGTATTCTAAACAGGGATAACAATACGAATTGGCCTAAAGCCTATTCTTGGCCCAAATGGGCCCACACGCTCATGTGGCCCTTTTAGCCCAAATCTAGCCACAGATATGAGATTCACCTAGCCTAGTCCAATATTTACTACACAATCAAACAACTTATCCAATTGGGCCCGTAGGCCCATTGTGCCCACATGGCCCTTTTCGGCCCATCGCGACCCGAAGTAGCCATCCTACAGCCAGAGTAGTGAGAAATACACACCTGATAGGAGACTAGAGTTAATCCACGCTCCGAGCACTCTTAGCCGACGCCCAACCCAAACGAGCACGCCATAAAGCGAAAGGGATTAGCCAAGAAAGGTACCTTTACTCTCCTCATGGTTCTCTCTATTTAAAGCCAGCTTCACATCCACTCCTATGCTAGCTTCCCGATGTGGGATCCCTCCATCATCAGAGTTTAAATTCAACACCAACTCTTGCCGCCCCCTGTTAGCAAAATAAATGCTCTTTGTTTGCCATGAGTTTCGAACCCTGGACCTCTTTGCCAACTCCATGACACCACCTTCCTGCCTCTTATGTGATGCTACTTTGCCACTAGACCACAAGGCTTTTTGTGGCATAATTTCTCCAACAATATTCTTAAGGCCTACCTACTACACCCAGGGTTTGATTCACTTTAAACCAAAAATTTTTGTTAGATTCTAGGTTTGAACCCAAGACTTCTCTAACACTTCTCAGCACACTTAACCACTAAAACAAGCCTTCATTAACGAAATTTACATGCACAACAAAATATTATAAGCTACCTTCAACCGCTCCCACGCTTAAGGTCCAAAACTTCTAGGCCCAAATTTAAGGTGTTACATATAATCTATGTATAATCAAAACATCAAAATATACTTAAACATCATGCTTTAAGTATGAACTTACCTCGTACTCAAAATTTGTCGATTAGAATCATTTATTCTATAATCTTCGACTTCCCTCAATCTAAGTTTGAATTCTTCTTTTCTTGATCTATATGGATTCAAAATTAACCCTTTTATTCGCCAAATCATTCAAACCAATCCATATACACACAATTGGGGTATTTTGCAAAATAGCCCTCACATTTTCACATTTCTAAACTTTAGTTCCTAATTCACAAAATCACAAAATACACAAAATTTGCTTGTACACAAGTTTAGCCGAATTCTCCTAGCTCTCATTCAAATTTATACATTTCATTTATTTCACATTTTAGTCCCTCAAAATAACATTTTTTTCAAATTAGCCCAATTTACTCAATTTCATCAAAAATTCAAAGACAACATATGTCAACCTAACACATATCTGTCATAATTCATCAACTAACATCACAAAGCTCATAGTTTAACCAATGGCATAACTCAAAATTATCAACAAATTCTGAAATTGAGATATAGGTTTGATAGTATTCGAAGCAACGATTACAAAAACGTAGAAATTATAAAAAACTGAATAAAATACATACCTGAATTAAGCTTTGAACTAGCCGAAACCCTAGAGCTCTTTTTCTTTTATTTTATTCTTCAATTTTCGGCAATATAACATGATAATGGCCTATTTTCATGTTTTGTTTTATTTATTAAACATTATATGCCATTTACCAACTTTGCCCTTAATATTAACATATAAAAATCTACCTACTAATGTCTATACTTGTCCATGCATTAATAAAATGGTCCAATTGCATCATAAGGACTTCATACTTAAAAAGCCACATAAAATAGGCACTTTAACAACCAGCACACAGCTTTTACATTTTACGCGGTTAGGTCCTTTTTCAAAATTAAGCACACAAACAATTAAATTTACACACCAGACTTTCACACATGTCAATTCACTTATAAAAGACATGGAAAATAATATTAAAATATTTTTTTGACTCAGATATATGGTCCCGAAACCACTATTCTGACTAGGGTCAAAACTAGACTGTTACAATCCACATCAAAATGAGCCATGTTTTTATGGTCATATACAAAAAAGAGTAAATTTAATATTTAAACCTTTACATTGGCCAACCAATGACACATATCACAAAATAACCTAAACCTAGACATGCCATTATAACAAAATAAAAGTATCCATATACCAAAGCAAGACAAGTCAATAGTGATGACTATACTCCAATTGTCTTCCAATCTTCACGAGTCCACGAGCTCTGTAAAATAGGGAAAGAAAAAGAGTTAAGCATAATCATGCTTAGTAAGTTTGAATAACAGGAAGGTAAACTTATCGGATACTTAGCATTGCAACCTTACAAGGCATTCATGTCAATACATGCATAATATAAATTTCCCATCACATATACTCAACCATCAAGTTAGTTCTATCTTAAGAAATATAATAATTATTTTAGATGAGCTCATCAATTCAAGCATTACCATTTTCGTTGCTTGTTAAAGTCCCGTTGAATTTCTAAGAAATCTCGATGGGTATCCCGTTTACCGTCAAGTCAGGCTAGTGACCATTTTAAATCTATACTCCCGTAAACATCACTCTTATAATGGGATTACCAGTCTACGTTAAATCCCTCATATCATAAATTTAAGGAGTATAGCCAGGATTACCATTCCAAGCTAAATCCCTTACGATGAAAATTACTCCAATACACTTGGATCTGAAATGCCAGTCCAGGCTAGTTTCAGTCTTTAATCGTATTACCCATCCGGGCTAAATACATAATGCACATATGCTCAATAGGAGGTTCAATCACTTAAGGAACACCAGTTCGGGCTAGATCCTTGTTATACTGAGATCATTGGATTACCCGCCCAAGCTAAATCCTTTTTTTGCAACACATACAAGATCTCATGTCGTGTAAGTATGAGTTTACCCATCGAATCTCGCTTTTCATTCAATCGAGACAATTGTCATCTATTCATTATACACCATCACATTTTATGAATTGTCATGCAATCAATAACTAAATTAACATACATTTAAGAGTATGCATGTTTAAGTTTATTTAAAGCTCATTTCGAGTTACACGAACTTACTTGGTAATTACTTCGGATTCATGTTTCGGTTACTCCGAAACCTTTCGTTTTCTTCAGTCGACCTTCGAAATTGATTCCTCGGGGTTTATATCGGTAAAAATAGATCATTAATACCTCATGCTACTTATTTCGGACCTAAATTTCACCCCTGGGCAAAATGACCATTTTGCCCCTAGCATTTCAAAATTTCACATCTTAGTCCCTAGGCTTGTAAAATGAAATGCATGAAATTCCTTGATTACCCAAGCCTAGCCGAATGCATTATAAACTCATACTAGCCCACATTTTCCTCTATTTCACATTTCTACCACATATTTTGTACCTTTTGCAAAAGGTCCTTTTAGGGGTTTTTCATGAAAATCACTTAGGAAAAGATGTTTAACACACATCTAACTTCCATATTCCTCCATAATTCATTAAAGAAAAAACATGACACACATGGGTCATTTTGCATACATGAACCCTAGCTTAAAATATGGGTAGAAATGGAGAGAACATGTTACAAGGATCTCAAAAACACAAAGAACATTAAAAATGGGGCTAGGGAACACTTACTATTTAGCTTGAAAATGTTGAAAACCCTAGCAATGGAGAGCTTGAGAATTTCGGTAGCCACAAGGAAGAAGATGGCTGATTGTTGCCTTCATTTTCCCTTTTTATTGATTTAATTACCAAATGACCAAAATGCCCTTCTTTACTAAACTTCTAAAATTTTCCATTCATGCCTATTTTTGTCTAAAAACTTAGAAATTGGGAAAATTAGTCTTTAAGACCTTTTAATTAATAATCTAAAGCAATTTCATGCAAATTACTTCTAGAATCCAAGTTTTGCAATTTATTCAATTTGGTCCCTAATTTCCAATTGGACACCTTATACTTAGAATTTCTTCATGAAACTTTAACTCATGCTTATTTTCATATTCTAACCCTCATAATAATCATAAAATAAATATTTTGACATCAGATTTGTGGTCCCAAAACCACTGTTCTGACTAGGCCCAATTTTGGGATTTTACATATCAAAACACTTCTAGCCTATACATGCCATACTTCAATATATACATTTTCAAAAGGTACCAAAATAAGGTTCGATAGTGTGGTGACAATCCTTAATGATCCTCAAGCTTTCGATACCTACGATATCTATAAAATAATGCAAACACAAGTAAGCTTTCGAAAGCTTAGTAAGCCATATACAAATAAACTTATAATTCAAAATATATAAGCATCATCAAATTACACATTCTTTATAACCAAATACTAGCTCAAACCTCGAGCTCATATACAATTCATATATTCACAATTACTCATATACTTGCCTTTCATTTTCAAAGATAGTGTACAATTCAAAAGTACCTAAATCATATACAATTTCACAAAGTCATTCATTTTCTCGGAATGCCCGTTTGAACCATTCGGAAACATAAGGATACGCGGATAGCTCGGAAAGCATATACAATGCCAACATCCCAGACGTGGTCTTACATGTAATCAAACATCGATGCCACTATCCCAGACAGGGTCTTACATGAAATCAAATATGATGCTGATGTCCTAGACATGGTCTTACACGTAAATCATAAGTCGATGCCAACGTCCCAGACGTGGTCTTACACGATAACACATATTGGAGTCCTATGTAATGACATATGTATCCTAATTATTCCAAGGGTTTATATGGGACTTTTCAGACGTTGTAACTTTATCGAATTCAAATTCGAATAAACAAAACCGGCTACTCGACGACTTTCGACTTTCCCCGATCTAATTTCGTATTCTTTAATTCTCGATCTATATAAATTCAAATTTAACCATTTTATTCACCAAAACATTCAGATCAATCCACAAACACATATTTAAGGCATTTTACAAACTAGCCCTCACATTTTCACATTTTGACACTTGAGCCCCTATTTCACAAAATTACAAAATACACATAATTTGCATATACTCATGCTTGGCTGAATTCTCCTAGTACTCATACAAGTCCACACATTTCATTTCTTTCACATTTTAGTCCCTCAAATTACAAATTTCACAATTTAGCCCATTTTACTCAAAATCATCAAAAATCAAAAGACAAAACATGTTAACCCAAATTATATCTTACATTTATCAATAGCTAACTTCACAAAACTCATAGTTTCATCAATGGCATAACTCAAAATCATTAAAAAAATTAGAAATTGAGACATGGGCTTGATAGTATATAAAGCAACGATTACAAAAATGTAGAAATTATAAAAAACTGAGAAAACACATACCTAAATCAAAGAGAACTAAGGTCAAACCCTAAGCAAGCTTTTTTCTTTTCTTTTTCTTTTATTTTTGGTTGAAGAACATGAATAATAGTTAATTTCATGCTTTTGTTTTATTATAATTAACATTAATATAATTTTTACCATTTTACCCTTAAATTAAAACATCAACAAATCATTATACATGTAACACTCCTAACCTGTAACTGTTGTTGGAATAGGTTAAGAGGCATTATTGGACTCGTAACTCAAATCAAAACAATCACATAACAAATATCATCTCATTTCAATAAATATAGATCATTCGAATATAGATCATTCGAATTCAATATGAACTTTAAACCATCATACAAAGTCTAAAAGATGCGTTCAAGATCAATTTGATAACATATGAAAGTTTCAGAACTTAGAAAAATTTTCAACTTTTAAAAGGTCAAACCCCCTTAGACACGCCCATGTGTCTAAGCCGTGGTGAAACAGGGCATACATACTGACTTACCCATATGGCCACAAGACACGCCCGTATGCCAGGCCTTGTGAAAATTAGGGAGGCTACTGACTTGGCCACGTAGCCGACCACACGCCCGTGTACTAGCCCGTGTGCCACACACGGCCAATAGACACGCCCGTGTGTCTAGCCGTGTCAAAACTAGAGGGTATACTGGCTTTAATTCCTAGGGTACCCCAGGGCACACACGACCGTGTAACATGACTGTCTTGCACACGGATGAGACACACACCCGTGTCTCTGCCCGTGTGAACAAAAATAGACCATTTGAATAGCCAATTTTCCACCCCAACTTGGGTCAACCTAGAAGCACCAAACCAAGTATATATGCAAAACTATTTCAGCCAATATCTATACCAAACGATACATAATTCATACTATAACACTTCCAATCATTTCCATTCTCAATTCATAAATCAATTCATACCAAAACTTAAACTAACATCATACCTAATGTAATAGCCTGGTTTAGACCCTATTAAGAATAGTGGTTTCGGGACCACGAATCTAAGTCAAAAAATAATTAAAAATTATTTTCTGTGTTTATTATGTGTGAATTTATATGTGTGAAATTTTCGTGTTTTTATTTTATCGTTTGAGTGCCGATTTAATAAAAAAGGGCTTAATCGCGTAAAATGTAAGAGTGATTAGATAATTGTGAACATGCTGAATTGTTATTGTTCTTTTAATATGGAGGACTTAAAATGAAATTAGACCAATTGATTATAGCATGGACGGTTGTGGACAACCATAATTAAGTTGTTATATTAATTAGTAAAGGTTAAATATGTAAATGATAATAATGTTATATATAATATAAAACATAAAGTAATTAAAAAGCTTTGCATGTTTATATTTTGGTGATTGAATATTAAAGAAAAGAAAAATAATAAAGTTTCCATAGGTTCGGCCATTGTAAATCTTAATCAAGGTATGTAACTAGCTCGGTTTTTGATAATTTTTATGTTTTTGAGATTGTTGCTATGTTATCTATCAAGCCCATGTTTCAATTTTTAAATTTGATGATGATTTTGTATTTTGCCATTGTTGAAATCTTGTGATTTTTATTGTTTGATGCTGGAAAATAAAAGATATGTGATAGATTAACATGTTTTGTATTTGAATTTTTGATGAATTTGAGTAATTGGGCTAATTTGTAAAAATGATAAATTGAGGGACTAAAATGTAAAATAAATGAAATGTGTGGACTTGTATAAGGAAGATGAATATTCAGACTAAGCATGGTATATTGAAATTTTGCATATTTTGTATTTTGTGCAATTTGGACTAAATTGTAAAAATTGTAAAATGTTAGGGGTAAAATGGTAATTTTCCCATTTATGTGTTTTGGACTAAATTGAGTGAAAATATGTTTGAATGAGTTTTATTTGAATATGTTTAGATCAAGTACCAAAGAAATTAGATTTGGATCAGAGAAAAACCAAAGTTGTCGATTAGTCGTCCTGTTTTGATTTTTGTTGTCCGAGTAAGTTTATAAGCAAATAGATGTTGTTTATTTTAAATAAATACGAGCTTATTATGCTGAAATGAATTATGTGAAGTATATATATTGTTAGCCGAATGTGTATATGCTAGGGAGCTATATTTACAAATTCGTTTCGACCGAGTTATGACGTCTGAAAGCCCCATATGAACCTTAGGAATAGCTATGATACATATGTCGTGACATAGGATTCTGATATGTGTGTGCGAGTAAGACCACGTTTAATACGTTGGCATCGATATGTGACTCCAATATATGTGTGCGAGTAAGACCTGTCTGGGATAGTGGCATTGATATGTGATTACATGTAAGACCGCGTCTGGGACGTTGGCATTGTACGATATGTGTGTTTATCCAAGTATCCTATTCAATTCCGAATGGTTCAACAGGTAATTATAATTTGTGATCGAATGAGCAAATCGAGCCAAGTGAACAGGTATGTGATAATTGATTACCTATGTGAAAATAAGGTAAGTTGGTTATTTGGTATGTGATGAAAAATATACATGTTGCTAATGTGAATATATGTACTCATGTGTAGTATATTCAGCTACATGTTAAGTATAAGTATGTGATATTAAAATTTGATACTTTGATAATAGATATATGTATATATGGCCTAGGTAAAGTTCATCTATGAAATTATATATTGATTATGAAACGTTAAGCTTGAGATTAAATGTGATTGTGTTATGGTAAATTAGTTAAATTAAATTGAGTTGCTTATTTGCTTATGACTTACTAAGCTATGATAGCTTATTTTACGTATATGTTTGCCTCTATTTTATAGATTTTAAGATTGAGTTACGAGCTCGGGGATCGTCGGTAAAGTCTATCGCACTATCAACTGTTTTTGGTATTCTATAAGTTTGACACCTTGAACATATGGCATGTATAGGCTTGATATATTAGCATGTTTGGTTTTGAAATTGTATATATCATAGCCATGATAATATCTTAATCTTGATATTAATGCTTATATGTGTATTCGGTTATAGCATAGGCTTGTTATTAAAGTATATTTCACGGCATATATATGTGTGGTATTTGGCTATTGGTTTGGCTTGATTGTTAGGTTAGTTGATGATTTATTAATTTGACAAGGGATAAATATATTATGGTAAGTATATTCCATGACATGTTTGAATGGTGTTTTGGTTATATGATTTAGTCGAGTATTGATATGTATGACTTATAAATTAGTCATGTTGATAAATTTAATATATGGCATATATGTGGTAGTGTTTGATCATAAGATTCGATAATGAGAAATGCTCAATATGATGTATATATATATATATCGGCTTATTAAGTGACGTTTTGGCTTATTACAAAGTATATAAAATCTGTCTAAATTTTATGATTAACTTCACTACCCGAATTGATAAGAAGTAAGTTGGTTTTGTGTTAAACTTTGGTATATTGCATAGTATGTGTAACTAACATGATTGGATTCGACATTTGTACATTTAAATTAGGGTAAATTGATTTGATTTCTTGATTATGTTATAAACATGTTGTATTGGTTATGTGACTAGTTAATAATTGAACTAAATGCCTGATTATGTTCGGTAATAATAAGTTTAGTAGATAAATTATGCCTATGAAGTCATTGGTTGTGAAATGATTAACTTTGTTTGATTAGAAAATGGTTTATTTAAGCTTGTGGTTGAATGGCATAATTTGTATTATATATACATGATTAACCTTGGTAGCCAAATAGGTATTTGTAATTTTGTCATGATGTTGGCATATACATTTTGGTATGTTTGATTTGATAATTATGCTTTGAAATGGTTTGTAGTTTGATTGAATATTATGCCATGATATAGGGTAATATGTGCATAATACAAATGTATATTGATTATATTTTCAAAAGTCAATGCCGCATGTGTTAATATTAAATAAATTTTGTTATATGATATGTTTAGTTAATAAGCACATGTATATCAATGAGATATTTAATGCTAAAATTTTTTGAGGTATTAGGTTTATTTATTAATAATAATACATGAATTTTGTATGTATTTAAAAGGATATTATATATGATTATGATTTTTATCGTTTAAATTATGTGTTTAATGTTTAAACACGTTTATGTTTTAGTTATGTGAATATAACATATGTGTATATGTGAATGTTCGAAATTTACGTCTCGTCCGGTAATACCTCGTAACCCCATTCTGGCGACAAATACGATTTAGGGGTGTTACACCTAAACATATGATCAATACATCATTCAATCTTATGCTCAAACTTACCAATCTTAGGCTCCCACGTGGTCTCTTCAATACCGTGTCGATGCCACATCACTTTAACTAACGAAATTTTCTTATTTCGTAGCTCTTTAACCTCTCTAGCTAAGATACGGATAGGCTTTTCTTTGTAATTCATATTAGACTGAATCTCTATCTCAGACGAAGAAATCAAATACGAAGGATCGGATCTGTATCGTCGAAGCATTGATACGTGAAACACATTATGAATCTTTTCTAGCTCTAGTAGCAATAACAATCTATATGCTACAGGCCCAATATGCTAGGTAATCTCATACGGCCCGATGAACCTCAAACTCAATTTTCCTTTTCTACCGAATTGAAGCACTTTCTTCCACGTAGATTGTAACACCCCTCGCCCGTACCCGACGCTAGGATAGGGTTCGTGGTGCTACCTGACTTAAACTCAACCTATTATATAAAACTTGGCAGTGAAATCTCAAACAATTTAAAAACTTTTCTTTTCACATGCAATCTATCCCATATATAGGCTTACGAGGCCCAAAACATATATCTGAGGTGGTTCGGAACCTAACCAATAACTCATGAAAACTTAGAAAAATCTCATGCATCAAGGCTCCACACGCCTGTATGGGTATAGAGCACACAACCGTGTGCTAGGGACACACCCGTGTCCCGACCCCATGTTTAAAAACCTGAGCATTCTGCCAAAACTACACGACCAAAGCACACACTCGTGTCTTATAATCGTGTCCTTCACACGACCGAGACACATGGCCGTGTCTCTTGCCCGTGTACTACTAGCATGCATACTGACTTTATGACACGACATGGGCACATGCCCGTGTGGCCTGCCTGTGTACTAAAATGACTTTAAATTTTTAAGTGCAGGGGACACACGGCCATAACACATACCCATGGGTGTGAGCCATGTGTCACACACGGTCTAGACACACGCCTGTGTGTCTTGCCCGTGTGGACAAACTAGGCTATTTCCCAAGCCATTTTGTTACCCATTTTGCACAACCTACACAAGATCATTTCAATATACAAATCTCATCACAATGGGCACCAATTCATCCATAGAAAGAACATTATATGCATACATCAAAATGGATAATAGCCATTATTCTAGGCTTGATACAAAATGAAGGCTTTTGACTTAAGCCCAAAATACATGAATAATCTCTTAATACAACATCCTAGTCTAGTCCAATACATGCCACCTTCAAAAATATAAATCAAACTATACCAAGTATTGCGGCTGATAGTATGATCGATATCTCTAACTTTAAGGGATCCTTAAGCTAGTTTGGCGACACTGAAAGAAGAGGGAAAGGAAAGAGAGTAAGCATAATGTTGGAACACCGGTGCCTCCAAGGCGCAGCGAAAAATTAAAAAAAAATTTCGGCGATCCAAACCAAGGATCCATGTGTAAGGAACGAATCGGGGTGATAAAAAGGTTTCGAAATTACCGAAACTTCAATCTGAGTAGACAGCGACGCCTAGGCAACAGGAATGCTGAACCACTATCGAACCAAGCCATAACCTTTTCCAATGTCAGCCTCTACGTAGTCCACCCGATTGACAATGAACGGTAGAAATCCCAGAAAACTATTTTCAGAGAGTATTTTGCTAAACGGCTGCTAGACCACTTTGCATATTTTCAGGTTAGTTTTTATATATTCTTTTTAGGGTTTTTACCCTTGGTATATATTTATAACGAATTTTAAGCCACTTGTGTAATACGGACTCGGGCTTAAATACTTGGATGATGCAATTGTATGAGATGCATGTTTCAATTTTATTATGTTATTCCTATTTAAATCATTTAAATAAAATCTAATAATTGTTCCTTTCGATAAGTGATTAAATGTTAATCATGATGTTATGGCCTATTCGGTTTTATGTTTTTATTGTTAACTTTAAGAAATCTGTTATGAAGCAGGGGTGGCATTTACAATTTCTAGTAACGGATTACTGGCCAGCGGAACAAAGGTTGTTCCGATATGAAACCTGAAGGATTAAAATCCTAAAAACACAAATCTGTTGATAAAAGTTATCAAATCGTGAGGTTTCATTTGACTGGGGTTTGCGGTTCGTACCGCGGGGCTCCGTCCCCGCCTTCAGATCCCCATCATCTTCCAATATGTTTTGTAATAAATAAACTTAATGGGCCATAAAAGGTTGAAAGGATATTTTTATAATTCACTTAGTAAAATGTTGTATAAAGTATGCTATTTTTTTAAATGCATAGTTATAGCTCGATGACCCATTTGATAAAAGGTTGTAATTTTATAAATATTTCTCTTCTCATCTTACTCCATCGTATGTAAAACGAGTTTCTAAATTTTGTAATTTGTAAAAGTTGCTATGGACTAGACGAGAAGGAAGATGGGCTAACCAGTGTGGATCGACATCTTGTGAAACGGCTTACACCTTTAGGTTCCCTTTTGGTTCTCCCATTGGCTTGGGTTGAACCACCATAGTTTATGGGCTATAACTATTGCATTTATTTATTGCTTTACTTATTCATGTATGAGATGCTATGGATGTCTAAAGCATGCAAATTTGGTAATAATAAACCCAATTAATTGATGAGATCAATTAAAAGATTAAATGAACTAAGTAGACCATAATTGGTGAGATGTAGCACTCTAATAAAATCCCTCTATTAAAATATTAAGTCAACATGGCCTTCCAATTTATGCCGTCGTTAAGGCCTCGATCAATACTATGTAGGTTTTGCCAAAGTGAAGTACTAGTATTTATCTTGGTTAAACGTGAAGAATAAACAAGTGATATGCCAGTTAAAAAATGGTTAATGACTTAACTGGTTTACTCTAATAGGATTAGAAACCTAGAGGCAAGTAATTTGGATAAATCATAAGATGATTAGAACAAGAGTTGTTCACCAAATTGTAGGAGTTACATATGATGTAATTAGCAAGTGTTGCTTACCTAAATAACCATAATCTTGAGAGTAAAGCCAAAGCTAACTTAAGAGAAGGTGAAATATGGATCTTAACCCACTAGAAATATTTTCAAGAAAGTCTTTCCGAAATTAATATATGAGGGTTATTAATTTTGAAATAAAATAGTGGGAACATCATTTAATAAAGTCCTTTTAATGATTGATATAAGCTTGGTAAATTTATTCACACGCTTATCTTATTGTTGTAGATATATTATGGCTGAAAACGCTAATACACTCTCATTACAATCGATCCTTGAGAAGGACAAATTGAATGGTTTGAATTTTCTTGACTGGTTCCGTAACTTGAGGATTGTCCTCAAACAAGAACGGAAATTATATGTTATTGAAAAACCACTTACGATGAACCATGGCTAATGCCTCGAGGGTGATAAAGATGCTTACAAGAAGTATCTCGATGAAATGGTAGACGTTGGATGTCTTATGCTTGCCACTATGAATCCTGAGCTTCAAAAGCAACATGAGGATATGGTTGCTTATGATATGATCGAGCACCTGAAAGAACTATATCAAGGGCAAGCAAGCCAAGAGAGGTTCGATATCTCTAAGGCCCTATTCCAATGTAAGCTGGCTGAAGGAAGCCCGATGAAGACCTTATGTTCTTAAGATGATTGGTTATATTGAAAGCCTATCTAAGCTTGGGTTTCCATTGAGCCAAGAATTGGCCACTGATGTTATTCTACAATCGTTGCCGGATAGTTACAGCCAGTTTGTCCTCAATTTCAACATGAATGAAATTGACAAGACTGCCACGATTGCTCGGTATGTTCTGACTGCTCAAGGCAACATGAAAAGGTTGGACCACGCCCATACCGATGGTCTGTAACAACAAGGGCAAGGGAAAGGCTAAAGTCCCGAAAAAGCCCAAAGGCAAAGGTAAGCCCAATCTTGGAAAGGGAAAGGCTACATTAAAACCTAAAGGTGGGGTGTCTAAGGAAGGAAACCATTTTCATTGTGGTGTGACTGGACATTGGAAGCAGAACTGCCCTATCTATCTTGAGGAAATCAAGAAGGCCAAAGCAAGTGGAACGTCTACTTTAGGTATTTATGTTATTGATATTAATTTATCAACTACTACTTCTTGGGTATTAGATACTGGTTGTGGTTCTCATATTTGTACTTCTGTACAGGGACTACAAAGGAGTAGGACTTTGGCTAGAGGAGATATGGACCTGGGAGTTGGAAATGGAGCGAGAGTTACTGCATTAGCTGTGGACTTTATCTTTGCCTAGTGGACTTGGTTTAATTTTAGAGGATTGTTATTTTGTGCCCAATTTGGCTAAGAACATTATTTCAATTTCTTGTTTAGACAAAATTGGTTTTGAGATAATAATTAAGAATAATTTTTGTTCCTTTTATCTCAATAATGTTTTTTATGGTTCGGCACAATTGATTAATGGCCTCTATATTTTAGATCAAATGAATCCCATTTACAACATAAATACTAAAAGATCTAAAATAAATGACTCAAATCAAACTTATCTTTGGCATTGTCGTTTGGGCCACATAAGTGAGAAACGCATATCCAAACTCCATAAAGATGGTCTCTTGGATTCATTTATTTTTGAACAATTTGAAGTATGTGAATCTTGCTTATTAGGAAAAATGACTAAATCTCCTTTTCTTGGTAAAGTGAAGCAGCTAGTGATTTATTGGGCTTAATACATTGGATGTATGTAGACCAATAAATACACAAAGCAGGTGGATTTCACTACTTTACTTTCTTTGATGATTTCAGTAGATATGGGTATGTTTATCTCATGTGCCATAAATTTGAGGCCCTTGAAAAGTTTAAGGAATTCAAAAATGAAGTACAAAATCAACTAGGCAAAACTATTAAGACACTTTGATCTGATCGAGGTAGAGAGTATTTGAGCCTAGAGTTTGATGATCTTTTGAAGGAATGTGGGATTGTCTCACAACTTACTCCTCCTGGTACTCCTCAATGGAATAGAGTTTCTGAGAGAAGAAATCAAACTCTATTAAACATGCTTCGATCCATGATGAGTCATGCTGATCTACCGACTTCTTTTTGGGGACATGCACTTGAAACAGCTATTTTCACACTAAATCGTATTCCATCTAAATCGGTTCAAAAGACACCATATAAGATGTGGACTGGAAAATGTCCCAGTATGTCTTTTATGAAAATTTGGGGTTGCAAAGCTTATGTTAAACATCAGACATCTACTAAGCTTGAACCCAAATCTGAAAGGTGTATCTTTGTGGGGTATCCAAAAGAAACCAAAGGATATTATTTCTTTAATCCCACTAAGAACAAAGCATTTGTTGCTCAGACTGGTGTCTTCCTAGAGAGAGAATTTGTTTCTAGAAAAGGAAGTGGGAGAAAGATTGAACTTGAAGAAATTCGAGAATCATAAGATACCACTGAACCAGAGATAGAACAACAGCAAATTCCATAAGAAATTGAGGAACAAGTAACTACTGTAGAAACACAAGCACCACGTAGATCTTTAAGAGAATGCCATGCACCTGAGAGATATGGATTTCTCATTACAATGCATGGTGACATTCTTCTTATAGATCAACCTGAGCCTAGGACTTATCAAGAAGCGATGGCGAGCCCAGACTCTGAGAAATGGCTTGAGGCCATGAGATCTGAGATGGATTCCATGTATGAAAACCAAGTTTGGACTTTGGTTGACCCACCCGAAGGGGTTAAACCTATAGGGTGCAAGTGGGTTTTCAAAAGAAAAGCGACATGGATGGTAATGTACAAACATACAGGGGCGATTAGTCGCTAAAGGTTTTTCCAAATTCATGGTG
The DNA here is from genome assembly GCA_025698475.1 of Gossypium anomalum. NCBI lineage: Eukaryota > Viridiplantae > Streptophyta > Magnoliopsida > Malvales > Malvaceae > Gossypium > Gossypium anomalum. Next base: position 22,890,144 of record CM046960.1, on the reverse strand, counting down.
TTGACTATGATGAAACCTTTTCTCCTGTAGCTATGTTTAAATCCATCGAGATCTTGCTCGCCATATTTGCATTTCATGATTATGAAATCGGCGGATGGATGTCAAAACAGCTTTCCTTAATGGGAAACTTGAAGAGGATGTGTATATTACACAACCTGAAGGTTTTGTCGATCCAAAGGATGCTGGAAAGACATGTAAGTTACAAAGATCCATTTATGGATTAAAGCAATCTTCTCGAAGTTGGAATCTTCATTTTAACGATGCAATCAAAGAGTTTGGTTTTATCAAAAAAGAAGATGAGCCATGTGTTTACAAGAAAGTTAGTGGGAACACAATCACATTCTTGGTATTGTATGTGGATGACATACTTATCATGGGCAATGACATACCTACCTTATAGTCTATTAAGACTTGGTTAGGAAGTTGTTTTTCTATGAAGGACTTGGGCGAAGCCACTTACATCTTAGGAGTCAAGATCTATAGAGATAGATCAAGACGACTACTAGGTCTAAGTCAAGGTACATATATAGATAAAGTATTAAAAGGTTCAATATGGAAGAATCTAAGAGAGGATTCCTACCTATGAGACATGGTATTTCACTCTCTCGAAGGAAATGTGTCCTTCAACTCCACAGAGAGAGAACGCATGAGTAAAATTCCATATGCTTACGCTATTGGATCTATCATGTATACGCCATGTTATGTACCCGTCTAGATGTCTCATATGCACAAGTATGACGAGCGGTACCAAGTAGATCCGGTGAAGGTCACTAGACCACGATCAAGAATATCCTTAAGTACTTAAGAAGAACTAAGGATACGTTCCTAATATATGGAGGTGAGGAAGAGTTAAGTGTAAAAGGTTACACTGATGCCAGCTTCCAAACCGACAAGGATGATTCTCGATCGCAATCAGGTTTTTTGTTTTGCCTTAATGGTGGTTCTGTGAGCTGGAAGAGTTCAAACCAAAGTACAGTGGCTGATTCTACAATAGAGGCTGAGTATATTGCAGCTAGTAAGGCAGCAAAAGAAGCGGTTTGGATGAAGAAGTTCATTACTGAACTAGGGGTTGTGCCTAGCATATCAGATGCTATAGAACTCCGATGTGATAACAATGGAGCCATTGCACAAGCAAAAGAACCTAGATCTCTGTGATCCAAACATATACTTAGGCGCTACCATCTTATTCGAGAGATTATCGATCGAGGGGATGTAGCGATATGCAGAGTACCTACTGGATGATAACATTCTTTGATCCACTGACCAAGCCTCTGACACAGTAGAAGCATGATCGTCATACTAAGTCACTTGGTATTAGATATATAAGTGATTGGTCTTAGTGCTAGTGGGAGATTGTAAGAGTATGCCCAAAGATCAATCACGAGATGGTTGTAATAACATACTTGGTTTATCATGTTTATTAATATAAGGCGTTGCCATTATTATTCCAGTTTCTTTTCTGTGTGCATAAATAAACTGTTTTATAATAATGTCCTGAGAATAATATGATTATTCTTAAAAGATCCTTATTCAAGTATTGTTGTTGGCTAGGACAATAATAATGTAACAACCTGATTTTGGGCCTAGTCGGAATAGTGATGTCGGGACAACAAATTCGAGATAGAAATAATTATTTTATGATTATTTTGAGGTCTATGATATGATTGCATGATTGTGTGGAAATTTCGTGAAGAAATTCTATGCATAAAGTGCTTAATTTGAAGTTAGGGACTAAATTGAATAAGTTGCAAAACTTGCATTCTAGAAGTTTCTAGTATGAAATTGCTTTAAAATATTAATTAGGAGGTCTTAAATAGAAATTTGACCAATTTCTAAGTTATGGACAAAAATTGGACATGGATGGAATTTTTGAAAGTTTAGTAAGTAAGGGCATTTTGGTCATTTGGATATTAAATGAAATAAAATGGGAAAAATCAAACAAAAATCCATTCATCTTCTTCATGATGCTGCCAAATTCTACTTGCTACCATAGCTAGGGTTTCTTCAACTTCTAAGCTCAATAGTAAGTGCATTCAAGCCCCGTTTTTAATGTTCTTTACATTTTTGAAATCCTCGTAGCTCGGTTTACCTATTTCTACCATTATTTCGAGTTAGGGTTTATGTTTAAAAATTTACCCATGAATGATATGCATGAATTTTGATGTTTTATGGTAGAATATGAAGTTTGATATTGTGTTAAACAACTTTTGCTAAGTGATTTTTCGTAAAAACGAGTAAAACGGCATAATTGGTAAAAATATCTATTGTTCATAACTATGTGTTAGAGTGAGAATTTGATGTTTCCATAGAAGAGAAAAATGATCAGCATGTCATTAAACATAAGAATAAGGGCTGAAATTAAATTTCCGAGCATTGGGGCAAAAGTGCAAATATGTAAAAGTTTAGGGGTCAAAATGCAAATTTGTAAAAATATGATTTTTAGACCCATATGAATAGTGTGATTAATTATTAGGCTAAATGTGATATTATAGATCAAGAAAGGCGTGGAATCGATCTCGAACGGGGGAAGGAAAATGTTTTGGATTAAATTTCAAAAATTTCCATATTTTGCACCGAGGTAAGTTTGTATGTAAATAATACATTAACTTCATTTACATTTTTATATTTCAGCCTATTATATATATTTTAGCTTGATTTTGAAGCATAAATTGATTATTGGAAGAATGGAAATAAGTAATAGAGAGAAAAATCGGTTGAACATTCGGAAGAATTGAATAATATAGATGGAGTGTAGCTAGGTCACATGTATGATGCCGAGTGCACATCATGTGTACAAGAAAGCTACACGATACTATGTAGTAGCTAGGTCACATGTGTGATACGGGAAGTATCCCATGTAGACAAGAGAGCTACGGGAGAGAGATAAATGTAGCTAGGTTACATGTGAGATACGGGAAGTATCCCATGTAGACAAGAGAGCTACGGGAGAGATAAATGTAGCTAGGTCGCATGTGTGATTCCAAGTGTAGGACACCATGTGGACAAGAGAGCTACATAATAAATTGGCTAGGTCACATGGGTGGTACTAAGTGTTCACCATGTGTACAAGAGAGCCGAATTATATGAAATATGATGGTGGAGTGTGTCTTTGAAACCATCAAGTCGGGAATTGATCCGAATTGTTCAACGGGATGGCTTTATGGTGACATTGTAATTATGGACCTATACTTGTGATGTATGAAATGTGGTGAAAATGATTTGTGATATATATATATAAGTTAAAATGAGGTTAATACAAAGAAAGTGTGAAAGAGTGAATTAGCACTAAAACTGTTGTGGGACAGTAGCAGTGACGTGATTTTGAAAAATCACCAAAAATAGTAATAATTTAATTAGAGGCTGAATGAGATGTGAAATTAAATCTTAATGAGCCTATTTTCATATAAAAGAAACGGAGCAAGTAAAGGAATTCTATATTTTGAGATATTTATAATTGTGTGTGACTTGCTCAGAATGACTATGTGATCCCCTGTTCCAACTTTGAAAAATCATTAAAAATTGTACAAAACAAATTAAGAAATATAGTTTATATTCATAAATTCCTTATTGAGTCTAGTTTTAAATGAAACAGGTTTCATTGTCATTTGAATTGTGTACTGGGAGAAATTCAATTTGTAGTTAACAGAGGTCAGATCAGTCGAGCTGTGTAATAGGGGAAACTTTAACTAATAAACTGTACTAATTGGCTTGACCAAAAATTCTATAAATAAATTAGTGAATATATACATGAGTCTTGTTTCAAGGAAAATTTACAGAATTGGATTTCGAGTTTTGTAACTCGAGTTATGATTTATTTAGTGAACATGATGCAGGAGAGACAGCTTGACCAAAGTGGAGTAAATAGTGAAATTAAACGTATATACACTTGAGTTATTATGTAATCATACTAAATTCTTTATTCATTATTTATATACTTGCTTACTAAGCGTAAAGCTTACTTCCTTCTTTCCATTTTTTTTTAGTTTGTCAGGTCAGCTCAGGGGTTGGAGATCGTCGGAGGCAGCATCACACTATCAAGCCATTATCCTTGGAGTATTGGCTAGTATATGTTAAATATTTTCATGTGAGTGGCATGTATAGCAAGTTTGTTTCATGACATGTATTATTATTATGATTTGGTTTACGTATTGGCCTACATTGAGCTTTTGTATATGGCCATGAGATGTGGTCTTTATTCATTGTGGTTTGTAAGTTTTAAATTTTGGGTAGAACTTGGTGACCCGATTTTATATGTTTGTGAATGTTTAAGTCTGGTAACGCCTCGAACCCTGTCCCGGAGTCGGATACGGGTGAAGGGTGTTACAAATAATGCATTAAGACTAACATATAGTTGATTGATGATAAAGAGTTGTCATTGATATGGAGTGTCAGAATCAATGCATGAATATGTGTGTTAGAGAACAACATATTGGGTGACCGCTATGAGTATGTTTCTTGGATTATTATGTAATTGTCACAACATTACTCATAGTGATTATATATATATATGATCCTCATACTTGAGATCATCTTTATCCCAACATCGTGAGTTGTATATTTTGATACAGATCAAACAAACACATGTAACAGGTTGTTCTATAAATACTGATGTTGGATATACCACAATCTATGTTGAGGGATATAGTTGATCAATATAGGATAAGTCCCTCCTACATAATGGGAGTAATATCTCAGGCCACTTGATTGAGTGAGGCTAGAAATGCATGGCCATGCTCAAATAAGTTGAGATGAGATGTCATACTTATTTGTGTATCATAGTTTACTCAAGCTATCAAGAAACATGGGATGGACTATGTAAGTGTGACTATTCCATGACTTGAGTCCATTCCAAAGATATAGGACTTAAGGATTAATGCATGAAAGGTTAATCACAAAAGGTTATGTCAAATCATGACTTCTTGTAACTTAGGTAGCTTTGATGCATTGCTAGATACCACTCATTGTTTGTAACATTAGAATCGTTCTAATATTACTGCTAACGTTACAAGAACCTATAGGGTCACACCCTATGGTTGAAATGAACGAGGTAAAACATAGTTGGTATATTGCTTGGTTGTCACATGAATTAAATTAATTATAGAATTAATTTAATTAGGCAATCAAATTGTTGAACATACTATATGTGTAAGGATGTTGTACACATAATCGAACATAATTTTATTGATATATGAATTTAGTTCGTATATAAGTTTAAATAAATAAATTACATTAATTATAATAAAGATTTCGGTAAACTATATTTATTTAAACTTATATACAAACTAAATTCATATATCAATAAAATTATGTTCTGATTATGTGTACAACATCCTTGTACATATAGTATGTTCAACAATTTGATTGCCTAATTAAATTAATTCTATAATTAATTTAATTCATGTGACAACCAAGCAATATACCAACTATGTTTTACCTCGTTCATTTCAACCATGAGGTGTGACCTATAGGTTCTTGTAACGTTAGCGATAATATTAGAACGATTCTAATGTTACAAACAATGAGTGGTATCTAGCAATGCATCAATGCTACCTAAGTTACAAGAAGTCATGATTCGACATAACCTTTTGTGATTAACCTTTCATGCATTAATCCTTAAGTCCTATATCTTTGGAATGGACTCAAGTCATGGAATAGTCACACTTACATAGTCCATCCCATGTTTCTTGATACCTTGAGTAAACTATGATACACAAATAAGTATGACATCTCATCTCAACTTATTTGAGCATGGCCATGCATTTCTAGCCTCACTCAATCAAGTGGCATGAGATATTACTCCCATTATGTAGGAGGACTTATCTATATTGATCAACTATATCCTCAACATAGATTGTGGTATATCCAACATCGTATTTATAGAACAACTTTGTTACGTGTGTTTGTTTAATCAGTATCAAAATATACAACTCACGATGTTGGATAAAGATGATCTCAAGTATGAGGATCATATACATATTAATCACTATGAGTAATGTTGTGACAATTACATAATAATCCAAGAAACATACTCACTCATAATGGTCATCAACATGTTGTTCTCTAACACACATATTCATGCATTGATTCTGACACTCCATATCAATGACAACTCTTTATCATCAATCAACTACATGTTAGTCTTAATGCATTGTTATTGTCCTAGCCAACAACAATACTTGACTAAGGATCTTTTAAGAATAATCATATTATTCTCAGGACATTATTATAAAACAGTTTATTTATGCACATAGAAAAGAAACTGGAATAATAATGGCAACGCCTTATATTAATAAACATGATAAACTAAGTATGTTATTACAACCATCTTGTGATTGATCTTTGGGCATACTCTTACACATAAAGCTTAGTAAGTTGCATATAAATAAATATACAACAACCATCTCACCATAAGTTATTATGCTCAAAGGTAAACATAACTTAACTTACTCATTATCATCTACTCAAGACACATTTTCTAAAATAAGCTCATTACTCATGCTTACCATATAGGTACCTGTAACACTCACAACGTGATCATCCTTTCTGTATCAAAATTGGACGATAACTTTCACCATTTAATCGTTTGGAATACTACTGGATATTCTATGAACCTTCAACATGGGATATATTGCTGATGCCATGTCCCAGACATGGTCTTACACTGGCTCACATATATACGTGCTGATGCATATCCCAGACATGTCTTACACTAGCACAGCTCTTAGCTGTTGCGTGTCCCAGACACGTCTTACACTGGCTATCTCTGTCGAGGCCGATGTATGTCCCAGACATGTCTTACACTAGCACTCATCTCTGTACCGATGCCATGTCCCAGACATGGACTTACACTGGCACACAAATCACCTAATGCCTTGGCACGAATATCCAGTTCGTATCCTAATGTTTCAACAGGATATTTCTACTATCTCAAATGTTACTAGGCATTCTCAATTTATAACTTATCAACTCATACAAAATAAATTCAATGACAATATGAGTACAAGTATTAACAGTGTAGCTATATTATTTACACACAACTTACCTCGGTTTACAAAAAGTACTTGACTAGTTGGCTTATTCAGATTGCTTGGCGTTCCCTCGGTCTAGGCTCATTTTTGGCAAATTTTGATCTATAATAGCAATATACGCTCATTTAGTCACTAATTACAATTAGGCAATCATAAATTCACATTTTTGGTAAAATGACCATTTTGCCCCTAGACTTTGACAAAATGACCATTTTACCCCTATGCTCGAAAATCAATTTTTATCGAATATCTTTGTATTTCAAGCCTATATAAACTATTTTTACTCTTATAGCAACTTCAAATTCTCATTATTTCATACCCTTATTACCTATTTTGTGACTTATGCAAAATAGTCCCTCTTAGGTGTTTTCCATGAAAACCCCATCACTAAAGTTGCTCATGACACATCTAGGACTCATATTCTTCCATAAAAACTCAGCTAAAACCACAAAACCTTTCATGGCAACACCCTAAGCTTTCAATCATATTGCAAGATAGACCCCTCATTTGAGAGCTTATGCTTCAAGGGTCTCAAAAATGCAAAAATCATTAAGAGAAACTATCAAAGTCACTTACTTGTGAGGGCTTTAAGTTGCTGAAAATTTTTAGCCTTAAAAACTCCATTTTTATTGATATTTTTGGTGGGGAAAAGAGATGGAGAAGAAGGAAATAATAGCTAGGCTTTTAGGCATTATTTTATCACCAAATCATCACATCATCCACCTAATACTTTGACTATTTGCTTAAAATCCATCACATGGCCGGCCAACACTATTAAAAAGGGTGTAATTGCCCTTTAAAAGCCCTCAATTTTAGTTCTCTAGCTATTTAACACATTTGGGTACTAAAATGAAACTTTTGTCTTTTATGCGATTTAGTCCTATTTCGAAATCGGGCTTGAAAACATTAAAATTAGCTCACCAAATTTTTCATGCACTAATAAAATCATACTATAGCCTCATAAAATAATAAAAATAAATTTTCCAACTTCGAATTTGTGGTCCCGAGACCACTGTTCCGACTAGGCCCTAAATTGGGCTGTTACATTTCTCCCCCTTAGGATTTTCGTCCTCAAAAATCTTACCGGTAAATAATTTTGGATACTGCTCTCTCAGAGACTCCTCGGGTTCCCATGTAGCTTCCTCTACTCCATGTCTATGCCACAAAACCTTCACAAGTGGTATATTCTTATTTCTTAACTGTTTGACTTCCCAAGCAATATCTTGACTGGTCCTTCACCATAAGTCATATCTGGAAGAATCTCAACTTCAGTTGGTGCAATTACATGCGAAGAGTCTGATCTGTACCAGCTTAACATGGACACATGAAATAAATTGTGAATCCTTTCTAACTTTGGTGGCAAATTCAATCGGTAGGCAACCGGTCCTATTTCTTCTGTAATCTCATAAGGTCCTATAAATCGAGGACTCAACTTGCCCCTTTTTCCAAACCTGAGGACTTTCCTCCATGGAGAAACTTTCAAAAATACTTTATCACCAACCTTGAACTTAATCTCCTTTCGTTTTAAATCTGTGTAAGATTTTCATCTATCCGAGGCGGCTTTCAAACAGTTGCGAATCACCTTAACTTTTTTCCCAGCTTCTTTGATCAAATCAACCCCCTGAATCTGGCTCTCTCTTAACTTAGTCTAGTATAAAGGCATTCGACACTTTCGCCCATACAAGGCCTCACAAGGCGCCATTTTAATACTTGACTGATAACTATTGTTGTATGCAAATTCAACCAATGGTAAGTATTTTTCCCAACTTCCTCGGAATTCAAGAACACAACATCTCAACATGTCCTCTAAAATCTGTATTACTCTTTCAGACTATCCATCAGTCTGTGGATGAAAAGTCGTGCTGAAACTCAACTTGGTTCCTAAAGCCTTGTAACGCCCCAAAAATCTCGAAACCTAAAAATATTGAAATCCTAAACTTTTTTTGTTTTTGGTTTTGATAAAAATCGTGTTTAATGTTCCTAGCCAAGTGATAATTATAGTAGGTCTTAATTAAGGTTTGAGTTCAAACCTAGGAATAAATGAAATTATAGTTTAATTATTAAAAGAATCAGGGCTGGCAAGTAGTTGGGCTTTTAAATAAAAATAGGGGGAAAATAGCATAAAAAAGCCTTATGGAGGAGTGGCTAAGTGACACCACTTAGAGAGTAGGGAGGTGGCGTTAGTAGCTAACAAACAGATTCAAGGTTTGAATCCTAACTTAGTATTTTTAGAAGTTTAATTTTGGCCTTCTAGAAGGATGGTAGTGGCGTGAAAGAGGACTCCAAGGGAAGTGTTTAGGAGAGAAAACTAAGGAAAAGATCAAGGGGCTATCAGGGAGAAAAACGAGGAGATGAGAAGGGAGAAATGATAGAGCTGAATTGGGAATTGGGCATGGAAAAGTTAGCTATAAGGGCTATAAATAGGGGCCGAATATAGGGTTGCTAGGCTACTGCCAAAATTCTTCTTCACCTTGTTGCCAGAAACCCCTTTCCTCAAAAGCTGAAAACCCTTTTCTTTTCAAGATCCAAAAAGCCGAAAACCCTTTTGTTTTTCATTCTTTTCTTCCTGTCGATTTCTATTCTTCTCTAAAAAATTTTCTTTGTTTCACTTCTTTAATCTGTACCAAATAAATCTTATTCACCATACTAAATTTGAAAAGCTGAAAAGTCAAATCTCTCAAGGGCTGAATACTTTTTGACTGAATCTAGTGTAAGTGTTGCTCTTCCAATCGGTTTTCTTTGCTAGGTATCGATTATTGTCCCTCACTCTTTCAATCAACTTTGGTAAGGAATTAGTATCGGATCACGGATCTTAGCTCTCTGCCGAATTGCTCTTTAGGTGTTTGCGGTTTTGGTAAGTATTCCTCATCCATTGGCTAAGGTTGGTCGAATAACCATAGTAAGGTAAGGGAACTTGTGTTGGATACGAGTCACCTATTATTCTGGTTTTAATAGTTATGATTGGTGCAGATCTAGGAGTTGATCGTGGTTAGTGAAGGGGTTGTTATACTTATCACGCAAGGTAAGGTTAATGTGGGATTCTGGCTTTTGGTAAAGTATTCAATAAGTATGTAAGATTAATCTTTAAGTGTTATCGATTATAGGTTTGGGCTAAGGAGGTCGTATCACACTTGCTTACTAGGTGTGTACATACACTGTACACACACTATGAATCGGCAAAAGTCGAAATGTCGAAATGCTAAAATGCCGAAATGCTGAAAAGCCAAAAGTTTGGGTACGGTGGTCTTGCGAGTGCGCGAACACTCGTAAGGGAGAGACCGATAGGTTTCCTAAAACCCACGGGCGATTCTGTGGACTTGGGTTGTGATTTGGGCCATATGGGTCAGAATGGGCTAAATAGGCTCGATGGGCTGTTGGGCCCATATAGGCAAAAACTGAATACTGATGCTATGTGATAGGAATTTGTATGTAAGCATGAATATGAATGTGACTGGGCCTAACGGGCCATATAAATTTGATTTTGGCCTAATGGGCCATATACAAGTGATTTGGGCCTAATGGGCCATATGAATATGATTGGGCTTAATGGGTCAGATACAGGTATGTGAATTTTTTTGGGCTTTGTAAGGGGTTTTGGGCGTAGTATATGATAACTACATAAGACTTAATTAATATTTTGCGACCGTGGACAGGTCAAAGGGTTAAGGTGTGGCAACAGGTATATGCATGTCTAAGGTTGGATCTAGGGAGAGCTTGGTACTTAAGCGGTCTTAATGACCCACCTCCTCTTCTCTAGAATCCTACCTGGTGCATAGTATTCATTCACCATAGCTCGCGGGACTTGTTAACGGGCTAAGGTAAGTGAAAACCATAATTAAGGGAAAATTACCGAAATGCCCTTTAGGGCGAAAATGACCAAAATACCCCTATGTGTTAAATGTAAGTTTATTGAATGTGACATGCCTATTTGCTGAATACATATGATATTCTGCTAAGGTTGCATATGGGATGGGAAATATAGAACGGAGGAAGTATGTGAGGATCGCATGGATGCTTGACAATCGTGGATCCACCGACGACTTTTAAAGCCCAATATGTAAACGAAGGTAGTTCCACAACCGGGCTACCATGGTGTGTGGGCTGGGTGGGTTGATATTTATATCCCCACATGGTGTGACGGAGGACAGAACTGGTGTGTAGCGGATGGATAATTTGGATAGGATTGCATTGCATGATTAATGAATGATGTTTTTTTGAATGCTTGTTTTCCGTCGAGGGTTGTACACACTGAGTTTGTGAAAACTCACCCCCACTTTTATTTTATTTTCAGGTGATGCTCAGTAGAAGGTTCGATGTTTGGAGGGACTCTGGGTGGCCAACTAGCAAGACAACTTGGACTTGTTTCTCTTTTAAAAGCATATAAGTTCTTTATTTTATTAAGTATTTTTTGGACCAGAATGTAAAAAGGCTTCATTCTTATTATTATTTGGATTATTAGCATTTTCATTGTAATTACGAGAAGTTGAACATGAGATTCCTAAATTATAGTATGTTTTCTACGTTTCCGCAACTTAATTTTCAAATGATAAACTTTTTTAAAATCAAATCTTTTAAACAAGGCTTCCGCAAATGAAAGGTGTAGTTATTTTTAAGTTAATTAAGGTGTCTTTTGCTTAAAAAGGGTTTTCAATTAAAACACAGTTTTAGCCACGCAAAAAATAAGCCAATTCAGCAGCTTTTTGTTTAATTTCGCTCAGAGTCAAATTCTCATCAGTACAAGTCAAGGGAACGGCCCAAAACACTTCAATGTGACACGCCAGATTCGACCATAACGTCTGGGCCGGGTTTGGGGTGTTACAAGCCTCTTGCAACCTCTTTTAAAATCTCGAGGTGAATTTTGGGTTTCTGTCTGAAACGATCGACAACGGTACACCATGCAGTCTCACAACCTTAGAAATATACAAGTCAGCTAATTTCTCAAGGGAGTAGTCGGTACGCACTGGTATGAAGTGGGCTGACGTAGTTAATCTGTCTACAATAACCCATATTGCATCTTTCTTTTTTGGAGTTAGTGGCGAACCGACCACGAAGTCCATAGTGACACGATCTTATTTCCATTCTGGAACCATAATAGGTTGAAGTAGCCCAGAAGGCACTTAGTGTTCAGCCTTTACTTGCTGACACACTAAACACTTAAAAAAAAACTCTGAAATATCTCTTTTCATTCCTGTGTGTCCATGCCGTGTCATAAAGTCAGTATGCATGCTAGTAGTACATGGGCAAGAGACACGACCATGTGTCTTAGCCGTGTGAAGGACATAGTTATGGGACACGGGTGTGTGCTTGGGCCGTGTGGTTTTGGCAGAATGCCCAAGTTTTCAGACACGGGTTCGGGACATGGGCGTATCCTTAGCACACGGGCTTGTGGAACCTTAATGCATGAGATTTTTCTAAGTTTTTCATGAGTTCTTAGTTGGGTTCTAAACCACCTCGGATGTATGTTTTGGCTCTCGTAAGCCCGTATATGGGACAAATTGCATGTGAAAAAAAAAATTTTAAATTATTTGAGGTTTCACAGCCCAGTTTTGTTTAGTTAGTTGAGTTAAGTTAGATAGCACCACGAACCCTATCCTAGCGTCGGATACAGGAGAGGGGTGTTAGATTTGGTGGTATCAGAGCATGGTTTAGTCGATTCTAGGACTAAACTAGTTAGAGTACGAGTCTAGCTATACATGCCACATATATGCATATTGATAGTGTGACGATTCCTGACGATTATAATTTGTGCCTTTATAGTAATGGATCCTGATAGAACCACGGCGGATGCTTGGTATATTGAGTTTGTTCGTGCGAACCCAAACACTCCACTTCCCCCACCTCCTCTGATTCCTCAATATGCCCTAATGGCTCCGTAAGGTGCGGATGTGTTCAGGCAAGAGAAGCCTCTGGTAGACAAGATCCGGAAGCAAGGGGCCGAGGAATTTCAAGCTAGTGTAGATGATGACCCAGAGAGAGCGGAGTTTTGGCTAGAGAAGACCATGAGGGTATTCGATGAGCTGTCATGCACGCCTGAGGAGTGCGTGAAATATGCTGTGTGACTTCTATGAGACTTAGCTTATCAGTGGTGGAACACTCTCGTGTCTGTAGTACCGAGAGAAAGAGTAACTTGGGAATTCTTTCAAGGAGAATTCTGAAAGAAGTACATTAGCCAGAGGTTTATGGACCAAAAAAGGGAGGAATTTCTAGAGTTGAAGCAAGGTAATAAGACTGTGAAAGAGTATGAGTGGGAGTCTGTGAAACTCAGCAAGTATGCGCGAGAATGTGTATCCACTGAAGCTACCATGTGTAAGAGGTTTGAGGATGGCCTCAATGAAGACATTCAAGTATTCGTGGGCATCCTAGAGTTAAGAGAATGTGTAATGCTTGTTGAGAGAGCGAGCAAAGTAGAAGAGTTAATGAAAGAAAGGAGGAAAGTAGCCAGCGAGTCACGAGATTTAAAGAAAAGATAGATGGGGAAAGCATATCAGTCCACCTCCAAGAGGTCAAAGAAATTTACTACCCGATCGAATACTTCGGTGGGGTATTCGAAGAGAAATAAGAATCAGCAGAACATGGCGTCTAGAACCCAAACTACTTCAGTTGCAAGTGTTGGTAGCACTCAGCCAAATAGGCTGGAGTGTTCACAATGTGGAAGATGTCACTTGGGCGAATGCCGAGTAAACGAGAAGGGCTGTTTCAAGTGTGGGTCACTTGACCACTTTATCTGCGAGTGTCCTGAGATGGACGAGAGAGAAGGAAGACAAGATACGAAAGCAAGCAATGCTCCCTTGAGGGGTAGGACTCACAGGAACCCCAAGAGTGGGACTAGTAGTAGATGTGCACTGAGAGAGACTGCGATGAGGTCTGAACGCAAAACACCAGCAATGACCTATGTTATACGAGCCCGAGAAGAGGCAGAGTCTCCAGATGTGATCATGGGTACCTTTTCTATTCATGATATAACTATTGTCGCTTTAATTGATCCAGGATCTACCCACTCTTACATATGTATGGATTTGATACCTCGTATAGACATGCTTATAGAGTCCACTGAGTTTGTTATGAAAGTGTCTAACCCGCTAGGCAAGCATGTATTAGTGGGCCGTGTATGTAAAAATTGTCCTTTGACGATTAGAGGCCATTATTTTTCGACCAACTTGGTGTTGCTACCGTTTAACGAATTCGATGTAATTCTTGGGATGGACTGGCTGACCTCCCATGGCGTGATAATAGATTGTGGAAGAAAAGTAATTCAGTTAAGATGTGAGAAAGGTAATGTCATACGAGTTGGGCCAGATAAGTCAGATAACCTGCCTATAGTAAGATCGTCTTTGACCGCCGAAAAATACTTGAGAAAAGGTTATGAAGCTTATCTAGCTTTTGTGCTGAATATCAAGCATCTGAGTCGAAGATTGAGTCAGTACCAGTGGTTTGTGAGTTTATATATGTCTTTCCAGAGGAGTTACTAGGGTTACCCCCAGAGAGAGAGGTTGAGTTTGGTATCGAGTTGGCTCTAGGTACAATGCCAATCTCGATTGCACCGTATAGGATGGTCCCACCGAGTTAAAGGAGTTGAAAGTGCAGTTGCAAGAGTTAATAGATAAAGGTTTTGCTAGACCGAGTTATTTACCATGGGGTTTGTGAAAAAGAAGGACGGGTCGATGAGGTTATGTATCGACTACAGATAGCTTAATAAGGTGACAGTGAAGAACAAGTATCCTTCGCCGAGGATCGATGATCTCTTCGATCAACTGAGGGGAGCCACTATATTCTCTAAGATAGACTTGAGATCGGGTTACTACCAGTTAAGGGTCAAGGAACAAGACGTGCCGAAGACTACTTTTCGGACAAGATATGGGCATTACGAATTTCTTATTATGCCTTTTGGACTAACGAATGCCCCGATAGTGTTTATGGACTTGATGAACCGTATCTTTTGACTATACTTGGATAGGTTCGTCATTATTTTCATAGATGACAAACTAATTTATTCGCGTGATGAGAATGAGCACGCGGATCATTTGAGAAATGTGTTACAGACTCTAAGAGATAAACAGCTTTAGCTAAGTTTAGTAAGAGTGAGTTTTGGCTTAATGAAGTTGGATTCTTAAGACACATTGTGTCAGGTGACGGGATCAGAGTTGACCCAAATAAAATCTCAGCTATCGTGGAGTGGAAACCGTCGAGGAATGTAACAGAGGTTCGTAGTTTTCTGGAGCTAGCGGGGTATCACAGACGCTTTGTAAAGGGATTTTCTATGATAGCTACTCTGATAACGAGATTATTGCAGAAAAACGTCTAGTTTGAATGGACAGAAGAATGTCAGAAGAGTTTTGAGAAATTAAAGGCTTTGTTGACCGAAGCCCCAATTTTAGTGCAACCGGAGTCGGGTAAAGAATTTGTAATTTATAGTGACGCCTCCTTAAATGGTTTAGGGTGTGTACTCATGCAAGAAGGTAAGGTTGTAGCCTATGACTCGAGACAGCTAAAACCACATGAGAAGAATTATCTGACCCATGATTTAGAGCTAGCAGCTGTAGTGTTCGCCTTGAAGATTTGGCGACACCATTTGTACCAGGAGAAATGTAAGGTATTTACTGACCACAAGAGTTTAAAGCACTTGATGACTCAAAAGGAGTTGAATTTGAGGCAACGTCGATGGTTAGATTATGAGTTAATCATCGATTACCATCCGGGAAAGGCAAATGTAGTCGCTGATGCCTTGAGTAGAAAATCATTGTTTGCCTTGAGAGTCTTGAATACATAGTTGACCGTATTTAAGGATGGTTCGATCTTAGCAGAACTGAGAGTTAGACCAAATTTTCTTCATGAAATCCGAGAAGCTCAGAAAAATGATGAGAAGTTTCAAGCCAGGAAAAATCAGTGTGAGTCAGGTGTTGAATCAGATTTTCAAGTTGCTATCGGCGAATGTTTAATGTTCAAAAATAGTATTTGTGTGCCTAAAGATAGTGAGCTCATCTAGAAGATTTTACGAGAAGCACATAGTGGTAGTTTATCTGTCCACTCGGGTAGCGTAAAGATGTATAATGACCTGAAGAAAATGTATTGGTGGTCGGGAATGAAAAGGGATATTTCAGAGTTTGTTTCCAAGTGCTTAGTATGTGAGCAAGTAAAGGCTAAACACCAAGTACCTTCTGGGTTACTTCAACCTATTATGGTTCCAGAGTGGAAATGGGATCGTATCACTATGGATTTCGTAATCGGTTTTCCATTAACCTCGAAAAAGAAAGATGTTGTATGGGTTATTGTCGACAAATTAACTAAGTCAGCCCACTTCATACCAGTGCGTATCGACTACTCTCTCAAGAAATTAGCTGACTTGTATGTTTTCGAGATTGTGAGGCTACATGGTGTACCATTGTCGATTGTCTCAGATAGAGACCCGAGATTCACCTCGAGGTTTTGGAAAAAGTTACAAGAGGCTCTAAGAACCAAGTTAAGTTTCAGTATGGCTTTTCATCCACAAACAGACGGACAATCGGAAAGAGTAATACAGATCTTAGAGGACATGCTAAGATGTTGCGTTCTCGAATTTCAAAGAAGTTAGGAAAAATACTTACCATTGGTTGAATTCGCCTACAACAAAAGCTATCAGTCGAGTCTGAAAATGGCACCTTATGAGGCCTTGTACGGGCGAAAGTGTCGAACGCCCTTATACTGGACTGAGTTGAAAGAGAGTCAGATTCACGGGGTTGATTTGGTCAAGGAGGCTGACGAAAAAGTTAAAGTGATTCAGAAATGCCTAAGAGTCGCTTCAGATAGGCAAAAATCCTACACGGATTCGAAACGAAAGGAGATCGAGTTTGAGGTCAGTGATAAAGTATTCTTGAAAGTTTCCCCTTGGAGGAAAGTCCTCAGATTCGATAGAAAAGGCAAGTTGAGTCCTCGTTTCATAGGACCTTATGAAATTACCGAGAGAATAGGGCCTGTTGCCTACAGATTGAATTTGTCGCCAGAGTTAGAAAAGATTCATGACGTGTTTCATGTGTCTATGTTACGCCGATACAGATCTGACCCTTCGCACGTAATTGCGCCAACTGAAGTTGAGATTCATCCAGATATGACTTATGGTGAAAAACCAGTCAAGATCTTAGCTCGAGAGGTTAAACAGTCAAGAAATAAGAATATACCACTTGTGAAGGTTTTTTGGCATAGACATGGAGTCGAGGAAGCTACATGGGAACACAAAGAGTCTCTAAAAGAGTAGTATCCAAACTTATTTACCAGTAAGATTTTGGAGGACGAAAATCCCTAAGAGGGGAGAAATGTAACAGCCTGATTTAGGGCCTAGTTGGAACAGTGGTCTCAAGACCACAAATCCGAAGTTAGAAAAATTAGTTTATTAATTTTATGAGGTTATAGTATGATCTTATTAGTGCATGAAAAAATTGGTGAGCTAATTTTAATGTTTTCTAGTCCGATTTTGAAAAAGGACTAAATCGCATAAGAGGCAAAAGTTTTATTTTAGTACCCAAATGTGTTAAATAGCTAGAGAACTTAAATTGAGGGCTTTTAAAGGGCAATTACACCCTTTTTATTAGTGTGGCTAGCCATGTAATGGGTTTTAAGCAAATAGTCAAAGTATTAGATGGATGATGTCATGATTTGGTGATAAAATAATGCCTAAAATCCTAGCTATCATTTCTTTCTTCTCCATCTCTTCTCTCCACCGAAAATATCAGTAAAAATGGAGTTTTGAAGGCTAACAACTTTCAGCAACTTAAAGCCCTCACAAATCAAGATTTACCAAATCCGAACCTAGATCGGGGGAAAGCCAAGCAAACCAACTAAACCGAATAGTCAAGTACTTTTTGTAAACCAAGGTAAGTTGTATGTAAATAATACAACTACACTGTTAATATTGTATTCATATCGCCATTGAATTGATATTGTATGAGTTGTTAAGTTATGAATTGAGAATGCCCAGTAATATTTGGGATAATAGGAATGTCCCGCTGAAACATTAGGATATGAACTGGATATTCGTGCCAAGGCATTGGGTGATTTGTGCACCAGTGTAAGACATGTCTGGGACATGCTTCGGCCACATTCTGAGAGCCAGTGTAAGACCATGTCTGGGACATGGCATCGACTTCTAGACGAGGGCTAGTGTAAGACATGTCTGGGACATACATTAGCCATACAATGATAGCCAGTGTAAGACCATGTCTGGGACATGGCATCAGCACAGAGATGGGTGCCAGTGTAAGACATGTCTAGGACATGCATCAGCCTCGACAGAGATAGCCAGTGTAAGACATGTTTGGGACACGCATCGACTAAGAGTTGTGCTAGTGTAAGACATGTCTGGGACATGCATCAGCACGCATATATGAAAGCCAGTGTAAGACCATGTCTGGGACATGGCATCGGCAATACATCCCATGTTGAAGGTTCATGGAATATCCAGTAGTATTCCAAATGTTTCAATGGTGAGAGTTATAGATCAATTTTGATAAAGAAAGAATAATAATGTTGTGAGTGTTACAGGTTCAAAACTAAGAGGACAGCTTTCAAAGCAAGAAGCAAGTGTTAGAATGGCTTGTGACAGAAAAGGAAGCTGTAGAAGTATTAATAGCAGTTGTATTCTTCCAGTACTTGTGCATGCCCTGACCCCTATATTGTTTTGATAGTACGATCTTGGATTAACATTTTCCTAACCAATATGGTAAGCCTGAGTAACGAGCTTAATTTAAAAAATGTGACTCGAGTAGAGGATAATGAGTAAGTTAAATTATGTTTACCTTTGTGCTATAAGTATGATGACTACTGGTGAGATTGTTGTTGTATATTTATTTATATGCAACTTACTAAGCTTTATGCTTACCCTCTTTCCTTTCTCTCTTCTTTCAGCGTTATCCAGCTAGCTTGAAGAGCCATTAAAGTCAGAGATATCGATCACACTATCGGCTGCAATACTCGGTATAGTTTGATTTATAATTTTGGAAGGTGGCATGTATAGGGCTAGACAAGGATGTTGTATCACGAGAATTATTTATGTATTTTGGCTTAAATCAAAAGCCCTTATTTTGTATCAAGCCTAGAATAATGACTATTACTCATTTTGATGAATTAGTGCCCATTGTGATAAGATTTGTGTATTGAAATGATATTGTGTAGGTTGTGCAAAAAGGGTGACAAATGGGCCTTGGAAATAGCCTAGTTTGTCCACACGGGTAAGACACACGGCTGTGTGTCTAGACCGTGTGTGACACACGGCTCACGCCTATGGGTGTGTGTTATGGCCGTGCGTCCCCTGCACTTAAAATTCTGAAGTTATTTTAGCATACGGGCAGGCCACACGGGCGTATGTCCATGCCATGTCATAAATTTAGTATGCATGCTAGTAGTACACGGGCAAGAGACACGGCCATGTGTCTCGACCATGTGAAGGACATGGTTATAGGACACGAGTGTGTGCTTGGTCCGTGTGGTTTTGGCAGAATGCCCAAGTTTTCAGACACAGGTTCGGGACATGGGTGTGTCCTTAGCACACGGTCGTGTGCTCTATACCCACACGGGCGTGTGGAACCTTGATGCATGAGATTTTTCTAAGTTTTACATGAGTTCTTAGTTGGGTTCTAAACCACCTCAGATGTATGTTTTGGGTCCCGTAAGCCCGTATATGGGACAAATTGCATGTGAAAAGAAAAGTTTTAAATTATTTGAGGTTTCACGGCCCAATTTTGTTTAGTTAGTTGAGTTAAGTCAGGTAGCACCATGAACCCTATCCTAGCGTCGGATACGGGCGAGGGGTGTTGCACCCATGTAGCGTGACCATGTGTCGCACACGGCTGAGACACACACCTGTGTCTCTGCCTGCGTGGACAAGAATAGGCCATTTGAATAGCCAATTTGCCACCCCAATTTGGGTCAACCTACAAGCAAAGAAACAAGCCTACTTGCACAACTAATTCAGCTAAATTCCAAACCACAACATAAGTCATTCATCTCATATAATAGTCACTCATATCCATACTCATAAGCCTTACTAATCTATGCCAAAACATATGTCAAAAGCATATCAAAGCATTTCTTTCCATACATCATTCAATCTCATGCTAAAACTTACCAAACTTACCAATATTTACCATTTCTTTTGTCCAACTATAACATACCACAATTGCATACTAACATTACATACCATAAGCCATTATCAACTATGAGTTCAAACACCAACTAGCCATATCACATGGCAAAAATATATATATATACATCACAAAACATAATCCCACAACTACTAGCCTATACATGCCATACTTCAAAATATGTATTTTCAAAAGTACCAAAATGAAGTTCGATAGTGTGGTGACGATCCTTGACGATTCGTGAGCTCACAGTAGCTTCGATATCTATAAAAAAATGCAAACACAGACAAAGTAAGCTTCCAAAAGCTTAGTAAGCTCGTACTAAAAATCATCAATAGTGTATAAAATATAAAACATTAACACATAAGTATTTATAAATTCTCAATTCATCTATCCATTTTATACCAACACTATCCACATGTTTATACCAATTCAATGAACTTTATATACATAATACCATCTACCACATAGATATTATACGTACCTGAACCTTCCCATCATTCATTTTCATTCTCACCTCTCGTTAGGATATTTTAAAACTTTCTGAAGATGTTTTATGCTATAACCATCCGTACACTTAGTGCCTTAAAGGTTAGCCGAAGCTATAATAATTCTGCACACTTAATGCCATCTCAATTAACCGAAGCTATCTCGGTATCGCACACTTAGTGCCTCATATAGCCGAAGCTAGTTTAAATCGCACACTTAGTGCCAAATAACATTGATTTATCATCGTATTAATCCAAAATAAATATATAAATATACAATCCATGTATAATCAAAGCATCAAAACATACTTATAACATCATATTTTGCGTACGAACTTACCTCGTACTCGAAATTGTCGACTCGGATCGTCTACTCTATAATCTTCGACTTCCCTCGGTCTAAATCCAAATTCCTCTTTTCTTGATCTATAAGTATTCAAAATTAACCCTTTTATTCACCAAATCATTCAAAACAATCCATAGACGCATATTGAGGGCATTTTGCAAACTAGCCCTCATATTTTCACATTTTGACACTTTAGTCCCTAAATCACAAAATCACAAAATAACATAATTTGCTTGTACAAAAGCTTAGCCGAATTTTCATAGCTCTCATACAAGTCCATACATTTCATTTATTTCACATTTTAGTCCCTCAAAATAACATTTTTACAATTTAGCCCAAATTACTCAAATTCATTAAAAATCCAAAAACAAAACATGTAAACCCAACATCAAGCTTTCATATTTCAACATATAACATCACAAAGCTCATGAATTCATCCATGGAACATTTTTAAATCATTAAAAAAATCAGAAATTGAGGCATAGGTTCGATAATATACGAAGCAACGATTACAAAAACATAGAAATAACCAAAAACCGAACAAAATCCATACCTTAATCAAGGAATTCAATGGCCGAACCCTAGCTATCCTTTTCTTTTCTTTTATTTGTGATTTTTGATTGATGAACATCAGAAAATGGGCTTATTTTAAGCTTTGTTTTATTTAACTTATATTTATTAATCAAATACCCATTTTGCCCTTTATTTATACATATAAAAATCATTTGAAATAAGGCCATATATGTCCATTAACCATGTAAATGGCATAATAACCACATAAGGACTCATCATTTAAGAAGACATAACAATTGGGAACTTTTAACAAGTAGTAGGCAACTTTTACAATTTACGTGATTAAGTCCTTTTTCAAAATTAAGCACACAAACATTCCAATTTTCAAACAAAACTTTCACTCATGCTAATTCACACATTATAAACACAGAAAGTAATATTTAAATATTTTTTTGACTCGGATATGTGGTCCTAAAACCACTATTCTAACTAGGGTCTTAATTGGACTGTTACAATTCTCCCCCTTAGGGATTTTTGTCCCTAAAAATCTTACCGTTAAATAGATTCAGATATTGCTGTCCCATAGCTTCTTCAGGCTCCCACGTGGCCTCTTCAGTACAGTGTCGATGCCACATCACTTTAACTAACGAAATTTTCTTATTTCGCAGCTCTTTAACCTCTCTAGCTAAAACATGCCAGTGTGTTTAAGCCGTGGCAAAACAAGGCATACATACTGACTTATCCACACGGTCATAAGACACGCCCGTGTGCTAGGCTGTGTGAAAATTAGGGAGGCTACTGACTTGGCCACATGACCGACCACACACCCGTGTACTAGCCTGTGTGCCACACACGGCCAATAGACACGCCCGTGTGTCTAGGCCGTGTCAAAACTAGAGGGTATACTAACTTTAATTCGCAGGGTACCCCAAGGGACACACGACCGTGTAACGTGGCCGTGTGTCACACACAGCTGAGACACACATCCGTGTATCTGCCCGTGTGGACAAAAATAGACCATTTGAATAGCCAATTTGCCACCCCAACTTGGGTCAACTTACAAGCACCAAACCAAGTATATATGCAAAACCATTTTAGCCAATATCTATACCAAACTATACATAATTCATAGTATAATATTTCCAATCATTTTCATTCTCAATTCATAAATCAATTCATACCAAAACTTAAACTAACATCATACCTAAACATATGATCAATACATCATTCAATCTTATGCTCAAACTTACCAAACTTCTCAACAATTACCATTTCTTTTGGCCAACCAAAACGTACCACAATTGCACATTAACATTACATATCATATACCATTATCAAACTATAAGCTCAAACACAAACTAGCCATATCACATGGCTAAATATATATATCACAAAACATAATCCCACAACTTCTAGCCTATACATGCCACTTTAATATATACACATTTTCAAAGTACCAAAATGAGGTTCGATAGTGTAGTGACGATCCTTGACGTTCCCCGAGCTCACAGTACCTTCGATATCTATAAAACAACGCAAACACACACAAAGTAAGCTTTTAAAAGCTTAGTAAGCCATATACAAATAAACATATCAATTCATTATACTATATAGTCAATTTCCAATACAAATCTCATATTGTATACTTAGATCATAGATCAATAATTGATCACATACTTACCTTTCATTCTCAAATATGCTATACAATACGAATGTACCTAAATCGAATATCATTTCACAAAGTCATTCATTTTCTCGGAATGCCCGTTTGAACCATTCGAAAATGTAAGGATACAAGGAAAGCTCGAAAAGCATATATACAATGCCAACGTCCCAGACGTGGTCTTACATGTAATCAAACATCGATGCCACTGTCCCAGACATGGTCTTACGCGAAATTAAATACGATGCCAATGTCCCAAGCATGGTATTACACGCAAAATAGAAGTCAATGCCAACGTCATAGACGTGGTCTTACACACAAAACAACCATTAGAAATCCTATGTCATGACATATGTATCCTAACTATTCCTAAGGTTCGTATGGGGCTTTTCAGACGTCGAAACTTTGTCGATACTTTCTCGGATAGCACATATTTAGCTCAGACATTCATTCATAACAATTCAATATCAAATGAATAATAGTAAAACTTATTTGTATATCAACTTACCTCGTACGATTTTGAACAACGGAGTCGACTATGCAACGACTTTTGACTTCCCCCGATCTAATTCCATATTCTTTAATTCTCGATCTATATAAATTCAAATTTAACCATTTTATTCACCAAATCATTTTAAAAAAATCCATAGACACATGTTTAGGGCATTTTACAAACTAGCCCTCACATTTTCACATTTTAACACTTTAGTCCCTAATTCACAAAATCACAAAATACATATAATTTACTTATACACAAGCTTAGCCGAATTTTCATAGCTCTCATACAAGTCCATACATTTCATTTATTTCACATTTTAGTCCCTCAAAATAACATTTTTACAGTTTATCCCAAATTACTCAAATTCATCAAAAATCCAAAGACAAAACATGTAAACCTAACATCAAGCTTTCATATTTCAACACATAACATCACAAAGCTCATGAATTCATCCATGGCACATTTCAAAATCATTAACAAAATTAGAAATTGAGGCATGGGTTTGATAGTATATGAATCAACGATTATAAAAACATAGAAATTATAAAAAACCGAAAAAAACCATACCTTAATCAAGATTTTCCTTAGCCGAACCTTAGCTATCCTTTTCTTTTCTTTTACTTTGTATTTTCATAGGATGAGCATGAAAATGAGCTTATTTTAAGCTTTGTTTTATTTTAACATATGATTAATATGCTAATGACCAAATTACCCCTTTAATAAACCATTTTAAATTCACATATAATAAGGTCATTTATATCCATTATCAATGTGAATTGCATAATATCCACATAAGGACCTCTCATTAACAAAGACAAATCAAATAGACACTTTTAACAAAGAGCATGCAACTTTTAAATTTTTTGTGACATATTTGGGTATTTTCAAGACAGGGAGTATTTCTAACAAGTGTTGCGACGAACTTGTTGTGTTGGGAAAAGTTTGCCACTCAACATTAGTAAAGAGGACTCTTGAAAATCCTCAATTCAATGACCTAAACCTAGTGACAATTATAGCGAAAAGCATTCAAACATGGAATAATTACCTTGCATTGATCGATTCACCATCTCCGTCTGTTTAAGGATGTAGAATTTCCTAAGCTAACAAATGGTTACTAGACGTATGGGGCCCAAAATTATTCTTTTGTCTTTATTTTTGATATTGTTCTGAAAGCTTCATTAAAATGTGTCATTAAATTAAAGCCTATTTAAATTATATTTAGTTGTACGAAAATTAAATGGTTCTGTAGACGCCATTACTTAATACACAATGATTTTATACATGCCATTATTTTTAATTTTATAGCACTTGAACTCGGTAAACATCTCAAGTCGAGCACTAGATATTGTTTCATATTGTTTAAATTGACACAAATATCATTACTATAAACATTAAGTTTGTTTCAATAAAGTGGAATTGGAATGTTCTAGCGTGGTGTGAAATTGAAACAATTTCGATTCCTTGAAAGTCTTTATACAATTTAAATTCACATTGCCTTTAAGGGAAAAATACCTTAACTTCTCGAAGTTTTGAAAAAAGACATATCGTGCCACGAAATATACTCCAAAGGACATGCACTATAATTTGTAATAGTTCCTTGCCTATGGACTCTTTTGTTTCATTTTCCATTTTCACTCCTTCGATACTAATCTCATATCTATGACCACTTTCGTTTCCGTAGAGGAGAGGCAATCTTGAAATCCTCGTCAAAAGCGATGTAACGATTCAAAGTCTTAACTTGATTTCCTTATTCTTCTTTCTTTAGATTACATGTTTTTATCAAGATCGAGAATGAAACTCCAAATATGTCGGCGACGTACGTCCCACATTCTCCCTATTAAAAAAGATTCAATTTATATAAAAACTAAATCCTATTCATTATTTGGGCAATACCTACAATAGTTATTGAAATGTAACATCATTTGTTGTTTCCAAATTAACTCTCTAGGAGAATTTTTCATTTTCCTAGTTCCATTACTTATTCCACTAAAAGCTTCCATTCATATTTCAGAAAAATTGGGCTGGAACGCTTACACCTAAAAAGTTAACGTAAAATGAAGAAGAAAATAACCGAATTAGAGTCCCACGATAAAGACATACATCGACATATTTTCAGAATGGGAAATATTTTTGATGAATTAATTTTGAATTTCAATCATTTAGTTGCCATTTTTCATTTTACAAATATGACAAGTGTGATAAAAACTTTTTAACAACAACAAGGTTATAAGATTTTACGCTTTGCATAACTATTTCTACATTGTGGCCCATACATACCTTTGGTAGGGGAATCTGGTATAGCTCATTCAATTTTGAGATATAAGTGAATTTTTAACCATCAACATAACAACTACATACACAACTTTAAGAAATTAGAAAAATAGGACGGCACATATAACGAATGTGTGTGCCTGTAATGCAAGTGTACTATATCCCATATTGCTTTTTCCATATGCTATTTTCTCCATATAATCGTCCAGGTGTTTGGTTTGGAGTGGACGTAATAGTTCAACACTAGCTTCAAAACAGAAACACATGTACGACATAATCATCTTTATTGAACCTTATTTTCGTGATTCGTTTAATGCCATTAAAGAATTATAAAGGGAAGTATAAATGTATGCCTTTGAATTAATATTTAGACTTGTAGTAATTAAAATTAATGCTAATTAAACTGAAATATTGAATATTCTAATTAAATTGAACTATTGAATGTTTTCTTTTAGTATAACGTATTCTAGTCTAATGTGGTTATAACACTTCTTATAAATGCCAGTTTTTTACCTTGTAAATCTTGTTCGAAATTAATTTTACGAACCAAATTTAACTAGTAACATCAGATTCGCGCAGTATGGCAAGCCTTAATGTTTATTCCGTACTAGTGGTTTTATTCTTAACTTGTGGGGCAGTAATGGCTATGAAGGAGAACGACCAGATTATTAAGGAAAATAATTGTGAAACTAAAATGGGTTTGCCCTATGTTCTAGAAGCTTTCACGAGTATTTTCAAGACAGGGAGTATTTCTAACAAGTGTTGCGACGAACTTGTTGTGTTGGGAAAAGTTTGCCACTCAGCATTAGTAAAGAGGACACTTGAAAATCCTATATTCAATGATCTAAACCCAACGACAATTATAGCGAAGAGCATTCAGACATGGAATAATTGCCTTGCATTGATCGATTCACCATCTCCGTCTACTTAAGGATATAGGATTGCTTAAGCTAACAAACGGTTACCAGATGTAAGGGGCCCAAAATTTTTCTTTTGTCTTTATTTTTGATATTATTCCGAAAGCTTCATTAAAATGTGTCATTAAATTTAGGCCTAGTCAAATTATATTTAGTTGTACAAACATTAAATGGTTCTATAGAAGCCACTACTTAATACACTATGATTTTATACATGCCATTTTTCTTAATTTTATAGCACTGGAACTTGGTAACCATCTCAAATTGAGCACTTGATATTGTTTCACATTGTTTAATTTGACACAAATATCATGATTATAAACATTAACTTCATTTCAATAATGTGGAATTGGAATGTTCTAACGTGGTATGAAATTGAAACAATCTCAATTCCTTGAAAGTTTTTATACAATTTAAATTCACATTCCCTTTAAGGGAAAAATACCTAGACTTCTCGAAGTTTTGAAAAGACACATATCGTGCCACGAAATATCCTCCAAAGGACATGCACTATAATTTGTAATAGTTCCTTGCCTATGGACTACTTTGTTTCATTTTCCATTCTCACTCCTTTGATACTAATCTAATAGTTATGACCACTTTCGTTTCTAGAAAGGAGAGGCAATCTTGAAATCCTCGTCGAAAGTGATGTAACGATTGAAAGTCTTAACTTGATTTCCTTATTCTTCTTTCTTTGGATTACATGTTTTTGTCAAGATCGAGAATGAAACTCCAAATATGTCGGCGACGTACGTCCCACATTCTCCCTATTAAAAAAGGTTCAATTTACATAAATACTAAATCCTATTCATTATTTGGGCAATACCTACGAGAGTTATAGAAATGTAGCGTCATTTCTTATTTCCAATTTAACTCTCTAAGAGAATTTTTCATTTTCGAAGTTCCATTACTTATTCCACTTGATAAACCATAATATATACATATTTTTATCCCATTCTTGGCATATTTTTGGATGATTTATCACAAGTTTTAGTGAATTTGATGCTCCTAATCCTTTAAATTCATGTTTTATACTTAGGTGAGCATAGGAAGGTGAAAAGAGCAAGAAACGGGCTAAAAATAGACAAAACAGGCCTAATTTAGTGTTTCACACAGCCTAAGAATTTTAACACGAGTAAACCACACGCCCGTGTGTCTCACACGGGTAGGCCACATGCCCGTGTGTCATGGCCTTGTCGACTAAAAACCAACTCAGAATTACACACGGCTTGAGCACCTTCACAAGGGCGTGGCACACAGTCGTGTCCCTGTTAAACCTAAGTCTAGTTCTACTGGGAAAAGGCTAATTTTGGGCTATTTTGGGCATTCTAAGGTCTATATAAACACCCTAGAAGAGGATTAAAGTGGACACGCAGAGTAGAAGGTAGAAAATACTCAATGACAGCCATCGAAATCACCTCGGGGGCAGGATCTACATTAAGACTGAAGATTTCCATCAAATTTCCTAGAAGTTCTTTGGGTTTCTTTATGTTTTGTTGTTTTCCAAATTTTGAGATGTTTTCCATTATTATGAACTAAACTCCCTAAATACCTAAAGGAGATGAAACCTAAGACGAATCTTATTATTCTTTGATTTATATGATAAATACTTATTCTTAATTGTGAGTTTAACCCTTGTTTTAATATTCCAGTATATTAACTCAGGTTTTTGATGGGCTTATTCAGTGGAGGAAAAGTCCTTGTTAAGAGTAGATCATTCATAATTAAGCGGAGTTGCATGCAATCCTAGAGATAGGATGACATAAATTTGCTGAATTTGAGTCAAATCTAATAAGGGAATCCATATATTGAGTTAATACGACGATAGGGGCTTTAATTCGAAAGAGATTTCGATTAATCAACCTAGAGTCAGTTGTTTTTGGTCTCGAAAAGGATATTAACATAAATCAGAGATTTCTACAGATAAAGTCAAGTGAATAAATCGTCTAATTCAAAGGTTATAAGTGAAGTCTAGGTGGATTCTTCCTTGAGTATTGTCTTCTTCATCGGTCTTCCAAAAGTATTTTCCAACTTTAATCTATGTCGCAAACTTAGTTAATTAGATAATTAGTTTGAGATAAAACATTCTCTTAATTTTTAGGCTAGATGATAAAAAGATAGTAATTACTAGTACTTTTAGTCCTCGTGGATACGATATTTCCGGTCTCACCACAACTATACTGCTATTCGATAGGTGCGCTTTCCTTAGTCAAATTTTTAGTTAGTTTCATGATCATCAAGTTTTTGGCGCCGTTTTCGGGGACTAAGATATTAGGAACGCTTAATTTTTATTACTTTAGCCATTATTTTTATTTTTATTTAATTTTGTTTTTATTGTTCATTACTAAATTTTCTTTTATTCACTTCTGACAGTTTTTTTATAGTTTATGACTAGAAGAAACACGTCAGGACCTCTACTTTTCGATAGTGAGATTAAAAGCACAGCTCACAGAAATCGAAGATAAATAAGGTGAAGCCTACAATATAAAGAAAGGGCAAGAGGACGATATTCATACCACAACCGAGGAGATGGCTGATAATCAGAACAATCCGTTACCTCTCGTGTAGTTCTTTGCAAATCCGATGAGATCGAATCCACGCTCCTCGTACTATGTATGATTATACTAAACCTACTTTAATAGGAACTAAATCGAGTATAGTTAGACCTATTGTTGCTACAAATAATTTTGAACTGAAACCTAACACGATTCAAATGATACAACAGTTTGTTTAGTTTGATGGTTTGTAGGACGAGGATCCAAACACTCATTTAGCAATTTTTTTGGAATTCTGTGACACTTTTAATATCAATGGCATTTTTGATGATGCCATTCGCCTTCGTTTATTTCCCTTTTCATTAAGGAATAAGGCTAAACAGTGGTTGAACTCGTTACCATGAGGGTCAATCACTACTTGGGAACAAATGACCGAAAAATTTTTGCCTAAATATTTTTCGCCGGCTAAAACGATTAAATTGAGGAATGATATCTCTTCTTTTGTGCAGATGGATTTAGAAAAACTTTATGATGCATGGGAGAGATACAAGGACTTATTAAGAAGGTGCCCACACCATGGGTTACCTTTATGGTTGCAAGTTCAGACTTTTTACAATGGTGTGAATCCTTCGACAAGACAACTGATCGATACAGCCGCCGATGGAACTTTAAACAACAAAACACCTGAGGAGGCTTACGAATTTATTGAAGAGATGTCACTGAATAACTATCAGTGGCAAGTTATGAGAACGAAGCCGACAGAAGCAGCTAGTGTTTTCAACCTCGATGCGGTCACTATGCTATCTAACCAGGTAGAACTTTTAAATAAAAAGATTGATGGTTTGTATGGTTCTACTCAGGTGCATCCCGTGATTAGGTATGATTCAATTAGAGGAGGAATACACAACATAGATTATCCGTCCTTCAATCCTGGCACCGATAAGGAACAAGTCCACTATATGGGTAATAATCCTAGACTTCAAAATAACCCGTATAGTAACACTTATAATGCAGGTTGGAGGAATCATCCCAATCTCTCTTGGGGTGGTCAAGGAAATCAAAGACCACAACATCCTCCAGGTTTCCAACAACCACCTTACCAGCAGGAAAAGAAGCCAAACCTTGAGGAGATGCTAACGAAATTCATCGCGGTATCCGAAACACGTTTCCAAAACACTGAGACAGCTCTTAAAAATCAGCAAGCATTAATTCAAGGGCTTGAGAATCAAATAGACCAATTGAAAAAGATGATTTTTGAATGACCATAAGGTAGCTTGCTGAGTAATACTGAAACTAACCCAAGGAAGCAGCTTAATGCGATTACTATTCGAGATGAAGAAGGGTTAGTTGAACCTGAACCGGAACCGAGCCAAGGATTTATGGTAAGTAAAGGTAAGGATGAGGTGGACCACAGTGAGCAAGAATTGGTAGATAGAGAATATAAACCTCGTGTTCCATACCCCAGTGCGACAAGGAAAGACCACACGGACGAACAATTTGGTAAATTCCTTACATTATTAAAGAAATTACATATTAACTTACCATTTATTGAAGCTCTTTCGTAGATACCAAACGCAGTGAAATTTTTAAAAAAGCTTTTAGCAAATAAGCGGCAGTTGGATGATGCATCGAATGTGGAATTAAACCCATTTTGCTCAGCCATTCTACAGAATAAGCTACCCAACAAATTGAAAGATCTAGGGAGTTTTACAATTCCTTACTTAATTGGTAGTTTAAATGTTAACAATGCTTTGGCTGATTTAGGGGCAAGAATTAATGTTATGCCTTATAAAATGTTTAAACAACTAGCTCTTGGGAAGCCCAAACAAACTAGGATGAGCATTCAATTGGCAGATAAAACAATTAGATATCCTAGGGGTATTGTTGAAGATGTACTTGTCAAAATTGATAAATTTATATTCCCAATTAATTTTTTTGTTCTAGACATGGATGAGGATAATGACGTACCTCTGATTTTAGGAAGGCCCTTTTTAGCAACTGCTAGAACTATCTTTGATGTTGGCATAGGGGAATTGATACTTCGTGTAGGTCATGACATGATTAAACTTCAAGCTAGTGATTCCGCTAATATAATTTGTAATCGAGATGATTGTTCAAGTTCTGTTGATATGAATAACGTTATGGCTCAAAATTCTTTTCAAGAAACCCCTACGAAGAATGTGATGGAGACACATTCTATTCCGTGTGACAAAAATAGAACGAATCATGAGGAACAAAGACTACAAATTGATGAACTAGACAAATCGTGAACACATGTTAAGTAGAAACCAAAAGCACACGATGAATCAAAGCGACACCATGATAAGCATAGGGATGAAACAAAGCAATATAGGGTCGGGGATAAAGTATTGTTAGATGAAAAGGACCCTCAAATTGCTACTTCAGATCTCAATACAAATAGAGCGACTCCCTTCATAGGAATGAACATCTTCCCACATGGTACAGTTGAGGTAACACATACTGAATTTGAAACTTTTAAGTAAATAATACTTGGCTCAAACCTTATTAAAATAAAATTGAAAGCAGAGGTGAGGAGTCTCAACTCCTCAATCCACCATAATCACATGAAGTTGAGGTAAGTCGAGCTTAGACTTTAAATAAGTGCTTCTCGGGAGGCAAACCGAGCACTAACACCAGTAACTAGTCTATTTTAACTATTTTTCAGTGTTTTTACAGTGACCCACACGGCCTAAACACACGGGCGTGTCCTTGGCCATTTGGAAACAAGGCTAAAAATCTCCATGTATCAAGCTACACGACCGTGCGACATGGCCGTGTGAAGCATACGGCCTGGGCACATGAGCGTGTCCAAGGCCGTGTGAAAACTAGAGCTAAGTTTTAAAATTTTACATAAGTCAGGGAGTGATACGAGCATGGCACACAGTCGTGTGTTCGAATACACGGGCATGTGGGATACCACATGGGTGTGGGAGAAGTGAACAAAATTACACACGGCCGTGCAACACGGCCGTGTGACGATTAGGTATTCAACTTTCATGACAAACACGAGCTAAACTCGAACATGCCCGTGTGGCCCAACGTGGGCTTCACACGACCGTGAGCTTTTTTAAAGCTCCCCTTCCAAACCCTAACCCTTACTCTTGTCTTTTTCCCCAACTCCTCCAACCTTAGCCGCCGTAAGTCCCTCTCCCTCCATCTCTGACCAACCACCGGCCACCACACTCCTCTTCCCCTATTTCTTTCTTTCTTTTCTTCCTTATTCCCCCTTCTTTCCTTTTCTTCTATTTTCTCCCCCTTTCTCTCCTCTTACCCAAGTCGACAAACCACCACGCCCACGACCAGCCACCGGCACTCACCTTGACCCACCCCCACCCCCACCACCAGCACTGAGTCACCGCCCTCCTGCTGCCACATTGACAAATTTATCCGAGTGATTCACTCGCTTTGAGCAGAAGTGTTTTGAGCGGTTCGATAGCATCGATGCCATTCTTTAACAGATTTTCCACCACCTCCACATCTCGCCTTCAGCACCATTGACCCACGAGGGTTTCGATGATGAGGACCTTTGAGTCCTTTTATTTTAGTATTATTTTTATTTTTATTTTATTTATTGAAGACTTATGTTTTATATCTTGAACTTTTTTTTTATCTTTCTAGTTATTATCGAGTACTCCCTTAATTCTCTTTCACAGTTGTGTCTGTTTTCTTATTAGTAACTCAGAATCATGCCTCTCATTCGGCTTTCTCTACAGTTCTTATTTTCGCTCTTCCAAAGAATTCATCCAAAAATTCAAGGCAGTTTCGCTTCTTCCCCTCTCTTCTAATATTATGCTTATATTGCTATTATCTATCTTTGGACATTGAGGACAATGTACATCCTAAGTGTGGGGAGGTTATTTATGTGATTATTAGAAAATCCCTAAATTTTTATCTTATTCTCAAATACTTTTTTCATATCATTATTTGAGTGAATTCTTATTGATTTATGATTTTTATTAATATGTTTTGAATTAAATCATAGGTAATTGTGCGTTGATTGTTTAAACTTTAAAAACATTAGAGAATCAAGCATGATAAGTTGACTTTTGAGAATTAAAATTGTTAGGTTGTTTCCCTGAATCGAGGTATTATCTTGAAGTTTGAATTTACAGGATTGACATCAAAAACCCATAATTTTCGTGAAATTTTGAGCCTTCTAGAGCATATATCGTTCTTGCTCACTAATTTTTTTATGAGTATGTCAACATTGAATTGCTATTCTAGAACTTGCATCAATTATACATGTCGAGATCACACATTTGATTTGATATACTAAATGATAAAGGCACTTAGGTTTTAACCCATTTACACCATAAAAAGCCTAGCCACATAATCGACCCTTAGTGAACCCCTTTGAGCCTTAACCATTGTTTCTTGATTTTACCCGTAATGATAACCTACAACTAAACCCTTTTTGATTCATTAAGAATTTCTCCCTTGTCATTGACTCCTTTTTATCGAGATTTCATTTGATTAGTTGTAACACCCCAAACCCGGCCTAGACGTTATGACCGAATCCGGTGTGCCACATTGATGCGTTCAAAACATTCCGTATTACTTAGTTTGGAAAAACTTAGTTGGTGTTTGTAAAAGACACTTTTGAAAGTAGGTTAAAGTGAATGGAAGCTGTACACCAGGTAGGAAACCAGGAAAAAGAGGAGGTGAGTCCGCTTGATTTGCTTAAGTACCAAGCTCCCTTCGGATCCAATCCTAGATATGTACACTGCCATTGCCACACTCTAACATCTCGTATGATGTTGAGAAAACCATTTTGGTTAAGTCCATCTTAAGAAAAAAATGTTTAAGTTTGAAAACGTTTGCTTAGCGGAAGCCTTATTTGTAATCGTGTTGTTTGAAATCTCTTAATGTTTTTGAAAATGCGTCCTAGAGCTAATCCACTTCAATAGTTATCCCAGTTCATTTTTATCATAATAAATCAAAACCATAAAATAATTAAGCGGCCTTATTACATTTTAAAAACCCAAAACCATAAACGAAAATAAAAGACGTCCAGTTCATTAGAAGGAAACTGAATTTGCAGAAACAAGTGGCCACTCCGAATCCCTCACGGCTCCAAGCCCACTATGGTTGGGGATTACCTGTAAAGATGAAAATGGAGGGGTGAGTTTGGGGAAACTCAGTGTGTAATTAACCCAACCATAGCCTAAATCAGTTCAAACCACAGAGACAGAATAAGTTGGCCTCAGCCCAGAACAGATTTCAAAATATAGCCCATAGGCCCAGAACATAACAGAATAGATATATCATGCTTATGCAGAAACCCAACCCATATCCAACCATGTACACCCCCATACCATCCTTACACTATGTGGGGAGATTACTCGACCCACCCAACCGCTACACCACCACGAAATATGCGGCATGGTCGCGGATCTGAAAAAATGTGACAGAGTCACCAGATACAGATATATGTGGCAAAGCCACCAGAACAGATGTATGTGGCAAAGCCACCAAAACAGATAATTTGTGGCATAGCCACCAGGAAGCTTCCTCCATAACATAACCCATGTCCCCATGCAACAGATTTCATGTCATACATCATACAGAATATCATCAACATGCTTTTTAGATATAATTAACCCTAGGGGTATTTAGGTCATTTTACACCTAGGGGTATAACAATAATTTTTCATACATAAGGGTAGTCTAGTAATTTTTCTATTCTTAGGGTTTTCATGCATATTTTCACTATTTACATATATTCAGAAACACTTATCGTACATACTTACCGAGTTGGACCCGTTGACCCATTAACCGACTTTTGGCCCATTAAGCCCAAAATTGTCAAAACGCACGGATTGGTGCACTTTGCAGTCTTATCATCACGGAATACCAGAATTAATAACCCCTTTCCTCTTACGAGCATTCGCACACTCGTAAGTTCCCCAAAATACCAGCTTTTCGGTATTTCAGTTTTTCAGCTTTTGCCGATCTAGTCTAAAGAAGGGTATAGACTACACACCTGTTTTGCGATTTCCTAAACGAGATCTACACACGAACTACCTACAATTGAATCACTAAAATATTACTCTAAATACCAAAATAACACCAAGTACTTAATCCCTTACCCCATTCAGCCAAACATGCTTAAAACCCCTATTGCCCTTACCTTGATGCCGAGAGATGGTTAACTCCAAAGATCCGATCGGTCCACTTGTCCAAGCCCTTGATCAATTACCTCTGAATCACGCTGTACCAAAATAAAATAGTTATCACGACCCCCCTTAGGGTTATAAGTCCAAATCGACAGCCTCCCTAGATTTTAAGGACTTCGGCTTTTTTCCTAACTTGAAAAATAAGACTAGATTTGGAGCGATGAGCACTTACCACTTGTTCCTTTCTGCTTTCAACGTATATCTGATGCAAATTTAACCTTTAAACAACGTTAGAACTTGAATCCAGAAGCTTTGAAGTTTCGGATATAAGTCCCTAACTCTATAGTAGTTTCGGCTTTTCTAGGTGATATAGAAAATAATGATTTGAGGCTATAACCCTGGGTAATGTTGTCGACAGATATTAGGGTTTAGGGGAGAGGAATGTTGATCAAAAGGAAAAATATTGAAGGATATGGCTTTGGAAAAACGGCACGAGAGTATAGCTTTCAGGATTTGAGATTTAAGTTTCGGCTTTAGTCTAGAAAGAATTAATGGAAGAAAGTGGTGTAAAGTAGGGTGGAGATGAACAAGAGGTTTGAAAGGTTCGGCTATGGAGAAAAAGAATAAGAAAAGATGGACAAAGAGAGAAGGTGAAAAATAGCAGCAAACAGCACAACTCCCTCCCTATAGCCGAATTTATACTAGCACTTTAACCTAACCGAATTTGCCCCCTTAAAGAATCCCTTGGCTGGCCACCTCTTGCTCTTCAAGAGTCCAATATTCGGCCAACACTATCCTCCTTGATCAGCTCCTAAATCCTCTCCCTTATCCCCTCCTTACTCAATCTACTGAGCAACTCAAACTCCTCCTGACAGACTTTCACTTTAGCTCCACTACTTACCTTTTCTGTTCATAAAAATTAATCCCTTGTTTTGCTGTTATTGTGGCTTGAACCTAGGTCCTCCCAAGCTTACACACGCCACCTACATCCTTCCCAGTGGCGTCACTTAGCCACTTTACCACAAGCTTCCTTGTGATCTATTTTACACAATTAATTCCTAAAAGCCTAATTTAACAGAACCCCTTTCTCCTATAGAATTAAAATTAATTAAAACTACCGGGTGTTATCCTAAGCTTGGGCCTTCTAGAGGCCCACTATCATAATAAATCCTACACATAACAAGCAGAACACAGAATTTTAAATTTTACAGATTTTTTTTCAAAGTTCCCGATAATTGGGCCGTTACATTAGTTACCTAACTATGATCGTTCATTCCAGTTGCTGAATTATTTCTCATTATGTACTCCCCGTTCAATATTCTTATTCTAAAAAAAAACTGTGTATTCATATTCATTCAATTACATATCATTCTAAAGAGCTTGGATAAATTAAAGTCATTATATTGAGAGAAAAAGCTCACTTCATTTGTTTTGGATAGTTTGACTTCTGGCACTTGTTAGTAATTTAGTAATTAGATTTATTTTTCTAAGTTTGGTAATTTATTGAGTTAATCTCGATTCTAACCCTCTTCTTAGCCTTTTTCCACACTTTTAACCCAAGCCCCATTACAACCCTGTTAAAGACCTTTTGATTTGTGAATCATCTCACTTATAGTGGTGGAGATTTGATTTTCATGCAAGCCTATGGCAATAACTTTTCATGTTTGGCTATTGAGTGCTTAATTATTGAACCTTAAACACTTTGAGTGAGTTGAGTGAATCTTTAGTGAGGATGTCAACTGTAACACCCCAAACCCGGCCTAGAAGTTAGACCCGAATCTGGTGTGTCAAATTGAAGTGTTTTTCGAAAACCATGTTTTCATTAGAAACCCTTCTTATTTAAAATGTAGTGCATTGAAAACTTCTTAATTTTATTTCCAAATACTTTGCGAAAGCTAATTCTACGAGTAACCGATTTACGACAAAGTGATGTTTAAAAGTTAAGTCGCGAAAACGTAGTGTTTTGAAAACAGTTGTAGTTTTGGAAAACCGCGATCTATTTTTAACCATTATAAAACATAGTAATTAAAATCCCAAAGTAAAATAAAAACCAGAATCAAGAGAGGCCTTATTACAACCCAATTAAAGAGAAATACGCAACAGTAATAACAAATGTGAAAACATAAAGAGTATGTGGTCATCTCCGAGTCCCTCGCAACACCGAACCACCGAATGCTGGGGATTACCTGGACAATTAATAAATAGGGTGAGTTTATGAAAACTCAGTGTGTAATCCCCTCCTAAACTAAAGCAGTTAGTAAACGGACAGAATTCAGAATCAGTTTGGGATGGAGCCCATTACAGTAACATGCATACAGTAACGGTCTGGGCCCGAGCCCTATTCAATAATAGTATAGTCTGGGCCTAAGCCCAAAATAGTATAATCACAATGCAGGTATGCAACCCAACCCAATCCAACCAACTCACCACCCGTACCAACCAACACACCATGTGGGGATTAAATCGACCCACTCAGCCAGCACACCAATATTGCAGCGTAGCTGCTAATAGTAACACAGCAAAGCTGCTAAAATATATACAGCTTTAAGCCCTCAGTAGCGGTCGTATTATTGGCACAAAGCCATCGGTAACTGTATTATGTTTGGCACATAGCCATCAGCGACGGTAATATAATCGGCACACAGCCTTCGGTAAATATGATCGACACAGGGTCATTAATAAGTATGTTAGGCACATAGCCACAGGTAAATACGTTTGGCACAAAGCCATAGTCAACATAGCACAGAGCCACTTTTAGTTTGGCATAGAGCTATAATCAGAATAAGCGGCACTAAGCCGTCCATCGGTCCATAGTCGTCTCGTGCGACCCGTGCGACCTTAACAAACCAATACTGGATCCATAGTCGTCTCGTGCGACCCGTGCGATCCTATCAGAGCAGTACTTCCTCCATATCAAAGTCCCAACCCCATGCAATATGTCGTGTATGTCATGCTCAATCATCACACGTGTATGCAGAATGGCCATACTTAATAATAGTCTTTTAAACATATAGTAAAAGAATATCAGTCGTACAACCACCGTCAAGACAATTAATTCAAAATCATAAATTCACAGTTAAAACAGTTAAATCACAGTCGTACAATCATAGCCAAATAAGTCAGATTCATAGTCCAAGTCAGTCATTTACCCACAAGGGCAAAATAGTCATTTTACTCATTAAGGCAAAACGATAATTTTACCCTACAAGGGTATTTCAGTAATTTTACACTACAAGGGTATTTTGGTAATTTTATAAATTAGGGGTATTTCAGTAATTTTATAAATCAGGGGTATTTCGGTAATTTTATAAATCAGGGTCTTAACGGCCCAACTGAAGGTCCATCGTCGCCTCGAGCGACTTAAGAAACCTAAACAGACATAACGGTGCAAATGGGCCCAAGGCCCATTACTCGTTCCAAGTGGGCCCACACGCTCGTGTGGCCTATTTAGCCCAATTAGATATGACTATGTGTACACCATATCCCGGTTCATTAATAGTCACTTACCGCAGATTTTGTCCGTGTGGGCCCACAAGCCCATTGGGCCCACATAGCCCATTTTGACCCATCGAGGCCCAAAACAACTTAGGTCACGTGCGCGACATGACAAGCCTATCTACTTCCCACTTAACAGTGAAATTTACCCACGCGAGCCCACGGGCCTATTGGGCCCATACGACCCATTTAAGCCAAAACTATTCACGGCTATCCGAACGACGTAACCCAGTCTAAATCTTACCACATAACATACATTTTATCGGTGTGGGCCCACAAGCCCATTGGGCCCACACGGCCTAGTCTAGCCTAGAATGGCCTATGCCATGTAAGCGACATGACAAGCTCAACCACATTCCACCTAGCAGTTAGATTTACACAAGCAAGCCCACGGGCCCATCGAGGCCCAGAACGACCTTAGCACACGAGAACGTTCGCGGTGGCCTTCTACAGTCTATCGCCCATGGTTTGTGGGCTCAGTTCGCCCCGCATGCGTTCGCATACTCGTGGGGCCCCAAATGCTGAGGTTTCGGCTTTTCGGCTTTTGTCGACTTCCAACAAAAAAGGGCGTGAATACACACCTTTTTATGAGAACGCGCCGAAGTCCACGATCACAAACCTTGGCACATCCTGCATTGAATCCTCCTTCCCAACTCATCTGGTTTGCTCTATTTAAAGCCAGCTTCTCACCAATTCTCATGTTAGCTTCCCGATGTGGGATTTCTTTCAACCAATAGGAAAATTCCTCATTCTTATGACCATTTCAACCATAGAGTTTCAGTCCAACTCCACCTCTTTCGAAGCTCAAATAGCAAAATAAATACTCCATTGCGCATCCCAAGACTTGAACCTCAAACATCACAGTTACACCACACGCCACCTTGCAACTCCACCACAGGCTCTTTCTATGTCATATTTTATCCTCAATTAAATATAAGGTCTATAGGCCAAAGTCCATGTTCCATTAAAAGAAAAACCAAAATAAATTGCAAGAGCCAAGACTTGAACCCAGGCTCCCTTGCAACCTTAATGACGCCACAACCACTAGACCACATGCTTCCTTGTGTCATTTATTTCCCACAATATTATAAAAAGCCTACTTCCAAGTATCCAGGGTTTTATTCACTTAAAACCAAAATTTTGCTAAAGCCCAGGTTTGAACCCAAGATTTTTCCAACACCTCTCAGGGCCGTTAACCACCAAAGTAGACATTTAATTGTGTCATTTCCTTGCACAATTAAATACTTAAATACAACCTCCTTATGGACCCATACTTAAGGCCCAATACTTCTCGGCCCAAATTCGGGGCATTACAACTCTACCTCCCTTAAAAAAATTTCGTCCTCCAAATTTCCAACTATCTGAACAAATGCTTAGCTCAACCTACACCACTACGCTCCCGCTGCGCACTCTAATTCCAAACTACACCTATATACTTTTAACTTAATCTCAAAACATCTCACAGCCAACCAAACATCTAACCACAGAAGCAAATAGATATTTACCACACATGCATACAATTTCTATATTCAAACATCACATCCAAACAAAACACACCTGACTTAAAAGGAACTGTGCAATCCCGAACCTGATGCTCCTACTTCAACGGGCTGTCATCCCTCTTCCTGTTGCACTCTAAGCACCTAGCCTGAAGTGTTTCACCATACGCCTTAATTATTGCCTCGAACACCTCCTCCGGGACCTCCCTTACCAACCGGGTCAGTGCCTCCGTACCAAAATCCGGGTTATTGTTACCTAAAGTTGGCAGACTTACCTCGACTACCGTTTCCTGAACCATCTCATGTTCCGGGGAGACAAGCAAC
Source organism: Gossypium anomalum (assembly GCA_025698475.1). NCBI lineage: Eukaryota > Viridiplantae > Streptophyta > Magnoliopsida > Malvales > Malvaceae > Gossypium > Gossypium anomalum. Next base: position 22,849,360 of record CM046960.1, on the reverse strand, counting down.
TCCTCGTAACCTTGCTACCCTTTGAAATCCATCACAGTATCGTTGTTAACTAAAAAAATAATCTAATTTCCATAACATACACTAAATAAATACAAAATCTAACTTTAAGTATAGTCTAACAGAAAACTTACAGATTCGGTGCCGGAGACTCGGTAACCACACATTCAGGAAAATCTTTAGAAAAAACATTTCAAATACTTTAAATCTTTTCAAACCTTTTTGAAATAATTATTTCAGAAATCCAATTTTAAAACCCATTCCACAGCTGAGTTCTGAAACTTGACTCTGATACCACTAAATGTAACACCCCAAACCCGACCTAGAAGTTAGACCCGAATTTGGCGTGTCAAATTGAATTATTTTTCGAAAACCATGTTTTCATTAGAAACCCTTCTTATTTAAAATGTAGTGCATTAAAAACTTCTTAATTTTATTTCCAAAAATTCCGTTACCTATTTACGACAAAGTGATGTTTAAAATTTAAGTTGCGAAAACGTAGTGTTTTGAAAATAGTTGTAGTTTTGGAAAATCGCGATCTACTTTTAACCATTATAAAACATAGTAATTAAAATCCCAAAGTAAAATAAAAACCAGAATCAAGAGAGGCCTTATCACAACCCAATTAAAAATAAATACGCAACAGTAATAACAAATGTGAAAACATAAACAGTGTGTGGTCATCTCCGAGTCCCTTGCAACACCGAACCACCTAACGCTAGGGATTACCTGCACAATTAATAAACGGGGTGAGTTTATAAAAACTCAATGTGTAATCCCTTCCTAAACTAAAGCAGTTAGTAAACCAACAGAATTCAAAATCGATGCAGGATGGAGCCCATTACAAGATATGAGTGCATCTGATATGATGCGGGCGAGCCCTATTCAATAATAATGCGATGCGGGCCTAAGCCCAAAATAGTATAATCACAATGCAGGTATGCAACCCAACCCAATCCAACCAACTCACCACCCGTACCAACCAACATACCATGTGGGGATTAAATCGACCCACTTAGCCAGCACACCAATATTGCAGCGTAGCTGCTAATAGTAACATAGCAAAGCTGTTGAAATATATACGACTTTAAGCCTTCAATAGCGGTCTTATTATTGGTACAAAGCCATCGGTAACTATATTATGTTTGGCATATAGCTATTAGCGACGGTAATATAATCGGCACACAGCCTTCGGTAAATATGATCGACACAGGGTCATCAATAAGTATGTTAGGCACATAGCCACAGGTAAATACGTTTGGCACAAAGCCATAGTCAACATAGCACAGAGCCACTTTTAGTTTGGCACAGAGCCATAATCAGAATAAGAGGCACTAAGCCGTCTATCGGTCCATAGTCGTCTCGTGTGACTCGTGCGACCTTAACAGATCAATACTGGATCCACAGTCATCTCGTGCGACCCGTGCGATCCTATCAGAACCGTACTTCCCCCATATCAAAGTCCCAACCCCATGCAGTATGTCGTGTATGTCATGCTCAATCATCACACATGTATGCAGAATGGCCATACTCAGTAACAGTCTTTTAAACATATAGTAAAAGTATATTAGTCATACAACCACCGTCAAGACAATTAATTCACAATCATACAATCACAGTTGAAACAGTTAAATCACAGTCGTACAATCATAGTCAAATAAGTCAGATTCATAGTCCAAGTCAGTCATTTACCCACAAGGGCAAAATATTCATTTTACTCATTAAGGTAAAATGATAATTTTACCCTACAACGGTATTTCGGTAATTTTACACTACAAGGGTATTTTGGTAATTTTATAAATCGGGGGTATTTCAGTAATTTTATAAATTAGGGGTATTTCAATAATTTTAGAAATCAGGGGTATTTCGATAATTTTATAAATTAGGGTCTTAACGGCCCAACTGAAGGTCCATCGTCGCCTCGAGCGACTTAAGTAACCTAAGTAGACATAACAGTGCAAATGGGCCCAAGGCCCATTACTCGGTTTAAGTGGGCCCACATGCTTGTGTGGCCCATTTAGCCCAATTTAGATATGACTATGTGTACACCATATCCCGATTTATTAATAGTTACTTACCGTAGATTTTGTCCGTGTGGGCCTACGGGCCCATTGGGCCTACACGGCCCATTTTGACCCATCGAGGCCTAAAACAACCTAGGTCACATGCGCGACATGACAAGCCTATCTACTTCCCACTTAACAGTGAAATATACCCATGCGAGCCCACGGGCCTATTGGGCCCATACGACCCATTTAAGCCAAAACTATTCACGGCCATCCGAACGACGTAACCCAGTCCAAATCCTACCACATAACATACATTTTATTACAAGCCTATTGGACCCACAAGCCCATTGGGCCCACACGACCCAGTCTAGCCTAGAATGGCCTATGCCATGTACGCGACATGACAAGCTCAACCATATTCCACCTAGCAGTTAGATTTATACAAGTAGGCCGAAGGGCCCATCAGGGCCCAGAACGGCCCTAGCATACGAGAAAGTTCACGGCGGCCTTCTATATATCTATCGCCCATGGTTTGTGGGCTTAGTTTGCCCCACATGCGTTCGCACGCTTGTGAGACCCCGAATGCCGAGGTGTTGACTTTTCGGCTTTTGTCGACTTCCAACAAAGAAGGGCGTGAATACACACCTTTTTATGAGAACGCTCCGAATTCCACGATCACAAACCTTGGCACATCCTGCATTGAATCCTCCTTCCCAACTCATCTGGTTTGCTCTATTTAAAGCCAACTTCTCACAAATTCTCATGTTAGCTTCCCGATGTGGGATTTCTTTCAACTAATAGGAAAATTCCTCATTTTTATGACCATTTCAACCACAGAGTTTCAGTCCAACTCCACCTCCTTCGAAGCTCAAATAGTAAAATAAAAACTCCATTACGCATCCCAAGACTTGAACCTCAGACCTCACAGTTACACCACACGCCATCTTGCCACTCCACCATAGGCTCTTTCTATTACATATTTTATCCTCAATTAATTATAAGGTCTATAGGCCAAAGTCCATGCTCCTTTAAAAGAAAGACCAAAATAAATTGCAAGAGCTAAGACTTGGACCCAGGCTCCCTTACAACCTTAATGATGCCACAACCACTAGACCACATGCTTCCTTGTGTCATTTATTTCCCACAATATTATAAAAGGCCTATTTCCAAGCATCCAGGGTTTTCTTCACTTAAAACCAAAATTTTGCTAAAGCCGAAGTTTAAACCCAAGATTTCTCCAACACCTCTCAGGGCTGTTAACCACCAAAGTAGACATTTAATTGTGTCGTTTCCTTGTACAAATAAATATTTAAATACAACCTCCTTACGGACCCGTACTTAAGGCCCAATACTTCTAGGCCCAAATTTAGGGCGTTACAACTCTACCCCCCTTAAAGAAATTTCATCCTCGAAATTTCCAACTATCTGAACAAGCGCTTAGCTCAACCTACACCACTACGCTCCCGCTGCGCACTCTAATTCCAAACTACACCTATATACTTTTAACTTATTCTCAAAACCTCTCACAGCCAACCAAATATCTAACCACAGAAGCAAATAGATATTTACCACACATGCATACAATTTCTATATTCAAACATCACATCCAAACAAAACACACCTGACTTAAAAGGAACTGTGCAATCCCGAACCCGATACTCCTGCTTCAACAGGCTGTCATCCCTCTTCCTCTTGCACTCCAAGCACCTAGCCTGAAGGGTTTCACCATACGCCTTAACTCTTGTCTCGAACACCTCTCCTAGGACCTCCCTTACCAATCGGGTCAGTGCCTCCGTACCAAACTTCGGGTTATTGTTACCTAAAGTTGGCGAACTTACCTCGACTACCGTTTCCTGAACCATCTCATGTTCCGGGGAGACAAGTAACTCCTTGCAACCTTGCTCGCCTTTGGAATCTATCACAGTATCGTTGTTAACTAAAAAAAATCTAATTTTCAGAACATACACTGAATAAATACAAAATCTAACTTTAAGTATAGTCTAACAGAAAACTTATGGATTCAGCACCGGAGACTCGGTAACCACACATTCAGGAAAATCTTCAGAAAAAACATTTCAAATACTTTAAATCTTTTCAAACCTTTTTGAAATAATTATTTCAGAAATCCAATTTTAAAACCCATTCCATAGCTAAGTTTTGAAACTTGGCTCTGATACCACTAAATGTAACACCCCAAACCTGGCCTAGAAGTTAGACCCGAATCTGGCGTGTCAAATTGAAGTGTTTTTCGAAAATCATGTTTTCATTAGAAACCCTTCTTATTTAAAACGTAGTACATTAAAAACTTCTTAATTTTATTTCCAAAATTTTTTTTTTACTTTGCGAAAGCTAATTCTACGAGTAACTGATTTACGACAAAGTGATGTTTAAAAGTTAAGTTGCGAAAACATAGTGTTTTGAAAAAAGTTGTAGTTTTGGAAAACTGTGATCTACTTTTAACCATTATAGAACATAGTAATTAAAATCCCAAAGTAAAATAAAAACCAGAATCAAGAGAGGCCTTATTACAACCCAACTAAAAAGAAATACGCAGCAGTAATAACAAATGTGAAAACATAAACAGTGTGTGGTCATCTTGAGTCCTCGCAGTGCAATGAACCACCTAATCTTTGGGGATTACGGACAATTAATAAGCGGGGTGAGTTTATGAAAACTCGATGTGTAATCCCCTCCTAAACTAAAGCGGTTAGTAAACCATTGAGTGAATCGATCGATGCAGGATGGAGCCCATTACGATAAAAGTGCAAGCGATGGCAGTGCGGGCCCGAACCCTATTCAATAATAGTACAGTCTGGGCCTAAGCCCAAAATAGTATAATCACAATGCAGGTATGCATCCCAACCCAATCCAACCAGCTCATCACCCGTACCAACCAACACACCATGTGGGGATTAAATCGACCCACTCAGCCAGCACACCAATATTGCAGCGTAGCTGCTAATAGTAACACAGCAAAGCTGCTGAAATATATACGGCTTTAAGCCCTTAGTAGCGGTCTTATTATTGGCACAAAGCCATCGGTAACTGTATTATGTTTGGCACATAGCCATCAGCGACGGTAATATAATCGGTACACAGCCTTCGGTAAATATGATCGACACAGGGTCATCAATAAGTATGTTAGGCATATAGCCACAGGTAAATACGTTTGGCACAAAGCCATAGTCAACATAGCACAGAGCCACTTTTAGTTTGGCATAGAGCCATAATCAGAATAAGCGGTACTAAGCCGTCCATCGGTCCATAGTCGTCGTCTCGTGCGACGACCGTAAGATATAATGGATCAATCTTTGGATCCACAGTCATCTCGTGCGACCCGTGCGATCCTATCAGAATAGTACTTCCTCCATATCAAAGTCCCAACCCCATGCAATATGTCGTGTATGTCATGCTCAATCATCACACGTGTATACTGAGAATGGCCATACTCGATATGATCTTTTAAACATATAGTAAAAGCATATCAGTCGTACAACCACCGTCAAGACAATTAATTCACAATCGTACAATCACAGTCAAAACAGTTAAATCACAGTCGTACAATCATAGTCAAATAAGTCAGATTCATAGTCCAAGTCAATCATTTACCCACAAGGGCAAAATAGTCATTTTACTCTTAAGGTAAAACGGTCATTTTATCCTACAAGGGTATTTTAGTAATTTTACACTATAATGTATTTTGGTAATTTTATAAATCGGGGGTATTTCAGTAATTTTATAAACCAGGGGTATTTCGATAATTTTACAAATCAGGGGTATTTCAGTAATTTTATAAATCAGGGTCTTACCAGCCCAACCGAAGGTCCATCGTCACCTCGAGCGACTTAAGTAACCTAAACTGACATAACAGTGCAAATGGGCCCAAGGCCCATTACTCGATCCAAGTGGCCCCACACGCTCGTGTGGCCCATTTAGCCTAATTTAGATATGACTATGTGTACACCATATCCCGGTTCATTAATAGTCACTTACCACAGATTTTGTCTTGGGCCCACACGGCCCATTTTGACCCATAGAGGCCCAAAACAACCTAGGTCACGTGCGCGACATGACAAGTCTATCTACTTCCCACTTAACAGTGAAATATACCCACGCGAGCCCACGGGCCTATTGGGCCCATACGACCCATTTAACCCAGAACCATTCACGGCCATCCGAACGACGTAACCCAGTCCAAATCCTACCACATAACATACATTTTATCTATGTGGACCCACAATCCCATTGGGCCCACACTGCCCAGTCTATCCCAGAATGGCCTATGTCATGTACGCGACATGACAAGCTCAACCATATTTCACCTAGCTGTTAGATTTACACAAGTGGGCCCACGGGCACATCGAGGCCCAGAATGGCCCTAGCACACAAGAACGTTCGTGGCAGCCTTCTACAATCTATCCCCTATGGTTTGTGGGCTCAGTTCACCCCACATGCGTTGGCACGCTCGTGAGGCCCCGAATGCGAGGTTTTGTCTTTTCAGCTTTTGCCGACTTCCAACAAAGAAGGGCATGAATACACACCTGTTTATGAGAACGCGCCGAAGTCCACGATCACGAACCTTGGCACATCCTACATTGAATCCTCCTTCCCAACTCATTTGGTTTGCTCTATTTAAAGTCAGCTTCTCACCAATTCTCATGTTAGCTTCCCGATGTGGGATTTCTTTCAACCAATAGGAAAATTCCTCATTCTTATGACCATTTCAACCACAGAGTTTCAGTCCAACTCCACCTCCTTCACAGCTCAAATAGAAAAATAAATACTCCATTACGCATCCCAAGACTTGAACCTCAGACCTCACAGTTACACCACACGCCACCTTGCCACTCCACCACAGGCTCTTTCTATGTCATATTTTATCCTCAATTAATTATAAGGTCTATAGGCCAAAGTCCATGTTCCTTTAAAAGAAAAACCGAAATAAATTACAAGAGCCAAGACTTGAACCCAGGCTCCCTTGTAACCTTAATGATGTCACAAGCACTAGACCACATGCTTCCTTGTGTCATTTATTTCCCACAATATTATAAAAGGCCTACTTCCAAGCATCCAGGGTTTTATTCACTTAAAACCAAAATTTTGCTAAAGCCCAGGTTTGAACCCAAGATTTCTCCAACACCTCTCAGGGCCGTTAACCACCAAAGTAAACATTTAATTGTGTCATTTCCTTGCACAATTAAATACTTAAATACAACCTCCTTACGGACCCATACTTAAGGCCCAATACTTCTAGGATTCAGGGCGTTACAACTCTACCCCCCTCGATTTGGAATTAAAGGTAATTACTTAGATAAAGGAGGATACCTATGATTTTATGATTAAAATGCTCAACTTTGATTATTTGAAACTTTAATGTTCTTTTAGTAAATTCTCAATGTATGATTGCTTGTGGATTATCTTGAAAAATTATTGATGAGAATTATAGGTTGAGAAGGGTTTATTTTAATTGTGAGTTGAGGATTTTGCTTGAGGACAAGCAAATGCTTAAGTGTGGGGATATTTGATAAACCATAATATATACATATTTTTATCCCATGCTTGGCATAATTTTTGGATGATTTATCACAAGTTTAGTGAATTTGATGCTCCTAATCCTTTAAATTCATTTTTTATACTTAGGTGAGCATAGGAAGGCGAAAAGAGCAAGAAACAGGCCAAAAATAGACAAAACGGGCCTAATTTAGTGTTTCACACGGCCTAAGCTATGATAGCCCTAATTTGACCCTAGTCGAAAAGTGGTTTCAGAACCACAAAACTGAGTCATAAAAATAATTAACCATTATATTCTATGCTTATTATATGTGTAAATGCATGTGTGAAAGTTTCATGCTTTGATTTTGTCATTTATATGTGAAATTTATAAGATAGGACTCATGTGATAAGACTTGAAAATGTGATAGGTAAATTTTTAAAGTGCCAAATAATGCATGAACTATATACATGGGGGACTAGCAAGTCAAATGGACCATTTTTAATATAGTGGCCGGCCATAATGATGGTTGATAGATAATATATACTTTATTTAAGTATTATAATAAGTAATGGCATTATTTTGAAATAAAAATAATTAGTAAAATAAGAAAAAGATGATAAAATAATAGGTGTTCATCTTTCTTTCTTCATTGCCGAAATAGAGAAAGAAAAATATAGAAGAAGAAGCCAAGGCATTCGGCCATGGTTATTTCAATTTAAATGTATGTAATGTGATTTTCTTTGTAATTGATTATGAAATTAAATTGATAAGTGCATAGTATGGTTAACCCATGGTTTAAATTCATGAATCATTGAACATATACCATTTGGCAAGTTGCTAAATTTGTGTTATTTTGATAAGTTTTTGGAAGATGTTATTTATATGTTAAAGTAGCTAAAATGATGGTTGAATAAGTTGAATTCATTGTTGAGAGGTATGAATTGAAGTTGCCGTATGTATATATATGCGTTTTGGAAAGAAAATTTTTGTTGTTATTTGAGTTTTTATATATATATGCACATTTGGTCAAGGCGGGAAATAAGATGAATTTAAAATGTTATAGATTGTTTTTAAGGTTTGTTAAATTGTTGTGGTCATTGCCGAATATATGTTTAGTTAAAGAATTTTTTTTAAAGTGTTTAGTTAATTAGTAGGTTAATGGTGTGTGCACAAATTATTTGAAATATAAACTTTGTATGAGTATTAAAAGATGTATATGAATTTGTCCTTGGGAGAATTTTTAGTATAAAATGCTTAAATTCTAGATAGGTTATTGCTTAAATGACCGAATGTGCCAAAGGTAAATGCATGGTCAAATTGATTAATATGTGTTAAGGGAATAGGAATAAATATCGGTTTGATAAACTATATATATATTCGGCTATATAGTTAAGATATGTAAATGAAAATATGATAAGCCATATGAGTTTTGTGTTTGTGTATGTGAACTAGATATTTAATGGATATTCGGCTAAAAGGGTTAAAGGTTAAGTCATAGGAATTTTGGTGATATACATATTCGGTCATTAGGGTTATATGTACTTTGGCTATGTGGGTTATGTATTAAGTAAGCTACTTATTTGATATGTATATTTGGTCATAAAGGTGTACTTGGAGAAATGTTTAATTAAGTGTATTAGAATGTTTAAAGTGATTAAAATGGGTATGACCATTTTGTATTTGAGCTAAAGGTAGCTATATGACCTAGTAAATCTCTTGTCATATTCGACCATAAGCTAGCATGATGGGATTTTTATAAGCTAAATTTGTTTGAATTAGCTCAAGAGCATAGAAGGGCAAACTCGGATAAGGGAAAAGAGAAAGTAATCGAATAGCCGTTGTAATCGTTCGACGATATCCGAGGTAAGTTTTGAGTAGTCGCCTTTAGTATAAAATTTATGATGCCTTGATATGCGTATATTAGATGAATTGTGACCTTTTGATTCTACTTGAATTAAGTTGTGTGATAAATAATCTAAGTTTATGACCTATAGTCGAATGATCAATACGGGTTAAGCTTGATTAATGAAATGTATATGTGATATTTATGTAAAACTTTTAAACCGAAATGTAAATGATGGTGTTCATATGGAGCTTATATTTGAATGTAGCAAATGACTACTAATGTGACATGTTCAATAAGATGTGTTAATATATGATTAAATATGCATGATATTTAAGGCATGTATCTGGGCTTAAAGACCCACAGGCTTCGTGCTGGAATGTTATCCGGGCTTAAAAAGACGCGCAGCTATATCTTTGGAATTGTATCCAGGGCTTAAAAAAGAGCCGCGAGCTTCGTTCTGGAATGTTATGCGGGCTTAAAGACCCGCAGGCTTCGTTCTGGAATGATATCCGGGCTTAAAGACCTGCAGGCTTCGTGCTGGAATGATATCCGGGCTAATGACCCGCAGGCTACGAGTTGGTATTATATCGGGTTTAAATTCCCGCAGGCTTGTGCTAGAAATTTGTTTCATGTTCTAAGACTTGACAGGATTGATGCCAGTAAATTAAGTATGATTACGACATTGAATATCTGCGGAAAACCATTGTCGAGTAAGTACTATATATTTAAGATGTTAAGGTACGTATGATGTACTCATATGTGAATTGATTTTAAAGTGAATTATTAGTATCAAAGAACGATATATATATGTGTGGATGATTACGGTACCTACGAATAAGAGATTGACCTATTCGGTCGATATTTGACATTATATTAAAGTATGTGACTTAAAGTAATTGTATGAGCCATATAGTATAGTGAAATATGTGCTGAAAATTTCTTGTGTATTCATTTATATATATTCGGCCAATAGGCTTTATAATTAGTGAACTTGTGTATATTCGGCCAAGTGATTTATAATTAGAATACGAGTTTTGTGATACTTAGTGTTCAATTTAAATGACAAGTTTTAATTGTTTGAAATGCTTAAAACTTACTAAGCCTCGAAAGCTTATTATGTTCCTTATTTCTCTGTTTTATAGATTGTTGATTTTGGCCACCGACTCGGGGATCGTCAACAGTTCATCCTACTATCGATCTTTTTGGTACAGTTATATTTTGGTCTTGATATGGCATGTATAGGTTAGGCTGAAGATAACTATGTTTTGTAATTGTAAATATTTTGGCCATATGAAAATGGCATTTATGAGCACCTTCACACGGGCGTGGCACACGGTCGTGTCCCTGTTAAACCTAAGTCTAGTTCTACTCGAAAAAGGCTCATTTTAGGCTATTTTGGGCATTCCAAGGTCTATATAAACACCTTAGAAGAGAATTGAAATGGACACGCAGAGTAGAAGGCAGAAAATACTCAAGGACAGCCATCATAATCACCTCGGAGGCAGGATCTACATCAAGATTGAAGATTTCCATCAAATTTCCTAGAAGTTCTTTGGGTTTCTTTATGTTTTGTTGTTTTCCAAATTTTGAGATGTTTTCCATTATTATGAACTAAACTCCCTAAATACCTAAGGGAGATGAAACCTAAGACGAATTTTATTATTTTTTGATTTATATGATAAATAGTTGTTCTTATTCTTAATTGTGAGTTTAGCCCTTGTTTTAATATTCCAGGATATTAATTCAGGTTTTTGATGTGCTTATTCAGTGGACGAAAAGTCCCTGTTTAAGAGTAGATCATTCATAATTAAGCGGAGTTACATGCAATCCTAGAGATAGGACGACATAATTTTGCCAGATTAGAGTCAAATCTAATAAAGGAATCTATAGATCGAGTTAATGAGATGATAGGGGTTTTAATTAGAAAGAAATTTCGATTAATCAACCTAGAGTCAGTTATTTTTAGTCTCGAAAGGGATATTAACATAAATTGGGGATTTCTACGGATTAAGTCAAGTGAATAAATCATCTAATTCAAAGGTAATAAGTGAAGTCTAGGTGGATTCTTCCTTGGGTATTGTCTTCTTCATCGGTCTTCCAAAAGTATTCTCCAACTTTAATCTCTGTCGCAAACTTAGTTAATTAGATAATTAGTTTTAGATAAAACATTCTCTTAATTTTTATGCTAAATAAAAAAAAGATAGTAATTACTAGTACTTTTAGTCCTCGTTGATACAATATTTTCGATCTCACCACAACTATACTGCTATTCGATAGGTGCGCTTGCCTTAGTCAAAATTTTAATTAGTTTCACGACCATCACCACTAAAAGCTTCCATTCCTGTTTCAATAAAATTGGGCCGGAATGCTTACACCTAAAACGTTATCATAGAACAAAGAAGACAATAACTAAATTTGAGTCCCACGATAAAGACATACCAACTTAATTTCAGAATAGGAAATATTTTTGATGAATTAATTTTGAATTTCAGTCATTTAGTTGCCATTTTCCAATTTACAAATATGATAAGTGTGATAAAAACTTTTTAACAACAACAAGGTTATAAGATTTTACGCTTTGCATAATTATTTCTAAAGTAACTACAAGCTTGAAACGATCGAATTACGACGTCCAAAAGTCTCGTACGAATCATAGGAATAGTTAGGATACATATGTCATGACATAGGATTCAGATATGTGATTTCATGTAAGACCATGTCTGGGACGTTGCATCAATTTGAGATTTACGTGTAAGACCCTATCTGGGATAGTGGCATCGATATTTGATTATATGTAAGACCTCGTCTGGGACGTTGGCATTGACGAGCTTTTTGAGCTATCCAAGTATCCTTATTGATTCTGAATGTTTTAACGGGCAATGTTGAGTTAGGATAGAATGTGAAATTGAGCTAAATGGTTCAGGTACGTGCAAAATTAAATGTTCATGAAAATAAGGTAAGTATAGTACTTTTGATGATGATATGAACTATGCATGTTAAAAGTGTGATCATTATGTACATGAAATTGTTCATATTAGGCCATGTTGAAATAATCATGCTAATGTTCATTTGATAATTTATTTGCTTATGATTTACTAAGCTATTTAAGCTTACTATGTGTGTATTTTTTTGTTGTTTTATAGATTTTGAAAATCTAGTTCCAAGCTCGGGGATCGTCAAGGAAGTCCGTCAGACTATCGATCATTATTTTGGTATTTTAAAAGCTTGAATTTTAAACTTATGGCATGTATAGTCTAGCACTTGTTTTGGTTGGTTTTGAAAGTGTATATATATAGCCATGCAAAAGTGGCTTAATCTTCGTGCTTAAATTTGGTTATATTTGATCATGGCTGGAGTTTATTTTGATATATATATTATATGATATGTATGAAATGTGTTTTGGTTATATGTCTAAATTTGGTTAATGATATGAATAAATTATAAATAGCTTATAAGTAAGCTTGATATATGGGTAATAGATGTGTTTTGGTTTTAGTTTGTTAATGATGTTAATCATAGTGAATTTCGGTCATGTTTTAGCTTATATTGAAAGCATGTAATCATGGAATATATGAAGTGGTGCTTGGTTATATGTTACGACAATGAGGTAATTGATGAATGCTTGTTAAATTTTTAGTATGTGATATATAAGTTGAATGAATAACTTTTATGTTATATGAATTTGAAATGGATTCGATTATTTTGTGAGATATATGGTAGGTTGTTTAAGGCATTAGTATGGCTAAACCTAGACAAAATAAAGGTGTATGCTTATGACATGTTTACTTATAGATTAGTTATTTAGAGTCGATTTGTGATGGAAAGTATGTAAAAATATTATGCTTAAATTTTTGGGTATTTAGATTTGGTTTTATATGGATTATTTGGCTAGATAAGAATGAAGTTTAGATATAATTATAATAGGCATGTTATGTTTAAGTATTGATGCTTGTAAATGGTATAAATTGGTATGGTTATATGCACATAACTTGTGATGAGAAAAGATGTATATTTTGGTTTTGTTATAATACATGTTTATGTATATATATATATGTTTATTATGTCGTGTGGATGTTTTAGCCTAGAATAATATGCATAATATGTGAAGTTGTTTACTCATGAAATAGGAGATCAAATAAGAGTATATTGAATCGACACTTGTGTTTTAAAAATATAATGTTAGTTTTTATCTTCTATATTAATAGAAATCAAGCCTTATGATTTGATCAAATGTGTGTATTATGCAGAAGTAGAAAACTTATAAACTTTGCATGTTTTGATTAAGCTATAGTACTTAGAAAATACTTAATATTAGTCAAGTGACTGAGGCATGAATTGGTTAAAAAAATGAAATTTTGAATTGGTTATTTAGTAACTATAATATATTCGACTATTGTAATATTATTAAGGTTATATATGTTTTGTTTATTTTTAATATATATGCGTATGTGCATAAGTTTTGAAATGGTATGTTTGTCATTCAACTAATAAGATAGATATTTAATCGCATGCCCTGTTCTGTTATTTGCTGATACATGTTTGATTATGCTTAAGTGTTAAATGATAAGTTTTGTAATGGGAACGAATTATGTAATGTAATGAATGTTCGTTTGAGTTGTGATATGACTAGTAATGCCTTATAACCTCATTTTGGCGACGGATATGGGTTAGGGGTGCTACATTTGATTGGTATCAGAGCTACGATTTAGTTGGTTCTAGGATTAACGTAGCGCGTGAGAGTCTAGCTATACATGCCATAATTATAAACTGCAATATTGTGATGATTCCTAGCAATTAAAATGTGTTTTCGTATAGTAAATGGATCCCGATCGAGCCGTAGCAAATGATGTGGAAAGTAATGCGTCTGCTCCCACTCAAGGGGCAGCGCCGGCTGATCCTAGGCCGATTTTGAGTAGTCATGAGGGAGAGGCTAAACAAGCCTTTTACCAGATGATGAGCAATTGGTTCACACAGTATATGTGTACAAATTCGGCTGTGCAACAACCCCCACCCCCACCTAATCCTTCTCAGACACCTGTGATACCTAAAGTTATTGATCTGATAAGATTAAATAAGCCACTGGTTGATAAAATTAGAAAATACGGGGCCAAAGAGTTCAGAGCTACTGTTGATGATGATGCTGAGCGAGCTAAATTCTGGCTTGATAATACGATCCATGTGCTCGATGAATTATCCTGTACCCCTGATGAGTGTATAAAATGTGTTGTATCCTTGTTATGAGACACCGCATATCACTGGTGGAATACACTAGTATCAGTGGTTCCAAAAGAACGGGTTACCTGGGAGTTCTTTCAGACTGAATTTCGGAAGAAATATATTAGTCAGCGGTTTATTAATCAAAAATGCAAAGAATTTCTTGAGTTAAAATAGGGTCTCATGATAGTTACAGAATACGAATGGGAATTTGTGAGACTCAATAGATATGCCTGGGAATGTGTATCAACTGAAGCAATAATGTGTAAAAGATTCAAAGATGGGTTGAATGAAGATATTAAGCTGTTAGTCGGGATTCTTGAAATAAAAGAGTTCATGGTACTAGTCAAGTGAGCATGCAAAGCTGAAGAGCTTGGGAAAGAGAAAAGAAAGGCTGACTTTGAAGCTAGAGATTCACGAAAAAGATCATCGAGTAACTCTTTTCAATCGGCATCAAAGAAATTTCGATATGACTTTAGCCGTTCAAAAGCTACTGTGGGCTATTCTAGACGTGATCGAGACAGACCACCTGTGAACTCAAGAGCTACCTCAGTAGCTAGTGTTGTTAACATTCGATCGAACCAACCTGAGTGCAAACATTATGGTAAATGACATCCCGACAGTTGTAGATTGAATGATCGGGCTTGCTTTAAATGTGGATCGATGGATCACTTCATTCGTGAATGCCCTGAGTTGGTTAAGCAAGACATGAAGCAGACTACGAGGCCGAGTAACACGGTAGCTCGAGGTAGACCACCCAGAAATATGGGTAATTTGAGTGGTAGCCAGAGGGGAACTAAAGACACTACTGTTAGATTTGAGGCTCGTGCATTTGCCAAAGCTTATGCTATTCGCGCTCGGGAAGAGGCTTCATCTCTGATGTTATTACCGGTACTTTCACTTTCTATGATACTAGTATTGTTGCATTGATTGATCTTGGATCGACTCATTCTTATGTATGTGAGAATTTAGTACCCAGGAAGGCTTTACCTGTAGAGTCTACTGAGTTTGTGAATAGAGTATTGAACCCCTTAGGCTGGTATGTTTTGGTTGACAAGTATGCAAGAATTGTCCATTGATGATTCGAGATTCATGTTTTCCGGTCGTGATGTTGTTTCCATTCGGTGAGTTTGATATAATGCTGTGTATGGATTGGTTAACGTTACATGATGCAGTTGTGAATTGTAAACGGAAGACTATTAATTTACGATGCCAGAATGATGAGATTACTCGGATTGAGTCTAATGATCTGAATGGTTTACCAGCAGTGATTTCTTCGATGTTACCTTAGAAATATGTTAGAAAAGGTTGTGAAGCTTATTTTACCTATGTGCTTGACTCCAAAGTGACCGAAAAAAAGATTAAATCGGTACCAGTTGTGTGCTAGTATCCGGATGTGTTTCCTGAAGAATTACTAGGTTTGCCGCCAATCCGAGAGGTAGAGTTTGGCATTGAATTAGTATCGGGATGACTCTGATATCGATAGCTCCGTACAGAATGGCACCGACTGAATTAAAGGAATTGAAAGCTCAGTTGTAAGAATTGACAAATAGAGGCTTCACACGACCGAGTTTTTCTCTCTAAGGTGCACTGGTTTTGTTTGTGAAAAAGAAAGACAGAACTATGAGAATGTGCATCGACTACCGACAGCTCAATAAGGTGACTATAAAGAATAAACACCCTTTATCACGTATTGACGATTTATTTGATCAATTGAAAGGGGCAACAGTGTTTTCAAAGATAGACTTTGTAACATCCCAAACTCGGCCTGGACGTTACGGTCGAATCTGGCGATGTCACATTGAAGTGTTTTTCGTAAGTGAGATATTGTTGAAAAAAACCCATTCTCTTTATAAAATCTTTCTGTGTTCTTAAAGACTTTCGTTTAGTTTAAAAATGTGAGTTGTTTGCGAGAAAGTTATTCATATTAAAACGTCCTTATTATATTTTAAAAAAAACGTTATTCATTTCCAAAATATCATTTTATAGCGGAAGCTTTTTAAAACAGTTGCGTACTTGCGTTTACTTTGTTAAAACATTGTTTCTTTTGAAAACTCGTGTTTTTCTAACACTAGAAGTTCAAAACCAAAGAAAATAAATATCCCCAATTTAAATTTAAAATCCATAAAGGCCATTATTACAGTAAAATACCCCAAAAATAAAATCAAAATCTTAAAATGCTATCTACAATTAGATAGGTCGTGTGGCCATCGCTGAGTCCTCCGCTGCACTGATCCACCTAAGTCTGGGGATTACCTATACATTAAAATAGATGGGTGAGTTTACGAAAACTCAATGTGTAATCACATAAACATACAGTGCGCAAATACTGTCTGGGCCTAAGCCCATATCAGTAACAGTGACAATATCAGTTTGGGCTTTAGCCCATCTTAATACAAAAACAATCATGCGCTTTGGCCTTGGCCCATTGCAGTAACAGTAAATAGAGCAGTAATTGTAATCAGTGCAGTAATAGTTTAAACAATATGCAAGTCCTACCCAACCAGCCTCTACACTCCACTTCGTCCAGCCCTACACTCCATGTGGGGATAAAATCAACCCACCCATCCCTACACTCCAAAATAGCACCGGTTGTAGCACTAAATAGCATTTGCAGCAAAGCTACTAGTATAGTAGGCTTAAAGCCATCAGTAGGTCCACAGTCGTCTTGCGCAACCCGTACGACCATATCAGTACAGTACACTTCCTCCAAAATCATATATTCCACCCCAAGCAATGCAACATAGTATCAAACATGAATGCAACATACATATAACTTGGCATGCTCAAATACAGTCATACACATCGTAGAACAAATCAGTCATTTTACCTTACAGGAGTATTACAGTCATTTTACCCTACAAGGGTATTTCAATCATTTTGCCCTATTGGGGTATTTCAGTCATTTTACCCTATGAGGGTATTTTGATCATTTTATCCAATGAGGGTATTTTAGTCATTTTACCCTATGAGGGTATTTCGGTCATCCCAACACATTAGAGTCTAGGTATACTTACTGACCAAACTGAAGGTCACAGTCGTCTCACGCGACCCGTGCAACCTTAACAGTCCAACAGTGAAAATGAGCCCAAGGCCCATTGTGCAGCCCATGTGGGCCCACACGCCCATGTGGCCCACAAAGCCCAAAATGGCCTTTGCAGTGTAAACAACATAGCCTGGCCCAATAATCACCACACGTCCGTGTGGTTTACCCGTGTGGGGGCCCACAAGCCTGTGGGGCCCACACGGCCTATTTCGGCCCAGCGTGGCCCAAAACGGCCTAAGCTCATAAAATCGCTCATGGCGGCCTCTACATTCTAACGTCCATGATTTATGCATTCGAGATACTACACGAGTGAGCGCACGCTCGTGTAGAGTCAACGATCTGTTATTTCGACTTTTGCCATTTTACGATTAGAGGTAGTGTGATTACACACCTATTCACAAAAACGTGTGAAGAATCCGCGAGTACTCCAACCCCTCACTTGAATAGATCCGCCAATATGGTTTACTTGCTGAATCCACTTGCAAGAGACTAATCGATAGGCCTTAGGGGGTTATCTGCATCCCAACAACACTTATCATCCATCAACAACTGAATAATTGTACTAGATGATAAACCACTTACCAAAACGCATAGTCCAACCTAGGAGAAAAAAAACAATCGGCCACCACCACCAATTGTCGAAAATACAAAGAATGGTAGAGGGGAAGTGTAACAATCGCTTCCTCTATCAACAACAATAAAAAGAAAGAGGTGTTTAGAAGGATAGATTCTAACAGTAGAGAGAAGCAGAAAGGGAATCATGAACACTTACTGAATGCTAGAGAACTCTCACTAGCTGAAAAAAAGATAAAAGAAAAGAGGAGAAGTATTCTGTTGATCCGCAAACTTAGAAGGAAGATAGACCCAAAAATAAATTGAAATGAGGGAAGAGTAGATGTAATCATTTTACACAATATGAGAGAAACATTTGACTAGAAACTGAAAGAATAAAGATGAAAAGAGAAGAGGGTATACGGCTACTGCTCAAAAGAGTAAGGAATAAGAGATTTTCGGTCAAAAACACCAGAATGGGCAGAATAAGAAGGGTAGAAAACTGAAAAGAAGCTAGGAGAGAAAAGCTACCAAAAAGAACAAAATTTTGGCACTAAGTGCCTATGAACTATTTTACATAAGAGAGTCCTACTTTCGGCAACAAACTACTACTCCCCCACTCCTTAATCTACTCCCCCAATCTCCCCCCCAAATCTTTTATGTATTTAATTGACCGATTCAAACTCCTTCAACTACTCCTACAATTTGGCTACACACACTCCCCTCCCCCTCAAACACTCCAACTGCCTATTAGCTTAGAGTTCTACCAGCACTCAACCTCCCACACGACACAGCACAAAATAAAATGCTCTACTGCATTGCTATGCCTCAAACCTCAAACCCCAAGAACACTCCACACGCCCCTTGCCACTAGACTAGCAAGCTTTTCATGTTATATTTTACCAAATTTTACTTAAGAGCCCTACCGACCAGAGACAGGGGTTTTATCCTTAAAAACCAAAATTTTGTGGAAGCCAGGGCTTGAACCCAGGACTTCTTAGACACTTTCAGAGCACACAACCACTAAGCCAAACACTCAATTGTGTCACTTTCTTGCACAACTAAATATTTATGAGCAGCTTCCTAACGGTCCCATACTCAAGACCTAAAACTTCTAGGCCCAAATTTAGGGCGTTACAGACTTGAGATCGAGTTACTATCAGTTGCAAGTTAAAGACTCTGATGTGGTGAAAACTACTTTTCAAATGAGGTACAAACATTATGAGTTTTTAGTTATGCCTTTTAGACTAACAAATGCAACTGCTGCTTTTATGGATTTAATGAATCAGATCTTCAAACCATATTTGGATCGATTTGTTTTCATATTTATAGATGACATTTTGATATATTACCGTGATGAATACAAGCATGTTGAAAATTTGATAATAGTGCTACAGAATTTGCGTGATAAGCAGTTGTTTGTGAAGTTCAGTAAATGTGAGTTTTGGTTGCGTGAAGTTAGTTTTCTGGGACATGTTGTGTCAGCATCGGGTATTCGGGTTGATCCGATTAAGATTTTAGTAATACTAGATTAGAAGCCTCCGAGAAATGCATCTGAAGTCTGAAGCTTTTTGGGACTTCCTGGTTATTATAGATAGTTTGTAAAAGGTTTCACTATGATTGCAACGCCGATGACGAGACTGCTTCAGAAAGATGTTAAGTTCGAGTGGTCAGAAAAGTGTCAGAAAAGTTTTGATCAATTGAAAGCCATATTGACTGAAGCTCCAGTGTTGGTTCACCATTGTAACACCCCAAACCTGGCCTAGACATTAGGGCCACATCTGAGATGTTAGATTGGAGTGAATTGTGAAAACCGCAGATTTTTATAGGAAGTTCATTAGTTCTAAAACCTTACATGTGATCTTTTGTAAACCCATTTATTCAATCCATTTTCCAAATTATAGTTTCATTTAGTAAAACATGTGTAACACCCCAAACCCGGCCTAGACGTTATGGCCGAATTTGGCATGTCACATTGAAGTGCTTTTCAAAAATTGATCTTTTCGGTAAAAATCCACTAAATGAATTTAAAATCTTTTATTAATATTTAACAAATGTTCTCGTCAAAATGTTTACCTTATTAACTATCAATTGTTATATTAGATTGATTAAAAACACGAAAGCTTTTTAAGTTGATGAAGTTTGGAACGCGTGCTTTAGAAAACATTAATGGTTTTAAAAAAAACTCATCCTTACTTAAACTAGCAGTTTTAAAAATATATATAGCCCAAAGCCCAATTAAAAATTAAATCCTCAAATGGCCTTATTACATAAGTAAAACCCAAATATAAAATCATTAGTTAAGTAAAGTGATAAGTAAATCATTTGTGATCGTGTGGCCACCTATGAGTCCCTCGCAGCTCCAAATCGTCTATGGCTAGGGATTACTTGTACAATTAAAAGAAAGGGTGAGTTTGCGAAAACTCAGTGTGTAATCCTTCAAACAGTCAGACAGTAAACAATACATGCAGAACAGTTTAGGCCATAGCCCTATTTAGTAACTGAATAATCTGGGTTTTAGCCCTATACAGTAATGGTGTGGGCCAAAGCCCGATTCAGTATCAGTACAGTGCAGTCATGTAACCCACCCCAATCTAACCAACACACCAACCGTACCAACCAACACACCATGTGGGGATTAAATCGACCCACCCAGCCAACATACTAATATAATATCGCAACAAGTCGCTAGCGATGAACGCAAAGAAGGTCGCTAATAATAGTAAACATGGCAACGCCACCAGAGCAGTAATTGTGTGGCAAAGCCACTAATACAGTACTTCCTCCAATTCAAAAACCCAACCCCATGCAGTATGTCGTGTCATAAATATTACATGTATGCAGTATGTCATACTCAAAACCTGTCATATAAATGTCATACACACATCAATTAACCTACCATTAGGGGTATATTGGTCATTTCATCAGTTAGGGGTAAAACAGCAATTTTACCCCTCTGGGGTATTTCGATCATTTAACTAATTTTGGGTCTTGGTACAGATAATGACCCTTCAAAAGGTCTACAATCGTCACGAATGACTCAGATAGCTTATGTGGCAAAAATAGTGCAAATGGGCCCAAGGCCCATTATTCACCCAAGTGGGCCCACACGTTCGTGTGGCCCATTTAGCCTAAATTCAATTGCGACTATGTGTTCACCATAACCCACTCCATTATTTTCCACTTATCATAAATTTTATCTGTGTGGGGCCCACGAGTCCATTGGGCCCACACGGCCCATCTCGGCCCAACGAGGCTCATAACGGCCCAAGCCCACGAGAACGCTCGTGGTGACCTCTATAGTCTGTCGCCCATGATTTGTGGGCTCAGCTTACCACACGAGCGTTCGCACGCTCGTGAGGCCTCAAATGCCGAAGTTTCGACTTTTTGGCTTTTCTGCTTTTTGCTGATTCACAGTAACATAGTGGTGTGAGTACACACATTTATCCAACGTTTTCACAGTAGCCAACTTGGGTGTACGATTACACACCTTCAAGCGACCCCTTGCGAAATTCCAAAAGCACCAACCTAGATTCAATCCAAATATTCAATCAGCCCTAAAATCAATAATAACAAGATTCACAAACCCTGAATCTCTATACTGTCCATACCAATAACCTTGATAAACAATAGTGCAGCCTTAAACCCTTAAATCGTTTGGCTAGACTCCCACAATTGCTGATTGACCACTAACTGCATAACCACAGATCTCGTTAGAAGGTTGATTAAGGATGTAGTTTACACCCATCAATAATAACTTGAGCAAGACAAAGGATAACTTACCGTATCCCTCAAAACCGAATACTGAATTAAGGGGCGACACAAGTGAGTGAAGTATTGCATTTGATCTAAGAGAGTAAACCGAAGGAAGATCATTAGATGGCAGTAAGGGTAATCCGAGAAAGGAAAATCGCAAAGTAACAAAAACACAACTAATTACTTACCACCAATATTTGGCTTGGTAACACAAAGAAAGGGTAATATAGGTTCGCAACAGAAATGGAGTGACAAAAAGAAAGTATGAGAAGGTTTATTTTGTGATCAGCTTGTTAGAGTTTCAGAAGGTGTGAGGAGAAGACAAGATATTCGGCTATCACTTAAGAAGAGAGGGAGAGACAAAAGCAGAGATGATCCAGAGATAGCATAATCGGTCACGCACCAAGAATGGGGTTGAAGGTCTAAGGTATTCAGTTTAGAAAAGAGGAGAAAAAGAATGCCAATTCGGCAAAGAGAAAATGTGAAGAAGAAAGGGAAAGGTTTCAAAAGAGAATTCAGCACTAGCTTTCTTGTATTCGGTAAAACAAAAGAAGAAAGACCCGAATGGTCAGAAACATACCAAAACAAAATGAGGGAACAAAAGCTCAATAGAAAACTACCAAAAACAAAATGAAAAACAAACCTATTGCTCTTATACTAATTCTGTAACACCCCAAACTCGGCCCGGACGTTATGGCCAGATCTAACTTGTCATATTGAAGTGTTTTATCGAAAAATTTGTTTTCATTGAAAACCTTTCTTTAAATATAAACTATTCCTTGTATGATAATAATTACTTTGTAAAATCTCTTTTCAGTTGCAGAAGCTTTATTTAAAATAGATGATCTACAAAAACTTGTCATTTAAAAATTGAGTTACAGAAACGTGGTATTTAAAAACAGTTATTGTTTAGGAAAAACCATGTTCTACATCCAATAAAAAAATATTAATCCTAATTTGAAATAATAACCAGAGGAAAGGCCTTACTACAATCTGGACTGAAATAACTTAAAATACTAGAAATTACATGCTAAAGAAAACAAGTCCAAGTCATCATGCTAGTTGGCCACCTCGGAGTCCCTTCTACCGTCGAACCACCTACTGAGGATCACCTGAGAAAAATAAAAGAGGGGGTGAGTTTTCGAAAACTCAGTGTGTACAACCCTCGACGAGTAACTAGCATTCATCAGTCACCATAGAATCATACATGCAATGCAATATAGTGCAACCCACCCCAATAATCCATCCGCTATACACCAACTCCATCCCCTAGTACACATCATGTGGGGATATAAATATCGACCCACCTAACCGATACACATCAATGGTAGCCTGGTTGCGGAACTACCTTCATTGCAGTAAGCTGCCAATCACATATTGGGCTTAAAAGCCGTCGGTGGATCCATGGTTGTCAAGCAACCATGCGATCCTCATATTCTTCCTCCGTTCCATAATTCCCATCCTAGATGCAACCTAAACAGAATATCGTATGTATGCAGCAGATATACGTCTAACACCCATAAATCTTACATTCACCACATAGGGGTATTTTGGTCATTTCTTTTATTTTGAGTTCTTACTTACATTGGCCCGTTAAAAAATCATGTGAGCTAAGATGAATGAATACTATGCACCAGGTAAGGTTCCAGAGAAGAGGAGGTGAGTCATTAAGACCGCTTAAGTACCAAGCTCTCCCTAGATCTAATCCTAGACATGCATATATCCGTTGCCACACCTTAACCCTATGACTTGTCCACAGTCTCAATAAATTAATTAAATTTTATGTCTATTTAAGCAGTTATCGGATACTAGGCCCAAAACCCTTTACAAAGCCCTAACAAGTCTACATACATGCATATAGCCTATTAGGCCCAATCTCATTCATATGGCCCATTAGGCCCAAATTAAATTCATTTGGCCCATTAGGCCCAAATCACATTTATATGGCCCACTAGGCCCAATATCTTTCACAGTCATGCTCTTATACGATTTTCCATCACATAGCATCAATTATCAATTTTGCCTATTATGGGCCCTACAGCCTATCGGGCGCATTTAGCCCAAGCTGGCTCAGTTGGCCAACTCACAGCCCAAGTCCATAGAATCGCCCATGGGGCCTCAGAGAACCTATTGGCTTCCCCTTATGAGTGTTCGCTCACTCGCAAGTCTATTCTAGCCAAACCCCTGGCTTTTTTGCATTTTAACTTTTCTGTATTTCGGGATTTACCAATCTACTGTGTGTGTATAGTATATGTACACACCTAGTAATTAAGCGTGCTGCAATCCCCTTAGCCTCAAACCTACAATCGATATCACTCAAGGATTAATCTCACATACTTATCAAATACTTTACCCAAAAGCTGAAGTCTCACCTTAACCTTACCTGAAACGCCAAGCCTTAATAGCTTTTCCTTGATCACTAATCACGAGTACTTCCCAGATCTGCATTAACCTTATTGTTAAAAACATAATGGGTGACTTGTATCCAACATATGTCACCCTTTTTTACTAAAGCCTATTCGGCCCACCTTTACCGAAGTGAAGAACACTTACCAAAATCTCACACCTAAGGAGCAAATTGACAGGGATCCAAAAGACTGGGATTCGATACTAATCCTACCAAAATCGATTAGAAGAAGTGAGGGATAGAGTAATCGATACTAGCTAAACTGATTGAGAGAACAAAACTTTTACACTAGTTTTGGCTGGGTGGAAAGGGTAATGGCGGCAAAGAGGATATTGGGCTCTTGAGGCTTGTATGGTAAAAGAGGTTATTCGGCATAAAGAGAATTAGAAATTGTTAAGAACTAGAGGTGAATCAAAAAGAGAACTTGAGTAGGAAAGAATGGAAAATCGGCAAAAAGAAAAAGAAGGAAGAACAAGGGATTTTGGCTTTTAGATCTTTGGAGAACAAAGTGTTTTCTGGCAACAAGGTGCGGGAGAATTCAGCATTAGCCTGGCAACCTCACATTTGACACCTATCTATAGCCTCTAGTCGAATTTCCTATCCCCTAGTTCCTAATTTGGCTCCACCTCTTTACACTCCTCATCTCCTAATTTTTCTCCCTGATAAATCTTTAATCCCCTCATCAAATTTCTCCTCTTATCACTCCCTATAGAGTTTATATCCAACGCTACCACTACCCATCTCTTAAGTAAAAAATAAATCCTTCTTTTGGGAAAGGAGGGACTCGAACCCCAAACCTCCTTGCCTTGCATGTGGCGCCACTTGCCACTCCACCACCAGGCTTTCTTGTGTCCAATTCTTACTTCATTTACTCAAAAACCCGCCTACTTGCCATCAAGGTTCTTTTATTTATTAACCTATAATTTCCTTCACCCCTAAGTTTGAATTCAACCCTTAACCAAGACCTACTATCACATAATTAACACTTGACTAGGAATGTTAAGCACAATTTTTATAGAAATAGAAAAAAAGTTTGAGATTTCGGGATTTTTGGGGCGTTACAACTCTACCCCCTAAAAGAAATTTCATCCATGAAATTTCCAACTAATAACACAGATTATCACACCACACTCCCGCTGCACACTCTAATTCCAAAATCCTTGGCATTACCTGCGACAATGCATCATCCCCCGCGGCCCGATCATACGGTCCATTCCCAGCCACGGGTGAGGCCGGAGCCTCTTCTACTCCAACACATTGGGCATATGGCCTGATGCCAGCGATCTAGCCCTAACACTTCCGTAGCCTCAGCCACGGCTTCTTGCACCTCTTCTAACACTCATCGTTGATTCACATATCATCTAGATTAGAAATTTTATGAAGTTTTAGTTAATTTTAATAATTAAGCCAATGTTTTATGAAAGTATTAAAAAGAAGGTTGTTTTCATAATTCCTCTACAGTTTCAAGATCCTGCGGGCTTCAGTTCCACTCTAACTAAAAACCTCAACATAATTATCTAAAGTATCCCACTAACTATGTACTATATATCAAATTAAACAGGCTTAAGAATAAAAGAACTTACTTGGTTCAATGTCGGAAACACGGTATGCCACACAGCAAGATTTCCTTTTTTCCAAAACATTGTGGTCCAAAATTTTTATTTTTTTAAAAAAGAAATCCAAATAATAAGGCCTACTTCATAGCTCGAGTTTTGCAACCGAGCTCTGATACCACTAAATGTAACACCCCAAACCCAGCCCGAACGTTATTGCTAGATCTAGCGTGTCACATTGAAGTGTTTTATCGAAAACCTTGTTTTCACTGAAAACCCTTCTTTAAATATAAACTATTCCTTCTTGTATGATAATAATTACTTTGTAAAATCTCTTTTCAGTTGCGGAAGTTTTATTTAAAACAGATGATCTAAGAAAACTTGTCATTTAAAAATTGAGTTGCGAAAACATGGTATTTAAAAACAGTTATTGTTTAGGAAAAACCATGTTCTACTTCCAATAAAAAAAATATTAATCCTAATTTGAAATAATAACTAGAGGAAAGGCCTAACTACAGTCCGGACTGAAATAACTTAAAATACTAGAAATTACATGCTAAAGAAAACAAGTCCAAGTTGTCTTGCTAGCTGGCCACCTCGGAGTCCCTTCTACCGTCGAACCACCTACTGAGGATCACCTGAGAAAAATAAAAGAGGGGGTGAGTTTTTGAAAACTCAGTGTGTACAACCCTCGACGAGTAACTAGTATTCATTAGTCACCATAGAATTATACATGCAATGCAATGAAGTGCAACCCACCCCAATAATCCATCTGCTATACACCAACTCCATCCCCTGATACACATCATGTGGGGGTATAAATATCGACCCACCCAATCGATACACATCAATGGTAGCCCGATTGCGGAACTACCTTCATTGCAGTAAGCTGCCAATCACATATTAGGCTTAAAAGTCGTCGGTGGATCCACGGTTGTCAAGCAACCATGCGATCCTCATATACTTCTTCCGTTCCATAATTCCCAACCCAGATGCAACCTAAATAGAATATTATATGTATGCAGCAGATATACGTGTAACATCCATAAATCTTACATTCAACACATAGGGGTATTTTGGTCATTTTTGCCCTTAAGGGCATTTTGATAATTTTCCTTTATTACGAGTTCTTACTTACCTTGGCCTGTTAACAAATCCCGTGAGCTAAGATGAATGGATGCTATGCACCAGGTAGGATTCCAAAGAAGAGGAGGTGAGTCATTAAGACCGCTTATGTACTAAGCTCTCCCTAGATCCAATCCTAGACATCCATATACCCGTTGCCACATATTAACCCTATGACATGTCCCCAGTCTCAATAAATTAATTAAGTTTTATGTCTGTTTAAGAAGTTATCAGATACTAGGCCCAAAACCTCTTACAAAGCCCTAACAAGTCTACATACATGCATATGGCCCACTAGGCCCAATCTCATTCATATGGCCCATTAGGCCCAAATCACATTTATTTGGCCCATTAGGCCCAAATCACATTTATATGGCCCATTAGGCCCAATCACTTTCACAGTCATGCTCTCATACTATTTTCCATCACATAGCATCAATTACCAGTTTTGCCTATTATGGGCCCTACAGCCTATCGGCCCATTTAGCCCAAGCTGGCCCGGTTGGCCAACTCACAGCCCAAGTCCATAGTATCGCCCATGGGGCCTCAGATAACCTATCGAGTTCCCCTTACGAGTGTTCACGCACTCGCAAGTCTATTGTAGCCAAACCTTCTGCTTTTCAGCATTTCGACTTTTTAGTATTTCGGGATTTATCGATCTACTGTGTGTGTGCAGTGTATGTACACACCTGGTAATAAAGTGTGCAGCGATCCCCTTAGCCACGAACCTATAATCGATATCACTCAAGGATTAATCTCACATACTTATTGAATACTTTACCCAAAAGCCGAAGTCTCACCTTAACCTTATCTGAAACGCCAAGCCTTAATAGATTTTCCTTGATTACTAATCATGAGTACTTCCCAGATCTGCATTAACCTTATCGTTAAAAACATAATGGGTGACTTGTATCCAACATATGTCACCCTTTTTTACTAAAGCCTATTCAACCAATCCTTACCGAAGTGAAGAACACTTACCAAAATCTCACACCTAAGGAAGAAATCGGTAGGGATCCAAAAGGCTGAGATTTGATATTAATCCTACCAAAACTGATTAGAAGAAGTGAGGGACAGAGTAATCGATACTAGCGAAACTGATTGAGAGAACAAAACACTTACACTAGTTTTGGCCGGGTGGAAAGGATAGTGGTGGCATAGAGGATATTCGGCTCTTAAAACTTGCATGGTAAAAGATGTTATTTGGCATAAAGAGAATTAGAAATTGTTAAGAACCAGAGGTCAATCAAAAAGAGAACTTGAGTAGGGAAGAATGGAAAATCAGCACAAAGAAAATGAAGGAAGAACAGGGGATTTCAGCTTTTAGATCTTTGGAGAACAAAGTGTTTTCTGGAAATAAAGTAAGGGAGAATTCGGTATTAGCCTGGAAATCTCACATTTGGCACCTATATATAGCCTCTAGTCAAATTTCCTATCCCTTAATTCCTAATTCAGCTCCACCTCCTTGCACTCATCATCTCCTAATTTTTCTCCCTGATAACTCCTTAATCCCCTACTCAAATTTCTCCTCTTATCACTCCCTATAGAGTTCATATCCAATGCCACCACTGTCCATCTCTTAAGTAAAAAATAAATCTTTCTTTTAGGCAAGGAGGGATTCGAACCCCAAACCTCCTTGCCTTGCATGTGACGCCACTTGCCACTCTACCACTAGTCTTTCTTGTGTCCAATTCTTCCGTCATTTATTCAAAAACCCACCTACTTGCCATCAAGGTTCTTTTATTTATTAACCTATAATTTTCTTCACCCTTAAGTTTGAACTCAACCCTTAACCAAGACCTATTATCACATAATTAACACTTGACTAGGAATGTTAAGCATAATTTTTATCGAAACTGAAAAGAAAATAAAGTTTTGGATTTCGAGATTTTTTGGGGCGCTATAAATTCGGCAGAACCAAAGGAAAAGAGAAGTTCCCAAAGTGTTTCCCCAAAGTGCTAAATAGACATCCCTAAAGAAACCCAAATTTGGCCAACATCTTCCCACCCAAACTCCACGATTTTCTCCCCGTTATCTCTCCACCTTTTCCTCCTCCAAATCCCTACCAACCTTTATCCAAATCTCTTTTGACCAAGTCTCCAACCACCTCTGTATAGTTTGAATCAAACTCCACCTCTCACGCCATAGAGACATAAAATAAAATCCCCTTTGCATTACCTGGGATTCGAACCTATGCCCTCTCAAGTGCTCCACATGCTTCTTGCCATTAAGCCACAAGGATTTTTGTAAAATCAAACAACCACAATTATTTATAAAGCCCATGTGCTAGTATACAGATTCTTTTAAGAGCAAAATCAAAAATTCTGCAAAAGTTAAAGCTTGAACCCAGGACTTCTCAGACACTCCCAACACCTCCAAATCACCTAGCCATTAAAGTAAACATGGAATTTATGCCAAAACATGCAAAATTACAGACCCTATATTTTTGGGGCGTTACAACTCTACCTCCTAAAAGAAATTTTGGCTCGAAATTTACCTAGTCAAAATAAGTGAGGGTATTGTTGTCGCATCGCCTCCTCTAGTTCCCACGTAGCTTCTTCTGAACCGTTATTACACCATAGCACTTTGACCAGTGGGACAGATTTCTTCTTTAATACCTTAACGTCACGATCCAGTATCAGCACCAGTTCTTCCTCGATAGTTAGATCAGGTCTAATCTCAATTTCCTCAACTAGCACTATGTGTGAGGGATCAGAGCAGTATCGCCTCAACATGGAGACGTGAAACACATCACGAATTTTGTCTAATTCAGGAGGCAACTCGAGTTGATAGGTGACCGATCCCACACAAATTAATACCTGGTAAGGTGCGATGAATCTAAGGCTCAGTTTGCCTTTTTGTCCAAATCTTAGAACTTTCTTCCATGGTGAGGCCTTCAGAAAGACATAATCCTCTACAGAGTACTCGATCTCTTTACACTTTAAGTTTGCATAAGACTTCTTCCTATTAGATGCTTCCTTTAACCGACCTCGAATCAACTTCACCTTTTCTTCAGTATCAGAAACCAACTCTGGCCCCAAAACTCGCCACTCACCCAGCTCAGTCCAACATGTAGGGGTACGACACCTACGACCATATAGTGCCTCGTACAATGCTATCTGAATATTGGACTGATAGATGTTGTTATATGCGAATCCTGCTAACAGCAAGTAGTCCTCCCAGCTGCCTCAAAAATCTATTACACAACATCTTAACATGTCCTCCAGTATCTGAATTACCCTATCTGACTGACCATCTATCTGAGGATGGAACGTAGTACTGAAGTCCAACCTCGTACCCAAAGCCTCATGTAACTTCTTTCAGAACCGAGATGTGAATCTAGGATCTCTGTCTGAAATGATAGAAACTGGTACCCTATGCAGTCTTTCAATCTCATCCACGTACAATTTAGTTAACTTCTGTAATTAATACTCAGTGCGGACCGGTATAAAGTGGGCTGATTTAGTCAATCGATCTACAATAACCCATACCGAATCCTTTTTAGTCGGCATTAAGGGTAGCCCACTTACAAAATCCATGGTTACCCTCTCCCACTTCTAGAGTGGAATCTTTACTGGCGGTAGTAACCTAGAAGGCAGTTGATGCTCAGCCTTAACTTGCTGGCATGTCAAGCACTTACCCACGAAATCAATAACCTCGCGCTTAAGCTCTGGCCACCAATACAGCTCACGAAGATCTCGATACAACTTATTTCTGCCAGGATACATAGCATACAGACTACTATACGCTTCTCACAGTATAGACTGCCTCAAATCAGAATCCCTCGGTATACAAACTCTCCCACGAAAACATAGTACTCCCTCACTATTTAGCCCAAAATCTACAGTCTCTCTATTCTGAACTAATCAGAAATGAGGAATCAATGACTCATCCAACAACTGTTTCTCATTAATTTGATCAGTTCAGGTCGGTCTTATTTGAAGCTCAGCCAACAAGCTACCGTCATCTAATAGGCTGAGACGAGCAAACATTGCTCTCAAATCAGATACAACTCTACGACTCAATGCGCCAGCTACCATGTTAGCCTTACCAGGGTGGTACTCAATTGAACAATCATAATCCTTAAGCAACTTTATCCACCTTCGTTGCCTATGGTTCAACTCCTTCTAAGTAAGGAGGTACTTGAGGCTTTTATGATCTGTATTAATAATAGACTTCTCACCGTATAAGTAATGCCTCTAAATCTTCAGTGTAAAAACCACTGCAGCCAACTCCAAGTCATGAGTGGGGTAATTCACCTCGTGAGGCTTAAGCTGATGAGACGCGTAAGCAACCACCTTACCCTCTTGCATCAACACACAACCCAATCCAATATGCTATGCATCACTATAGACAATGAATTCCTTCCTATACTCTAGTTGTTTTAAACTAGGGGCCTAAGTTAGAACTTTCTTCAGTTTCTCAAAACTCTCTTGCTGCTTATCAGTCCAATTAAACAGTACCCTTTATACAGCAACATAGTCAGAGGTGCAGCAATCAGTGAAAACCCCTCAACAAAACGTCTGTAATACCAAGCCAGACCCAGAAAGCTTTGAATCTCAGATACCATTTTTTGGTGGTTTCCAATACCATACGGCTTCAATTTTTTGGGGATCAACCCTAATTCCCTCGACAGACACCACGTGACCCAGAAATGTCACTTCTCGCAGCCAAAACTCACACTTGCTAAACTTTGTGTATAGCTGCTTTTCCCTTAAAATTTGCAAAACAACATGGAGATGTACATCATGATCCACCTCAGTTCTTGAATACACCAGGATATCGTCTATAAACACAACTACAAATTGATCCAGATAGGGCTGGAATACTCGATTCATCATATCCATGAAAGCAGCCGGTGCATTCGTCAACCCAAACGACATCACTAGAAACTCATAGTGACGATAATGAGTCCTAAACACAGTCTTATACACATCAGCCTCCTTAACCCTTAGCTAATGGTATCTAGATCGAAGATCTATCTTGGAGAAAATCGAAGCTCCGCGCAGTTGGTCAAACAGATCATCTATCCTCGATAAAGGGTACTTGTTCTTAATAGTCAATTTGTTTAGTTGACGATAATCGATGCACATGTGCATGGATCCATCCTTCTTCTTCATGAATAACACTGGTGCTCCCTAAGAGGACACACTCGGTCGAATGAATCCTCGGTCCAGTAGCTCTTGAATTTGAGCTTTTAACTCCACTAGCTCCTTCGGTGCCATCCTATAAGGGGTGAGCTATTCCAGGTAGGAGCCCAATACCAAATTCAACCTCACGGTTTGGAGGTAACCCAGGAAGCTCTTTAAGAAATACATCTGAAAACTCCTTAACAGTTCTGACATCTCCAACAGAAGGACCTTTAGAATTAGAAATACTAGCATAAACTAAAATTGTCTCGCAACCCTTGCGAACCAGTTTCTCGGCCCTTAACGCTGAAATTATGTTAGACAGATAAACTCTTCACTCCCCTATCACAGTCACCTCCTCATCCTCAGTAGACTTCAACACCATACGCTTAGCAATGCAATCCAATTTTGCATGGTGTTTCACTAGTCAATCTATGCCCAATATAATATCAAACTCTCCAAACGGCAGTTCCATCAAATCCGCCGAAAAGATAACCCCTTGGACCTCTAGAAGCATGTCTATGAACAACTTACTCACCCTAACCGACTGTCCCAGTGGACTCAACATAGTTATCTCACTAACAGTATTTTCAAACTAAATACCCAGCGCTCCAAACACAGTGCATGCAACATACGAGTGTGTAGACCCAATGCCAATTAAAGCAGTGTATGGTACATTATAAATCAGGAACGTACCAGTTATGATGTCAGAGGCGTCACCATCCTCTCGGCGACGAACAGCATAGACCAAGGCTGGCTGTCTCACCTCAGTGTTACCAGCACCTCTCCCAGTGCTCCACGACCTCATCCTAAACCATTTCCACCTCTGGCCTATCCACGGCCTCTTGGTGGCTGCTGACAACCTCTCCTGACTGAACATGGCCCTAACCTATAGCTTGCATCTAAATTGGCCTCTGAGTATAGTTTTTAACCTGATGATCCATGGACCCACACCGGAAGCATGCCCCAGTTCGTTTCCAACACTTACCCTGGTGAGCTCTTCCACAATCAGTGCAAGGCTACAGTCTTGCAGTAATAATAGGAACCGCTCAGACTGGCCCATCAAATCTGGCCCTCTTTATAGGCCTTCTAAAAGAACTCGAAGGTCCAAAATCCCTCTTATTTCTATCTCTATCTTTCTCGCGGTTCTGGCGCTCAGAGCACTTCACATCCTCCGTAATTTTTACTTTCTCAACAAGGGCAGCAAAGTCTCACTCCCTCTACGGAGCTATCAATACACATAACTCATCCCGGAGGCCATCCTCGAATTGCACACATTATTCATACTTAGTTGCAACTATCCCGCGAGCATACCGACTCAGGTGTAGAAACTCTACCTCGTACTCTGCCACAATCTTATTCCCCTGGGTCAAGTTCAGAAATTCCTTCCTTCAAGCGTCCACATAACTTGCGCCCGCATACTTCCCTAAAAAGGCCGCTTTGAAGAAATCCTATGTCAAACGGTTGGCCTGCGTACCATTTCTCACGGTGAACCACCATTGGTAGGCCTCATCTTACAGTAAAGACATTGCTCCTTTTAATTTTTACTCCATAGTATAGTCAAGGTCGTCCATTATCTGCTTGGTAGCCTCCAACCAATACTCCGCCACACTTGGGGCTACACCAGAAACACCCCTGAAGATTTTCACTCTATTAGACCGAAGTCGCTTAGACATTGACCCTCGACTAGTACTCGCTCCAGCAACCCATTCAAGAACACGTAGCATTGTTTGGGATAGAGCATCATCCCCAGCTATTCGGTCATGAGACCCTGTCTCCGTTACTTGTGAGGTTGGTACCTCTCTAGCAGACATGTGACCCGATGCTGAAGACCCAGCTCTAACACTTTCTCGGCCTCTACCGTGGCCTCGTGTACCCCTTCCGCGAGTACCTCTTGTGCTCATTTCGATAGCATATTATCTGATTAAAAGTCTTATGTATCAATTTATAATTTTAGTAATTATTAACAAGGTGTTATGAACGATAGTAATTAGGATTTTTTTTCGCATAACAGAATCTTACTACAATTTTTAGTCTTCTATAGTCTCAGTTTACTTTAACTAAAGAGTTTTAGTGTAGTCCTACTACTCATAGTAGTCCCTCAATAATACATTTCAGTCTATAATAATAAACAGTGTCAGAAAACTTACAGATTTGGTGCTGGAGACTTGGTGTGCCACATTTCCAATCACAACATTTAAAAATCAAATTTTCAAAACCCATTCCACAGTCGATTTTTGCAAACCTGGCTCTGATACTACTAAATTTAACACCCCAAACTCGGTCTAAACATTATGGCCGAATCTGGCGTGTCACATCAAACTATTTTTCAAAATTGATCTTTCCGGTAAAAATCCACTAAATGAATTTAAAACCTTTTATTAATATTTAACAAAGGTTCTCATCAAAACGTTTACCTTATTAACCGTCAACTGTTATATTAGATTGATTAAAAACGCGAAAGCTTTTTAAATTGACTAGCAGTTTTAAAAATATATATAGCCTAAAGCCCAATTAAAAATTAAATCCTCAAATGGCCTTATTACATAAGTAAAACCTAAATATAAAATCATTAAATAATTGAAGTCATAAGTAAATCATTTGCGATCGTGTGGCCACCTCTGAGTCCGTCGCAGCTCCAAATCGTCTCAGGTTGGGGATTACCTGTACAATTAAAAGAAAGGGTGAGTATGCGAAAACTCAGTGTGTAATCCTCAAGCGACAATGATAGTAAAAGCAAGACATGCAGTAAGCAGTTTAGGTCAGTAGCCTATTTAGTAATTGATCGATGCGGGCTTTAGCCCTACACGAGAATGATTGTGTCGGCCTAAGCCCGATTCAGTTTAAGTACAGTGCAGTCATGTAACCTACCCCAATCCAACCACACCACCCGTACCAACCAACCCACTATGTGGGGATTAAATCGACCCACCCAGCCAACACAACAATATCACAGCGAAGCTGCCAATAGTAACGTTGCAAGGCTGCTAATAACAATAAACGTGGTAAAGCCACCAGAGTAAGAATTATGTGGCAAAGCCACTAATACAGTACTTCCTCCAATTCAGAAACCCAACCCCATGCAGTATGTCGTGTCATAAATATTACGTGTATGCAGTATCTCATACTCAAAACCAGTCATATAAATGTCATACACACATCAATTAACCTACCATTAGGGGTATATTGGTCATTTCGTCAGTTAGGGGTAAAACAGTAATTTTACCCCTCAGGGGTATTTCAATCATTTAACTAATTTTGGGTCTCAGTACAGATGACAACCCATCAAAAGGTCTACAGTCATCACAAATGACTCAGATGGCCAATGTGGCCAAAATAGTGTAAATGGGCCAAAGGCCCATTATTCAGCCCAAGTGGGCCCACACACTCGTGTGGCCCATTTAGCCCAAATTCAATCGCGACTATGTGTTCATCATAGCCCACTCCATTATTTTCTACTTACCGTAAATTTTATTCGTATAGGGCCCACGGGTTTATTTGGCCCACACAACCCATCTCGGCCCAACGAGGCCCATAATGGCCCAAGCTCACAACAAAGTATGAGAAGGTCTATGCTGTGATCGGCTTTTCAGAGTTTTAGAAGGTGTAAGAAGAAGACAAGATATTTGGCTATCACTTAGGAAGAGAGGGAGAGGCAGAAGCAGAGATGACCTAGAGATAGCATAATCAGTCACGCACCAAGAGCGGGGTTGAAGGTTGAAGGTATTCAGTTTAGAAAATAGGAGAAAAAGAATGCCAATTCGGCGAAGAGAAAATGTGAAGAAGAAAGGAAAAGGTTTCAAAAGAGAATTCGGCACTAGCTATCTTGTATTCGACAAAACAAAAGAAGAAAGACCCGAATGGTCAGAAACATACCAAAACAAAATGAGGGAACAAAAGCTCAAGAGAAAAGCTACCAAAAACAAAATGAAAAACAAACCTATTGATCCTATACTAATTCGGCACACCCAAAGGAAAAGAGAAGTTCCCAAAGTGTTTCCTCAAAATGCCGAATACACATCCCCAAAGAAACCCAAATTCGGCCAACACCTTCCCACCCAAACTCCACGATTTTCTCCCCCTTATCTCTCCACCTTTTCCTCCTGCAAATCCCTACCAACCTTCACTCAAATCCCTTTTGACCAAGTCTCCAACCACCTCTGCAGAGTTTGAATCAAACTCTACCTCTCATGCCACAGAGACATAAAATAAAATCCCCTTTGCATTACCTGGGATTCGAACCCATGCCCTCTCAGGTGCTCCACACACTTCTTGCCACTAAGCCACAAGGCTTTTTGTGACATCAAACAACCATAATTATTTATAAAGCCCATGTGCCAGTATCTAGATTCTTTTAAGAGCAAAATAAAAAATTTTGCAAAATCCGGATCTTGAACCCAAGACTTCCCAGACACTCCTAACACCACCAAATCACCTAGCCAGTAAAGTAAACATGGAATTTATGCCAAAACATGCAAAATCACAGACCTTATATTTTTGGGGCATTACAACATGTCTCATACTAGGTCAACATTATACTTTAAAACATTGTCATTATGGAAGCTCTTAGATCAAGTTACGTAGTATGATAGTTAAAAACCATTTACTGTTTAAAAAACCCGAATCCTACGGCTAACAGATATAAATCAATTTAGCAAAATCCCCAAATCAAAATAAAACTTAAAACGGCCTTATTACACAAAATACCCCAAATAAAAATACTTTTACTAAAAACAAAATGACATTATAACCGGTGGTGTGGCCATCTCCGAGTCCCTCGCAGCACCGACCCGCCTAAGGATTACCTGCACCGTTAAGCAGAAAAGGTGAGTTATGAAACTCAATGTGTAATCCCTAACTATCAAATAGTCAAACATACAGTGCGGTACAGTCTGGCCGAAGTCCATATCAGTAGCCATATTAGTGTGGGCCTTAGTCCAATTCAATACAATATCAGAATGCATATAGAGATCCTACCCATCCATCCTCTACACGTCCAGCCCTATACTATGTGGGGATAAAATCGACCCATCTATCCCTACACTCCAGAATATAGTACCGGTCTCGGCACTTACAGTTTTTGTAGCAGAGCTGCCAGTATAGGCTTATAGCCTTTCAGTACACTTCCTCCAATAGTATACATCCCACCCCATGCAATGCAACAAAATATAAATGTACATACGATTAATATGGCATGTTTAAATAGTCATACATCACGTAGGGGTATATCACTCATTTTATATATTAAGGGTTTAGGTACCGACCCAACAGTAGGTCTACAGTTGTCTCGTGCGACCCGTGCAACCTTAGCAGTTAAACAGCACAAATGGGCGTAAGCCCATCATACGGCCCATATGGGCCCACACACTCATGTGGCCCAATAAGCCTAAATAATGGCCTTAGCCGTGTATACAACACAGCCAGCCCAATAGTGCTCACAAATCCATGCGGTTTGCTTATGCAGGGCCCACGAGCTCGTGGGGCCCACACAGCCTATTTCGGCCTAACGTGGCCCAAAATGACATGCGCCCACGAGATCGCTCGTGGTGGTTTCTACTGTCACAAGCTCACATTTATTCGCTTAGACAACCACATGGGCAAACGTACGCTTGCGTGGAATCGACAGTAATGGTTTTTCGACTTTTACCGTTTTAACGATGGAAGTAGTGTGATTACACACCTGATTGCGAAAATGCTCTATTGGCCCACGAATACTCCACACCTATCAGAGTTAGAAGTTCGGTTAGTCACTTTTTAACATTAGGGTTCAACACCCTCTCTTTTTACTCATAATCCAACTAACAATAATACTTGCCTTGACTGGCCAACTGTGGCTTAGTCTTCCTAGATCACTGACTAAACTTGGTCCCTTGCTCCTTGCCGAAAGTCTACGTTATCAGTGAAATCCATTAACATAATCGCCCAACACAAGGCTTGAAACATCAAGTACTATCACATAGAAACCAAAATCATTAGCACAGGGGAAAAGAGCATTCGACCACACCCAGGAATGTAAGCCTACATGCCACAATTGAACGTGATAACCATAATAAAGTTACCATCGATTGAAAGATGAGGAAAGGTTTCGTACGTATGATTATCACTTACAACTCCTCCACTCCTCGAGAGACTAAGAACCCACGAACACCACATAAGAGAAGGGAGATGAGATTTGGCAATAACAACAGAAAAGTAATCGGCCAAATAGTGCAAGAGGGAAAAGGCTTGATAAGAGTTGAGAGAAACAAGAAGAGACCGAGTGCTTACCAATTTTCCAGAGATCACTTGCAACAATAGAACTAAACAGAGGAGTACTAAATCTGGTCGATATGCCTAGATGAAAAAAGAGGAAAGAAAAGATGTAATTGGTTAAGGAGGTGGTCAAATAAGCAAAGGGAAAAAGAAGAGATTCAGTTAAGACCAAAGCTAAAAGCCGAAAAGGGTTTGAGAGAGAAGAAAGAAGAGTATTCGACAATAATAAGTCTCAAGGGGAATGGCAGCTAAGGAAGTAGAGAGAAAAGAACAGAACCCGAAATAGCCCCAAAAAGAAAAGTACCTGTATGCACTAGCCAACTCAATTTCAGAAATAAAGTCGCCAAAAAAGGAAGGAAAAGGAAAAACGAGAGAAACGTAGCAATAGGTAGAAAGAGTGGAAAATTAAAACTCCCCACACTTTTGGCACCCAAAAGCCTATGATCGAATTAGTACCAAGGGAAACCTACTTTCGGTCAACTTCTACCACTCCCTCCACTCCATTATCCCCTCCTCATCTTTCTCCCCAAATCATTCCTCACAACCTTTAACCAAAAAATTCAAACCCCTTTCAAACTCCCCCTAAATTTTGGCCACACACCTATTCCCCCTGTAACGCCCCAAAAATCTCGAAACCCAAAAATCCTAAAATCGTGAAATTTTTTTATGCTTAGCAATCTTGGTTAAGTGTTAATTACACAAAGGTAGGTCTCAGACAAGGTTTGAGTTTGAATTAGAAGGTAGAAAAAATCATAATTTAATTATTAAAAGAATCAGGGTTGGCAAGTAGTTGGGGTTTTAAATAAAGATAAGGGAAAATAACATCAAAAAGCCTTATGGTGGAATGGCTAAGTGACGCCACTTAGAGTGTAGGAAGGTGGCGTTAGTGGCTAGCAATGAGATCCTAGGTTCGAATCATAGCTTAGTATTTTTAGGAGTTTAATTTTGGCCTTCTAGAAGGTTAGAAGTGGCATGAAGATAGACTCTAAGGGGAGTGTTCAAGAGAGAAAATTAAGGAAAGGATAAAGGGGTTATCAGGAAAAAAATGAGGAGATGAGAATGGGGGAGTGATGGAGCCAAATGGGAAACTGAGGGCCAGGTAATTCGGCTATAAGGGCTATAAATAAGTGCCGAATGCAGGGTTGCCAGGCTAGTGCCAAATTTCCTTCACCCTGTTACCGGAAACCCTTTTCCATAAAAGCCAAAAACCTTTTATTTTCTTCCTTTTCTTTCTGCCGATTTCTCCAAAAGCGGAAAACCCTTGTTCTCTTTTTATTTTTCTTGTGCCGATTTCTTTATTTCACCTTTGGGTTTAGCCGATTCTTCATCCTCTCTCCCTTGGTGCCGAATAAGCAATTGTGCCATTCAGATCTCTAGAGCCAAATACTCTTTGACGAAATCTAATGTAAGTGTTACTCTTCCAATCAGTTTGCTTTGCTATGTATCGAATATTGTCCCTTACTCTTTCTAATCTACTGTGGTAGGGAATTAGTATCGGATCTCGGATCTTAGCTCTTTGCCAAAATTGCTCTTTAGGTGTTTGCGATCTTGATAAGTATTCCTCTCCCATTGGCTAAGGTGGCTGATTGTTTATAGTTAAGGTAAGAGGACTTGTGTTGGATACGAGTCATCTATTATTCTGTTTTAATAGTTAAGATTGGTGTAGATTTAGGAATTGATCGTGGTTAGGGATTTAAGAAGGGGTTGTTATACTTATCGCGCAAGGTTTGGGGCTCAAGAGATTGCATCACGCTTGCTTACTAGGTGTGTACATACACTGCACACACACTATGAATCAGCAAAAGCTGAAATGCTAAAACACCGAAATGCCGAAATGTCGAAATGCTGAAAAGTCGAAAGTGTGGCTTCGGTAGTCTTCTGAGTGTACGAACACTCATAAGGAAGATACTGATAGGTTACCTGAGACCCACGGGTGATTCAGTGGGCTTGGGTTGTGATTTGGCCATACGGGCCGAAATGGGCTAAATGGGCTCGATGGGCCGTTGGGCCCATAATAGGCAAAAATCAAATATTAATGGTATGTTATGGGAATTTGTATGCGTGCATGAATATTAATGTGACTGGGCCAAGCGGGCCATATAAATGTGATTTGGGCCTAATAGGCCATATACAGGTGATTTGGGCCTAATGGGCCATATGAATATGATTGGGCTTAATGGGCCAGATGCAGGTATGTGACTTTGTTTGGGCTTTGTAAGGGGTTTTAGGCTTGGCATATGATAACTACATAAGACTTAATTAATATTTTACGACC
This sequence comes from Gossypium anomalum, assembly GCA_025698475.1. Lineage (NCBI taxonomy): Eukaryota > Viridiplantae > Streptophyta > Magnoliopsida > Malvales > Malvaceae > Gossypium > Gossypium anomalum. Next base: position 22,808,705 of record CM046960.1, on the reverse strand, counting down.
GTGGACAGGTCAAAGGGTTAAGGTGTGGCAACGGGTATATGCATGTCTAGAATTGGATCTAGGGAGAGCTTGGTACTTAAGCGGTCTTAATAACCCACCTTCTCTTCTCTGGAATCCTACCTGGTGTATAGTATTCGTTCATCTTAGCTCATGATACTTGTTAACGAGCCAAGGTAAGTGGAAACTATAATTAAGGAAAATTACCGAAATGCCCCTAAAGGCAAAAATGACCAAAATACCCCTAGGTGTTGATTGTAAGTTTTATGGATGTGACATGCATCCATATGATGTTCTACTTAGGTTGCATATGCGATGGGAATTATGGAACAGAGGGAGTATATGAGGGTCGCATGGTTGCTTGACAACCGTGGATCCACCGACAGCTTTTAAGCCCAATATGTGATTGGCATCTTACTGCAACTTGGGTAGTTCAGCAACTGGGCTACTATTGATGTGTATTGGTTGGGTGGGTCGATATTTATATCCCCACAGGCTGTGAAAACGGGGACGAAGCAAAAGTGTACCGGTTGGATTATTGGGGTAGGTTGCACTGTATTGCATTGCATGTTTGATGTATGATGACTTTTGAATGCTTATTTTCGTTGAGGGTTCTACACACTGAGTTTGCAAAAACTCACCGCATCTTTTATTTTATTTTCAGGTGATGCTCAGTAGAAGGTTCAATGTTTGGAGGGACTCTGGGTGGCCAGCTAGCAAGACAATTTAGATTTTTTTTTTTCATTTTAAAGCATATATGTTTCTGGTTATTAAGTGATTTTAGACTGGATTGTAATAAGTCTTTCCATTTGGTTATTATTTGGATTATTATTTTTATGTGACGTAACTATAAGAAGTTGAGCATGGTTTCTTCATCCATAGTATGTCTCTTCTACGTTTCCGCAACTACATTTTAAAATGACATGTTTTCATAAAATCATATATTTTAAACAAGTGGTTGAAAGGAGTTTTTCAAAAAAAGGTAGTTAAGGTTTCTTTTATTTTAAGAAGGGTTTTCAATGAAAACACGATTTTTGCTAAAAGAATTCAATGTGATGTGCCAGATTCAGCCGTAATGTCCGGGCTAGGTTTGGGTTGTTACATTTAATGGTATCAGAGCCCAATTGCAAGACTCAGGCTGTGAATTGGGCCTTATTACTTGGTTTCTTTTTGTGTTTAAAAAAATTTTGATTGAATCACAATGTTTTGTGAAAAGGGAAGTCTTGCTGAGCGGCACATTGAGTCTCCAACGTCGAACCAAGTAAGTATTCTTATTCTTAAATTTATTTAAATTGTTATATAGTAGTTAGCTAGAGGGCTACTTTAAGTGATCTTGTTAGAATGGAACCAAAGCCCACAGGAACTTGAACCTGTAGAGGATTTTCGAAAATAATCTTCTCTTAAATAATTTGCATAAAACATCAGGTTAATTATTAAACTAACTAAAAATTTATAAAATTTTTAATCCAGATAATACGCGAATCGACGATGAGTGCTAGAAGAGGTGCAAGGTGTTAGGGCTAAATCATTGGCATCGGGCCATACGCCCGATGCTGGAGTACAAAAGGCTCCAGCCTCACTTGTGGCTAGGAATGGACTGTATGATCGGGCAGCGGGAGAAGATGCGTTGTCACAGGCAATGCTGAGGATTTTTGAAAGGGTCGCTAGGCCTAACAATGCACTGGAAATCGGGGGTCCATTCCAGAGTGGCTTCAATTGAACGGGACTGAGATCTTTAAGGGCGTGGCTGGCGTGGCTCCTAGCATGGCAGAATATTGGTTGGAGGCCACTGAAAGTATAATGGAGGACCTGGACTGTTCACCAGAACAAAAGTTAAAAGGAGCCGTGTCACTACTTAGGGAAGAAGCCTACCAGTGGTGGCTGACAGTGAAAGAGGGCACCAAACCAGATGGGGTCACTTGGAGTTTTTCAAAGCTGCATTTCAAGGGAACAAATCAGTGGCAGAGTATGAGGCAGAGTTTCTACGCCTTAGTAGGCATGCGAGAGTAATGGTGGCAACGGAGTATGAGCGTTGCGTTAGGTTTGAGGATGGACTTAGAGATAGCCTTAGGGTATTGATAGCTCCACAAAGGGAACGAGTTCTCTGAATTGGTGGAGAAAGCAATAATAGCAGAGGAGGTTAAGCGCACTGAGCGTTTAAATCGGGAAAAAGAAATGGGTAAGAACAAGAGGGAGGTTGAGACTCCTGGTGTTGAACAGAGGCCTAGGGCTAGGGCCAGAGTTAATGAGCCTGTTAGAGCAGGGCCCCCTGCTATTAATCTAGGGGTGCCACCTTGTGCTGATTTTGGGAAAGGTCATGTAGGCGAGTGTTGGAAGAGGATGAGAGCTTGTTTAACTTGTGGATCTAAGGAGCATAGGATCAGGAATTGCCCTAGAATACCGAGACAGGTGCCAGACATAGGCTGAAGTGGTGCTCAGCTACCGAGGGGTGGTCAGCAATCGCCAAGAGGCCGTGATCAGGCCAGGGGTGGAAATAGTTTGGGTCGTAGAGCACCGGGCAGAGGTGCTGGTCATGCTGAGGCGAGGCAGCCAGCTTCGGTCTATGCAATACGTCGTCAAGAGGATAGAGACGCTCTAGAGGCGAATAATGGTACGTACTTACCATTGGGTGCTATTTACTTGAGTTGGAATTAGAGTGCGCAGTGGAAGTGTGGTGTGGTAGTCTGTGTTAGTAGTTGGGAATTTTGAGGACGAAATTTTGTTTAGGGTGGTAGAGTTGTAACGCCCTAAAAATCCCGAAACCCAAAAATCTTAAAATCGTGAATTTTTCTTTTTGTGCTTAGCAATCCCGGTTAAGTGTTAATTATGCAAAGGTAGGTTTCAGACAAGGTTTGAGTTTGAATTAGGAGGTAGAAGAAATCATAATTTAATTATTAAAAGAATCAGGGTTGGCAAGTAGCTTTAAATACAGATAGGGAAAATAACATCAAAAAGCCTTGTAGTGGAGTGGCTAAGTGACGCCACTTAGAGTGTACGGAGGAGGCGTTAGCGGCTAGCAAGGAGATCCTAGGTTCGAATCGTAGCTTAGTATTTTTAAGATTTTAATTTTGGCCTTCTAGAAGGTTGGAAGTGGCGTGAAGATGGACTCTAAGGGGAGTGTTCAGGAGAGAAAATTAAGGAAAGAATCAAGGGGTTATCAGGGAGAAAAACGAGGAGATGAGAATGGGGAAGTGATGGAGCCAAATAGGGAACTAAGGGCCAGGTAATTCGGCTATAAGGGCTATAACTAAGTGCCGAATGCAGGGTTGCCAGGCTAATGTCGAATTTTCTTTACCCTATTACCGAAAACCCTTTTCCTTAAAAGCCAAAAACCCTTTTATTTTCTTCCTTTTCTTTCTGTCGATTTCTCCAAAAGCCGAAAACCCTTGTTCTCCTTTTATTTTTCTTGTGCTGATTTCTTTGTTTCACTTTTGGGTTTAGCCGATTCTTTTTCGTCTCTCCCTTGGTGCCGAATAAGCAATTGCGCCTTTCAGATCTCTAGAGCCGAATACGAATCTAGCGTAAGTGTTACTCTTCCAATCGGTTTACTTTACTAAGTATCGAATATTGTTCCTTACTCTTTCTAATCGACTGTGGTAGGAAATTAGTATCGAATCTCGGATCTTAGCTCTCTGCCAAAATTGCTCTTTAGGTGTTTGCGATCTTAGTAAGTATTCCTCTACCATTGGCTAAGGGTGCCGATTGTTTATAGTTAAGGTAAGAGGACTTGTGTTGGATACGAGTCATCTATTATTCTGTTTTAATAGTTAAGATTGGTGCAAATCTGGGAGTTGATCGTGGTTAGGGATTTAAGAAGGGGCTGTTATACTTATCGCGCAAGGTTAAGGGCTAAGAAGATCGCATCACGCTTGCTTACCAGGTGTGTACATACACTGCACACACACTATGAATCGGCAAAAGCCGAAATGCCAAAATGCCGAAATGCCGAAAAGCTGAAAGTGTGGCTTCGGTAGTATTGCGAGTGCGTGAACACTCATAAGGAGGAGACTGATAGGTTGCCTGAGACCCACAGACGATTCAGTGGGCTTCGGTTGTGATTTGGCCATACGGGCCGGAATGGGCTAAATGGGCCCGATGGGCCGTTGGGCCCATAATAGGCAAAAATCGAATATTGATGCTATGTTATGTGAATTTGTATGCGTGCATGAATATGAATATGACTGCGCCAAGCGGGCCATATAAATGTGATTTGGGCCTAATGGGCCATATACAGGTGATTTGGGCCTAATGGGCCATATGAATATGATTGGGCTTAATGGGCCAGATGCACGTATGTGACTTTGTTTGGGCTTTGTAAGGGGTTTTGGGCCTAGCATATGATAACTACATAGGACTTAATTAATATTTTGCGACCGTGGACAGGTCAAAGGGTTAAGGTGTGGTAACGGGTATATGCATGTTTAGTATTGGATCTAGGGAGAGCTTGGTACTTAAGCAGTCTTAATGACCCACCTTCTCTTCTCTGGAATCCTACCTGGTGCATAGTATTCGTTCATCTTAGCTCGCGGTACTTGTGAACGGACCAAGGTAAGTGGAAACCATAATTAAGGGAAAATTATTGAAATACCCCTAAGGGTGAAAATGACCAAAATACCCCTAGGTGTTGAATGTAAGTTTTATGGATGTGACATGCATACATATGATGTTCTAATTAGGTTACATATAGGGTGGGAATTATGGAACGGAGGGAGTATATGAGGGTCGCATGGTTGCTTGACAACTGTGGATCCACCGACGGCTTTTAAGCCCAATATGTGATTGGCGACTTTGTCGCAACTTGGCAAGTAGTTACAAGCCAGGGCTACCATTGATGTGTATTGATCAGGTGGGTCGATATTTATATCCCCACAGGTTGTGAAAAGGGGGACAGAGCAAAAGTGTACCGATTGGATTATTGGGGTGGGTTGCACTGCATTGCATTGCATGTTTGATGTATGATGACTTTTGAATGCTTGTTTTCGTTGAGGGTTCTACACACTGAGTTTGCGAAAACTCACCCCCTCTTTTATTTTATTTTTAGGTGATGCTCAGTAGAAGGTTCGATGTTTGGAGGGACTCTAAGTGGCCAACTAGCAAGACAACTTAGATTTGTTTTTTTTTCATTTTAAAGCATATAAGTTTCTGGTTATTAAGTGATTTCAGACTGGATTGTAATAAGGCTTTCCAATTGGTTATTATTTGGATTATTATTTTTATGTGACGTAACTATAAGAAGTTGAGCATTGTTTCTTCATCCATAGTATGTGTCTTCTACGTTTCCGCAACTACATTTTAAAATGACATGTTTTCATAAAATCATATATTTTAAACAAGTGGTTGAAAGGAGTTTTTAAAAAAATGGTAGTTAAGGTTTCTTTTATTTTAAGAAGGGTTTTCAATGAAAACATGGTTTTCGCTAAAACACTTTAATGTGATGCGCCAGATTCGGCCGTTACATCTGGGCCGAGTTTGGGGTGTTACACCCCCTTCCAACACTCTAACCGCCATAAGCTTCAGAGTTCCACTGCTTCACAGCTACCTACATGGCTCAACAACAAAAATAAACACCCTTGCGTGCAACAGGCCTCGAACCCAAGATCTACTAACAGTAATAACACACCACTACCCCTTAGACCAACCATATTCTTATGTCATATTTTACCAAATTTTCTTTAAGAAACCTACAGTACAGGGATAAGTTTAATTCAAGCAAAGACCAAAATTTTAGTACAAGCCAAGGATTGAACTCAAGACCTCTCCAACACCTCTCAGGACACTTAACCATTGGAATAGGCATGTATTTATGCAACACAACATACAAAAATTAAGACCTAATATTTTGGGGCATTACAGCCAGAGTCGAGTAAAGAATTCATAATCTATAGTGATGCATTGTTGAATGGACTGCGTGTGCTTTGATGTAGGAAGGCAAAGTCATAGCTTATGCCTCAAGACAGTTAAAGCCGTATGAAAAGAACTATCCGACACACGACCTGGAATTGACAGCTATTGTGTTTGCATTGAAAATTTGGCGCCACTATTTGTTTGGTGAGAAATGTCACAGTTATTCCGATCAGAAAAGCTTAAAATATTTCATGACTCAGAAAGACCTGAATTTTAACGCAGTGAAGATGGTTAGAGTTGTTAAAAGATTACGAGTTAATGATTGACTACCATCCGAGGAAAGCCAATGTTGTTGCTGATGCTTTGAGTCTTAAATCTTTGTTTGCTCTACGTGCGATGAATACTTAGTTATCTTTATTTGATGATGGCTTGATTGTAGCTGAGATAAAAGTGAGACTGTTATTTATACAACAGATTTTACGAAGCTCAGAAAGTTGATAATGAATTGTTAGCAAAACTAGCTCAATGTGATTTGAATACTAATTCAGAATTTCGGATTGATGTTGATGATTGTTTAAGATTCAAAGGCCGAATATGTGTTCCAATTAATTCAAAATTAATTTAGATGATTTTAAATGAAGAACACAGTAGTCAGTTATATGTTCACCTGAAAAAGTACGAAAATGTATAACGATCTGAAGCAGCTTTATTGGTGGCCTAGAATGAAACATGATATCTCAGAATTTGTTTCAAAATGATTAATCTGTCAGCAAGTCAAAGCTGAGAATCAGGTACTGTCTGGGTTACTGCAGCCAATTATGATTCCTGATTGGAAGTGGGATAGAATCACGATGGATTTTGCATCCGGTTTGCCTCGTCATCGAGTAAGAAAGATGCAATTTGGGTAGTTGTTGATAGATTGACTAAATCGACTCATTTCATTCTGATACGCATGGACTATTCACTTGATAAGCTTGCTGAATTGTACATCTCTCAGATTGTGAGATTGCACGGAGTACCTATTTTTATTATTTCGGATAGAGATCCGAGGTTCACATCACGATTTTGGAAGAAACTGCAAGATGCATAATGTACGAAACTATATTTCAGTACTACTTTTCATCCACAGTTAGATGGTCAATCCAAGCGGATTATTTAGATACTCGAGGATATGTTGAGATGTTGCAGAGTTTGAAGGTACCTGGGAACGATACCTGCCACTGATTGAATTTGCGTATAATAATAGCTTTCAATCGAGTATAAAAATGGAACCTTACAAAGATTTGTACGGTTGGAAATGTTGAACACCTCTGTATTGGATTGAGCTCAGTGAAAATAAGATACACAGGGTCGATTTGATCAAAGAGATTGAACAGAAAGTGGAAGTGATTTGCAATAGTCTAAAAGCAGCGTCAGATTGTCAGAAATCGTATACAAACTTGAAACAAAAAGATATTGAGTTTCAGGTCGGGAAGAAAGTGTTTTTGAAAGTCTCACCATGGAAGAAAATACTTCGATTGGGTCACAAAGGCAAATTGAGTCCGAGAATTATTGGCCTGTATGAGATCATTGATCGTATCGGGCCGGTTACTTACAGACTGTTGTTGCCATTTGAGTTTGAAAAGATTAATAATGTGTTTCACGTATCGATGCTTCAACTATATTGATCCAACTCATCACATGTGATTTCCCCATCTGAGATTGAGATTTGATCTGATATGACATACGAGGAAGAATCGACCTGAATTTTAGATCACGAGGTTAAAGAATTAAGAAATAAGAAAATCTATTTAGTGAAAGTCTTATGGCATCGACACAGGGTTGAAGAAGCTATGTGAGAGCCCGAGGATGCTATGAGAGAATGTTACCCAAACCTATTCACCGGTAAGATTTTTAGGGACGAAAATCCCTAAGGGGGGAGAGTTGTAACAGTCCAGTTTAGGCTCTATTCAGAACAGTGGTTTTGGGACCGAAAATACGAGTCAGAAAAATACTTTAATATTTTTCTTGGTGTCTACAGCATGTTAATTTATATTTGTGAAATTTCGTGATTTAATTTTATCGTTTGAGTGTTCGATTTAATAAAAGGACTTAATCTCATAAATTGTAAAAGTGGCTCGCTATTTTTTAAAGTGCTATAATGCTATGTTCTTTTAATGTGGAGGCCTTAAAATGAAATTAGGCCATTAATTAATAGCTTGGACGGTAGTGGACACATTTAGACAACCATAATATAGTTTATAATTAATTCATTAAGGTTAAAAAGGTAAATCATGTATTAAAATGTAGTTAAATAAAATAAAACATAAAACCATGCATTATGTTCATCATATTTGGCAAAAATTTAAAGGAAAAAGAAAGAAAATAAGCTAGCTAAATTTGGCCTTTTCCAAGCTTGATTCAAGGTTCGTTTTTTTAATTTTTGATAATTTTTATGTTTTTGAGATCGTTGTTTCGAGTACTAGCTAGCCCATGCTTGAATTTTTGGAATTGATGATGAATTTGAGATTTGCCATTGTTGATAGCTTGTTGTTTTTGTGGTTTGATGATGAAAAATAAATATATGTTATTAGATTTTCATGTTTAATTATGTGATTTTTTGTAAAAATGCCTATTTAGGATTAAATTGTGAATTTTGTAAATTGAGGGGTCAAAATGTGAAATAAATGAAAGAAATGGGCTATTATGGACCTTAGTGAAATTCGCCAAGCATTTGTGTGGTGAAACTTTGAATATTTTGTGTTTTCTGAAATAAGGACTAAATTGTTAAAAATATGAAATGTTAGGGGCTAAATTGCAATTTGCCCGTTTGAGTGTTTATAGATGAATTTGAATGAATATATGAATAAAAAAGTTAAATTTATATTAACTTAGATCTAAAAAAGAGGAAATCAGATTTGGATCGGGGGAAATCAAAAGTTGTTAAATAGCCATTCCGGTCCATTCATCTTCCTCTGAGGTAAGTTCATAAGTAAATAATTGTTGTTAAAATTCATACGAAAATGTATTTAATTGTGCCGAATTGAATTTTAGTAACTATATATGTGAATGCCAAATCGACATAAGTATGGGAGAAGTAACCAAGAGCTTGAAACGATCGAATTACGACGTCCGAAAGTCCCATACAAACTATAGGAATAGTTAGGATACATATGTCATGGCATAGGATTCCGATATGTGATTTTATGTAAGACCACGTCTGGGACGTTGGCATCGATTGGACATTTACGTGTAAGACCCTATCTGGAACAGTGGCATCAATATTTGATTACATGTAAGACCTCGTCTGAGACGTTGCCATTGTATGAGCTTTTCGAGCTATCCGAGTATCCTTATTGATTCTGAATGGTTCAATAGGCAATGTTGAGTTAAGATCGAATGTGAAATCGAGCAAAATGGTTCAGGTACATGCGAAATTAAATGTTCATGAAAATAAGGTAAGTATAGTACTTGAGATGATAATATGAACTATGCATGTTAAAAGTGTGATCATTATGTACATGAAATTGTTCATATTTGACCATGTTGAAATAATCATGCTAATGTTCATTTGATAATTTATTTGCTTATGACTTACTAAGCTATTTAAGCTTACTATGTGTGTATTTGTTCGTTGTTTTATAGATTTTGGAAATCTAGTTACGAGCTCGGGGATCGTCAAGAAAGTCCGTCACACTATCGATCATTATTTTGGTATTTTAAAAGCTTGAATTTTGAACTTATGGCGTGTATATTCTAGCGCTTCTTTTGGTTGGTTTTGAAAGTGTATATATATAGCCATGCAAAAGTGGCTTAATCTTCGTGCTTAAATTCAGATATATTTGATCATGGTTGGAGTTTATTTTGATATATATATTATATGATATGTATGAAATGTGTTTTGGTTATATGTCTAAATTTGGTTAATGATATGAATAATTTATAAATAGCTTATAAGTAAGCTTGATATATGGACAATAGATGTGTTTTGGTTTTGGTTTGTTAATGATGTTAATCATAGTGAATTTCGATCATGTTTTAGCTTATATTGAAAGTATGTAATCATGGTATATATGAAGTGGTGCTTTGTTATATGTTACGACAATGAGGTAATTGATGAATGCTTTTGAATTTTCGGTATGTGATATATAAGTTGAATGAATAACTTTTATGTTATATGTATTTGTAATGGATTCAATTATTTTGTGAGATAAATGGTAGGTTGTTTAAGGCATAAGTATATTCGGCTAAACTTAGACAAAATAGAGGTGTATGCTGATGACATTTTTACTTGTGGATTAGTTATTTAGAGTCGGTTTGTGATGGCAAGTATGTAAAAACATTATGCTTAAGTTTTTGGGTATTTAGATTTGGTTTTATATGGCTTATTTGACGAGATAAGAATGAAGTTTAGATATAATTATAATAGGCATGTTATGTTTAAGTATTTATACTTGTGAATGGTATAAATTGGTATGGTTATATGCGCATAACTTGTGATGAGAAAAGATGTATATTTTGGTCATGTTAAAATACATGTTTATGTATGTATATATATATGTCTATTATGTCGTGTGGATGTTTTAGCCTAGAATATTATGTGTAATATGTGAATTTGTTTAATCATGAAATAGGAGATCGAATAAGAGTAGATTGAATCGGCACTTGTGTTTTAAAAATATAATGTTAGTTTTTATCCTCTATATTAATAGAAATCGAGCCTTATGATTTGATCAAATGTGTGTATTATGCAAAAGTAGAAAAATTATAAACTTTGCATGCTTTGATTTGGCTATAGTACTTAGAAAATACTTAATATTAGTCAAGTGAGTGAGGCATGAATTGGTTAAAAAAAATGAAATTTGGAATTGGTTATTTAGTAACTATAATATATTCAGCTATTGTAATATTATTAAGGTTATATATGTTTTGTTTAGTTTTAATATATATGCGTATGTGCGTAAGTTTTGAAATGGTATGTTTGTCATTCAACTAATAAGATAGATATTTTATCACTTGCCCTGTTTTGTTATTTGCTGATACATGTTTGATTATGCTTAAGTGTTAAATGATAAGTTTTCTAATGGGAATAAGATACCAATTATGTAATGTAATGAATGTTCGTTTGAGTTGTGATCTGACTGGTAATGCCTCGTAACCCTATTCCAGCGACGAATACGGGTTAGGGGTGTTACAGCCTTTAAGGGAAAAATACCTTGAGTTCTTAAAGTTTTGAAAAGACACATATCGTGCCACGGAATATCCTCCAAAGGACATGCACTATAATTTGTAATAGTTCCTTGCCTATGGACTCCTCTGTTTCATTTTCCATTTTCACTCCTTCGATACTAATCTAATAGTTATGACCACTTTCGTTTCCGTAGAGGGGAGGCAATCTTGAAATCCTCGTCGAAAGTGATGTAACAATTCAAAGTCTTAACTTGGTTTCCTTATTCTTCTTTCTTTAGATTGCATGTTTTTATCAAGATCGAGAATGAAACTCCAAATATGTAGACGACATATGTCCTACATTCTCCCTATTAAAAAAGGTTCAATTTATATAAAAACTAAATCCTATTCATTATTTGGGCAATACCTACGACAGTTTTTGAAATGTAACGTCATTTGTTGTTTCCAATTTAACTCTCTAAGAGAATTTTTCATTTTCCTAGTTCCATTACTTATTCCACTAAAAGCTTCCATTCATATTTCAGCAAAATTGGACCGGAACGCTTACACCTAAAAAGTTAATGTAGAATGAAGAAGACAATATACGAATTGGAGCCCCACGATAAAGACATACATCGACTTAATTTCAGAACGGGAAATATTTTTGATGAATTAATTTTGAATTTCAATCATTTAGTTGCCATTTTTGTAACACCCCAAACCCAGCCTGGACGTTATGGCCGAATCTGGCGATGTCACATTGAAGTATTTCTCGTAAAGCGTAATATCATTTGAAAAGCCCAATCTTTATTAAGCCTCTTTGTGTGATCTAAAAGATAATTTTAAAACTTGCGTCACTATCAAAAGTATTTACTTTAAAATGTTATTAACTTCAAAATCTCGTTTGTAGCAGAAGCTTTTTAAAACAGTTGTGTACTAGCGTTTACTTGTAAAACATTGTTTTCTTATGGTAGCTCTTAAAATCGTTTACATATTCGTGGTATTTTTTATAAACATTTATCTTTTTGAAAACCCGTATGTTTTTCCTACTGCTAGCAATATTAAAGCAAAACAATTATCAATCCCCAAATTAAAAATAAAATCCAAAGAGGCCTTATTACATAAAAATACCCAAATTAGACTACTTATAAATTAAAACACAAATATGGGAGCGTGAGCTGTTGTATGGCCACCTTCAAGTCCCTCGCAGCACCGATCCGCCTAAGTATTACCTGCGTAGATAAGCAGAAGGGTGAGTTTACGAAAACTCAGTGTGTAACCCCTTAATAAATAGACAGTCAAAAATACAGTGAGCAAATACAGTCTGGGCCTAAGCCCATATCAGTAACAGTGACAATATCAGTTTGGGCTTTAGCCCATCTCAATATAGAAACAGTCATGTGTTTGGGCCTTGGCCCATTGCAGTAATAGTAAACAGTACAGTAACACTAATCAGTGTAGTAACAGTTTAAATCAGTATATAAGTCTTACCCATCCAACCTCTACACTCTAACTCCGTCCAACCTTACACTCCATGTGGGGATATAATCAACCCACCCATCCCTACACTCTGAATTAGCATCGATTGCAAAAGACTAAACAAGAATATGCAAATTTGGTGCTTGAATTTAGGCTCAAGCCTTTCAAAGACACTTTCTCTAATTAATATAAACCCATCCCCATGCAATGCATGATACAATCATGTCATGTTATATCATAGAATCATACATGTATCCATTACAGTTTAAATAACATGATAAAATACGGTCATACATGCACATATATAAGCATACATTATATAGGGACAAAACAGTCATCTTACCATATGAGAGCAAAATAGTCATTTTACCACATAGGGGCATAACAGTCATTTTATCAAGTTGAGGGGTCTAGGTATACTTACCGACCCAACAGTAGGTCTACAGTCATCTCGGGCGACCCGTGCAACCTTAGTAGTCAAACAGTGAGAATGGGCCCAAGGCCCATAATACGGGCCCACGTGTGGCCCACAAAGCACAAAAATGGCCTTTGCCGTGTGAATTACATAGCCTGGCCCAATAATCTCCACAAGTCTGTGTGGTTTACTCGTGTGAGGCCCATGAGCCCATGGGGCCCACACTGCCCATTTCGGCCCAACGTGGCCCAAAATGGCCTAAGCCCATGAAATCGCTCTTGGTGGCCTCTATAATCAAACACCCATCTCTATGTGCTTAGATTACGACATGAGTGAGGGCACACCCGTGTAGTGTCAATGGTCACATTTTTCGGCTTTTGCCAATTTATAATTTGGGCAGTGTTTCCAGTTTGCAAAAGTGCTCGACTAACCCACAAGAACACCAACCTATCACACTCCTTGATAGATCACACTAAACCATCGTAAAGAATCGTTTAGAATCCTTAAAGACTAACTGCATTCCAATCGTAACTTGATAACTAATACTATACACGCAAATAGATGAACCAAGTGTATAACAACTTACCGAAAGAGCAAACTAAGAATAGAAGACAGTAGTATTCGGCCCCTTTGAAAGACCCATCGAACCAAGGCATAAGATGTAACAGTCGCACCTCCTAATAGTAATCGGCAGAGAAAAGAGTTGTTGGATGGAAAACTAGTACAGTAGAGAAACAAGGGAAGAGAAAGAGCATAACTGAATAGTTGTATTACCACCAAAAATGACAGAGAGCATAGGAGAATCAATTCAGAGAGGGTGAAAGAATGTGTAATATTCGATCAAGAGGAAATTGATTGGGGAAAAGGGAAAATGAGGTATTCGGTCAAAGTAACAGTATGAGAAAGAGGGGAGATCCGTTAATCACAGAAGAATCAAAGGAGGAGGAGAAGAGAAGAAGATATTCGACTTTAATAATGCAAGAGGAGAACTCGATAAAGCCGAAAGAATAGAGAGAAAAGAGAAAGGGGTATTCAGCAAATGACAAAAGGAGAAGGTAATTGATCAGAACCGATTGAAAGAGGGAGTAAGCAAAGAAAACCGAAGTAGAAAACAAAAGACGGTAGGGCACCAAAGCAGAAATATCGAAAGATGAAGTAGAGAGAAAACTCCAAAATCAAAAATGTCAAAACTAAGAGGAAAATGCCGAAATGACAGATGGTAGTCAAATTCTCTTGAGAAAGAGTTCAATTTTGGCACCACTACTTCCTTGATCCACTCCTCGAAAATCTCCTCACATTACTCTACCAACTAATTTGAACTCCACACAACCTCTTCTATCCAAATTTTCCTCCCCCAAATCACTCAAATTGTCCACCAATCTCTTACCCCACTCCTCAAATCTCTCATCCAATCTCTTAACCACCCAATTTGAACCTCCTTCAAACTCTTTAAAGTTTCGGCTAAGCTAGAACACTCTGACGTACTCACAGCAAAATAAAACACTCTACTATGCTCACTAGGATTTGACCCTCAGTCTTCAAGCATTGATGACACGCCACTTATCCCTTAGACCAGCAGGCCCTTTCTGTCCTGGTTTACCCATATTTAATTAAAAGCCTACTGCCTAAAGACAGAGTTTATTCCTTTAAAAACAAAACTTTTGCATAAGCCAAGGCTTGAACCCAAGACTTCTCAGACACTTTCCAGAACACTTAACCACTGAAGAAGACATGCTTTTGTGTCACTTCCTTGCACAACTAAACATTTATGTGCAGCCTCCTAACTGTTTCCAAGCTCAAGACCTAATACTTCTAGGCCAAAAATTCGGGGAGTTACAATTTTCCATTTTACAAATATGATAAGTGTGTTAAAAACTTTTTAACAACAACAAGGTTATAAGATTTTACACTTCGCATAACTATTTCTACATTGTGGCACACACATATCACTGGTAGGGGAATCAAGTATAGCTTATTCAATTTTGAGATATGCGTGAATTTTTAACCATCAACATAACAAGTGCAAACACAACTTCAAAAAATTAGAAACATAGGAAGACACACATAACGAATATGTGTGCCTGTAATGCAAGCGTACTATATCCCATATTGCCTTTTCCATATGTTATTTTCTCCATATTATCGTCTAGGTGTTTGGTTTGGAGTGGACGTAATAGTTCAATCCTAGTTTCAATGCAGAAACACATGTTCGACATAATCATCTTTATTTAACCTTATATTCGTGATCTGTTTAATGCCATTTAAGAATTATAAAGGGAAGTATAAATATGTGTCTTTGAATTAATATTTAGATTTGTAGTAATTAAAATTAATTCTAATTAAAATGAAATATTGAATGTTCTAATGAAATTGAAATATTGAATGTTTTCTTTTATTGCAACGTATTCAAGTCTAATGTGGTTATAACACTTCCTATAAATGCTAGTTTTTCCTTTACAAATCTCGTTCGAAATTAGTTTTACGAACCAAATTTAACTAGTAACATTAGATTCACGCAGTATGGCAAGCTTTAATGTTTATTCTGTACTAGTGGTTTTATTCTTAACTTGCAGGGCAGTAATGGCTACGAAGAAGAACGACCAGATTATTAAGGAAAATAATTGTGAAACTAAAATGGGTTTGCCCTACGTTCTAGAAGCTTGCACGAGTATTTTCAAGATAGGGAGTATTTCTAACAAGTGTTGCGGCGAACTTGTTGTGTTGGGAAAAGTTTGCCACTCAACATTAGTAAAAAAGACTCTTGAAAATCCTCTATTCAAAGACCTAAACCCAGCGACAATTATAGCGAAGGGCATTAAGACATGGAATAATTGCCTTGTATTGATCGATTCACCATCTCCATCTGCTTAAAGATATAGTATTGTTTAAGCTAATAAACAGTTACTAGACATAAGGGGCCCAAAATTGTTCTTTTGTTTTTATTTTTGATGTTGTTCAGAAATCTTCATTAAAATGTGTCATTAAATTTAAGTCTAGTTAAATTATATTTAGTCGTACGGAAATTGAATGGTTCTATAGAAGCCATTACTTAATACACTATGATTTTATACATGCCATTATTTTTAATTTTATAGCACTGGAACTTGGTAACCATATCAAATCTAGCACTAGATATTGTTTCACATTGTTTAAATTGACCCAAATATCATTATTATAAATATTAAATTCATTTCAATAATGTGGAATTGGAATGTTCTAGCGTGGTGTGAAATTGAAACAATCTCAATTCCTTAAAAGTCTTTATACAATTTAAATTCACATTGCCTTTAATGGAAAAATACCTTGACTTCTCGAAGTTTTGAAAAGACACATATCGTGCCACGAAATATCCTCCAAAGGGCATGCACTATAATTTGTAATAGTTCCTTGCCTATGGACTCCTTTGTTTCATTTTCCATTTTCACTCCTTCGATACTAATCCAATAGTTATGACCACTTTTGTTTCCGTAGAGGAGAGGCAATCTTGAAATCCTCGTCAAAAGTGATGCAACGATTCAAAGTCTTAACTTGATTTCCTTATTCTTCTTTCTTTAGATTGCATGTTTTTATCAAGATCGAGAATGAAACTCCAAATATGTGGGCGACGTACATCCCATATTCTCCCTAGTAAAAAAGGCTCAATTTATATAAAAACTAATCCAATTCATATTTGTTGTTATTGAAATATAACGTCATTTGTTGTTTCCAGTTTAACTTTCTAAGGGAATTTTTCATTTTCCTAGTTCCATTACTTATTCCACTAAAAGCTTCTATTCATATTTAGGTAAAACTGGGCGGGAATACTTACAGCTAAAAAGTTAACGTAGAACGAAGAAGACAATAATCGAATTGGAGTTCCACGATAAAGACATACATAGACTTAATTTCAGAATGGGAAATATTTTTTATGAATTAATTTTGAATTTCAATCATTTAGTTTCCATTTTCCATTTTACAAATATGATAAGTGTGATAAAAACTTTTTAACAACAACAAGGTTATAAGATTTTATGCTCTGCATAACTATTTCTACATTGTGGCTCATACATATCACTGGTAGGAGAATCTAGTATAGCTCATTCAATTTTGAGATGCACGTGAATTTTTAACCATCAACATAACAAGTGCATACACAACTTCAAAAAATTAGAAATATAGGATGGCACACCTAATGAATATGTGTGCCTGTAATGCAAGTGTACTATATCCTATATTGCTTTTTTCATATGTCATTTCCTACATATTATCATCCAGATGTTTGGTTTAGAGTGGACGTAATAGTTTAATCGTAGTTTCAACGCAGAAACACATGTATAACATTATCATCTTTATTGAACCTTATTTTCGTGATCCGTTTAATGCCATTTAAGAATTATAAAAGGAAGTATAAATGTATGTCTTTGAATTAATATTTAGATTTGTAGTAATTAAAATTAATGCTAATTAAACTGAAATATTGAATCCTCTAAATAAACTGAAATATTAAATGTTTTTGTAACATCCCAAAATAGGGCCTAGTTGGAATAGTGGTTTTAGGACCACAAATCTGATGCTAAAATATTTGTTTTATGATTATTATGAGGTTTAGAATGTGAAAATAAGCATGTGTGAAAGTTTCATGAAGAAATTCTAAGTATAAGTTTGTATTTTGATGTTTAATGGAGGAATGTGAAAGTTTGATGTATGTTTAACATCTTTTCCTGAGTGATTTTCATGGAAAACCCCTCAAAAAGGACCTTTTTGAAAAAGGCGTAAAATGTGTAGTAGAAATGTGAAATACAGGAAAATGTGGGCTGGTATGAGCTTAAGATACATTTAGTTAGGCTTGGGTAATTTGGGAATTTCATTTATTTCATCTTACGAGCCTAGGGACTAATTTGTAAAAGTGTGAAATGTTAGGGGCAAAATGGTCATTTTGCCTAAAGGTGTAATTTAGGCTCGATATGAACAATGTGAGGTATTAATGATTCATTCTTGCTTATATAGACCCCGAGAGACCAATTCCGGAGGTCGACTGTGGAAAACGGAAGGTTTCGGAGTAACCGAAATTCGAATCCGAAAATATCTTCCAGGTAAGTTTGGGTAACTTGAATGTAAACTATTTTAATTACATTAATATGTATGATTATGCATGAGTTATAATAATGATATTCATTGCATGGTAAATCATGAATACTTGTTGGCATGAGAAAATGTCCCGATTGAATAAAAGGATTTTGATGGATTATCCGAAAATGAATTAACGGTAAAAAGGATCTAGCCCGGACGAGTGCTCCTTACGTGATCAAGCCTCCCAAAGAATATGTGTGCTGAAATGGATTTAGCCCAGACAGGTAATCCAATTAGGATCTAAATTTAGCCTAGACTGGTAATTCAGATCTGAGCTCATTAGAGTACATGTCATTGTAAGGGATTTAGCCTGGACTGGTAATCTCGACATCTACTCTCTGAGTTTATACTATGGGGGATTTAGCCTGGACTGGTAATCCCGTCGTAAGGGCGAGGTTCGTGGGAGTGTATACTTGAAATGATCACTGACATGATTTGACGGTAATGGGATATCCATCAAGAAATCTGAGAAAATTCAATTAGACTAAAACGAGAAATAGAAATGATGAGCTCATCAATGTCAATGTTATTATGTATCGTCATGAGACTAACTTGATGCTTGAATGCGGATATCAAACTGTTGATTGGGATCCTCGAGATAAGATAATTGGCTACACTAGCCAATCAAGCCAAGAAGGCTGAAGAACTGAATAATGAAAGAAAGCAAGTGAAGAGAGAAGCTAGAGCTTCGACTAAGAGATCTAGCAGTAGAGCCCATTCTTTTCCCACAAAGAAGTTGAGGAGTTAACAAGAATGCTCCACTTCATCGGCTAGATATTCGGGTAGAACAAAAAGCTCTAAGCGTCACAACCCGAAGTCTTCCTCCCCTAAGGCAACTAGTGTGGGGAGTGTTGATGATCAAAGGCCAAGATGTAAAATTTGCAACAAATTTCACTTTAGAGAGTACCGAATGAAGAGCAGGGCGTGTTATAGATGTGGTTCTCTTAACCACTTTCTTAGAGATTGCCCGGAGTGAGCTGAGAAAGAGGTGGACTTAACTCCAAAGTCTAATGCTCCTACTTCCTGAGGTAGACCGCCATGACATCCTGAAAGTGTTAGCGACAGTCGAAATGTTGTAAAAAACTCTACTGCAGAATCAGAGGCTCGAGCTTCGGTGAGAACTTATGTGATATGTGCTAGAGAGGAAGCTTCAGCTCCCGATGTTATCACGGGTACATTCTTTCTTCATGATATTTAAGTTATTGCCATGATTGACCCGGGATCGACCCATTCATATATATGCATGAAATTAGTGTCTAGCATGAACATGCCCGTAGAGCCAACAGAATTTGAAATTAAGGTGTCAAACCCTTTAGGCAAATCTGTATTAGTTGATAAGGTTTGTAAGAATTTGTCCTTTGACAATTCAAGGTCATTGTTTCCCGGCTAACCTTATGCTTTTGCCCTTCGATGAGTTTGAGGTAATACTTGGCATGGATTGGTTAGCCATTCATGATGTGGTAGTAAATTGTGGTAGTAAATATATTGAATTGAAATGCTCAAATGGTAAAATTCTTCGGGTTGATTCAAGTGAGTTGGACACACCACCGGTTGTGATTACTTCGATGGTGGCTCAAAGGTATATGAGAAAAGGGTATGAAGCCTACCTTGCTTTTGTTCTGAATACTAAAGAATCCGAGTTGAAGATTGAGTCGGTACCAATAGTGTGTGAATATTCGGATGTGTTTCTAGAAAAGCTGCTCGATTTACCTTCTATTAGAGAGGTAGAGTTTGGTATTGAACTAGTACCAGTGATAGCACCTATTTCCATTACCTCGTATAGAATGGCACCGACTAAATTAACGGAGTTGAAGGCACATTTGCAAGAACTGACGGATAAAGGCTTTGCAAGACCAAGCTTTTTACCTTGGGGTGCTCCCGTACTATTTGTGAAAAAGAAGGATGGAGCCATGAGACTGTGTATAGACTACCGCTCAACAAGGTGACTATCAAGAATAAGTACCCTTTGCCAAGGATTGATGACTTGTTCGATCAGTTGAGGGGAGTTACCGTATTTTCAAAATTAGACCTAAGATCTGGCTACTACCAGTTACGAGTTAAAGAGGTAGACGTGCCTAAGACTGCTTTTAGAATAATGTATCAAATGCACCGACTTGATGAATAGGATACTCTAGCCTTACTTAGACAAGTTTGTTGTTGTATTTATTGATGACATCCTGATTTATTCTGAGGATGAGACTGAGCATGCGGAGCATCTGAGAAAAGTTTTATAGATCTTGCGGGACAAACAGCTGTATGCTAAATTTAGCAAGAGTGAGTTTTGGCTCCGAGAGGTTGGATTCCTCGGTCTTATTTTTTCGGGTGATGGCATCCGAGTTGATCCGAATAAGATCTCTGCTATTGTCGAGCGTAAGCCACCGAGGAACGTAATTGAGGTTAGAAGCTTTTTAGGCTTAGTCGGTTACTATCGACGTTTCGTGAAAGGATTTTCTATGATTACAACTCCTTTAACAAGGTTGCTACAAAAAGATGTTAAGTTTGAATGGTCGGATAAATGTCAGGAAAGTTTTGATAAATTGAAGACATTCCTCACAGAAGCTCCAGTTTTGGTGCAACCCGAATCGGGAAAAGAATTTGTAGTCTACAGCGTTGCGTCCTTAAATGGACTGGGTTGTGTACTCATGCAGGAGGGCAAGGTGATAGCCTATGCTTCGAGGCAACTGAAACTGCACGAGAAAAATTATCTGACATATGACTTGGAGCTAGCTGCTACTATATTCGCCTTGAAGATTTGGAGACACCATTTGTATGGTGAAACTTGTCGTGTATTCATAGATCACAAGAGTTTGAAGTATTTACTGACTCAAAAGGAATTGAATCTGAGACAACGGAGATGGCTAAAGTTGATTAAAGATTATGAGTTGATAATTGATTACCATCCTGGTAACGCGAATGTAGTCGCCGATGCTTTGAGTAGGAAGTCTTTGTTTTCTTTGAGGGCTATGAACGTGCAACTGACGTTGTCTGATGATGGTTCAGTTTTGGCAGAATTGAGAGCCAGATCAACATTTCTCCAAGAGGTTTGTGCAACCCAGATCAACGATAGTGACTTGCAAAACAAAAGAGCACAGTGTGAAGCGGGTGTTGAATCAAATTTTCGGATTGATTCCAATGATTGTTTGATGTTTCGAGATAGGGTCTGTGTACCCAAAGATAAGGAACTTATCCAGAAAATTTTACAAGAGGCTCATGATAGTCATTTGTCTATTCATCCGAGAAGTACAAAAATGTACAATGACTTAAAAAAAATTGTACTGGTGGAATGGTATGAAAAGATATGTAACACCTCAAACTCGGCCCAGAAGTTAGGCCCGAATCTGGAGTGTCACATTGAAATGTTTTTCGAAAACCATGTTTTCATTAAAACCCTTCTTATTAAAAAAAAATTTGGTTATTAAAACTTGTATAAAACCCCAGTTTACATTAGTTTAATTTCAAAATGTGGTTCATTGAAAAATACATAATTTTATTCCCAAAATCTCTTTTAGTTACGAAAGCTAGTTTTAAAATACTTACTAAAACTTGATGTTAAAAAGTTAAGTTGCGGAAGCATTTTGAAAATGTTGTGGAAATGTAGGCTGTTTTAAAACAATTAACATTTTGGGAAAACCATGATTTACTTCAAACAGATATAAATAAAAGTAAATGAAAACCAAAGTTAAAATCCAAAAAATCTAAATGCCTTATTACAAGAATTAAAACCCAAAATAAAATCTAAACCATAAAAAAAGTCCAAAGCATAATAAGACTGTAGTCGTGTGACCATCTCTGAGTCCCTCGCAGCATCGATCCTCCTAATGTTGGGGATTACCTAAACAGTTAATAGATGGGGTAAGTTTATGAAAACTCAGTGTGTAATCCCCTTACTAAAGTAACAATAAGTATACAAAAACAGAAACAGAAACAGTTTGGGCCAGAGTCCTTTAACAGTAACAGTACAATCCAGTTCAGAGCATACGTAGGCCAAAGTCCATTACAATATCATTTGGGTCACAGCCCATAACAGAATCAGTTGGGCCTAGCCCATCTCAGTAACAAAACAGAATGTGTGAATGCGTGGATGCATGCTATCCCATCCAACCCTGCACTTGACTCCGTCGAACCCTACACTACCTGTGGGGAATTACTCACCCATGCCATCCTTACACTTACAATGTTAGCACCGGTTGCAGCACTTGGCCCAAGTGGGACCACACACTCGTGTGGCCCATTTAGCCCAGAAACAGCAACTGTTATGTGAACATCACAGTCCAAACAACACTTACCACATCACATACATTTATTCGTGTGGGGCCCACAAGCCTATTGGGCCCACACGACCCATTTAGCCCAACGAGGCCCAAAACATCCCAAGACCACGAGAGCACTCGTGGAGGCCTCTACAATCTAATGCCAATGTCCGTGGGCTCGGTTCACCACACGTGCCATCGTACGCCCATGTGGCATTGTACGCCATATTTTTTACTTTTCGGTATTTCGCCAATCTACAGTCATAGCAGTGTAAATAACACATACTTCTGGCTTTCAAACGATCATCAAACATAGCATACGGTTACACACCTGATCACGTAGAGTACTAAGAATTCCCGAGCATTGGAATCTGTTCAAACATAACAAGGGTTAATCACTTATCAACAAAGTTAAAAGAACATTAACCAAACCCCTTACCGAAGGATCGACTACCACTTGACTCGAACGGTCAACTGTGATTTGCCTACTTAATCCAAAGTTTGGTGCAGTCACCCTTTCACAACCTGAAAGAAAGTCTAAAACTGCCAACACCTTATGTCACTTAAACTTGGGGGCAGAGGCTACGCGTCCACTCCCAGTCGGCACCACTATCATCACTTTATTGTTAGAACCCCATTTGCTCATCGAGAGTTTAATTAACAGAGGTTACTTGCCAAATCGAGAACAGAAATGGAGAGAGTATGGGATAAAGAAGCAAAGAATCCGTTAAACCAAGGCTAAACTGAAAGGGGTTTGAGAAGGGAAAAAGAAGGAGAAGTATTCGGCATATGATTGAAAA
This sequence comes from Gossypium anomalum, assembly GCA_025698475.1. NCBI lineage: Eukaryota > Viridiplantae > Streptophyta > Magnoliopsida > Malvales > Malvaceae > Gossypium > Gossypium anomalum. The sequence continues at coordinate 22,785,663 of CM046960.1, read as the reverse complement.
ATAATTATCAGAGAAGGAGGAGAGCAGAGATTCGGCAATTAAAAGAAAAGATTGAGAGGAAGAAACCTAATTTGGCTTAAAGAAAGAAATAAAAATGCCCAAAATGAGAGTGCCTATTCGGCTAAAGCAAGAAAAGAAGGCAATATTCGATTCCAAGAATTGAGCAAGAAACACAAGAGAAAAGGCAACATAGAATTTGACACACAAGGAGTAGAAACCAAAACTAGATGTCAAACACCACCAAAAACCCGAAATTGAGCAAAGAAAATCTGAAAAGTGACCAAAATTTCCCCTAGCCAAAATTTTCCCTTTCCACCATCCCAATTCAGTACAAACACTCCTCTCATGCAACTCTCCTATATCAAATTCCTTGATTTTTTTCCCCAAATCACTCAACATCTAATTCAACTTTCTTTGAAACACTCATGACCAATTCAACCTCAGAGTCTCAGTCCAACTCCACCTCCTTCCAAGCTTAGCCAAGAAAATAAATAATTCCTTTACCTATGCCATGAATTGAACCTTAGACCTCATGCACACCACACACGCCACCTTGCCATTAGACCACAAGCTCCTTTTGTGATATATTTTAACCACAAATATTTAAAAATCCTACTTTCAAGCACCAAGGGTTTTATTCACTAAAAACAAAATTTTAGCCAAAGCACAGGTTTAGACACAGGACTTCTCCAACACTTCTCAGGACCCTTAACCACTGAAGCAAGCCTTTATTAAGGACACTTCTTGCATAATAAAATCTCCTATGTGTAGCTTCCTACCCACTCCCACGTTGAAAGCCCAATTCTTCTAGGCCCACAAAATTGGGGCGTTATAAAAGATATCTCTAAATTTGTATCAAAGTGTCTGATATGCCAACAAGTTAAGGCGGAACACCAAGTACCTTCGGGTTTATTACAACCTGTGATGATTTCTGAATAGAAATGGGATAGGGTTACCATGGACTTTGTAACAGGATTATCGATAACCCCGAAAAAGAAAGATGCTGTTTGGGTTATAGTTGACAGACTAACGAAGTCGGCTCACTTCATTCCTATACAGACAGACTTCACTCTTGATAGATTGGTTGACTTGTACATATATGAAATTGTGAGACTACATGGGGTACCGTTGTCGATCATTTCAGATAGGGATCCAAGATTCACTTCGAGATTTTAGAAGAAACTACAAAAAGCCTTAGGTAAGAAATTGAGGTTTAGTACGGCCTTCCACCCACAGAATGATGGTCAGTCTGAACAGATGATTCAGACTCTCGAGGACATGTTACGGTGCTACGTCCTTAAATTTCAAGGTAGTTGGGAAAAATACTTACCATTGGTGGAATTCCCCTACAACAATAGTTTCCAAACGAGCTTGAAGATGGCACCTTATGAGGCGTTGTATGGCCGAAAGTGGTGGATTCCATTGTATTAGATGGAACTTAAAGAGCACTAGATTCACGAGGTTGATTTAATCAAGGAAACGAAAGAAAAGGTTAAAGTGATCCGTGACTATTTGAAAGCAGCATCGGATAGGCAAAAGTCATATGCTGATTTGAAAAGAAAAGAGATTGAGTTTCAAGTTAGAGATAAAGTATTCTTGAAGGTGTCTCCATGGAAAAAGGTTTTGAGGTTTGGCCGAAAAGGTAAATTGAGCCCTCGATTTATTGGACCATATGAGATTACCAAGAGAGTTGGACTGTTGCCTTACCGATTAGCATTACCATCCGAGTTGGAAAAGATTCAAGATGTTTTCCATGTGTCCATGTTGTGAAGATATAGATCAGACCCCTCTCATGTGATTTCACCGACCGAGGTGGAGATTAGTTTGGACATGACCTATGATGAAGAGCCGATTAAGATTTTGGCTCGAGAAGTCAAAAAATTAAGGAACAAGGGTATAGCTTTGGTGAAATTTCTTTAGCATAGGCACGGAGTGGAAGAAACCACATGGGAACCTGAAGAAAACATGAGAAGTCAATATCCAAACCTTTTTACTGGTAAGACTTTCGAGGATGAAAGTCCCTAAGGGGGGAGAATCGTAACATCTCAAAATAGGTGTAATGCCCCGAATTTGGGCCTAGAAGTATTAGGTTTGAGCGGGGGTGCAGTTAGAAGACAACACATAAATATTTAATTGTGCAAGAAAGTGACACAATTGAGTGTTTGGCTTAGTGATTGTGTGCTCTAGAAGTGTCTGGGAAGTCATGGGTTCAATTCCTGGCTTCCATAAAATTTTAGTTTTTAAGGTTAAAACCCCTATCTTTGGGCAGTAGGGTTATAAATAAAATTTGGTAAAGTATAACACAAAAATCTTGCTAGCCTAGTGGTAAGTGGCGTGTGGAGTGTGCAAGGGATCTAAGGTTCGAATCCTTGCTTGAGCAAATGGAGGTTATTTTTGCTAAAGGCCATAGGAGGAAGTTGTGTTTGACCAAAACACCAAGAATTTGAACAGGTTTGAATAGATTTGTTGTTAGTCGAATTAGAAGAGTAAAAAAGGGGATTTTCGAATGTTTGAATTTATGGATAGGAGGAAATTTAGGAGAAAATCATGGAGTGAATCAAGGAGTAAGGGAGAGGGAGTTGGTTGTCGAAAATAGGACTCTTCTTGTGCCAAAATGGGTCATAGGCACTTAGTGCCAAATTTGGCTATTGTTTGCTCTTTTTTCAGTAGCTGACTCCTTTTGTTTCATTTCGTTCTCTTTTGTTTGTGCTAGTTTAGTAGCCGAAACTTATTTGTGACCATTTGGAGACACTTCGTGTTAATTTACTTTGACTCTGCTCTACCGACCGGTACCTTGTTTAATTCTTAGTTTTCTTTGCCATAACTGAACCTTCCCTCTCCTCTTCTCCTTTTCTCTCAATCAACTTTCCCCTGGCTGATTGTACCTTCTTCTCCCCTTCTCTTTAGTGCCATCGGATTCTAGCTAGCAGAACAGTGCTTTTATATTGACCTTGCAGGAACTGATTCTTTCTGTTATTCCACTTTATCGATCTGGATGGTAAGTACTATTTTATTGGATGTTGTCTCATTCCAATCTTGTCTCTTCTTTCGTAGCTATGATTCTCTTTTAACCTTGTCTTTTCTTATCGACATTGTTAGGGGAGTGGTGACGTTAGTTCTACCTCGTCATAGTGGCTACCTTGTCGGGGGTTGTGAATCAATTGTTTTCAACCTCTCGAATCGGTTTCACAATTCTATTTGACAATCTGTAGTAATATATAATCAATCTTCAGCAACATCTAAGGGGTGAGGAACCTTAAGTGTTCGCTCAAGGTAAGTGTCGAACCATGATTTGGATAACTATTATTATAGGGTTTAGTTACCCATTTGTTAAAGGACTGACATTGGGGATATGTTTGAATATAGGTTGGTGTTCGAAGGAACTGCACTCTTTTCGTAACAGGTATGTATTCACACACTGAATAGGCTATAGAATGGCAAAAGCCAAAAAGCTGAAAAGCCGAAAGAATGGCCTTTTGGCCACATGGGTGTGCAAATGCACATGTGGTAAGCCAAGCCCACGAATCATGGATGTAAGACTGTAGAGGCCACCATGAGCATTCCCATAGGTTCGAGCCATTCTGGGCCTCAATGGGCCGTGTGGGCCAAATGGGCTTGTGTGCCCCACACGAATAAATTCACGTTACATGGAAAATACTGGACTGGGCTGTGTAGTTCGCATGGCCATGGTCATTTTTGGGCTTAGTAGGCTACACGAGCGTGTGGGCCCACATGGGTCGCATAATGGGCTGAGAGCCCATTCACTTTGTTACGTATGTTGAGGTTACACGAGTCGTCCGAGACAGTTTTAGACCTTCTGATGGGTCGGTAAGTGTGCCTAAACCTATTTTCATGAAATGACAAAAATACCCCTATAGGGTAAAATGACTATTTTACCCATCGAGTATGTTATAACTATTCTTACTGAGTATGACATTCTGTATACATGTATGATTTATGACACGACATTCTGCATGGGGTTGGGATAATATTATGGAGGAAGTGTACTGATATGGTCGTACGGGTCGCGCAAGACGATTGTGGACCTACTGATGGCTTTAAGCGTAATAATCATCATCTTGGTGGCACCGCCATATATTCTATTGGCGGCAAAGATGCTGCTGCGCATCGATGGCTTTGTGCCGCTATTGATGGCTTTGTATCACTATTGATGGCTTTGTGCCGCTACTGACGGCTTCGTGCCACTACTCATGGCTTTATGCCATATACTGATACTGGTAGCTTTGCTGCGTTATTAGTGTGCTGGCTAGATGGGTCAACTTTGTCCCCATATAGTGTGATGGTGGTATGGAGTGGTGTGTTGGTTGGATTAGGATGGATTGCATTGTTGTATTGAACTATTACTAATGTAGCCTTAGCCCAAACTTGTTGTTTTTTTTTTATTATGGTGATTACACACTGAGTTTTCGTAAACTCACCCCACTGTTTTAACTGTACAGGTGATCCTTATGCGGATCGGTGCTGCGAGGGACTCAGAGATGGCCACACTAATGCTCCTATTTTCTTTTATTTGCTATTAGATTTCGATTTGGGTTTAAAATTATGTAATAAGGCCTCTCCAATTTTCTAGCTTTTAATTTGGGATTTTTATTTATTATGATTTATATCTGTTAAAAGTAGAACGCGATTCTCCAAAACGATAATTGTTTTCAAAACACTACATTTTCGCAACACTTTTGAAATGCTTCCGTAACAAATAGAGTTTTAAAAGTAATGACAATTTAAAGTGAATAATGAATAGCTAGAATGATTTGGGTTCTAACAAAGAGGCCTTAAATTCCCAAACGGGTTTACATGAGCAAGAGAAAATTTTTGAAAAGCACTCCAATGTGACACCGCCTGATTCAGCCATAAGTCTAGGCCGGGTATGGGGTGTTATATTTAGTGGTATTAGAACCAAGTTGCAAAACTCGACTATGGAATGGGTTTTGAAATGTTTGAAATTTTTAAAAAACTGTTCTTGAAATATTTTAGAGGATTCGCAGGTGTGAGACACCGAGTCTCCTGTGCCAAACCGTAAGTTTCTTGATAACTGATGATTGATCAGATTGAAATACATACTGAGATTACTTTAGACATGAGACTATATTGTGATATTCTAGTTAGAGTAAATTGAAGCACTGGATTTTAGATTTTGTATTTATTTTGTGTGTGTTCTGGAAATGTAGATTTTTAAGTTAACGACAAAACTGATATGGATTTTGAAGGTAAGCAAGATCGCAAGGGGTTGCCTATTTTACCAGATCATGAGATTGTTCAGGAGACAGAGGTCAAGGTAAGTTCGCTAACTTCAGGTGGTGATAACAAAGAGCTTGGTACTGAGGCACTGACTTGGTTAGTAAGGAAGGTGCTAAAGGAAGTGTTTCAGGTCAGAGTTAATGAGATCGGTGAAACACTTCAGGCTAGGTGCTTGGATTGTAAGAAGAAGAGGGATCACAGTTCTCTAAGGCTGGAGCTTCGTTCTGTGAACGTCCGAACTTACTAGCTTGTGAGCATGTAAAGGGTATCATTCGAGTGAATACCGGAGAAAGTCAGCAGCATGTCTTAGATGCGGGTCGAAGGAGCATCAGGTTCGGGATTGCCACGTCACTTTTAAGTCAGGTAAGTTTTATTTGGGTGTGGCGTTTGGGATATAGAAATTGTATGCGGGTGATATCTATCTGCTCCAATGGTTAGATGTTTTGGGTATGTGTAAGAGGTTTCAAGTTCAACTTAAAATGTGTAACTGTTGTTGGGATCAGAGTGCGCAGCGAGAGTGTAATGGTGTAGTCTGGCTTGTGCAACTGTTTTGATAGTTGGAAATTTCAAGGACGAAATTTCTTTAAGGAGGGGTCAATTGTAACGCCCTAAATTTGGGCCTAGAAGTATTAGGTTTGAGCAGGGGTGCAGTTAGGAGATTGCACATAAATATTTAATTGTGCAAGAAAGTGACACAATTGATTGTTTGGCTTAGTGGTTGTGTGCTTTGGAAGTGTCTGAGAAGTCATGGGTTCAAGTCCTGACTTCCACAAAATTTTGGTTTTTAAGGATAAAACCCCTATCTTTGGTCAGTAGGGTTATGAATAAAATTTGGTAAAGTATGACATAAAAAACCTGCTAGCCTAGTGGTAAGTGGCTTGTGGATTGTGTAAGAGATATGAGGTTCGAATCCTTGCTTGAGCAAATGGAGATTATTTTTGCTAAAGCCAATGGGAGGAAGTTGTGTTTGACCGAAACACCAAGAATTTGAACAGGTTTGAATAGATTTGTTGTTAGCCGAATTGGGGGAGTAAAAAGAGGGATTTTCGAATGTTTGAATTGGTGGACAAGAGAAAATTTAGGAGAAAATCATGGAGTGGATCAAGGAGTAAAGGAGGGGGAGTTGGTTGCTGAAAATAGGACTCTTCTTGTGCCAAAATCAGTCATAGGCACTTAGTGCCGAATTTGGCTATTGTTTGCTGTCTTTTTCAGTAATTGACTCCTTTTGCTTCATTTCGTTCACTTTTGTTTGTGCTGGTTTAGTAGCTGAAACTTATTTGTGACTATTTGGAGACACTTCGTGTTAATTTACTTTAACTCTGCTCTACCGACTGGTACCTTGTTTAATCTATATTCGCCTCTCCATCACTTCTCATTCTCCTAGTTTTCTTTGCCATAACTGAACCTTTCCTCTTCTTTTCTCATTTTCTCTTTATCAACTTTCCCCTGGCCGATTGTACCCTCTTCTACTCTCTATCTCATTTAGTTTTGGCTTATGGTGAATGAGTCATTCTTTTCCTTCTCCTGTCTCTTCAGTCCCATCAGATTCTAGCTAGCCGAATAGTGCTCTGCATTGACCTTTCAGGAACCGATTCTTTCTGTTATTCCTCTCTGTCGATCTGGGTGGTAAGTACTATTTTATTGGATGTTGTCTCTGTCCAATCTTGTCTCTTCTGTCGTAGCTATGATTCTCTTTTAACTTTTTCTTTTCTAATCAGCTTTGTTAGGGGAGTGGTGACGTTAGTTCTGCCTCGTCGTAGCGGCTACGTTGTCAGGGGTTGTGAATCGATTGTTTTCACCTTCTAGAATTGGTGTCACAATTCTATTTGACGATCTGTTGTAATCTATAATCAATCTTTAGCAACGTCTAAGGGGTGAGGAACCTTAAGTGTTCGATCAAGGTAAGTGTCGAACCATGATTTGGATAAGTATAATTATAGGGTTTAATTACCCATTTGTTGAACGACTAACATTGGGGATATCTTTGAATATAGGTTGGTATTCGAAGGAACCGCACTCTTTTCGTGATAGGTGTGTATTCACACACTGAATAGGCTGTATAACGACAAAAGTCGAAAAGCTGAAAAGCCGAAAGAATGGCCTTTTAGCCACATGGGTGTGTAAACGCACATGCTGTAAGCCAAGCCCACGAATCATGGGCATAAGACTGTAGAGGCCACCATGGGCGTTCCCATGGGTTCGAGCTGTTCTGGGCCTCGATGGGCCGTAATGGACCATGCGGGCCAAATGGCCTTGTGGGGCCCACACAGATAAATTCACGTTATATGGAAAATATTGGACTAGGTTGTGTAGTTCATATAGCCGTGGTCATTTTTGGGCTTAGTGGGCCACATGGGTTGAGAGCCCATTTGCTTTGTTATGTATGTTGAGGTTACACAAGTTGTCCGAGACGGTTTTGGACATTCTGTTGGGTCGATAAGTGTGCCTAGACCCATTTTGATAAAAATGACCAAAATACCCCTATAAGGTAAAATGACTATTTTACCCCTCGAGGGTAAATGACTGATATGTGCTATGTTATAATTGTTCTTACTAAGTATGACATTCTGCATACTTGTATGATTTATGACACGGCATTCTGCATGGGGTTGGGATACTATTACGGAGAAAGTGTACTGATATGGTCGCACAGGTCGCGTAAAATGACTGTGGACTTACTGATGGCTTTAACCCTATTATACTGCACTGGTGGCATTGCCGCATATACTATTACTGGCAGTACTGTTTCGCTATTGATGGTTTTGTGCCGCTATTGATGGCTTTGTGCCACTATTGATGACTTTGTGTCGTTACTCATGGCTTCGTACTGCTTCTCATGGCTTTGTGCCATATCGATCTTCGCGGCTTCTTTGCGTTATTATTAATGTCTTTGGGTGGGTGGGTCGACTTCGTCCCCACATGGTGTGATGGTTGTAACTGCCCCATTTAGGCCTGGCTAGAATAGTGATCTCGGGACCACAAAATTGAAGTCAACAAAATTATTTTAATATTATTTGAAGTCATAGCATGTTTAAAATAGAGTGCATGAAAAATTTGGTAAGTTAATTTTGACGTTTGTAAACCCAATTTCAAAAAAAGACTAAATCGCATAAAGTGTAAAAATCCTAATTTGATAGCTAAAGGTGTTATATTGTTAGAGAATCAAAATTAGGGATCTTTAAAAGGCAATTAGACCCTTTTTCTATAGGGTGGCTGGCCATAGGAGACAATTTGGTCAAAAAGTCCAAATTTGGTTGGGTGTGGTGGCTAATTTAACTAAAATAGAAATAAAAGAAGAAAAAGATGATATCACCTCATGTTCTTTACTACCACCGATTTTCAGCCATTTTTAGGGGGCTTTTAATTTCAAAAATTTTAGCAACTTTAAGCACTTACATGTAAGTGATTTAGATGTCTATTTTTGATAATTTTTGTACTTTTGAGACCCTTGTAGCATGAGCTTTCAAATGAGGGGTCTATTTTGCAAAATGATCGAGAGTTTAAGGCTTTTCCATGAGAGCATTTAGGGTGTTTTCTAAAAATTTTATGGAAGAATATGAGTCCTAGTTGTGTTATAAACAACTTTTGTGAAAGGTGTTAGTATGAAAACACCTAAAAGGGCTATTTTGTAAAAGTTACAAAATAGGTGATAAGTGTGTGAAATAGTGAGAATTTGGGTTGCTATAAGATTAAAAATAGATCAGCTAGGCTTGAGATATGAAGAAATTCAATAAAAATTGACTTTCAAGCATAGGGACAGAATGGTCATTTTGCTAAGGTCTAGGGGCAAAAAGGTCATTTTACCTAAGATATGAATTTTAGATTGCCTAATTGTGTTTACTAATTAAATGAGTGCATTTTGTTATTATAGATCAAGATTTTCCAAATTCGAACCTAGACCGGGGGAAAGCTAAGCAAATCAACTAAACCGACTAGTCGAGTACATTTTGTAATCCGAGGTAAGTTGTATATAAATAATACAACTACATTGCTAGTATATGTGTTTGAATTGTCATTGAATTGATATAGCATGAATTTCTTGTTTGTGAATTGAGAATGCATAATGATAATTGAGATGCTAGAAATCCCTTTGGAACCCTAGGAAATAAACTAGATATTCATGCCGTGAAATTTAGGTCACTTGTGTGAGCTAGTGTAAGACATGTCTGGGACATGCATCAGTGACTTTATGAGAGCCAGTGTAAGACCATGTCTGGGACATGGCATCAGCATTGAGACGAGTGCTAATGTAAGACGTGTCTGGGACATGCATCGACCTCGAGACATAAGCCAGTGTAAGACATGTCTGGGACATGCATCGACTACAAGATGTGTTAGTGTAAAACCATGTCTGGGACATGGCATCGGCACGGATATGCCAGAGCTAGTGTAAGACCATGTCTGGGACATGGTATCGACCTCGTTGATTAGAGCTAGTGTAAGACCATGTCTGGGACATGGCGTCGGCACCTTACCCCATGTTTGAGGCTTATAGAATATCCGATAGTGTTCTGAAAGGTTCAACAGTAAAAATATGATTGTGAGTTAATAAGGAAAGTATAACCATGTTGTGAGTGGTACAGGTACCAAATTGATATGCATGAGTAATGAACTTGATATAAAATATGTGACTTGAATGGATGGTAATGAGTAAGTTATGCTTATGCTTACCCTTGCGTTATAAGTATGATGATCATTGAGGAAATTCTTGTTGTATATTTATTTATATGCAACTTACTAAGCTTTTATGCTTACTCCCTCTTTCTTTCCATTTTTCTTACAGTGCCGCCTATTTAGTTCAAGGATCACCGAAAGTTAGAGAAATCGATCACACTATCATCCAAAGCATTCGGTATAGTTGGATTTATATTTTTGAATATGGCATGTATAGGGATTAGGCTTTAATATTTTGTGTCTTTGAGAATTAGCCAAATGTGTTGGCTTAGGTTAGAATCCCTCCATTTGGTATTAAGCCTTGAATGATGGCTAACATTCATTTTGAGTTTATAAAAGATGCAATTTCATGGTTGAATGAATGTCTATTGTAGCTGATTTGGTTGTATGAATTGTGCTTTTTTTTGGTATTGATTGGTATTTGTATGGAACTAGGTATTTAAGGGTGGCAATGAGGCTCGGTAAATAGCTTTATATTGTCCACACGGGTAGACACACAGTCTGCCCCATGGGCATGTGGTCTAGCCGTATGTCCTCTGCACTTAAAAATTTCAAGTCAGTATGCGTGGTAATAAACACACGGGCAGAGACACGACCGTGTGTCTCAACTGTGTGAAGGACACGGTCTAGTACACGGGCGTGTACCATGGCCGTGTGACATTTTGAGCATGCTGATGTTAGAAATAGAATGCCCAAGTTTTTGCACACGGGCTAGGACACAGGCGTGTCATGACCGTGTGAGGGACACAAGCCATTGACACAAGCGTGCGTCTGGCCGTGTGAAAACCCCTATAGGTGTGAATTAGAAATTAATTCTACATGGGTAAGGGGCACGGGCGTGTCCCTAGGTTCTTAGGCCATGTGAGACATATGGGCCATCAACACGACCATGTCGAGATGGTTACATGGTCGTGTTGCTCTTCTACATGGGTATGTAGCATGTTTTAAAGGCAAGATTTTCATAGTCATTTTAAGGACCCGGAATGGTCCCGTGTAGTTTCTAATGGTTGATTTGGGGCTCGTAGGCCCGCAATAAGAAGTTTAAGGTAGAAATAGAAAAGTTTTAAATTTGGACCAAGTCTTGGTGACTCGAGATTGTTCGTGTGCATGAGATTAAGTTAGGTAGTGCCTTGTACTCTGCCCCGGTATGGGTTACCGGTATGGGGTGTTACATTTAGTTGTATCAGAGCTATGGTTTAGTCGATTCTAGGACTTACTTAGCAATAGTATGAGTCTAGCCATACATGCCATAATTATATATTAATAGTGTGACAAATCCTGACGATTATAAATTATGTTCTTATATAGTAAATGGATCCCGATAGAGCCATGGCAGATGACATAGAAAGTAACGCGCCGGCTTCCGCTGAAGGGACTACACTGTAGAGAGTGAGCCCGTGAATATGGAGCAAGGCGAAGGGGCTAGAGAAGCCTACCTCCAAATGATGGACGCTTGGTACACAGAGTTCGTTCGTGCGAATCCGAACACTCCACCTCCCCCACCTCCTCTAATTCCTCAGTATGCCCCGGTAGCTCTGCAAGGTGCGAACATGTTTAGAAGAGAGAAAGCTCCGGTAGACAAGATCCAAAAATAAGGGGCCGATGAATTTCGAGCTTGTATAAATGATAACCTGGAGAGAGTAAAGTTTTGCTAGAAAATACCATAAGGGTATTTGATGAACTGTCATACACACCTGAACAGTGCATAAAGTGTGCCGTGTCACTCCTTCGGGACTCGGCTTATTAGTGGTGGAACACTCTCGTGTCCGTGGTACCAAGAGAGAGGATCAACTGGGAATTTTTCCTATAGGAATTTCGGAAAAAGTATATTAACCAAAGATTCGTAGACCAAAAGAGGAAGGAATTCCTAGAGCTAAAGTAAGGCCGATTGACAGTGATGAAATACGAGCATGAATTTGTGAGGCTCAACAAATATGCGTAGGAATACGTGTCTACAAAAGCCACGATGTGTAAGAGGTTTAAGGACAGTCTCAATGAAGACATTCAAGTGTTTGTTGGCATCTTAGAGCTACGGGAGTTTGTAGCACTTGGTAAAAGAGCCTGTAAGGCAGAAGAGCTGATTAAAGAGAGGAGGAAAGCGGCTTTTGAGTCGCGGGATTCAAAGAAGTGACAGATGGGGAAATCACATCAGTCCTCATCCAAGAAACCAAAGGAATTCTCTACCCGATCGAATGCTTCAGTGGGGTATTTGAAGAGAAATAAGAATCAGCAGAGTACAGCATCTAAAGCCCATACCACTTCGGTTACGAGTGTTGGTAGTGCTAGGCCAAATAGGCCAGAGTGTCCGCAATGTGGAAGATGTCACTTCAGCGAGTGCCGAGGAAACGAGAGGGGCTGCTTCAAGTGTGGTTCACTAGACCATTTTATTTGTGATTGCCCTGAGATGGAAGAGAGAGAAAAGAAGCAAGAAGTGAAGGCAAGTAGTGCTCCGTTGAGGGGTAGACTGCAAAAGAACCCCAGGAGTGGGGCTAGCAGTAAAGGCAAGCCAAGAGATGCCCCAGTGAGGTCTGAGGGCAGAGCGCCTGCAAGGACTTATGCTATACGTGCCCGGGAAAAGGCAGAGTCTCTCGACGTGATCACGGGTACTTTTTCTATCCATGATATAACTGTTGTTGCCTTAATTGACCCGTGATCTACCCAGTCTTATATTTGTATGGAATTGATACCTCGTATGAGCATGCTGGTAGATTCCACTGAGTTTGTGATCAAAGTGTCCAACCCTTTAGGCAGATATGTACTAGTGGACCAAGTGTGTAAGAATTGTCCTTTGACAATTAGAGGTCATTGTTTTCCAGCTAACTTGATGTTATTGCCGTTTAATGAGTTTGATGTAATCCTTGGGATGAATTGGTTGACTACTCATAGTGTTGTAGTGGACTGTGGGAGAAAAGTTATTAAGTTGAAATGTGAAGATGGAAATCTTCTTCGGGTTGGATCAGATGAGTTGGATACTCTGCCTGTAATAGCATCGTTCTGGAGGAGTTACCCAGATTACCTCCCGTGAGGGAAGTTGAGTTTGGAATTGAGTTGGTCCCTAAAATGGCACCTATCTTCATTACTCTGTATAGGATGGCTCCAATGGACTTGAAGGATTTGAAAGCACAGTTGCAAGAGCTGATAGACAAAGGTTTTGCGAGACTGAGCTATTCCCCGTGGGGTGCTCCGGTACTCTTTGTGAAGAAGAAATATGGGTCGATAAGGTTATGTATCGACTATAGACAACTCAACAAGGTAGCAGTGAAAAACAAATATCCTTTGCCAAGGATAGATGATTTGTTCGATCAATTAAAGGGAGCCACTGTATTTTCCAAGATCGGTTTGAGGTCTGGCTACTATCAGCTAAGAGTTAAAGAGTAAGATGTGCCGAAGACTACGTTTCAGACAAGATATGGGCATTATGAGTTCCATGTCTTGCCTTTTGGGTTGACTATTGCCCCGGCAGTGTTCACGGATTTGATGAACCGCATATTCAGACCGTACTTGGATAAGTTTGTCATCATCTTTATCGATGACATATTAATTTATTCGCATGATGAGAGCGAGCACACAGAGCATCTAAGAGTTGTGTTGCAAACTTTGAGAGACAAGCAGTTGTACACCAAGTTCAGTAAGAGTGAATTTTGGCTTAAAGAGGTCGGATTTCTAAGACACATTGTGTCGGGTGACGGAATCTGAGTTGGCCAAAACAAGATCTCGACCATTGTAGAATAGAAACCGCTGAGGAATTTGACAAAGGTCCCAAGCTTTTTGGGTTCGGCCAGATATTATAGATGGTTTGTAAACGGATTCTCTATGATAGCTACCCCAATGACAAGACTATTGCAAAAGGATGTCAAGTTTGATTGGACAGAAAAGTGCCAGCTGAGTTTCGAGAAATTAAAGGCTTTGTTGACTGAAGCCCCAATGCTAGTACAACCAGAGTCAGGTAAAAAGTTCGTGATATATAGTGACGCCTCTTTAAATGGTTTAGGGTGCGTGCTCATGCAAGAAGGTAAGGTCATAGCTTACGTTTCTAGGAAACTAAAGCCACATGAGAAGAACTACCCGATGTACGACTTAGAGTTGGCAGACATCGTGTTCACGCTGAAATTAGGAGACATCATTTGTATGGAGAGAAATACTGAGTATTCACCGATCATAAGAGCCTAAAGTACTTGTTAACTTAAAAGGAGTTAAATTTGCGGCAACGCCGATGGTTAGAGCTAATAAATGATTATGAGTTATTTATCGACTATCATCTGGGAAAGGCGAACGTGGTCGTCGATGCATTAAGTAAAAAATTACTATTTGCGTTGAGAGCAATGAATACCAATTTGGCTTTGTCTGATGATGGTTTGGTCCTAGCAGAGTTAAGAGCTAGACCGACATTCCTACAAGAGATCTGTGAAGCTCAGGGAGGTGATAAGAAGTTGCAAGCTAAAGTGGCTCAATGTGAAACAGAAAGTGAATTCAAATTTCATATTGGCATCGACGCGTGTATAAAGTACCAAGATAGAGTTTGTATACCCAAAGACAATGAGCTTATTCAGAAGATTCTGAGAGAGGCACATAGTGGTTGTTTGTCCGTCTATCCCGGCAGTGTGGAGATATACAGTGACCTTAAGAAAATGTATTGGTGGTCGGGCATAAAAAGAGACATTTCAGAGTTTGTGTTTAAGTGCCTAGTGTGTTAGCAAGTGAAGGCTGAACACCAAGGACCTTCGGGTCTATTTCAGCCTATCATGGTCACCGAGTGGAAGTAAGATCGGATCACCATGGATTTTGTGACAGGTTTTTCGGTAACCCCGAAAAAGAAAGATGCAGTATGGGTTACTGTAGATAGACTAACAAAATTGGCACACTTTATACCAGTGCGTACCGACTACTCTCTCAAGAAATTAGCCAACTTATATATTTCTGAGATTGTGAGGCTTCATAGAGTGCCATTGTCCATTGTTTCAGATAGAATCCCAAGGTTTACCTCGAGGTTCTAGAAGAAGTTACAAGAGGCTTTGGGAACCAAGTTGAGCTTTAGCACGGCATTTCATCCGCAAACTGATGGACAGTCGAAAAGAGTAATTCACATCTTAGAGGACATGTTGAGGTATTGTGTTCTTGAGTTTCAGGGAAATTAGGAAAGATACTTGCCATTGGTTGAATTCGCCTACAACAACAGTTATCAGACAAGTCTTAAAATGGCACCTTATGAGGCTTTGTATGGGCGAAAGTGTCAAACGCCCTTATACTGGAAAGAGAGTTAGATTCACGGGGTCGAATTAGTCAAAAAGACTGAAGAGAAAGTTAAAGTGATTCGTGACTGCTTGAAGACCGCCTCGGATAGACAGAAATCCTACATGGATCTGAAATGAAAGGAAATTGAGTTTCAAGTCAGTGATAAGGTATTTTTGAAAGTTTCTCCGTGGAGAAAAGTCCTCAGATTTGGTAGAAAAGGCAAGTTGAGTCCTCGTTTCATAGGACCTTATGAGGTTACCGAGAAAGTAGGGCCTGTTGCTTATCGATTGGATTTGCCATCAGAATCGGAAAAGATTCATGATGTTTTTCATGTGTCCATGCTACATCGATATAGATCGGACTCGTCGCATGTAATTGCGCCAACAGAAGTTGAGATTCATCCGGACATGACTTATGGCGGAAAAACAGTCAAGATTTTGGCTTGAGAAGTCAAACAATTGAGAAATAAGAGTATAACACTCATGAAGGTTTTGTGGCATAGACATGGAGACAAAGAAGCCACATGGGAACCCGAGGAGACTATGAGAGATCAGTACCCGAACTTATTCATCGGTAAGATTTTTGGGGATGAAAGTCCCTAAGAGAGGGAGAAATGTAACAGCCCGATTTAGGGCCTAATTGGAATAGTGATCTCAGGACTACAAAATTGAAGTAAAAAAATTTATTTTAATATTATTTGGAGTCATAGCATGTTTAAAATAGAGTGCATGAATAATTTGGTAAGTTAATTTTAACGTTTGTAAACCCAATTGCGAAGAAGTACTAAATCGTATAAAGTGCAAAAATCCTAATTTGATAGCTAAAGGTGTTATATTGTTAGAGAATCAAATTTGGGGGTCTTTAAAAGGCAAGTAGACCCTTTTTCTATGGGGTGGCCGGCCATAAGAGACAATTTGGTCAAAAAGTCCAAATTTGGTTGGGTTTGGTGTCTAAACTGACTAAAATAGAATAAAATAAGAAAAAGATGATATCACCTTCTCATCTTCTTCACTACCACTGATTTTCAGCCATTTTTAGGGGGTTTTTGAGTTCAAAAATTTCAGCAACTTGAAGCACTCACATGTAAGTGATTTAGATGTCTATTTTTTATAATTTTTGTACTTTTATGACCCTTGAAGCATGAGCTTTCAAATGAGGGGTCTATTTTGTAAAATTATCAAGAGTTTAGGGTTTTTCCATGAGAGCATTTAGGATGTTTTCTAAAAATTTTATGGAAGAATATGAGTCCTAGCTGTGTTATAAACAACTTTTGTGAAAGGTGTTAGTATGAAAACACCTAAATGGGCTATTTTGCATAAGTTACAAACTAGGTGATAAGTGTGTGAAATAGTGAGAATTTGGGTTCCTATATGAGTAAAAATAGCTTAGTTAGGCTTAAGATACGAAGAAATTCAATAAAAATTAACTTCCGAGCATAGGGGCAGAATGGTCATTTTGCTAAGGTCTAGGGACAAAAAGGTCATTTTACCTAAGATGTGAATTTTAGATTGCCTAATTGTGTTTACTAACTAAATGAGTGCATTTTGTTATCATAGATCAAGATTTGCCAAATCCGAACATAGACAGGAGGAAAGCCAAGCAAATCGACTAAACCGACTAATCGAGTACATTTTGTAATCCGAAGTAAGTTGTATGTAAATAATACAACTACATTGCTAGTATATGTGTTTGAATTTTCATTGAATTGATATAGCATGAATTGCTTGTTTGTGAATTGAGAATGCATAATGATAATTGAGATGGTAGAAATCCCGTTAGAACTCTGAGAAATAAATTGGATATTCATGCCGTGAAATTTGGGTCACTTGTGTGAGCTAGTGTAAGACATGTCTGGGACATGCATCAGTGACTTTATGAGAGCCAGTGTAAGACATGTCTGGGATATGGCATCGACCTCGTTGATGATAACTAGTGTAAGACCATGTCCGGGACATGGCGTTGGCGCCTTACCCCATGTTTGAGGCTTATAGAATATCCGGTAGTGTTTCGAAAGGTTCAACGGTGAAAGTATGATTGTGAGTTAATAAGGAAAGTATAACCATGTTGTAAGTGGTACAGGTACCAAATTGATATGCATGAATAATGAGCTTGATATAAAATATGTGACTTGAATGGATGGTAATAAGTAAGTTGTGCTTATGCTTACCCTTGTGTTATGAGTATGATGATCATTGAGGAATTTTTGTTGTATATTGATTTATATGCAACTTACTAAGCTTTTATGCTTACTCCCTCTTTCTTTCCATTTTTCTTACAGTGCCGCCTAATTAGCTCAAGGATCACCAGAAGTCAAAAATATCGATCACACTATCATCCGAAGCATTCGGTATAGTTGGGTTTATATTTTTGAATATGAAATGTATATTAATATTTTGTTTCTTTGAGAATTAGCCAAATGTGTTGGCTTGGGTTAGAAACCCTCCATTTGGTATTAAGCCTTGAATGATGGCTAACATTCATTTTGATTTTATAAAAGATGCAATTTCATGGTTGAATGAATGTCTATTGTGGCTGATTTGGTTGTATGAATTGTTCTTGTTTTGGTATTGATTGGTATTTGTATGGAACTAGGTATTTAAAGGTGGCAATGAGGCTCGGTAAATAGCCTTATATTGTAATATCCTGATTTTGGGCCTAGTCAAAATAGTGGTTTCGTGACCACAAAATCTAAGATAGAAATAATTATTTTATAATTATTTTGAGGTCCATGGTATGATTGCATGATTGTGTGAAAATTTCGTGAAGAAATTTTATGCATAAAGTGCTTAAATTGAAATTAGGGACTGAATCGAATAATTTGTAAAACTTGCATTCTAGAAGTTTCTAGTATGAAATTGTTTTGAAATATTAATTAGGAGGTCTAAAATAGAAATTTTACCAATTTCTAAGTCTATGGACAAAAATTGGACATGGATGGAATTTTTGGAAAGTTTAGTAGTAAGGGCATTTTGGTCATTTAGGGGTAAAATGAATTAAAATACAAAATTAAAAGCCAATTTTGCTCATCTTCAACCCCATGGCAGAATATAGCAAGGAGAAACCATGGCTAGGGTTTTTCAAGCTTCCAAGCTCGATTGTAAGTCCGTTCTAGCCCCAGTTTTCAAGTTCTTTACGTTTTTGAATCTGGTAACTTGATTAAGCTTATTCTAGCAATAATTTAAGCTAGGGTTCATATTTGGAAAAATACCCATAGGTGAAATGTGTTTATTTTGATGTTTTATGGTAGAATATGAAGGCTGAAATTATGTTAAACAACATTTGCTAAGCGATTTTAAGCAAAAATGAGTAAAAGCGGCTTAATCCAGAAAATTGTTATTGTTCATAACTATGCGTTAGAGTGAGAATTTGATGTTTTAATAGAAGGGAAAAATGTTCAGCATGTCATAAAACATAAGAAAATATGCTGAAGTTTAATTTACGAGCTTTGGGGCAAAAGTGTAAATATGTAAAAGTTTAGGGGCAAAACTGTAATTTTTCCAAAATATGATTTTGGGTTAGTTTGAATAATGTGAGCCCTAATTAGACTATATTTTAAATGATAGAGTAAGGAAAACTAAAATTCAGGCTAATATGGGGAAAATACCAAGTTGTGGACGAAATGGTAAAAGTAGCCATTTTCACATACGATGTAAGTTCATATGTAAATGTTGGTAACATAGTTATTATTTTAAATGTTTTTATGTTATGTAAATGATATGATAATTATTATGAAATATTATACTCGTGATAATTGTTTGATAATATGTCAAATTATGTGATATACTTGGAAAATGTGAAATACTATCGAGTATCGGTATCGGCATTCCATAGAAGAAGGTTGAGACACATGATTGGGAAAAAGGTCCCGTTGAACCCTAGGAATGGATTAGGATACAAGTGACATGTCATTGGGATATTTGGGCATCCGAACTCGTTGAGTTGAGTCCGAGTTCACTTATGGATGCGAATGTCCGAACTCGTTGAGTTGAGTCTGAGTTCGAGAGATGTAACTAGGCATCCGAGCTCGTTGAGTTGAGTCCGATTTCACTTATGGATGCGAACGCCTGAGCTTGTTGAGTTGAGTCCGAGTTCACTTATGGGCGGGTTACATGGTAGCTTGGCTACATATGTGGCACTTATGTGCAAACTTTTCGTGTATTCGAATTATATTCCGATGTGTTCAACGGGTAAAATTCTACTCAAATGGAGGAATACTCGAGATGAAAGGGACGTATTGGTAAGTGTTGTGAAATGGATACTTTGAACAGGTATGTACTTAACCCTTGGGTTGAAAACTCGATATAACAACAATATGGTAAGATGATAAATGAAAATGTGATATGAATGTCTCGGTGATGATCATGCAAATGATGTTTATGTTTACTTATATAGTTGTGTTACTTGCTATTTGCATGTGAACCTACTAAGCATTTGTGCTTACTCCCTCCTTTTCATTCCTTGTAGTGTTGACAAGCCACTCGAGAAATCGGAAACGTCGTGAGGCACGCTCACACTATTCGTATACCATCTTGGCATAATGGCTTGTATATTTTGAGAATGGCATGTATAACATTATAATCATTTTGTATATATGGTCTTATGATATGATTATTGAGTGGCATGGAAATGCTTGGTAATGATTAGCCATTGGAATGGCTAATCATGACCATATTTGGTGTTATGTATGCTAAATTGCTAGCTAATCCATGGGAACCATGAAATGGGTAAATTTTACCATAAAATAGATTCAGATGACAATGAGTAGAGCGTGAATTTAAAAAATCACTAAAAATAGTAGAAATGGAATTAAAATTGAAGGTTGATGAGTCTATTTTCATATGGATGGAACAAAACAGGTATATGAGTTATATTTTATGAGATGTTTAAATTTTTGTAAAACAGGGCCAGAGTAATTTCTGGATCCCCTATTCTGACTTTGGAAATTCACCATAAATTTTTCAAAGATAATTAGAAGTCATGATTTATATGTACAGATTCCTTATTGAGTCTAGTTTTATTAGAAATAAACGGCATAGTCATTGAAACTCTGTACAGGGAGATATCTGATTCGTAATACACAGAGGTCAGAGCAGTCAAACCATGAAATAGGGGAGACTTTAACTAATAAACTGTACTAATTTTCTCGACCAAAAATTCTATAAAAAAATTATTAAATAGATATATGAGTCTAGTTTCAGGGAAAATTTACATAATTGGATTTTGAGTTTCGGAACTCGAGATATGAATTTTTAAGAGACTGTGATGCAGATTGCTAGCTTGACTAAAAATTTTAAAAATAAATTGTTTGAGCTGTTTAAAGTAATGAATTAAGTCTGTTAACACCTCGTGTTCGACTCCGGCGACGGTCTCGGGTACGGGGCGTTACATTTGGTGGTATCAGAGCAGGTTTAGTTGGTTCTCGGACTAACTTAGCATGCGTAAAAATTTAGCTATACATGCCACTGATCTGTGATAGTGTGATGTCTTTCGACGCATATGAGTACCATCTTATTTAGACAGGTACTCTCCAACCAGAAATGTGTGCCGACCATGTTCAATGTTATGTGAAGGTATTTGAGTAAAATTATGATTATGATAAGTCTCGGATCAGAAAAGTATGAATAAAAGTTTATGATACATATGTGATAAATATCCATATTTGCTTAATGCTCATATGATGTAGTGTATATGGCTTACTTGATAAGATGAACGGAATAAATAGAAAGTAGTAGAGGTATGAATAAAAGTCATAATATTATGATATGAATGAAAATGTCCTTGTCTTGATTTGGATGTCGAATGTTAATGAATGCTAATGATATATAATTTTTATGAGATAAAGGATTATAATGAAATAAACTTATCTATGTTAAATTGTTGGACTGGATTATATGATTGTAATGACATGTACATGATGCACGAAATGAAAGTTGTGATTGTGATGCAAATATCTATGTTTGTTTGGCCCTATATGATGTCATGAGCATGAATTAATTTAATTAAATGAATGGATAAGTAAAGCTATCTAGAAAACATAGAATGTATGCATAAGTATATTGTCTAAATGGGACAGTAGGAAAATTTGTGTAAGCCAACATGAATGTTGCATTGCCTAAATGAATGACATGATTTTGATGATGTTGCTATGATGAGGAAGTTGTGTCATATGTGTATGTATAAGAAAGTCGAGTCAGAGGTCCTACAACCCCTCCCCCTTACCGAAGTGGTACTTATAATGGAATTTCATGAGATTTGTATTGAATAAGTTTCCGGTTGAGAACCCAAAGAGTTCGATGATAGAATAATTATAAGTATGATCGAGATTGAAAATGAGCTGATAAGTAAAGTTAGAGCGATAAAGTATCGGATTGACGTAAAGATTATTGGAGTTATGCCATCGTCCCAATTAAAGAAGGAATTCTCTTTGGTAAATCGAATTACTCAGTGCAAGGTCGAGAAAAGTGTAAATCAAAATTTATTCAGAATCGCCTTCTTTAGTGAATGGTTTAACATGAAATTTGTGACTGAGAACTAGTTAGGGAAATGATATTTGAAATGTGAACTATCCGAGTGTGATTATTATGATTTGGACAGATTTAGTGATCTCTTTTGAGATGTTCTATGTGTTTACTGTTCTCGAGAAATATTTCTATGGCTATTGATCTTCTGAAGAAATTCTTGTTATATGGGAATGTCTTCTAATTCTGTTGTTGGATGAAAGCATTGGTAGTCTGACTGGTTTATAATTTATATTGCTATATTTCATCGGGCATTCTATTTCATTTCGTCTGATAAAAATTGATGAGAGAATACATATGATATTATAATTCTGTTTCTTCTACTTGATGCTTCATCTGATATATATATATATGTATGGGAAGATATATTGATCTTGTTATATTTGATTTCAGTGGGATTAAATGATGTTTTCTTTTTGATTTTCTTTCTTTGAAGAATTATCGGGGTATTCTATATTTTCTCTATGAGTTTGGTTTTCGATTCTCCGGCATAGTATCGTATCTTGGGTTTCTTTATCCTGGATCTTTTTATTCTGGATTTCTTTATTTCGGGTTTCTCTATCTTGGATTTCTTTATTTGGTTTTCTTGTTATCTTTGTTCCATAATTTGTCAATTATGACTCATGTTCGAAGTGCGTTCTTTAGCTCGTGATAATCATGTCAAATATGACTATACTTCTAATTTGATCTTGGTAATGTGGTGATTTTAGTATTGAGATTTTTTTTTTCTAATTTCTGTGTAAGGATTTGACATCAGTAAAGGCATAGGTGATAAAAGCGTGAGTTTCAGTCGGTATGGTGAATTATTTATTTGAAAGATTTCATGTGACAATTATGTCAGGATTATTTTTCTCAAGTCTGATAATAGAATTTCATTTTTGTACTGATAAAAGAGTAAATAGTCTGAACGAGAAGTGTATACTTATTAGAAAGAGTTGGATATTAGTTAAAGTCACTACGAATGATAAGGTTTTCATCTTATGAAAGCTGAAAAGTTTATTACATGTTGATAGAGTTCGGATAGATGAGAATATTGGTAATCGAAGCGTCTGAACTAGACTAGTCTACATTGAGCAAAGACTTCCTGACTTTCAGTAATGTACTGTTGTATGAATTGTGATGTGTTTCAAGACAGTGAGGTAATGTGATAGTTTAGAGCATTCGATGTTACATAGAATCTGAGTTGTTAAAGAGGTTAAAGCTGAGCATTGGGATCTATCAAAATTATCCTTGTCATGTTGATATTGGGATGAAAATGAGAAGGATTATTCTTAAGGCCATATCAGAATTATTTCTATGGCAGAAAGAAGAAAATGTGATGTGTAACATCCTGATTTTTGGATTTATTCGTAATTTTTAATATTTTGGTAGAGTTTTTAAAATTTGTATTTAGATGTGGAATTAATATTTTGAGTAGGTAAATGGGCTTATAGAAGGCCCATGTGTTGGCCAAAACCCGGTTGGATTTTTGGAGTTTGGACTTAAAAGGGTAAGGGTTCTGGCTAAGTGGCCCTTGTATAGTGTAAAGGGTAAATTGCATCACAAAAAGAGCATTATTAAAGTGGCAAGGGTGATGCCACTAGGCTCCTAAAAAGGTGGCGTGTGGAGCATTGGGGAAGGCATGGGATCGATTCCCTGTGTTGGCAAATAGATGCATTTATTTTTAAGTGCAGAAAGGGTAAGTGTTGGAGTCCAAGTGGATTCTGCTAAAGGAGAGTTTGAATCAGCCCGAATGCTTGAATTAAGGAGTGATAAGGGGAGAGATTTAAGGGATTGGTAGAGAGACTGAGAGTTGGCCGAATATAGGGAATTGAAGAGGGGAAATCGGCAGAGGGTTATTAGATTAACATTTCGGCACCTGGGGTTTACTGGTGCCGTTTTCTTCTGCTCAGACACCACAAGGTTTTTCTTTTCTTCCTTTTCCTCTCTAGTCGAAACTTTCACCTTCCCTATTCTTCTTTCTCTACTCTCTTCTCCAAAGCCGTCCATCAATCCTGCTATTCATCAGCACTTTTTGCCGAAATCACAAAAGTCGAAATCCTGTGATCACACTGTTTGTGCCGATTTCTTCAAAGCCAGGTCTCTCTATGTTCTGTCATTCTTATTAATCAGTGATTATCTTTTCTAAACCCTTGATACCTGTAGGCAATTTTACTTCAAGGTCATAGCCCCACATCGTCATCTTCTTCACCACCTAAAAGCCGAAAGTACCATTGGGTTAGGGGCTTATAGCCGAAACTTCAAGACTCCTAGATTCAAACTCTGCCACCGGTTAAAAGATAAATCTACATCAGATTACGTGGAAATCAAAAAGGGGTAAGGGGGTAAGTGCTTATCATATCAGATTTGGTCTTATTTTACGATGTTAGGAAAAGCCGAAATCCCTAAAAATTAGGGAGGCTGTCGATTTGGGCATAAGGCTCTAAGGGTTTGTCACTGATGTTTTCTTTCGGTGATTAGAGTCTTCTTAAGCGTTGGATCGAAGGCGTAAATCGTTGGAGCAATCGGATTCGGAGCAAGCTATCAGTTTTGGCAGGAAGGTAAGGTTTTAAAGACTTTTTAGGGACATAGTTCGATTTTGGAAAAGCAAGTTTTGGGTTTAGTGATTGAGGTTTGTAAATAAGAACTGTGCTAATCAATTGTAGGACATCGAAAGGGATCTCAGTAGCAGTCGTCGCGTAACAGGTGTGTACCGAACACCCTTTCTCAGTTTAAATCGGCAAAAGCGAAAAGCGAAAAAATCGGCATTTCATGGGCTTGTGTGAGTATGCGAATGCTCTCAAGACATAGATTAATGATTAGATCCGGCATCGCAAAGTGGTAAGTTGGTCTCATGCGATAATTCGTGTACGTCGGTAAGTGGGCATCAATGGGCCAAAACTGGGCCCAATGGGCTTACGGACCAATATGGATGAGAGATGGGCAAATTGGCCTGATAGTTGGACAGTAGAATCAAATTACTTATAACAGTTATAGAATTACTGAAATAACTTGTGTAGATGCGTAAGTTATGAATTTACCCTAAATCGTAAAATTTTCGATATACCCCTAGGGTTTAAATTGACTAAAACGCATGATTAATTAATACCTGTAAATTCGCATGATATGTTTTCACATCATCATTGCATGGGATTGGGATATGGATGGAGGAAGTGCTTAAAGTGGTTTATCCACGTACTGGAGGCTTTGCCTCAACTTACTATTATTTGAGCAGCAATGCTGCAACTGTGGAGTGAAGGGCTGGGTGGGTTGAGATATTCCCCACATGGAGTGCAGTGCTGGTACGGGAGCAGTGTAGCGGTTGGTGGGTTGAGTAGTCTCCCCAGATGGGTTTGTATACATTGTTATTATTGTTATTATGATTACTGAATTGGGCCTATGGGCCACACTGTTATGTTAAAAAGGGGCTAACGCCTTGTTACTGTATTCTAAAAGGGCTTGGTCCACGTGTGTAATCGTTATCCGAATAGGGCTTAGGCCCAATGGGCTCAGTGACTTGGGCTTTGGATGGGTTTCTGTATACACTGAGTTTCCCCAAACTCACCCCTTTTCTTTCCATCCTTGCAGGTGAGCCCTAATTGGTGGACTTGGAGCTGGGCGGGATTCAGAGTGGCCATGAAGAATAAATTCTGGTTTTTTTTTTTAAATAAGTTCACATTTCTTTTACTTTTGATTATTTCCGTTTGGTTTTAAGGTTGTAATAAGGCTGCTCATTTAATTATTTTATTTTTGGATTATTAAACCGGTTAGCACTAGGGCGGGTTTTATAAAGGCTAGCTGTTTTCAAAGCAACACGATAACCGAACAAAGCTTGCGCAACGTGAATGTTTCAAAAGAAATAAATGTTTTAAAAAGACATAAGCTAAAGATGAAATTCGTGAACAAGTAACATGCTTTAAGTGTGGCAATGGATGTGTGCATGTCTAGGATTGGAACCGGGAAGAGCTTGGTACTTAAGCAGTCCAACAGACTCACCTCCTCTTTTCTGGCTTCCTACCTGGTGCACAGCCTCCATTCACTTAAACTTATAACACTAACATTCTTTAAACCTTAATAAAGAGAATTTTGATAAAACGAATAGCAACATTTCCATGTGGCATGCTGAATTCGGCTGTAACGTCTGGGCCGGGTTTAGGGTGTTACATTTAGTGGTATCAGAGCCCGGTTGCAACAACTCGGCTATGGATCGGGTCCGAAAATTTTGTTTTTCAAAAACTTAGGCCTAAGAAGGGTATTTTTGGAAAAATGGTAAGTTATTTTTTTTGAGATGTTCAAGTTTTCTATTTTAAAACGGGGTTAAATCAATAGTTTTGAAATAAAGGTAGTTTCAAATCAAATCTTTTTATTTTCGGTAAACAAAAACATGGTTTTTTTAAAAAAATTTACATGGACTGATAAGGAGGTGGCACACTGAATCCCCGGCACCAAGTCTGTAAGTGTTCTTTTTCTGCTTTAAATATTTATATGAAACTGAACGGGAAATAATACTGTAGATAGTACTGAGCTTTAGAGATGGTGCTAATGGTAATGTAGTATTAAGGTTACAAAACTGAGACCGTAGCTGAATTGCAATTGCGCGAAAACAACTTTGAAACTCTACCTATACATAAAACATTCTGTAATAAAGAGAGGAACCAGTAAACTAATGTCATAAAATTCGTAATCAGATAAATCGTTATGAGTGCAAGGGCTACTCGGGGAAGAGGCCGTGGGTGAGGCCGAGGTAGTACTCAAGCTGGATCTGCATCCTCGGAACACATACCAGTTGGCGAGGCTCGTCCACCACCAGTTAATAAAAATGGGTCGTATGATCGGGCTGCAGGGGACGATGCTTTGTCTCAGGCCATGTTGAGGGTTTGGAAATGGTGGCCGGAGCTAATGTCGGGCCCATGAATAGGGGGTCCATTTCTGAGCGACTTCGGGCTAACTGAGCTGAGGTTTTTAGGGGCGTATCTGGAGTGGCCCCAAATGTGGCTGAGTACTGGTTGGAAGCCATAGAGCGGATTATGGATGACTTGGATTGCTCAGTAGAATAGAAGTTGAAAGGGGCGGTGTCATTGCTGCAGGACGAAGCGTATCAGTGGTGGATTACTGTGAGAGAGGGTACCCCAGCTGAGAGGGTAACATGGGAGCTGTTCAAGCAGACTTTTAAGGCAAAATATGTTGGAGCTAGCTATGTGGATGCACGCAGAAAGGAGTTCCTGAATCTGACCCAAGGAAGCAAGACCGTTGCTGAATATGAGGCAGAGTTTCTACGACTAAGCCGGTATGCTAGGGGCATCGTTTCCACTGAATATGAGCGCAGCGTTCGGTTTGAGGATGGCCTTAGGGATGAGCTAATGGTACTCATAGCTCCGCAGAGAGAACGGGATTTTGCTGCACTGGTAGAGAAGGCTAAGATAGCTGAGGAGGTGAAACAAGCGGAACGGAAGAACCGCGATAGGGATCAGAATTGGTTCAGGAGAGATGCCGGACCAGCTGGTGCTGCAAATCGAAATGTTAAGAGAGCTAGGATGGTGGAACTGGTTTGAACAGTTCCGGTAAACACTGTTAGACCGCAAGCTTGTGGAGATTGTGGTAGAATACATCAAGGAGAGTGCTGGAAGCGTACTGGGGCTTTTCTTCGTTGTGGGTCAAAGGAGCATAGGATTAAGGATTGTCCTAGGAGGGCCGCTCAGGCTTAAGAGGCGGAACAAGGAGGGGTCGTGCGCGGCAGTGCTCAACTGTGAGGATGGACCGCGCGCAAGAAATCGTGGACAAGGTCGCGGTGGTAATGGTCGTGGACGTGGCGCACCTGGCAGGGGTATTGGTAACGCTGATGCTCGTCAGCCAGCTCTGGTGTATGCTACTCGTCGTCGCGAGGAGGGTGACGCACTGATGTCATAAGCTCGCATGCGTTTTTGATCTATGGTGTACCTTATCGCTCACGATTGATGTGGGATCAACCCATTCATATGTGGCATATAACATTTCAGGGGCTTTGGGTGTGCGCCGAGAGGAGACCGTATGTGGGGTGTCGGTGATAAGTCCTTTAGGTCATTCGGTTAAGGTAGAGAAACTCTTCAAGGAGGTGCCGTTGGAGATTCAAGGTAGGGTTTTCTGTGGAGATTTGATGGAGTTACCATTTGAAGAATTCGATTTGATTCTAGGGATGGATTGGTTGACCAAGCATAAGGCAACTTTGGATTGTGCAGCTAAGAGGATAGTGATAAGGACTGTAAATGATGAAGAGGTAATGATAATTAGAGAACGAAGAGATTATTTGTCCAATGTAGTATCGGTGTTGAGGGCTGAGAAGTTGATGCGCAAGGGGTGCGAGGCATATTTGGCTTTAGTAAGCCAAGCTGGAACCGAGGATCCGACTGTGGAGACCATCAGAACTGTTAAGGAATTTCGAGATGTTTTTCCGGAGGAGCTTCCTAGATTACCTCCGAATCGGGAAGTTGAGTTTAGAATCGATTTGTTGCCAGGAACAGCTCCAGTATCCATTGCACCTTATAGGATGGCACCGAAAGAGTTGGTGGAACTGAAAGCTCAAATCCAAGAGTTGTTGGATAGAGGCTTCATTAGGCCTAGTGTGTCTCGTTGGGGAGCACCAGTTCTGTTTGTAAAGAAAAAGGATGGAACAATGCGCATGTGCATCGATTATCGCCAATTGAACAAACTGACGATTAAGAATAAGTATCCACTGCCAAGGATTGATGATCTGTTCGATCAGCTTAGAGGGGCTCCGGTAATCTCCAAGATCGATCTTCGTTCTGGATACCATCAGCTAAGGGTAAAAGAAGGGGATATTCATAAGACAACATTTCGAACTCGATATGGACATTACGAGTTTTTGGTCATGTCGTTTAGGCTGATGAACGCACCTGCAGCTTTCATGGATCTGATGAATCGAGTATTCCAACCTTACTTGGATCGGTTCGTGGTCATCTTTATCGATGATATCCTCGTATACTCTGAAACGGAGACAAAACATGATGAGCATCTCTGTATTGTGTTGCAGGTGTTAAGGGAGAAGGAACTCTATGCAAAATTCTGCAAGTGTGAATTCTGGTTGAGGGAGGTAACCTTCTTAGGGCATGTGATCTCTGCGGAGGGGATTAAGGTGGATCCTCGTAAGATTGAAGCAATTCTGGAATGGAAGCCACCTAGGTCAGTATCAGAAATTCAGGGTTTTCTAGGGTTAGCGGTTACTACAGAAGGTTTGTGGAGGGTTTCTCGGTAATGGCAGCACCCTTGACAAAACTCATGAGGAAAGGATTACCATTTGTCTAGGCCGAGAAACAGCAAAAAGCTTTTGATCAGTTGAAAAAGGTATTGACCGAAGCACCAGTGTTGATTCAACCGGTGTCTGAGAAGGACTTCACTGTATACAGTGATGCGTCACATGTGGGGTTAGGTTGCGTACTGATGCAAGAGGGCAAGGTGGTCGCTTATGCATCGCGACAGCTTAAGACTCATGAGGTAAATTACCCTACGCATGATTTGGAGCTAGCAGCGGTGATTTTTGCGTTAAAGATTTGGAGACACTACTTATATGGGGAAAAGTGCATCATATACACGGATCATAAGAGCCTAAAGTATTTGTTGACTCAGAAGGAGTTGAACCTTAGGCAATGTCGATGGGTGGAGTTGCTTAAGGATTACGACTGTTCGATTGAGTACCACCCAGGAAAGGCTAATGTGGTGGCGGATGCATTGAGCCGAAGGGTTGTTACTGATTTGAGAGCCTTATTCGCACGTTTAAGTCTGTATGACGATGGAAGCTTGTTGGCAGAACTACAAGTAAGGCCTACTTGGACTGAGCAGGTTAAGGAAAAACAGTTGAAGGACGATTCACTAGCTCTTCGATTCCAGCAAGTTAGGAATGGTGAGAACGAGGATTTTGGACTGAACACTGAAGGAGTTTTGTGCTTTCATGGAAGGGTTTGTATTCCGAAGGACCCTGAATTGAGACAGTTAATTCTAAAAGAGGCTCATGGGGGACTCTGTGCCATGCATCTTGGAGGAAATAAGTTATATCGAGACTTGCGAGAGGTGTACTGGTGGCCGGGATTAAAATGAGAAGTGACTGAATTCATTGGAAAATGTCTGACGTGCCAGCAGGTTAAGGCGGAGCACCAATTGCCTTTTGGATTACTGCAACCGGTAAAGATTCCGTTATGGAAGTGGGAAAGAGTAACAATGGACTTTGTGAGTGGGTTACCTTTGACACCCACCAAGAAAGATTCGGTGTGGGTGGTTGTGGATAGGTTAACAAAATCTGCCCATTTCATACTTGTTCGTGCCGATTACTCACTGCAAAAGTTGGCCAAGCTATATGTGGCGGAGATAGTGCGACTGCACGGGGTGCCAGTGTCGATAATTTCTGATCGAGACCCTAGGTTTACATCTCGGTTTTGGCAGAAGTTGCAAGAAGTGTTGGGTACACGATTGGATTTTAGCACCGCTTTTCACCCACAGACAGATGGACAGTTGGAAAGGGTTATTCAAGTTCTAGAGGATATGTTGAGAGGTTGTATCATCAATTTTCTTGGTAGTTGGGAGGACTACTTGCCAGTGGCGGAGTTTGCGTACAATAACAACTATCAAGCAAGTATTCAGATGGCTCCGTATGAAGCGCTTTATGGGCGAAGATGTCGTACGCCGACGTGTTGGACAGAGTTGGGTGAACGACAAGTGCTTGGACCGGAATTGGTGGCAGACACTGAAAGCAAGGTTAGACTGATAAGGGATCGATTAAAGGAGGCATCCGATAGACAAAAATCGTATGCGGATCTGAAGCGCAAGGAGATTGAGATCGCTATTGGGGACATGGTCTTTTTAAAGGTTTCACCTTGGAAGAAGATATTGAGATTTGGTAAGAAGGGTAAGTTGAGCCCACGGTTTATTGGGCCTTACCGAATTGTTAAGCGGATTGGACCAGTGGCTTATCAGCTAGAGCTACCACCGGAACTGCATCGCATCCACGACGTTTTTCATGTATCCATGCTGAGGCGGTATCGATCTGACCCAACTCATGTCATACCAGTTGCAGAAATCGAGGTACAGTCAGATTTGACTTTCGAAGAGGAACCTGTGCAAATACTTGATCGTGACGTCAAGGTGTTGAGAAGGAAGTCATTTCTACTGGTGAAAGTACTTTGGAGGAACCATGGCAAAGAAGAAGCTACTTGGGAGACTGAGGAGGCAATGCGTCAACAGTACCCTCAACTGTTCTAATAAGGTAGAATTTCGAGGACGAAATTTCTTTAAGGAGGGTAGAGTTGTAACATCCTGATTTTTGGATTTATTTGTAATTTTCAATATTTTGGTAGAGTTTTTAAAATTTGTATTTAGATGTGGAATTAATATTTTGAGTAGGTAAATGGGCTTATGGAAGGCCCATGTGTTGGCCAAAACCCGGTTGGATTTTTGGAGTTTGGACTTAAAAGGGTAGGGGTTCTGGCTAAGTGGCCCTTGTATAGTGTAAAGGGTAAATTGCATCACAAAAAGAGCATTAGTAAAGTGGCAAGGGTGACGCCACTAGGCTCCTAAAAAGGTGGCATGTGGAGCATTGAGGAAGGCATGGGATCGATTCCCTGTGTTGGCAAATAGATGCATTTATTTTTAAGTGCAGGAAGGGTAAGTGTTGGAGTCCAAGCGGATTCTTCTAAAGGAGAGTTTGAATCAGCCCGAATGCTTGAATTAAGGAGTGATAAGGGGAGAGATTTAAGGGATTGGTAGAGAGACTGAGAGTTGGCCGAATATAGGGAATTGAAGAGGGAAATCGGAGAGGTTATTAGATTAACATTTGGCACTTAGGGTTTGAGTGGTGCCGTTTTCTTCTGCTCAGACACCACAAGGTTTTTCTTTTCTTTCTTTGCCTCTCTAGCCGAAACTTTCACCTTCCCTATTCTTCTTTCTCTGCTCTCTTCTCTAAAGCCGTCCATCAATCCTGCTATTCATCAGCACTTTTTGCCGAAATCACAAAAGCCGAAATCCTGTGATCACACTGTTTGTGCCGATTTCTTCAAAGCCAGGTCTCTCTATGTTCTTTCATTCTTATTAATCAGCGATTATCTTTTCTAAACCCTTGATACCTGTAGGCAATTTTACTTCAAGGTCATAGCCTCACATCGTCATCTTCTTCACCACCCAAAAGCCGAAAGTACCATTGGGTTAGGGGCTTATAGCCGAAACTTCAAAACTCCTAGATTCAAACTCTGTCGCCGGTTAAAAGATAAATCTGCATCAGATTACATGGAAATCAAAAAGGGGTAAGGGGGTAAGTGCTTATCATCTCAGATTTGGTCTTATTTTACGATGTTAGGAAAAGCCGAAATCCCTAAAATTAGGGAGGCTGTCGATTTGGGCATAAGGCTCTAAGGGTTTGTAACTGATGTTTTCTTTCGATGATTAGAGTCTTCTTAAGCGTTGGATCGAAGGAGTAAATCGTTGGAGCAATCGGATTCAGAGCAAGCTATCGGTTTTGGCAGGAAGGTAAGGTTTTAAAGACTTTTTAGGGACATAGTTCGATTTTGGAAAAGCAAGTTTTGGGTTTAGTGATTGAGGTTTGTAAATAAGAACTGTTCTAATCAATTGTAGGACATCGAAAGGGATCTCAGTAGCAGTCGTCGCGTAACAGGTGTGTACCGAACACCCTTTCTCAGTTCAAATCGGCAAAAGCCGAAAAGCCAAAAATCCGGTATTTCATGGGCTTGTGAGTATGCGAATGCTCTCAAGACATAGATTAATGATTAGATCTGGCATCGCAAAGTGGTAAGTTGGTCTCATGCGATAATTCATGTATGTCGGTAAGTGGGCCTCGATGGGCCAAAACTGGGCCCAATGGGCTTACGGACCAATATGGATAAGAGATGAGCAAATTGGCCTGATAGTTGGACAGTAGAATCAAATTGCTTATAACAGTTATAGAATTACTGAAATAACTTGTGTAGATGCGTAAGTTATGAATTTACCCTAAATCGCAAAATTTTCGATATACCCTTAGGGTTTAAATTGACTAAAACGCATGGTTAATTAATACTGTAATTCTGCATGATATGTTTTCATTACTGTCTGTTGCATGGGATTGGGATATGGATGGAGGAAGTGCTTAAAGTGGTTTATCCACGTACTGGAGGGTTTGCCTCAACTTACTATTATTTGAGCAGCAATGCTGCAACTGTGGAGTGTAGGGCTAGGTGGGTTGAGATATTCCCCACATGGAGTGTAGGGCTGGTACGGGAGCAGTGTAGCAGTTGGTGGGTTGAGTAGTCTCCCCAGATGGGTTTGCATACATTGTTATTATTGTTATTATGATTACTGAATTGGGCCTATGGGCCACACTGTTATGTTAAAAAGGGGCTAAGGCCTTGTTATCGTGATTCGAAAGGGCTTGGTCCACTGTGTCTTGTTATCTGAATAGGGCTTAGGCCCAATGGGCTCAGTGACTTGGGCTTTGGATGGGTTTTCAGATACACTGAGTTTCCCCAAACTCCCCTTTTCTTTCCATCCTTGCAGGTGAGCCCTAATTGGTGGACTTGAGTCAGGCGGGATTCAGAGTGGCCATGAAGAATAAATTTCTGTTTTTTTTTAAATAAGTTCACATTTCTTTTACTTTTGATTATTTCCGTTTGGTTTTAAGGTTGTAATAAGGCTGCTCATTTAATTATTTTATTTTTGGATTATTAAACCCAAGTTAGCACTAGGCGCGTTTTATAAAGGCTATTTGTTTTCAAAGCAACACGATAATCGAACAAAGCTTGCATAACGTGAATGTTTCAAAAGAAATAAATGTTTTAAAAGACATAAGCTAAAGATGAAATTCGTGAACAAGTAACATGCTTTAAGTGTGGCAATGGATGTGTGCATGTCTAGGA
Source organism: Gossypium anomalum (assembly GCA_025698475.1). Classification (NCBI taxonomy): domain Eukaryota; kingdom Viridiplantae; phylum Streptophyta; class Magnoliopsida; order Malvales; family Malvaceae; genus Gossypium; species Gossypium anomalum. The sequence goes on along the minus strand of CM046960.1, from coordinate 22,752,113 downwards.
TTGGAACCAGGAAGAGCTTGGTACTTAGCAGTCCAATGGACTCACCTCCTCTTTTCGGCTTCCTACCGGTGCATGACCTCCATTCACTTAAACTTATAACACTAACATTCTTTAAACCTTAATAAAGAGAATTTTGATAAAACGAATAGCAACATTTCCATGTGGCATGCTGAATTCGGCCGTAACGTCTGGGCCGGGTTTAGGGTGTTACATGATGTATCCTATTCTTAAATGTTTGGAGAAATCTATAAATCATATCGGTATTGAATGAATTCCTACTCATCAGGTTCATGGAATTTCAGGTCTCTTTGATTGTTGGATTTCTTGGAATTCCGGTCTCCATTAATCAAGTTAAGATCCTGGTTTTATGTAACGATATCATGGGAAAGCGAGAAGGGTTGAAAATTTAAGAAACAGTTGAGAGTTGAGACCGTAAGCTTTTAGACCATATGAGAAATTAAAGAGATGTATTGGAGGTACTGACCTAAGTGAAAGTTCTTCAAAGACTGAATATGAGATTAAAAGTGAAGGCCACTTTTTAAGTAAGATTTTTAGGGACGAAAATCCCAAAAGGGGGAGAGTTGTAATGTCCTGATTTTGGGCCTAGTCGAAATAGTGGTTTCGTGACCACAAAATCCAAGATAGAAATAATTATTTTATGATTATTTTGAGGTCTATGATATGATTGCATGATTGTGTGAAAATTTCGTGAAGAAATTTTATGCATAAAGTCCTTAAATTGAAATTAGGGACTAAATCGAATAATTTGCAAAACTTGCATTCTAGAAGTTCCTAGTATGAAATTGTTTTGAAATATTAATTAGGAGGTCCAAGATAGCAATTTTACCAATTTCTAAGTCTATGGACAAAAATTGGACATGGATGGAATTTTTGGAAAGTTTAGTAGTAAGGGCATTTTGGTCATTTAGGGGTAAAATGAATTAAAATACAAAATTAAAAGCCAATTTTGCTCATCTTCAACCCCATGGCCGAATATAGCAAGGAGAAACCATGGCTTGATTGTAAGTCCGTTCTAGCCCCGTTTTTCAAGTCCTTTACGTTTTTGGAATCCTGGTAACTTGATTAAGCTTATTCTAGCAATAATTTAAGCTAGGGTTCATATTTGGAAAAATACCCATAGGTGAAATGTGTTTATTTTGATGTTTTCTAGTAGAATATGAAGGCTGAAATTATGTTAAACAACTTTTGCTAAGCGAATTTAAGCAAAAATGAGTAAAACGGCTTAATCGGTAAAAATTGTTATTGTTCATAACTATGTGCTAGAGTGAGAATTTGATGTTTTCATAGAAGGGAAAAATGTTCAGCATGTCATAAAACATAAGAAAATATGCTGAAGTTTAATTTACGAGCTTTGGGGCAAAAGTGTAAATATCACGAAAGTTTAGGGCAAAGCGTAATTTTGCCAAAATATGATTTTGGGTTAGTTTGAATAATGTGAGCCCTCATTAGACTATATTTAAAATGATAGAGTAAGGAAAACTAAAATTCAGGCTAAAATGGGGAAAATACCAAGTTGTGGACGAAATGGTAAAAGTAGCCATTTTCACATACGAGGTGAGTTCATATGTAAATGTTGGTAACATAGTTATTATTTTAAATGTTTTTATGTTATTTAAATGATATGATAATTATTATGAAATATTATACTCGTGATAATTGTTTGATAATATGTCAATTATGTGATATACTTGGAAAATGTGAAATACTATCGAGTATCGGTATCGGCATTCCGTAGAAGATGGTTGAGACACATGATTGGGAAAAAGGTCCCGTTGAACCTTAGGAATGGATTAGGATACAAGTGACATGTCACTGGGATATTTGGGCATCCGAACTCGTTGAGTTGAGTCCGAGTTCACTTATGGATGCGAATATTCGAACTCGTTGAGTTGAGTCCGAGTTCGAGAGATGTAACTAGGCATCCGAGCTCGTTGAGTTGAGTCCGAGTTCACTTATGGATGCAAACTCCCGAGCTTGTTGAGTTGAGTCCGAGTTCACTTATGGGCGGGTTACATGGTAGCTTGGCTACATATGTGGCACTTATGTGCAAACTTTTCGTGTATCCGAATTATATTCCGATGTGTTCAACGGGTAAAATTCTACTCAAATGGAAGAATACACAAGATGAAAGGGATGTATTGGTAAGTGTTGTGAAATGGATACTTTGAATAGGTATGTACTTAACCCTTGGGTTAAAAACTCGATATAACAACAATATGGTAAGTTGATAAATGAAAATGTGATATGAATGTCTCAGTGATGATCATGCAAATGATGTTTATGTTTACTTATATAGTTGTGTTACTTGCTATTTGCATGTGAACCTACTAAGCATTTGTGCTTACTCCCTCCTTTTCATTCCTTGTAGTGTTGACAAGCCAGCTCAGAAATCAAAAACGGTCGGAGGCACGCTCACACTATCCGTATACCATCTTGGCATAATGGCTTGTATATTTTGAGAATGGCATGTATAGCATTATAATCATTTTGTATATATGGTCTTATGATATGGTTATTGAGTGGTATAGAAATGGTTGGTAATGATTAGCCATTGGAATGGCTAATCATGATCATATTTGGTGTTATGTATGCTAAATTGCTAGCTAATCCATGGGAACCATGAAATGGGTAAAATTTACCATAAAATAGATTCAGACAGCAGTAGTGACGTGAATTTGAAAAATCACTAAAAATAGTAGAAATGAAATTAAATAATGAATAAGTTATGGAATTGAAGCTTGATGAGTCTATTTTCATATGGATGGAACAAAACAGGTATATGAGTTATATTTTATAAGATGTTTAAATTTTTGTGAAACAGGGCCAGAGCAATTTCTGGATCCCCTATTCTGAATTTGGAAATTCAAAATAAATTATTCAAAGATAATTAGAAGTCATGATTTATATGTACAGATTCCTTATTGAGTCTAGTTTTATTAGAAATAAACAGAATAGTCATTGAAACTTTGTACAGGGAGATATCCAATTCGTAATACACAGAGGTCAGAGCAGTCAAACCCTAAAACAAGGGAGACTTTAACTAATAAAATGTACTAATTTGATTGACCAAAAATTCTATAAAAAAAATTAGTAAATATATATATGAGTCTAGTTTGAGGGAAATTTTACATAATTGGATTTCGAGTTTCGGAACTCGAGATATGAATTTTTAAGTGACTATGATGCAGATTGCTAGCTTGACTGAAAATTTTAAAAATAAATTGTTTGAGCTGTTTAAAGTAATGAATTAAGTCTGTTAACACCTCGTGTTCGACTCCGGCGACAGTATCGGGTACGGGGCGTTACATATATTGTCCACACGGGTAGACACACGGGCATTTGTCTGCGCCGTGTGTGACACACGGTCTGCCCCGTGGGCGTGTGGTCTGGTTGTGTGTCCCCTGCACATAAAAATTTCAAGTCAGTATGCATGGTAATAAACACACGAGTAGAGACACGACCCTGTGTTTTAGTCGTGTAAAGGACACGGTCTAGTATACGGGCGTGTGCCACGGCTGTGTGACATTTTGAGCATGCTGACATCAGAAACAGAACGTCCAAGCTTTTACACACGGGCTAGGACACGGGCGTGTCGTGGTCGAGTGAGGGACACGGGCCATTGACACGAGCGTGTGTCTGGCCATGTGAAAACCCTTGTAGGTGTGAATTAGAAATTAATTCTACACGAGTAAAGGGCATGGGCATGTCCCTAGGTGCTTAGGCCGTGTGAGACACACAGGCCATCAACATGACCATGTTGAGATGGTCACACGGGCGTCTCACTCTTCCCCACAGGCGTGTACCATGTTTTAAAGGCAAGATTTTCATAGTCGTTTTAAGGACCCGGAATGGTCCCATGTAGTTTCTAATATTTGATTTGGGGCTCTTTGGCCTACAATAAGAAGTTTAAGGTAGAAATTGAAAAGTTTTAAATTTGGACCGAGTCTCGGTGACTCGAGATTGTTCGTGTGCATGAGATTAAGTTAGGTAATGCCTTGTACTTCGCCCCAACGTGGGTTACGGGTATAGGGCGTTACAATGGCGGTACAGAGTGATGTGTTGGCTGGATTGGGATGGGTTGCATTGTTGTATTGAACTGTTACTGATACGGGCTTAGGCCCAGACTTGTTCTTTACTGTTTGTTTATTATATCTATTCTATTGATTGAATAAGTGATGATCCAATGGTTCTTACTCAAAGAATCTTTGGACTTAGTATAAAGGGTTTTTTGAATCATCATGGTTCTGGTATGAATCTGAAGTTTCAATTGATTCGTAAACTCACCCTATCTGTTTTAACTGTAGAGGAGATCCTTAGGCGGATTAGTGCTGCGAGGGACTCGGAGATGGCCACACTACTGCTCCTGTTTTCTTTTATTTGCTATTAGATTTCGATTTGGTTTTTAAATTATGTAATAAGGCCTATCTAATTTGGAATTTTTGTTTATTATGATTTATATCTATTAAAAATAGAACGCAGTTTTTCAAAATAATAATTGTTTTCAAAACACTACGTTTTCGCAACACTTTTGAAATGCTTCCGTAACAAACAGAGTTTTAAAAGTAATGACAATTTAAAATGAATAACGAATAGCTAGAATGATTTGGGTTCTAACAAAGAGGCCTTAAATTCCCAAACGGGTTTACATGAGCAAAAGCAAATTTTCGAAAAGCACTCCAATGTGACACCGCCAGATTCGGCCATAATGTCTAGGCCTGGTTTGGGGTGTTACAATAGGGCCTAGTCGAAATAGTGGTTTTAGGACCACAAATCTGACATTAAAATATTTGTTTTATGATTATTATGATGTTTAGAATGTGAAAATAAGCATGTGTTAAAGTTTCATGAAGAAATTCTAAGTATAAGGTGTCCAATTGGAAATTAGGGACCAAATTGAATAAATTGAAAAAACTTGGATTCTAGAAGCTTTGAACATGAAATTGCATTGGATTTTTAATTAGAGGTCCTTAAATATAAATTTGACCAAGTTCTAAAAATTTGGACAAAAATGGGCATGCATGGGAAATTTTGAAAGTTATGAAAGGAAGGGCATTTTGGTCATTTGGTTAATTAAAGAATAAAAAGGGAAAAAGAAGCTAAAATCAGCCATCTTCTTCCCCATAGCTGCCAAAAATTAAAGGGTCTCCATAGCTAGGGTTTCCAACATTTTCAAGCTCAATAGTAAGTTCTCCCTATCCTCGTTTTTAATGCTCTTCGTATTTTTGAGATCCTCGTAACATGTTCTTTCCATTTCTACCCATATTTCAAGCTAGGGTTCATGTATGAAGATTAACCCATAGGTGACATGTTTGTATTTTGATGTTTAATGGAGGAATGTGAAAGTTTGATATATGTTTAACATATTTTCCTAAGTGATTTTCATGGAAAGAAAGGAAAACCATAAAGTAACAAAAACATAACCTAATTACCTACCACTAATATTCGGCTTGGTAACAAAGAGAAAGGGTAATGATAGATTCGCAATAGAAATGGAGTGACAAAATGAAAGTATGAGAAGGTCTATGCTATGATTGGCTTGTCAAAGTTTTAGAAGGTGTGAGGAGAAAATAAGATATTTGACTATTACTTAGGAAGAAAATAAGATATTTGACTATTACTTAGGAAGAGAGGGAGAAACAGAAGCAGAGATGATCTAGAGATAGCATATTCGGTCAAGGACCAAGAGCGGGATTGAAGGTCTAAGGTATTCAATTTAGAAAAGAGGAGAAGAAGAATGCCAATTCGGCAAAGAGGATATGTGAAGAAAAAAGGGAAAGGTTTCAAAAGAGAGTTCGGCACTTGCTATCTTGTATTCGACAAAACAATCGAGAAATAAAGTTGAAAGAAGAAAGACCTGAGTGGTCGGAAGAATACCAAAAACAAAATGACTATTGTTCCTATACTAATTCGACACCACTAAAGGAAAAGAGAAGTTCCAAAAGTGCTCCCCCAAAGTGTTGAATACACACCCCAAAGAATCTCAAATTCGGCCAACACCTTCCCATCCAAACTCCACGATTTTCTCCCCTTTATCTGTCTGCCTTTTCCTCCTCCAAATCCCTACCAACCTTCATCCAAATCTCTTTTGACCAAGTCTCCAACCACCTCTGCAGAGTTTGAATCAAACTCCACCTCTCACGCCACAGAGACATAAAATAAAATCCCCTTTGCATTACCTAGGATTCAAACCCATGCCCTCCCAGATGCTCCACATACTACTTGCCACTAAGCCACAAGGTTTTTTGTGACATAAAACAAACACAACTATGTATAAATCCCATGTGCCAGTATCCAGATTCTTTTAAGAGCAAAATCGAAAATTCAACAAAAGTCGAAGCTTGAACCCAGGACTTTCCAGACACTCCCAAGCACACCCAAATCACCTAGCCATTAAAGCAAACATGCAATTTGTGTCACTTTCTTGCTTAACTAAAATATTTATTAGCAGTCCCCTAACCGCTCCCATGCTCTAGGCCTAATACTTCTAGGCCCAATTTCAGGGCGTTACATGGACTGTGGACGAAAAGTCATTGAGTTGAAATGTGAAAGCGGGGATGTTCTTCAAGTTGAATTAGATAAATTGGGTGGATTGCCTGTCGTGATATCGTCTATGACGGTAGAGAGATATTTGAGAAAAGGGTGTGAGGCTTACCTTGCCTTTGTATTGAATACTCAAGCATCTGAATTGAAGATCCAGTTAGTACAAGTGGTATGTGTTCACGGATGTATTTCAGGAGAAATTACCCAAATTGCCTCTAGTGAAGGAAGTTGAATTTGGAATTGAGTTAGTCCCTGGTACGGTACCCATCTCGATCGCTCCGTAAAGGATGGCTCCTACGAAGTTAAAGGAGTTGAAAGTTCAACTACAAGAGTTAACTGACAAGGGTTTTGTGAGACCGAGTTTTTCTCCGTGGGGTACCCCAGTGCTATTTGTGAAGAAAAAAAATGGATCGATGAGATTATGTATAGACTATAGATAGCTCAACAAGGTGACTGTGAAGAACAAGTATCCCTTGCCAAGGATCGATGATTTGTTCGATCAGTTGAAGGGAGCCACTGTGTTTTCTAAGACCGACTTAAGGTCTGGCTACTACCAGCTAAGGGTTAAGGATCAAGATATACCAAAAATCATGTTTAAGACGAGGTATGGGCACTACGAGTTTCTTGTTATGCCCTTTGATTTAACAAATGCCCCTGCGGTGTTTATGGACTTGATGAACCGCATTTTTCGGCCGTATTTGGATAAGTTTGTGGTGGTCTTTATCAACGTCATACTGATTTACTCGCATGATGAGAGTGAACATGCGGAGCATCTGAGAACGATTTTACAAACCTTGAGAGATAAGCAGTTATATGCCAAGTTTAGTAAGAGTGAATTTTGGCTTAAAGAGATCAGATTCCTAGGACACATTGTGTCGGGTGACGGGATCAGAGTTCACCCGAGTAAGATCTCGACTATTATTGAGTGGAAACCACTGAAGAATGTGTCAGAGATCAGAAGCTTTATAGGTTTAGCTGGGTACTACAGACGGTTTGTTAAAGGATTCTCGATGATAGCTACTTCGATGGCTAGACTGCGACAAAAAAGGGTCAAGTTCTACTGGAATGATAAGTGCCAACAGAGTTTTGAGAAACTAAAGGCTTTGTTGATCGAAGCCCCAGTCTTAGTGCAACTGGAATCGAGAAAAGAGTTTGTGGTGTACAGTGATGTGTCCTTGAATGAATTGGGGTCCGTGCTCATGCAAGAAGGCAAGGTAATAGCCTATGCCTCAAGACAATTAAAGCCATATGAGAAAAACTACCCGACGCATGATTTAGAGTTGGCTGCCATATGTTCGCATTGAAAATTTGGAGAAATCATTTGTATGGCGAGAGATGCCGAGTGTTCACTGACCATAAGAGACTAAAGTATTTGATGACTCAAAAGGAACTGAATTTACGGCAACGAAGATGGTTGGCATTGATAAAGGATTATGAGTTGGTGATTGACTACCACCCCGGAAAGGCGAATGTAGTTGCCGATGCATTGAGTAGGAAATCATTGTTTGCCTTGAGAGCTATGAATACTCAATTAATCGTGACTAATGATGGTTTAATTCTAGCTGAGATGAGAATTAGACCAATGTTCATTCAAGAGATTTGTGAAGTTCAGAAAGGTTATAAGGATTTGCAAGCTAAGATGGCTCGGTGTGAGACGGAAAATGAATCTAAATTTCGTTTTGGTACAGATAGTTGTATAATATACCGAGACATAATTTGTGTACCCAAAGACGGTGAGCTTATTCAGAAGATTCTGCGAGAGGCACATACTATTTGTTTGTCTATCCACCCGTGTAGTGTAAAAATTTACAATGACCTGAAGAAAACGTATTGGAGGTCAGGAATGGAAAGAGACATTTTAGAGTTTGTTTCTAAGTGTCTAGTTTGTCAACAAGTGAAAGCTAAACACCAAGTACCTTAGGGTTTGCTTCAACCCGTAATGGTTCCTGAGTGAAAATGGGACCGTGTAACCATGGATTTTGTGTCGGGGTTGCCTTTGACGCCAAGGAAAAAAGATTCTGTTTGGGTTGTTGTTGATAGGCTTACAAAGCCGGCACATTTTATATCGGTGCGTACTGACTACTCCCTTGAGAAATTGGCTGATTTGTATGTTTTTGAAATCGTGAGACTTCACGGAGTACCCTTGTTGATTATCTCAGATAGGGATTCGAGGTTTACCTCGAGGTTTTGGAAGAAGTCTCAAGAAACTTTAGGGACAAAGTTAAATTTTAGCACAGCTTTCCACTCGTAAACCGATTGTAACACCCCAAACCCGGCCTGAAAGTTTGGCTCGAATCTGGCGTGTCATATTGAAGTGTTTTTCGAAAACCATGTTTCCATTAAAACCCCTTCTTAATAATTAAAAACTTATGCCCTTTCCAAACCTTGTTAGAAAACCTCAGCTGAATAAAATTCTTAACAAATTTGTAAAAATCTTGGCAGTTGCGGAAGCTTAATTTAAAAACAATTGCGGATACGTGATGTTTTGAAAACAGTAGTTGCTTTGGCAAACCGTGTTCTAATACTAGCAATTATAAGAACAATAAATAAAATTCCAAATTAGAAATCCAAAAAATTACAATGGCTTTACTACAACCCATATAAAATAATTTAAAAGCAATAATCAAAACTGTAACATAAACAGTGTATGTGGCTCCCTCCGAGTCCCTCGTAGCTCCGATCCGTCTAAGGCCGGAAATTACCTGAAAGGTTAATAAACGGGGTAAGTTTACGAAAACTTACTGTGTAATCCCTTACTTTATAAAAAAAGAACAGTCAGTCATATAAAAGAATTAAAAGTCTGGCCTCAGCCCTACTTACAGTTTCAGTATCAATTGGGCCTTAGCCTATTATAATAGACAGTACCAGATGGGCCTTAGCCCTACACAGAATTCAGAATGAAGCCCATAGGCCCACAATAGATACAGAACAGATATTTCATGTATGCAGAAACCCAACCCATATCCATCCGTATACACCCCCGTACCAACCTTACACCATGTGGGGAGACAACTAGACCCACCCATCCGCTACACACCACAGAATTTGCAACATAGCTGCCAGAACAGATAATGTGACAAAGTCACCAGATACAGATATTGTGGCAGATCCATTAGAACAGATATTTGTGGCATAGCCACCAGAACAGATATTTATGGAATAGCCACCAGAACGCTTCCTCCATCAATATAACCCATATCCCATGCAACAGATATACATGTCATGGCATACAACATACAGAATCAGAATATCATGCCCATATTTGAATCAAAAAATCACAGTCAAGTCATTCATATCACCAACATATATTCACAATCAAATCCGTCAACCACACAGTCCAAGTCAGTCACTTGCCCACAAGTGCAGAACGGTTATTTAACACCCTAGGGGCAAAATGGTAATTTTACCCCACAAGGGTATCTCGGTAATTCTACCCTACAGGGGTATTTTGATATTTCCACCCTATAAGGATATTTCGATAATTTTACCTTACAGAGGCATTTCAATAATTCTACCTTATAGGGGTATTTCAATAGTTTTGTAAATCAAGGGCAAAACGATAATTCTGTAAATCGAGGGTACTTTGGTAATTTTACAAGTTGAGGGTATTTCAGTAATTTGGTAAACTAAAGTATTCTAAACAGGGATAACAATACGAATAGGCCTAAAGCCCTTTCTCGGCCCAAATGGGCCCACACAGTCGTGACCCTTTTAGCCCAAATCTAGCCATAGATATGAGATTCACCTAGCCTAGTCCAATATTTACTACACAATCAAACAACTTATCCAATTGAGCCCGTAGGCCCATTGGGCCCACACGGCCCCTTTTGGCCTATCACGGCCCAAAGTAGCCATCCTACAGCCAGAGTAGTGAGAAATACACACCTGATAGGAGACTGGAGTTAATCCGCACTTCGAGCACTCTTAGCCGACGCCTAACCCAAACGAGCACGCCATAAAGCGAAAGGGATCAGCCAAGAAAGGTACCTTTGCTCTCTTCATGGTTCTCTCTATTTAAAGCCAGCTTCGTATCCACTCTTATGTTAGCTTCACGATGTGGGATCCCTCCATCATCAGAGTTTAAATTCAACACCAACTCTTGCCGCCCCCCTGATAGCAAAATAAATGCTCTTTGATTGCCATGAGTTTCTAACCCTAGACCTTCTTGCCAACTCTATGACGCCACCTTCCTGCCTCTTATGTGGCGCTACTTTGGCACTAGACCACAAGGCTTTTTGTGGCACAATTTCTCCAACAATATTCTTAAGGCCTACCTACTACACCCAGGGTTTGATTCACCTTAAACCAAAATTTTTGCTAGAGTCCAGGTTTAAACCCAGGACTTCTCCAACACTTTTCAGCACACTTAACCACTAAAACCAGCCTTCATTAACTAAATTTACATGCACAACAAAATATTACAAGCTGCCTTCAATCGCTCCCATGCTCAAGGCCCAAAACTTCTAGGCCCAAATTCAGTGTGTGACACCGACGGTTAGTCGAAGAGAGTAATTCAGGTCCTTGAAGACATGTTACGTTGTTCTGCCTTTAAGTTCCAAGGCAGTTGGGAAAGATATCTATCGCTAGTCGAATTCACTTACAACAATAGCTATCAGTCAAGTTTGAAAATGGCACCTAATGAGGCTTTGTATGGGCATAACTGTCGAACACCCTTATATTGGATCGAGTTGAGAAAGAATCAGATACACGGGGTTGACTTAGTTAAAGAGACTGAGAAGAAAGTAAGAGTAATCCATGAGTGTTTAAAGGCCACTTCGGATAGACAAAAATACTACGCGGATTTGAAATGAAAAGAGATTGAGTTTCAAGTCATTGATAAGGTGTTTTTGAAAGTATCCCCATGGAAGAAGGTTCTTTGATTCGGTAGGAAAGACAAATTAAGCCCGCGGTTTATTGGACTTTATGAGGTGACCGAGAGGATTGGACCAGTAGCATACCAATTAGCCTTGCCATCTGATTTAGAAAAGATCCATGATGTATTCCATGTGTCTATGTTACGTCGTTACCGTTTCGACCCCTCGCATGTGATGTTGCCGATAGAGCTTGAAATTAGCTCAGATATGACTTATGGTGAAGAACTAGTTAAGATTTTGGCTCGAGAGGTTAAACAGTTGATGAATAAGAGTATAACGCTTGTAAAAGTATTATGGCATAGACATGGAGTCGAAGAGGCCACATGGGAAGTCGATGAGGAGTAGCAAGGCTTGGGGTATCAGTATTGGACAAGCTTGAATCGTATCACCAGACCCTGTAAAGGTAAGTGATCTATGGCCATTAGGTGTTCTTTGGCTGAATATGGTAAGGTGGATTTTGGGTTTGATAAGCATGACTTGTACACTAAGATTGGTGATGATTAATTGTAGGTTGTCGTGGGAGACTTTGTTAGTAAACATCACAAATCAGGTGTGTAATAACCCCCGTAAAAACTTAGACTAATATTCGCTGAAAAGCCGAAATGCCTAAAATTCGGCATTTTGGGGAACTTGAAATTTTGCATGTGGTTTTAGATGCGATAAATATGAAATGATCGGTGTTGGATCGATGGTACAGGTAAGAGCGCAAATTTGTGCACGATGGTAAGTTGGGCCTCGTGGGCTAGAATTGGGCCCAATGGGCTTCTGGGCCCATTTGGGTAAAATTGATAGAAAATGGAACTTGGACAAATTGCATGTTAACACGGTTAGAACTGTTGTAAAAATTGGGTTAAGTGGGCTTAAAGGACTAAATCGGCATTCGTAGGGCATATTAGGGGTTTTGGGCCCAAAAAGCCCGAACTGGATAAAGTGCGTTAAAATTATCGTTTAAACACTTGGAATATTGAAATTGTTAATGAACGTGGAAAACCCATAATATTTGGTAAATTTACTAAATTACCTTTAAAGTATGAAAAATGATTGTTTTGCCCCTAGGTAAAAATGACCATTTTACCCCTAGGGTTTAATTATGAATAAGATGCATGAAATATTGATATACATGATATGACATGATATGCACATGATATGTTATGATATGCACATGATATGCTATGATATACTCACTATATGCATGGGTTGGGTTTGATATAAATGGAGGAAGTGCAAGAAGGGCTTTGCCCCAGTTATTTAAATGAGGCTAGGCCTCCAGTTCTATGATAAAGCAGCTATGCTGCCAGTGGAGAGTTTGGTTGGATGGGTTAAGCTATTCCCCACATAGAGAGCTTGGCTGGTACGGGTGGAGAGTAGCGGATGGTGGGTTGAGTAGTCTCCCTAAATGGGCTTGCATACATTCATTGATATTACATGTGATGTTGAATTGGGCCTATGGGCCATACCATTTACAGTAAAGGTTTCGGCCCAGTAACTGATAAATAAAAGGTTTCGGCCCAGTATGCTGATATTAGTTGGGCTCCGAGAAGGGCTTGTTGCACACTGAGTTTCCAAACTCACCCCCTTTTTCTTAACCTTGCAGGTGAGCCTTGATGTGGAGACTTGGAGCCGGAGGGGATTCATAGTGGCCATGGTGATCGCTTCTGAACTTTGCAATAAGTAACAGGTGTTTTTTCTTAAGTTTATCTTAACTATTAATATTATTTGTTTTGGGGTTGTAATAAGGCCATTTTAACTATTTTTCTGGGATTATTTTATTTTTAGTAATTCAATACTTTTCTGATAATAAATCAAAATGGGTTAGAGCGTGTTTTCAAAATGATACTGGTTTTCAAAATAATGCAACGTTACAATTAATCGGTTTATCAAAAATATCTACTTAAATGAATTTCAACTCGTTTACCAAAGTGTGGCAATGGTTGTGGGCATGTCTAGGATTAGTTCCAATCGAGAGCTTGGTACTTAAGCAGCCTTCATGGTTCACCTCCTCTGGTTCGGATACCTACCTGGTGCACAGCTTCCATTCACTTTGTTAACTTAGTAAAGACGATCTTTCAAAACGCTAAGAAGGACATAGATAAAGGCATGGGTTTTTTTAAAACTCCAATGTAACTCGTCAGATTCGGCCTTAACGTCTGGGCCGAGTTTGGGGTGTTACAGCATGGTAGTAAACACACAGGCAGAGACACGGCCGTGTGTCTCAGCCGTGTGAAGGACACGGCCGTGTGTCTAAGCCGTGTAGAGGACATGGCCTCTGGCCACGGGCGTGTGCCTTGGCTATGTGCCCCTAATTGGATGCTGACGTCAGAAATAGAATGTCAAGGTTTTTAGACATGGGCGTGTCATGGCCATGTGAGGGACACGGGCCATAGACACGGGCGTGTGTCAGGCCGTGTGAAAACCCCTGTAGGTTTAAATTGAAAAATAAATCTACACAGGCAAGAGGCACAGGCGTGTCCCTAGGTCCTTAAGCCGTGTGTGCCACATGGGCCATTAGCACGACCATGTTCAAGCCTCACACGGACGTGTTGCCCTTCCATACGGGCGTGTGCCCTGTTTCAAAAGTCATTTTTATATAGTTGGTTAAAGGGCTCGAGTTGGTCCTGAGTGGTTTCCAATGGATATTTGGGGTCTCGTAAGTCCATGTTAAGGAATTTTAAACATAGTTTAAAAAAGTTCTAAATTTGAGCAAGTCTTGGTTATTCGAAAATGCGGTATGTATGTGTTCAAGTTTAGTAACGCCTCGTATTCCGTCCCGACATAGGGCATGGGTGTGGGGTGTTACAAAACATGTGATTTATGTGTATGTGTATGTTAAGATCCATGTTTTAATATAAATATGTATATTAAAGCATGCTAAAGTGAAAACTATGTGCTCTTTGAAAATGTGAGCATGATACATGCATGTGTAAAACCGAAATATGAGTTATGAGCATGAATATGTGAAAAATATGAAAAGTGAAACATATGTGTTTAAATGGCTATATCACATGCATGGGGTGGGATAGCGAAAAGAGAAAGCTATGTGGCAGTTTAACTACAATTATGCAGTTGTTATCGGCATTATATGGTGGTTTATCCACGATGTGCTATGTGACTATTCATCGGTGTCTATGTGGTGGGTTATCCCCAAACTAGTATGTTATTGGATGGACGAGTTTTGGGGAACTCGATATTGGTGTGTAGCAGAGTTGGGTAGGAAATGCTATATTTGTGCATTGTTCATAAGCATGCCATGTTTGATTCAATAAATAAGATAATATGTGAATTATGTGAAAAATACCTTGTGATATTTTGATGTGTTATATTTTAAATTAAATGTTTGTTTTTATCTCACACTGAGCCTTTTAAAGCTCACCCATGGTATTCGTGTGTCTCAGGTAATCCTCGTACTTAAGGCTCAAATTTGGATCTTTAAAGGGGCTATCGGTATAATATGTTTTCGTGGTTAAGGATTTTGGAAATGGTTTGGTGTTTTTATGTAATTTTTGAACTTCTTTTGGACTTTTACTATGGACTTTAAATTGGGTTTGTTTAAATGGTTTTGAGACTTCAAATTTTATATCATGAACTATGGTGAGGGATACTATTTTGATATAATAAGGTATTATGCATGAATTGTTTTTATGTGATTTCTAAAATGATCAAAGAAATGTTTTAGTGATTATTAGTCGTTGCAAATATGGGTTTTAAAAACTAATTTACATTTTAAATAATTTTTAATTATAAAGGAACACATAACTTTAAAACGAAAAGTACAAGATGTTTTACAAAAGAAAATGTTTTCAAAAGGTAAGTGAATTTTCTGTTAAAAATAAGTTGGGCCATCTTCAAGGCCCATGTAATCGCTCAGATTGGGCCATAGTGTCTAGGCCTGGTTTTAGGGGTTACAGGTTTTGCCATGCATCTATTTCACGACCCAATCATAACCAGGGTCGAATGCCTAAAGTGGAATACCTTTTGCTGACAACATCTTAAACTGACAATTATATCGATTGTGTAGGAATTCTATGCGAATTTCCTTCAGGCACAAGAAAAAAAAGTCTTCGTGAGAGGCATTTTCATAGATGCCTCTTTAGTCGCAATTGAGGCAATTCATAAACCTCACTATCACTTGGTTTTTTATAAAAATTTACAAGAAGATGAGGTGGATGATGTAGAAATTATAAATTTCTTAACTGAAGGTAGAGTTACCTGGGTTCGGAGGGCAGTAACCAAGGAACCTTAAGATTCTAGCAGCCAATTATGATCCCAGAGGCTAAAATATGGATGTATTTTATCCTTGCTAAATTTTTCCCTATCCAACACATTAAGGAAGTTACTCGTGATCATATCATTCTGTTGCATGCTATTTTGTAGGATCAGAAGATAAACATGGGAGACTAGATCTGTAACACCCAGATTTCTAATAACCCAGAAACTTGAATTGATGAGAGGACTAAATTGAAAGAGATCGCAAGCTAGCGACCTATATTGAGAGAAACAGGAAAGCTGGAAACCGAATTGGGCATGGTTGAGATCCAATTTTAGTTTAGCTAGAATGGGACCAACCAGTTCCTTAGTGGGAGACATCATAATTAGCAAAGAATGATTCTCATAAGATTGGTGAGAATGCGGGAAGGGCTATAAATAGCTAGGAGTTGGCTCCTAGGGATGATTTTCTTCTTAACCTTGTCTAATTTTTCTCGTTCTTTATCTTCTTCTATAGCTAGAAAAAGGTGTAGCCATGGAACGTTCTGCATGGAACAGACTTCGTGAGAATGGAGTTGGAAAAGTAGGGAAACCAACAAGCGGGTAAGGCTCTTAACCCTTTTGTGTACGTAAGATTAAGTCATGGACATTAGATCCATTTTAAGGGTTTTGCATGCTTATGAAAGCTTAAGCTCTTGAAATGTAGCGTAAGTTTAACTTGTGGTTTTTTGTTGTAAGCTATTGTCTAAAGAGCAGAAGCTCTGGTGTTTGAGAGACGGAATAAGCTCTGGTCTATATTGTCTGAGTATGTCATGGCTGCATAAGCATGAAGCATGATGATATAAGCATGCATTGCATGACTATGAGAAAACCTTAAAGGATAGATGAAGTTAGCATGCATTGCATGACCTTATTAGTTACTACCTCAGACAAAGCTCTAGGCCTCATGAAGGGAACACTACAGTGTTTGAGCATCAATGTTAGGTAGAGTAAAGGAGGTAATGGGAGGAGGATTCGGAGGATGAAATTATGGAATCGTATTTATCATGATAACATTATCGACTAGTCCTTCAGGACAACATCATGATGACGATAAATGACATAAGATCATGAATGAAAGACGCCATGGCGACAAGGTATAAGGTGTAAGGTAAACACTGTAAGACCATAGATGAAACACGCTATGGCAGCCAGGTATAATGAGTAAGACCATAGATGAAATGTGCCATGGCATCAACTGAAAGTACACTAGGATGGCGGATAGGTGTAACACCATGGATGAAAGACTCCATGGAATCCATAGAAATAGTTTGTTGGGACCATAAACACAAAATAGAGATAGTCCTCCAGGATAGTAAACACAAAACAGAGAAAGTCTGTCAAGACAATAAACATAAGGTAAGTCCATTCGAACTGTAACATCCCAAATTTTAGATTCATGAGAGTGCAAAATTATTTCAAAAATAATGAAATAGCCTAGTGGTTTATTGATAAATGGAAAAGCATGGAATTAAACGATGGTCCCAAGTTCAAATCTTTTCCCTTGCAAAATAATTAAATTTTACAAAATCTCTTATTTGTTTAATGTATGCACCATCCATGCCCTTTTAGACCTAGGTATAAATATTATTTTTAAACAAATTGACTAAAGATACGTCAAAGCCTTTAAGGTAATAAAAGAAAAACTCGTATATGCTCCTATAATCATCACCCCGAATTGGTCAAAACCTGTTCTTATCATGTGTGATGCTAGTGATTATGCATTAGGTGCAGTTTTGGGACAAAAGCGGAATAATCCATTTGGGGCTATTCATTATGCTAGCAAAATACTAAATTTAGCACACTACAACTACACTACAACTAAAAAAGAGATGTTGGCAGCAGTGTTCGCTGGTGAAAAATTTTGACCCTATTTAATGGCGAATCGAGTATATGTGTATCTTATCACTCTGCGCTAAAATACATTATGAAGAAAAAAGAAGCAAAAGCTAGACTAATAAGACGGGTTTTATTACTTCAAGAATTTGATTTACGGATAATGTACAAGAAGGGACTGAGAATCAATTTGCAGATCATTTATCCAAAATTGAAACAAATTACAAAAGGAAGATATTGAAGAAATTAATGAGACCTTTGCAAATGAACAATTATTCAGAGTAGACATTAATGCACAACTAGAAGTATCTAATTTGGAAAGAAAGTAGATTTTGGAGAAAACAATAAACCCAAGTCAAAAATATTAGGCAGTCAAGCTAGACGATGCATTGTGGGCCTACAAAACAGCATATAAGACTTCCTTAGGCATGTCCCCATATAAGTTAGTTTAAGGTAATAATTGACACTTACCAATCAAATTCGATAGGAAGGCATACTAGGCGATCAAAGAGTTAAATCTATATCCAAAATTAGCTAAAAATGAAAGTCTATTCCAACTCAACAATTGGAAGAATTCTAATTTATGGCTTACGAAAATACTAAAATGTACAAAGATAGGAGTAGACTTCGACACAATGCAAAGATCAGAAAGCATGAATTTTTGTCGAGATAGAAAACGCTGTTATTCAACTCAAGGTTAAAATTATTCCCTGGAAAGCATAAATCAAATGGAAAGGTCCATATTCAATAGATCAGGTAAATCCTCATCGGACAATAAAGTTAATCAAAAAAAGGGGTCAACATTTCCTTGTTAATGGCCAACGAGTAAAATATTATTTTGGAGGAACTATTAATATTGTAGTGGGTGAACAAAACTTGCAATGTAGCACTCTTTGGGATTTTTAAGGAATCAATGGGAAACCAACAAACATAAAGAATGATAATGAAGAAGGTGACCCAAGTATTGATTTTATGAAATAAAGAGAAATATGGTCGTCATGTCACGACACCATTCCAAAATGTCGCGACAAGGAACAAAATTTTTATTCTAGAACCTGCCTTCAACGTCGTGACATAACCCAAGGATGTCTCGACACCACTATGTATCTCTATTTTCCAAACTAACCTAACTATTGATGTTTTTATTATATTAGGATTCTTGTTCTTTAACTGCTTATTTAGTAAAACTAGACTATAACTTTTGAATAATTTATTCTTTCTTTCTAATCTACAAATAGGACACATGGCCACCTTATTTTATCATTAGCAAAGATTAAATTGTTGGATACCCTCTTTTATCATCAACAAAGGTTAAATTGCAGGCATAATAAGAACAAATTATCAAAGGGCCAGTTTCAATGCAAGCACCTCAAGCCTAGCTATTGGGTTTCAAGAAGGTGACATGGATAAGTACTTGCAACAACTATAGCCGTATACCTTTGTTCAAGAGAAGGGATTTGACCCACTAATGAGGAATTACAAAGGAATATGGGATAATGCAACTAAAAGGGAATGGACGAAATTTTATTTGCCAGCCAAAGAACCCCTAATAATTCCTGTGGTGCAAGAATTTTATCTAGCATTAAAACAAAGCGAAGCAACTAGACAATTTTATGAGATGCACTCCTTTGTAAAGGTCAGAAGGGTTAATGTCCCAGTAACTGATATGAGTATTTGCCAAATTTATGATGCACCATATTATTATCACTATTATCTCTATAAAATAGATTTGAAGGAATTTAGAAACATTCATACAGAAGAAATATTGATATTCCTAACCGAAAGGAAAGAGATGTGGACATATCGAATGGGAACATTAATACCTAAAGCATTCAATCAAGAGCTAATGTGTAACACCCCTCACCCGTATTCAATGCCAAAATAGGGTTACTGAACATTACTAGACTTATAACACATATAACCATACTTTTCTCATGCATTCAATCAATTCATACTATCATCATTCAATCTCAATCAATTTGTCCCTTATAAAGCCTACAAGGCCTTCTACATGCTTTAGGAGCAGTTCAGGACTAAACCAATAACTTGTAAAACTTTCATGAAACTTTGAAAATTTTTTTGAAAACAGAGGACACAAACCCGTGTGGGCAGGCTGTGTGTCTCACACTGCCACTAGACACGCCGTGTCATCGGTCGTGTGAAAACAGGGGGTACATATTGACTTGGGTCACATGGCCAACCACACGCCCGTGTGTCTAGCCCTATGTCCTTCGAAGTTGCCACACATGCCCATGTGCCAGGCAGTGTGCTAGGCCTTGCGAAACCTGTAGGGTATACTAACTTATGCAACACGGCCAAGTCACACACCTATGTGCTAGGCCTTGTACCAATTAGGGGGTATACTAACTTGTACCACACGGCCAGTCACATGCCCGTGTGTTAGACCGTGTTGCGTATACTGACTTCATTTTAATTTCAACACCAGGGGACACACGGTAGTTTAACATGACCGTGTGTCACACACGGTAGAGACACACGCCTATGTCTCTACCCGTGTGGACAAAAATTGGCTATTTGCAAAGCCATTTTGCCATCCTATTTTTACAAACCTGCTCAAGCATAAATTGCAATATTTTATAACTCATTAGGCAGCCAATCCACAACATTTCATACACATTTGATACCAATTCGACATAGTATTCAAATACCTAATTAATATCATGCATTTTCCATTCATATGCCTACTACATATTAGAGTTGATGATGCCTGCCAGAAAAATGGGAGGGTTTGGGCAAAAATATAGGCCCGAAAAATGGGCTTGGACAAAAAGAAAGGCTAGTTTAAAAAATGGGCTGGGCCTCGGGAAAGATTTTTTTGGCCTGGGCCCGGCCCGAATTATATAATAATTTATATTTTATTTTATTTTTAATCATTTTAATTTTTTAATATAACCACTTTTTATTATATTGTCAATTTGTGTATTATCTTAAGAATTGTTTTAATATTATTTTTTATTTGTTTTAACATTTGTTTTTATGTTTTTAAATGTATTTGATTTATTATATTTTAAAATTTTTTATTTAATAAAATAAGCTAAAAAAATTTAATATGGGCTAGGCCGGGTTGGGCTCGGGTTTAACAATTTTATTTTGGGCCGACCTTGGACCATTTTTTGGGCCTATATTTTGGGCCGGGCCTGGGCCTAGAAAATGGCCTAAAATTTTGTTTGGGCCCGACCCGGCCTGGCCCATGATCAGCTCTACTACATATCAATACAACATTTGCATATTTCCATTCCATCTACTACTTGCCAAAACATACCATATTTGAATACTTATACACAACCAAAACATTATACCAAGTTAAGCCAAATCACATGGCTTTAACTTATACCACAACATGTACCAAAATCACTATCTCAAGTAACCATAACTATCATCTTTATAACTAGCCTACACATGCCATATTTACATATATCCATAAGTTCAAAGGTACCAATCGGTAATTGGATAGTGTGATGCGTATCTCCAACTTTATTCGAATCGAGCGAGCTATCAAACCTCTATAAAACATGGAAAAGAAACAGAGTAAGCTTTATAGCTTAGTAAGCTCGTATAATTCAGTATTTAACTTACCATTTATACATAACCAAACAATTAAACAAAGTATATCAAATTCACTTGCCAAATGCCTATACACAAGCATTCATCAACAAGTTAGTCACATAAGTGCATGTAATCATCCATTATCTCAATTTAAAACTCAATACATTGTATCATATCAAACTCACATATATCATGTACATCATTTTTGTAACATTTCACTTTCAGTCATATAAACAGTAATTCATTCGATAACAGTAACTCATCCATTTAAATAGTACTTCATCCATATAATAGTAATTCATCCGTGTAACACATAGCTTTTTCATATAACCAATAACATAATTTATGCCCGTTGAACCTATTAGAATACTGAGGAATACTTAGGTGATATACATTACATATAAATCAATAATTCGTCGATTCATTACCATTTTCGCTCTTTAAAGCTACGATCAGTAAGTTCCTAGTGAGCTGATGGACAGTAAGCACTATTAAGCTAAAACGGTAAGCTCCGACGAGCTGAAAATAGTAAGCTCTTATGAGGTAATATATCAATAAGCTCATACGAGCTACGGTGAGTCCGCAACACATGTAGGATCTCAACCTAAACATTAACCCTAGTGACATGTCATTCGTATCCTACGAATTCTTACGATTCAAACGGGGCTCGGTAACCATCAGACTATATCAATAAGGCATTTGTATTTCAAGTACATCGATGACTCAATTATATACATTTATTTCAAATAATTACAAGTATTTAAAAGTTCTAATCTAATTATACGAACTTACCTCGAGTTGCTCGGATGGAAATTATTGACTATTCGTCTACTTTTCCTTTTCCCTAATCTAATCCCAATCTCAACTTATTTTTATCTATATATTATCAAAATCAGCTTATTTAATCAACTATTTATTCAATTTAGTCCAAAACACACATTTTCCCCTAAACTTTCACATTTTTACAATTTAGTCCTTATCACATAAAATTGCAAATTCATGCAATTTAGTACAAACCCGTGCTTAGCCGAATTTACTACATGTTACTAGCAGCCCATATTTTCAATTTATTTACACTTTTACCCACATAATTTTACATTTTCACAATTTAATCCCTTTTTGACATTTTTGTCAAAATCACTTTACAAAAAAAATCTATCAATAAACCTTCATAATCTATCATTAATATCAATTTACTCAAACATTCAACTATGGCAACATGTTAAATCTTTAGTAGTTTTGAAATATAAGGTATGGGCTAGCTAGAATACGAAGCAACGATCTCAAAAACATAGAAATCATTAAAAACCGAGCTAAAACCATACCTTAATCTAGCTTTCAAAGTGACTGAATGGAAAACCTAAAGAATGGCTTTCTTTTCTTTCAAATTTTTGGCAACAAAGATGAAGAAAGATGAATAAAATGGCTTTGTTTTATTTAATTTAACCTTATTAAACATATTACCAAATTAACCTTAGTAATATAACTTAAAAATCACTTAATGCTTGTCCGTCTTTGTCCACTCACAATTAAAATGGTCTAATTACCACTTAAGGACCTTAAATTTAAGGTTCTATAGCTATTAGATACTTTTAGCTAATAGAACTCCACTTTTACACTTTACACGATTTAGTCCTTTTTACCGAATTAACCATTCAAATAGAAAATTTTTTTACGAAACTTTCAGACAATAATTCTATCATGCTTTACACTTTAATAAAATAATAAAATAAATATTTTAACTTCAAATTTGTGGTTCCAAAACCACTATTCCGATTTGACTAAAAACAGGTTGTTACATAATGACACCAAAAGCCAAGATGTGGATGAAATTTGTATGTTCAAGAATATGGCCTATAACAGAGATGTCCAAGATTAGTCCAATTCAAGCTATCATAACATATGGGATCCTCAAAAGAAACAAATATGTATTGGAACATGGATATATAAGAACATGGTTGATTGTACGAGGAATTTAGGAAAGGGAATATTTTTCCCTCATCTAATTACAAAATTATGTAAAAGGGCAAGAGTACCCATTGAGCGAATGTATAAAACCATGAATCCCCTAAGGAAATTACTCAGTGATGATTTATTCAAGCAATTTGTTCTTATACAAATGAAACAAAAAAAAAAAGGATTTCAGGAAGATGAGGACTAATATTTAATAGTAATCTAGTAGGATTAGGAGTAGATGAAGTTAGGAAAATTGAATGCCTCTTTCTTTATTAGGAATTTTTACTTTTCATTAATAAATAATTACTTCAGCACAAAAGAATCAATGAGTTATGAAACAAAAGAAGGGGACAGTGCGGAACAAGAGAACCATCACATGGTAACTCAATTGGACTAGTGGAGATAGAATAAGGAATAGTCATAGCAAATTATCCCAAACTTACTGAAAATGATGCCATCTATTGTCAAAACCCTAGAATTAGAACTAAAGCCATTGCCCAACCATTTAAAGTATGGATATCTAGGGAAACAGAATACTTTACCAGTAATTATTGTCACAAGTTTAGACACAAAATAGGAAGAGGCCTTATTAAATGTCCTAAAAATGCATAAAAAATGATAGGATGGACAATTACTGATATTAAAGGAATCAATCCTACTTTTTTCAACACAAGATTAGATTAGAAGAAGGGAAAAGACATGTGGTAGATGCTCTGCGTAAACATAATCCATTTATGAAGGAGGTGGTAAAAAAGAAATTGCTTAAATGGTTAGATGCAGGTATTTTAGACCTAGGTATAAATATTATTTTTAAACAAATTGATCAAAATTTAATCCCATTCTCCCCAACCTATTTGTTCCTCCCTTCCTCCTCACCTCCTCTCTTTTCAATTTTTTTCTCTCTTCCCTATTGTTGCCACCGCCCATAGCTTATTGGTCTACCATATTTTCCTTTTCATTTTTCCACAAGATCTTGCACCATCTTCTCCTAAATGTTTTTGTCATTTTTCCCTTAATTTTCCAGCCCCAAATCTGAAATTTTTAATCTCAAAGAACGATTCCCATTGTTGCCAACAAGTGCCATTGCCACCCCTATCACCTAGTTTGTGTAAGTTCTTATTTTTCCTCAATTTCTTGATGAATCTTATGAGTAAAAACCCAAAAATTCCATATCTGGAATTTGGGTTATTTTTAAAGTTTTAAAAGGTATTTTTTCAGCCTTCCAAGATTTTTTTAAAAGTGCTTTTAAATCAGCCCCAATTTGGCTATCGTAGGTGGTGGTGCGCACACCTAAGTGCTTAAAAAAGGGGGTTATTGTTTCTTTATTTTCTTACATTTATTTCCAAAAAATTCTTGGGTTCTTGAACCATTCCCAATCAGCCTTTAATCATGTATAATTATGAAAAAAAAATCAATCTCTATCAATAGCGACTAAGATATGACGATTCGGGAAGCGTATGTGTAGTAAATCGTAAACTAGTTTATAGCTTCATTTTAGATATTGGGAAAAGATTGTTATTTGATTAAATAAATAATTTTAATCATGGTTTATCTACTTATTTTACTGTATTTAAATGTGTTAGGTGTTGATTTAAATGCTCCAAATTAACAGTAAGGTTGAAAGACGTTTGCGTATAGGATTCGATAAATCAGTGTAAGAAACCTAATTAGTTTGATCTAAAAAATAGTTATAATTGTAATGGTTGGATTGAACCATAAGTGGATGTTTGGGGGCTGATTAAGAGGCATATTTATTGATTTTAATTATGATTTTTAATTTAGGTTAATTTTAAAGCTTAATAGAGAAACTGCAAGATTTACAAGTGTGCTGTAGAAGAGCGTAAAATAAGGTGTAGGTCCTAACTTAAAAACTTGATTGTTAATAATTATTTTAATGATATAATTGATGATTTAGCTTGCTTATTAGGCTTGTCTAATTATCTAAGTAATTAAATTTATAAGTGGTCGAACCAGGTACATTTTGAGCCCTAACTATTTGGCATGTTAGCAAAATTGCTAGTTTACTAAATGATTGCATACTTGATATTGTTGTGAATGGTTAGTGTGACACCCCTAATTCGACCCTAGTCGGAAAGTGGTTTCGGGACCACAAAATCGAGTCACAAAAATAATTAATTGTTATACTCTATGCTCATTATTTGTGAATAAGTATGTGTAAAAATTTCATGTTTTAATTTTGCCATTTGGATGTGAAATTAGCTAAAAAGGACATATTTGAGAAACTTTAAAAATATGATAGGCAAATGTCCAAGTGAGTAAAATGTTAAATTACTAAAGTTGTGGACTTGCATGTCAAATGGCCCACTTTTAACATTAGTGGATGGTAATGATGTTATTATTTTGGCATTATGTGTATATTATATTTAGTAAATAATATTTAATAGTTTATAATTTGAAAACATGAATTAATAAAAGAAAATAGGTGAGAAAAACAAAGTTTTCATCCATTCTTCTTTCATCTTTGCCGAAATTGAAAGAAGAAGTAAAACAAAAGGGTTCTTGGGTTTTCGGCCTTGGTATTCTAATTTGGAGGTATGTTGATTTTATTTCTTGATAATTTATGTGAAATTGAATTAATTGCTAAGCTCCTTTCATAGCCCATGACTTAATTTTTGTTATGATTTGAAATGATGCATTTGGTTATGGGTTGTATGGGTATCTTTGAAGGTGTTATATGTTTTGGAAATGGTTTGTTAATGATGTCAATTATAGTGATAATTCGGTCATGATTTAGCTTATATTGAAAATATGTAATTATAAGCATAATAATAAACATGCGAAATGGTTGTATTTTAGTTAATATTTGTGTTCAAAATGGTTCAATTTGTTTTAGTCACATGTGCATATATTTATATATTAGCCGAATATGTGCTAAAATGAGAAATGAAATGAAGGATTAAGTTTGAAAATTTATTTGAATGGTCTCAAGTATGGAAGCAAGCCTATGGCAAAATCTAGTTAAGTGGAAATGGAAGCTTGATAATAATAAATAAAAAAAAATCTGTTAAGAATGAGTAAGAGGTATGTGCATTCGGCCATTAAACATGTGCTTAATTGTTGATGATTGGTTGTAAAGAAAATACATATAGGTCAAATATAGCCTTGGATAAGAAGATTTTTATGTATTGAATTTGTAACATGGTTATGCCGATTGTGAACATGTGATAAAGAATTATTCAAATGGTTGTTTAAATAATATTCGGTTTATTAGTATATGTATAATTAGTTAAAGTGTAAATTTTGCATGTGTATTAAAGGTCTTTATGTGATATTCGGCCTTGGGAAATCTAAGCTTAAAAAGGTTTGAATGTTAATTGGGTTGTCTCTTTAATGGCCGAATGTACTAAAAGCTAATGCATGATTTAGTTTAATCGATGTAATGATACAAATTATGATATTTACTTGTGGTTTTGAAGTATAGAAAATTTGTTAAGTTGATTAAGTGGTTGCCGAATATGAAATTTAGGTAAGGAAATGTGTACAAATAATATTTGTATGGATAATTGGTTTAAAGGGGTCGGCATTATACATTGTTGATATGGTGTTATTAATGTAAAGCACTTTAAATTAGACGTATATACATATGGTCACTTAGAACGTATTGAGATGGCCGAATAAGGCTAACGATGAGTATGCTTTGATTTTCTATAATACTTAGTAAATTGTTTGAGGTGATTAAAGATGCGTACGATTATTTTATATTGAGCTAAAAGTAGTTATATGGCATATTAAATTTCTTGTGGTATTCGGCCATAAGCAAGCACAATGGGTTTTTAATAAGTTAAATTTTTTTTAGAGTAAGCTCAAGAGCTTAAGGAGCCTAATTCGGATAGAGGAAAAGCTAAACTAACCAAATAGCTGATCCGTAGTCATTCGACGACATTCGAGGTAAGTCTCTAAGTAATTAAACCTATTTTGAGTTTTGATTAATGGATACTATTATAGAAATGGCTAAATTGAAAAATATGATGTGGCCATGATATGTTCTAAGGCCGAATGGAAAATTTTACGTATTTGAATCAATTTACTAATGTGATTTTGTACCTAAGACAAAATAAAATGACAAGGCGTAATATCTAGCTTAAGGCCGAATGGCCAATGTGATGAATGTGAAAGTGTGTATATGTGATAAGGCCGAATGGCCAATGTGATGAATGTGAAAGTGCATACATGAGATAAGGCCTAATGGTTAATGTGATATATGTGTAAGGGAATATGTGATAAGGCCGAATGACCAATTGTGAAAAGTGTGCAATATTATATATTTAATGAAGCCAAGGTTAGTAAAAAATATAAATATATATTAAATGAATTGTGCTGAGATTGTATCCGGGTTAGGGACCCGCTGGCTTCATGCTGGGATTGTATTCGGGTTTAAGTCCCGCAGGCTTAATGCTGGTGAATTACGTAAGATTATGATCTTGAATGTTCGCAGTGAGCTACCATCAAGTAAGTATTATGCATTTAAGATGTTCAGATACATATTACCTCCTCATTTGTAAGTTTACCTCAAAGTGAATAACTAGCATTCAAGAAAAACGTATATGTGATTGATTATTATATTGCGAAAATGAGGATGATCTAATCAGTCTTGGTATGCTTGTATAATGTAGTATATACTAAGCTTTCATGAATGTACTCATGTACATTCGGCCAACGATTCGGTGAATTATTAGTATTAAAGAACGATACATATGTGGGAATGATTATTATATCTTTGAATAAGGGAATAATCTATTCGGTCAATGGTTGTTAGTATGAAAAAGTATTTGATTTAAATTTATCGTATGAGCTTTAAGTAAAGAAAAGTATGTGCTGAAATTTATATATGTAATTGTGCATATTCGGCCAAAAAGGCCTTATGAATTGAGAATAAATTGTATTCGGCTAGATGTACAAATGCAAGGGAAGGATTGTATTTTGTCAACCTACGTATATGTGATAAGGTTTATGTTTGGTTCTTTGCGTACCCATACGTACTGTAATTCAATACATGCCACGTTTAAATACTCGAAAGTTGATGCGATTATGAAATAAGGAATTAAATTTATATATATATATATATTCATGTATGTGCATGAAACGAGTACGTTTGAGCAAGTGATTATGATTATTGAAAGAGTATATGTTATGCTAAATGAGTAGTGACTCTATGAATCTATTCATGATAAATTATGATATTACTATGTGCTTCTAAATATGGAAACTAAATGTGGTAAAAGTATTATGTTTTAGTTTGATTGATTGAATTAGAAGTAGATATGAGGTTTCTAGATGCGAAAGACTATGCGAATTAAATTTGGAAGAAATAGATAAACTATATATGCGTGCATGAGGTTTGAACTATGTGACGGAATGGTGAGATCTCTTGATATTGTTAAACGGGGTTTCTGCAAGGTCTAAGACGATGAGGCTTAGTAATGAAACGACAGTTAGAGATGTTCAGTACATTAAGTTGGCCAGGTATGTATCGGGTACTTGTATGTGATATTCAATTCGGATTAGATTAAAAGTATACAAAGCGATGCATATGTGAATGAGTGTATGAATGCAAATGTGACCACAAAGATATGTGATTATGATACATTTGGCCAATGTGTTATGCCATAAGAATGTATTCGATTAAACTATAATAGAGGCATTTAGATTGGAGTGTAATTATGAGCTAAGTGTGCCATGTGAGCATACGAATATTTGACCATTTTGGTCATTATCATGAAATAAATTGTGGTAACTAAATGATATGGTTATTGAAATTATAGTTCGTTATGGAGTTCTAGAATGACTTCATTGATTAGAAAAAAATCGAGTGATAAATGATAATTGAATTTGATTTCGCAAAATTATCGTTTTACTTAAGACTTACTAAGCTTATGTAAGCTAACCCGTTTGTCTTTTGTCTTTGTTTTATAGATTATGGACTCGATTACCAGCTCGGGGATCACAAGACTTCATCACACTATCTACTATTATGGAAACCTTGTGATTTGGATTTAGCTTATGGCATGTATAGGATAGATTATACTAGAATGATATCATAACTATTATTTATAAGCCATGCGAATATGGCATCCTTTGGAAGTCTATTTTTATAAGTTATAAGTTTGATCTTTATTTATGTTTAGAAATTTAATTAAATGAATAATCTTTATTCACGAAAAAAAAAATGTTCAAAATTTTTCTTTGTTTTGATCTGCTTGCTTCAATTTTTCTGGTAACGCCTCATCCTATTCCGGCGACGGTTACGGGATAGGGGTGTTACAGTTAGTTAATTTGATGTATGATTGTTTGTGTGTATAGCATGATTCTGAATGAAAATAAGGCTTATGCATGATATATTTGTACTAGTAATTTTCTATGTAATGTTTGAAAGACTGCTATGCATACACACAGAAAAGTTTATGAGAATGTAACACCCCCAAACTCGGCCCGAACATTATGGCCAGATCCAGCGTGTCACATTGAAGTGTTTTATCGAAAACCTTCTTTTCATTAAAAACCCTTCTTTAAATAAAAACTATTCCTTCTTATATGATAATAATTACTTTGTAAAATCTCTTTTCAGTTGCAGAAGCTTTATTTAAAACAAATGATCTACGAAAACTTGTCATTTAAAAATTGAGTTGCGAAATCGTGGTATTTAAAAATAGTTATGGTTTAGGAAAACCATGTTCTACTTCCAATAAAAAATATTAATCCTAATTTGAAATAATAACTAGAGGAAAGGCCTTATTACAATCCGGACTGAAATAACTTAAAATACTAGAAATTATATGCTAAAGAAAACAAGTCCAAGTCGTCTTGCTAGCTGGCCACCTCGGAGTCCCTCCTACCGTCGAACCACCTACTGAGAATCACCTTAGAAAAATAAAAGAGGGGGTGAGTTTTCGAAAACTCAGTGTGTACAACCCTCGGCAAATAGAAAAGCATACATTAGCAAGTCTTTTCAGGCCTGAGCCCAATTCAATATCAGAACAGATGTAAAGAAATCAAATATGCGCAGATCCCACCCATCCAACCGCTACACACCATCTCCATCCCCCGATACACACCATGTTAGGATATAGATATCGACCCACCCATCTGATACACTCCAATGGTAGCCCGGTTGTGGTACTACCTAATGTTGTAGCAAAGCTGCTAATCATATATTGGGCTTAAAAAGCCATCGGTAGATCCACGGTCGTCAAGCAACCATGCGATCCTCATATACTTCCTCCGTTCCATAATTCCCAACCCATATGCAACCTAAACAGAATATCATATGAATGCAGCAGGTATACATGTAACATCCATAAATCTTACATTCAACACATAGGGTATTTTAGTCATTTTTTCCCTTAGAGGCTTTTCGATAATTTCTCTTTATTATGGGTTATTACTTACCTTGGCCCGTTAACAAGTCCTCGTTGGCTAAAACGAATAGATACTATTCACCAGGTAGGAATCCAGAGAAAAGGAGGTGAGTCATTAAGACCGCTTAAGTACCAAGCTCTCCCTAGATCCAATCCTAGACATGCATATACACATTGCCACACCTTAACCTTATGACTTGTCCACGGTCACAATTAATTAATTAATTAAGTTTTATGTCTGTTTAAGCAGTTATCAGATACTAGGCCCAAAACCCCTTACAAAGCCTAAACTAGTCTACATACATGCATATGGCCCACTAGGCCCAATCTCATTCATATGGCTCATTAGGCCCAAATCACATTCGTATGGCCCATTAGGCCCAAATCAAATTCATATAGCCCGTCAGGCCCAATCACATTCATAGTCATGCAATCATATGATTTTTCATCACTTAGTAACAAATTACCAATTTTGCCTATTATGGGCCCTACAACCCATCGGGCCCATTTAGCCTATTCTAGCCCGGTTGGCCAACACACGGCCCAAGTCCACGGAATCACTCTTGAGGCCTCTGGTAACCTATCAGTTTCCCCTTACGAGTGTTCACGTACTCGCAAGTCTATTGTAGCTAAACCTCCGACTTTTCAGCATTTTGACTTTTCGACATCTCGAGATTTGCCGATCTACTGTGTGTGTGCAGTGCATGTACACACCTGGTACTGAAATGTGCTGTGATCTCCTCAGCCACGAGCCTACAAATGATGTCACTCAATGATTAATCACACACTTATCAAATACGATCACCAAAAGCCAAAAATCTCACCTTTGCCTTACCTTGAACGACAAGCCTTAACAGCTCTTCCTTGATCACCAATCACGAGTATTCCTTAAATCCAAAACCCCAAAATGCCTAAGGAGCAATTCGACACAGATCTAAAATCTAAGATTCGATACTAACTGTGACAGCCTTAATCAAACCCTAGTCAGAATGTGGTTTCGGGACCACAAAACTGAGTCACAAAAATTTATTTTAACTTTAATTGCATATATTTATGTGTGATAGTTTTTGTGTGAAAAATAAAATGTCTTAAATTAGTCTTAGGAATGTGAATTTTCTTGAGAGGACTTAGTTGAGAAACTTAGAAAAGATGATAGACAATTTGTAAGAATCAAATAACAACAAGGTGAGAAAGCTTGGGTTTGCATGTCAAATTACCCAAATTTTCAAGTAGTGGCCGGCCAAGCAATAATGCTTCTTCCACTAAGTTGAATTTATAGTAATTTTATATTAGATAATGGTTTAATTAAACTAAATAAAAGATGAATAAAATAAGAAAAGGAAAGAGAAAGTGTTCATCTTCTTCCTCTTGCAAATGCCGTAAGCTAAAGGAAAGAAAGGAAGAAATTTTTTAAGACATTCGGCCATCCTAAAGGGTTGATTAAGGTAAGACTCAAGTTAATTCTATTAAATTTTGTGAAAATCTAGTTAGTAGCCAATGTCTTATTATATCCCATACGTTAATTTTCTACCTAACTAGGTGACTAAATGGCACACGGTTAGAGGAAGGTAAAGCTAAGAGAATGGTGTTTTTGATGTTGTGAATGGAAATAGTAGAAAGGTGAAAGAAAATTTAGGTAGATAAGTAGATATATGTGGATTTACATGATGATATAACTAGATGTAAAACTATGCTAGTTTAGGAAAAAAATTCGGTCAAGTGTTCATGAGATGAAACTATGTGTTTAAATGAATTTAAAATGATATTATAATTGATGTTGTATATTCGGCCATCTAATTAAGTACATAGGTGATGGTGAATTTAGTTTTTGCACATTCGGCTATATAGGTAAGCACATTTGTGATATTATCTTGATTTTATATAATCGACTAAATGAGCAATGTTGGCTTATAAGTTGAGTTTGATTCATGATTGTATATATATATATATAATTGAATGTAATCATATTTGGCATAATGTTATTTTGGAAGTGATAATACATTTGGCTTTGAGATATAATATAAACATTAGTTGAGACTTTGATATTTTGAACAAGGATGGTTGTAAGAAGAAGTGGAATCATTAAATTTATATATATGAATATCTTGCAAGGTAAATTAAACTATTAAATTTATTTATTCTAGCTCAAGAATCCAAAGGAGGGGAATCAAGTAAAGGCAAATCAAAGAATATTGAGTAGTCGATTGGGAATCATTTCATCCGACATAAGGTAAGTCCATAAGCATTTATAGGTTGATTAACTTATAACTAAATAATACTAATGTATCATGAAAGGATTTCTATATTGGTATTCTTTTGGAGTGGTACACGTATTTATAAATGTGGTTGTATATGCTACTTGATTTAAGTAAATTGCCTTATTATATTAGTCGACATAGGCACTAAGTGTGCGGATTTGAATGGCACTATGTGTGCGAAGTCGAATGGCACTATGTGTGCGGGCTAGAATATCAATACATGAGTGAATTTCCAAAGCACTATGTGTGCGGTTTATCATAGCACTATGTGTGCGCATTTTATTTGTAATGCCCCGGACCCGAGACCGTCGCCGGAGTCGAACACGAGGTGTTAACAGACTTAATTCATTACTTTAAACAGCTCAAACAATTTATTTTTAAAATTTTCAGTCAAGTTAGCAATCTGCGTCACAGTCGCTTAAAAATTCATATCTCGAGTTCTGAAACTCGAAATCCAATTCCATAAATTTTCCCTGAAATTATACTCATATATATATTTACTAATTTTTTTATCGAATTTTTAGTCAAGCAAATTAGTACAGTTTATTAGTTAAAGTCTCCCCTGTTTCAGGGTTTGACTGCGCTGACCTCTGTGTATTACGAATCAGATATCTCCCTGTACAGAGTTTCAATGACTATGCTGTTTATTTATAATAAAACTAGACTCAATAAGGAATTTTTACATATAAATTATGACTTCTAATTATCTTTGAAAAATTTATGGTGAATTTCCAAAGTCAGAACAGGGGATCCAGAAATTACTCTGGCCCTGTTTCACAAAAATTTAAACACCTCATAAAATATAACTCATATACCTGTTTTGTTCCATCCATATGAAAATAGACTCATCAAGCTTCAATTCCATAACTTATTCATTATTTAATTTCATTTATACTATTTTTAGTGATTTTTCAAATTCACGTCACTACTGCTATCTGAATCTATTTTATTGTAAATTTTACCCATTTCATGGTTCCCATGGATTAGCTAGCAATTTAGCATACATAACACCAAATATGATCATGATTAGCCATTCCAGTGGCTAATCATTACCAAGCATTTCCATACCACTCAATAACCATATCATAAGACCATATATACAAAATGATTATAATGCTATACATGCCATACTCAAAATATACAAGCCATTATGCCAAGATGGTATACGGATAGTGTGAGCGTGGCTCCGACCATTTTCGATTTCTGAGCTGGCTTGTCAACACTACAAGGAATGAAAAGGAGGGAGTAAGCACAAATGCTTAGTAAGTTCACATGCAAATAGCAAGCAACACAACTATATAAGCAAACATAAACATCATTTGCATGATCATCACCAAGACATTCATATCACATTTTCATTTATCATCTTACCATATTGTTGTTATATCGAGTTTTCAACCCGAGGGTTAAGTACATACCTGTTCAAAGTATCCATTTCACAACACTTACCAATACGTCCCTTTCATCTCGAGTATTCCTCCATTTGAGTAGAATTTTACCCGTTGAACACATCAGAATATAATTCGGATACACGAAAAGTTTGCACATAAGTGCCACATATGTAGCCAAGCTACCATGTAACCCGCCCATAAGTGAACTCGGACTCAACTCAACGAGCTCAAGCGTTCGCATCCATAAGTGAACTCGGACTCAACTCAACGAGCTCGGATGCCTAGTTACATCTCTCGAACTCGGACTCAACTCAACGAGTTAGGACATTCGCATCCATAAGTGAACTCGGACTCAACTCAACGAGTTCGGATGCCCAAATATCCCAGTGACATGTCACTTGTATCCTAATCCATTCTTAAGGTTCAACGGGACCTTTTTCCCAATCATGTGTCTCAACCATCTTCTACGGAATGCCGATACTGATACTCGATAGTATTTCACATTTTCCAAGTATATCACATAATTTGACATATTATCAAACAATTATCACGAGTATAATATTTCATAATAATTATCATATCATTTAAATAACATAAAAACATTGAAAATAATAACTATGTTACCAACATTTACATATTAACTTACCTCGTATGTGAAAATGGCTACTTATACCATTTCGTCCACAACTTGGTATTTTCCCCATTTTAGCCCGAATTTTAGTTTTCCTTACTCTATCATTTAAAATATAGTCTAATTAGGGCTCACATTATTCAAATTAACCCAAAATCATATTTTGGCAAAATTACAGTTTTGCCCCTAAACTTTCACATATTTACACTTTTGCCCCAAAGCTCGTAAATTAAACTTCAGCATATTTTCTTATGTTTTATGACATGCTGAACATTTTTCCCTTCTATGACAACATCAAATTCTCACTCTAACACATAGTTATGAACAATAATAATTTTTACCGATTAAGCCGTTTTACTCATTTTTGCTTAAAATCGCTTAGAAAAAGTTGTTTAACATAACTTCAGCCTTCATATTCTACCATAAAACATCAAAATAAACACATTTCACCTATGGGTATTTTTCCAAATATGAACCCTAGCTTAAATTATTGCTAGATAAGCTTAATCAAGTTACCGGGATTCCAAAAACGTAAAGAACTTGAAAAACGGGGCTAGAACGGACTTACAATCGAGCTTGGAAGCTTGAAAAACCCTAGCCATGGTTTCTCCTTGCTATATTCGGCCATGGGGTTGAAGATGAGAAAAATTGGCTTTTAATTTTGTATTTTAATTCATTTTACCCCTAAATGACCAAAATACCCTTACTACTAAACTTTCCAAAAATTCCATCCATGTCCAATTTTTGTCCATAGACTTAGAAATTGGTAAAATTGCTATTTTAGACCTCCTAATTAATATTTCAAAACAATTTCATACTAGAAACTTCTAGAATGCAAGTTTTGCAAATTATTCGATTTAGTCCCTACTTTTAATTTAAGCACTTTATGCATAAAATTTCTTCACGAAATTTTCACACAATCATGAAATCATATCATAGACCTCAAAATAATCATAAAATAATTATTTCTATCTTGGATTTTGTGGTCACGAAACCACTATTTCGACTAGGTCCAAAATCAGGATATTACATGATTAGTATTATGTGTGCGAAAACAGTTGAGAATATAGAGCATGCCGGGAAGGAATAGAGTGCAAGGACTGCTAACGGAACAATCGAATTTGAGATATGAAACATATATGTATGGAACCATCTAGTTTATAATTTTTTACACTTCAAGGAAAGGTGTTAAACTGTTTGGTTGTTTTAGGTATTTAATTGAATATCTAGATTTGGCTTGGGGTTCAATCGATAATTTAAATAATTGTGGCATAGATGGTATGGATGAAATAGTTACTCTTTCATTATTTTTCATATTATCACGCGTTAATGGTCTCTATTATATTGCTTATTACTTATTGAGTTGAATACTCATTTGGTGTGTTTACTTGTCTCTTATTTATATCTCTTTGATCCATTTCTTGTGTTCGGGACCATCGTCAAAGTCATCACACCAGCCTGTAACGTTTTGGTACCTTTTTCTTAGTTGATCTTAAGGGAACATTATGGCATGTATAGGCTGGAACATATGTTTTGAAGTGGTGATTTTGGTTAAGTATTAAAAGCCATGCGAAAATGGCTTGTTATATATATATGTTTAGATTCGGTTTTATGTGTGTTTTGTTATGATGTTTTTATTCTTGGTTTGATATGTGTGATTATGTTTGATGATGATTTGTGTTGAGGTAAGTAATTTGTATAATGGAGATGACTTTATTATTTAGGTCTGAATTCAGTTTTGAGTTGAATTATTGCTTGAATCTTTTGATAAATATGCTCTATGATATAGTAGTTTAAAATCCTTACAATATTTTGGAAGTGTATTTAAGTATTTATACAGCTTGTAAGGTAATTGTGACTCGGCCGTTTGTATATAATTGATATTATTTATGCTAGAGTTACCATGAGTTTGTCATGTAAAAATTGTGATTTATGTTTGCAGTAAATGGATGACTAATCAAAACTTATGCTAGAACGTGTGTACATCTGATGTTCGACCACATTGTTTTAATTGAATTTTATTTATAGCTTACTTGCGTATAAGGTACATATACTTTGGTTATTACGATAGTTAAATTTTTTGCATGTTATATATGTGCTTATGACTTGAATTGCGATGAAATATTCAGAACTATACACTTGTTTAGTAATGCCTCGTAACCCCATTCCTGCGACGAAATATGGGTTAGGGGTGTTACACTAACCCCACAAGAATCTGCCGAAGTAGAGGGAGTAGCGGTGGCACAGAGGGTCTTTAGCCAAAGAGGTATTTGGCTTTTGAGAATTGTATGGTGAAAGGGGTTATTCAGCACAAAAAAGAAGAAGAGAAGAAGAAATTAGCTAAAACCAAAGGTGAATCAAAAGATAATTTGAGAAGAGAAAGAATGGAAAATCGACAAGCAAGGAACAAGGAATTTGGCTTTTGAGCACTTAGAGAGAAAAGTGTTTCGGCAACACAAAAATGAGGAATTCGGCTAAAGGAAGAGAAGTAATTTTGACAATACCCTAGAGTCCCCAAAATCGACACCTATATATACTATAGCTGAATTTACCTATCCCTAAATTCCCTATTCGGCTCCACTTCTCTGCACCCCTCATCTCTAACTTTTCTCCTTGATAACTCCTTAATCCATTCCTTAAATTTCTCCTCTGATCACTCCTTTTAGAGTTCACATCCAATGCCACTACTGGCCATTTATTGAGCAAAAATAAATCCTTCTTTTAAGCAAGGAGGGATTCGAACCCCAAACCTCCTTGCCATGCATGTGACGCCACCTCTAAGCCCCACATGTAACGCTACTTTCCACTCTAACACAAGGCTCCTTGTATCCAATTCCTCCCTCATTTATTTAAAACCCAAACTACTTGCCATCAAGGTTCTTTTAATTATTAAACTATAATTTCCTTCACCCCAAAGTTCGAACTCAAAACTTAACCAGACCTATTATCACATAAATAACACTTGATTAGGAATACTATTCACACCTTTTATCAAAACCGAAAAAGAAAGAAAGTTCAGGATTTTTGGGGCGTTACAAAGAACACATGAAATTGTGATTTGTTGAATGATACCACATTAATGGTAAATTGAAAGTTGGATCAATGATCCTTGTAACATCCTGATTTTTGGGTTTTTTGTAATTTTTGAGAATTTAGTAAAGTTTTTAAAATTTGGTATTTGGTAGTGAAATTCATAGTTGGAATATGTAAATGGGCCTATGGAAGGCCCACGAGTTGGCTAAAACCCGGTAGAATTTTTGAATTTTGGACTTAAGGAGTTAGGGGCTTTAGATAGGTGGCATTATTAAAAGATGTGGGTAAAGTGTAACACAAAAGAGCCCCTGGAAAAGTGGCTAAGTGACGCCACTAGGGAGCTAAAAAAAGTGGCGTGTAAGTGGTTGGGGAGAGCCAAGGTTCGATTCTCTAAGCTGGCAATTGTGGTGTTCTTTTTATGTCTTGAGCAGGCAGGAGTTGGAAGTTGAATGGAACTCTGTTGGGGTGAGTTTGAATCAGTCAAATGCATGGATTAAGGAGTGATAAGGTGAGAGATTTTGGGGATTTGGAGAGAAGTTGAGAATTGGCCAAATAGTGGGAATTAGATAGGGGATTTCGGCTGAGGGGTTTTAGGATAGTATTTTCGGCAATAGGGACTTTAGTTGTGCCGTTTTCTTCTATCTCAACATCGTACGACTATTCTTTTCTTCCCTTTTTCTTCTATAGTCGAAATTACCACCCTTTTTTCATCCATCTTTTTTTCCTTTTCTTTTCCGAAACCAATCCACTATTCCCTTTTCTCTTCATCACTTTTGCCGAATAGCCACAAGAGCCGAACCTTCTTTTCTCTTCACTTGTTGTGGCCAATTTCTGCTTCTGCTAAACTCTAAATAGTACACAAGGAAGACTGAGGTAAGTATTCATACTCTAACCGATTCAGTTGTATAAATATTCAGAAAAGCCGAAACCTCCTATAATTTAGGGAGGCTGTCGAACTGAGGTATAGGCCTTACTGGGCCTTTTTTTTTATTTTTATGGTTTGTGTAGAGAAATAGATAACTCTGGAGGAGCAGCAAGGCTTGGGGTATCGACTTGGATAAGCTTGAATCGTATCGTCGGACCCTGTGAAGGTGAGTGACCGATGGCCATTAGGGGTTCTTTGGCTGAATGTGGTAAGGTGGATTTTGGGTTCATAAGCATGACTTGTACACTAAGAATGGTGATGATTAATTGTAGGTTTTCGTGGGAGACTCTGTTAGCGAACGTCACAAAACAGGTGTGTAACAACCCTCGTAGTAGCTTAGGCTAATATTTGCAGAAAAGCCGAATTGCCAAAATTTCAGCATTTCGGGAACTTGAGATTTTGCATGTGGTTTTAATTGCGATAAAAGCAATACGATCAGTGTTTGGATCGATGGAATAGGTAAGAGCGCAATTCTATGCATGATAGTAAGTTGGACCTCAATGGGCTAAAATTGGGCCCATGGGCTTCCGAGCCCATTTGAGAGAAATTGATAGGAAAAGGAACTTGGACAAATTGCATGTTAGCACGGTTAGAACTATTGTAAAATTGGGTTAAGTGGGCTTAAAGG
Organism: Gossypium anomalum; assembly: GCA_025698475.1. Lineage (NCBI taxonomy): Eukaryota > Viridiplantae > Streptophyta > Magnoliopsida > Malvales > Malvaceae > Gossypium > Gossypium anomalum. The sequence continues at coordinate 22,712,835 of CM046960.1, read as the reverse complement.
GCTAAATCGACATTCGTAGGGCCCATTATGGGTTTTGGGCCCAAAAGCCCAGATTCGATAAAGTGCGTTAAAATCATGGTTTAAACACTCGAAAATGTTGATAATTGTTAATGAACATGGAAAGCCCATGATATTTGGTAAATTTATGAAATTACCCATATAATATGAAAAATGACTATTTTGCCCTTAGGTAAAAATGACTATTATATCCCTAGGGTTTAATTATGAATGTTATCCATGAGATATTGATATGCACATGATATGCACATGATATGTTATGATATTCACTTGATATGCTATGTTATACTCGTTATATGCATGGGTTAGGTTAATATAAATGGAGGAAGTGCAAAAGGGCTTTGCCCCAGTTATTAAAATAGGCTAGGCCTCTAGTTATATGATAAAGCAGCTATGCTGCCAGTGGAGAGTTTGGTTGGGTGGGTTGAGTTATTCCCCACATGGTGTGTTAGCTGGTACGGGTGGAGAGTAGTGGATGGTGGGTTGATTAGTCTCCCCAAATGGGTTACATACATTTATTGATATTACATGTGATATTGAAATGGGCCTATGGGCCATACCGTTACAGTTAAGGCTTCAACCCAGTAACTGTTAACCGAAAGGCTTCAGCCCAGTATGCTGATATTTGTTGGGCTCTGAAAGGGGCTTGTTGCACACTGAGTTTCCAAACTCACCACCTTCCTTAACTTTGCAGGTGAGCCTTGATGTGGAGACTTAGAGCCGGAGGGGATTCAGAGTGGCCATGGTGATCGTTTTTGAACTTTGCAATAAATAATCGGTTTCTTTTTAGTTTTATATTATCTATTATTATTACTTGGTTTTGGAGTTGTAATAAGGCCATTATAATTATTTTTCTGGAACTATTTTATTTTATACTCTATGTTTTACTAAGAATAATTCCAAATGGGCTAGGCTGAGGGTGCGTTTTCAAAATAATACTTGTTTCTAAAATATCACAACGTTACCATTAATCAGGTTTATCAAAACGACGACTTAAATGAATTCCAACTTGATTTTCTTACAAAACCTAATCTCGCACCAAAGTGTGGCAATGGTTGTGAGCATGTCTAGGATTGGATCCTTCCGAGAGCTTGGTACTTAAGCAGCCTTCATGGCTCACCTCCTCTGTGTTGGATACCTACCTGGTGCACATCTTCCATTGACTTTATTAACTTAGCAAAGATGATCTTTTAAAACACTAAGAAAGACGTTGAAAAAGGCATGGGTTTTTAAAACTTTAGTGTGACATGTCAGATTCGGCCATAACGTCTGGGCCAAGTTTGGAGTGTTACATTTAGTGGTATCAGAGCCCGGTTGCAACAACTCGGCTGTGGGTTTCTAAACGGGTTTAAAAACAAGAATTTCAAAACAAGGGTATTTTAAATCAATTTTTAAGAACTTCTATTTTTTATGGCCAAATACCTGTTTTAAGTTTTTAATGGGTCAGAGAAAGAGTGGCACATCAATCCTCGGCACCAAGTCTCAGTATATATACTTTTGTTATAATGTGTGATATTGATATGATGCTATAGATAGAACTGAGACCCTACTATGATACTTTAGATAGGGTAGAACTGTAAAACAGTAGGATTGAGCCTGTAGTTAGGCTACGATGTTGCGAAAACAATCCCTGAACTGCTATATTTCCATAACATGTAATAAACAACTGAAATATTAACTAATGTCATAAAATTTGTAATCAAATAATTCAATATGAGTACAAGAGAAACTCGTGGACAAGGTCGCGGATGTGGTTTCGCGAAAGGGTACAAGCTGAATCTTCATCCTCAGGTCATAGGCCAACTGAGGAGGCATTTGTGCCACAGGCAACCGAGACTAGGTCACATGATCAGGCTGCGGGGGACGATGCTTTGTCCCAAGTGATGTTAAGGGTCTTAGAAAGGGATGTTGGGACTGTGAATAGGGGATCCATCTCTGAGCAACTCCGGGCTAATGGAGCAGAGGTTTTTAGGGGCGTATCTAGAGTAGCCCCAAACGTGGCTGAATATTGGCTAGAGGCAACAGAGCGGATTATGGACGACCTCGATTGCTCTGTGGAGCAAAAGCTGAAGGGGGCCATGTCATTGCTAAGAGATGAGGCATACTAGTGGTGGATCACTGTAAGGGAGAGTACCCCGATCGAACGAGTAACCTGGGAATTGTTCAAGACTGATTTTAAAGGGAGGTATGTTGGAGCTAGTTATGTGGATGCCCGTCGGAAGGAATTTTTGAATCTGGCTCAAGGTAATAAGACTGTTGCGGAGTATGAGGCAGAATTCTTGAGGCTGAGTTGATATGCTAGCGGGATAGTTGTAACCAAATATGAGCGCAGCGTTTGATTTGAGGATGGCCTCCGCGATGAGCTTAGGGTGCTGATAGCTCCACAGAGGGAGCGTGATTTCACTGTATTAGTGGAAAAGGCTAAGATAGTCGAGGAAGTAAAACGAACTGAACGGTAGAATCATAAGAGGGATCGACCAGATTCAGGAGGGATTCGGGACCCTCGGGTGCTGTAAATAGAAATGTCAAAAGAGCTAGAATGGAGGAACCAGTTCGACCAGCTCTGGTTAATACTTTTAGACCACAGGCTTGCAAGGACTGTGGCAGAGCACACATGGAGGAGTGCTGGAGACGAACTGGGGCATGTTTTCGATGTGGGTCAAAGGAACATAAGTTCAGAGAGTGTCCTCGGAGAGCAGCTCAGGATCAAGTTGCGGAGCAAAGGAGTGTCCAACTGCGGCGAGGAAGACCACCACCGTAGAGAGGCCGTGGGCAAGGTAGAGGTGGCAATGGTAATGGACGAGGATGTGGGGCACCTAGCAGTGGGTCTTTGGACATCTTTGAAGCACGACAACCGGCAGCATTTTTGCTTTGCACGGCATTGAGAGGAGGGTGATGCTCCTGATGTTATAACCGGTATGTTCCTCATTCATAGCATTCCTTACACTGCTTTGATTGATATGGGTTCCACTCACTCGTATGTTGCTTGTAATGTATCTGGGGCATTGGATGTCTTCCTGAGGAGACTATGAGTGGGGTGTCAGTGGTAAGTCCCTTGGGACACCCGGTTAAGGTAGATAAACTCTTTAAGGAGGTGTTTTTAGAGACACAAGGTAGGATATTTTTGGAAGATTTGATAGAGCTGCCATTTGGGGAATTTGATCTTATTTTGGGAATGGACTGGCTAACTAAGCAAAGGGTGACGTTGGATTGTGCTGTTAAGAACTACCAAGGAAGAGGAAATAATGGTCATAGGGGAGCGAAGGAACTATTTGTCCAATGTTGTCTCGACTTTAAGGGCTGAGAAGATGATTCGAAAAGGTTGTGAGGCGTTCTTAGCATTTGTGAGTCAAGCGGAACCTGAGGGAATGACTGTGGAGTCAGTTAGGACCATCAAAGAATTTTAAGATGTATTTCCGGAGGAACTTCCTGGACTACCTCGGAATAGAGAAGTTGAGTTCGAAATCGATTTGTTATCTGGAACAGCTCCAGTGTCCATTGCACCTTATCGGATGGCACTGAAGGAGTTGGTGGAACTAAAGGCTCAGATTCAAGAACTGTTGGATAGAGGGTTTATAAGACCAAGTATTTCTCCATGGGGCGCACCAGTGTTGTTCGTAAAGAAGAAAGATGGGACCATGCGGATGTGTATTGATTATCGGTAGTTGAACAAACTGACGATCAAGAACAAGTATCCCTTGCCAAGAATCGACAATCTGTTCGACCAACTGAAAGGAGCTTCGGTATTTTCTAAGATTGACCTTCAGTCAGGATATCATCAGTTGAGAGTTAAAGAAGGGGATATTCATAAAACGGCATTCAGAACTCGGTATGGTCATTACGAGTTTTTGGTTATGCCCTTTGGCTTGACTAACGCACCGACAGCATTCATGGATTTGATGAATCGGGTATTCCAACCGTACTTGGATCAGTTCGTAGTCATTTTTATCAATGATATCTTGGTGTACTCAGAAACGGAAGAGAGGCATGATGAACACCTTCGTATTGTGCTGCAAATGCTAAGGGAAAAGCAACTTTATGCAAAGTTCAGTAAGTGCGAGTTTTAGTTGAGTGAAGTAACTTTCTTGGGGCACGTTGTGTCTGCTGAGAGGATCAAGGTAGACCCTCGAAAGATTGAGGTGATTTTGGAGTGGAAGCCACCGAGGTCAGTAACAAAAATCTAAAGTTTTCTGGGGTTGGCAGGTTATTATAGAAGATTTGTAGAAGGATTTTCTGTGTTAGCAACACTGTTAACAAAACTTATAAGGAAGGGAGCACCGTTTGTTTGGACAAATAAGCAGCAGGAGGCTTTTGAGAAGTTGAAGAAGAATCTGACTGAGGCACCAGTGTTGATTCAGCCAGAGTCTGGTAAGGATTTCACTGTGTACAGTGAAACGTCACATGTAGGTTTGGGTTGTGTGTTGATGCAAGAGGGTAAAGTGGTCGCTTATGCTTCACGACAGCTTAAGCCTCATGAGGTAAACTATCCTACTCATGACTTGGAGTTGGTAGTGGTGATCTTTGCGCTTAAGATATAGAGGCACTACTTGTATGGGGAGAGATGCATTATCTATACTGATCATAAGAGTCTTAAGTACTTGCTAACTCAAAAGGAGCTGAATCATAGACAGCGAAGGTGGATAGAGTTGCTAAAGGACTATGACTGTTCGATTGAGTACCATCCAGGTAAGGCAAATGTCATGGCGGGTGCGCTGAGTCGTAGAACTGTGGCGGAATTGAAGGCAATGTTTGCTCGTTTAAGCTTGTATGACGATGGAAGCTTATTGGCAGAGTTACAAGTGAGACCGACTTGGGTGGAGCAGATTAACAAGCAGCAGTTGGTGGATGAGTCGTTGGTTTCTCATTTTCAGCAAGTTGAGAAGGGGGAAAATCCAAAATTTGGATTAAATGGTGATGGGGTTCTTTGTTTTCGAGGAAGAATTTGTATTTCGAAGGACTCTGATTTGAGATTGATGATTTTAAGAGAGGCACATGGTGGACCTTGTGCTATGCATCTAGGAGGGAGTAAGTTGTATCGAGACTTGCGAGAGCTATACTGGTGGCCTGGGCTTAAGCAAGAAGTGACCGAATTTGTAGGAAAATGTTTGACGTGCCAACAAGTAAAAGTCGAGCATCAACTTCCTTCAGGATTGTTACAGCCAGTAAAGATACCACTTTGGAAATGGGAAAGGGTAACCATGGATTTTGTGAGTGGCCTGCAATTGACACCTTCTAAGAAGGACTCAGTTTGGGCAATTGTGGATAGGCTGACGAAATCTGCCAATTTCATACCTGTCTGAACCGACTACTCACTTCAGAAGTTGGCCAAGTTGTATGTGGCAGAGATAGTGCGGTTGCATGGAGTGCCAGTATCGATAATTTCTGATCGAGACCAAAGGTTTACATCTCGATTTTGGCAGAGGTTGCATGAGGCGTTGGGAACGCGATTGGATTTTAGTATGGCTTCTCACCCTCAGACGGATGGGCAGTCAGAGAGAGTCATTTAGATTTTGGAAGACATGTTGAGGGGTTGTGTTATTGACTTTAGGGGCAGTTGGAAGGATTATTTACCATTGGCGGAGTTTGCGTATAACAACAGTTACCAAGAAAGTATCCAGATGGCTCCTTACGAGGCACTGTATGGGCGAAGGTGTCGTTCGCCTACTTGTTGGGCAGAGTTGGGAGAAAGGCAGGTACTTGGACTGAAATTAGTAGCGGATACTGAAGACAAAGTTAAGGTGATCAAGAATCGGTTAAAGGAGGCAGCGGATCGACAAAAGTCTTATGCTGATCTGAAGCGAAAGGATATTGAATATGCTGTAGGGGACATGGTCCTTTTAAAGGTTTCACCTTGGAAGAGGATCTTGAGGTTTGGTAAGAAGGGCAAGTTGAGTCCACGGTTCATTGGGCCTTATCTGATCCTTAAACGGATAGGACCGGTGGCTTATCAGCTAGAGTTACCTTTAGAGTTGGATCGTATTCACGACGTCTTTCATGTGTCCATGCTAAGGCGATATCATTCGGACCCTAATCATATCGTGCCAATTGCTGAAATTGAGGTACAGTCAGATTTGACCTTCGAGGAAGAACCTGTGCAGATACTTGCCCGTGACGTCAAGTTGTTGAGAAGAAAGACAGTCCCACTGGTGAAGGTACTTTGGAGAAACCATGGCAATGAAGAAGCTACTTGGGAGTCTGAGGAGGCGATGCGTCAACAATATCCTCAACTGTTTGGATCAGGTAAATTTCAAGGCCGAAATTTCTTTAAGGAGGGTAGAGTTGTAACATACTGATTTTCGGGTTTTTCGTAATTTTTGAGACTTTAGTAAAGTTTTTAAAATTTGGTATTTGGTAGTGAAATTCATAGTTGGAATATGTAAATGGGCCTATAAAAAGGCCCACGAGTTGGCCAAAACCTGGTAGAATTTTTGAATTTTGGACTTAAGGAGTTAGGGGTTTTAGATAGGTGGCATTCTTAAAAGATGTGGGTAAAATGTAACACAAAAGAGCCCCTGGTAAAGTGGCTAAGTGACGCCACTAGGGAGCTAAAAAAAGTGGCATGTAAGTGGTTGGGGAGAGCCAATGTTCGATTCTCTAAGCTGGCAATTGTGGTGTTCTTTTTATGTCTTGAGCAGGCAGGAATTGGAAGTTGAATGGAACTCTGTTGAGGAGAGTTTGAATCAGTCAAACGCATGGATTAAGTAGTGATAAGGGGAGAGATTTTGGGGATTTGGAGAGAAGTTGAGAGTTGGCCGAATAGTGGGAATTAGAGAGGGGATTTCGGCTGAGGGGTTTTAAGATAGTATTTTTGGCAATAGGGACTTTAGTTTTGCCGTCTCAACATCGTAGGGCTATTCTTCTCTTTCCTTTTTCTTCTCTAGCCGAAATTACCACCTTTTTTCCATCCATCTTTCTTTCCTTTTCTTTTCTGAAACTAATCTACTATTCCTTTTTCTCTTCATCACTTTTGTCGAATACCCACAAGAGCCGAACATTCTTTTCTCTTCACTTGTTTTGGCCGATTTCTTCTTTTACTAAACTCTAAACAGTACACAAGAAAGTCTGAGGTAAGTATTCATACTCCAACCGATTCAATTGTATAAATATTCAGAAAAGCTGAAACCCTTTATAGTTTAGAAAGGCTATCGAATTGAGGTATAGGCCTTACTGGGCCTTTTTCTTTTGATTTTTGTGGTTGGTGTAGAGAAATAGATAACTCTGGAAGAGCAGCAAGGCTTGGGGTATCGACTTGGATAAGCTTGAATCGTATCATCGGACCTTATGAAGGTTAGTGACTGATTGCTATTAGGGGTTCTTTGGCCAAATGTGGTAAGGTGGATTTTGGGTTGATAAGCATGACTTGTACACTAAGAATGGTGATGATTAATTGTAGGTTTTCGTGGGAGACTCTGTTAGCGAACGTCACAAAACAGGTGTGTAACAACCCTCGTAGTAGCTTAGGCTAATATTTGCAGAAAAGCTGAATTGCCAAAATTCTGGCATTTCGAGAACTTGAGATTTTGCATGTGGTTTTAATTGCGATAAAAGCGATACGATCGGTGTTTGGATCGATGGAACAGGTAAGAGCGTAATTCTGTGCATGATGGTAAGTTGGGCCTCAATGGGCTGAAATTAGGCCCATAGACTTCTGGGCCCATTTGGGAGAAATTGATAGGAAATGGAACTTGGACAAATTGCAATGTTAGAACTGTTGTAAAATTGGATTAAGCGGGCTTAAAGGGCTAAAATGCATTCGTAGGGCCCATTAAGGGTTTTGGGCCCAAAAGCCCGAATTCAATAAAGTGCGTTAAAATCATGGTTTAAACACTCGAAAATGTTGATAATTGTTAATGAACGTGGAAAACCCATGATATTTGGTAAATTTATGAAGTTACCCTTATAATATGAAAAATGACTATTTTGCACCTAGGTAAAAATGACTATTATATCCCTAGGGTTTAATTATGAATGTGATGCATGATATATTGACATGACATGATATACACATGATATGTTATGATATTCACATGATATGATATGTTATACTCGTTATATGCATGGGTTGGGTTAATATAAATGGAAGAAGTGCAAAAGGGCTTTGCCCTAGTTTACCAAAAAGGGCTTTGCCCCAGTTATTAAAAGTGGCTAGGCCTCCAGTTATATGATAACGCAGTTATGCTGCTAGTGGAGAGTTTGGTTGGGTGGGTTGAGTTATTCCCCAGATGGTGTGTTGGCTGGTACGGGTGGAGAGTAGCGGATAGTGGGTTAAGTAGTCTACCCAAATGGGTTGCATGCATTTATTGATATTACATGTGATATTGAAATGGGCCTATGGGTCATCTGAATTCTGATTAAGGCTTGGCCCGATGAATCGTTAACAGAAAGGCTTGACCAAGATCTTTGATATTTGTTGGGCTCTGAAAGGGGCTTGTTGCACACTGAGTTACCAAAAGTCACCCCCTTCCTTAACTTTGCAGGTGAGCCTTGATGTGGAGACTTGGAGCCGAAGGGGATTCAGAGTGGCCATGGTGATCATTTTTAAACTTTGCAATAAATAACCGGTTTCTTTTTAGTTTTATCGTATCTATTATTATTACTTGGTTTTGGAGTTGTAATAAGGCCATTATAATTATTTTTCTGGAACTATTTTATTTTATACTCTATGTTTTACTGAGAATAATTCCAAATGGGCTAGGCTTAGGGTGCATTTTCAAACTGATACTTGTTTCTAAAATATCACAACGTTACCATTAATCAGGTTTATCAAAACAACGACTTAAATGAATTCCAACTTGATTTTCTTACAAAACCTAATCTCGCACCAAAGTGTGGCAATAGTTGTGAGCATGTCTAGGATTGGATCCATCCGAAAGCTTGGTACTTAAGCAGCCTTCATGGCTCACCTCCTCTGTTTCGGATATCTATCTGGTGCACAGCTTCCATTGACTTTGTTAACTTAGCAAAGATGATCTTTTAAAAAACTAAGAAAGACGCTAAAAAAGGCATGGGTTTTTAAAAATTCAATGTGACACGTCGGATTCGGCCATAACATCTGGGCCGGGTTTGGGGTGTTACAATCCTATTCACTGAAAGTATTTGATAATTCGAGGGCATGTTGAACATGCTAATAAGTTGTGAAAGTATTTATTTTTGACTATGTATGAGATTGTATGACATATTGCATGTGCATTGGGGTGGTTATTATTGTGGTTGACAGAAGAGTTTCGTAGAGCTTCTACATCATATTAAGTTTGCATTTATTTGTAGTCAGTGCACTGCACTAGGGATTCGAGGATTTTTGTTAATTTTATCGCATTTATTCGTTATTTAGCAGATTTTTTTGCAATTATATTCATTCTGTGGTTTTATTACATCGAGCTTTGCTTACATTCGTTGCAGTTTGGTAAATAGGTTCTGGGGAACTCGTGGTGTGTAGCGGATGGTTAGGGTAGGAAATTCAATTTGCATTATAATATAATCATGACTTATTACATTGTTATTAATGTTGTTTTAGTATGATTTATTGTTCTATGTGTGAATGCTTAACGTATGCTAAATGCCTTGTTGTTTAGACTCACACTGAGCTAGTTAGCTCACCACATTACTTCAAACTACTTAGCAGCGAAAGAAATTAGGACTGGAGTTGGCATGCAAATGTACGACGGACTTTGGTCTCAATTTCAAACTATTATTTTTTTTGTTTTATTTAAAATTTCCTTAAGTTTATTTGGTTTTCAAACTATAAAGAGATTTGAACTGTGGTTTGGGATTATTTCTATTTTCGGGATTTTTAATGCATGCATAGCTTCACAGATGAGAATTATTTATTATTATGTATTGAAATTGAATTAAGCATGTTCCTTGACTTAATTAATAATTGGGTTTAATCATTTTTTCCGCTACAATCAAGATAATCCAAATTATTTTTCAAAAAATAATGTGCAAAGAGTTTTTCTAAAAACCACGTCAGTGCTATGAACCTAACTTAATAAAGATTGGATTTTTAATAATGAACATTTTTCTCTAAATAACAAAGGTAACCGTAGTTTTATTAAAAGGAAAGTGCATTTAAGGTTTTCAACCATCGAGAGGGTAGATTCGTCGTTTAGGTGTTCCATATGACTTTCACGATTCGACCATAACATCTAGCCCGGGTTTGGGAGATTACATTTAATGGTATTAGAGCCTTGGTTCAAAACCTCAGACTGCATTTTTAAATCTTTTCAAAACAAGTCTGGATGCATGCATACATGAAAATGGTATTTTTAGGAAAAACAAACCACAGTATTTTGAAAAGTATTTTGCTGGAAACGATGAAGTCCAAAGGTCCAATGCCATATCCATAGAAACAGTAATGAATCTTTAGTATGATAATGGAGACTCCTGCAAAAGAATTTTAATAAAAGAATTTTGGATTGAGGGTGCGCTAAAATATTTAAGAAAGTACTAAAAATATTCTTACTTATTGTAGATCCATAAAATACCGGAATGAATACTCATGGAATGATAACTCGTGGTAGGAGGGGTCGTAGGGGGCGACCTCTAGGGGCTCCGGTCAGATCAGTTGCATCTTAAAAACTAGTACAGAATAATGAACAGAATGAGGTTAATAGTGAACCCACTATTAAGAGTGGGAATATGGATAATCAGGATAATTACGATAAGGATGATCCTGTAACACAGGCTATATTAAGTGCTTTAAATCGAGTTGTTGGGGCTCCGATGGGTGGTGTTAGTCATGGGATGATTCCTAAAAGGCTCCGCTCTAGTGGGCAAAATTGTTTAGGGGTATTGCTGGAACTACTTCTACAGTGCCTGAGTACTAGATGGAGACCATCGAACGTATTTGGGATGATTTGGACTACACTCCTAAGCAAAAACTTAAGGGTGTTGTATCCTTGTTAAGGGATGAAGTATATAGGTGGTGGCAAGTAGTGGTTAGGGTATGGTGCCAGAGCATATTGATTGGGCTTACTTTCAAGAGGCCTTCTAGGGTATGCTTGTGGGTCCTCGTTATGTAGAGGCCCGACAATTGGAAATTACTGAGCTGAAACAAGCTTATAGAACTGTTTCTAAGTATGAGGCGAAAATTTTGAGGTTGAGCCGCTATGCACCTAGTATGGTGGCATCTGACCAGGAGAAAAGTTTCTATTTTCAGGGGGGCCTGAGGTATGACCTTAAGGTTCAGGTAGCTCCGCATTAGGAGTGTATGCTTGAGGCTTTGGTTGAGAAGATCAAAATTATTGAGGAGGTCAAGTGTAACACCCCTAACCAGTGTCCGTCGCTGGAATGGGGTTACGAGGCAAAACTAAACAAAAGCACAGTTCCAAATATTATCATATTAATTTAAGTCATAATCATAAAGATTTAACTACCGTATTACATATGCGAATCATACGTTCATTGCAATTCAAGATTTAAATCACATCAATGATTATGACTTAATCCAGTATCTAATTATAATTTATTGTCACTCACCACATAGATTAATTATTACATAATTCAAAAAAAAAAATATATATATATATATATATCCAAAAACAATTTATTACATGTACAGAACATCTAGCATATCGATAATTTCATTATGGAATATTAAATCTATATTTTTATTCTTAAATAAGTCATGCATATACATAAGTTATTTATCAATTGAACTAAATTTCATTGCTAACCTTTCGTTTCATTTATGAGGCTTAAATGTATTAATCTATGTGTAAATCACACATTAGCATGTTAACACAATTTAATAACAAACATCCGGATATAAATAACCCATTTCAATTCTATGTCTACTTGGCCAACTTAACTTATTTATACATATTTAATAATTTATAAATATCTAATGAATTTATATTGCCATGCACATATATATATTAACCAATTTTATAAGAACATACATGTACATGTATAGACATATAAACTCACATCAGACAAACCATGTTCAATTACTTAAGTATATTGATCCATTGTCATTACGCCAATCTTTTTATAGCATATATTTCTATCTATTAACATATAATTCATTTAAAAACCTCAAAAAATCTAATATATATATATATATTTTTTCCTTAAGTGCAGAACCACATATAACTTATAAATATATTATTCATGCTGTACATCACATGATCGAATGCTATTACCTTAATCTCATTCACACACAATCATGTATCAAGCACAACTATTAGTATCATATCTTATTTCTAGTTGTCCAAAATTTATCCGAACTAACTAACATGCTTATATAAAAAATATATATATCATGACCATTAGCAAACCATTTCTAACACTTGCATCACTAAACACATATACCATGCATAACATAATATATAACATTATAACCGGAACAGATTAGACCATAACCAAAATATAACCATACCAAACTTAGGAATTAAGCCATTTTCGCATGGCTTTAGATTTACACAACCAAAATCCATTATTTCAAAGTATGTCCCGACCTATACATGCCATAATTCGAGTTTAACTATTTTAATACCGAAGCAGTTGATAGCGTGAAAGACTTTGCTGACGATCCCCAAGCTTGTAACTTGAATCCAAAATCTATAAAATAGAGTATGAATTATATAAATGTTATAAATAAATGAGATAATCACATATTCAATCAAGTCCAAAAAATGTTAAGTTCCGTTTGAATAATGAATTTCGATGGATATATATGATTTCCCGTATTGAATATGGTCATGCATATGCTACGGATAGAATATAGCTCAGACGAGCAATCCTGTTAAAGCCCTCTTGAGTACTCTGGTAAATAGTTCTTGTGAGCATCCTGATTGGTAGTGATTATGCATGTGTTGCGTACTACTGTAACTCTGTGTGAGTGTCCTGTTACATGGTTCGATCAGTTGTGATCCAGCATATAATGCGGACACAAATGTAGCATTACGTGAGTGTCTTGATATAGGCTCTTATGAGCTTATTGACATGGATCGCTTGAACTCCCTATTACCTTATCTGAGTTCTTTGATATTAACTTTTCGGAGTTATCTGTTAAGATTTATGAGCTCCTTGAGTAAAACTCTTATGAGTTTCCTATTTATCCCGGATAAATGTCCTATTACATGGCTCATTTGAGCATCCTAATATGTGGCTCAAGAGTGTGCTCCCTAATTAAGTGCCCTAATGGGTACCCCTGATTATGAGTTGACAGTTTATAGTTTTGTACACCTTATGTGTACTATCTGAGTATCCATCGAAATTTTAATGATTCAACGGATAAATTCCTAAAATGAACAACTATGAGATTAAATGAATTATATCTTGAATGTTTCCGAAATAATTGAAAGTTTGTAAAATGATGAGCTCATCCATGCTTACTTGATGTACATGTGAATTATATGACTAACTTGCTTCGTTGAATTTATGTGATTAGGAAAATTTGCTAATTTGTTGGAAAGCATGATATTGTTATGCTTATTTAAATGAATATGACATTGTTGGAGAAAAGATGACACAACAAGGAGTGTGGTGTAGTGGCAAGGTAGTGCCACTTAGGGGACAAGGAAGTGATGCCATAGAGGAAGCAAGGGGTCTAAGGTTCAAGTCTTGGCTCTTGCAATATATTTTGGTTTTTCTTTTCAATAAATCTGGAAGCAAGTAGGTGCGCTTTAAAGTTTAATGTGTTGGATTTATGACACAAATGAGTTGATGGCCGAGTAGTGGTGGTGTGAGTTGGCATGTGAGAGGACTTTGGTTCGAATCCCTTGGCACGCAAAGGTTGATTATTTTGCTATGTTGGGACGGCAAGAGTTGGTGTTGGTTTTAAACTCTGGTGATGGAGGGATCCCACATCGGGAAGCAAACATAAGAGTAGATGGAGAGCTGGCTTTAAATAGAGAAAACCATGAAGAGAGTAGGCATACCCTTCTTGGCTAATCCTTTTCGCTTTATGGCGTGCTCGTTTGGGTTGGGCGTCGGCTCAGAGTGCTCGGAGCGCGGATTAACTCCAGTCTCCTATCAGATGTGTATTTCTCGCTACTCTAGCAGTAGGACGGCTATTTCAGGCCGCGATGGGCTAAAATGGGCCATGTGGTCCCAATAGGTCCGTAGGCCCAAGTGGTTAAGTTGTAGAATTACCAAAATACCCCTGTAGGATAGAATTACTGAAATACCCTTGTAGGGTAGAATTACCGAAATACCCTTATATGGTAGAATTACCAAAATACCCATAAGGGTAGAATTATCGAAATACCCCTATAGGGTAGAATTATCGAGATACCCTTGTGGGTAAAATTACCATTTTGCCCCTAGGGTGTTAAATGACTATTTTGCCCTTGTGGGCAAGTGACTGACTTGGACTGTGTGGTTGACAGATTTGATTGTGAATATATGTTGGTGATATGAATGACTTGACTGTGATTGCTTGATTCAAATATGGGCATGATATTCTGTTTCTGTATACGTATGCCATGACATATTATTTCTGTTGCATGGAACATGAGTTATATTGATGGAGGAAGCGTTCTGGCAGCCTCGCTATAATCTGGTGGCCTCGCCACATATATTTGTTCTGGTGACTTCGTCACAATATCTGGCCGCCTCGCTATAATCTGGTGGCTTCGCCACATATATATATCTGTTCTGGTGGCCTAGCCACAATATCTGTATTTGGTGACTTCGTCATAATATCAGGCAGCCTCACTGCAATTTCTGTAGTGCATAGCAGTTGGGTGGGTCGAGGAGTCTCCCCACATAGTGTAAGGCTGGTACGGGGGTGTATACGGATGGATTGGGTTGGGATTGCATTCACATTCGATTACGATTCATATTACGTCATCGATTACGATTACGTCACCTAGCTCGATTCGATTCGATTCTATCACCGATTTCGATTACGATTCTCATTTTGATTCTAGTTCTGATAATGTTTCTTATTCTGTAATGGGCTAAGGCCCGTCTGGTTCTGTCTGTTATAATGGGCTAAGGCCTAATTGATACTGAAACTGTAAGTAGGGCTGGGGCCAGACTTTTAATTCTTTTATATGACTGACTGTTCTTTTTATATAGTAGGGGATTTCACACTGAGTTTTCGTAAACTCACCCCGTTTATTAACCTTTCAGGTAATTTCCAGCCTTAGACGGATCGGAGCCGCGAGGGGCTTGGAGGGAGCTACACACACTGTTTAAGTTACAGTTTTGATTATTGCTTTAAAGTGAGTTGTAGTAAAGCCGTTGTAATATTCTGGATTTCTAATTTGGAATTTTATTTATAATTGCTAGTATTAGAATACGGTTTTCCAAAGCAACTACTGTTTTCAAAACATTACGTATCCGCAATTGTTTTAAATTAAGCTTCTGCAATTGCCAAGATTTTTTTACAAAGTTGTTAAGAATGTTATTCAGCTGAGGTTTTCTAACAAGGTTTAAAAAGGGTATAAGTTTTTAATTATTAAGAAGGGTTTTTAATGGAAACATGGTTTTCGAAAAACACTTCAATGTGACACGCCAGATTCGAGCCAAACTTTCAGGCCTGGTTTGGGGTGTTACATTTAGTGGTATCAGAGCCTTGGTTGCAACAACTCGACTGTGGATTGGGTTTTCAAAGGTTGAATATCAGAAAATTATTTTCAACCACGTGGTCTGTTTGAAGTATTTCTCTTAAAAAGTGTGGCACACCGAGTCTCCGGCGCTGAATCCGTAAGTCTTCTGAATACTTTTGTTTATTTAGAAATTGAAATACTGTAGATTTTTTAGATATTGGTCTGAATTTAAATTTGGTATTTATTTTATGTGGATGTGATGTTTGGATATAGAAATTGTATATATGTGTGATAAATATGTGTCTGCTTCAGTGAATAAGCGTTGTATGTATGAGATGTTTCAAGTTCTAGTTGAAGTGTGATAGTGATAATAGGATCAGAGTGCGCAGCGGTAGTGTAGTGGGGTAGATGTTACATGGCTACCCTGTTAGATGAAAATTTCAGGGACGAAATTTCTTTAAGGGAGGTAGAGTTGTAACACCTTGAATTTGGGCCTAGAAGTTTTGGGCCTTGAGCATGGGAGCGGTTGAAGGCAGCTTATAATATTTTGTTGTGCATGTAAATTTCGTTAATGAAGGCTTGTTTTAGTGGTTAAGTGTGCTGAGAAGTGTTGGAAAAGTCTTGGGTTCAAACCTGGACTCTAGCAAAAATTTTGGTTTAAGGTGAATCAAACTCTAGATGTAGTAGGTAGGCCTTAAGAATATTGTTGGAGAAAAGATGACACAAAAAGGAGTGTGGTGTAGTGGCAAGGTGGCGCCACTTTGGGGACAAGGAAGTGATGCCATAGAGGAAGCAAGGGGTCCAAGGTTTAAGTCTTGGCTCTTGCAATATATTTTGGTTTTTCTTTTCAATAAATCTGGAAGCAAGTAGGTGCGCTTTAAAGTTTAATGTGTTGGATTTATGACACAAATGAGTTGATGGCCAAGTAGTGGTGGCGTGAGTTGGCATGTGAGAGGACTTTGGTTCGAATCCCTTGGCACGCAAAGGTTGATTATTTTGCTATGTTGGGACGGCAATAGTTGGTTCTAAGAGTTTTAAACTCTAGTGATGGAGGGATCCCACATCGGGAAGCTAACATAAGAGTAGATGGAGAGCTGGCTTTAAATAGAGCAAACTATGAGGAATTTAGGCATACCCTTCCTGGCTGATCCTTTTCGCTTTACGGCATGCTAGTTTGGGTTGGGCGTCGGCTAAGAGTGCTCGGAGTGCGGATTAACTCCAGTCTCCTATCAGGTGTGTATTTCTCGCTACTCTAGCAGTAGGACGGCTATTTCGGGCCGCGATGGGTTGAAATGGGCCATGTGGTCCTAATGGGTCCGTAGGCCCAAGTGGTTAAGTTGTAGAATTATCGAAATACCCCTGTAGGGTAGAATTATCAAAATACCCTTGTAGGGTAGAATTACCGAAATACCCCTATAGGGTAGAATTACCGAAATACCCCTATAGGGTAGAATTATCGAAATACCCCTATAAGGTAGAATTATCGAGATACCCTTGTGGGGTAAAATTACCATTTTGCCCCTAGGGTGTTAAATGACTGTTTTGCCCTTGTGGGCAAGTGACTGACTTGGACTGCATGGTTGACGGTTTTGATTGTGAATATATGTTGGTGATATGAATGACTTGACTATGATTGTTTGATTCAAATATGGGCATGATATTCTGTTTCTGTATACGTATGCCATGACATATTATTTCTGTTGCATGGGACATGGGTTATATTGATGGAGGAAGCGTTCTGGCAGCGTCGCTGCAATCTGGTGGCCTCGCCACATATATTTGTTCTGGTGACTTCGTCACAATAGCTGGCAGCCTCGCTGTAATCTGGTGGCTTCGCCACGTATATATATATATATCTGTTCTGGTGGCTTCGGCATAATATCTGTATCTGGTGACTCCATCACAATATCTGGCAGCCTCGCTGTAATTTCTGTGGTGTATAGCGGTTGGGTGGGTCGAGTAGTCTCCCCACATAGTGTAAGGCTGGTACGGGGGTGTATACAGATGGATTGGGTTGGGATTGCATTCACATTCCGATTTCGATTACATTACACGATCACGATTGTGATTCTGTCACCTAACTCTGATTCTAATTTTGATTCTAATTCTGATTCTGATTCTGTCACCTGATTCTGATTCTGATTCTCATTTTTATTCTAGTTCTGATAATGTTTCTTATTCTGTAACGGGCTAAGGCCCGTCTGGTTGTATCTGTTATAATGGGCTAAGGCCCAATTGATCTGAGCTGTAAGTAAAAGTGGGGCGGACTTTTAATTCTTTTATATGGTATTGTTCCTTTTATATAGTAGGGGATTTCACACTGAGTTTTCGTAAACTCACCCCATTTATTAACCTTTCAGGTAATTTCTAGCCTTAGACGGATCGGAGCTACGAGGGGCTCGGAGGGAGCTACACGCACTATTTAAGTTATAGTTTTGATTATTGCTTTAAAAATATTTTTATGTGAGTTGTAGTAAAGCTGTTGTAATTTTCTAGATTTCTAATTTGGAATTTTATTTATAATTGCTAGTATTAGAACATGGTTTTCCAAAGCAACTACTATTTTCAAAAACATCACGTATCCGCAATTGTTTTAAATTAAGCTTCCGCAACTGCCAAGATTTTTTTACAAAGTTGTTAAGAATGTTATTCAGCTGAGGTTTTCTAACAAAGCTTAAAAAAGGTATAAGTTTTTAATTATTAAGAAGGGTTTTTAATAGAAACATGGTTTTCGAAAAACACTTCAATGTGACACGCCTGATTCGAGCCAAACTTCCAGGCCGGGTTTGGGGTGTTACAACAAAGGTTGGAGATTGGTCAGAGTATCATCACACTATTCACCATCTTATTTTGGTAAAAATAGTAAACTTATTTTGGTATAATGGCATGTATAGGTTAACTTGGCCAATTGATGGCTTGTAAATAGATGTTAGTAATCTAGCCATTAGAATGGCTAGTAATGGTTTAATGGTTTGATTTGGTATATTATTATAAGGTTATATCATGTTAATATATTATGTATATGGTATGGTTTAGCTGAATTAAAGTAAAATATATGCTTTTACAAAAAGGGTAAATTTGATTATATGAAAATAGGTGATGTTATATATGTTGGCTTAGTTTAATTCTTGGAATTTGGTTGTTAAATATGTGCAAGTGTTGTTGTAGGTTAATGGCAAAATTTGGGTGAGAAATAAAGCTAGGAAATGACTTTATTTTGTCCATACGGGTAGACACACGGGCGTGTGTCTTGACTGTATGTGACATACGGCCTAGCACATGGGCATGTGGTTTGGCCATGTATCCCCTGCATCTTAAAATTTAGAAGCAGAATACTGAGAATTGGGCACACGGGCATAGACACAGGCATGTGTCTCAACCGTGTGTGATACACGGCATAAAACACTGGCGTGTGTCTTAGCCGTGTGAAACATGCCCTTAATTTGTGAAAATTAAATTGACTACACGGCCTATCACACAGGCGTATGGCAGGCCGTGTGGCACAAGTCAGAGAGTTACACAGGTAAGGACACGGGCTAGGACATGATCGTGTGCCTCACATCGAATGCCTACACATCCTGAGACATGGGCATGTCATTTTGCCATGTAAGCCACACGGCCTACTCACATGCGTGTGTGACCCCTATATTAAAGAAAAATATTAAAATTTTGCGAAGAATTCTCTGAGATCCCCATTTAGTCTCAACTTGATTCTAATGTTTAAATTGGGCCTTGAGGGTCTATTCAGTGGACAATATGATTAATTTTGAGTATGAATAGTAAATGACATGAATTATATGAAATTATTCTGTAAACTCTAGTAATGCTCTGTAACCCTGTTTCGATAACGGATACGAGTTAGGAGTATTACAAGTTAAGGGTGTTACATTTATTTGTATTAGAGCGACGGTTTAGGCAATTCTCAGACTAAACATGGCGTGTACGAGTCTAACTATACATGCCATTATATAATTTTTTATAGTGTGATATCTCCTGACCATTTTTAAATGTGTTTTTCATATAGTAATGTCATCCAACCAAGCTAGAGCTAAATCTGAGGTTGAGAGCACTGCTGAAGCTTCTGTTCAATGAGTTGT
This sequence comes from Gossypium anomalum, assembly GCA_025698475.1. Taxonomy (NCBI): domain Eukaryota; kingdom Viridiplantae; phylum Streptophyta; class Magnoliopsida; order Malvales; family Malvaceae; genus Gossypium; species Gossypium anomalum. The sequence goes on along the minus strand of CM046960.1, from coordinate 22,693,220 downwards.
ATCTAGTAGTAGTAAAAGGCCCGTATTTGAGGGCCGAGGTGAGGAGGCAAAAGAAGCTTTCTTTCAAATGTTGAATGAGTGGTTCACTGAATATTTGAGAACAAATCCTGCTGTACAATAACCTCCCTCACCTGTTCATCAACCGGTTCCAGAGATGCCACAGGGTGCTGAACATGTTAGAATCGGTAAGCCTCCAATTGATAAAATTCATCAATATGGGGCAGAGGAATTTAGCGCTACTGCCGATGATGATCGAGAGAGAGCTGAATTTTGGTTGGAAAATACCATCAGGGTTTTAGATGAATTATCATGTACACCAGTCGAATGTTTGAAATGTGCAGTTTCTTTATTAAAAGACACAACCTACCATTGGTGGAATACCTTGATTTCAGTTATATCGAGAGAAAATGTTACATGAGAATTCTTCCAAACTAAATTTAGAAAGAAGTACGTCAATTAGAGAATTTTAGATTAGAAAAAGAAAAAAAATTTAGAGCTTAAATAGGGAAACATGACTGTATCTGAGTACGAGCAAAAATTTGTTCGGCTAAGTAAGTATGCCAAAGAATGGGTTCTAATCGAGGCTGATATGTGTAAATGTTTTGAAGAAGGTTTAAATGAAGATATCAAACTGTTGATTGGAATTCTTGAATTAAGAGAATTTATGGTATTGGCTGATCGAGCACACAAAGTCGATGAATTAAGTAAAGAAAAGAAAAAAGTAGCGAGAGAAGCCCAGGTTTCTGGTAAAAGATTTATGGGAAAATCACAATTATCTCCTTCAAAGAAATCAAAGAAGTACCATGATCGTTCTACCACCTTTACGGGATATTCTAGGAAAGAGCGAGGTTCTCAACGCTCTAATCCGAGATCTTCGTCTCCATCTGTAGCAAGTGTGGGAAGTGTCAGTAACCCTAAATCGAGGTGTAAACACTGCAATAAATTTTATTTTTGGGAGTGTCGTTTGAGAAGTGGAGCCTGTTACCAATATGGTTCTCTTGATCATTTCCTCAAAGATTGCCCGAAAAGGATTGAAAAAGATACTGATCAAAATTCAAAGCCCAGTAATCCCGCCTCGAGAGGCAGACCACCCCATCACCCTGGCAATGTTAGTGGTAGCCGAGGTACTACAAGGGATTCAATAGTTAAATCTAAAGCACGAGCACTGGCAAGGAAATAGTCTATTCGTGTTAGAGAAGATGCTTCCGCACCAGACGTCATTACTGGGACATTTTCTTTTCTTGATACTAATATTACTGCTTTGATTAATCCTGGTTCCACACATTCATACATATGCACAAATTTAGTGTTTGTTAAAAATTTATCTGTTGAATTTAGTGAATTCGTGGTTAAAGTTTCAAACCTCCTGGGCCAGTATGTTATGGTGGATAAAATTTGTAAAAACTGTCCCTTGATTGGTTATTGCTTTTCGGCTAATCTAATGTTGTTGCCCTTTGATGAATTTGATGTGATTTTGAGAATGGATTGGCTATTTCAGCATGATGCAGTAGTAAATTGTAAACATAAATATATTGTTTTGAAATGTCAGAATGGTGAGTTACTCCATGTTGAAGCTAATAAGTTGGATGGGTTATCTACTTTGATTTCAGCAATATCAGCACAGAAATATGTCAGAAAGGGTTATAATGCTTATCTTGCATATGTGTTGGATACTAAAGTATCTGAGTCGAAGATTCAGTCAGTATCGGTTGTTTGTAAATTTCCTGATGTATTTCTAGAGGAATTACCTGGTTTACCACTGGTTAGAGAAGTGGAGTTTTCTATAGATCTTATTCTGGGGACAACACCGATATCCATAGCACCCTATAGAATGGCTCCTACCGAATTGAAAGAGTTGAAAGCACAGTTGCAAGAATTGACTCATAAAGGATTTGCTTGACCCAGTTTCTCACTTTGGGTTGCACTGGTTCTATTTGTAAAGAAGAAAGATGGATCATTGAGATTATGTATAGACTACAGATAATTAAACAAAGTCACAATAAAGAACAAGTATCCACCGCCTCAAATTGATGATCTATTTGATCAGTTGAAAGGTGCCACTGTATTTTCAAAAATTGATCTCCATTCTGACTATTATCAGCCACAGATAAAAGAATCAGATGTTCCAAAGACAACATTCAGAACCAGATACGGGCATTATGAGTTTCTTGTGATACCATTTGGTTTGACAAATGCACCTACGATATTTATGGATTTGATGAACAAAATCTTCAGACCATATCTAGACAGGTTTATAGTGGTATTTATTAATGATATTCTATTATATTTTCGAGATGAAAATGAACATGCTGATCATTTGAGAATAGTGCTGCAAACACTGCGTGAGAAATAATTGTATGCCAAATTTAGTAAATGTGAATTTTGGCTACGGGAAGTTGGTTTCCTTGGACATATAGTATCTGCAGAAGGTATTCGAGTGGATCCGAATAAAATTTCAGCAATTATTAATTAGAAACCACCGAAAAATATGTTTGAAGTTAGAAGTTTTTTGGGACTAGCTGGATATTATCGAAGGCTTGTTAAAGGGTTCTTAATGATAGCTTCTCTGATGACTCATCTGTTGCAAAAAGATGTAAAATTCGAGTGGTCTGATAAATGTCAGTTGAGTTTTGATAGATTAAAAGCTTTGTTGACTGAAGCACCTGTGTTGGTTAAACCTGAATCAGGTAAAGAATTTGTAATTTACAGTGACGCGTCATTAAATGGTTTAGGTTGTGTATTTATGCAAGAAGGTAAAGTAATAGCCTACGCTTCAAGACAACTAAAACCACATGAAATAAATTACCCGATACATGATTTGGAATTGGTAGCCATTGTGTTTCAACTGAAAATTTGGCGACACTATCTATTTGGTGAAAAATGTCGCATATTCACTGATCACAAGAGTTTAAAGTATTTGATGTCACAAAAATATTTGAATCTGAGACAGCACAGATGGCTTGAATTGTTGAAAGATTATGATCTTGTTATTGATTATCATCCGGGAAAAGCTAATGTGGTTGTAGATGCCCTAAGCAGAAAGTCTTTATTTGCCTTGTGAGCGGTGAATACCTGATTATCATTACATGATGATGGTTTAATTATAGCTGAGTTAAAAGCTAAACCATCATTCTGCAACAGACCTGTGAAGCTTAGAAAGATGATAATGAGTTACACGCAAAACGAATACAGTGTGAATCGACTTCTGATTCAGAATGTCAGATTGGGTGGTATGATTGTCTATTATTCAGAGATAGAATATACGTACCGAGGAATTCAGAACTGGTACAGAATATTTTACATGAAGCTCATAATGGTAACATGTCTATTCATCCTGGCAGTAATTGTAATAGCCCAGTTTTAGCTAAATCGGAACAATGGTTTTGGAACCACAAATCTGAGGTCGTAAAATTATTTTAATATTATTTTTGGTGTTTACAGCATGTGAATATGTATGTGTGGAAATTTTGTGAAATAATTTTATTGTTTAATAGCTCAATTTGAGAAAAAGGACTAAATCACGCAAAATGCAAAAGTTTCATTCTATATGATAAAGGTGTCTAATTGCTATGGCTTATTAAATGAAAGGTCCTTATGTTGATATTGAACCATTGATAGTGAAATTTGACATAAATGACCTTGAATCATGTGAATTATAATGTTTTTTATTGAAGGTTAAAATGATAAATTAAGTAATAAGTTAATATTAATTAAAACAAAACATATTGGTGGCCATTTATCATTTTTTTACACTGAATATTGAAGAAGGAAGAAGCCATCTTCATGTTTTTAGGGTTCGGCCATTGATAAGCTTGATTGAGATATGTTTTGAGCTTGGTTTTTGATGATTTCTATGTTTTTGTGATTGTTGCTTCGTGTTCTAGCTAGCCCATGCCTCAATTTTTGAATTTTTTGATGATTTTATGAAGTGCCATTGATGAATGCTTGAGCTTTTGAATGTTTGATGATGTTGAACGAGCAAATACGGGCATGAATTGGTGAAGTTACGACATCCAAAAATTCCGTACGAACCTCAGGAATAGTATAGGATACGAATGTCATGACATTAGGTTACCGAGATGTGATTACATGTAAGACCATGTCTGGGATATTGGCATTGTATTGAGATTATGTGTAAGACCCTGTCCGGGACAGTGGCATCGATATGTAATAACATGTAAGACTATATCTGGGATATGGCATTGTACGAGCTTATGTAATTTTTGAGTATCCTTAATGATTCGGAACGGTTCAACGGGCAAAGTCAAGTTAAGAAAGAATATGTGAATGAGCTAAGTGACTTAGGTACGCATGAGATTCATACGAGTATTGAGAAGTGAAGTAAATGATGAATTTGATCATGATATTGAAAATGTGTTTAATGAAAAAGGTTTGTAAACTTGTGTGTGATTAGTTATGTTTAGCATATTTGAATTGATATACAAAGGTTCATATGATAGCTTTATTTGTATATGGCTTACTAAGCTTTTAAAGCTTACTTTCTCTGTTCTTTTCATGTTTTATAGATTAACGAAGCTAGCTCAAACTTGGGGATCGTCAGGAAACGTCATCACACTATCGATCATCTCGTTGGTACTTTTGAAGCTTTGTATATATGGTATATGACATGTATAGGCTAATGTCATCTTGGTATATTTTGAGTTGTGATTATAGCCATAAGATTTGGCTTGTAAATGTTGGAATATGGCCATTCAAGTTGGCTAGAATTATATGTTTGATAATGATATATATGATGTATATAATGTCCTAAGTGTTGGCTTGTTTGGAATGGTTGTATGGATGCTCTTTTGGATAGCTATATGTAGTGGTATTATTGCTTGGAAGTTGGTACATTTTAGTATGATTTGAGGATAATGAATTAATATGTTTGAGAAGTATGATTTGGTTAATAAAAAGGTGAGAAAATTCATTTAGGAGTTATGTGAGTTTGATAATTGTGGCATGTTGATTTGGTATGTTTTGAATATGGAATTTAGTAGTTGAATTGATTGATGATAAATGGCATAATATGTGTGTGAATTGGCATGTTTTGGCTGCCTATATATGTGTTTAAAATGATACCATTTTGATGCTTGGGTGTGCATGAGTAAAAGGTGGCAAATTGGCTTTGCAAATTGCCTATTCTTGTCCATACGGGCAGAGACACGGGCGTGTGTCTTAGCCGTGTGCGACACATAGTCATATTACACGGCCGTGTGCCCCTCAGGGTACCCTTTCGAATTAAGTTAGTATACCCTATAGTTTTGACACAGCCTAGACACACAGCGTGTCTACTGGCCGTATGTGATGCACGAGCTGGCACATGGGAGTGTGGTCGGCCGTATGACCCAAGTCAGTAAGCTCCCAAGTTTCCCCACAGCCTTGGCACATGGGTGTGTCTTCGGCTGTGTGGTGCAAGTCAGTATGTATGCCCTATTTTCACACGTCTTGTGACACGGGTGTGTTTGGTGACCGTGTGAGGCACATGGCCTGTTCACACGGGCCTTTGACCCTTAAATGTTTGAAAATTTTCTATGTTTCCCTAAGTTTGTAAATATTATCAGTTTAGTCCCGAACCACTTCTAAGCATGCTTTAAGGCCTCATAGAGCCTTATAAGGGACATTGCGAATGTTTTGTACCGATTTTGATAATGAATGTATAATTGTATGTAAATGTTGTGTTCAATCGGTAATGCCTCTTAACCCTAATCTAGTGACCGACACAAGTTAGGGGTGTTACATTTAATTTGTATTAGAGCTACAGTTTAGTCGATTCTAGGACTAACGTAACGTGTGAGAGTCTAGCTATACATGTCATATATAAGAACTGCGATAGTGCGATGATTCCTGACAGTTAAAATGTATTTTTATGTAGCAAATGGATCCCGATTGAGCCGTAGTCGATGATGTTGAAAGTAATGTGCCCGCTCCCGCTCAAGGGAGAGGCTAAGCAAGCCTTCTTCCAAATGATGAGTGAGTGGTTTTTGAAATTCATTCGAACGAATCCGGCTGCTCAACAACCTCCACCCCAACTGTACCTCAACAAGTCCTAGTTGTGCCACAAGTAATAGATTCGATTCGATTGAGTAAGCCACCAGTTGATAAGATTCGAGAACACGGGGCTAAGGAGTTTCGGGCTACAGTTGATGATGATGCTGAAAGAGAGCTGAGTTCTGGCTCGAGAATACGATCAAAGTATTCGAGGAATTGTCCTGTACTCCAGAAGAATGTATCAAATGTGTAGTATCTTTCCTTAGAGATAATGCATATCATTGGTGGAAAACGTTGACATCGGTTGTTCCTAGAGAATGAGTTACCTGGGAATTCTTTCAAACCGAGTTCAGGAAAAAGTACATAAGTTAAAGATTTCTCGATTAGAAGTATAAAGAGTTTCTAGAATTGAAACAGGGTCGAATGACTGTGACTAAGTACGAAAGAGAATTTGTATGTTTAAGCAAGTATGCTCGGGAATATGTTTCCACTGAAGAGATCATGTGTATAAGGTTTGTTGACAGATTGAACAAAGATATAAAGTTTTTAGTTGGGATACTTGAATTAATGGAATTTGTAGTACTGGTTGAGAGGGCTTCTAAAGCCGAGGATCTCAGCAAAGAAAAGAGAAATGTTGATTTAGAGGCAAGAGATTCGAGGAAGAGATCAATGAGTAAATCTTATCAGTCTGCATCGAAGAAATTCTAAGACTTGTTTAATCGTTCAAATACATCAGTGGGGCATTCAAATAGAGATCGAGTGAGACAACATTTAAGCTTCAAAGCTCCAGCTACTTCGATAGCTAGTGTTGGGAGTGCGAGACCTAACTGACTTGAATGTAAACATTGTGGTAAATGACATTTTGGTGATTGTAGATCAAAAGATCGTGCTTGTTTTAAATGTGGATCATTGGATCATTTTATCCGTGATTGCCCAGAGTTAGCTGAAAAAGATAATGCTCAGAGTATGAGGCAGAGTAATACTGCACTTAGAGGGAGACCACCAAGAAATGCTGGTAATGTGAGTGGTGGTAGAGGTGTGACACGAGACACTACTGCGAGATCTGATGCTAGAGCACCTGCACGAGCCTACGCTATTCGTGCTCGCGAAGAAACGTCATCTCCAGATGTTATTACCGATACTTTTACTCTCTATGATTCTAAAGTTATTGCATTGATAGATCCAGGATCAACTCATTCATATGTATGTGTGAATTTAGTATCCAATAAGACTTTGCCAGTAGAGTCTACTAAATTTGTAATTAGAGTATCGTACCCCTTAGGCAAGTGTGTGTTGGTTGATAAAGTGTGCAAGAACTGTCAGTTGATGATTCGAGATTTTTGTTTTCCGGCTGATCTGATGTTGTTACCATTTGACGAATTTAATATGATTTTGGTTATGGATTGGCTAACGTTGCATGATACTGTTGTGAATTGAAAACGAAAGACGATTGATTTGAGATGCCAGAATAATGAAATTATCCGAATTGAGTCAGATGATCTGAATGACTTGCCAGTAGTGATTTCATTGATGTTAGCTTAGAAATATATGAGAAAGGGTTACAAAGCTTATTTTACTTATGTGCTTGATACGAAAGTGACTGAAAAGAAGATCGAATCAATACCAGTTGTGTTTGAGTATCCAGATGTGTTGTGACAGCCCTAATTTGACCCTAGTCGGAAAGTGGTTTCGGGACCACAAAACCAAGTCATAAAAATAATTAACTGTTAAATTCTATGCTTCTTATATGTGTAAATGCATTTGTGAAAGCCTCATGCTTTGATTTTGTCATTTGTATGTGAAAATTTTAAATAGGACTGAGGTGAGACAATTGTGAAATGTGATAGGTAAATTTTTAAAGTGATCTAATAATGCATGTTGTCAAAAAGGTGGACTTGCATGTCAAATTAGCCAATTTTTAGATAGTGGCCGGCCATGATAATGATTAAAACATATTATATTTATTTTCTATTAACATTTTTAATTTACAAAATGAAAAAAATGAATAAAGAAAAATAAAATATTGGTTAGTGGGAGGAGAAACCAAAGTTAGTCCATGCTTGCTCCTCCATTGCCGTAACTAGAAGAAGAAGAAGAAGAAGAAAATCTTTGGGAAAATTCGGCTATGGTGGTTAGCTAAATTAAGGTAAGTTCAATGTCATTATTGGAAACTTATGCATCATTTGGATGATTAGTTTAAATTCTACCTATTTTATGGTTTGAATGAAGGTTTTGAATGAGTTAAGATTAGGCTAAGGAGGTTAAAAAAAATTATTATAGTAGATTGCTTTGATGTCATTAGCATGCTAAGTGTGAAGCATTAAGTAGATGATACATATGATTTTGAAGTGGCTAATCGGGTTTTATAATGAAATTATGCCAAAGCCGAATGTGTCATGAAGTAAAATGCTATATGTGCATTATATAAGTATATGTGTATTCGGCCAAATGAATTGGATTTGAAGTTTTGATAGGTTGAGGGATGAATGGCCGAATAAGCTATAGGTTAAGTATAGATGAAATTTATGCATAAGCGTGTATGTGTGTGTGTATGGCATTAGTAGTTAATAACATTCGGTCAAGTATTATGTGTGTTAGCAAGTTTGGTATAATGTATAAGCTAGATTTGTAGTTAGTTATTTCGGGGATGAATGTATATTTAAGCTATGCGAAAATGGCTAAATTTTTGAGTTGGTTTAAGTTGTGTTTTGGTTATGATTATTTCTCCATTTGAATTCAGTTATGTATGATCATGGTATGAGCTCATTAGGGTTAACATCTTATAAGTGAATGGAGTTTTAGTTAACCTTATGTGATATGTGTGTTAAAATACTTGATGATTTGGGTGTTACCTAAGGTTGATTCGGTTATGGTCTTTGCATGAGTAAAAACATACATATGGAAATGCTTGTTATATTTTGCTAAAGTGTTATTATAGACAATTATGCTAAGGAATATTCAGCTATGTTATTTATCTATGAAATGATTATAACGGATAATATGTAAGAGTAATCTCGGTTTGTTAAAAATGCGGTACGTGTATGGCAAGTTGTATAAACACGATGCATTGAAGTTACCCTATATGATTGAATAGGTAATTAAATTATTGGTGTGTATGTATTTTTATTCGTTGTAGCTTGGCATGTGAAATGGGTGTATGTTAGTCAATATATGTGCTTTAAGTGATGTGTTAAAATAATTAGGTATATGGTTCAGTTTCATTATTGAGTATAGGGTTAAGTGCTTTAAATTTACCTTTGATGTTCGGAATGATTAAACAAATTCATTTGTTTAAATTAAGCTCAAGAGCAAAGAGGAACTAGATCCGATAGGGGAAAAGAGAAAGCAATCGAATAGCTTATCCGCAACTGTCCAAAAATATCTGAGGTAAGTTTTGAGTAACTACAGTTATTAGATAATTGATGTAATAGATAAGTATGATAAATAAATAAGTTGAGTATATGGTATATAACCGAATGGTTATTAGGAGATAAACTGAGATAGTGAAATGGTTATGTGTTCTTGCGTATAAATGTTGAACCGAAAGTTATATTGAAGGTGTGTTTCTTTGTGTGCTTATACTTGATGAAGAAATTGAAGTACAAATGTGATGTGTTATGTGAGCTGAGTTATCATATGGGTAAATATGCTTAGCACTCGATATTATATATATACATATATCCGGGTTAAATCCCATGAGGTTCGTGGCCGGGTAATATATATATCGGGTTAAATCCATGAGCTTCGTCTTTGGTAATATATATCCGGTTAAGTTCATGAGCTTAGTCTTTGGTACTATATATCAGGGCTTAAAGTCATGAGCTTGAGCTTTGTGCTAGTGACTGGATTCAGGTTTTGAAACCTAGCAGGCTTAACACTGGTGATTCGAGTGAGATTACAAATTCAAATGTTCAAAGCAAACTATTAATGATTATGTATGATACATGATAATGACCAGGTACGTATTATGTACTTATATGTGAATTGATTTCAAGTGAGTTAATAATATCAAATAAGGATATAATTGTGTGGATGATTATTAGATCTACGAATAAGAGAAGGACCTATTTGGTCGATGTCTGTCATTATGAAAATATATAAATTAACTTAGTTGTATAAGCCTTAAAGTAAAGTGAAGCATGTGCTGGAAATTTCTTTATGTAAATATATATATATTCGGCCAATAGGATTTTTATATGGTATACTTGTGTAAATTCGGCCGAGTGATGGTAATTTAGAATACGAGTTTTGTGATATTAAATGTTCGTTTTAAATGACACGTTTAAATTGTTTGAAATGCTTAAAACTTACTAAGCCTCGAAAGCTTACTCTGTTCTTTGTTTCCTTGTTTTATAGATTGTTGATATTGGCCATCGACTTGGGGATCATCAGCAGTTCATCATACTATCGCCCCTTTTTGGTACTGTTACATTTTGGCCTCGATATGGCATGTATAGGTTAGGCCGGTGACAGTTATGTTTTGTAATTGTAAATATTTTGGCCATGTGAAAATGGCATTTATATATATATAACTTAAAGATCAGTATGCATTTTAGATTGAATTCTGTTTTAGTTGACAGATTATGTGAACGAAATTTAATGTTTAGCTCTATAATACCTCATACCCTAAGCCGGTGATCAGACTCGGGCTAGGGGTGTTACATTTTAATTGGTATTAGAGCTACGGTTTAGTTGATTCTAGGACTAACGTAGAATGTTAGAGTCTAGCTATACATACCATATAAGTATTATTACGATAGTATGATGAATTCTGACAGTTAAAAATGTGTTTTCGTATAGTAATGGATCCCGATCCCAATCGAGCGGTAGCTGATGATGTTGAGAGTGTAGCTACCGCTGCTCCCGTGCATGGGGACAATACGATGGACTCTCAACCTATCGCAAGCAATCAGAATGATGAGGCTAGACAGGCTTTTTATAGTGTGATGAATGATTGGTTCAACCAATACATTTGAACTAATACGGCTGTTTCACAACCCCCACTCCCAAATAATACACCCCCTGCACCTACGATACCTCCGGTAACTGATCAGATGAGGTTAAATAAGCCCCCAGTTGACAAAATTTGAAAGCACGGCGCTACTGAATTTAAGGCTACAGATAATGATGATGCTAAGCAAGCTGAATTTTGGTTGGACAACACTATCCGAGTGTTTGATGAACTGTCTTGCACACCTGATGAATGCCTAAAATGTGCCATATCTCTGCTACGTGATTCTGCCTATTATTGGTGGAACACATTGGTTTCTGTTGTACCCAAAGAACGGGTGATGTGGGAATTCTTCCAGACTGAGTTCTGAAAAAAGTATATCAGTCAGAGGTTCATCGATCAGAAACGAAAAGAATTTCTTGAGCTTAAATAGGGTTCCATGTCGATTCATCGATTATGAAGTAAGTTTGTCGACTTAGTAGATATGCTCGGGAATGTGTATAAATCGAGGCTATTATGTGTAAACGTTTTGAAGATGGGCTGAATGAAGATATAAAAATGTTTGTTGGCATTCTTGAAATACGAGAGTTCGTAGTACTTGTCGAACGAGCTTGCAAAGCCGAAGAACTTAGTAAAGAGAAAAGAAAAACTGATGTCGAAGCTGGAGAATTTCGTAAAAGATCTTCAGAAAAGTAGTCATCGAAGAAATTTCGAGATGATTCAGGCCGATAAAAGAACACTTCGGGTTTTTCCATACGAGACCGTGATCGACCCCCTGTGAGTACGCGAGCCACTTCGGTTGCCAGTGTTGGGAACGATCGTCGGGATAGAACCGAGTACAAGTATTGTGGAAAATGGAATTCGGGGAGCTATAGATTTCATGACCACTCCCGTTATAAATGCGGATCAGCCGACCATTTTATCAAAGATTGCCCGAGATTATCCGAACAAAATGTGAACCAGAGTGGGAAACCGAGTACTATTACAGCACGAGGTAGACCGCCTAGGAATACGGGGAATACTAGCGGCAGTCAGAGGGGGTCTAAAGATGCTACAACTAGATCCGAGGCTCGTGCTCCTGCTAGAGCTTATGCTATACGTGCACGCGAGGATGCTTCATCGCCAGATGTTATTACCGATATTTTCACTCTCTTTGATACTAATGTGATTGCATTGATTGACCCTGGTTGTAATATCCCGAATTAGGGCCTAATCAGAATAGTGGTTTTGTGACCACAAATCCGAGATACAGATAATTATTTTATAATTATTTTGATGTTTATGATATGATTTCATGATTGTGTGAAAATTTCGTGATGAAATCCTATGCCTAAAGTGCTTAGATTGAAATTAGGGACTAAATCGAATAATTTGTAAAACTTGCATTCTAGGAGTTTTTAGTATGAAATTGTTTTGGAATATTAATGAGGAGGTCTTAAATAGCAATTTGACCAATTTCTAAGTCTATGGACAAAAATTGGACATGGATGGAATTTTTGGAAAGTTTAGTAGTAAGGGCATTTTGGTCATTTAGTTATTAAAATGAATTAAAAACAAAATTAAAAGCCAATTTTTGTCCATCTTCTTCATTAGGCCGAAATTTCAAGGGTTCTCCATAGCTAGGGTTTATTTCAAGCTTCCAAGCTCCATAGTAAGTGATTCCAAGCCCCGTTTTTAATGTTCTTTACGTTTTTGGAATCCTAGTAGCTCGATTAAGCTTATGCTAGCAATAATTCAACCTAGGGTTCATATTTGGAAAAATACCCATAAGTGAAATTTGTGTATTTTGGTGTTTTATGATAGAAAATGAGGTTTTAAATTATGTTAGATAACTTGTACTACTCGGTTTTAGGCAAAAACGAGTAAAAGGGCTTAATCGGTAAAAATACCTGATAGTCATAAGTACATGTTAGAGTGTGAATTTGATGTTACCATAGAAGGGAAAAATGATCAGCATGTCATAAAACATAAGAATAAGGGATGAATTTTAATTCTCGAGCCTAGGGGCAAAAGTGTAATTATGCAAAAGTTTAGGTGTGACAACCCGAATTAGGGCCTAATCGGAATGGTGGTTTTGTGACCACAAATTCAAGATAGAAATAATTATTTTATGATTATTTTGAGGTTTATCATATGATTTCATGATTTCGTGAAAATTTCGTGATGAAATTCTATGCATTGAGCGCTTAAGTTGAGATTAGGGACTAAACCGAATAAATTGCAAAACTCGTGTTTTAGAAGTTTTTAGTATGAAATTGCTTTGGGATATTAATTAGGAGGTCTTAAATAGCAACTTGACCAATTCCTAAGTTATGGACAAAAGTGGGACATGGAGGGAATTTTTGGAAAGTTTAGTAGTAAGGGCATTTTGGTCATTTGTATATTAAATGAAATAAAATGGGAAAAATAACACAAAATTGGCCATCATCTTCATTAGTTGCTGCTGAAATTTGCTCTCCTCCATAGCTAGGGTTTCTTCAACTTTCAAGCTTCATAATCAAGAAAGGCGTGGAATCGACCTCTAGCGGGGAAGGAAAAAGTTTTGGACTAAATTGCAAAATTCCATATATTTTGCACCGAGGTAAGTTTGTATGTAAATAATACATTAATTTCATTTACATTTTTATATTTCAGCCTACATTATATATATTAGCTAATGTTGAAGCATAAAAAGACTATTAGAAGAATGGAAATAAGTAATAGAGAGAGAAATCCTGTTAAACATTCTGGAAAGATCGAATAAAATACATGGAGCGTAGCTAGGTCACATGTATGGTGCTGAGTGCACATCATGTGTACAAGAAAGCTACGAGATACTATGTGGTAGCTAGGTCACATGTGTGATACGGGATGTATCCCATGTAGACAAGAGAGCTACGGGAGAGATAAATGTAGCTAGGTCGCATGTGTGATTCCAAGTGTAGGACACCATGTGGACAAGAGAGCTACGTAATAAATTGGCTAGGTCACATGGGTGGTACTAAGTGTTCACCATGTGTACAAGAGAGCCGAATTATATGAAATATGATGGTGGAGCTGTGTGCTGAAACCATCAAGTATCGGGAATTGATCCGAATTGTTCAACGGGATGGATTTATGGTGACATTGTAATTATGGACCTATACTTGTGATGTATGAAATGTGGTGAAAATGATTTGTGATATATATATATATATATAAGTTAAAATGAGGTTAATACAAAGAAAGTGTGAAAGAGTGAATTAGCACTAAAATCTGCTAGGGACATGAGAGCAGTAATGTGATTTTGAAAAATCACCAAAAATAGTAATAATTTAATTATAGGCTGAATGAGATGTGAAATTAAATCTTAATGAGCCTATTTTCATATAAAAGAAACGGAGCAAGTAAAGGAATTCTATATTTTGAGATATTTATAATTGTATGTGACTTGGTCAGAATGACTATTTGATCCCCTGTTCCAACTTTGAAAAATCATTAAAAATTGTACAAAACAAATTAAGAAACATAGTTTATATGTATAAATTCCTTATTGAGTCTAGTTTTAAATGAAACAGGTTTCATGGTTATTTGAATTGTATACTGAGAGAAATTAAATTCGTAGTGAACAGATGTCAGATCAGTCGAGCTGTGTAACAGGGGAAACTTTAACTAATAAACTGTACCAATTGGATGGACCAAAAATTCTGGAAAAAAATTATAAGAATTTTTATGAGTCTAGATTCAGGGAAATTTTGCAGATTTGAATTTCGAGTTTCGTAACTCGAGTTATGATTTATTTAGTGATCATGACGCAGGAGGGACAGCTTGATCAAATTGGAGTGAATAGTAAATTTTAAGAATATGATATAATTGAGTTATGTTGTGAACATATTAGATTCCTTATTTGCTTTTTATATACTTACTTACTAAGCTATAAGCTTACTTTCTTTTCCCTCTTTTGTTTTATAGTGTCATCCAGCTAGCACAGGAGTTAGAGATCATTGAAGATCCGCCTGCACTATCAATACTTTTGGTATTTGAACTCAACATTTTGAATTATGGCATGTATAGTAGACTTAGTTATTTTGTTACGTGTCATAATTGCCTAGGTCTAAAATATTAATTATAGTATCAAACAAATCTTTTTGTACGAAGTCTTTGAAATTGGCTTGTATTGTTAATGGCATATGTTGTAATGATTCATGATCAAATAGCACGCCATATTTTTGTCTCGATTTTATTTAATAGTATGTATTATAATTTGTTAATACCTCATACCCTGTTCTGGCGACGGATAGGGGTAAGGGGTGTTACATTAGGGGCAAAAATGTAATTTTGCCAAAGTTTGTATTAAATGTTGTTTTGATGAATGTATGTATTAAATAAGATTAATTTGGCATTATAGATCAAGAGAAACGAGATTCAAGTCGCGATCGAGGGAAAAATAAAGTTTACGAAGAATAGGCTCGATTGCTAATAATTTTGTACCGAGGTAAGTTCATGTGTAAATGTAGTAACATAATTTTCATTTTAATTAAATTAATGATATTTATATGATATGATGATTATTATTATGAAATATTATGCTTTGTGGTTATTATTGAGTAATATACAAATTATGTTTATTACTTGTTAAATATGAATGGCTACCGAGTGTCAGTTTCAATATTCCATGGAAGACGGCAAGGATATGTAATCGAGGAAAAAGCCCGTTTGAACCTTGGGAATAGATTAGAATACAAGTGACATGTCACTAGGATATTGAGTTCCGAACTCGTTGAGTTGAGTCCGAGTTCGTGAGATGTAACTAGGCATCCAAGCTTATTGAGTTGAGTCCGAGTTCACTTATGGATGCAAACGCCCGAGCTCGTTGAGTTGAGTCCGAGTTCACTTCTGGGCGGGTTACATGGTAGCTTGGCTACATAAGTTCCACAGGCTATTGAGTTTGTCTAGCTGCGGGTATGGCTCTTATGTTCATGAGATCTGCGTATTCGAATTATATTCCGATGTGTTCAACCGGTGAATCTTAAGTGAATAAAAAGAAGGCCTAAAATGAAGGTGACATGTTGGTAAGTGTGGTAAATGAGAAAATTTGACAGGTATGTGCTTAAACCCTTGGGTTGAGAACTTGGTATGATGAAATCGTAGAAAGATATTAAATACAAATGAAACATGAATGTCTTGGTGTTGTTTATGCAAATAATGTTTTTGTGGGATTGTGTGATTATGTTACTTGCTATTTGCATGTGAAATTACTAAGCATTTGTGCTTACTCCCTCCTTTTCTTTCATTGTAGTTTTGACAAGCCAGCTTGAGAATCAGGATAGGTCGAAGACTCGTTCACACTATCCGAAGGCCTAAATTGGTCAAATGGCTTGTGTGTTTTGAATGTGGCATGTATGGCAAAATACTCACTTTGTGTAAATGATCTTATGATATGGCTATGGTTTGGCAAGAAAAGGGTTTGTAAATTATTAGCCATTCGAATGGCCAATCTAAGTCATATTTGATGTTATGCATGTTTAAAATGATATTTAGTCCATGAAAATCCTTAGTAAAGTGAAATTTGCCATAAAACAGAATCTGGCAGCAGCAGTGATGTAAATTTGAAAAATCACTAAAAATAGTAGAAATAGAATTAAATGATGAGTAATTATGAAATTGAATATTAATGAGTCTATTTTCATATAGATTGAACAAAACAGGTATAAGAATTATATTTTATGAGATATTTGAATTTTTGTGAAACAAGGCCAGAGTGATTTTTGGATCCCCTGTTCTGACTTTAAAAATTCATAATAAATTGTAAACAAATAATTAGAAGTCATGATTTATATGTAAAGATTTATTATTGAGTCTAGTTTTAAGAGAAACAAACGTCATAGACATTGAAATTCTGTACAGAGAGATATCTGATTCGTAATACACAGAGATCAGAGCAGTCAAACCCTGAAACAGGGGAGAATTTAACTAATAAACTGTACTAATTGGCTTGATCAAAAATTATTGAAAAAAAATTAGTAAATAGATACATGAGTCTAGTTTCAGGTAAAATTTACGGAATTGGATTTTGAGTTTCGAAACTTGAGATATGAATTTTTAAGTGACTGTGACGCAGATTGCTAGCTTGATTAGAAATTTAAAAAAAAAAATAAATCGTTTGAGCAGTTTAAGTAATGAATTAAGTCTGTTAACACCTCGTGTTCCAATCCGGCGACGGTCTCGGGTACGGGACGTTACACTGGTTCTACTCATTCATATGTATGTGAGACTTTAGCATCCAGTAAGACTTTACCAGTTGAGTCTACTGAGTTCGTAATTCGAGTGTCGAATCCCTTGGGTCGTTATGTGCTTGTCGACAAGGTGTGTAAGAAATGCCCCCTAGTTGTTCGAGATTCCTATTTTTCGGCCGATTTGATGCTTTTACCGTTTGATGAATTTGATGTTATTATTGGTATGGATTGGTTGACCGTACATGATGCAGTTATAAATTGCAAAAGAAAGACCATTGATTTGAGAGGTGCTAATAATGAGATAATCCGAGTTGAGGCTACTGACTTGAATGGATGGCCAGCAATAATATCCTCGATGTTAGCTCAGAAATATGTGAGAAAGGGGTGTGAAGCATATCTTGCATACGTACTTGATAGCAAAGAGTCAGAAAAGAAACTTGGATCAGTGCCAGTGGTTTGTGAGTATTCAAATGCTTTTCCTGAGGAGTTACAGGGATTACCACCCGTTCGAGAGGTAGAATTCGACATTGAACTTGTACCTGGGACTACACCAATTTCGATAGCTCCGTACCGTATGGTACCAATGGAATTGAAAGAATTAAAAACTCAGTTGCAAGAGTTGACGGATAGAGGTTTCGCTCGACCGAGTTTCTCACTCTGGGGTGCACCAGTATTATTCATGAAAAAGAAAGACAGAACCATGAGGATGTGCATCGACTATCGTCAATTGAATAAAGTAACAATAAAGAACAAATATCCGTTACCACGTATTGATGATTTGTTTGATCAGCTGAAGGGAGCCTCAGTGTTTTCAAAGATAGATTTGAGATCGGGTTATTATCAGTTGCGAGTCTGAGACTCGGTTATACCTAAAACTGCTTTCAGAACGAGATATGGTCACTACGAGTTCTTAGTGATTCCGTTTGGGCTCACTAATGCCCCTGTGGTATTTATGGACTTGATGAATAAGATCTTCAGCCAGTGTTTGGACCGGTTTGTAGTGGTGTTTATTGACGACATTTTGGTCTATTCGCAAGATGAAAACGAACATGCCGAGCACCTGAGGTTGGTATTACAGATTTTAGGGACAAGCAGTTATACGTGAAGTTCAGTAAATGTGAGTTCTGGTTGAGAAAAGTTAGTTTTTTGGAACATGTGGTATCCGCATCGAGTATTCGAGTTGATCTGAGCAAAATTTCAGCCATACTCGATTGGAAGCCTCCGAGAAATATTACTGAAGTTCAGTTTGTAAAGGGTTTCTCGATGATAGCCACACCAATGACGAAACTACTTCAGAAATATGTTAAGTTTGAATGGTCTGAAAAATGTCAGAAAAGTTTCGATGAACTGAAAACTTATTTGACTGAAGCTCCAGTGCTAGTGCAGCCCGAATCCGGTAAAGAGTTTGTCATTTACAGTGATGCATCCTTACTTGGGCTGGGTTGTGTATTGATGCAAGAAGGTAGAGTTGTAGCTTATGCGTCGAGGCAATTGAAACCGCATGAGAAAAACTATCCGACCCATGATCTCGAATTAGCTGCCATCATTTTCGCTTTGAAAATATGGCGACATTACTTGTTTGGAGAGAGGTGTCATGTATATTCGGATCACAAAAGCCTCAAATATTTGATGACTCAAAGAGATTTGAATTTGCGTCAAAGATGTTGGCTTGAGTTGTTGAAAGATTATGAGCTCGTCATAGACTATCACCCGGAAAAAGCTAACGTGGTTGCCGATGCTTTAAGTCGCAAGTCACTGTTTACTTTACAGGCAATGAATGTACACCTATCAGTTTCATCTGATAATATCTTAGTAGTAGAATTAAAAGCCAAACTATTATTTATTCATCAAATACGTGAATCCCAAAAAGTTGACGATTCATTGGTTGCTAAACAAGCTGAATGTACTTCTAATATGGAATCAGAGTTTCAAATAGACGACAACAATTGTTTGAGGTTCAGAAGTCGATTGTGTGTTCTAAGAAATTCAAAACTTATTTCGATGATTTTGAGCGAGGCTCATAGTAGCCGAATATCAATCCACCCAAGGAGTACGAAAATGTACAATGATCTGAAATGTCAGTTTTGGTGGCCTGGTATGAAACGAGACGTTTCTGATTTTGTTTCGAAATGTTTGATATGTCAACAAGTGAAAGCTGAACATCAAGTGCCTTCGGGATTACTTCAGCCAATCATGACACCTGAATGGAAATGGGATCGAGTCACGATGGATTTTGTATCTGGGTTACCATTGTCGTCAAGCAAGAAAGATGCGATCTGGGTTGTTATTGATAGACTGACAAAGTCGGCTCATTTTATTCCCCGTACGTACGGATTATTCACTTGACAAACTAGCTGAATTGTATGTTTCTTAGATTATAAGGTTACACGGAGTACCTATTTCTATTGTGTCGGATAGAGATCTGAGATTCACATCTCGGTTTTGGAAGAAATTGCAAGAAGCTTTGGGTACCAAGTTGCATTTTAGCACCGCTTTTCATCCCCAGACTGATGGTCAATCCGAGCGGATAATTCAGATACTCGAGGATATGTTGAGATGTTGTATCCTTGAGTTTTGTGGTTCATGGGAACGGTATTTGCCTTTGATTGAATTCGCTTACAACAATAGTTTTTAATCAAGCATTAAGATGGCACCTTACGAGGCTTTGTACGGTCGTAAATGCCGTACACCGTTGTTTTGGATCAAGCTTAGTGAAAGTAAAACCTTCGGGGGTTGAAGAAGCTACTTGGGAACTTGAAGACACTATGAAGGATCGATATCCTAATTTATTCATTGGTAAGATTTTTGGGGAAAAAATTCCTTATGTGGGGGAGAGTTGTAACAACCCTAATTTGACCCTAGTCGAAAAGTGGTTTTGGGACCACAAAACCGAGTCATAAAAATAATTAACTGTTAAATTCTATGCTTCTTATATGTGTAAATGCATTTGTGAAAGTTTCATGCTTTGATTTTGTCATTTGTATGTGAAAACTATAAATAGGACTGAGGTGAGACAATTGTGAAATGTGATAGGTAAATTTTTAAAGTGATCTAATAATGCATCTTGTCAAAAAGGTGGACTTGCATGTCAAATTAGCCAATTTTTAGATAGTGCCCGGCCATGATAATGATTAAAGCATATTATATTTATTTTCTATTAACATTTTTAATTTAAAAAATGAAAAAAATGAATAAAGAAAAATAAAATATTGGTTAGTGGGAGGAGAAACCAAAGTTAGTCCATGCTTGCTCCTCCATTGCCGTAACTAGAAGAAGAAGAAGAAGATCATCTTTGGGAAAATTCGGCTATGGTGGTTAGCTAAATTAAGGTAAGTTCAATGTTATTATTGGAAACTTATGCATCATTTGGATGATTAGTTTAAATTCTACCTATTTTATGGTTTGAATGAAGGTTTTGAATGAGTTAAGATTCGGCTAAGGAGTTTAAAAAAAAATTATTATAGTAGATTGCTTTGATGTCATTAGCATGCTAAGTGTGAAGCATTAAGTAGATGATACATATGGTTTTGAAGTGGCTAATCGGGTTTTATAATGAAATTATGCCAAAGCCGAATGTGTCATGAAGTAAAATGCTATATGTGCATTATATAAGTATATGTGTATTCGGCCAAATGAATTGGATTTGAAGTTTTGATAGGTTGAGGGATGAATGGCCGAATAAGCTATAGGTTAAGTATAGATGAACTTTATGCATAAGCGTGTATATGTGTGTGTGTGGCATTAGTAGTTAATAACATTCGGTCAAGTATTATGTGTGTTAGCAAGTTTGGTATAATGTATAAGCTAGTTTTGTAGTTAGTTATTTTGCGGATGAATGTATATTTAAGCCATGCGAAAATGGCTAAATTTTTTATTTGGTTTTAGTTGTGTTTTGGTTATGATTATTTCTCCATTTGAATTCGGTTATGTATGATCATGGTATGAGCTCATTAGGGTTAACATCTTATAAGTGAATGGAGTTTTAGTTAACCTTATGTGATATGTGTGTTAAAATACTTGATGATTTGGGTGTTACCTAAGGTTGATTCGGTTATGGTCTTTGCATGAGTAAAAACATACATATGGAAATGCTTGTTATATTTTGCTAAAGTGTTACTATAGACAATTATGCTAAGGAATATTCAGCTATGTTATTTATCTATGAAATGATTATAACGGATAATATGTAAGAGTAATCTTGGTTTGTTAAAAATGCGGTATGTGTATGGCAAGTTGTATAAACACGATGCATTGAATTTACCCTATATGATTGAATAGGTAATTAAATTATTGGTGTGTATGTATTTTTATTCGTTGTAGCTTGGCATGTGAAATGGGTGTATGTTAGTCAATATATGTGCTTTAAGTGATGTGTTAAAATAATTAGGTATATGGTTCGGTTTCATTATTGAGTATAGGGTTAAGTGCTTTAAATTTGCCTTTAATGTTCGGAATGATTAAACAAGTTCATTTGTTTAAATTAAGCTCAAGAGCAAAGAGGAACTAGATCAGATAGGGGAAAGGAGAAAGCAATCGAATAGCCTATCCGCAACTGTCCAAAAATATCCGAGGTAAGTTTTGAGTAACTACAGTTATTAGATAATATATGTAATAGATAAGTATGATAAATAAATAAGTTGAGTATATGGTATATAACCGAATGGTTATTAGGAGATAAGCTGAGATAGTGAAATGGTTATGTGTTCTTGCGTATAAATGTTGAACCGAAAGTTATATTGAAGGTGTGTTTCTTTGTGTGCTTATACTTGATGAAGAAATTGAAGTACAAATGTGATGTGTTATGTGATCTGAGTTATCATATGGGTAAATATGCTTAGCACTCAATATTATATATATATACATATATCCGGGTTAAATCCCACAGGCTTCATGCTGGTAATATATATATCCGGGTTAAATCCATGAGCTTCGTGGTCTTTGTAATATATATCAAGTTAAATCTCATGAGCTTCGTGCTAGTAATATATATCCAGGTTAAGTCCCGCAGGCTTAGTGCTGGTACCATGTATCAGGGCTTAAAGTCCCGCAGGCTTTGTGCTAGTGACTGGATTCGGGTTTTGAAACCTAGCAGGCTTAACGCCGGTGATTCGAGTGAGATTACAAATTCAAATGTTCAAAGCAAACTATTAATGATTATGTATGATACATGATAATGACCAGGTACGTATTATGTACTTATATGTGAATTGATTTCAAGTGAGTTAATAGTATCAAATAAGGATATAATTGTGTGGATGATTATTATATCTACGAATAAGAGAAGGACCTATTTGGTCGATGTCTGTCATTATGAAAATATATAAATTAACTTAGTTGTATGAGCCTTAAAGTAAAGTGAAGCATGTGCTAGAAATTTCTTTATGTAAATATATATATATTCGGCCAATAGGATTTATATGTGGTATACTTGTGTAAATTCGGCCGAGTGATGGTAATTTAGAATACGAGTTTTGTGATATTAAATGTGCGTTTTAAATGACACGTTTAAATTGTTTGAAATGCTTAAAACTTACTAAGCCTGAAAAGCTTACTCTGTTCTTTATTTCCTTGTTTTATAGATTGTTGATATTGGCCATCGACTCGGGGATCATCAGCAGTTCATCATACTATCGCCCTTTTTTGATACTGTTACATTTTGGCCTCGATATGGCATGTATAGGTTAGGCCAGTGACAGTTATGTTTTGTAATTGTAAATATTTTGGCCATATGAAAATGGCATTTATATATATATAACTCAAAGATCAGTATGCATTTTAGATTGAATTTTGTTTTAGTTGACAGATTATGTGAACGAAATTTAATGTTTAGCTCTGTAATACCTCATAGCCTAAGCCGGCGATCAGACTCGGCTAAGGGTGTTACATGTGTTTCCTGAAGAGTTACTAGGTTTACCACCAATTCGAGAGGTTGAATTTGGTATTGAGTTAATGCCGGGTACAACACCAGTATCGATAGCTATGTACAGAATGGCTCAGACAAAGTTAAAAGAATTGAAAGCTCAGTTGCAAGAATTAACCGACAGAGGGTTTGCTAGACCAAGTTTCTCACCATGGGGTGCTCTCGTGTTGTTTGTGAAAAAGAAAGATTGCATGATGAGAATGTGTATAGACTACCGACAGCTTAACAAAGTGACAATCAAGAATAAATACCCTTTGCCCAGAATAGATGATTTGTTTGATCAATTGAAAGGGGCTACAATGTTTTCAAGGATAGATTTGAGATCGGGTTATTACCGATTACAAGTTAGAGACTCTAATGTGCCAAAGACAGCTTTCCGAATAAGGAACGGACACTATGAATTCTTAGTTATGCCTTTTGGACTAACGAATGCACCTATAGTATTTATGGATTTAATGAATTGGATTTTCAAATCGTACCTAGTTCGAGTTGTTGTTGTATTCATTGATGGTATTTTGATTTATTCACGTAATGAAACTGAGCAGGCCGAGCATCTGAGAATTATATTGCAAACTCTTCGTGATAAACAATTATATGTAAAGTTCAGTAAATGTGAATTTTGGTTAAGCGAGGTTGGTTTTTTGGGGCATATTGTTTCAACATCGGGTATTCGAGTCGATCTGAGCAAGATTTCTGCAATAATGGATTGGAAGCCTCTGAGAAATGTTTCTGAGGTCCGCAGTTTTCTGGGACTAGCGGGATATTGTAGGCAGTTTTGAAAAGGCTTTTCGATGATTGCAACTCTGATGACAAGATTGCTTCAAAAAGATGTGAAGTTCTAATGGTCTAAAAAATGTCAGAAAAGTTTCGATCAGCAGAAAGCTCTTTTGACTGAAGCTCTAGTGTTAGTACAGCCAAAATTTGGTAAAGAATTTGTGATCTATAGTGATGCATCATTGAATGGTCTGGGTTTTGTTTTGATGCAGGAAGGCAAAGTCATAGCTTATGCCTCGAGACAGTTGAAGCCGCATGAAAAGAATTACCCAACACATGATTTGGAGTTAGCCACGATTGTGTTCGCATTAAAAATTTGGCATCATTATCTGTTTGGTGAGAGATGCCATGTTTATTCTGATCACAAGAGTTTGAAATATCTGATGACTCAGAAATATTTGAATTTGAGACAACGAAGATGGCTAGAATTACTAAAAGGTTACGAGCTAGTGATTTAATACCATCCGGGAAAAGCAAATGTTGTTGCTGATGCATTAAGTCAGAAATCTTTATTTGCTTTACATGCAATGAATACTCGGCTGACTACATCTGATGGCGACTCAATTGTAGCTGAGTTGAAAGCTAGACTATTGTTTTTATAGCAGATTTGTGAAGCTCAGAAAGTTGATAATGAAATGTTAGCAAAACGAACTTAGTGTGATTCAGACCCTGGTTCAGAGTTTGAAGTTGATTCAGATGATTGTTTAAGATTCAAAGGCCGAATATGTTTTTCGAGAAATTCAGAGGTGATTCAAATGATTTTGAACGAAGCACATAGTAGTCGATTGTTTGTTCATCCGAGAAGCACGAAAATGTATAATGATTTGAAACAGCTTTATTGGTGGCGTGACATATCAGAGTTTGTTTCTAAATGTTTGATTTGTCAACAAGTAAAAGATGAACATCAAGTGCCGTCAGGTTTATTAGAGCCTATTATGATTGCCGAGTGGAAATGGGATAGAGTGACTATGGATTTTGTTTCAGTTTTACCTGTATCTCTGAGTAAGAAAGATGTAATCTAGGTTGTTGTTGACATGTTGACAAAATCAGCTCATTTCATTCTAGTACGAACGAACTATTCGCTTGAAAGGTTAGCTAAGTTGTATATCCCCGAGATTGTGAGATTACACAAAGTACCTATTTCTATTATTTCGGATAGAGATCCGAGGTTCACATCACGATTTTGGAAGAAACTACAAGATGCACTAGGTATAAAGCTACACTTTAGTACTGCTTTTCATCCGCAAACAGATGGTCAATCAGAGCGGATTATTCAAATACTCGAGGATATGTTGAGATGTTGCATTCTTCAGCTTGAAGGTACGTGGGAACGATACTTGCCATTGATTGAATTTGCGTATAATAATAGCTTTCAATCGAGTATTAAGATGGCATCGTACGAAGCTTCATATGGTTGGAAGTTTCGAACACCGTTGTACTGGACTGAATTAAATGAGAATAAGATTCACGGGGTTGATATAATTAAAGAGACCGAACAGAAAGTAAAAGTAATTTGTGATAGTCTGAAAGCAGCTTCGGCTCGTCAGAAATCATATGCAGACTTAAAACGGAGAGATATTGAGTTTTAGATCAGGGATAGAATGTTTTTGAAAGTTTCACCGTGGAAGAAAATACTCAGA
The DNA here is from genome assembly GCA_025698475.1 of Gossypium anomalum. Classification (NCBI taxonomy): domain Eukaryota; kingdom Viridiplantae; phylum Streptophyta; class Magnoliopsida; order Malvales; family Malvaceae; genus Gossypium; species Gossypium anomalum. Next base: position 22,667,750 of record CM046960.1, on the reverse strand, counting down.
TTCGGCAGAAAATGAAAGTTGGGTCCTAGATACATCGGATCGTATGAGATTATCGAATGAGTTGGACCAGTTGCTTATCGGCTAGAAAAGATTCACAATGTATTTCATGTATCGATGCTTCGACCATACTGATCCGATCCATTGCATGTTATTTCCTCGACTGAAGTTGAGATTCAGTCAGATTTATCGTACAGTGAAGAACCGATCCGAAATTTAGCTCGTGAGCTCAAAGAGCTAAGAAATAAAAGAATAGCATTACTGAAAGTATTATGGCATTGACATGGGGTTGAAGAAGCAACGTGGGAACCCGAGGATGCTATGAGAAAGCAATATCCAAATCTATTCGCTGGTAAGATTTTTGGGGACGAAAATCCCTAAGGGGGGAGAGTTGTAACAGCCCGGTTTTAGCTAAATCAGAACAGTGGTTTTGAAACCATAAATTTGAGGTCGTAAAATTATTTTAATATTATTTTTGGTGTTTACAGCATGTGAATATGTATGTGTGGAAATTTCGTGAAATAATTTTATCGTTTAATAGCTCAATTTGAGAAAAAAGACTAAATCGCGTAAAATAAAAAAGTTGCATTCTATATGATAAAGGTGTCTAATTGCTATAGCTTATTAAATGAAAGGTCCTTATGTTGATATTAAACCATTTATAGTGGAATTTGACATAAATGGCCTTGAATAATGTGAATTATAATGTTTTTATTAAAGCTTAAAATGGTAAATTGATTAATAAGTTAATATTAATTAAAACAAAACATATTGGTGGCCATTTATCATCCTTTTACCCCGAATATTGAAGAAGGAAGAAGCCATCTTCATGTTTTTAGGGTTCGGCCATTGATAAGCTTGATTGAGGTTGTTTTGAGCTCGGTTTTTGATGATTTCTATGTTTTTGTGATCGTTGCTTCGTGTTCTAGCTAGCCCATGCCTCAAATTTTGAATTTCTTGATGACTTTGTAAAGTTCCATTGATGAATGCTTGAGCTCTTGAATGTTTGATGATGGAAAATGAGTATTTGTTGATAGATTATCATTTTTTGTAAAGTGATTTTTAGTGAAATTACATAAAAAGGATTAAATTGTGAAACATGTAAATTGAAGGTTTAAATTGTGAAATAAATATGAAATATGGGCTGCTAGGGACCTATAGAGAATTCGGCTAAGCATGTATCTTATTGAATTTTGAGTAATTTGTGTTTTTATGAAATAGGGACTAAATTAAATAAATGTGAAAGTTTAGGGGCTAAAGTGCAAAAATGCCTAAATATGTGTTTACGGACTAAATTGAATGTGTTGATGAATAAAAAAGTTAATTTTGAATGTATATAGATCAAGAACGAAGGAAATCAGATTTAGATCGAGGGAAGTCGAAAGTTATTGAATAGTCGATCCGACCCCTCTATTCCGACTATGAGGTAAGTTCATATGCAAATAAATGTCTTTGAATTGAATTATATATGTTTTACTATCATTGAATTGCTATGAATGTCGAACGAGCAAATACGAGCATGAATCGACAAAGTTACGACATTTGAAAGTCCCGTACGAACCTTAGGAAAAGTATAGGATACGAATGTAATGACATTAGGTTACCGATATGTGATTACATGTAAGACCATGTCTGGGACATTGGCATTGTATTGAGATTATGTCTAAGACCATGTCTGGGACATTGGCATCGTTAATCGTTTTCGTGTAAGACCTTGTCTGGGACAGTGGCATCGATATGTAATAACATGTAAGACCATATCTGGGATATGGCATTGTACGAGCTTATGTGATTTCTGAGTATCCTTAGTGATTCCGAACGGTTCAACGGGCAAAGTCAAGTTGAGAAAGAATATGTGAATGAGCTAACGTATGAGATTCATACGAGTACTAAGAAGTGAAGTAAATGATGAATTTGATCATGATATTGAAAATGTGTTCAATGAGAAAGGTTTGTGAACTTGTGTGTGATTAGTTATGTTTAGCATATTTGAATTGATATACAAAGGTTCATATGATAGCTTTATTTGTATATGGCTTACTAAGCTTTTAAAGCTTACTTTGTCTATTCTTTTCATGTTTTATAGATTATCGAAGCTAGCTCAGACCTAAGGATCATTGGGAAACGTCATCACACTATCGATCATCTCGTTGGTACTTTTGAAGCTTTGTATATATGGTATATGGCATGTATAGGCTAATTTCATCTTGGTATGTTTTGAGTTGTGATTTTAGCCATTAGATTTGGCTTGTAAATGTTGGAATATGCCATTCAAGTTTGCTAGAATTATATGCTTGATAAATGATATATATGATGTATATAATGTCCTAAGTGTTGGCTTGTTTGGAATGGTTGTATGGACGCTCTTTTGGATAGTTATATGTAGTAGTATTATTGCTTGGAAGTTGGTATATTTTAGTATGATTTGAGGATGATGAATTAATATGTTTGAGAAGTATGATTTGGTTGATAAAAAGGTGAGAAAATTCATTTAGGAGTTATGTGAGTTTGATGATTGTGGCATGTTGATTTGGTATGTTTTGAATATGGATTTTAGTAGTTGAATTGATTTATGATAGATGGCATAATATGTGTGTGAATTGGCATGTTTTGGTTGCCTATATATGTGTTTAAAATGATACCATTTTGATAGCTAGGTGTGCATGTGTAAAGGGTGGAAAATTGGCTTTGCAAATGGCCTATTTTTGTCCACACGGGCAGAGACAGGGGCGTGTGTCTCTACCGTGTACGACACACGGTCATGTTACACGGCCGTGTGTCCTCTGGGGTACCCTTTCGAATTAAGTCAGTATACCCTACAGTTTTGACACAGCCTAGACACATGGGCATGTCTACTAGCTGTGTGTGACACACGAGCTGGCACATAGGCGTGTGGTCGGCTGTGTGACCCAAGTCAGTAACCTCCCAAGTTTTCCCACAGCCATGGCACACGGGCGTGTCTTCGGTCGTGTGGAGCAAGTCAGTATGTATGCCCTGTTTTCACACGGCCTGTTCACATGGGCATGTAACCCTTAAATGTTTGAAAGTTTTCTAAGTTTTCCTAAGTTTGTAAATATTATCGGTTTAGTTCTGAACCATTTCTAAGCATGTTTTAAGGCCTCGTAGAGCCTTATAGGGGACATTGTGAATGTTTTGAACAGATTTTGATAATGAATGTATAATTGTATGTGAATGTTGTGTTCAATTGGTAATGCTTCTTAACCCTAATCTGGCGACGGACACGGGCTAGGGGTGTTACAGTAATAAAATGTATAATGATTTGAAAAAGATGTACTGGTAGCTGGGAATGAAATAGGATATTTCTGAATTTGTATCTAAATGTTTGATACGTTAGAAAGTAAAAGCTGAACACTAGGTGCCATCGGGATTATTACAGCGAGTTACAATTCCGGAATGGAAATGGGAAAGAATTACCATGGACTTTGTATCGGGATTACCCTTGTCTCCGAAGTAGAAAGATGTTATTTTGGCAATTGTCGACTAGTGGACAAAGTCTACACACTTTATTTTGGTATGTATGGATTATTCCTTGGAAAGATTGGCTGAATTATATGTTTCTGAGATTGTTAGATTGCATGGAGTGTCTGTTTCCATTATTTTAGATAGAGATCCTCGATTTACGTCCCAATTCTGGAACAAATTACAAGAAGCCCTGGGTACACGATTACATTTCAGCACTGCATTCCATCCTCAGACTGATAGACAATCCGAATGTGTTATATGGATTTTGGAAGAGATGCTTCGGTGTTGTGTGCTAGAATTCGAAGGTAACTGGGAAAAATATCTGCCTTTAGTTGAACTTACTTACAATAACAATTACCAGTCCAGTATTAAAATGGCACCATATGATGCTCTCTATGGTTTTAAATGTAGAACTCCATTATATTAGACAGAGCACAGTGAGAAAAAGATATACGGAGTTGACTTAGTCCGTGAAATTGAAGAAAAAGTGAAAGTGATTTATGGCAGTTTAAAAGTAGCCTCAGATTGTCAAAAGTCTTATACCGATCTTAAACGAAAAGAAATAGAGTTTCATGTCGGCGACAATGTATTGTTGAAAGTATCACCTTGGAAGAAAGTCCTCCGGTTTGGCCGTAAAGGAAAATTGAGTCCACAGTTCATTGGGCCATATGAAATAATAGAAAGAATCAGACCTGTTGCATATCGATTAGCATTACCACCAGAGCTTGATAGAATTCAGAATGTTTTTCATGTGTCTATGTTGTGATGATATCGGTCGGATCTTTCACATGTTATTTCTCCAACAAAAGTTGAGATTCAGCCTGATATAACTTACAGTGAGGAACCAATCAAAATCTTGGGATGTGAAACAAATGAATTAAGAAATAAAAGTTAGCATTGGTAAAAGTTCTCTGGCAACGACATGATATTAAAGAAGCTACTTGGGAACCGGAGGATACCATGAAGAAGCAGTACCCTAACCACTTTACTGGTAAGATTTTCGAGGATGAAAATTCTTAAGGGGGAGAGTTGTAACAACCCATTTTCATTGAAATCGAAACAGTGATTTCGAGACCACAAATTCAAGTCAGAAAAAAAATTTATTTTAATATTATTACATGGTTCGTATTATGATAAGAATGTTATATGAAAATTCTGATAAGAAAATTTTACCGGTTATGTGTTTAATTATGGAAAGGACCAAATTGCTTAAAATGAAAAAGTTGAGTTCTAGTTGCTAGAAGGATCAAATAGCTATGGAATTCAAAACTTGAGGTCTTTAAATGGTAATTAGACCATTAAAGAAAAGTTAGTAGATATATTTGGTGATTCATCCATGGAAAAATTAGAAAAGGCTAAGGACTAAATTGGAAATCAAAATAATTAAAAGATGATAATAGAAAATATCATCTTATTTTTCATAATCTTCCCCAAAATTTGCATGGAAAACCTAGGAGAGAGAAAGGAAACTAATCAAGCTTAATTAGGTATGTTTTCTTGTTCCCTTTTTAGTAATTTTTATATTTTTGAGATTGAGATAATTTAATCTATCTATTTTGGGGATTAATTTAAAAAGTTATCAAAGTAAAAAAGTTTTGCCATAGATGAATATTTTGAAAATTTGAAATTTATGATAGAAAATGAAAGGTTGATAGATAAACAACTTTTACAAAGAGAATTTTGATGAAATTATGATTTAGGGACTAAATTAAAAAATTGTAAAACCCATGGAAAAAGTTTGATTTTTAAGAAATTCAGGGCTATTATTGAGACATGTAAAAATTGGTTAGGCTTGGAATAAGGATTAAATTGCATGGATTTCATTTTCTGAGCCTAGGGATGAAATTGAAATTTATAAAAAGTATAGGGGCAAAATGATAACTTTGCCTAGGGTGTAAATTGAATCCAATTGAATATGAAATGTGATAAATTGATGATTAAATTCATTTATATAGATCTGGACAACTCAAATTTGAAGCTAGATCGAGGAAAAGAAAAAGTTTCGGATTAGAAGGTTTTCATACACAAACAAGTGTCGAGGTAAGTTTGTGTAACTAAATTGTGTTTATTTTCATGTTTGAATTGAATGCGGTATGTGATTATATGAATTATATAAATGTTATAAATAAATGAAATAATCACATATTCAATCAAGTCCGGAAAATGTTAAGTTCCATTTGAATAATGATTTTCGATGGATATATATGATCTTCCGTATTGAATATGGTTCTGCATATGTTGCAGATAAAATATAGCTCGAACGAGCAATCCTGTTAAAGCCCTCTCGAGCATTCTGTTGAATAATTCTTGCGAGCATCTTGATCAGTAGTGATTATGCATGTGTTGCGCACTACCGCAGCTCTGTATGAGCGTCCTCTTACATGATTTGATCGGTTGTGGTCTAGCATATAATGCGGACACAAACGCAGCTATACATGAGCGTCCTGATATTGGCTCTTATGAGCTTCCTGACATGGCTCGCTTGAACTCCTTATTACCTTATCCAGTGCCCCCTGATATTAACTCTTCGGAGTTATCTGTTAAGCTCTATGAGCTCCCTAAGTAAAACTCTTATGAGTTTCCTGTTTAGCCCGGATAAGTGTCCTGTTACATGGCTCATTTGAGCATCTTGATATGTGGCTCGAGAGTATGCTCCCTGATAAAGTGCCGTAATGGATACCCTTGATTATAAGTTGATGGTTTATAGTTTTGTACACCTTGTGTGTACTACCTGAGTATGCATCGAAATTTCAATGATTCAACAGATAAATTCTTGAAATGAGAAACTATGAGATTAAATGAATTATATCTCAAATGTTTCCGAAATAATTGAAAGGTTGTAACATGATGATATGCTTACTTGATGTACATGTGAATTATGTGAGTAACTTGCTTATTTGAGTGTATGTGATTAGACAAATTTGCTAATTTTTTGGAAAGCATGATATTGTTATGCTTATTTAAATGAATATGATTAGTAAGTTTACTTCCCATTATACAAACTTACTAAGCATTAAATCCTTACTAGGTTTTATTTTCTCTGTTTTATAGTGTTCTGAAGCTCACAAAGGTTGGAGATTGGTCGGAGTATCATCACACTATCCACCAACTTATTTTGGTAAAAATAGTAAACTTATTTTGGTATAATGGCATGTATAGGTTAACTTGGCCAATTGATGGCTTGTAAATAGATGTTTGTAATCTAGCCATTGGAATGGCTAGTAATGGTTTAATGGTTTGATTTGGTATATTATTATAAGGTTATATCATGTTAATATATATGTATATGGTATGGTTTAGTTGAATTAAAGTAAAATATATGCCTTAACAAAAAGGGGTAAGTTTGATTATATGAAAATAGGTGATGTTATATCACACTTGCTAATGATGTTGGCTTGGTTTAATGTTTGGAATTTGGTTGTTAAATATGTGCAAGTGTTGTTGTAGGTTAATGGCAATTTGGGTGAGAAATAAAGCTAGGAAATGACTTTATTTTGTCCACACAGGTAGACACACAGGCATGTGTCTTGACCGTGTGTAGCACACGGCCTGACACATGGGCATGTGGTTTGGCCATGTGTCCCCTGTATCATAAAATTTAGAAACAAAATACTCAGAATTGGGCACACGAGCATAGACACAGGCATGTGTCTCAACCGTGTGTGATACACGGCCTAGAACACGGGCGCGTGTCTTGGTCGTGTGAAACCTGCACCTAATTTGTGAAAATTAAATTGACCACACGGCCTGGCACATGGGAGTATGGCAGGCCATGAGGCACAAGTCAGAGAGTTACACGGGTAAGGACTGTTGGAACACCGGTGCCTCCAAGGCATAGCAAAAAATTAAAAAAAAAATTTCGACGATCCAAACCAAGGATCCATGTGTAAGGAATGAATCGGGGTGATAAAAGGTTTCAAAATTACTGAAACTTCAATCTGAGTAGACAGCGACGCCTAGGCAACAGGAATGCTGAACCACTATCGAACCAAGCCGCAACCCTTTCCGATGTCGGCCTCTACGTAGTCCACCCGATTGACAATGAACGGAAGAAATCCCAGGAAACTATTTTCAGAGAGTATTTTGCTAAACGGCTGCTAGACCACTTTGCATATTTTCGGGCTAGTTTTTATATCTCCTTTTTAAGGTTTTTACCCTTGCTATATATAACTCCCTCTTAATTGGTATATATTTATAACGAATTTTAATTCATTAAAATTAATTCGAACATAATAATTATCATTCAAATAAATATAATAATGTTTAACCGAAAAATTATAATTACATTAATTATAATAAAGATTTCAGTAAACTATATTTATTTAAACTTATATACGAACTAAATTCATATATCAATAAAATTATGTTCTGATTATGTGTACAACATCCTTGTACATATAGTATGCTCAACAATTTGATTGCCCAATTAAATTAATTCTATAATTAATTTAATTCATGTGACAACCAAGCAATATACCAACTATGTTTTACCTTGTTCGTTTCAACCATAGGGTGTGACCCTATAGGTTCTTGTAACGTTAGCAGTAATATTAGAATGATTCTAATGTTACAAACAATGAGTGGCATCTAGTAATGCATCAATGCTACCTAAGTTACAAGAAGTCATGATTCGACATAACCTTTTGTGATTAACCTTTCATGCATTAATCCTTAAGTCCTATATCTTTGGAATGGACACAAGTCATGGAATAGTCACACTTGCATAGTCCATCCCATGTTTCTTGATACCTTGAGTAGACTATGATATACAAATAAGTATGACATCTCATATCAACTTATTTGAGCATGGCCATGCATTTCTAGCCTCACTCAATCAAGTGGCCTGAGATATTACTCCCATTATGTAAGAGGGACTTATCCTATATTGATCAACTATATCCCTCAACATAGATTGTGGTATATCCAACATCAATCTTTATAGAACAACCAGTTACGGTGTTTGTTTGACTGTATCAAAATATACAACTCACGATGTTAGGATAAAGATGATCTCAAGTATGAGGATCATATAGATATTAATCACTATGAGTAATGTTGTGACAATTACATAATAATCCAAGAAACATACTCATAGCAGGTCAGTCCAATATGTTGTTCTCTAACACACATATTCATGCATTGATTCTGACACTCCATATCAATGACAGCTCTTTATCATCAATCAACTACATGTTAGTCTTAATGCATTATTATTGTCCTAGCCAACAACAATATTTGGCTAAGGATCTTTTAAGAATAATCATATTATTCTCAGGACATTATTATAAAACAGTTTATTTATGCACATAGAAAAGAAACTGGAATATTAATGGCAACGCCTTGTATTAATAAACATGATAAACCAAGTATGTTATTACAACCATCTCGTGATTGATCTTTGGGCATACTCTTACAATCTCCCACTAGCACTAAGACCAATCACTTATATATCTAATACCAAGTGACTTAGTGTGACGATCATGCTTCTGCTGTGTCAGAGGCTTAGTCAGGGGATCAGCAATGTTATCATCTGTAGCTACTCTTCGTATCTCTACATCCCTTCGATCGACAATCTCTCGAATAAGATGGTAGCGCCTAAGTATATGTTTGGATCGTTGGTGAGATCTGGGTTCTTTTGCTTGTGCAATGGCTCCATTGTTATCACATCGGAGTTCTATAGCATCTGATATGCTAGGCACAACCCCTAGTTTAGTAATAAACTTCTTGATCCAAACTGCTTCTTTTGCTGCCTCGCTAGCTGCAATATACTCAGCCTCTGTTGTAGAATCGGCTACTGTACTTTGCTTTGAACTCTTCTAGCTCACGGCACCACCATTAAGGCAAAACACAAAACCTGATTGCGATCGAGAATCATCCTTGTCGGTTTGGAAGCTAGTATCAGTGTAACCTTTTACACTTAACTCTTTCTCACCTCCATATATTAGGAACGTATCCTTAGTACTTCTTAAGTACTTAAGGATATTCTTGACTGTGGTCCAGTGACCTTCACCGAGATCTACTTGGTACCTGCTCGTCATAGTTAAGGCATATGAGACATCTGGACGGGTACATAATGGCATACATGATAGATCCAATAGCAGAAGCATATGGAATTTTACTCATGCGTTCTCTCTCTTGTGGAGTTGAAGGACACATTTCCTTCGAGAGTGAAATACCATGTCTCATAGGTAGGAATCTTCTCTTAGATTCTTCCATTTTGAACCTTTTCAATACTTTATCTATATATGTTCCTTGACTTAGACCTAGTAGTCGTCTTGATCTATCTCTATAGGTCTTGACTCCTAAGATGTAAGTGGCTTCGCCCAAGTCCTTCATAGAAAAACAACTTTCTAACCAAGTCTTAATAGACTGTAAGGTAGGTATGTCATTGCCCATGATAAGTATGTCATCCACATACAATACCAAGAATGTGATTGTGTTCCCACTAACTTTCTTGTAAACACATGGCTCATCTTCATTTTTGATAAAACCAAAATCTTTGATTGCATCGTTAAAACGAAGATTCCAACTTCGAGAAGCTTGCTTTAATCCATAAATGGATCTTTGTAACTTACATATCTTTCCAGCATCCTTTGGATCAACAAAACCTTCAGGTTGTGTCACATACACATCCTCTTCAAGTTTCCCATTAAGGAAAGCTATTTTGACATCCATCTGCCAGATTTCATAATCATGAAATGCAACTATGGCGAGCAAGATCCTGATGAATTTAAACATAGCTACAGGAGAAAAGGTTTCATCATAGTCAACACCATGAATTTGGCAAAAACCTTTAGCGACTAATCGCCCCTTGTATGTTTGTACATTACCATCCATGCCGGTTTTCTTTTTGAAAACCCACTTGCACCCTATAGGTTTAACCTCTTCGGGTGGGTCAACCAAAGTCCAAACTTGGTTTTCATACATGGAATCCATCTCAGATCTCATGGCCTCAAGCCATTTCTCAGAGTCTAGGCTCGCCACCACTTCTTGATAAGTCCTAGGCTCATCTTGATCTATAAGAAGAATGTCACCATGCGTTGTAATGAGAAATCCATATCTCTCAAGTGCATGGCGTTCTCTTAAAGATCTATGCGGTGGTTGTGTTTCTACAGCAGTTACTTGTTCCTCAATTTCTTATGGAATTTGCTGTTGTTCTATCTCTGGTTCAGTGGTATCTTGTGATTCTCGAATTTCTTCAAGATCAATCTTTCTCCCACTTCCTTTTCTAGAAACAAATTCTCTCTCTAGGAAGACACCAGTCCGAGCAACAAACATTTTGTTCTCAGTGGGATTAAAGAAATAATATCCTTTGGTTTCTTTTGGATACCCTACAAAAATACACCTTTCACATTTAGGTTCAAGCTTAGTAGACGTCTTACATTTAACATAAGCTTCGCAACCCCAAATTTTCATAAAAGACATACTGGGACGTTTCCCAGTCCACATATCATACGGCGTCTTTTGAACCGATTTAGATGGAACACGATTTAGTGTGAAAATAGTTGTTTCAAGTGTATGTCCCCAAAAGGAAGTCAGTAGATCAGCATGACTCATCATGGATCGAACTATGTCTAATAGAGTTCAATTTCTTCTCTCAAAAACTCCATTCCATTGAGGAGTACCAAGAGGAGTAAGTTGTGAGACAATCCCACATTCCTTCAAAAGATCATCAAACTCTAGGCCCAAATACTCTCCACCTCGATCAGATCGAAGTGTCTTAATAGTTTTGTAACACCCCTTACCCGAGACTATTGCCAAAATCGAGTACGAGGCATTACTAAACTTAATCTATCACTTAAATAGTTTTAAAATTGTTTATTTAAACTTTTCGGAATGTGCTGTCATTCTGCGTTGTAGTCGCCTAAAAATTCATATCTTGAGTTCCGAAACTCAAAATTTAGATCCGTAAATTTTTCCTGAAACTAGACTCATATATCTATCCACTAATTTTTTTCAAGAATTTTTGACTTAGCCAATTAGTATAGTTTATTAGTTAAAGTTACCCCTGTTTTAGAATTCGACTGCACAGACCTCTACTTACTACGAACCACTTTTCTCCCTATACAAAATTAATATAACTATACCGTTTGTTTCTATTAAAACTAGATTCAATAAGGATTCTAACCATATAAATTACACCACCTAACTCAGATATCTCATAAAATATAATACCTTTACCTGTTTTTCTTATTCCATAAGAAAATAGACATAATAAGCTTTAATTTCATATATTATTCATCTTAAAAATATGTTTATACAATTTTTAGTGATTTTTCAAAGTCACGTCATTTTTGTTATTTGAATCATTTTTAGGTTACTTTCACATTTTCATAATTTTCATGTGATAACCACCATTCAATCATACATATTAATAAACATGCATATCATCGGTCATTTTTATTAGCTAATCTCTAGCAATTATTTACACATCATTCATTTTTCACATTATACTAAAAGTAGCTAAGTTTCTATACATGCCATACACAAAACAAAACGTCTAATTATACCGAGTTATTTCTTTGATAGTGTGATCGGCCTCCGACGTTTCCTTCGATCTCCGAGTGGCTAGATAAGTACTATAAGAAGAAGAAAATAAAGGGATTAAGCACTAGGCTTAGTAAGCTTACAAGCAATTAAATCACAACATTCAACATAATGGATAATTATGCATAATATCATCTAACATCATAAATTTCTTTACTTCTCAATTTCTATCTTCTTCTTTATTCCTTTACCTTCTTTCTTATCCGACCTTTCCTTTTCATAAATATAATCTACTTTTCCATTCTTTGTTAATTCATCTGTAATCTAACTCAGATATCTGACCCGTTGAACCACTCGGAATACTAAGGATATTAGGGTCGCTTCGTCTATCAATATCTCGCCAATGCCATGTCTTCAACATGGACTTACATGAATTATTCTGTCTCCAATGCCATATATATATAATATGGGCTTACATGGCTCATTCTGTCTCCAAAGCCATATATCGATATGGACTTACATGGCTCATTTCTATCCTGTCCTATCCTCACAACCCTAATATCCTAACATTCCTAAGGTTCAAACGGACTTCCTAATGCCTTTTCTCTGTCACTTACTTTAATTCGACTTTAAATATTCTCATAAAATAAGTATATAAATGCTAGAAATTGACAATAATGATGTAAAATAAAATAATATTGCATTTATTTACTGTAAACTTACCTCGATACAAAATGTGACTAAACTTTACAATTTAGTCCTTCACTTTTTCTTTTCCCCGATCTACTCCCGAATTTCGCTCTTCTTGATCTATAATAGCAAATTTAACTTATTTAATATCAAAATTTATCAAAACAGTCCTTTACTCAAACTTTGCAAAAATTACATTTTTGCCCCTAAACTTTTGCATATTTACACTTTTGCCCCAAAGCTCGTAAATTAAACTTCAACCTATTTTCTTATGTTTTATGACATGCTGGTCATTTTTCCCTTCTATGGCAGCATGAAATTCATACTCTAACATGCACTTATGACTATTAGGTATTTTTACCGGTTAAGTCCTTTTACTCGTTTTTGCTTAAAATCGAGTAGTACAAATTGTCTAACATAATTTAAAACCTCATATTCTATCATAAAACTCCAAAATACACAAATTTCACCTATGGGTATTTTTCCAAATATGAACCCTAGGTTGACTTATTACTAGCATAAGCTTAATCGAGCTACCGGGACTCCAAAAACGTAAAGAACATTAAAAACGGGGCTTAGAATCACTTACTATGAAGCTTGAAAGTTGAGGAAACCCTAGCTATGGAGAGAGGTAAGATTCGGCTGGTACTTGAAGAAGATGATACAATTTTGTCATCTTTTTACCTTTTTATTAATGTTAATAACCAAATGACCAAAATGCCCCTCCTTACTAAACTTTCAAAAATTCCTTCCATGTCCTAATTTTTTTTTTCCATGAACTTTAAATTGGTCAAATTGTTATTTAAACCCTCCTAATTAATATTCCAAAGCAATTTCATACTAAAAACTTCTAGAATGCAAGTTTTGCAAATTATTCGATTTAGTCCCTAATCTCAACTTAAACACTTTATGCATAGAATTTCATCACGAAATTTTCACACAATCATGCAATTATATCATGAACCTCAAAATAATAATAAAATAAATTTTTCTACCTTGAATTTGTGGTTTCGCAACCACTATTCCGTTTAGGCCCTATTTCGGGATGTTACATTTCTCCCCCCTTTAGGGATTTTCGTCCCCGAAAATCTTACCTGTGAAAAGATTTGGGTACTGTTTTCGCATAGCCTCGTCTACCCCATGCCTATTCCATAGTACTTTCACAAGTACAATGCTTTTGTTCCTTAATTGCTTTACCTCTCGAGCTAGAATCTTTACCGGTTCTTCACCGTAAGTCATGTCTGACTGAATCTCAACCTCTGTCTGAGAAATTACATGTGACGGATCTGAACGATAACGACGTAGCATAGACACATGAAATACATTATGAATCTTCTCAAACTCAATTGGCAAAGCTAACCGATATGCTAATGGTCCGACTCTCTCAATCACTTCAAACGGTCCAATAAAACGTGGACTTAGTTTGCCTTTCTTGCCAAATCTAAGAACTTTCTTCCACGGGGATACTTTCAAAAAAACTTTGTCACCAACTTGATACTCAATCTCTTTTCTCTTCAAATCTGCATACGACTTTTGTCTGTCTGAGGCTGCTTTTAAGCAATCTCTGATGATTTTTACTTTCTCTTCTGTTTCCTTAACTAGATCAACTCCGTAAATCTGATTTTCCTTAAGCTCTGTCCAATACAAAGGTGTGCGACATTTACGTCCATACAAAGCTTCATAAGGTGCCATCTTCAAACTCGACTGATAACTATTATTGTAGGCAAACTCTACTAATGGTAAATATTTTTCCCAACTGCCTTGAAATTCCAATACACAGCATCTAAGCATATCTTCAAGTACCTGAATAACTCTCTCTGACTGACCGTCGATTTGAGGATGGAAAGCTGTACTAAAACTCAACTTCGGACCTAAAGCCTCTTGTAACTTCTTCCAGAACCGTGAAGTAAATCTTGGATCTCTGTCTGAAATGATCGATAATGACACTCCATGTAGTCTAACTATCTCTGAAATGTATAACTCAGCCAACTTGTCAAGTGAGTAATCCATACGGATTGGGATAAAATGAGCCGACTTAGTTAGCTTATCAATCACAACCCATATTGCATCTTTCTTTTTCAGTGTTAACGGCAACCCTGTCACAAAATCCATAGTAACTCTGTCCCATTTCCATTAGGAACTAGCACAAAGTTGCAATAATCCCGAGGGTACTGATGTTCGGCCTTTACCGTTGACAAATCAAGCATCTAGAAACAAACTCGAAATGTCTCTTTTCATTCCTACCCACCAATACAATTTCTTCAAATCATTATACATTTTTGTATGCTGGATGAATAGATAAAGAAGCGCTATGTGCTTCTGTAAAATCTTTCGAATAAGCTCATCATTCTTTGGTACACAAATTCTATCTCTAAACATCAAACAACCATCGAACCAATCCAGAAATCGATTCTATGCCCGACTCGCATTGAACTCTTTTAGCTTGTAACTCATTATCATCTTTCCGAGCTTCACAAATCTCTTCAAAAATATTGGTTTAGCTCTAAATTCAGCTAAAATAGAACCATCATTTGACATGGCTAAATTGGTATTCAAAGCTCGCAATGTAAATAAAAGGTTCTCGCTAGAGCGTCAAGCAAATACATTTGCCTTACAGGTGATAATCAATCACTAACTCGTAATCTTTAAGCAATTCCAACCATCTTCTTTGCCTCAAATTCAAATCTTTTGAGTCATCAAGTATTTCAAGCTTTTATGATCGGTAAATATTCGCACACTTTCACCATACAAATGATGTCTCCAAATTCTCAACGCAAAAATAATGGCGCTAGCTCTAAATCATGTGTCGATAGTTCTTCTCATGTGGCTTTAGCTGTCTAGAGGCATAAGCAATTACCTTCCCTTCTGCATAAGTACACAACCAAGTCCATTCATGGACGCATCACACAGTAAATCACAAACTCCTACTGGTTCGGTTGTACTAAAAGCAGAGCTTTAGTCAATAATGTTTTTAACTTGTCAAAACTCGTTGACACTTCTCATCCATTCAAACTTGATATCCTTTCGCAGCAATCTTGTCGTGCCGGGTAGCTATCATGGAAAATCCTCTACAAATCGTCTATAATATCCGGCAAGACCAAGAAAACTTCTAACTTCGGTACATTTCTAGGAGGCTTCCAATCAACAATGGCTGAAATCTTGCTCGAATCAACTTAATACCTTCACCGAGACAATACGCCCAAGAAAACCAACTTCTCGTAACTGTAATTCACTTTTTTTTGAACTTGGCATACAACTAATTATCTCTCGAATATGTAAAATCGTTCTCAAATGCTCTGCATGCTCGGCCTCATCATGAGAATAAATCAAGATATCATCAATGAACACAACTACAAACTTATCCAAGTACGGTCTGAAAATTCGGTTCATTAAGTCCATAAAAATGGCAGGAGCATTAGTCAAGCCAAATGGCATCACAAGGAACTCATAATGACCATACCTAGTCCGGAAAGCAGTCTTCAGGACATCCGACTCTTTAACTCGCAACTGATAGTATCCGGATCTCAAATCTATCTTGGAGAACACAGTAGCTCCCTTCAATTGATCAAACAAATCATCAAGTCTAGGCAATGGATACTTGTTCTTTACTGTTACCTTGTTAAGTTGCCGATAATCTATGCACAACCGCATCAATCCGTCTTTTTTTTTTTCACAAATAGCACTGGTGCACCCCATGGTGAACTACTGGGTCTTACAAATTCTTTATCTGTCAATTCTTGCAACTGAGCTTTCAATTCTTTCAATTCCAACGGAGCCATTCTATAAGGAGCAATAGAAATGGGCGTGGTACCTGGAATCAACTCAATACCAAACTCAACTTCTCTAACAGGAGGTAAGCCTGGTACACATCGGGAAACTCACATACCACAGGCGCTGACTCAATTTTCAATTCTGGGTTTTTATTGTTCAACACAAAAGCAAGATAAGCTTCATACCCTTTTCTCAAACATTTCTGAGCAGACATAATAGAAATTATGGGAAATGAACTATCTGACTCTTCTGAATTAACCCGAAGAATTTCACCATTTTCACACTTCAACTCAATGAATTTCTTTCTACAATTCACTATCACATCATGTGTAGTCAACCAATCCATACCAAGAATCACATCAAACTCATCAAATGGCAATAGCATGAGATCGGTAGAAAAAACAGAACCTCTAATCATCAAAGGACAATTTCTACATACTTTATCTACTAATACATGCTTGCCTAATGGGTTCGATACTTTAATCACAAATTTCAGTAGATTCTATAGGCATACTTATACTAGACATCAATTTCATACAAACATAAGAATGAGTCGAACCCGGATCAATCAGAGCCATGACATTAATATTATGTAGAGAAAATGTACCCATAATCACATCGGGAGGATGCCTCTTTCGCGTGCCACGAATAGCATAAGTCCTGCAGGGGCTCTAGCATCCGGTCTCACACCGAATCTCTAAAGGTACCTCTCATTACTGCTCCTACTCTCGGTTGCCTCGGTGATCCGCCTCTAGTAGGAGCATTTCCGGATCTAGCACTCAGATTACTTCTTGGCTAGCCACTTACGGACATTCTCGTACAAAATGATCGGAGCACCACATTTATAGCAAACATTTTCGCCGCCCGACAAGGACCATAATGAAGTCTACCACACTTTGTGGACACCTCGATCTACCCCTGTCTCGACATTACCTACACTCGCAATCGAGGTGGTCCGAGCCTTCGGATCTTTAAATCTGCTACCTCTATTCTCGACTAGCTTGCCCCTGCCGAAAAGCTAGATCCGTAGAAAACTCTTTGGGCCTCTTGGATGTAGCTGAAATGACCTACTCATCTGTCTCTTCTTTGTATCTTGTGTCTCTGTCTCAACTTTACCTTTCTTTTTAACAACTCCTCCGCCTTACTGTGCTCTCTCAACTAAAATAACAAGCTCTTTTATTTCTAGAACACCCACTTGTGATCGGATATCATCATTTAACCCATCCTCAAACCTTTTACACATGATAGCCTCTGTGGACACACATTCTTGAGCATATTTATTGAGGCCGACAAATTCACGCTCATAATCGGTCACCGTCATATTGCCTTGTTTCAATTCCAGAATTCTTTTCTCTTCCGGTCAATAAACCTCGATGATGTACTTTTTTACGAAATTCCTCTGAAAGAAATCCCAAGTGACCCTCTCCTTTGGTACAACCGATATAAGTGTCTTCCACCAGTAGTAGGCTGAGTCTCTAAGAAGTGATACTACACATTTCATACATTCCTCGGGTGTACAAGATAATTCGTCAAAGACTCTGATAGTATTTTCTAACCAAAATTCTGCTCTTTCTGCATCATCATCTTTTGTTGCTCGAAACTCTTCTGCCCCTTGTTTCCTGATTCTATCAACTGGTGGCTTTTCTCTTATCACGGTACCTGTGACTGGGGAAGCTTGAGCTACATGGGTAGCCTGAGAATCATGAGGGGGTGGAGGTCTAACTGCCGGATTCGTACGAATGAACTCGGCAAACCAATCATTCAAAGCTTGGAAGAGAGCTTCTCGAGTCACTCCTCCCTGATCAACGGTTACTAGCCTATTCTCAGATGGCGCTACCCCTTCCGTGGGAGCAGGCGCATTACTTTCTACATCATCATCACCAGCTCACTCGGGATCCATTACTATAAAACAAAATATTTAAAAATCGTCAGGAGTCGTCACACTATCAAAATACAGGTATGGCATGTATAGCTAGACTTTTACTCACACTAACTGCTCAGAGAACCGACTAAACACTGCTCGACACCAATAAATGTAACACCCTTACCCGAGACTGTTGCCAAAATCGAGCACGAGGCATTACTAAACTTAATCTATCACTTAAATAGTTTTAAAATTGTTTATTTAAACTTTTCGGAATGTGCTGTCATTCTGCATTGTAGTCGCCTAAAAATTCATATCTTGAGTTCCGAAACTAAAAATTTAGATCCGTAAATTTTTCCTGAAACTAGACTCATATATCTATCCACTAATTGTTTTCTAGAATTTTTGACTTAGCCAATTAGTACAGTTTATTAGTTAAAGTTACCCCTATTTCAGAATTTGACTGCACAGACCTCTACTTACTACGAACCACTTTTCTCCCTATAAAAAATTAATATACCTATACCGTTTGTTTCTATTAAAACTAGATTAAATAAGGATTCTAACCATATAAATTACACCACCTAATTATTTTTTTACAATTTATGGTGAATTTCCAAAGTTGAAACAGGGGATCTAGAATTTTCTCTAACCCTGTTTCACTAAAACTCAGATATCTCATAAATTATAATACCTTTACCTGTTTTGCTTATTCCATAAGAAAATAGACATAATAAGCTTTAATTTAATATATTATTAATCTTAAAAATATGTTTATACAATTTTTAGTGATTTTTCAAAGTCACGTCATTTCTGTTATTTGAATCTGTTTTTAGGTTACTTTCACATTTTTCATAATTTTCATGTGATAACCACCATTCAATCATACATAGTAATAAACATGCATATCATCGGTCATTTTTATTAGCTAATCTCTAGCAAGTATTTACACATCATTCATTGTTCACATTATACTAAAAGTAGCTAAGTTTCTATACATGCCATACACAAAACAAAACGCCTAATTATACCGAGTTATTTCTTTGATAGTGTGATCGGCCTCCGACGTTTCCTTCGATCCCCGAGTGGCTAGATAAGTACTATAAGAAGAAGAAAATAAAGGGATTAAGCACTAGGCTTAGTAAGCTTACAAGCAATTAAATCACAACATTCAACATAATGGATAATTATGCATAATATCATCTAACATCATAAATTTCTTTACTTCTCAATTTCTATCTTCTTCTTTATTCCTTTACCTTCTTTCTTATCGACCTTTCCTTTTCATAAATATAATCTACTTTTCCTTTGCTGTTAATTCATCTGTATCTAACTCGTATCCCGACCCGTTGAACCACTCGGAATACTAAGGATATTAGGGTCGCGTTCGTCTATCGATATCTCGCAATGCCATGTCTTCGACATGGACTTACATGAATTATTCTGTCTCCAATGCCATATATATATAATATGGGCTTACATGGCTCATTCTGTCTCCAAAGCCATATATCGATATGGACTTACATGGCTCATTTCTATCCCTGTCCCCATCCTGTCAACCCTAATATCCTAACATTCCTAAGGTTCAAACGGGACTTCCTAATGCCTTTTTCTCTGTCACTTCGCCTTTAATTCGACTTTAAATATTCTCATAAAATAAGTATATAAATGCTAGAAATTGACAACAAGAATGTAAAATAAAATAATATTGCATTTATTTACTGTAAACCTATCTCGATACAAAATGTGACTAAACTTTATAATTTAGTCCTTTACTTTTTCTTTTCCCCGATCTACTCCCGAATTTCGCTCTTCTTGATCTATAATAGCAAATTTAACTTATTTAATATCAAAATTTATCAAAACAGTCCTTTACTCAAACTTTGCAAAAATTACATTTTTGCCCCTAAACTTTTGCATATTTACACTTTTTCCCCAAAGCTCGTAAATTAAAATTCAGCCTATTTTCTTATGTTTTATGACATGCTGGTCATTTTTCCCTTCTATGGCAGCATCAAATTCATACTCTAACATGCACTTATGACTATTAGGTATTTTTACCGGTTAAGTCCTTTTACTCGTTTTTGCTTAAAACCGAGTAGTACAAATTGTCTAACATAATTTAAAACCTCATATTCTATCATAAAACACCAAAATACACAAATTTCACCTATGGGTATTTTTCCAAATATGAACCCTAGGTTGACTTATTACTAGCATAAGCTTAATCGAGCTCAGGGACTCCAAAAACGTAAAGAACATTAAAAACGGGGCTTAGAATCACTTACTATGAAGCTTGAAAGTTGAAGAAACCCTAGCTATGGAGAGAGGTAAGATTCGGCTGGTACTTGAAGAAGATGATACAATTTTGTCATCTTTTTACCTTTTTATTAATGTTAATAACCAAATGACCAAAATGCCCCTCCTTACTAAACTTTCAAAAATTCCTTCCATGTCCTAATTTTTTTTTCCATGAACTTAAAATTGGTCAAATTTTATTTAAACCCTCCTAATTAATATTCCAAAGCAATTTCATACTAAAAACTTCTAGAATGCAAGTTTTGCAAATTATTCGATTTAGTCCCTAATCTCAACTTAAACACTTTATGCATAGAATTTCATCACGAAATTTTCACACAATCATGCAATTATATCATGAACCTCAAAATAATAATAAAATAAATTTTTCTACCTCGGATTTGTGGTTTCGCGACCACTATTCCGTTTAGGCCCTATTTCGGGATGTTATAAGTTTTGCCTAGTTGATTTTGTACTTCAGTTTTGAATTCCTTGAACTTTTCAAGGGCCTCAGATTTATGGCGCATGAGATAAACATACCCATATCTACTGAAATCATCAGTGAAAGTAATGAAGTAGTGAAATCCGCCTCTGGCTTGTGTATTTATTGGTCCACATACATCTGAATGTATTAAGCCCAATAAATCACTAGCTCGTTCATTTTTAACTGTAAAAGGAGATTTAGTCATTTTTCCTAATAAGTAAGATTCACATACTTCAAATTTTTGAAAAACAAATGAATCTAAGAGACCATCTTTATGGAGTTTGGATATGCGTTTCTCACTTATGTGGCCCAAACGACAATGCCAAAGATAAGTTTGATTTGAGTCATTTATTTTAGATCTTTTAGTATTTATGTTGTAAATAGGATTCATTTGATCTAAAATATAGAGGCCATTAATCAATTGTGCCGAACCATAGAAAGCATTATTGAGATAAAAGGAACAACAATTATTCTTAATTATTATCTCAAAACCAATTTTGTCTAAACAAGAAATTGAAATAATGTTTTTAGTCAAACTGGGCACAAAATAACAATCCTCTAAAATTAAACCAAGTCCACTAGACAAAGATAAAGTATATGTTCCCACAGCTAATGCAGCAACTCTTGCTCCATTTCTAACTCGCAGGTCCACTTCTCCTCTAGCCAAAGTCCTACTCCTTTGTAGTCACTGTACAGAAGTACAAATATGAGAACCACAACCAGTATCTAATACCCAAGAAGTAGTAGTTGATAAATTAATATCAATAACATAAATACCTGAAGCAGACGTTCCGCTTGCTTTGGCCTTCTTGATTTCCTCAAGATAGACGGGGCAGTTCCGCTTCCAATGTCCAGTCACACCACAATGAAAATAGTTTCCTTCCTTAGACACCCCACCTTTAGGTTTCAGTGTAGCCTTTCCCTTTCCAAGATTGGGCTTACCTTTGCCTTTGGGCTTTGTCGGGACTTTAGCCTTTCCCTTGCCCTTGTTGTTACAGACCATCAGTATGGGCTTGCGTCCAACCTTTTTCATGTTGCCTTCAGCAGTTCATAACATACTGAGCAACTGTGGCAGAGTCTTGTCAATTTCATTCATATTGAAATTGAGGACAAACTGGCTGTAACTATCCGGCAACGATTGCAGAATAACATCAGTGGCCAATTCTTGGCTCAATGGAAACCCAAGCTTAGATAGGCTTTCAATATAACCAATCATTTTAAGAACATGAGGTCCTACTGGGCTTCCTTCAGCCAGCTTACATTGGAATAGGGCCTTAGAGATATCGAACCTCTCTTGCTTTGCTTGCCCTTGATATAGTTCTTTCAGGTGCTCGATCATATCATAAGCAACCATATCCTTATGTTACTTTTGAAGCTCAGGATTCATAGTGGCAAGCATAAGACATCCAACGTCTACCATTTTATCTAGATGCTTCTTGTAAGCATCTTTATCAGCCCTCGAGGCATTAGCCGGTGGTTCATCAAGAAGTGGTTTTTCAATGACATATAATTTTCGTTCTTGTTTGAGGACAATCCTCAAGTTACGGAACTAGTCAAGAAAATTCAAACCATTCAATTTTTCCTTCTCAAGGATCGATTGTAATGAGAGTGTATTAGTGTTTGCAGCCATAATATATCTACAACAATAAATTATGCGTGTGAATAAATTTACCAAGTTTATATCAATCATTAAAAGGACTTTATTAAATGATGTTCCCACTATTTTATTTCAAAATTAATAACCCTCATATATTAATTTCGGAAAGACTTTCTTGAAAGTATTTCTAATGGGTTAAGGATCCATATTTCATCTCCTCTTAAGGCAGCTTTGGCTTTACTCTCAAGATTATGGTTATTTAGGTAAGCAACACTTGCTAATTACATCATATGTAATTCCTACAATTTGGTGAAAAACTCTCGTTCTAATCATCTTATGATTTATCCAAATTACTTGCCTCTAGGTTTCTAATCATATTAGAGTAACCTAGTTAAGTCATTAACCAATTTTTAACCGGCGAAAATCACTTGTTTATTCTTCGCGTTTAACCAAGATAAATACTAGTACTTCACTTTGGCAAAATCTACATAGTATTGATCGAGGCCTTAACGAGGGCATAAATTGGAAGGCCATGTTGACTTAATATTTTAATAGAGGGATTTTATTAGAGTGTTACATCTCACCAATTATGGTCTACTTTAGTCCATTTAATCTTTTAATTGATCTCATCAATTAATGGGGTTTATTATTACCAAATTTGCATGCTTTAGACATCCATAGCATTTCATACATGAATAAGTAAAGCAATAAATAAATGCAATAGTTATAGCCCATAAACTATGGTGGTTCAACCCAAGCCAATGGAAGAACCAAAAGGGAACCTAAAGGTGTAAGCCGTTTCACAAGATGTCGATCCACACTAGTCGGCCCATCTTCCTTCTCGTCTAGTCCACAGCAACTTTTACAAATTACAAAATTCAGAAACTCGTTTTACGTACGAGGGAGTAAGATGAGAAGAGAAATACAGAAGAATAGTAGTAAGGCACGACACGCAAGCCGTATTTATAAAATTACAACCTTTTATCAAATGGGTCATCGGGCTATAACTATGCATTTCAAACACCGTGCATTTCAAAAAATAGCATACTTTATACAACATTTTACTAACTGAATTATAAAATATCCTTTCAACCTTTTATGGCCTATTAAGTTTATTATTACAAAACATACTGGAAGATGATGGGGATCTCGCTTGCATGCAGTATGGACTGTAAAAGTGCGGAAGTACTGAATCATGAAACCCAGTCAAATGAAACCTCACGATTTGATAAAATCATGTTTTTAGGATTTTAATCCTTGAGGTTTCATATCGGAACAACCCTTGTTCCACTGGCCAGTAATCTGTTACTGGAAATTGTAAATGCCACCCCTGCTTCATCACAAATTTCTTAAATTTAACAGTAAAAACATAAAACCGAATGGCCATAACATCATGATTAACATTTAATCACTTATCGAAAGGAACAATTATCAGATTTTATTTAAACGATTTAAACATGAATAATATAATAAAATTAAAACATGCATCTCATACAATTGCATCATCCAAGTATTTAACCCTGAGTCCGTATTAGACAAGTGGCTCTAATACCACTGTTGGAACACCGGTGCCTCCAAGGCGCAGCGAAAAATTTTAAAAAAAATTCCGGCGATCCAAACCAATGATCCATGTGTAAGGAACGAATCGGGGTGATAAAAGGTTTTGAAATTATCAAAACTTCAATCTGAGTAGACAGCGACGCTTAGGCAATAGGAATGCTGAACCAGTATCAAACAAAGCCGCAACCCTTTCCGATGTCAGCCTCTACGTAGTCCACCCGATTGACAATGAACGGTAGAAATCCCAGAAAACTATTTTCAGAGAGTATTTTGCTAACTGGCTGCTAGACCACTTTGCATATTTTCAGGCTAGTTTTTATATCTCCTTTTTAGGGTTTTTACCCTTGCTATATATAACTCCCTTTTAATTGGTATATGTCGAGACCATTTTTAAAGTGGGTTTTGGAAAATGAGAATCGACTTTAAGAAAAATGAAAACGGGAGTCGCCACTAATCTTTTTTGGTGTGATTGGATCACCAATAAAATATTTAAAATCGTTAGTTTTGGTCTACGAAATTAAGAAAACAGGTTCGGGAGTCGGTTACGAACGAGGAAGGGCTGGGACCCTCGTAACGCCTAAAAATTGGTACCTAATTGATTATCAAGTGTCTTTGATGTCAGAAATTTGAAAGTTTTAAGATGCAATCCTCTTTTAATATTTTGATTTTGAAGATTAGGGTTCACTTGTATTAAATGAATCAAAATATTACATCCAATAAGTTAGGACACAATATTTTAAGATATTTGACGCTAAGTTAGCCTTTTTGGAAATCCTTATCTTGAAACGACAAAACGCTATATCCAGTAAGTTAGGACACAACGCCTTGAAATTCTGAGATAGTTGCTTGCACTTTGAAAACCTTAAAAGCTTAGAAGGGTGCTTGATTATTTGAACTTAACGAGAAAAGTTGCAACCCAATAAGTTAGGGCATTACTTTTATCGAAATTTCCAAACACCAACCTTTATTTTTATAAAACTTTTAAATATTGCTTTAAATTACCTTTTAGAGTGACAATTTTGTATTACAAAACATAGATATTCAAATAGCGCATATTACAAAGTATTACAACATTTTATACAAATGCAATCACTATATAGAGGGTAAAACAAAATAATAAAAATAATCATGCTAAGCAAATGGGAATATACCCAAAAGAAAACATAATAAACGCTCTAATTATACAATATATATATATATATATCATAAATAAAACATTGAATAATATATAAAAAAAATGGTAAAATATTAATGTGTAAAATATGTATGAGTAAAAATAGATGACATGCATAAAAAATGAATAAATAGAATTTATAAAATATAAAATATACAATCCAATAATTTAATGTACACATGAATGGATTAATAAATGAAATGATGCATATAATACAATATATCAATGTACATATATATAAAAATATGCATTTGAAAATAAACTATAAAAGTTTGAGATATTACATAGCTTATACATGCAATGAGATAATTATACTAAAGCGAAAATAGACTAATACATAACATTAGTGAATATAGAATAAACCATAACAAATTGTAACATATAAGAACCTAGAAGTGAATACAAAATCATAATAAAATAAAGACAAAATAACAATAGAAAAGGAATGGGGTATTTTAAATCTCAAATCGATGTTATAATAACAAAGGGTAAAAGGAAAACAATTTTAAGATAAGTATATAAAAATGTATTTTAAATAAAAACTTAAGGTTTTTTAAAAATGTATAATAATTTAAACATAATTTTATAAAACACGATATATCTATTTAAAAAATGAACAATACAAAATTTAATAAATAAAAAAATATACAATGTGCAAATTTTAAAACAATACATAATAGATAATAAAATATATGTGTAACAAAATAATTAAAAAAAATTTAATAAAAAGATAATAATAAAAACTAAGTTAAAATACAAATAATAAAAGGAAGGATTAAATATAAATCTTTACAGAATTTTAGGGATAATTTAAAGAAATTTAAAAAAATGAATTTGGGATCTTTTTGAAACGCATTTTAAAGACGGGGGGCTTATTGAGAAACTTCCCTATTCTGAAAATGGCAGCGTTCTGTCTCTTGCATTTAGATGGACTAAGGGATCGAATTGAAACCAAAACCTTATTACCGGGCTAAATTTAAAAAACAAGAAAATGTTTAAGGACATAATTACAAGAATCCAAAAATGCGGAAGGGCCTAAATGGAAATTATCCCTTTTAACAGAAACACACGAATCCTCCCCGGGTCGGGTTACACGTGTGCGGGTTGTCCTTTAAACGGTACCGTTTTAGGGCTATTAAAATTAGCCCTAAACGGCGTAGTTTCGGGAAGGCATAAAAGTTGATTTTTTAAAGAAAAATTTCATTCTTTCACTTCTCCTCAAAGAAAATCTGAAAACCCTCCCTTTTTCCTCTCTGGCCAAGCGAACTCCGGCCGACCCCCGAGGGTTACTCCGTCGCACGCGCCACCGTATGCGCCACCGCTCGCGGCGGTCAGAAGGCCAAAAGACTTCCTTTTTTCCAGGCGTTTCACAGGTAGCCCCTGTCCTTCTTTATTTTTTTGAAATATTTTATGTATATATATATAAAATATTCAAATGCTTCGATACTGGAAAATAAAAAAAAAGAAATAAAAGATACAAAAATATATCAAAACGAGAATCACCTTTATTCTGTGATTAAAAATGTTCTTTTATTGGATATATGTGTGTATTTCTTCCCTTTTTTAAAAGAAAAGACCCCCCTCTTTTACTGTTTTTACACCCATTTATACTGTTTACAAATGAATCAAAAAAAAATAAACCCCGATTCTGATTTTGATCTTATTGGTTGATTGTTTGCTTCTTTCCTTTTCTTGCAGGTCAATGGCACGATCTCTGGCGGTGGGGTGCAATCCATGCGCTGTTTGAGGCGTGACATGGGGCCGTGTTGTTTGCTGCGGCGCGAGGAGAGGGCTAGGGTTTCTAACCCTAGCCGAATGCTTTTAAACCTTGGGCCTCTGAGAATTTGTGTCTGTAATGGGCAGAGGTGATTTAGATCTGTTTGGTCGAGTTAGGTATTGGGTTTGTGTATTTGGGCTACGGGACTGCTTTGGGGTTTTGGATGGTAACAGTGGGCCTGCTGGGTGTAATGGGTCTGTTGGGTTTAGGCTAAATGGGTCTATTGTTTTTTTACATTTGTAAAAGGACTGTTAAAAAAACTTTTATTATTATTCTTTTTTTTGATAATTTGGACTATGCCTTGGCTTCCAATGGGCCGGGCAAAATTGAGGTATTACAGTATATATTTATAACGAATTTTAATTCATTAAAATTAATCCGTACATAATAATTATCATTCAAATAAATATAATAATGTTTAACCGAAAAATTATAATTACATTAATTATAATAAAGATTTCGGTAAACTATATTTATTTAAACTTATATACGAACTAAATTCATATATCAATAAAATTATGTTTTGATTATGTGTACAACATCCTTGTACATATAGTATGTTCAACAATTTGATTGCCCAATTAAAATAATTCTATAATTAATTTAATTCATGTGACAACCAAGCAATATACCAACTATGTTTTACCTCGTTCATTTCAACCATAGGGTGTGACCCTATAGGTTCTTGTAACGTTAGCAATAATATTAGAACGATTCTAATGTTACAAACAATGAGTGGCATCTAGCAATGCATCAATCCTACCTAAGTTACAAGAAGTCATGATTCGACATAACCTTTTGTGATTAACCTTTCATGCATTAATCCTTAAGTCCTATATCTTTGGAATGGACACAAGTCATGGAATAGTCACACTTGCATAGTCCATCCCATGTTTCTTGATACCTTGAGTAGACTATGATACACAAATAAGTATGGCATCTCATATCAACTTATTTGAGCATGGCCATGCATTTCTAGCCTCACTCAATCAAGTGGCCTGAGATATTACTCCCATTATGTAGGAGGGACTTATCCTATATTGATCAACTATATCCCTCAACATAGATTGTGTTATATCCAACATCAGTCTTTATAGAACAACCAGTTACGGTGTTTGTTTGACTGTATCAAAATATACAACTCACGATGTTAGGATAAAGATGATCTCAAGTATGAGGATCATATAGATATTAATCACTATGAGTAATGTTGTGACAATTACATAATAATCCAAGAAACATACTCATAGTGGGTCAGTCCAATATGTTGTTCTCTAACACACATATTCATGCATTGATTCTGACAGTCCATATCAATGACAACTCTTTATCATCAATCAACAACATGTTAGTCTTAATGCATTATTATTGTCCTAGCCAACAACAATACTTGACTAAGGATCTTTTAAGAATAATTATATTATTCTCAGGACATTATTATAAAACAGTTTATTTATGCACACAGAAAAGAAACTGGAATAATAATGGCAACGCCTTATATTAATAAACATGATAAACCAAGTATGTTATTACAACCATATCGTGATTGATCTTTCGGCATACTCTTACAAGGACACGGGCTAGGACACAGTCGTGTGCCTCACATCGAATGCCTACACGGCCTGAGACATGGACATGTCATTTGGCAGTGTAAGCCACACGGCCTACTCACACGGGCGTGTGACCCTTGTATTAAAGAAAAATATTTAAATTTTGCAAAGAATTCTCTGAGATCCTGATTTAGTCCTGACTTGATTCTAATGTTTAAATTGGGCCTTGAAGGTCTATTCAAGGGACAATATGATCAGTTTCAGATATGAATAGTAAATGACATGAATTACATGAAATTATTCTGTAAACTCTGGTAATGCTCCGTATCCCTGTTCTGGCAACGTATACGGGTTAGGGGTGTTATATTTATTGGTATCAGAACTACAATTTAGGTGATTCTCAAACTAAACTTGGCGTGTACGAGTCTAGATATACATGTCATTATATAACCTGTGGTAGTGTGATATCTCCTAATCATTTTGAAATATGTTTTCATAGAGCAATGACATCCAACCGAGCCAACTTTGATGAAGTTGAAAGTAACGCACAAGCCACCGTTCACGGAGCAACGCCAAGTGGTTCAAGACCCATATCTGAGGGCCGAGGAGGAGAAGCCAATGAAGCTTTCTTCCAAATAATGAGTGAGCGATTTATTGTGTTCATACGGACGAACTCGGAAACTCAATGACCTCCACCCCCACTTATTCATCAATTGATTCTTGTTGTTCCTCAAGGCTTGGAAATAGTACGAGCTAATAAGCCACCGGTCGAAAAAATTCGAAAATAGGGGGATGAAGAATTTTGAGCTACAGTCGATGATGATCCTGAGAGAGCTGAGTTTTAGTTAGAGAATATTATCAGAGTTTTTAATGAGTTGTCTTGTACACCAATTGAATGTGTAAAGTGTGCAATATTTTTACTAAAGGATTCGGCTTACCAGTGGTGGAACACGTTAACTTCTGTCGTACCGAGAGATCAAATCACTTGGGAATTCTTTCAAAATGAGTTCTGAAAGAAATATATAAGTCAAAGATTCCTTGGCCAAAAGCGTAAAGAATTCCTCGAGCTTAAGCAGGGCCGTATGACAATGTCTGAGTATGAACGAGAGTTTGTTTGATTAAGTAATATGACCAAGAGTGTATTCCGACCTAGATTACATTGTGTAAGCGGTTTGAAGATGGATTAAACGAGGATATAAAGCTTTTAGTTAGGATCCTTGAGCTAAAAGAATTCATTATTTTAGTTGACAGGGCACATAAAGCTAAGGAGCTTAGCAAAGAGAAAAGAAAAACGGATTTTGAAGCTAGAGATTCAAGAAAAAGGTCAACCGAAAAGTCATATCAGTCACAGTCAAAGAGATCAAAGGAATACCATAGTTGCCCGATTGCTTCAGTGGGTTATCCTGATAGAAACCAAGGCAAACATTAAGCAGGTTCTAAGATGCAAGCTACACCTGTGGCTAGTGTAGGTAGTGTTAAGGATAGTAAACCTAATTATCAACTGTGTGGATGTCGACATTTTAGCGAGTACAAAGCCAAAGATGGGGCGTGCTTCAAGTGTGGTTCATTTAAGCATTTTATCCATGATTGCCCATAAATATCTGAGAAAGAAAAGGTTCAAAATGTGTAACCCAGTAACTTTGCCATCAGGGGTAGACCACCTCACAACCTTGGAAACACGAGTGGTAGCTGTGATGGAACAAAAGACACTATTATAAGGTCTAAAGCACAAGCACCAGCTAGGGCTTACACTATTCGTGCACGAGAGGAAGCTTTTGCGCCAGATGTTATTAAATGTACTTTCTCTATTTTGTGTACTAATATGATTGCTTTGATTGATCCAAGGTCAACCCATTCGTATGTATGCACAAATTTAGTGTCTAGTAAGAATTTACTTAGTGAGTCCACTAAATTCTTGGTTAAAGTGTCGAACCCCTAGGTCAACATGTATTAGTTGATAAAGTTTTCAAGAAATGTTCGATAATAACCCGGGGTTACAGTTTTCTAGTTGATTTGATACTATTGCCATTCAACGAGTTTGATGTGATTTTGGGCATGGACTGGTTAACTCTTCATGATGCTGTTGTAAACTGTAGATGAAATCTTATTATATTGAAATGTCAGAATAGTGAGGCACTTCTTATTGAATTAGATGGTGTGAGTGGGTTGTCTATGGTTATTTCAACTATGTTAGTTTAGAAATATGTAAGAAAAGGTTGCAATGCTTACCTTGCATATGTGTTGGATACTAAAGTGTATTAATCGAAGCTTGAATTAGTGTCGGTGGTTTGCGAGTGTCCTAATGTGTTTCCAGAGGAGTTACCTGGATTACTGCAAACCAGAGAAGTTGAGTTTGCTATTGAACTAGTACTGGAAACATCACCGATCTCGATAGCACTGTACAGAATAGATCTTACTGAGTTAAAAGAGTTGAGAGCACAGTTGGAAGAATTGACAGATAGGGGTTTTGCTCGATCTAACTTTTCACCTTTAGGTGCACCAGTTTTGTTCGTTAAGAAAAAGGATGGATCGGTGAAATTGTGTATTGACTACCGTCAATTTAACAAGTTTAAAATCAAGAACAAATACCCACTGACTCAAATTGACGATCTAGTCGATCAAGTGAAAGGAGCCACAATATTATCAAAGATTGATCTTTATTCTGGCTATAATCAGCTTCGAGTGAAATATTTGGATGTGCCAAAAACTACATTCAAAACTAGGTATAGAGACTATGAATTTCTTGTGATGTCGTTTGGTTTAACTAATGCACCTGTAGTATTTATGGACTTGATGAACATAATTTTCAGACCATATTTAGACAGATTTTTCGTTCTATTTATTAACGACATTCTGATATATTCACGAGACGAGTTTGAGCATGCTGAGCACTTGAGAATTGTGTTGCAAACCCTACGAGATAAACAACTGTTTGCTAAATTTAGCAAATGTGAGTTTTGGCTCCAAAAAGTTGGTTTTCTGGGACATATAGTATCGACTGATGGCATCAGAGTTTATCCGATTAAAATTTTAGCAGTTGTCGACTGGAAACCTCCGAGAAACGTATCTAAAGTTTGAAGTTTCCTGAGGTTAGCCGATTATTATAGAAGATTCGTCAAAAGGATTCTCGATGATAACTACACCAATGACGAGACTATTACAGAAAGATGTAAAGTTTGAATGGTCTGAGAAATGTTAGCAAAGTTTCAATCAGTTAAAAGTACTATTGACCGAGGCATCAGTTTTGGTTCAGCCTGAATCGGGTAAAGAATTTGTGATTTTTAGCGATGCATCTCTAAACGGTTTAGGCTGTATTTTGATGCAGAAAGGTAAAGTGATAGCTTATGATTCCAGACAGTTAAAATCACACGAAAAGAATTATCTGCCACTTGACCAAGAGTTGGCAGCTATCATATTTGCGTTGAAACTTTGGTGACACCATTTGCTTGGTGAAAAATGTCATATTTTTACTGATCATAAGATTTTGAAGTATCTAATGTAACAGAAAGATTTGAATCTGAGACATCACAGATGTTTCAAGCTATTAAAAGATTATGAGTTGATCTTTGATTATCATTCGAGAAAAGCAAACGTAGTTGCTGATGCTTTGAGTAGAAAGTCCTTATTTGCTCTGCGAACGATGAATACGCGAATGACATTATCTGAAAATAGCTCGATCTTAGCCAATTTGAAAGCTAGACCGATGTTTTTATAACAGATCTATGAAGCTCAAAAGTGTGATGACAAGTTGCTAGCTAAACGAGCACAGAATGAGTCGACTTCTGATACAGAATTTCAGATAGGACTCAATGATTGTTTATTGTTCAGAGGTAGAATTTGTGTACCGAAGAATCTAGAGCTCATTTAGAAAATCTTACACGAAGCTCATAATGGTAGTTTTTCTGTTCATTTGTGAAGTAATAACATGTATGGTGATTTGAAACAGATATACTGGTGGTGGGGACTGAAACGCAAAATTTCTAACTTTTTAACTAGGTGTTTAGTATGTCAGCAAGTAAAAGCTGAACATCAGGTACCTTCGGGATTGTTGTAACCAGTGATGATACCGGAGCGGAAATAGGATCAAGTTACTATGGACTTCGTATCAGGTTTACCCTTATCTCTAAGAAAGAAATATGCAATTTGGGTTGTTGTTGATCGTTTGACGAAGTCTGCACATTTTATTCTGATACGTATGGATTACTCCTTTAAGAGATTAGCTAAATTATACATTTTTAAGATTGTCAAGTTGCACGAGGTACTAGTTTCCATCATTTCGGATAGAGATCCGCGGTTTACGTTATGATTCTGGAAAAGTTACAGGAAGCTCTTGGTATGTGGTTGCATTTTAGCACTGCATTTCATCCTCAGACCGATGGTCAATCTAAGCGAGTAATTTAGATACTCGAGGATATGCTTCGTTGTTGCATATTAGAGTTCAAAGGTAGCTGGGAGAAATATTTGTCATTAGTTGAATTCGCGTATAGCAACAATTTTTAATCAAGCATTAAGATGACACTGTATGAGGCTTCGTATGTTTGTAAGTGCCAAACTCCGTTATACTGCACCGAGCTTATTGAGAAAAAGATACACGGGGTTGATTTGATTTGCAAGACTGAAGAAAAAGTGAAAGTGATCCGAGATAGTTTGAAACCAGCTTCAGATCGTCAGAAATTGTATGTGGATCTTAAGCGTAAAGACATTGAATTTCGAGTCAGTAATAGAGTATTCTTGAAAGTATCGCCCTAGAAGAAAGTTCTACGGTTCGGTCGCAAAGGAAAGTTAAATCCGCAATTTATAGGGCTGTTTGAGATTACTGAAAGGTTCAAACTTATTGAGTATCAATTAGATTTACCGTCAAAACTAGAAAGGATTCATAATGTCTTTCACATATCTATGGTATTGATCTGACCCTTCCCATGTTATCTCCCTGACAGATGTTGAGATTCAGCCTGATATGTTGTACAGTGAGGAACATATCAGAATTTTAGAATGAGATTTGAAAGAATTAAAAAATAAGAACATAGATTTAGTAAAAGTTCTCTGGCAACGACATGGGATAGAGGAAGACACCTTGGAACTTGAGGAAGCTATGAGAAAGCAATATCGAACCTCTTTTCTAGTAAGATTTTCGGGGACGAAAATTCCTTTAGGGGGAGAGTTGTAACAGCCCATTTTTAGTGAAATCAGAACGGTGGTTTCGAGATCAAAAATCCGATGTGAGAGTATTTATTATTATTTTAATGTCTACAGTATGTTAGTAGTATCGTATCAAAATTTCATTAGGAAATTTTACCGTTTGCATGCTTAATTCGATAAAAAAGACTAAATCGCAAAAGGTTCAAAATTTGAGTTCTAGAAGCTAAAGGGATTTAATAGCTATGAAATTAAATGGTTAGAGAGTTTATGTTGTAAATAAACCATTGTTTTATTAAGTGGACTCTAATGGACATCTTTTAATGATTTTTACAGTAAATGGTAATGGTTACTTTAGTAATTTTATAAATAAATTAAAACAAAAATAAGAAAAGATGGTATCATCTTCTCTAATGCATCATCCACAGAAATTTTAAGAGGAAAAAATCCATTAGAGAAGATTGCATATTCTGCCAAGCTTCCAAAGCTTGCATGATCAAGATAAGCCACGTATGGCTATAGATCGAGGCAAAGAAAAAGCTTCGAATTAGTCGACTTCATTTCATATGTTTATCGTTGAGGTAAGTTCGTACGTTTAAGTTATGTTTTCATGCTTTGACAAGTTCGAAATTTATGTCCGTTTGATTTGAAAACTTCAGTAATGCTTTGTAACCCTATTCTGGCAACGGATGCGGGTTAGGAGTGTTACAAGAGCCAACTCATCCATAATATCCTTGAAATCATTCATCTGTAATCAAGCCTTACTACACCTACCATCTTTCTCAGCATCATTTAAAATAGCATTAAAATCTCCGCCGACCACCCAATCCTCTCTAACTGAGCCACCAACCGTTCTTAATATATCCCACGTACTGCTTCCAAGATTAGGATTTGCATTACCATAAAAGCCAGTAAATCTAACATTTTTATTATTCTCATGTCGAACCAGGGAATCTATATGGAACTTGGAGTAGTTTTGAATGGTAACACCAACCCCTTCCCTCCACATCAATGCGAGACCCCCATTTCTACTCTTGGAATTCACGGCCAATCCATTTTGCATCCTGCACTTATTTTGAACATGATAGAAATAATTAGCATTCATCTTTGTTTCACTATGGAAAATAATGTCAGAGTTGTTAGCAACTAGGAGTTGCTTAAGCTCCCGAACTGTCGCGGAGTTCCCCAACCCACAACAGTTCCAACATAGGAACTTAATTGATCTTGGTGGGGCTGGTTGCCAGTCACTGCCTTTAAAGGTGATAATCCATCCAAAAGCTTTCTACGAACGGTTCTATTAGGGGCTCTATTCAGTCAACTCTCCACTGCTACCTCTTGCCCTCTTTCTTTTGTTCCTCATTTTCCCACAACCTTTACGAGACAACTTTGTGGGGGCGTTTTTCCTTTGGTGAACTCGATCGCAATTCTTCTTCAATTTGTTTAGTTTTTTCTTTTCCCTTTGGTTTGACAGATTCGTTAATCTCTTCATTTCCTTGTGTCTCCCCATTCAATTCACTTTCCATAGCTTTTTTTTAGCTAAATGACTTCTACCCCATTTTTCCAGTAGCCCTAATTCTGATTTGGCATTCCTATATGTGCTCTGAGCCAGTTTCCATATTGGAAACTAGTATTGTTGGATTTGCTTAGGTCAACCTTCTTATCGCACTTCTAAGTTGAGTAACTTATAAGACTGCAACTGTAACAGAAAATAGGCGATCTTTCGTATTTTATGGCACAAACATACACAGCACCCTCACTGTTCACAAACTAAACCACCCTACGCAAAGGTTTGAAAATATCTATTATGACCCTAAGTCGAAAGTACTCTGTCCATCCACCTTCTCTGTCATGCCAGCCGGTGGCAATAACTTCCTCAATAGCACTACCCACATCCATAGCAACTTGTGTGTCCATGTATTCCAGGGGTATACTAAAAATTCTTCCCCAGAATGGAGTTAAGTTGAAAGCGTAGGACTCCACTTCTTGTTCTTTAACATAGGGTAACATAGCGAATAAAAACTGGTCAAACAACCAAGGGGAAAGATTCAGAATCCTCTTCCTATCTTCCACATTGCCGAGCTTTACCAAGAAAACACCTTCTTTTAGGGCCACAAAGTTAACCTCCTCTTTAGTGAACCAGAGTGACTTAAACATCCAATACATCGCTTCTCGATTGACCTTTTCTATGGACATTATTTTCCGTATAGCCCAAGCCTCAAAACCCTGGGAATTGATGGATCCTAGTTTTGTGCTAATAACCTTTGTGGCTTCTTCCTCCGAGAAGTTCAACTTTTCCAATAGTTTGTTAATATCCTTTGCCGTTCTGGCACCCAAGATTGCACCCAAGAAAGGGTGGTGAATCACGATCCGGGCCAAAAGCTCGAGAGCAACCACTAATGATCTAAAAACTCTACAAAGGAAGAAAACAAGAAACAAAAACAGCAGCAGCCAGAAATACCCAGAAATAGTAGAGTTGAAAGAAACTAGACAACCAAGGAAACACCAAACAAAAGAAAATTGTGGACTAGGTAGGTAAAGATGAAGCAACAAGATAACGAAAACCGGAATCCCCACAAAATCGTAGTCAAGAAGTCAAGATGCATCGAAATATACCCAAAAGACCTATGAATACCCCAGCCAACTCTTCCAACCACTAAAACATGAGGAAAACACAAAACACCAATCCACAGCCAGTCGAAACACAAGCAAAAAAATGAGAACGATGATAAAATATGCGTAAAAACCAAACCCTAACAAAGCTTAAAACACAAGAAAAACTAAAAGACCTAATTTAGTAACAAGAAAGAAAATAAATGCTTTCTATGAAAATAGTAAAATAATGCACTTATTTAATAGTTTTGTAGAAAAGTCAAAGGGATACATGCCATTAATGGCAAACCATGCAAAAAAAAGACAAAGAAATATGCAAGTTAAACTTAAAAATCCATACAAGACCTACGCATTTTTATGGGTTTTTTACCTAAATAATATTAAAAATATATATCTATACTGAAATGACATATTCTAAAAATTATGTACCAAAATGGTACATTCAAAGGGAGGAGGGTGGTGCATAGGCAGCACCACCTTGATATTTTGACATAATTTAGTTAAAAAAATAAAATAAAATTTTAGTAGTGGTGCCAAAGTGTTAGGCAGCACCACTTTTACCTAGGTATAAAAATACGGAAGGGGGTATGGTACCTATCTGATAGGCGGCACTAGTGTCGCCTATCCCCCACTCCCCATCTGGCTCAATTTATTTTTAATGTTGATTGAAGTAAAAAAGCCTATTTATGTTATGTACAAAGAATGTTTTATTTTTTTATGTAATTTATTTGTGTATTTTAGGTTGATTAGATTTAACTTTTTATGTAATTTATTTGGCATGTTATTTTTATTATTTTTTATGTAGGTAAAAGGTGAAACCATTGATATGGAATTTGGAATTTATGAGATAAATTAGGTATTAGTTTATATGTTCTAATTTTTTAAGATTTTATAATTGAGAATAAGAGTTTATATTTTTAAATTTTATTTTATGTTTTTTATAAATATTATAAATGAAATTTCTTTTGAAGTTCTATGCAAAAAATATATATATATATATTTTTTTGACAATAATTAAGTTGGCATGTTGTTATTATTATTATTATTATTATTATTATTATTATATATATTATATTTTAAACTAATACATTTTACTTATTATATTTTTAAAATAATAATAAAAATATTTGTATTTATTATGTATCATTTATGTTATGTTTTTGTTATATTTTTTTATTGGCATGTTATTTTTATTATTTTAATATAAATTTTTTATTTTTATGTAGGTAAAAGATATATACATTTTAAACTGATACTTTAAAATTGAGCCGGATTGGGAGTGGGGGGAAATGCTAGGTGTGCCGCCTATCAGATAGGCACCACCAATGCCATCTATCAGATAGGGGTCGCTAGTGCCACCTATCAGATAGGCACCATACCCCATTTCGTATTTTTATACCTGGACAAAAGTGGTGCCACCTATTACTTTGGCACCACTACTAAAATATTATTTATTTATTTTAACTAAATTATGTCAGAATACCAGGGTGGTGCCGTCTATGCACCACCCTCCACCCATTTGAATATACCATTTTAACACATAATTTTTAGAACATGTCATTTCAATATATATATATTTAATATTATTTAGGGAAAAACCCCTATTTTTATGAAACAGAGAAAAAAATGGCATAGAAACAACAAAACCTTTACAAGAACGTCTTTCTTTCCCATCGAACAGGACCTAAATTAGCCTAGGAAGTTCATGGCTAGCCACGTACACCATGATCGTACTTCCTCAAGTGACACGCCACCATACCAAAATTAAAGCCTCATCGATTGTAGGGACAACCCACCACACTCAACCATCTGATTATTCTTTTAAAAAGAATAAAGGTGGACGCCACACTTAGCAAACCAGGAACAAAATGCTATACAATCTTGGAGAAAAAATCAAAAACATGCTACCATTAGGCAACATTCTTTTTTTTTCTGAACAAAAAACGACCACAAGAATCAGAACTCTTATTAAGTAGCAATATTAATAACAACATTATGGATTTCCATAGGGTAATCCATATCGAAAAACCAAGTTTTTATTTCACTACGCACTTTAGAACATATAAAATCTGCTACAGTATTACAAGACCAATTTGTCCAAATTAAATCGGCAGACTTGAAATTGCTAAAAGCTTGTTTACACTCCTTAGTCCTCGCGCCAACGATCGTGACATCTGTACCAAGTTTGCGCATTTTGTTCATGAGGCCAGCGTGGTTGGTTTCAAAAAGCACCATGCTATTAATATTGAGCGACACGCTAGCTCAATGCTTCTCTCAAATGCAATACACTTTGCCTCATGCACTGACACCCTATTATTTATGAAACCCCCATCACCCCCAACACAAAACCATCAACGTCCTGAATGATCACGCATACCCCATTTTTTTGACCTCAACTGTAGGATCGAAATTTATTTTGACAAAGCCCTTGGGAGGTTTTTCCCACTTCTTAATAATAACGTTTTGAGAAAGCAAAGGTTCATTCAGAATATTAAAGATGTGAAAGTCTTTGTTGAGATTGCTAGCTCTATCCCAAATACTCTGCGCCTTATCATCTTTACCCCTAATCATAAAGTTATTTCTACTATTCCAACAATTCCATAATGTTGTTATCAAGTCGACCATTGCTCTCTTGTCAAGAGTTCTCATCATGTCTTTGTAACACCCCAACCCATGTCCGTCGCCAGAAGAGTTACGGAGTGTTACTAAAATAATTCATGAGCGAACAGTTGAACAAAAATATAATAGTGAATAATCATTTGTCGATCTTTGCAATTAGACAAAACCGAGTTTACAAGGTATTAATTTAACATGTATAAACAATTTCATAACCTATACGTACATGTGATGTACAGCGTGCCTTGC
This sequence comes from Gossypium anomalum, assembly GCA_025698475.1. Lineage (NCBI taxonomy): Eukaryota > Viridiplantae > Streptophyta > Magnoliopsida > Malvales > Malvaceae > Gossypium > Gossypium anomalum. Next base: position 22,628,407 of record CM046960.1, on the reverse strand, counting down.
ACTCATATATATACATCATAAAAGAGGATCACTAATCATTTGAGGGTTTGCCATAATAGTCGAATGCATAACTAATTTGGAATACGTATTGTATTTTAGCTCATAAAAAAAAATATATATAACAGATTCCATAAGCCTAACTTTGACCTATTAACCTCATAAATTTAAAACACCTGTTTAGTATCCATTCACTTCATCAAAAGAGTTGTACTATAAAGCTAACATAGCCATTTTGAAATATTAAAGGTTAAACCATATTCGTATGGCCATGATTACAAATTTTTATATTATAGCATGGAAATCCCAAATTTAATATCTATACATGCCATAATGTTATACTTAAGATTAACCAAAAAGGGGTACCAAAACGTTGCAGGCAGGTGTGATGACTTTGAGGATGGTCCCGAGCATGCAATGGATCAAAAGAAAATCTAAATAAGAGACAAGTAAACACACCAAATGAGTTTTCAACCCAGTAAGTCGTAAGCAATATAATGCAAACAATTAACTTAATATTTTGAAATAGAAATTAGGAAGGTTCATATATTACTTAAATTATCAATTCAACTACTAGTCAAGTCTTGCTATTAAATCAATGTATCATACAACTGGATACCTAAATTCTTTTTTTTCCTAAATATTTAACAATGATGAAATAAATGCATTCATGCATATACGTTTCATGTCTCAAATTTCTTATTTCAATCAATGGTTTTACCCTTCATTTAGTTCCTGCACTTATTTTATCAACAACTGATTTCGCACACATAGTGCTCAAGCAAGGAAATTCGCACCCATAGTGCCATGTTAACCCGCACACATAGTGCCTTAGTAATCCACACACGTATTGACATTCAAATCCACACACATAGTGCCATTCAAATCTTCACACATAGTGCCAATATCATTTCATTATAACAAAGCGATTGATTTAATTCAATAAGTATATACAGCCACATATCTTTAAATCAAAGAATACGTAAACGAAAGTAATTCCTTCATGATATGCAAGTACCATTTATGTATAGAATAACCAATCTTATAATTGCTTATGGACTTACCTTGTGTTGGATGAAACGGTTCCAATCGGCTACATGATACTCTTCACTTTGCCCTTGATTGATTCCCCTCCTTTCAGTTCTTGAGCTTAAAATAAATAAATTAACTAGTTTAATTACCTTGCTAGTTATTTATATCCCATAATATTAATGATTTCATATCACAAGAATCACACGGCAACAATTGATCTTTCCACCTTATGCTTTTAAGCCATTCGGCTATTGACCACCTAAGATCACTTTACTATCAATAACCCAACCAATACTTCAAATAAACACATATATATACACATATATATTTGTATATACGGCAACCACCCCTTGCTAATTACTCACATATATAATTTAATGATTTCCACTTCATCTTACAACCGTCATTGTTCAAGACATTAAAACTTCAACTAATGTTTATCTAATGTCTCAAGGCCGAATGCATTATCACTACCAAAATAACAATTGCTCATCATTTTGTCATTTAACACATAGTTTCACCTCATAAACACTTTGACCGAATTCTTCTAAACTAGCATAAGCTTCACATTTATTCATATCATCATTTAAATTCACATACATCTATATAGCTAGCTCATTTTTCACCTTTCTAGTATTTCCATCCAAAACATCAAAACACTATCCTCTTAGCATTTATCCAATGTAACCGTATGTCCATTTTGTTACCAAATTTAATAAAATATCAACATATGGGTTATAATAAGAGCTTGACTACTAACTAAATTTTCATAAAATTTAATAGAAATAACATGAAATCCTACCTTAATTAACCCTTAAGATGGCCGAATGTCCTTGAGAATTTCTTTCTTCTTTCACTTAGGTTACGGTTTTGCAAGAGGAAGAAGATGAACACACTCTCTCTCCTTTCCTTTCTTCTTTTATTCATCTTTTTCTTATTAATTCATTTTTATTAGATTATTTTAATCATTTGCCAACATAAACTTATAATTAATTAAACTTAGTGGAGGAACATCATTACTTGGCTGGCAACTTCATGTATTTTGGGCATTTTGACATGCAAACCCAAGCTTTCACACTTTGTATTTATTTGATCCTTATATATTTACCTATCATATTTTTCTAAGTTTCTCAACTAAGTCCTTTCAAGAAAAAAAATCACATTCATAAGACTAAATTAAAACATCAAATTTTCACACATGCACTATCACACATAGAAGATATGCAAATAAATTTTATGACTCGATTTTGTGGTCCCGAAACCACATTCTGACTAGGGTCAAATTAGGGCTGTCACAGTCTTCAAGCCAATCTATGCATTGATCATATTGCCTCGACTTGGTGCTTGTATCCCAATCGCCAATGGAGAGAACTTCACGAGAATTAGGACAATCTTTAAGAGTATGTATAAGTGTCTCAGCAATAGCCTCACATCTTGGACAATCTTGGTCAAAGCCACTATGGATAGATGCAATTTTGACATTCGTTGGAAGGAGCTCGTACCCCACACACCAAGAGAACACCTGAATCTTTGGCAAGGTGTCAAGTTTCCAAAGTGTTTTCCAAAAGAACCTGTGCGGACCAAAACCCAACTCCTTCAACAGAATCCAAGAGTAAGCAGATTTCGATGTGAAGCATCCATGAGGATTATGAAACCATACTATTCTATCACTTTGACTCTTATTCCCAATGGGTAAACTACATATCCTATCACCCTAATCTTTCCCGTATAACTTGTAAACATTATCAATATCCTATCACCTATCATTCTCAATCCAAAGATCTCTAACACTTTTTTCATGAGGGTTAAGCATATTAGAGTTAAGGTACCACCATTTAAGTCTTCAATACCCCAGTTGTCAACCCGAATGTTAATACAGTCACCGTTACCAACTTGCCAACCAAACCCATTCTTGAAGGTCTCTGCAACAGTTGCTATACTCGACCAAGTAAAAGAGGCTTTATCTATTCTTTAGGCATTAAAAATATTACCATCGGGAAATTACTTTGATAACAACACTTTAAAACAGAGAATATCTTTGTTATTAATGAGTCTCCAGACTTAACAACCCAGAAGAGTAAGGTTGAAAAGCCGTATGTCTCTCATGCCAAGGCCCCTTATACCTTTTGGATGGCACAAAGTCTTCCAAGGGAGAATCGACAAGAATTTTCCCTTATCCTTGCCAGACCACCATGTCTTGCTAAGCTTGGTTTGAAGGTCCTCGATCACGCCCTTAAGAGCTAAGAAGACATACAACGCATATGCTGGAATGGATTGTAACACCGCTTTAATGAAGACTTCTTTGCCACCAAATAAAAGTAATCTTTTGGTCCATCTATTTATCCTGCATGAAAATCTATTAGTAACATCATTGAAGGCATCTTTTTTTCTTTTTACCTATAAAAAGGGGAAGGCCCAAGTATTTATCCAACTTCTCCACAACCTTCATGCCAAGGAGATCGTCAAATATTCTTCTTTGATCACTCGGAGTATTAGGACTAAACAACACCATTGATTTTTCAAAGTTTATCTCTTGTCCTGAAACAATGGCAAAATTCCTAAGAATATTAATAACGCAACCAACCTCACTTTTTTTTGTAACACATAAAGAGCAATGCATCATCGACGAAGAATAAATGATTGATCCTCGGGCCGTTTATGCTAACACAAATACCTCTTATAGAATTATTGCTTTGAGCATGAATAAGCATCCTTGAGAATGTTTCCATGCAAAATTAAAACAAATACGGAGAGAGGGGTTCCCCTTGACGGAGACCCTTTCAGGAAAAATTGTATTTGATAAAATATTATAGCATTTGACCAAACATCTAACAGAATGAACACATCCCATAATTTTTTTGATCCACTGATTGTTAAACCTCATTTTCAGCATGACCGCCTCAGTGAAATTCCACTCCACTCGATTGTAAACTTTACTCGTATCAAGCTTGATGACGCATCTTTTGTTAGGGTCGTTTCTAGAGCTTTGAAGGTAGTGAAGCAGCTCGTGCGCAATCAAAATTTTATCGTGAATCATTCTCCTTGGGATGCCATCGAACATGTAACGATATCTGAATTCTAGCTTCAGGATTGGGGATGGACTCATTGCATTGTTTTCTAGCTTTTCCACGATCCAAGTCTGATTGTTTCGTTCCTTAACCAATTAATATTTTTCATTCAATTGATTCATTCAAATAGCTCAAATAATTAAACCTAAGCTTACAAGCCCTTTTAATATAAATTTACAAAATTACCCTTAAACTTTACACTTTTTACAATTCATTCCCTAAACCCAAAATTTACAAATTAACCACATTCAATCAAAACCCATGCTAGACGAATTCTATATAGTCTCTATTCAGCCCAAATTTATCAAAATTTCACAATAATTTCATAAAATTTCACTATTATAACAACTTAGTCCCTTAATAAAAAATTAACAAAATTTACTTAATCAAATAATCCCTAAACATTTCATAGTGTCCAAATCTAACAATTTCTGTCAAAATCATCTAAAATTATCAATTGCAAGTTTTAAAATCTTTGACAGTTTTGAAAATGAAGATACAAGTTAACTGAACATAGTTGCAATTCAAAAACATAAAAATTATGAGAAACAAATAGTTTAGGGGCTTACATGCAAGCGAAAAATGTTAGCTGAAACTCCTTAGCTTTAACCATGGTAGTTTAGTGAGAAAATAGGAAATGGAAGAAGATGATGCCAATTGTTTTTGTTTTTATTCATTTATTCCTATTATTAACATATAATATTTCAAATTAAACATATTTTAAACATATAAAAATACATTTTCCAATCCATTAACTGTCCACTAATAAAAAAATGGCGATTATGTTTTACATCTTTTACGATTTAATCCTTCTTTTTTTAATTAACTAGCTAAATACTAAAAATCTTAAACCGAACCTTCAAATGCTAATATAATAACTCCATAAATATTTAATAAAAATATTTACAAGCTCAGTCTACAAAAACGAGGTCCCAATACCTCATATTCCAAAACCACTTGAGTTTCAAGACACACTATTTATACTTTAACTTTTTGTTCAATTAGTAAAATTTAATCAAATCAAGATTCATTATAACTATATTTGACCCATAGAAAAATAGTAATAATTTTAGACTCATTAGTCAAATTTTTGGTTCCAAAACCACTATTTCTGAGTGGTACGTTTAAATTATATAGGTTTTATTAGCACCTTTTTACTCATAATTTATGCAAAATTTGAGCATATGGGTAGCTAATTGAGTCATTTTAATTCATATTAAGAAATTAGACATAATTTGAGTGAAGTTTGTAATTTTATACAATTTAGTTTTAATTTTACATAATTTTGCTATTTTATGCTGCATGTTAATTTTTTACTCAATTTGCTACAATTAGACCACTAAACCAATTCATGTGGGATTCAATAATATCAGACATGAACAAAAGTTAATTTTTACTTCATGTGGACGACAAGCTCACCAATTGGGCTCATAAATTCAATTGAACCCATCTTGGAAGATGGTTACTGAAAAGAATGAAGTATTCTCTCAATTAGGTTGTCAAAATTATCCAAGAAGGGGGAAAATGGCCCAACAGCAAAGGCATGAAAGCAGCCCAAATCAGCTTTGGGAGAATTAATTTGAAGGTCCCTACATGTGCAGAGAAATCACAAATCAGCCCCTAACTTCCACCTTTATTTCCGTCCAACCCATGCCACAAATCAAACAAGAATCAAGCAAGAAAATCATGAAAAAATCAGCCCACTCCCCACAATTCATGGTTGGCCAAGCAAGGGAGCAATTCAAGGGATCTCCAAGATATTTTTAGCTAACTCCCATGCTATTCCTCTACTATAAATACCACCTCTCATATCTTATCCCTCATCATTTATTCATCTTTTAATCATTCTTCACTTGTCCACCACTTATTTTTCATTCATCTGTCCTTCATAACATTTCTGTTCTCCCTTTCATGAATAAGCCTTCCCATTTACCCATTTCCTTTAGCTAGCATTTTCCCTTCAGGAAAACCACTCTTGGCCGGCCACCTTGAGGAGCATTTGGAAGGAGCAATCACAAGAACTAGAGGAAGCCACCACGATTGCTCTTCGGATAACTGCAGAAATCATCAAGAGTTTCTTCTTTCCCATTGTTTAATTTTGTTCTTAGTTGTTCAACATGTTCACAAATTGTTTTGATGTTTTTCCATTGAAAATGATGGCGTAATTTTGTTTTGGCTAGAATGATTGCATTAATTTGATGAAGTTCATTTGATTCATGCTTATGAAGTTCTGTGCCTCAATTGTTCATGCTTCCAATTAAAATCATTTATGTATTTCATACATTAGAACATGTTTGAATGCATTAGAATTAGTTTATCAATCTTAACCAGATAGCGATTAATGGACATAATAATTGGAAGGTTCTTGCTTAATTTAGATCCTGATCCAATTAATTAAAGGTTCGTAATTACTCGAGAGAGCTCTATCACCTTGCATAACTTTAGGTTTGAGTGATTAAATTGTTTCAAATTTGATCAGTCCCTGTTACGTCACATAAATTCTAAGAAGTCCTTAATAAAATATGGACATATAAATATACATGCTTTTTTAAGTATAAGATTTCGAAAGAACTTATATTAGATTTTAAGTTAACGAAAGATCGAGCTGCCATGGCATTTTTGTAACGGCCCGATTTTGGGGCTATTCAGAACAGTGGTTTCGGAACCACTAACTCGAGGTCGGAGAAATTATTTTTGATAATATTTTATGTATTGTAGCATGATTAGATAAGTACATGAAAATTTTGGTAGATAAGGCTGTCAATTAGCTAAAGAACCTAAATTGAGGGCTTTTAAAGAGGAATTAAACCCCTAATACTTAGGCTGGCTGGCCATAGGGGACAAAGTGAAGAGAAAGTCAAAATTAGGTGATGTTTTGGTCACCAATTTTAACTAGCTTTAATATAATAAACAAAATAAAGGTTTCATCTCTTCACTCTTTCTTCTCCTATCGAAAATTCATCCATTAGAGGGGTTTTTGAAGCTTGAAAATTTCAACAACTTTAAGCCTCCACAAGAAAGTGATTTTCATGACTTTTCTTGAAGATTTTTACATTTTTGAGACCCTTGTATTATGAGCTTTCTAATGAGGGGATTGTTTTGCAAAATGGTTGAAAGTCTAGGGTTTTCCCATTAGAGAATTTAGGTTGTTTTCTGAATTTTTATGGAAGGAAATGAGTCTTGGATGTGTAATAAACAACTTTTGTAAAGTGATTTCCATGGAAAACACCTAGAAGGATCATTTTGCATAAGTTGTAAAATAGGTGTTAAATGTGTAAAATAGTAGAAATTTTGGGCTACTATAAGAGTAAAAAGAGTTCGGCTATGCTTAAAACATGAAGAAATTCGATAAAAATCGATATTCAGACTTAGGGGTAAAATGGTTATTTTTTGAAGGTCTAGGGGCAAAATGGTCATTTTGCCTAATTATGAATTTTCAAGTGTCTAAATTGATGTGCTGATGAAATGAATGAATTTTATTAATTTATATCAAGAGAAGTGTGATTTAGGTCTTAATCGGGGTAAGAACAAAGTTTATGAGGATTAAGCTCGTCTTCATCATTTTGTATCGAGGTAAGTACATACGTGAATAATGTGTTATTGAAGTTTACTTTGGAATATTTTGATAATATATGTGTAATTGGTTTATTGTTACCATGTATCTAAATTCTACTAGTTGCCATGAAAGTATAAATGATGTGTTATAAGAGTAAATTTCATTGTGAGCAAGTGCGATGCTATTCGGTTAAGTATGAAATCTCGTTGAACCTCAGACATAGCATAGGATACAAAGTGGTATGTCATGAGAATTGTGTGGTCTGAACTCATGAGATGAGTCTGAGTTCATGAGATGAACGTTATATGTAATGTGGATCCGGGTATTGACTTTGTGTACAGACCAGTGAGTAGCTCAATGAGCGAACGTTACATGATAGCTATGGGGTCCGGGTACTGATTTGATAAAAAGGCTCGTGAGTAGCTCAAAATGTGAGCATTTCATGGTACGAGGTAGCCCTGGCTACTTATATGGCACTTAGGTGCAAACTTCCCGTGTATCCATAAGTATTCCGAGTGTTCAACGGGTAACTCGAAGATTTATTTGGTGAAAATTTCGATGAGGTATGTATATTGAACTCATGGATAGGGCCTGAGTATGGGACAAGATGCATTAAGTATACATGAACGAAAGGAAGAGTAAGATAAAAAAGTTTAAGTGATTTACATCTTTTATGCATGACAAGTTATCGTTTGACAAATATGTTTTTTTAATTAATTACACTTTATTTGCATATATATACTTACTAAGCTCCCATGCTTACCCTACTTTCTTTTCTTTCCTTATAGTGCCGCCAAGCTAGTATCGGGGATCCAGTGATGTCCAAAAGCTTCAATTACACTATCACCTGAGGCCTTGGTATAGCTAGTTTATGTTTGATTTTGGCATGTATAGGGACTCGAATCTTTTGTTTAGTGTTTTTTTAGTTAGACACAATATGTTATCACATATGATAGATATGATATTCATTTTGTATAGGCCACAAATGTTGGCTAATACTAATTATTATTCAATGCATTTGGTGCAAATTACTAATGGTTGTAGCTATTTTGGTTATGTATGTTATGCTTGTATTGGTCTTGGTTGATCTTGTGTAGATAGGTATATGTAAGGGTAGCAAAGAGGCTTGGTAAATAGCTTCATTTTGTCCACACGGATAGACACATGGGCGTGTGTCTAGGCCTTGTATGACACACGGTCAACCCTATGGGCGTGTTGTTCGGCTGTGCGTCCCCTGCACGTAAAATTTACAAGTCAGTATGCATGGTAGTAAACACACGGGCAGAGACGCGGTAGTGTGTCTTAGCCGTGTAAAGGGCACGGCCTAGCACACGGGCATGTGCCTTGGCCGTGTGGCTCTTAAGGATTGCTGATGTCAGAAACAGAATGTCCAGGTTTTTGCATACAGGCTAAGACACGGGTGTGTCATGGCCGTGTGAGGGACACGGTCCATGGACACAGGCGTGTGTCAGGCCGTGTAAAAACCCCTATAGGTTTGACTTAGAAAATAAATCCACACGGGTAAAGGACACGGGCGTGTCCCTATATGTCTAGGCCGTGTGATCCACACGGGCCATTAGCACGACCATGTCTAAATGGTCACACGGGCGTGTGCCTCTGTGTTAAGTGTTGTTTTTCAAAGTTCTTTAAAGGACCCAGATTGGTCTCGAATGGGTCCCAATAGGTGTTTTGAACCTTGTAGGCCCATATTAAGGAGCTTATATAAAGATTGAAAAAAGTTTTAAATTTGACCAAGTCTTGGTGACTTGAGAACGTTTGTATGCATGAGTTCAATTTAGGCAATGCCTCGTATTTCGTCCCGACGCAGGGTACAAATGTAGGGTGTTACAATTTTTCTAGAACATTGTTAAGCATGATGAAAAATGAATTAAGTCAAAGGTTGTAATTATTTTAGTCTATTCATGTTATTGTTGTTAACTCATGAAAATTGCTACTAAACCATCACCTTGCATTTCATTTCATTTGCATTTAGGTTAACTTGCATTTAGTTAATTAACTTAATTTGACACCTATCACTCAAAATTATTATGTTTTCCTTGACCAATTTGTGAATCATAATTTTACAATTATCAAATATAAATATAGTCTATGTGGAGACAATAACTCTTATACTTACTTATTACTTGATAACGACTGTGTACACTTGCACATTTCATCGAGAATCATCGACACCATTAGAAAATGGGCTATTACAACTCTTCCCCCTTAGAAAATTTCATCCTCGAAATTTCTCACCTGATAATAGTCTGAGTTACTGTACTCTCAAAGACTCTTCAATTTTCCAAGTCAAACCTATTCCAACTAACTTGTTCTCGTGCAATTTAACTCAATGATACAACATAATAATGTGTCCTTTAGAATCTGAATTACCCTTTCTGGATGTCTGCCTATTTGCATATAACTTCATGAAGTTTACTCCAGAATCTAGAGGTAAATTTTGAATAAATATAGCTCAGCTAGCCTGTCAAGCGAGTAATTCATTCTGACCAGAATAAAATGAGCCAATTTTAATTCAACAATAATAACCCATATTGAGTGTTTTCTTCTCAACATCAAATGTAGTCTAGATATTAAATCCATCATGGCTCGTCTTCATATCCAATCAAAAATAATAAAAAAATCGTAATATCCCAGACAGAACTTGATATTCCACTATGAAATATTGACATATTGGATATCTCAGTACAAACTCAAAAATTTCACGTTTTCTTCCCGGCCACTAGCAATTTTGTCTCAAGTCTTTACATATTTTTTCATTACCTAATTGAATCAAATAGACACTGCTATAAGCCTCTAGTATGATGTCTTGTATAATCTCAGAATTGTTCAACACACACACAATCCATACTGGAATTAATGATATGATCATTCTAGATTTGTTCTCGTTTAGCTAACAATTTTGGATATTTTCTTTGAATCTCATAATTTCTCTGAAGAATTAACGATTTAACTCTCAACTCTGTAATAATCGACCCAGCATGATTCAAGGTCATCTAAGTGAAGCATTACTATAAATAACGAATTCCTTTCTGGATTTAGGCTGAACCAGTACCGAAGCCTCTGTCCATAAAATTTTCAACTGATCAAAACTCTGCTGGCACTTAACTAACCAAAAAAATTTCAACATGTCCTTGTAATAACTTCATTATTAGCAATATAATTATCAAGGAATTCTTAATAAATCATCTATAATACAGATTTTCAAAGGGCATTATTTAATCCGAAAGACATAACTAGAAACTTGTAGTGTCCGTAACGGGTTTTGAACACGGTTTTAGGCACATTCATGTCTTTATCTCGCAATTGATAATAGCCAGATCAGAGATTTATCTTCGAGAATATTGTAGCACTTTTCAAATGATAAAATAGACATTCAATACAAGGCAACAAATATTTATTCTTTATCATGTCTTTATTCAACTACCGATAATCTATACAAAATCCCATTGACCAGTCTTTCTTTTTCATAAATAGAACAAGTGCGTCGCAAAGTGATATACTCGACCGAGTAAAATCTCTATCAATTAGTTCTTGCAACTGAGCTTTTAATTATTTTAATTATGTCGGAGTCATTCTATATGAAGCAATCGAGATGGGAGCAATCCCTGGCATTAATTCTATAGCAAACTCGACTTCTAGCTCTGGCGATAAACTCGACAACTCCTTAAAGAAAACATCTATAAACTTGCAAACTATCATTACCGGATCAATTTTTATTTCTGATACTTTGGAATCTAGGATATAAGCTAAAATGCATTATAGCCTTATCGGATCAATTTCAGTATAGATGTCACTGAAACCAAGTTCGTAACATAATCAATCTTAGCAGATTCAACAAAAATCAATTCACCGTTATGACATTTCAATTCAATTTGTTTTTGTCGGTAATTTACTATAGCATCATGAATAGTCAACCAATCCATTCCTAGAATAATATCAAATTCATTAAAAAAACAGTAACATCAAATGGAAAAGAAAGTCATAACCCTAAATTTTTAGTGGACACTATTTGCAAATCAGGTTATCTATCAGTTGACTCAATCGGTAAATTCTTTTTCATTACTAACATAATGCATATATATAAATATATCGACCCACATCAATTAATGCATACACAATAATATCAAAGATAGAAAAGGTACCGACGACATCATCAGAGCTAATGTAACACCCCAAACCTAGCCTGGACGTTATGGCCGAATCTAGCGTATTACTTTGAAGTGTTTTAGCGAAAACTGTGTTTTCATTGAAAACCCTTCTTAAAACAAAAGAAACCTTAACTATCCTTAAAAAAACTCCTTTCAATCACTTGTTTAAAGTATATGATTTTATGAAAACATGTCATTTTAAAATGTAGTTGCGGAAATGTAGAAAAGTCATACGATAGTTTAAGAAACCATGTTCAACTTCTTATAATTGCATCACATAAAAATAATAATCCAAATAATAATAAAGTGGAAGCCCTATTACAATCTGATTTGAAAAGTACTTAATAACATAGAAACTGATAAGCTTTAGAAAGAAAAACAAGTCCAAATTATCTTGCTAGCTGGCCACCCAGAGTCCCTCCAAACATCGAACCTTCTACTGAGCATCACCTGAAAGTAAAATAAAAGATGGGGTGAGTTTTCGCAAACTTAGTGTGTACAACCCTCGATGAAAACAAGCATTCAAAAGTCATCATACATCAAACATGTAATGCAATGTAGTGCAACCAACCCCAATAATCCAACCAGTACACTTCTGCTCCGTCCCCCTTTTCATAACCTGTGGGGATATAAATATCGACCCACCCAACCGATACACATCAATGGTAGCCTAGTTTCATTTATATGGCCCATCCGACCCAAACCACATTATATTCATGCTCACATACAAATTTCCTATCACATAGCATCGCTTATCAAATTTTGCCTATCCCATCGGGCCCATTTAGCCCATTTCGGCCCACTTGGCCTATTCACAACCCATGTCCATGGAATCGTCTATGGGCCTCAGGCAACCTATCGGTCTCCCTCTTAAGAGTATTCGCACACTCACAAGACTACCGTAGCCATACTTTCAACTTTTCGGTATTTTGGCATTTCAGCTTTTGCCGATTCATAGTATGTGTGCAGGGTATATGCACACCTGGTAAGCAAGTGTGATGCAATCTCTTTAGCCCCAAAACTTGCGCGATAAGTATAACAACCCCTTCTTAAATCCCTAACCACGATCAACTCCCAGATCTACACCAATCTTAACTGTTAAAACAGAATAATAGATGACTCGTATCCAACACAAGTCCCCTTACCTTAACTATGAACAATTGGCCACCTTAGCCAATGGGAGAAGAATGCTTACCAAGATCACGAACACCTAAAGAGTAGTTTCGGCAGAGAGCTAAGATTCGAGATCCGATACTAATTCCATACCACAGTCGATTAGAAAGAGTAAGGAACAATATTTGATACTTAGCAAAGAAAGCCGATTGGAAGAGTAACACTTACACTAGATTTGATCAAAGAGTATTCAACTCTAGAGATCTGAATGGCACAATTGCTTATTCGGCACCAAGAGAGAGAGGAAGAAGAATCGGCTAAACTCAAAAGTGAAACAAAGAAATTGGCACAAGAAAAATAAAAGGAGAACAAGGGTTTTTGGCTTTTAAAGAAATCAGTAGAAAGAAAAGGAAGAAAACAAAAGGGTTTTCGATAACAGGGTGAAGGAAATTTAGCATTAGCCTGGCAACCCTTCATTCGATACTTATTTACAACCCTATAGTCGAATTGCCTGGCCCTCAGTTCCCCATCTGGCTCCATCACTTCCCCCTCTCATCTCCTCGTTTTTCTCCCCGATAACTCCCTGATCTTTTCCTTAATTTTCTCTCCTAAACACTCCCCTTAGAGTCCATCTTCACGCCACTTCCAACTTTCTAGAAGGCCAAAATTAAACTCCTAAAAATACTAAGCTAGGATTCGAACCTAGGATCTCCTTGCTAGCCACTAATGCCACCTCCCTACACTCTAAGTGGCGTCACTTAGCCACTCAACCACAATGCTTTTTGATGCCATTTTCCCTTATCTTTATTTAAAAGCCCAACTACTTGCCAACAAGGCCCTTTTAATTATTAAACTTTAATTTCTTCTACACCTAGATTCGAACTCAAACCTTGACCAAGACCTACCAACGCGTAATTAACACTTAACCGGGATTGCTAAGCACAAAAAGAAAAATTTATGATTTTGAGATTTTTGGGTTTCGAGATTTTTGGGGCATTACAACTAAGGCCTCCTCACGCGCATAAATCGTATAAGCTTTGGTAGAAATTTGAGCTTCAGATCAAATTGATGTGTCTTTTGTTCCGCTCCTATTGACTCTAATTGTGCCATAGTTTTCTAGTCTACCTCACATAAAAGTAACAACAGGTTTTACATTCTGATTTTCGTTCAAACTAGTTCTATTCGGACTGTGACAGCCCTAATTTGACCCTAGTCGAAAAGTGGTTTCGGGACCACAAAAACTGAGTTTTATAAATAATTAAAAGTTATATTCTATGTTTATGATGTGAGTAAATGCATGTGTGAAAGTTTCATGCATTAATTTGGTCATTTTTTTAGTGAATTTATTTAAAATGGAATTATATAAAAAACTTTAGAAATGTGATAGGTCAATTTTTATAATGGTCTAATAGTGCATGTATTAAAAAGAGTGGTTTTGCATGTCAATTTACCCATAATATATATAGTGGCCGGCCAAGAAATGATGATGCTCCACTAATTCTAATTTAGTATAATTTTAAGTTAACAAATGATTAAATAATTCTAATAAAATGAATAAAAGAAGAAAGAGAAGAGAGAGAGGGTGTTCATCTTCTTCTTCTTCTCTCAAAGCCGAAACAAAGATGAAAGAATAAGGGGAATTTACCCTAAAGCAATTCGGCATTCTTCTTTAGCTAGTAAGAGATCAAGAACCCAAAGGAGGGGAGTCAAGCAAAGGCAAAAACAAAGAATATTGAGTAGCCGATTGGAAATCATTTCACACTGCATAAGGTAAGTCCATAAGCTTTTGTAAGATCGATTAAATTATATACATTTGTAATTGAGGCCGTATACGCCAATTGAATTAAGTAAATTGTCTTACTATAATGAGTCGATACTGGCACTAAGTGTGCGAAGTTGAATGGCACTATCTGTGCTAATTTAAATGTCAATACATGAGTAAATCTTCAGGGCACTATGTGTGCGGTGTAGCATGGCACTATGTGTGCGAAATTGTTGAGCACTATGTGTGACAGCCCTAAGTTGACCCTAGTCGAAAAGTGGTTTCGGGACCACAAAACCGAGTCATAAAAATAATTAACTGTCATATTCTATGTTTATTATATGTGAATATGAATGTGTGAAAGTTTCATACTTTAATTTTGTCAGTATATGTGAAATTTATTAGTAGGGACTCATGTGAGACAATTGTGAAATGTATTAGACTAATGTAAAAGTGATTTAATAGTGCATGATGTCAAAAAAGTGTACTTGCATGTCAAATTAGCCAAATTTTAGATAGTGGCCGGCCATGTTATGGATTAAGTCATATTATAATTATTTTATGTTAATATTTTATTGTTACAAAAATGAAATAATGAATAAGGATAATAAAATATTGGTTAGTGGGAGGAGAAGCCAAAGTTAGCCTATGTTTGCTCCTCCATTGCCGTAACTAGAGGAAGAAGAAGAAAAAAATCTTTGGAAGAAAATTCGGCTAAGGAGGTTAGCTAAATTAAGGTAAGTTCAATGTCATTCTTGGGAACTTATGCATCATTTGGATGATTAGCTTAAATTCTACCTATTTTATGATTTGAAGGTAAGTTTTGTATGAGTTAAGATTCGGCTATGGTGGATTGCTTTGATGTCATTAGTATACTAAGTGTGAAGCTTTGTAAATGATACATATGATAGTAGAGTGGCTAATTGGGTTTTATAAGGAAATTATGCCATAGCCGAATGTGTCATGAAGAAGATGTCATATGTGTATTATTATAAGTATATGTGTATTCGGCTAATCAATTTGAATTGAAGTTTCGATAGGTTGTGGGATGAGTGGACGAGTGAACTATAGGCTATGTAAGAATGGAATTTGCGTATAAGTTGTGTGTGTATAGCTTTATTTGTTAATGACATTTAACATTATTTTTCATTTGTATGATGTTGCATTCGGTCTTTGGGAGTAAATAGACAAAGTTAAAATGATAAAGAATGTTTCTAGTTAGACTTGTTAAGTCTTTGTGACTATTGCCGAATGTAAGATTGGTTATAATAGTCTTCATGTTGGTTATGCATGTGTATACGAACTAGATATTCAATGAATATTCGTCAAAATGAGGTTAAGGGTTAAGTTATAAGAATATTGGGGGTATTCATATTTGGACATTAAGATTATATGAAAGTTTAAGCTTGAGTAGTTAGGATTAAATGGATCATAAAATGATCTTAAATGGATTGTATGCATATGAGCGTGTATGTATTAGTGTGTGTGCAACATTGAAGCTAAATAGAAATCGGTATTGTGGTAATTGTTGATAAGATGACCTTTGGAGTTAGCTATACATTTTGGAACTATAGTGTAACCTAACAAATAAAAGTTTATAATATTAAAAGCATGTATTATATAATGATAAATATATATATATATATGCATGTGAATATGCGATTGTGCATAACTATAAATAAACGATTAAGTGATGATAGTCATATAGGTATAAATAGATATATATATATATAAAAATGTCTTATGCATGTACCATGTACCTATAGTGACAATCGGATATATGGTTGAATTCATGCATATGAAGGCATGATAAGTTATATAAATCTTTGTTTGAGTATGCGAAATGGCTATTTATGAAATAAGTATGAAATCAGTTCGTGTCATATTTTATAAAATATAATATGTATTGGAGTTTTATATGATTGTTTATTTTGACTACTAAGAAGTAAAGTTGAGTAAGTAATTTAAATAAATCTATTTGTTTTAAATTAAGCTCAAGAGCAAAAGGGGTCTCAAGCAGATAGGGGAAAGGACAAAGCAATCGAGTAGATTATCCGTCACTGTCCAAATATACTCGAGGTAAGTCTTTGTGTATTGGAACTTAGTTTATGATTTGATAAAATCATGATATATAAGTATAACAAATAAACTGTGATATAATGGTTCTACTTGAATTATGTAGTGAGATAATTAGTAGGTACTTATGACTGGTAGCCGAATGGTTATAGAAATCATGTTATATAGCAAATTGAAATCATGCCCTTTGTATTGAGCCGAAAGTGGAATGGTTGATAAGTATGTTATGCTTGTGTTCTAGTAATGAAAATGAAATACTGAGGTGTTATGATATATATATATATGTGCATGATAATTCGGGATTATAACTGGACTAAGATCCGCAGGCCTTGTGTGAGTGTTATATCTGGGCTAAGTCCCGAAGGCAATCGTGAGTTGTTATATCCGGGCTAAGTCCCGAAGGCATTCGTGCTGGTTGTTATATCCGGGCTAAGTCCCGAAGGCATTCGTGCTGGTTGTTATATCCGGGATGAGTCCCGAAGGCATTTGGGTTTGGAAATGAGCGATCTTGCTGTAATAATCCCAATTAATGCGCTCAAAATCCTAAGATGATAAGGTATGTTTCGTATATGCATTGAAACAGTTGATTCGGTTTAAATTGTATTCATTCAATTGAACAGTGAGCTTCCAGCCTTTACTTAGGGTTGTATGAAATATTTAGCTTATTCGGGGTACATAAATTTTGATTTAAGTGAAATTTATTTAGGTTTGACTCTGATTGTGTGAGTATATTGATTGAAGTGTAAAGTAAGTATGATTATGGGAATTTGCGTATATGCAATTATTTATTTAGTCTTATGAATGCTATGTTTTAGTTGTAAATGATTTCATTACTTAAAACTTACTAAGCGTCAAAATGCTTACTCTGTCGCTTAAATTCTCTGTTTTATAGATCTCGTTCGTTAGCTATCGATCTTGGGGATTTCAAAGCCGAAGTCATCCACACTTTTGGTACTCTTGTAGTTGAACTTTGATAATGGCATGTATAGGATGGACTTTTGATATTAATTAAGTATCTTTTGGTAATGTATATATGTATAGCCATGCGAAAATGGCTTGATAAACTGTTGTATGTATTCCATATAGCCAATGTATATGTGTGATTAATATTTGATTAATGCTTTAAATGTTTTCATGTGAATTAAACTTAGGAATCATTAGAATATTATTAAATGAAATTTTGTGCTTGTTTTGTAATACTCCTCAATCCCTCCGGCGACGGGTACGGGTTAGGGTGTTACACTATGTGTGCGGATTCGATTGATGATATAAGAAGTAAAAGGATAGAATAAAGTGCTAGCGCTATTAACTGAAATATCGAATTCGAGACATGAAATGAATATACATGAGTACATATAGTTTGTCATTGTCTCATACTTTGAGAAAAAGGTTTTAAATCATTTGGTTGTTTGATAGTTGATTTGATAGCAAGACGTAGCCTATGGTCGAGTCAATAAATAGATTTCCTGGACCCATTTTGCGTGCTTTGGACCATCGTCGAAGTCATTACACCAGCTTTCAACATTTTGGTACCTTCCTCTTAGTTTGTATAGGTGAACATTTCGGCATGTATAGGCTAATATGTATTTTGTTTGAACCTTAATATGTATACTTTCAGCCATGCGAATATGGCATAAATGCTAAGTTTAAATTTGGTTATGTTAAATCATGGTATCATTTGTTTCGGTTATAATGCTTAATATTATTAATGCAATATATAATTACATTTTTTTGAGTGCTAATAATATTAAAAATATGGATTACATGTTTTGGGTGATTCGTTTATGACATTTTTTTTATATAGGTTGACAACTATAATTTAGCTATTGTTTTTTATCATAGTTTTTTTTTTAATTTGAGATAATGTAATGGGTCATATGGTTAAGTTTGATCATAATATTAAATTGTATGATATGGTTGTATATGCCGAAACTTATGTGATGGTCTTAAATTGTTCTTATGATATGTAAATGATAGAAGAAGATGCATGGAAACTTTTGAATAAGTATTTGGTGTAGTAACATCTTGTGACTCATTCCAGTGATGGAAACAGGTTACGGGTGTTATATTTTATTGGTATCAGAGTTACGGTTTAGTCGGTTCTAGGACTACCATAGCGCGTATGAGTCTAACTATACATGCCGAATGTTAGTATATGATAGTGTGATGACTTCTGATGGTTAAATTTATTGTTTTGAATAGTAAATGGAACCCAATTTAGAGGGAGCCTTAGCGGATGATGTTGAAAGTGTGGCGACTGCTCCTGCGCAAGGGACACCGCCTGTTGAACCTCAATCATCTGCGAATAATCAAGAAGATGGATCAAAACAAGCCTTCTTTACCATGATGAACGAGTGGGTCGCACAATATGCCCGAACTAACCCGGCTGCTCAACCATTTTCGAATTTAAATAATTCGCCTCAGGTGCCTATAATACCACCAGCTACTGATCTTTTGAGGCCGAGTAAGCCTTCTGTGGATTTGATTAGAAAGCACGGGGCCGAGGAATTCTGAGCCACAGCTACTGATGATGCTGAAAGGGCCGAGTTTTGGCTTGATAACACCATCCGTGTTTTCGAAGAGCTATCCTGCACACCTGATGAGTGTCTTAAGTGCGTCATATCCTTATTACGGGACTCAGCCTATTATTGGTGGAGAACCTTGATTACTATTGTCCCGAAGGAATGAGTTATTTGGGATTTCTTTCAGGCGGAGTTTCGTAAGAAGTACATTAGTCATCGATTCATTGATCAAAAGCGTAAAAAATTTCTGGAGCTCAAACAAGGTCGTTTTACAGTATCTGAATACGAACGTGAGTTTGTAAGACTTAGTTGATATGCTCGGGAATGTGTAGCTGATGAAGTCGCCATGTGTAAAAGATTTGAAGAAGGATTGAATGAAGATTTAAAACTACTGGTGGGTATTTTAGAAATAAAAGAATTCGTAACACTAGTTGAACGGGCTTGTAAGGCTGAAGAGCTTGGAAAAGAGAAAAAGAAAGCTGAATCTGAAGCCAGAGACTTTCGTAAAAGATCGGCAGGTAAAACTTCTTTCTTGGCTGGAAAGAAATTCAGAGACAATATTAATAAATCGAAGACGACTGCAGGAATTTCTAGTAAGGAGCGACCATCAACGGACTCTCGAGCTACTTCAGTTGCTAGTGTTGGTAATAATCGATAAGAAAAACCTGAATGTCCACAATGTGGAAGACAACATATAGGTGAATGTTGGGGTAAGTCTATTAACAGAGCCTGTTATAGATGTGGTTCGAGGGATCATTTCATTCGAGACTGCACGGAGTCTGATGAGAAAAATAAGATGCAAGGTGCGAGATCGAGTGGTACAGCGACTAGAGGTAGACCACCGAGAAATACAGGAGGTAAGGGTGGTAGTCAGAGAGGGACTTCTGATATGGCTGTTCGATCTGAGACTCGTGCTCCTGCCAGAGCTTATGCTATCCGCGCGCGAGAGGAGGCATCCTCCCCTGATGTTATCACTGCTACTTTCACTCTTTTTGATACTGATGTAATTGCATTGATTGACCCTGGCTCTACTCATTCTTATGTACATGAGACTTTAGCATCCAGTAAGACTCTACCTGTTGAGTCTACTGAATTCGTAATTCGGGTGTCGAATCCCCTAGGTCGATATGTACTTGTCAACAAAGTGTGTAAAAAATGCCCCCTGATAATCTGAGATTCCTGTTTTCCAGCTGATTTAATGCTTTTACCATTTGATGAATTTGATATTATCCTCGGTATGGATTGGTTAACCGTACATGACGCAGTTGTGAATTGCAAAAGAAAGACCATTGATTTGAGGTGTGCAAATAATGAGATAGTCCGACTTGAGTCTACCGACTGTAATAGAATAACGGCAATAATATCCTCGATGATCGCTCAGAAATATGTGAGAAAGGGGTGTGAAGCATATCTTGCATACGTACTTGATAGCAAGGAGTCAGATAAGAAACTTGAATCAGTACCAGTGGTTTGTGAGTATTCAGATGTTTTTCCTAAGGAGTTACCGGGATTACCACCTGTTCGAGAGGTAGAATTCGATATCGATCTTATACCTGGTACCACACCGATTTTGATAGCTCCGTATCGTATGGCACCAACGGAATTGAAGGAATTAAAAACCCAGTTGCAAGAGTTGACGGATAGAGGTTTCGCTCGACCGAGTTTCTCACCTTGGGGTGCACCAGTATTGTTTGTGAAAAAGAAAGACGGAACCATGAGAATGTGCATCGATTATCGTCAATGAACAAAGTGACAATAAAGAATAAATATCTGTTACCACGTATTGAGGATTTGTTTGATCAACTAAAGGGAGCCTCAGTGTTTTCAAAGATAGATTTGAGATCAGGCTACTATCAGTTGCGTGTTCGAGAATTAGATATACCTAAAACTGCCTTCAGAATGAGATATGGTCACTATGAGTTCTTGGTGATGCCGTTTGGGCTCACTAATGCCCGTGCGGTATTTATGGACTTGATGAATCGAATTTTTAGACAGTATTTGGATCGGTTTGTGGTAGTGTTTATAGATGACATTTTGATTTATTCATGTGATGAATCTGAACATGCCGAGCACCTGAGATTGGTATTACAGATTTTACGAGACAAGCAGTTATACGCGAAATTCAGTAAATGTGAGTTCTGGTTGAGAGAAGTTAGCTTTTTGGGACATGTGGTATCTGCATCGGGTATTCAAGTTGATCTGAGTAAAATTTCAGCTATAATTGATTGGAAGCCTCCGAGGAACGTTACTGAAGTTAGAAGCCTTTTGGGACTTGCCGCTTACTACAGACGGTTTGTAAAGGGTTTCTCAATGATAGCCACACCGATGACAAAACTACTTCAAAAAGATGTTAAGTTTGAATGGTCAGAAAAATGTCAGAAAAGTTTCGACCGATTGAAAACCTGTTTAATTGAAGCTCCAGTGCTAGTACAGCCAAAATCTGGTAAAGAGTTTGTTATTTATAGTGATGCATCCTTACTTGGACTGGGTTGTGTGTTGATGCAAGAAGGTCGAGTTGTGGCCTATGCGTCGAGGCAATTAAAGCCACATGAGAAAAATTATCCGACCCATGACCTTGAATTGGTGGCCATTGTTTTCGCTTTGAAAATATGGAGACACTACTTATTTGGAGAGAGGTGTCATATTTATTCGGACCACAAAAGCCTCAAATATTTGATGACTCAAAGAGATTTGAATCTGCGACAAAGACATTGGCTTGAGTTGTTGAAAGATTATGAGCTTGTCATTGATTATCACCCGGGAAAGGCTAACGTGGTTGCTGATGCTTTAAGTTGTAAATCGCTATTTGCTTTGAGAGCAATGAATGTTCACTTATCTGTTTCATCCGATAATGTGTTAGTAGCAGAATTAAAGGCCAAACCATTATTGATTCATCAAATACTTGAATCCCAGAAAGTCAACGATGAATTGGTTGCTAAACGAGCTGAATGTGTTTCAAATGTGGAATCAGAGTTTCAGATTGAAGAAAATGATTGCTTGACATTCAAGAATCGATTATGTGTTCCAAGAAATTCGGAACTTATTCTGATGATTTTGAGCGAGGCTCATAGTAGTCGAATGTCAGTCCACCCAGGAAGTACAAAAATGTATAACGATCTAAAACGTCAGTTTTGGTGGCCTGGTATAAAACGAGACATTTCTGACTTTGTTTCGAAGTGTTTGATATGTCAACAAGTGAAAGCGGAACATCAAGTGCCTTCGGGATTACTTCAACCGATCATGATACCTGAATGGAAATGGGATCGAATCACTATGGATTTTGTATCTGGTTTATCGGTGACGCAGAGTAAGAAAGACTCAATCTGGGTTATTGTAGATAGATTGACGAAGTCTGCTCATTTTATCCCTGTCCGTATGGATTTCTCGCTTGATAAATTGGCAGAATTGTATGTCTCCCAAATTGTTCGATTACATGGAGTACCTATTTCTATTGTGTCAGATAGAGACCCGAGATTCACATCATGATTTTGGAAGAAATTGCAAGAAGCATTGGGTACCAAGTTACATTTTAGCACCGCTTTTCATCCCTAGACTGATGGTCAATCTGAACGGATAATTCAGATACTTGAGGATATGTTGAGATGTTGTATCCTAGAGTTTCGTGGTTCATGGAAAAGGTATTTGCCTTTGATTGAATTTGCTTACAACAATAGTTTTCAATCAAGCATTAAGATGGCACCTTACAAGGCATTGTATGGTCGTAAATGCCGTACACCATTTTTTTGGACTGAACTTAGCGAAAATAAAATCTTCGGGGTTGATTTGATTAAAGATGCTGAGCAGAAAGTAAAAGTAATCAGTGAAATTTTGAAAGCAGCTTCAGATCGTCAGAAGTCGTACGCGGATTTGAAACGAAAAGACATTGAATATCAGGTCAGAGACAAGGTGTTTCTTAAAGTTTCACCTTGGAAAAAAGTACTCAGATTTGGCCGTAAAGGCAAATTGAGTCCGAGGTTCATCGGGCCGTTTGAGATATCCGAACAAATTGGGCCAGTCGCATACAGATTGATTTTATCCCTTGAACTTGAAAAGATTCACAACGTTTTTCATGTCTCGATGCTTTGACGTTATAGATCCAATCCATCGCACATAATTAATCCATCAGAGGTTGAAATTCAATCTGATTTGAGTTTTGAAGAAGAACCGATTCGTATCCTAGCTCGCGAAGTGAAAGAGTTACAAAACAAAAAGGTTCCGTTAGTAAAGGTATTATGGCTTAAACACGGGATTGAAGAAGCTACTTGGGAAATCGAGAACTCTATGAAAGAATGATACCAAAATATTTTCACTGGTAAGATTTCTGGGGACGAAAAATTCTTGTGACAGCCCTAATTTGACCCTAGTCGGAAAGTGGTTTCGGGACCACAAAAACTGAGTTTTATAAATAATTAAAAGTTATATTCTATGTTTATGATGTGATTAAATGCATGTGTGAAAGTTTCATGCATTAATTTGGTCATTTTTTAGTGAATTTATTTAAAATGGACTTATATGAAAAACTTTAGAAATGTGATAGGTTAATTTTTATAATGGTCTAATAGTGCATGTATTAAAAAGAGTGGTTTTGCATGTCAATTTACCCATAATATATATAGTGGCCGGCCAAGAAATGATGATGCTCCACTAATTCTAATTTAATATAATTTTAAGTTAACAAATGATTAAATAATTCTAATAAAATGAATAAAAGAAGAAAGAGAAGAGAGAGGGTGTTCATCTTCTTCTTCTTCTCTCAAAGCCGAAACAAAGATGAAGGAATAAGGGGAATTTACCCTAAAGCAATTCGGCATTCTTCTTTAGCTAGTAAGAGATCAAGAACCCAAAGGAGGGGAGTCAAGCAAAGGCAAAAACAAAGAATATTGAGTAGCCGATTGGAAATCATTTCACACTGCATAAGGTAAGTCCATAAGCTTTTGTAAGATCGATTAAATTATATGCATTTGTAATTGAGGTCGTATACACCAATTGAATTAAGTAAATTGTCTTACTATAATGAGTCGATACTGGCACTAAGTGTGCAAAGTTGAATGGCACTATGTGTGTTGATTTAAATGTCAATACATGAGTAAATCTTCAGGGCACTATGTGTGCGGTGTAGCATGGCACTATGTGTGCGAAATTGTTCAGCACTATGTGTGCGGATTCGGTTGATGATATAAGAAGTAAAGGGATAGAATAAAGTGCTAGTGCATTTAACTGAAATATCGAATTCGAGACATGAAATGAATAGACATGAGTACATATAGTTTGTCATTGTCTCATACTTTGAGAAAAAGGTTTTAAATCATTTGGTTGTTTGATAGTTGATTTGATACCAAGACGTGGCCTATGGTCGGGTCAATAAATAGATTTCCTGGACCCATTTTACGTGCTTTGGA
Organism: Gossypium anomalum; assembly: GCA_025698475.1. Lineage (NCBI taxonomy): Eukaryota > Viridiplantae > Streptophyta > Magnoliopsida > Malvales > Malvaceae > Gossypium > Gossypium anomalum. Next base: position 22,603,713 of record CM046960.1, on the reverse strand, counting down.
CCATCGTCGAAGTCATCACACCAGCTTTCAACATTTTGGTACCTTTCTCTTAGTTTGTATAGGTGAACATTTCGGCATGTATAGGCTAATATGTATTTTGTTTGAACCTTAATATGTATACTTTCAGCCATGCAAATATGGCATAAATGCTAAGTTTAAATTTGGTTATGTTAAATCATGGTATCATTTGTTTCGGTTATAATGCTTAATATTATTAATGCAATATATAATTACATTTGTTTGAGTGCTAACAATATTAAAAATATGGATTACATGTTTTGGGTGATTCAGTTATGACATTTTTGTTATATAGGTTGACAACTATAATTTAGCTATTGTTTTTTATCATAGTTTTTTTTAATTTGAGATAACGTAATGGGTCATATGGTTAAGTTTGATCATAATATTAAATTGTATGATATGGTTGTATATGCCGAAACTTATGTGATGGTCTTAAATTGTTCTTATGATATGTAAATGATAGAACAAGATGCATGGAAACTTTCGAATAAGTATTTGGTGTGGTAACATCTTGTGACTCATTCCAGCGATGGAAACAGGTTACGGGTGTTACATACAGTCTTTCTTATAACAATCTAAAGGTCCAAAAATGAAACAAGACCTGTTTTTCAATATACATATCCTGTAATGATTCCATCCACATTGTCTACATTCAAGTTTATTTACATTTCTGATGCTGACCACACTGGTTACCAAAATCATCAGTGGTCTCACGTTACTCTGTTCCATTTTTGTCTCAGCTAGAAAACCTTGATAGCACTGAAAACGACTACTCGATTCTTTATTTTCTTCTATGGGGGAGCAGAAAAAGTTATAGTGTGCTACATTTACTGTTGTCACGAGCTTGAGTTTCATTTTGCTTCTTGTGGTTATAAACTTCTTCTATTTTCTAAACTTGATCAAATAAAGCTATAAACTCTCAAATTTCCATTGCACTAACTTTACCTCATTGGGATTAACTCGGTTGGATTCAAATGACATCTTTTATCAAAATGAAAATCAGAAATAATTCGAGTTTGGAGACATCACACTATCACAAGTTATAAAGTGGCATGTATTTCTAGACTCAATACAAGCTATTTTCATTCTGAGAACCAACTAAACCGTAGCTCTGATACAACTAAATGTAACACCCTTAACCCGTCTCTGTTGTCAGATTAGAGTTACAGAGTATTACGGCACGCAATGAAACAAATGACATCATAATACCATTCGATTTAATTTAAAATCAAATATTCAAAACCAATAATAATTCATAGCATATATACTAATACGGGTTGTAACTCACCTAACCCGCATCCATCATCTGATTAGGGTTACAGAGCATTACCGAACAAACAAAATATTTAAACATACATTTCTTACATTATCATAAACATGTTGTAAAACAATCATCCACATACATATCATCCCTAAAATGAGCCCTCGAGGCCCTAAAATTACGTTAGAAACAATTCGAGACTAAATTGGAAACATTTGGAAAGTATAAGAAAAAGTTAGAAAATTTTGATTACATGGGTCACACGGCTGTATAGTTAAGATGTGTGCCTCACAAGGCCTAGACACGCGCTCGTGTCTTAGGCTGTGTAACCTTCGAACTAGGACACACAGTTATGTACCATCCTGTGTCCTCACCCGTGTAACTCTTTGGGTAGGATCACACGGCCGTGTCACACGCCCGTGTGCTAGACCGTGTAACTCTCGAAATTTCCCCACATGCCCGTGTGCCAAGCCATGTGCTAAGCCATGTAACTAACTAACTTGCATGCAAAGGAACCTACAGGGGACACACGACCGTGTCGCCAGGCCGTGTGGACATAAATTTGCCTATAATCAAGCCATTTTTAACACCAAATAATGCATACACCTATAGGCCTTTTGTGCACATGAACAAGACATCAAAACCTTACCTAAACAGGCATATAATGACCAATTCAAGAGTCCTAAATCAACCAAACAATATGTCATTCAAGGCACCTCAAATACATTCATTCAAACTTACCTAAACATGTATACATTACCATATTTCAATCAACAACATCTCGCTTAATACATTCCCAAAACATGCCATATCTTAACCATAATCAAACCAACTTAACACATACCACTTGAGCCATTCAAACATGCAACAACATAGCCACATTAACACAAACTAGCATGGCATCAAATGTACCAAACCAAACAACTTATACATACCAAATCATCATCTAAGCATTCAGTTAAACATCATTATAAGTCCACCTAACATGCCATTACAACCATAGCCAAAAACATCAAAAACTACTGGAATTTATGCTGGATAGTGTGATAGGTCTTCGATAAGCTTCTAAATCGATCGAGCTTTCGATAATATATAAAACATAAGAAAGAAATTATGTAAGCACATAATGCTTAGTAAGTTCATAGAACATGAAACACAACTTACCATTTCATCTATATAGGATTAAGTATAAGCATAATATAATCCAACCACAAGCTTAGCACAAGCATATGCATCATCATCAATACACAAGTTAGTGCATTTATACATAATTCACTTAAATTAAACATATGGTAATTTCCATATGAACATACATCATTTGATTCATTCATCATTTTCATGAGCATAAGCATAGTTCCATTTCAAAACTTACCATCTCAATCCTTTTTCTTTCCCATTGAACCAACTAGAATATCATTTGATACTCGAGAAAGCTCACGAGAAAGCTCACACGAAGTGTGCTTAAACAATAACCATAACCTTTCCTTTACATCGTTGCTCACAAGAGTTGTGAAGTGGGTCTGCTCACACGAGTTGTGGGTCAGAATGTAAGCTACACGATGCTGCTCACATGAGCTGTGGAGTATCCGCAACAAATGCAAGACCTCAGCCATTGGTAGAACATTCAAGACCAGCACCCTAAACATGAAATCCCTAATCACATGTCATTTGTATCCTACGAATTTCTAAGGTTCAACCGGGACTTAATAATCGTCATAGTATTGCTTGTACATACATTATTCAATTACATGAAAAATAACTTATTAACATATGGTTTGAAATAGCATTAAAATGATATTCAGTCCTACAAACTTATCTCAATGACTAGGGCGTAGAAAATGAAATCGACTAATCTGAGGCTTTAGCTTTTCCCCGATCTAAATCTGTACATGGTCTATCTTGATCTAAATAGACAAATTCAATTCATTTAATACCTCTAGAATTCAATTTAGTCCACATTTCATATTTATGCAAAATTTCTATTTTGCCCCTAATATTTTAACTTTTCATAATTTAGTCCTTAAGCTCATAAATTTAAATCTAATCATTTAAATCATTTTTTCAGTATAGTCGATTTCTCTAGGGACCTATATCAATCCATGCAAACCATCATTTCTAAAATTTACCAAGAAATTTTACCATATTTACAAACAAGTCCCTAAATACAATTTTCATCAGAAATTACTTTACAAAACATGTTTATTTATCAACAAGGACTCATAATCCATCATTAAACATTAAGAAACACATAAAAGCATTCATGGTATAACCCTCAATCTTTAACGGTTTTACAAATTGATCCCTGGGCTAACTAGATTAAGCTACAACGATCTCAAAAACATAAAAGTCATTAAAAACGAAGCTTAAAAACATACCATGCATGAAGAAAGTGTGAAACCGAAGTTTCCCTCACCAATAATGGCTATTTTATATTTTGATTGTGAAAAATAAGAAAGATGACAGCCTTTTTCCTTTTTCTTTGTTTAACATTTACGTATATTATCTAATTACTAAATTAACCTTAATCTTTAACTTAAAAATTCACTTAAATTGTGTCCATAAAAGTGAACTAGTTTTATGAATGGTATAATTTCCATTTAAATCCAATCACTTTAAATTTTCATAGCCATTTGACTCTTTTAACTAATAAAACTCTACTTTTACACTTTTACAATTTAGTCCTTTTCACTTAATTAATCATGCAAACATTAAAATTTCTTAACGAAATTTTAATACAACCTTAATAATAACCCATAGATATTAAAATAATAATAAAATAAAAATTTACTCATCAGATTTATGGTCCAGAAACCACTGTTCCAATTTCATTAAAAATGGGCCTACGAAACCTTAAAATCAATTTAGGAACAAACATGGACTAATTTGAAACAAAACAAAAAAAATGTGGAAAATTTTAAAAATAGGGGGTCACATTAAACTCAAACTCCTAGTACATGCCACTTATAACCTAAACCAAAATAATCATAGTTTATATCGAATTGTTGAATAGATAGTGTGAGCTTCAACTTGAACTTCCAACCGACATAAACTTTGGACGATCTACAAGAAATCAAATACAACATATATAAGGAAATCTTTGCTTAGTGAGTTTTTATTAAAATTAAACTTTAACTTATCGTAAAGGTTATAACTTAAAAATTTCACAATTAAATTCAAAAGCAATGCCATGAGTTCATTATTAGGCTTTATATATCACAAGTCTCACAAGGTTAGTGAGTTCACATATACAAAACTTATAACTTTATCATCTCATAAAACATATACAAGTAAACACATTTAATATACTATTCACTCAACATCTAATCATTTAACATTCCATATTTCCATTCCAAATGTTCATTTCAAATGTCCCTTTTTACATATCTATCCATATAAACATTTCGTATAAACACTTAATATAATTATTTCCATATAACCAATTCATATAGCCATATCATATAGCCAGGTGATAGCACTAGAAAGAACATATGTTTTCTCCCTACTTATTGGTTAATTTGTTCCCTTTTAGTTATCTTTTGCACATATTTTAGTAATTTCAGTTTAGTAATTTACATTTTAGGACTCCGTGGATCTTATCTTATTTACCCTTAATTTTGTCATATTTTGGTACTGATGTCGTTGCATGACTAATTTCAAAATGCGCCCAGAATTGTTGCCGCACTTGACAGCTGTCCGGATAGGAACAAAAATGCGTGAGCTGTCTAGTCTAGTACAACTAACTTGTACGTACAGAGGCATCATGATTCTAATGATAGGACACCTAGGCTATTTGGGGAAAAATATAAATATTCATATAAAAAGAAAAAAAAAGAGAATTTTTTGGATCATCTTCTTCAACTTATCCCTTGAAGCTTTCAGCTATGGCGGCTTAAGCTCTGACGGGTGAACCAACATGAAAAGGATGCAACTTAGCTCTTGACAAGGAGCCCTAAGTGTGACACAAGAAGGAATAGATAGATTCAAATCGAGTTGTCAAAAAATAGTATTCGCCACTTGTTTCTTTTATTTCTCTTTTCTAAACGCTGGTGATTACTTTTTATTTCATGTTAGTATGGAAGTACACATGATTTCTGGGTTAATTGTTATTTTATTCAATCTTGCTTCTACAGTTTTATTCTTGGGTTTGAATGTTTTTATCATGGAAGTGTTATTGCGGTCACTAACATTGGAAGGTGCAGTGACAGTTCAAACCAACAAGCATGACAATGGAAGTTGCTTAAGGATTAGAGGAATTTAATCCACATGTTCTTAATAGTGTTCCATTGCCATCATCAGAAGGTGTGGCTAATGTGCATGTTTAAGTCTTTGATTAAATATAAAAGTTAAGCTTGGTAAGATATTCATTGCAATTTAATGCATCGACAATCACCTATCCTTTTATATCTTGTAAGCACTTAGCATTCTATTGAATATTCACATTGGGGATCCCAGTTTTGCACTATTGTATTTTATCTTATTATTTTCAAGTTATTGCTTTGACAACTACATTCACAATTTATGTTATTCCTATCTAATTATTGCACTGACATTGATAGACAAAAGACAACCATCCTTGTGGGATCGATATCCGATAGACTCATATTTGTCTATTATACTTGCATCGACAGTATATGCTTGCACATTTTTGCTGTGATGTTAAATAGCCTATCAAGTTTTGGCGTCGTTGTCGGGGATGGTGTTTGTTTGATGTTTGTTTTTATTTCATAATATTTAGTTGCCACTAACTTGTTTTCTTTTTGTCGCTATTTTAACAATTTATTTTAGGTGTTGTATCACCCGAAGTAATTCAAAGGTTATTGTCGATTTTGATCCAAAAATTGAAAGAACTGTTCGGAGGAGGCTTCGAGAATAAAGGAATATTACTTTGCCAAGAAACAATGCAGTCATACCCCCGATGCAGAACCAAAATGCTAATGACCTACTATTGCAACAAGACGCTCAACTACAAGACAGGACTATACGAGATTTTGTAGTACCTGTCTTGGATGACTTACAACCGGGAGTTGTTCAACCAACAATCTGGGCTGGAAATTTTGAACTCAAGCCAGTACTGTTTCAAATGTTGAATCTAATGGGAAATATGTTGGACTGCCACATGAAGATGCACGAGAACATCTAAAATCATTTTTATTGATTTGTGCTTCTTTTAGTCAATAAGGCGTTCCTGATGATGCTTTGAAGATGTAGTTATTTTCTTATTCCTTGTAGGGAAGAGCTTGTACTTGGTTCCTTAGGTTACCTGTTAGATCAATTACTTCTTGGAATACACTAGCAACACAACTTGTTTTTCGATTTAACCCGTCGACAATGAATGCTCGTCTCTAAAATGATATTATAGCTTATCATCAGCTGGATGATGAGAATCTTCACACCACATAGGAACGTTATAAACCTTTTCTTCGATGTTGTCCCATGCACGACATTCAACAAGAAACACAAATTAAGATTTTTTATAATGGGCTAAATTCACACACGAGGAATCTTAATAGGCCTTTGTTGGATTGTACTTGTAATGATGCGATTGGAATTCTTATGAGAATTGCTCAAAATGATTATCAATACCCTATGTAACACCCTTAACTAGTAACCGTCGTCGGAATAGGTTAAGAGGCATTACTGAACTCGTAACTCAGATCAGAACATTTAAATATCAATTATTATCTCATTTCAATAAATACCAGTCATTCATGTTCAATATGAACTTAAACCGATCATACAAGGTCTAAACCATGCATCTAAGAATAAATCGATAACATGTGAACTTTTCAGAACTTATAAAAATTTTCAACTTTTAAAATGTCACACGCCCATGTGAATAGGTCGTGGGCTTCACACGGCTTTAGACACGCCTGTGTGTTTAAGCCATGGAAAAATAGTGCATACATACTGACTTGTCCACACTGCCACAAGACATACCCGTGTGCCAGGCTGTGTGAAAATTAGGGAGGCTACTAACTTGGCCACACAGCCGACCACACGCCTGCGTGGTGCCACACACGACCAATAGACACGCCCATGTGTCTTGGCCGTGTCAAAACTGGAGGGTATACTGGCTTAATTCGTAGGGTACCCCAGGGGACACACGGCCGTGTAAAGTGACCGTGTGTCACACACGGCTGAGACACGTGCCCGTGTCTCTACCCATGTGGACAAAAATAGGCCATTTAAATAGCCAATTTGCCACCCCAATTTGGGTTAACCTGCAAGTAAAGAAACAAGCCTATTTGCACAACCATTTCAACCAATATCTATACCAAACCATACATTGTTCATAACTTAACTTAATCAACAAATTCCAATCTCAAATCACCATTCAATTAATACCAAAACTTAAACTAAAATCATACCTAAACATATGATTAATACATAATTCAATTTTGTACTCAAAACTTGCCACAAGTTCTCAACATTGACCATTTCCTTTAGCTAACCAAAAACATAACATAATTGCACAATAGCATCACATACCATAAGCCATTATCAAACTATAAATTCAAACACAAACTAGCCACATCACATGGCCGAGTATATACATCACAAAACATAATCCCACAACTTCTAGCCTATACATGCCATACTTTAATATATAAACATTTTCAAAGTACCAAAATGAGATTTGATAGTGCGATGACAATCCTCGACGACCCCCGAGTTCACAGTAGCTTCGATATCTATAAAACAATGCAAGCACACACAAAGTAAGCTTTCAAAAGCTTAGTAAGCTCGTACCAAAAATCATCAACAGTATATAAAATATAAAACATCAGCACATAAGTACTTATAAATTCTCAATTCATCTATCAATTCCATGCCAACACAATCCATATGTTTACACCAATTCAATGAACTCTATATACATAATACCATCTACCACATAGGTATTATACGTACCTGAACCTTCTAGTATTCATTCATTTTCATTCTCACCTCTCATTCGGATATTTTAAGACTTTCCGAGGATTATTCATGCTTTAAACATTCACACACTTAGTGCTTTAAGGATTAGCAGAAGCTAAAATGATTCTGCATACTTAGTGCCATCTGAATTAACCAAAAACTATATCGGTATTGCACACTTAGTGCCTCATGTAGCCGAAGCTAGTTTGAATCGCACACTTAGTGCTAGATATAATTGATTTATCATCGTATTCATCCAAACCAAATATTTACATAATCTATGTATAATCAAAACATCAAAATATACTTGTAACATCATGTTTTACGTACGAACTTACCTCGTACTCGGAATTGTCGACTCGGATTGTTTACTCAATAACCTTCAACTTCCCACGGTCTAAATCTAAATTCCTCTTTTCTTGATCTATATGTATTCAAAATTAACCCTTTTATTCACCAAATAATTCAAAACAATCCATAGACACATATTTAGGGCATTTTGCAAACTAACCCTCACATTTTCTCATTTCGACACTTTAGTCCCTTGTTCACAAAATCACAAAATAGACAAATTTTGCTTGTACACAAGTTTAGCCAAATTTTCATGGCTCTCATACAAGTCCATACATTTCATCTATTTTACATTTTAGTCCCTCAAAATAGCATTTTTATAATTTAGCCCAAATTACTCAAATTCATCAATAATACAAAGACAACATGTAAACCCAACATCAAACTTTCATATTTCAACATATAACATCACAAATCTCATGAATTCATCCATGGAACATTTCAAAATCATTAACGAAATTAGAAATTGAGGCATGGGTTCGATAGTATACGAAGCAACGATTACAAAAAACGTAGAAATTATCAAAAACCGAGCTCAAAACATACCTTAATCACCAATCACAAGTGTCGTATCCTAGCTCAATATTTTTCTTCTTATTTATTTGATAATTTCGGCCAAAAATATGAACATAACAATAATCTATTTTTTTTCTTTTATTTAATATAACTTAAATCACCAAATACGTATTTTGCCCTTTATAATATAAACATATAAACTTATAATGGTTGTCCATAAAAGTCCACTAATCATGTTAATGGTAGAATTGCAATATAAGGACCCTTTCTTTATAAAGCCAAATCAAATAGGTACTTTTAAAAAATAGCAGGCAACTTTTACATTTTACGCGATTAGGTCCTTTTATCAAATTAATCACACAAACGATTAAATTTTCAGACAAAACTTCCACACATGCTAATTCACACATCATAAACATGGAAAATAATATTTAAACATTTTTTTGACTCACATTTGTGGCCCCGAAACCACTATTCCGACTAGGGTCTAAACCGGACTGTTACAATTCTCCCTCTTAAGGATTTTCATCCCCGAAAATCTTACCATTAAATAGATTTGGATATTGTTGCCTCATAACATCTTCTGGCTCCCAGGTGGCCTCTTCAATATCGTGTCGATGCCACATCATTTTAACTAATGGAATTTTCTTATTTCGCATCTCTTTAATCTCGTGAGCTAAAATACGGATTGACTTTTTTTGTAAGTCATATCAAACTAAATCTCAATCTCAGACGGAGAATTACATACGACGAATCAGATCTCTATCGTCGAAGCATCGATACATGAAACACATTATGAATATTTTTTAGCTCTAGTGGCAACAACAATCTATACGGTACCGGCCTAGTACGCTTAGTAATCTTATACGGCCTAATGAACCTCGGACTCAATTTGCCTTTTCTATCGAACCGAATCACTTTCTTCCACAGAGATACCTTTAAAAACACTTTGTCACCGATCTCAAACTCAATGTCTTTTCTTTTCAAATCCGCATAAGATTTCTGACGATCGGAAGCTGCTTTCAAACTATCTCGGATCACTTTTACCTTCTGTTCAGTTTCTTTTATCAAGTCAACCCTGTGATTCTTATTTTTACTGAGCTCCGTCCCATACAAAGGCGTACGGCATTTGCAACCATATAAAGCTTTGTAAGGTGCCATTTTAATGCTCGACTGGAAACTGTTATTATAAGCGACTTCAATCAAAGGTAGATATTGTTCCCACGAACCATCAAACTCAAGAATGCAACATCTCAACATATCCTCGAGTATTTGAATAATGCACTTAGATTGACCATCCGTTTGAGGATGAAAAGTAGTACTAAAGTGCAATTTAGTACCTGGAGCATCTTGTAATTTCTTCCAGAATCGTGATGTGAATCTCAGATCTCTGTCTGACACTATAGACAATGGCACACCATGCAATCTCACGATATCAGAAATGTATAACTCAGCTAATTTATCAAATGAGTAATCAGATCAAACCGAAAGAAAATGAGCTAATTTCGTTAATCGATCAGCTATAACCCAGGCAACATCTTTCTTTCTCGGAGATATGGGCAAACCCGTAACAAAGTCCATTGTCACTCGATCCCATTTCCACTCCGGAACCATAATTGGTTGTAACAAACCAGATGGCAGCTGATGTTCAGCTTTAACTTGCTGATAGATCAAACATTTAGAAACAAAGTCAAAGATATCTCTTTTTATTCCGGACCACCAGTAATGCTGTTTCAGATCATTATACATTTTCGTACTACTCGAATGCACAGATAACTGACTATTGTGAGCTTCACTCAAAATCATCTGATTAACTCTGAATTTCTCATAGCACAAATTCTATCTCAGAATCTCATACAATCATCTTTATCAACTCTGAATTCTAAATCAGACTCTAAATTACACTGAGCTTGTTTAGCTAAAATCTTATTATCAATCTTCTGAGCCTCGATAATTTGCTGTAAGAATAAAGGTCTTGCTTTCAATTCAGCCAAAACTAAACCATCACCGCACAGAACCAAATGAGCATTCATCGCATGCAAAGCAAACAATGATTTTTAACTCAAAGCATCAGCAACAACTGTAACGCCCCGAAAATTTTGAAACCCAAAAATCCTGAAACCCAAAAATCTTTAAATCGTAAATTTTTCTTTTTGTGCTTAGCAATCTCGGTTAAGTGTTAATTACACATTGGTAGGTCTTGGTCAAGGTTTGAATTTGAATCTAGGGGTAGAAGAAATTAAAGTTTAATAATTAAAAGGGCCTTGTTGGCAAGTAGTTGGGCTTTTAAATAAAGATAGGGAAAATGGCATCAAAAAGCCTTGTGATGAAGTGGCTAAATGACACCACTTAGAGTGTAGGGAGGTGGCGTTAATGGCTAGCAAGGAGATCCTAGGTTCGAATCCTAGCTTAGTATTTTTAGGAGTTTAATTTTGGCCTTCTAGAAGGTTGGAAGTGGCGTGAAGATGGGCTCTAAGGGGAGTGTTCAGGAGAGAAAATTAAGGAAAGGATCAAGGGGTTATCAGAGAGAAAAACGAGGAAATGAGAAGGGGGAAGTGATGGAGCCAAATGGGGAACTGAGGGCCAGGTAATTCGGCTATAAGAGCTATAAATAAGTGCCGAATGCAGGGTTGCCAAGCTAGTACCGAATTTCTTTCACCCTGTTACTGAAAACCCTTTTCCCTAAAAGCCAAAAACCCTTTTTCTTTTCTTTCTTTTCTTTCTGTCGATTTCTCTAAAAGTCAAAAATCCTTGTTCTCCTTTTATTTTTCTTGTGCCGATTTTTTTGTTTCACTTTTGGGTTTAGCCGATTGTTCTTCCTCTCTCCCTTGGTGTCGAATAAGCAATTGTGCCATTTATATCTCTAGAGCCAAATACTCTTTGACTAAATCTAGTGTAAGTGTTACTCTTCCAATCAGTTTGCTTTGCAAAGTATCGAATATTGTCCCTTACTCTTTCTAATCAACTGTGGTAGGGAATTAGTATCGAATCTCGGATCTTAGCTCTCTGCCAAAATTGCTCTATAGGTGTTTGCGATCTTGGTAAGTATTCCTCTCCCATTGGCTAAGGTGGCCAATTGTTTATAGTTAAGGTAAGAGGACTTGTATTGGATATGAGTCATCTATTATTCTATTTCAATAGTTAAGATTGGTGTAGATTTGGGAGTTCATTGTGGTTAGGGATTTAAGAAGGGGTTGTTATACTTATCACGCAAGGTTTAGGGCTAAGGAGATCGCATCACGCTTGCTTACCAGGTGTGTACATACACTGCACACACACTATGAACCGGCAAAAGCCGAAATGCTGAAATGTCGAAAAGCCGAAAGTGTGGCTACAGTAGTCTTGCGAGTGCGTGAATACTCGTAAGGGGGAGACCAATAGGTTGCTTGAGGCCCATGGACGATTCCATGGACTTGAGTTGTGAATAAGCCAAGTGGGCCGGAATAGGCTAAATGGGCTCGATGGGCTGTTGGCCCATAATAGGAAAAATTTGATAAGCGATGCTATGTGATAGGAAATTTGTATGTGAGCATGAATATAACGTGAATTGGGCCTAATAGGCCATATGAATATAAATTCGGCTTAATGGGCCATATGAATGTGAATTGGGCCTAATGGGCTATATGTATGAGATTGGGCCAAGTGGGCCATATGCATGTATGTAGGGGTTTTGGGCCTAGTATATGATAACCACATAAAACTTAATTAATATATTGCGACCGTGGACAAGTCATAAAGTTAAGGTGTGGCAACGGTTATATGCATGTCTAGGATTAGATCTAGGGAGAGCTTGGTACTTAAGTAGTCTTAATGACTCACCTCCTCTTCTCTGGAATCCTACTTGGTGCATAGTGTTCATTCATCTTAGCTCATAGGATTTGTTAACGGGCCATGGTAAGTTAAAACTCGTAATAAAGAAAAATTATGAAAATGCCCCTAAGGGCGAAAATGACTAAAATACCCCTAAGTGTTGCGTGTAAGATTTATGATTGCTACATGCATTCATATGTATTCATATGATATCCTATTTAGGTTGCATATAGGTTGGGAATTATGGAACGGAGGGAGTATATGAGGATCGCATGGTTGCTTGACAACCGTGGATCCACCGACGACTTTTAAGCCCAATATGTGATTGGCAGCTTGCTACAACTTGGGTAGTTCCATAACCGGGATACCATTGATGTGTATCGGTTGGGTGGGTCTATATTTATATCCACACAGGTTCTGAAAAATGGGACAGAGCAGAAGTGTACCAGTTGGATTATTGGGGTGGGTTGCACTGCATTGCATTGCATGTTTGATGTATGATGACTTTTGAATGCTTGTTTTCGTCGAGGGTTGTACACACTGAGTTTGCAAAAACTCACCCCCTCTTTTATTTTATTTTCAGGTGATGCTCAGTAGAAGGTTTGATGTTTGGAGGGACTCTAGGTGGCCAGCTGGCAAGATAATTTGGACTTGTTTTTCTTTCTAAAGCTTATCAGTTTCTATGTTATTAAGTACTTTTCAAATCAGATTGTAATAGGGCTTCCACTTTATTATTATTTGGATTATTTTTATGTGATGTAATTATAAGAAGTTGAACATGGTTTCTTAAACTATAGTATGACTCTTCTACATTTCCACAACTACATTTTAAAATGACATGTTTTCATAAAACAAGTGATTGAAAGGAGTTTTTTTTAAGGATAGTTAAGGTTTCTTTTATTTTAAGAAGGGTTTTCAATGAAAACATGATTTTCGCTAAAACACTTCAATATGATGCGCCAGATTCGGCCATAACGTCCAGGCCGGGTTTGGGGCTGTTACAACAACATTTGCTTTTCCTGGATGATAATCAATCACAAGTTCGTAGTCTTTTAGCAGTTCTAAACATCTTCTCTGTCGCAAATTCAGATCTTTCTAAGTCATCAGATATTTTAAACTCTTATGATCAGAATACACGTGACATTTTTCACCGAACAGGTGGTGGCGCCAAATCTGTAAAGCAAACACAATCGCGGCTAACTCAAGGTCATGCATCGGATAGTTCTTTTCATGTGGCTTCAACTGTCTCGAAGCATAAGCAATGACTTTGCCTTCTTGCATTGAAACACATCCCAAACCAATCAACGAAGCATCACTGTAGATCATAAATTCTTTATCCGATTTGAGTTGTATTAAAACCGGAGCTTTAGTTAACAAAGTTTTCAACTGATCAAAACTGTTCTGACACTTTTCAGACCACACAAACTTCACATCTTTCTAAAGCAGTTTCGTTAACGGAGTTGCAATCATTGAAAAGCCTTTTACGAATCGTCTATAATAACCAACAAGTCCAAGAAAACTACAGACTTCAGAGACATTCCTCGAAGGTTTCCAATCCAGAATAGCTGAAATTTTGCTCGGATCAACTCAGATACCAGATGCTGATACAATATGACCCAGAAAACCAACTTCTCGCAACCAGAATTCACATTTACTGTATTTTGCATACAACTGTTTATCTCACAGAGTCTGTAACACTATTCTCAGATGCTCAGCGTGTTCAGATTCATCACGTGAATAAATCAATATGTCATCAATGAATACAACAAAAAATTGATCTAGATACGGTCTAAAAATTCTATTCATTAAATCCATAAAGATAACAGGTGCATTAGTCTATTCGAAAGGCATAACTAAAAATTCATAGTGGCTGTACCTCATTCGGAACACAGTTTTTGGAATGTCTAAGTCTTTCACTCGCCATTGATAATAGCCTGATCTCAAATCTATTATCGAAAGCAAAGCAGCTCCTTTCAACTGATCAAACAAATCGTCAATTCGGGGCAAAGGATACTTATTCTTGATTGTCACTTTATTCAACTGACAATAATCTATACACATTCTCATCGTTCCATCTTTCTTTTTCACAAATAGAACCGGAGCATCCCTGTAACATCCCGAAATAGGGCCTAAATGGAATAATGGTTGCGAAACCACGAATCCAAAATAGAAAAGTTTAGTTCGATTAAATTTTATGATTTACCGAGTGATTAGATGCATGTGTTAGAGTACCGATCAGAAATTTCAGTGATTGCATGTCCGATTTGCATATTAGGGCCTAATTGCAAAAGTTGATAAATATGAGTTCTAAATGTTAAAGGATTAAATTGAAGTGCATAATTGAAGTAGAGGTCCTTAAATGGTAATTAAATCATTATATTTTCATGGACAAAAAAAAAGATATATATAGGTAGAAATAACAAAAAAAAAATTTAATGAAGGGTATTTTAGTCATATGATAATTAAAAGATTAAAAATTGGAAAAAGATGGCAAAATATGCTCATCTTATTCCTTAGGACGAATATTAAGGGGTTCTCCATAGCTAGGGTTTGTTTCAAGCTTCCAAGCTCCATAGTAAGTGATTCCAAGCCCCGTTTTTAATGTTCTTTACGTTTTTGGAGTCCTGGTAACTTGCTTAAGCTTATTCTAGCAATAATTTAACTTAGGGTTTGTATTTGGAAAAATAACCATAGGTGAAATGTGTTTATTTTGATTTTTATGATAGAATATGAAGCTTGAATTTATGTTAAACAACTTTTGCTAAGCGATTTTAAGCGAAAACGAGTGATTTCCGAGCCTTGGGGCAAAAGTGTAAATATGTAAAAGTTTTGGGGCAAAAGTGTAATTTTTCCAAAGTTTGAGTTAAGGACTGTTTTGATAAATGTGAGTATTAAATAAGCTAAATTTTTTATTATAGATCAAGAAGAACGAGATACGGAGGTAGACCAGGGAAAGAAAAAGATAGAGGACTAAATCGATGTAGTTGATTGTATTTTGTTTCGAGGTAAGTTTGTGGTAAATAAATACAATTTTCTATTATTTTATGTCACTGTTGTTAATTTTCAAAGAAGACTCCAACATGAATTGAAGGAGAAGTAATTTCAGATAGTCCCAGTTGAACCTTAGGAATGTATAGGATACGAATGTCATGACATTAGGGTTTAAGGATACTATGTAAGCCCGTGCCAAGGCATGGCCATTGGTAAGGTTCTAAGGCAAGGATACCATGTCAAGACATGGCATTAATAAGTTACTATAAGGCAAAGGTCCCATGTAAGACCATGCCAAAGCATGGCATTGGTGAGTTCATAAGGCAAGGATACCATGTAAAACCATGACAAGTCATGGAAATGGTAAGGTACCCATGTATCCTTAGTATTCCAAGTGCTTCAACGGGGGAAAATTTAAAGAGAACATCAAGGTAAGGTAAGGTAAGACGAGTTATACATCAAAAGGTAAGATAATCTAATGATAGAAGAACAAAGGTAAGTATATAATGCTCATGTATGTTTTATAAGGAAAAATATAAGTAAGATAATTCTTATGAAAGTTGTTATTTATCTGCTTGCAAACTTACTAAGCTTAATGCTTACCCCTTTATTTTCCTTCTCTTTTATAGTTTTGACAAGCTATCTCGGGGATCATAAAGCACGTCGGAGATCCGGACACACTATCATCAAGAATTATTTTGGTATAGCTAGACGCTTCATTTTGAGTATGGCATGTATAGCATAGCAGTCATTTTGAGTGTATAATATTATGATATGGCTTATGGATGGTATGAAAATGCTTGATAATGGTTAGCTATTGGATTGGCTAATCAAAGACATGTTTGGTTTTATGTATGCCTAAATGCTAGTTATTCCATGGAAATCATGAAAAAGGGTGAATTTAGCTTTAAAACAGTATTAATCAGTAGCAATGATGTGGATTTGAAAAATCACTAAAAATAGTAGAAATGGACTTAGATAGTGAATGAGAGATATAATTAAAGCTTATTGAGTATATTTTCATATGGAGGAATCAAAACAGGTAAATAAGTTGTATTTTATGAGATACTTTAGTTTTAGTGAAACAGGGTCAGAGTGATTTCTGAATCCCCTATTATGAATTTAGAAATTCACCATAAATTGTAAAAATATAATTAGAAGTCATACTATATATTTATATATTCCTTATTGAGTCTATTTTTAACATAAATAAATGGCATAATCATTGGTTTTTTGTATAGAAAGAAATTTGGTTTGTAGTGCACAGAGGTCAGATTAGCCAAACCCTGAAATAGGGGAGACTTTAACTAATAAACTGTACTAATTGGCCCGACCAAAAATTCTATAAAAAAAATTAGTAAGTAGATATATGAGCCTAGTTTCAGTGAAATTTTACGGATTTCGATTTTGAGTTTTGTAACTTGAGATATGATTTTTTTTAGCAACTCTAATGCAGACGGACAGTTTATTGCGAGAAATAAAATAAATTGTTTGAACTTGCTTAAGTTGTAAGGTAAGTTTAGTAACGCCTCGTGCTCGATTCCGGTGACGGTCTCAGGTAAGGGGGTGTTACAATCCCAAGGTGAGAAACTCAGTGTAGCAAATCCTTTATCAATTAACTCTTGTAACCGAGACTTTAATTCTTTTAGTTCGGTCGGAGCCATTCTGTACGGAGCTATTGAAATCGGAGTAGTACCAGGTATCAATTCAATACAAAATTCAACTTCTCTTACCGGAGGTAATCCCAGAAGTTCTTCAGGAAACACATCAGGAAACTCACAGACAATAGGCACAGATTCAACTTTCTTTTTTGACACTCTCGAATCAATCACATATGCAAAATATGCTTCACAACCCTTTCTAACAATTCTTAAAGCTTTCATCAAAGATATCACTGCAGGCAATCCACTCAAATCACTAGATTCAATTCTAACTATTTCATCATTCTTGCATCTCAAATCAATAGTTTTCCATTTGCAGTTCACAACAGCATCATGCAAAGTTAACTAATTCATACCCAGAATTATATCAAACTCATCAAAAGGCAGTAGCATCAGATCACCTGGAAAACAAATGTCTCGAAATATTAACGGACAATTCTTGCAGACTTTATCGACCAAAACACATTTGCCTAGGGGATTCGAAACTCTAATTTCAAATTTAGCAGACTCTATAGGCAAAGTCTTACTGTTCACTAAGTTCATGCATATATACGAATGTATTGATCCTGGATCTATCAAAGCAATCACAGAAGTATCATAAAGAGTAAATATACCCGTAATCACATCTGGCGATGAAGCTTCCCCACGAGCTCGGATAGCATAGGCTCTGGCAGGTGCACGAGCCTTGGATTTAGCAGTTGTGTCTTTTGTCCCTCTCTAACTACCACTTACATTTCCCGTATTTCTGGGAGGTTTACCACGAGAAGCATTGCCACTTGGCCTCGGATTCTGAACATTATATTTTTCAGCTAAATCTGGGCAATCTTTTATAAAGTGATTTTGTGAACCACAACTGTAACAAGCCCGGTTATTACTTTTTCCCCAGCATTCTCCAAAATGTCATCTTCCACATTGATCACACTCAGGTTTTTCATTCTTTACATTACCAACATTGGCAACAGACGTAGCTGGAGCTTTGAAATTCAATTGCGATCTAGCACGATCTTTGTTCGAATGTCCCACACTAGCATTTGAACGGCTATTATCATCTCTGAACTTTTTTGATCTAGATTGAAATGACTTGCCCGATGATTTCTTTCGTACTTCTTTAACTTCAAAATCAGCTTTTCTTTTCTCTTTTTTGAGATCATCAGCTTTACATGCTCATTCAACAAGCCCAAGAAATTCTTTGATTTCCAGAATCCCAACTAACAAACGAGTATCCTCGTTCAAACCATCTTCAAATATTTTACACATTATTGATTCCGTAGATACACATTCACGAGCATACTGACTCAACCTTACAAATTTCCACTCGTTTTCTGTGACAGACATATGGCATTGTTTAAGCTCGGGAAACTCTTTACATTTCTGATCAATGAATCTCTGACTAATGTATTTCTTTTGAAATCCAACTTGAAAGAAATCCCAGGTAACTCGTTCACTAGGAACCACAGATGTCAAACTTTTTCCACCAATGGTACGTCGTATCTCTCAGAAGTGAAACGGCACATTTTATGCATTCTTTGGGACTCAAAGACAATTCATCAAACACTCTTATCGTGTTCTCTAACCAGAACTCAGCTTTTTCGGCATTATCGTTCATTGTAGCTCAGAACTCTTCAGCCCCATATTTTCTAATCTTATCAACTGGTAGTCTACTTAACTGTACCAGATTCACTGGTGGCATAATAGGAGCTTGAGGAGGATTAACCGGGGGTGGAGGTTGTTTTACAACCGGATTGGGTCTAATATATTGGGTGAACCAATCATTCATCATCTGATAAAAGGCTTGTCTAGCCTCACCATCACGGCTACTCATAGCCGGTCGAGAATTAGATGGCGCCGTACCTTGTGCTGGAGTAGGCGCATTGCTTTCGACATCATCTGCTACGGCTCTTTCGGGATCCATTTTCTATATAACAGCACATTTCAATGTTAGGATTCATCGCACTATCGCAGTTCATAAATATGGCATGTATAGTTAGACTCACATAAGCTACGGTAGTCCAAGAACTGACTAAACCATAGCTTTGATACCAAAAAAATGTAACACCCCTAACCCGTAACCGTCGCCGGAATAGGTTAAGAGGCATTACTGAACTCGTAACTCAGATCAGAACAATCAAATATCAATTATCATCTCATTTCAAAAAATACCAGTCATTCATGTTCAATATGAACTTAAACCGATCATACAAGGTCTAAACCATGCATCTAAGACTAAATCGATAACATGTATATGTATTCAAAATTAACCCTTTTACTCACCAAATAATTCAAAACAATCCATAGACACATATTTAGGGCATTTTACAAACTAGCCCTCACATTTTCTCATTTCGACACTTTAGTCCTTAATTCACAAAATCACAAAATACATAAATTTTGTTTGTACACAAGTTTAGACGAATTTTCATGGCTCTCATACAAGTCCATACATTTCATCTATTTTACATTTTAGTCCCTCAAAATAACATTTTTACAATTTAGCCCAAATTACTCAAATTCATCAATAATCCAAAGACAAAACATGTAAACCCAACATCAAACTTTCATATTTCAACATATAACATCACAAAACTCATGAATTCATCCATGGAACATTTCAAGATCATTAATAAAATAAAAAATTGAGGCATGGGTTCGATAGTATATGAAGCAACGATTACAAAAATGTAGAAATTATCAAAAACCGAGCTCAAAACATACCTTAATCACCAATCATAAGTACTGAACCCTAGCTCAATCTTTTTCTTCTTATTTCTTTGATAATTTTGGCCAACAATATGGACATAACAATAATCTATGTTTTTTTCTTTTATTTAATATAACTTAAATCACCAAATACCTATTTTGCCCTTTATAATATAAACATATAAACTTATAATGGTTGTCCATAAAAGTCCATTAATCATGTTAATGGTACAATAGCAAAATAAGGACCCTTGCTTTATAAAGACAAATCAAATAGGTATTTTTAACAAATAGCAGACAACTTTTACATTTTATGCGATTAGGTCCTTTTATCATATTAATCACACAAATAATTAAATTTTCAGACAAAACTTCCACACATGCTAATTCACACATCATAAACACGAAAAATAATATTTAAACATTTTTTTGACTAGAATTTGTGGTCCTGAAATCACTATTTCGACTAGGGTCTAAATCAGACTGTTGCACCCTATCTCTAGAGTTGCACAAGCAAAAACTACTCCGGGAGTTATTGAATTAGATGCAACATTTGCACTTAGTGCTTAAGTTTCTTCTCTTACAAATATGATAAAAAAATATGTAAGGGACTAGTGACGTTGCACCTATACAAGTCGCTCAACAACTTGATGTTCCTACCTTTTGTTGTGAGATTTGCAGTGACAACCACAGCTATGAAGGTTGTCCATAATATGCAGATAATGCCTTTTATGTCAGTAACATCCGCAACAATTCTTATGGAAACTCTTATAATAGTTTTGCATGCAATCAATAGTCTTGTAACACCCCAAACCCGACCCAGAAGTTAGATCTGAATCTGGCGTGTCACATTGGAGTGTTTTATCGAAAACCTTGTTTTCATTGGAAACACTTCCTTAAAATGAAAAACCTTAATTACTTTGTAAAATCTCTTTTCAGTTGCAGAAGTTTTATTTAGAACATATGATTTTATGAAAACTCGTCATTTAAAAATTGAGTTGCAGAAATGTAGTATTTAAAAAAAATAGTTATGGTTTAGGAAACCACGTTCTACTTCTAATTAAATATAAAACATAAAAATGATAATAATCCTGATTTGAAATAATAGCCAGAAAAAAAAAACCTTGTTACAACCCAAATCAAATAGAGATAATTTAAAGTCAATATATTAAAAATTACATAAAGACTAAGTCTAAACTTTTTTTACTAGTTGGCCACCTCCGAGTCCCTCCATCCGTCGAACCGCCTACTAAGGATCACCTGAAAATTTTAGAATGAGGGGGGTGAGTTTCGAAAACTCAGTGTGTACAACCCTTAACAAGTATAAAGCAATCATTAGTTAGTTTGGGCCAGAGCCAAGTTCAATAACGGTGGTCTTTGGGCCTTAGCCCAAATTAGCCTCAATTGGGCTGAAGCCCACATCGCAATAATATCATAACAATATCGTACATGCAATGCAATGCAGTGTAATCCCCTCCAAATTATCCATCCGCTACACACTAGCTCCATCCCTCGTCACACCATGTGGGGATATAAATATCGACCCACCCAGCCCACACACCAATGGTGGCCCTGTTACGAAACTACCTTCATTTACATATTGGGCTTTAAAAGCCGTCGGTAGATCCACGATTGTCAGGCAACCATGCGATCCTCATACACTTCCTCCGTTCCATAGTTCCCACCCCATATGCAACTTAAACAGGACATTATATGTATGCATGTCACATCCATAAAACTTACATTCAACACATAGGGGTATTTTGGTCATTTTTGCCTTTAAGGGCATTTTGGTAATTTTCCCTTAATTATGGTTTCCACTTACCTTGGCCCATTAACAAGTTTCACGAGCTAAGGTGAACGAATACTATGCACCAGGTAGGATTCCAGAGAAGAGGAGGTGGGTCATTAAGACCGCTTAAGTACCAAACTCTTCCTAGATCCAATCCTAGACATGCATATACCCGTTGCCACACCTTAACCCTTTGACCTGTCCACGGTCGCAAAATATTAATTAAGTCTTATGTAGTTATCATATACTAGGCCCAAAACCTCTTACGAAGCCCAAACAAATTCACATATCTGTAATTGGCCCATTAAGCCCAATTATATTCATATGGCCTATTAGTCCCAAATCACCTGTATATGGCCCATTAGGCCCAAATCACATTTATATGGCCTGTTAGGCCCAGTCACATTCATCTTCATGCTCACATACAAATTCCTATCACATAGCATCAATATTAAGTTTTTGCCCACTATGGGCCCAACAGCCCATCGGGCCCATTTAGCCCATTCTGGCCCCTATGGCCAAATCATAACCCAAGTCCACGAAATCGTTCGTGGGTCTCAGGCAACCTATCGTTCTCTCCCTTGTGAGTGTTCACACACTCACAAGACTACAGTAGCCAAACTTTTGGCATTTCAGCATTTCAGCATTTCGGCTTTTGCCGATTCCTAGTGGGTGTGCAGTGTATGTACACACCTTCGACTTTATATCAAGTTATCATAAGGTAGAAGTACACACCTTACCACCTAGAGTACTAAGTATTCATAATTGCCCGAACTTATATTCAACATTATACTAAATTAGTCACATTCCATTAATTCAAAATAAATCCACTACTTACCGAATAACAACCTATACTTGCCTTGACTAGATTGATCAACTGCGATCTGCCTATGTAAATCAAAATCTGACGTAGTCCCCCTTCCGCATCCAGGTGAAAAGTCCCTAACGGCCGACACCTTACGTCGCTTAATCTTCAGAGCCTCTATCCTAACCTCTCTGCTAGAACCACTTTTTTCTATCAGTGATCACGCTCTTGAATAAGAGGGAAAAATAAATAAATAGAGACGGTTAACGAAAGTTTTGGAAAGAACAAAAAAAGTCAGCTTTTAAATGAAAAAGAAACAGTTGGCTAAGTTGAAGAGGGAAGAGATTGACTCGATTAAAATAGGGGAGAAAAGATCAGGATTTTGACTTACAGAAAAGAGGAGGTGATATGCGACTGAAGCACACAAAAATAACAAATGCCCTTACTCGCCCATACGACACACATATTTATACTAAAAAAAATTAAAAAAATAAATAAAAATACACCTACACTCCTCAATCGACTTAAACTTGTCAAGATAATTTCCCTTCAAATTCTCTAATTTTATCACCATCATATCTACACTTGTTCCTCATCCTAATCCCTTGATTTTAGCCAAAAATTCCAATTTGAATTGCATTCAAATTGCTTCCACCGTGCAGAACTTGAGTAGCAAAATTAAATACTCCCTTTTGCGCGCGCCACCACTCGAACTCAAGACCTCAAGGTTGCTGTACCTCCTAATATGCTGCTGGCCACTACACTGCATCCTTCCTTATGCTACCATTCGGTCACAATTAGTTATAAGGCTTATATGCCTAAGCCTCTGTTTTCTTAAATAATAAAAATCTATCCTTTACCAAGCCTGGGATTCGAACCTACTCCCTCTCATAACCTTAGCATGCTTCACGCCACTGCACTACAACCACTCTTGTGTCATATTCCATTCCTAACTAATTTTAAGGCTTATTAATCCGCAACTAGATTATCCTAAAAATATTTGCTACTATTCAAATTCTAACCCTTGACCACATGCACACTTTTAACGCCTCCTTGCCACTTGACCACTTGCTTCTTTTGTGTCGTTTCTCCTCCCTAATTATTTATAAAGTCTTTCTGTCAACCTCCAGGTTGTCTTAAAAAAAAAACCCACAACTTTTGCTCATACTGCGACTTGAACCTAGCACCTCCCCTTACTCCTAACGCCATCATGCCACTAGGCCAAGTGCATCCTTGTGTCGAATTTCCACCTAACATATTTATAAAGCCTAAATGCTAGCTTCCTTACTATTCTCATGCGAAATAATTTTTTTTGCCAAGGTTAGGACTTGAACCCTGGGCCTCTGCTTACTACCCACGCCATTTGCCACTAGGCCAAGCATTTCTTTGTGTCAAATTTTACCAGGCCTTATAAATAAGCCTTTCACCTAATGCTTGCCACTAGGCCAAGCATTTCTTTATGTCAAATCCTACTACCCAGGACTTTTTCCACACTACCAACCCTTCCCAAATAATTTAACAATTAAACTAAACACACAATTATAACATATTTAAACACCTTTCTTTTATCGAAGCCGCCTTCTAACCGATCCCAAACTCAAGGCCCACTACTTCTAGGCCCAAAATCAGGGTGTTACAATTCACCCTTCCTAAAAAAAATTTCATCCTCGAAATTTCTAAATACCAGGGTAGTCGTGTATCAACTATCCCACTACGCTATCACTGTGCACTCTGATCCTAATAATTTTAATATAGATTCAAAACATCCACCTATTGCAAACATTCTCAAACATACACAAAATAAGTATCAAATTCAAATTCAAATGTTTTAATACAATCTGATATCCAAGGAAATCCTACTGAATATAAACAATCAACATATTGTAGTATATCAGTTCAACATAATTCAGTAGTAAGAGAACTTACTTGGCTGGACGTCGGAGACCCGATGTGCCACACAATAGAATCTTTCAAAACCACCTCAAAATCATTTGTAAACAATTTTAAAAGCCCAAAAACAAAGCCCATTTCACAGCCTGAGTTTTTAACCTGGCTGTGATACCACTAAATGTAACACCCCAAATCCGGCCCAGAAGTTAGATCTGAATCTAGCATGTCACATTGGAGTGTTTTATCGAAAACCTTATTTTCATTGGAAACACTTCGTTAAAATGAAAAACCTTAATTACTTTGTAAAATCTCTTTCCAGTTGCGGAAGCTTTATTTAAAACATATGATTTTATGAAAACTCGTCACTTAAAAATTGAGTTGCGAAAATGTAGTATTTAAAAAAAAATAGTTATGGTTTAGGAAACCACGTTCTACTTCTAATTAAATATAAAGCATAAAAATGATAATAATCCTAATTTGAAATAATAGCCAGAAAAAAAAAACTTTATTACAACCTAAATCAAATAGAGATAATTTAAAGTCAATATATTAAAAATTACATAAAGACTAAGACTAAACTTTTTATGCTAGTTAGCCACCTCCGAGTCCCTTCATCCGTCGAACCGCCTACTAAGGATCACCTGAAAAGTTTAAAAGGAGGGGGTTGAGTTTCGAAAACTCAATGTGTACAACCCTCAACGAGTATAAAGCAATCATTAGTCAGTTTGGGCCAGAGCCCAATTCAATAACGGTAGCCTTTGGACGTTAGCCCAAATTAGCCTCAGTTGGGCTGAAGCCCACATCGCAATAATATCACAACAATATCACACATGCAATGCAATGCAGTGCAATCCCATCCAAATTATCCATCCGCTACACACCAGCTCCATCCCTCGTCACACCATGTGGGGATATGAATATCGACCCACCTAGCCCACACACCAATGGTAGCCCTGTTGCCGAACTACCTTCATTTACATATTGGGCTTTAAAAGCCGTCGGTGGATCCACGATTGTCAAGCAACCATACGATCCTCATATACTTCCTCCGTTCCATAGTTCCAACCCCATATGCAACCTAAACAGAACATCTTATGTATGCATGTCACATCCATAAAACTTACATTTAACACCTAGGGGTATTTCGATCATTTTTTGCCCTTAGGGTCATTTTGGTAATTTTTCCTTAATTATGTTCCTACTTACCTTGGCCCGTTTCGCGAGCTAAGGTGAACGAATACTATGCACTAGGCAGGATTCCAGAAAAGAGGAGGTGGGTCATTAAGACCGCTTAAGTACCAAACTCTCCCTAGATCCAATCTTAGACATGCATATACCCGTTGCCACACCCTAACCCTTTGACCTGTCCACGGTCGCAAAATATTAATTAAGTCTTATGTAGTTATCATATACTAGGCCTAAAACCCCTCACGAAGCCCAAACAAATTCACATATCTATATTTGGCCCATTAAGCCCAATCATATTTATATGGCCCATTAGGCCCAAATCACCTGTATATGGACCATTAGGCCCAAATCACATTTATATGGCCCGTTAGGCCCAGTCACATTCATCTTCATGCTCATATACAAATTCCTATCACATAGCGTCAATATTAAGTTTTTGCCCACTATGGGCCCAACAGCCCATCAGGCCCATTTAGCCTATTCCGGCCCGTATGGCCAAATCACAACCCAAGTCCATAGAATCGCCCGTGGGTCTCAAGAAACCTATCGATCTCTCCTTTACGAGTGTTCACGTACTCACAAGACTACGGTAGCCAAACTTTCAACTTTTCAGCATTTTGGCATTTCGAAATTTCAGCATTTCAGCTTTTGTCGATTCCTAGTAGGTGTGCAGTGTATGTACACACCTTCGACTTTATATCAAGTTATCATAGGGTAGAAGTACACACCTTACCACCTGGAGTACTAAGTATTCATAATCGCTCGAACCTATATTCAACATTATACTAAATTATTCACATTCTATTAATTCAAAATAAATCCACTACTTACCGAAGAACAACCTATACTTGCCTTAACTAGATTGATCGACTGCGATCTGCCTATGTAAATTGAAATCTAATGTAGTCCCCCTTCCGCATCCAGGCGAAAAGTCCCTAACGACCGACACCTTACGTCACTTAATCTTCAGAGCCTCTATCCCAACCTCTCTGCTAGAACCCCCTTTTTCCATCAGTGATCACGCTCTTGGATGAGAGGAAAAAAAAAGAAATAAATGGAGACGGTTAACGAAAGTTTTGGAAAGAACAAAGAAAAGTCAGCTTTTAAATGAAAAAGAAACAGTTGGCTAAGTTGAAGAGGGAAGAGATTGACTCGATTAAAATAGGGAAGAAAAGATCAGGATTTTGACTTACAGAAAAGAGGAGGTGATATGCGACTGAAGCACACAAAAATAACAAATACCCTTACTCGCCCATACGACACACATATTTATACTAAAAAAATAAATAAATAAATAAAAATACACCTACACTCCTCAATCGACTTAAACTTGTCAAGATAATTTCCCTTCAAATTCTTCAATTTTATCACCATCATATCTACACTTGTTCCTCATCCTAATCCCTTGATTTTAGCCAAAAATTCCAATTTGAATTGCATTCAAATTACTTCCACCGTGCAGCACTTGAGTAGCAAAATTAAATACTCCCTTTTGCGTGCACCACCACTCAAACTCAAGACCTCAAGGTTGCTCTACCTCCTCATATACTGCTGGCCACTGCACCGCATCCTTCCTTATGTTACCATTCGGTCACAATTAGTTATAAGGCTTGTATGCCTAAGGCTCTGTTTTCTTAAATAATAAAAATTTAACCTTTGCCAGGCCTGGGATTCGATCCTACTCCCTCTCATAACCTTAGCATGCTTCACGCCACCGCACTGCAACCACTCTTGTGTCATATTCCATTCCTAGCTAATTTTAAGGCTTATTAATCCGCAACCAGATTATCCTAAAAATATTTGCTACCATTCAGATTCGAACCCTTGACCACATGCACACTCTTAATGCCTCCTTGCCACTTGACCACGTGCTTATTTTGTGTCGTTTCTCCTCCCTAATTACTTATAAAGTCTTTCTGTCGACCTCCAGGTTGTCTTAAAAAATAAACTCACAACTTTTTCTCATGCTGTGACTTAAACCCAGCAACTCCCCTTACTCCTAACGCCATCATGCCACTTGGCCAAGTGCATCCTTGTGTCGAATTTCCACCTAACATATTTATAAAGCCTAAACGCTAGCTTCCTTACTAGTCTCATGCGAAATAAAATTTTTTGCCGAGGCTAAGACTTGAACCCTAGACCTCCTGCTTACTACCCACGCCTTTTGCCACTAGGCCAAGCATTTCCTTATGTCAGATTTTACCAGGCCTTATTAATAAGCCTTTTACCTAATGCTCAAGGCCTTTTTAGAAAAAAAATGCAAAATTTTCCTAAAGCCCTGGATCGAACCCAGGACTTTTTCCACACTACCAACCCTTCCCAAATAATTTAACGATTAAACTAAACACACAATTATAACATATTTAAACACCTTTCTTTTATCCAAGCCACCTTCTAACCGATCCCAAACTCAAGGCCCACTACTTCTAGGCCCAAAATCAGGGTGTTACAAGTCTTGAGGAACTCAGAATGCTGGAAAAAATGCTGTGACATTCTATATGGGAATATATTTACTCAAGGCAATTAGAATCCAAGGCAAAGGAATTACAATCAACAATAGTAGAACTACAATCAGCACAGTCAGATATAGCCACAACAAGGCCAGATGCATCCACACCAGAATCAGACATAGCCACAAAATTCTTCAATGTTGAATTAGCATGGTTAAGAACATCGACGATAATAGTACATTAGTACATGTAAGCTTTTCCTTCTAACCCATTAGCTGCTCTTAAGGCTTTAATGTGGGAGCATATGACTCACATGGAAGCTATTTTATAAGGGAATTTATCTTCTATTCAAGCATTAGAGGCACAATTAGGACAATTTACTTTGAATCCGAATACTTGACCACTAGGTAGACTACCTAGTGACATGGAAAATCCCAGTCCAAGGGGGAAAGAACACTACAAGGCTATCACACTTAAAAGTGTTAAACAAACTAGCAAGCTGACTACAGACTCTACTGTCGCACCTCAAACTACTGGTGAAATGATCCCTAGTGAGAAGTTTGAATCTGAAGAGCTTGTCGATATACCAAACAAAGAAGCTCCACAAATTGTCACTCCTATGCTGAATGTCTGACCCTCGAAATTGTCGACGCAATCAAAGGTGTTGGCGCAATTAGATGTATCTCCACCCTTACCTTTCCACAAAAATTCAAGGAGAATGAGTAGGATAAGCAGTACCAACAGTTTCTGAACACACTGAAGCAACTTTAGGTTGATATTCATTTAGTAGATGCTCTTGTGAAAATTCTTAATTATGGGAAATTTATGAAGGAGTTCTTGTCCAAGAAGAAGAAGCTCAATGATATGGAAACAATTGTGCTCAAAGAGGGCTGTAGTGCTCTTTTAACAAATAAGTTACCCCTTAAAATGAAATATCGTGGGAGCTTTACTATCCCATGTTCAATTGGCAACCATTATTTGGGCAAGGCTTTATGCGACTTGGGAGTTAGAATCAACCTAATGCCACTATCTACTTTCAAAAATTTAGGAATTGGTCACATAAAACCTATTGCAGTGACATTGCAACTAGCTGATCAATCCTTGGCTCAACCTGAAGGGAAAATTAAAGACATCTTAGTTTGTGTGGATAAATTTATTTTTTCGACTAATTTTATCATACCTGACTGCGAGACAGACAAGGAGGTTCCCATAACCTTGGGACGACCATTTTTAGCCACCAGATGAACTCTTCTTGATGTTTACAAAGGTGAACTAACCATGTGACTTAATGATGAGCATGTTACCTTTAGTGTTTTTGAATCTATTCAATGAAAGGACAAAGAGGAAAGCCATACTGTCGATGTGCTAGATGATCTAATTGAGAAAGAATTCAATGACCAAAGCACTATACTTTTTGAGGAGTTTGCAGTGACATCTAATGATGAATTTTTAAATAATTGTGACATCATGTTGAAGCTAATAATATTGAACTCAGACATGGATGGCAGATTGAATCTTTAGGCTTAGCCAATAGAACAACTCCAATTTTCAAGCCATTTATTGACGAAGCTCCTACTCAGGAATTGAAACAATTACCTACTCATCTTAAATATGTCTTTCTTGGTGAAAACAATACTCTCCCAATTATTGTCTCCGCTGCACTGGATGTAACTCAAGAAGAGAAATTGGTCCATATTCTTAACCAACATAAATGAACTATTGCTTGGAGTATTACCGATATCCGAGGCACTATTCCATCTTTTTGCATGCATAAGATCAAGTTACAAGATGAAGGCAAGTAGTCAGTTGAGCAACAAAGAAGATTAAACAAGAAGATGAAGGAACTTGTTGAGAAAGAAATTATAAAATGTCTTGATGCTTGAATTATTTACCCTATGTCTTATAGCAATTGGGTAACTCCAATGCAATGTGTTCCAAAAAAGAGTGGCATCACTGTGGTTAGCAATGACAAAGACGAATTAATTCCTACACGCATTCCTACGAGATGGCGAGTCTGTATGGATTATCGCAAACTTAATGCTGCCACAAGGAAGGACCACTTCTCACTTCCTTTCATTGACCAAGTGTTGGATAGGCTTACTCGAAAAGCCTATTACTACTTCTTAGATGGCTATTCTAGGTATAATCAGATTGCTATTGCACTGGAGGATCAAGAAAAAACAACTTTCACCTATCCCTTTGGTACTTTTACTTTTCATTGTATGCCTTTCGATCTTTACAACGCACTAGCCACATTTCAAATGTGCATAATGACAATATTCTTAGACATGATTAAAGACTCTTTAGAGGTTTTTATAGATGATTTCTTAGTTTATGGGAATGATTTTGATCATTGTGCTAACAATTTGGATAAAGTATTGAAGCAATGTGAAGACACGCATCTTGCTCTAAATTGGGAAAAATGTCATTTCATGGCAACAGAACGCATTGTGTTAGGCCATCGTATCTCTCATCAAGGAATTGAAGTAGACAAAGCTAAAGTGGAAATCATTGAGAAATTACCTCCACCGACAAATGTGAAAGGTATTCGCAGTTTTCTTGGGCATGCAGGGTTTTACCGAAGATTTATTAGAGATTTCTCAAAAATCGAAAAACCCTTATGCTCATTGCTAGAACAAAATCAAAAATTCTTCTTTGATGATGCATGTCTAGATACGTTCATTCAATTGAAGACACAAATAGTAAATGCATCTATTATTGTTGCACCAGATTGGTCTCAACCTTTTGAAGTTATGTGTGATGCAAGCGATTTTTCTATGGGTGTTGTTCTAGGACAATGCAAGGGAAAAATATTTCACACCGTCTATTATGCTAGCAAAACTCTTACTGAGGCTCAAATCAATTAGACCACTGTAGAGAAAGAATTGTTTGCTATAGTCTTTGCTTTCGACAAGTTTCGTTCTTATCTTGTCAGCGCAAAGGTTACTTTATTTACTGATCACTCAGCCTTGAGATATCTTTTTATGAAGAAGGAAGCGAAACCAAGATTGATATGTTGAATCTTACTATTACAAGAAATCGACATCGAGATAAAAGACCGTAAGGGTTCAAACAATCAAGTTGCAGACCATCTATCTCGATTGAAAGTTGGCAGCAAAGATGGAAACATATTTCAAATTGTCGACGCATTCCTAAATGAGAAGTTATTTGCTATAGATGCAACCCCTTAGCATGCAGATCTAGTTAATTACCTAGTGTGTGGAAAACTCCCATTGGGTGTCACACGCCATAAAAAATAAATATTTCTTTGTTAAGTGTGAAGTATTATTAGAAAGAACCATATTTATTCAAGGTATGCAGAGACAACATTATTCAGCGTTGTGTTCCGGAAGAGGAGATGCTTTGAATCCTAAAGCACTGTCATGATGCTACTTATGGAGGCCATTTCAGTGGCATGCGAACTGCTGCTAAGGTTCTCCAATCAGGATTCTACTAGCCTTCATTATTCAAAGAAGCCCAAAATTTTATGAATCAATGCGATAGGTGTGAGCGCACTAGTTCTATATCCCAATGCAATGAAATGTAATAGCACCCTATTATAGAGGCTAAATTTTTAGATGTTTGGGGTATGAATTTTATGGGACCATTTCCAAGTTTATTTGGAAATGTAACACCCTTTTTCTTATATCCGACACCGGAATAGGGTATGAGGCGCTACCGATCTCAAACATATACAACCATACATTTTCGAGTTAAGAAATTTCGTTCCAATTTAAAACTTTTCACAATACACCTTCATGTCCCTGCTATAAGCCTATGAGGCCCCAAATGCACTTTAAAATTTATTTGGGACAAATCTGTGCACTTTAGAAGACTTTATAAAATCTTAAAACAGTCAAGGACACGCACCTGTGTAGAAGGGTGGCACGCTCATGTGTCTTCTTAACATGGCCATGTTGAAGGCCCCTGTGGCTCACACAGCATGAACATATCGGTACACAACCGTGTCCTTAGCTCGTGCGAATTTATTTTTCGATTTGAACCTACAGGGGTTTTCATATTTCTTGGCACGCGCCCGTGTCCATGACTCGTGTCCCCCACATGGCCATGACACGCCCGTGTCTCAACCCGTGTGCAAAAACCTTGACATTCTATTTTTGACGTCAGCAGTGCTTTAGTGGCACACGGCCATGGTACACACCCGTGTACTAGGCCGAGTCCTCCACACAGTTGAGACACAAGGCCGTGTCTCCACCTGTGTGGTTACTACTGGGCATTTTATTTTGCCAAATTTAGGTGTAGGGGACACACGGCCTTACCACACGCCCATGGGGCAAGCCGTGTGTCACACACAGTCTAGACACACGCTTGTGTGTCAGCCCGTGTGGACAAAAACAAGGCTATTTACCAAGCCTTTTTGCCACCCTTACTTGCACCCACCTACACAACATCAACCAAAACCATTCCAAGCATAACACATATAACCAAAACAACCACAACCATGAGAATTTTCATCAAATGCATTTAATAATAATAATAATAATATTAGCCAACATTAATGGCCTATACAAAATGAATATGACATCCATATGAGCCAACACTTGTGGCTAAACTAACACGACACTAAACAAAAGATGAAGTCCCTATATATGCCATACTCAAAACATTTAAACTAGCTATACCACAAGCTTTAGGTGATAGTGTGATCGATGCCTGGACGTCCCTTGATTTCCGATATTAACTTGGCAGCACTATAAGAAAATAGAAAGGAGAGGGAGTAAGCATAAAGCTTAGTAAGTTGCATGTAAATAAATAACAACATCAACCATGCATATCTAAACACATAGCATGTTATAAACCAACACAACATTCCTGAGTGCACAAAGATAGATATCACCACATACTTATGCATCACAAATATAAGCCAAAGAATTTCAAATCATTCTGAAATCATTTTAATAGATAGAACTTACTCATGTATTTCTTACCATTAAGGCATCATAACTAAACTCATATCTCATGATTTTCAAATAAAAAACTTGTACCACTCACAACATGATTATATCATTTCATATCTTTATGATAAGCCTTAAAAATAACCCGTGAAACCCTTTAGAATACTAAAGGATATCCGATAAGCCTCGTACAAGAGGGTAAATTGTCGATGCCATGTCCCAGACATGGTCTTACACTGGCTCACATATCGAGGCCAATGCCATGTCCCAGACATGGTCTTACACTGGCTCACATGTCGAGGCCGATGCCATGTCCCAAACATGGTCTTAAACTAGCTCTCGTCTCATTGCTAATACCATGTCCCAGACATGGTCTTACACTAGCACACATATCACCCCTAATGTCATGGCATGGATATCCAATATATTCTTAGGTTCAATCGGGACTCTACTACCTTAAATTTAATCATGCATTATTCATAAGCAATTTCAACCATATTTCGTAAAATTAATCATTCAGCACTTAATAACGATAAAGTTGTCTTACTTACGTACAACTTACCTTGGTATACAAGAAGTAGACGACTAATTGGCTTTAGTCTACTAGCTTGGCCTTTCCCCGGTCTAGGTCTGAATTTCATTTTTCTTGATCTAAAATGATAAAAATTCACTAATTTAATCATCATATTAATCAATGCATTTCATAATTCATACTTTGGAAAAATGACCATTTTGCCCTAGACTTTCACAAAAATACTATTTTATCCCTAGGCTCGTAAATCAATTTTTATCAAATTTTCTCACTAACCAAGCCTAACTGAATTCTTTTTATACTAGAAGCAGCCCAAAATTCCAATTATTACTCATACTTATCACTTATTTTGTCATCTTTACAAAATGGTCCACTTTTGGTGTTTTCATGAAAATCCTTTCACAAAAGTTATTTATTTAACAACCAAGATTCATTTTCTTCCATAAAAATTTAGAAAACAACATGAATAATCTTATGGTAAAACCCTAGACTTTCAACCATTTTGCAAAATAGTCCCCTCATTAGCTATATTATGCTACAAGGGTCCTAAAAGCACAAAAATTATCAAGAAAGGCCATCAAAATCACTTACTTGTAAGGGTAAAGAGTGGCTAAAATTTTAAAGCTCCAAAACCCCTAAAATGGCTAAAAATTTCAGTGGTGAAAAGAAGGGATGAAAAGATGAAGTCTTTTATTTTATTTTAATCTTATTACTAGTCAAGATAGGTTACCAAATTTCACCTAATTTTTACTTTTTGATTTTCTTTGTCCTTATGGCCATCCATTCCATTAATAAAGGCCTATTTGCTCTTTAAAGACCCCTAGTTTTGGTTCTCTATGTATTTGACACCTTTAGCTAATGAAATAAAACTTTTGTCCCTTATGCGATTTAGTCCTTTTTCGTAATTAAGCATGCAATCGCTAACATTATTTCACCAAAATTTTCATGCACTTATATAAACATGCTATAACACATAAAATAGTATTAAAAATAATTTCTCTAACCTCGGCTGAAACCACTATTCTAACTAGGTCCAAAATCGGGCTGCTACAATTCTCCCTCTTAGGGATTTTCGTCCCTGAAAATCTTACCAGTGAAAAGGTTAGGGTATTGATCTCTCATAGTCTCATCAGATTCCCATGTAGCCTCTTCAACTCCATGTCGATGCCATAGTACTTTCACAAGTGCTATACTTTTATTCCTCAATTGCTTGACCTCTCGGGTTAAGATCTTAACTGGCTCTTCGCCATAAGTCATGTCTGATCGAATCTCAACCTCTGTTGGCGAGAGAATATGCGAAGGGTCAGAACAGTAACGGTGAAACATCGGTACATGGAAAACATTGTGGATCTTCTCTAACTCGGATGGCAAGGCTAGTCAATAAGCTACCGGTCCAATTCTCTCAGTCACCTCATAGGGTCCAATAAAACGTGGACTTAATTTTCCTTTCTTACTAAATCTGAGGACTTTCTTCCACGGGGATACTTTTAGAAACACCTTATCACCGACTTGACTCTCAATTTCTTTTCGTTTCAAATCAGCGTAGGATTTCTGTCTATCCGAAGCGGCCTTCAAACAATCATAAATTACCTTTACTTTCTCTTTGGTCTCTTTGACTAAGTCAACCCCATGAATATGATTTTCTCTAAGTTCGGTCCAACACAAGGGTGTCCAGCACTTACGTCCATACAAAGCCTCATAAGGTGCCATTCTCAAGCTCTACTGATAGCTATTGTTGTACGCAAACTCTTCCAGCGGTAAATACTTTTCCCAACTACCTTGGAATTCAAGAACACAACACTGCAACATGTCCTCAAGGATCTGAATTACTCTCTTCGACTGGCCGTCAGTTTGCGGAAGGAAGGCCGTACTAAAATTCAACTTTGTCCCCGTGAAGTCAAAGGCACTCCGTGAAGTCTCACAATTTTAGAAACATACAACTCGGCTAACTAATCAAGTGAGTAGTTGATACGTACCGGAATAAAGTAAGCTAATTTCGTTAGTCGATCAACTATGACCCAAATAGCATCTTTCTTTCTTCGTGATGACAGAAATCTTGTCACAAAATCCATGGTAATTCGATCCCATTTCTATTCGGGAACCATTACAAGCTGAAGTAAACCCGAAGGTACTTGGTGCTCGGCTTTCACTTGCTGGCAAATCAAACATTTTAACACAAAATCTGAGATGTCTCTTTTCATACCCAGCCACCAATATAATCTCCTCAAGTCATTATACATCTTAGTACTACTCGGATGGGTTGACATACAACTACTATGTGCCTCGTGAAAAATTTTCCCAATAAGCTCATCATCTCTGGGTACACAAACCCTATGTCAAAACATCAAACAACCGTCGGTACTAATCCGAAAATCTAATTCGTCAACTGTCTCACACTAACTCATCTTGGCTTGCAAATCTTTATCACTCTTCTGAGCTTCACAAATCTCTTGAAGAAACATAGGTCTAACTCTCAACTCTATTAGAATTGAACCATCCTCGATTATAGACAACTGAGTATTCATAACTCTCAAGGCAAACAATGACTTCCTACTTAATGCGTCTGTAACCACGTTCGCCTTTCTCGGGTTATAGTCAATTACCAACTCATAAACTTTAATCAACTCCAGCCACATTCGTTGTGGTAGATTCAAATCTTTTTGAGTCATCAAGTATTTTAGGCTTTTGTGGTCGGTGAATACCCGACATCTTTTGCCATACAAGTGGTGTCTCCAAATTTTCAGTGTAAGCACTATGGCTGCTAACTCTAAGTCATGTGTTGGATAATTTTTTTCATGTGGCTTCAGCTATCTCGAGGCATATGCTATTACCTTGCCTTCTTGCATGAGCATGCATCCTAATCCATTCAAGGATGCATCACTATTGTAACAGCCCCAATTTGGGGCTAGTCAGAATAGTGGTCTTAGGACCACGAATTTGAAGTCAGAGAAATTATTTTATTATTATTTAGATGTTATAGCATGTTTTTAAGAGTGCATGAAAAATTTGGTGAAGTAATTTTAGCGTTTGTGAGCTTAATAGCGAAAAAGGACTAAATCGCATAAAATGCAAAAGTCCTAAATTGATAGCTAAAGGCGTCAAATAGCTAGAGAATAAAATTGAGGGTCTTTAAAGGGAAATTAGACCCTATTGTGATATCTTGGCTGGCCATGGGAGATGAAAATGCTGAAAAGTGAATATTAGGTAATGTTGATGACATAATGGGTAATAAAATAATGCCCCAAAAGCCTAGCAATCATCTTTTTTCTCCATCCTTTCTTCTTTACCAAAATTTAAGCCTTCACAAATCAAGAAATATTGAATCCTAACCAAGACCGGGGGAAATCCAAGCAAATCAACTAAACCGTCTAGTCTCTACATTTTGTAATCTGAGGTAAGTTATATGTAAATAATACAACTACATTGATAATAT
The DNA here is from genome assembly GCA_025698475.1 of Gossypium anomalum. NCBI lineage: Eukaryota > Viridiplantae > Streptophyta > Magnoliopsida > Malvales > Malvaceae > Gossypium > Gossypium anomalum. The sequence continues at coordinate 22,566,481 of CM046960.1, read as the reverse complement.
ATGTTTGTTTGAATTGTATTGAGGTTATTATAGCATAAATTGCTTGATTGTGGAAATGAGAAAATGTTATGAGAATAGAGATAGTAGAATTCCCGTTTGAACCTTAGGAAATAAATCTGATATTCATGCCATGATGTTTGGGTCACTTATGTGAGCTAGTGTAAGACATGTCTAGGACATGCATCGGCCACATTATGAGAGCCAGTGTAAGACCATGTCTGGGACATGGCATCGGCATTGAGACGAGTGCTAGTGTAAGACATGTTTGGGACATGCATCGACCTCGAGATGTAAGCCAGTGTAAGACATGTCTGGGACATGCATCGGCTATGAAATGTGTCAGTGTAAGACCATGTCTAGGACATGGCATCGGCACTTTACCCCATTTTTGAGGCTTATGGAATATCCGATAGTGTTCAAAATGGTTCAACGGTGAAGGTTATGATTTCTAATTTATGAGGAAAGTATAACCGTGTTGTGAGTAGTACAGGTACCTATCTGGTATGTATGAAATGTGAGTTCAAATATGTTATATGATGTGTATTGAATATTGATGAGTAAGTTTTGCTTATGCCCACTTGTATATTATGAGCCATTGAATAATGGTAAAGTTGTGTTGTATATTTATTTATGTGCAACTTACTAAGCTTATGCTCACTCCCTCTCATTTTCCATTTTCTTATAGTGCCGCCTATCTAGCTTAACAATCAACAGAAGTCAGAGATATTAATCACACTATCAATCGAAGCATTCGGTATAGTTTGATTTATATTTTTGAATATGGCATGTATAGGGAATTAGACTTGTGTTTTGTGTTATTATTAATTTAGCCAAATGTGTTGGCTTGGGATAAATCACTCATTTTGTATTAAGCCTCGAATGCTGGCTAATATTCATTTTGATTTATATGAAATGATGTTATTTTCATGGATGAGTAAAATGTACAAATGGAATGTTGTATATTGTGGCTGATTTGGTTGCATGAGATAGTCTTATATTGGTTTTCATTGCTATTGTGTAAGTTGTGTAAGTAAGGGTGGCAAAGAGGCTTGGTAAATAGCCTTATATTGTCCACACGGGTAGACACACGGGTGTGTGTCTAGGCCGTGTGTGAGACACGGTCCGCCCTATGGGCGTGTGGACTGGCCATGTGTCCCCTGCACGTAAAATTTTCAAGTCAGTATGCATGGTAGTAAACACATGGACAGAGACACGGCCGTGTGTCTCATCCGTGTGAAAGACACAGCCTAGCATACGGGTGTCTACCTTGGCCATGTGACATTTTGTGGTTGCTGACGTCAGAAACAAAACGTCTATGTTTTTACACACGGGCTAGGACATGAACGTGTCATGGCCGTGTAAAGGACACGGGAGTGTGCCAAACCGTGTGAAAACCCCTGTAGGTGTGCATTTAGAATTAATTCCTCACAGGTGGAGGACACAAGCGTGTCTCTATATTACCTAGGTCATGCGAGACACATGGACCAATAGCACGACCATGTCGAGCTGGTGTCACGGGCGTGTTGCCCTACCACACGGGCGTGTGCCCTGTTTCAAGGGTAAATTTTCTATAGATGAGTTAAGGACCCGGGTTGGTCCCAAATATTTCCCGATATGTGTTTTAGGCCTTGTAGGCCCACATTACAGATATGTAGATAAGTTTGAAAAAGTTTAAAATTGGACAAAGTCTTGGTGACTCAAAAATGTATGAATGCATGAGTTTTAAGTTAGGTAATGCCTCGTATTCCGTCCCGGTGAAGGGTACGGGAGTGGGGTGTTACAACTATACACTACGAACTATTTTCCCAATTCCTGTTACACTAAAATTGGGGCTTCAGTCAACAACGTCTTAAGTTTCTCAAAACTCTGTTGGCATTTTTCCATCCAATCGAACTTGACATCTTTCTGTAGCAACCTTGTCATCGAAGTACCAATCATAGAGAACCCTTTTACGAATGGTCTATAGTAACCTGTTAAGCCTAGAAAGCTCCTAATCTCTGATACATTTCTCGGTGATTTCCACTCAATAATAGCCGAGATCTTACTCAGGTCAACTCTAATTCCATCACCCGACATAATGTGACCTAAGAATCCGACCTCTCGGAGCCAAAACTCACTTTTACTAAACTTGGCATATAACTGCTTATCTCTTAAAGTCTACAAAATAGTTCTCAAATGCTCCACGTGTTCACTCTCATCACGAGAATAGATCAATATATCATCTATAAAAACAACAACAAACTTATCCAAGTACGGTCAGAAAATACGGCTCATTAAATCCATAAACACGGCGGGAGCATTTGTTAAGCCAAAGGGCATGACAAGGAACTCATAATGCCCACATCTCGTCTAAAACGCGATTTTCAGCACATCTTGCTCCTTAACTCTTAACTGGTAATAACCAGACCTCAGGTCTATCTTCGAAAACACGGTGGCTCCTTTCAATTGCTCAAATAGATCATCGATCCTTGGCAAAGGATACTTGTTCTTCACAGTCACCTTGTTGAGCTATCTGTAGTCTATACATAACCTCATCAACCCGTCTTTCTTTTGCACAAAAAGTACCGAAGCACCCTACGGGGAGTAGCTTGGTCTCGCAAAACCCTTATCCATTAATTCTTGTAGTTGAGCCTTCAACTCTTTTAACTCCAACAGTTCCATCCTATACGGGGCAATCGATATAGGCACAGTACTAGGTACTAGCTCGATACCAAACTCGACTTCTCTAATTGGAGGTAATCTGGGCAACTCTTCTGGAAACACATTCGGGAATTCACATACTATTGGCACTGACTCGATCTTCACTTCCGTCACTTGGGTATTCAACAAAAATGCGAGGTAAGACTCATACCCTTTTCTCAAATATTTCTCGGCAGTCATAGAATAAATCACTACAGGTAAGCTATTTGGTTCACCTGATTCAACTTGAAGAATGTCCCCATTTTCACATTTCAATGAATTTCTTCCCACAATTTACTATGACATCATGGGTAGACAACCAATCCATACCAAGGATAATGTCAAATTCATGAAACGGCAATAACAGGAGGCTAGCCAGAAAATAATAACCTCTAATTGTCAAGGGACAATTTCTACATACTTGACCGACTAATACATGCTTGCCTAATAGGTTTGAGACCATTACCACAAATTCTGTAGCCTTGACAGGCATATTTATACTAGACACTAGTTTCACACAAGCATACGAATGGGTAGACCCCGGATCTATCAAAGCAACAACAGAAATATCATGAAGAGCGAAAGTACCCGTAATAACATTCGGTGACGATGCCTCTTCGCGAGCGCGAATGGCATAAGTCTTTGCAGGCGCTCGGCCCTCGAACCTCACGGTGGAATCTTTAGGCACACCTTTGCTACTAGTTCCTCTTCCCGGGTTCTTCTGTGGTCCTTGAAAGAGCATTACTCACTCTCACATCTTGCTTTTCATCTTTCTCACCCATTTCAGGACAGTTTCGAATGAAATAGTCTAACAACCCACATTTGAAATAGCCTCTTTCATTCCCTCGATACTCACCAAAATGGCGTCTACTGCACTGTGAACATTCTGGTCTGTTTGGTCGAGCACTATTGACACTCACGATAAAAGTGGTTTGAGCTTTAGACGTTGTGTACTGCTTATTCTTATGTCTACTCGAGAATCCCACTGAAACATTTGATCGGGTAGTGAACTCTCTCGTTCTCTTAGATAAGGACTGATATGATTTCCCTATCTTTCTTTTCCTTGAGTCACGAGACTCAATACCAGCTTTTCTCTTCTCTTTGGCTAATTCTTCGGCCTTGCAAGCTCTCTCAACAAGTACCACAAACTCTTTTAACTCTAAGATGCCAACTAATAATCGGATACCTCCATTCAATCCGTCCTCAAATCTCTTGCACATGATATCTTCGGTAGATACGCACTCCCTAGCATATTTGCTGAGCCTCACAAACTCATGCTCATACTCTATTACTGACATTCGGCCTTGCTTTAATTCTAGAAATTCTTTCGTCTTCTGAACTATAAACCTCTGACTAATATACTTCTTCCAGAATTCCTCTTGGAAAAACTCCAATGTAATCCTTTCCCTTGGTACAACCGACACAAGGGTGTTCCAACATTGGTAGGCTAAGTTTCGCAGGAGTGACACAACACACTTCATGCACTCCTCAGGTGTGCAAGACAGCTCATTGAATACCCTAATGGTATTTTCTAGTCAGAACTCCGCCCTCTCTGGGTCATCATCTATGTTCACCCTAAATTCCTCGGCTCCCTACTTCCTAATTCTATTAATCGAAGGTTTCTCCCTTCTTAACATCTCCACCCCTTGGGGGGCTATGGGGTTAGGTTGAGGGATTGGAGGGGGTGGAGGAGGTGGAGTGCTCAGAGTTGCACGAATAAACTCTAAATACCAGGCATCTATCATATGTAGGTAGGCTTCTCTAGCCCTTCCGCCCTAACTCATTGTCACAGGCCCGCCCTCTACTGGCACGGTCCCTTCAGCAGGAGCTAGTGCATTACTCTCCAAATCATCCGCCATTGCTCTGCCGAGATCCATTTACTAAATGAAAACACAATTTAAATTTGTCAAGAGTCATCACACTATTACAATATATTTATGGCATATATAGCTAGACTCGTACTCATGCTAGGTTAGTTCGGGAATCGACTAAACCATAGCTTTGATTCCGCTAAATGTAACACCCCTTTTCCCATATCCGACATCGAAACAGGGTACGAGGTGCTACCGATCTCAAACACATGCAACCATACATTTCCAAGTTATGAAATTTCATTCTAATTTAAAAATTTTCACAACACACCTTCATGTCCCTGCTATGAGCCTACAAGGCCCCAAACTCACTTTAAAATCTATTTGAGACAATATGTGCATTAAAATCTCAAACCAGTTAGGGACACACGCCAGTGTGGAAGGGTGGCATGCCCGTGTGTCTTCTTAACATGGCCATGTTAAAGGCCCGTGTGGCTTACACGGCCTAAACATATCGGGACACGCCCATGTCCCTAGCCCATGCGAATTTATTTTTTGATTCGAACCTACAGGGGTTTTCACAGTGCTTGGCACACGCCTGTGTCCATAACTCATGTCTCCCACATGGCCATGACATGCTCGTGTGTAAAAACCTTGACATTCTGTGCTAAAAATATCAGTGGTGAAAAGAAGGGATGAAAAGATGAAGTCTTTTGTTTTATTTTAATCATATTACTAGTCAAAATAGGTCACCAAATTTTATCTAATTTTGACTTTTTGATTTTCTTTGTCCCTATGGCCTGCCTTGCCATTAATAAAGGCCTGTTTGCTCTTTAAATACCCCTAAGTTTGGTTCTCTAGCTATTTGACACCTTTAGCTAATGAAATAAAACTTTTGTCCCCTATGCGATTTAGTCCTTTTTCGTAATTAAGCATGCAATCGCTAAAATTATTTCACTAAAATTTTCATGCACTCATATAAACATGCTATAACACATAAAATAGTATTAAAAATAATTTCTCTGACCTCGGGTTAGTGGTCCCAAAACCACTATTCTGACTAGGTCCAAAATCTGGCTGTTACAGGAAATCTCTATAAATTAGTAGTATCTTGAAATGGGTTGAAGCTCTTGCAGTCCCAAAGGATGATGCAAAGACAGTGCTTAAATTTTTTTCACAAGCATATACTCACCCGCTTTGGCACGCCAAAGGAATTGATTAGTGATCAGGGTACAAACTTTCATTACAACCAAGTGGCAGTCGCATTGAGGAGATATGGAGTTAATCATAGAATGGCCACTACTTATTATTTGTAAACTAATGGGCAAGCCAAAGTGTTGAATCGAAAAATTAAAAATATTCTTGAGAAGGTTGTGAACCCTTCGAGGAAAGATTGGTCTTCTAGATTAGATGATGCTTTACGGGTATTGTGGACATCATACAAAACTCCATTAGGGATGTCAGCGTATCAATTGGTTTTTGGGAAAGCATGTCACTTGCCAGTTGAAATGGAACACCAAGCAATGTGGACAATTAAATAAGTGAAAATGGACCATAAAGCTACTGGAAAGAAAAGGCTGTTGGATATCACTGAACTAGAGGAGATTAGGTGAAAGGCCTATGAAAACATTGCAATTTACAAGGAAAAGACCATACAATGACAAGATAGAATTATTTAGCAGCGACAATTTATCGCGAGCCAACAAAATTTATTATTCAATTCTAGACTGAAACTGCACCCGGATAAATTACGCTTACGTTGGTTTGGACCTTTTGAAGTTGTTGAAGTATTTCCTCATGGTGCAATCACAATCAGAGATTTACATGATGAAGAGTTCTTGGAAAATAAGGGTTCGATCAATGAAGTGTCTATTGAAAGAATGACTCGTGGAAAAGATATGCCGACAATGAAGAAGGCAGAAACCAAGAATACAAGGAAAGGTAAAACCAAAGCAGAAAACAAGGGAACAAACTTGACTGCAGAGACATAATTGCTGTGCAAAATGAAGGATATCTAAAAGTTCAGCAATAAGCAGATCAGGCATGTCGCTACAATAGAGGATATGAACAGATCATAAATTTTTTTCTACACTTATACCAGAGCCTATAACAACTATATTGTAGCCACATTACGCCAGTTAAGCCCGACCACACTCGTAAAATTTCCAGTATTCCCTCCGATTATCTGAGAGTATGAACCCTCCTCCGAGAAAGATGACATAAGGGACCAAGACATATGATCTTGATTTTCCGTGATAAGTTTTATAAATTTATAATTAATCATTCTTGGAACTAACTATTATCACGATGTAGGCAAGTGTACCTATCGAACAGTAGTATAGCTTTAGCAAGACCGGATTGTCAAACCTAAAGGAACTAAAAGTACTAATAATGACTATCTTTTTATTATCTAGCCTTAAAATAATGGAGTTGGTTTTAATTAACTAATTAACTAAACTGAGAAATTGCAGAAAATAGAATTGGGAAATTACGTTGGAAAAACGATTAATTTAGGACAATACCTAAGGAAAAATCCACCTAGACTTTACTTGTTATTTTGGCTCCGAATCGAACGATTTATTCATTTAACTTGTTCCATAGAAATCCCTAAGTTATATTATTATCCCTATTCAAGACTAATAATGTCTAATCCCTAGATTGAATAATTGAGACTTTTCTCTAATTAACACTCTAGGGTTGCATTAACTCGATCTATGGATCCCCTTATTAGGTTTCACCCTAATCTGGCAAAATCTTGTCACCCTATCTCTAGGCGCGCAATCAACTCCGCTTAATTATGACAAAGTCACTCTTAGGTAGGGACTATTCATCCTCCAACTAAGAGCATTAACTTGAATCGATATCTTGAAATACCAAAACAAGAATTAAGAACACATAATTAAGAACAAGTCAAATATTTATCATACAATTTAGAAAATAATAACAAGATTCGTCTTAGGGTTCATCCCCCTTAGGTATTTAGGGGTTTTAGTTCATAACTAAATAGGAAAACATCTCATAAGAATAAAGAATACAAAACATAAAGAAAACCCAAAACTCCTTAAGGGAAATTGAGGAGAGATCTTTAGTCTTGATGATGAATTCGGCTTTTGAGATGGATCAATCGGCTTTCTTAGAGTAATTCCTTGCTCCCTACTCTCCGTCTCCCTTTAGTCTTCCTCTAGGGTGTTTAAATAGGCTTTAGAATGCCTAAAAGCCCTCAAATTGCCCTTTTCTGAATGGAACTTAGCTAGGGCTTAACAGGGACACGCCCGTGTGACACACCCGTGTGCGATTACTTCAAGCCGTGGTCAAGCCTGTTAGAATGGCACAGGCATGTGTTCTGCCTGTATGAGGAAGTCCAGGCCGTGTTGTTTTCCCACGTCGGCCCATTTTCTCTATTTTTTGCCTATTTCTCATTCTTTTCGCTCTCTTATGCTCTCCTAAGTATAAAACATGAAATTAAAGGATTAGGAGCATCAAATTCACCAAATCTAAGGAGAAAGCATTCATAAATGTGTTAAGCAAAGGATAAAAATATGTATAAATTATGGTTCATCAACATATCGATGAAATCCTCTCCCATTGTGTAGGCCTTTGATGTTGAGAAAGAAGAGGACTCAAGGGACGTTGTGTAACAGCCTATTTTCAGTGAAATCAGAACAGTAGTTTCAGGACCACAAATCCGAGTCGAAAAGAAAATTTTATTAATATTATTGCATGGTCTGCATTATGATAGGAATGTCATATGAAAATTCTAATAAGAAAAATTTTACCGATTATGTGTTTAATTAGGGAAATGACCACATTGCATAAAATGCAAAAGTTGAATTCTAGGAGCTAAAAGAATCAAATAGCTATGGAATTCAAAACTTGAGGTCCTTATATGGTAATTAAACCATTAAAGAAAAGTTAGTAGATATTTTTGGCGATTCGTCCATGGAAAAAGTAGAAAAGGCTAAGGACTAAATTGAAAATGAGAAAAATTAAAAGATGATAACTAATTAAATAAGAAATATCATCTTATTTTCATCATCTTCATCCCCAGATTCTATGGAAACCCTATGAGAGAGAAAGGAAACTAATCAAGTTTAATTAGGTATGTTTTCTTATCCCTTTTAATTTTTATATTTTGAGATCGGGATAGTCTAACCTATCTATTTTGGGGATTAATTTGAAAAGAAATCAAAGTATAAAAATTTTTCCAAGGATAAATATGCTGAAAATTTGAAATTTATGGTAGAAAATGAAAGGTTGTTGATAGATAAACAACTTTTACAAGAAAATTTTGATGAAATCATGATTTAGGGACTACATTGAAAAGTGATAAAACCCATGGAAAAATTCTGAATTTTGTGAAATATAAGTGTTGTAAAATTTGTATAAAATTTTTTGTTAGGCTTGAAATAAGGATTAAATTGCATGAATTTCATTTTCCGAGCCTAAGGACGAAATTGGAATTTATGAAAAGTTTGAGGGCAAAATGGTAATTTTTCCTATGGTGTAAATTGAATTCAATTGAGTATAAAATGTCATAAATTGATGATTAAATTCATTTATACAGATCCAGACAACTCAAATTCAAAACTAGATCGAGGAAAAGAAAAAGTTTCTGATTAGTAGATTTTTATATACAAACAACTATTGAGGTAAGTTTGTGTAACCGAATTGAGTTTATTTATATGTTTGAATTGAATGTGGTATGTGATTGTATGAATTATATATATGTTAAAAATAAATGAAATAATCATATGTTCAAACATATCCGGAAAATATTAAGTTCCGTTTGAATAATGAAATTCGATGGATATATGTGATTTCTCATATTGAATGTGGTCTTGCATATGTTGCGGATAGAATAAAGCTCAAACAAGTATCCCTGTATAGCCTTCTCGAGCATCCTGATATAAGCACTTATGGGCTTTTTGACATAGCTCGCTTGAACTCCCCGTTACCTTATTTGGTGCTCCTTGATATTAACTATTCGAAGTTATTTGTTAAGCTCTATGAGCTCCCTGACTAAAACTCTTATGAGTTTCTTGTTTAGCCTGAATAATTGTCCTGTTACATGGCTCATCTGAGCATCCTGATATGTGGCTCGAGAGTGTGCTCCCTAATTAAGTGTCTTAATGGGTACCACTGAACATGAATTGACGGATCACTAATTTGTACACCTTGTGTGTACTACTTGAGTATCCATCAAATTTTCAATAATTCAATAGATAAATTTCTAAAATGAGAAATTATCGGATTAAAAGAGTTATTTTCTGAATACTTCTGAAATACCTAAAAGAAATGTAGCATGATGAGCTCATCCATGCTTATTTGATGTACATGTGAATTATTTGACTAACTTGCTTATTTGAGTTAATGTGATTAGGAAATTTGCCAATTTGTTGGGAATCAAGTTAATGTATGCTTATTTGAATGAATGTTATTAGTAAGTTTAATTCTTGTTATACGAGCTTACTAAGCATTAAATGCTTACTAGGTTTTTTTCTGTTTTATAGTGCTCGAGAGCTTGCAAAGGTTGGAGATCGGTCTGAGCATCATCACACTATTTACTAGCATTGTTTTGGTATAAATAATAAACTTATTTTGGTATAATGGCATGTATAGGTTAACTTGACCAAATGATGGATTGTAAATGGATGTTTGTAATCTACTCATTGGTATGGCTAATGACGTTTGATTTGGTATATTACTACCAAGTTATATCATGTTAATATATATGTGTATGGTATTGTTAGATTAATTAAGGTAAACTATATGCCTAAACAGAAAAGTAAGTTTGGCTATATGAATATAGTTGATGTTATGTTATACATATTAATGTTGTTTGCTTGATTTAATGACTTGAATTGGTTGGTAAATGTATGCAAATATTATTGTAGATTGAAGGCTAAATTTGGGTGAGAAATAAGGCTAAGAAATGGCCTTATTTTGTCCACATGAGTATACATACTGGCATGTGTCTTGGCCGTATGGCACATGAGCATGTGATCTAGCCGTGTGTCCCCTGCATCTTAAAATTGAGAAACATAATGCTTAAAATTGAGCACACGGGCAGAGACAGGGCGTGTGTCCCAATCGTGTGTGATACGCAGTCTAGAACACGGGCGTGTGGCACAAGTCAAAGAGTTACACAGGGTTGGACATGGCCTACAGCAAGGATGTGCCCTATGGTCACACGGGCGTGTCCCTTGACCACACGGGCGTGTGTGCCCTGTATCTAGGAAAAATTTTAAAATTTCGCAAAAAAAAATTATGAGTACTTGGTTTAGTCCCGACTCAATCCAAATGTTTAAATTGGGCCTCGAGGATCTAATTAAGGAACAACATTAGTTTCAGATATGAGTAGTACATGATATGAATTACATGAAATTATCTATAAACTCTGGAAATGCTCCGTAACCCTATTCCAACGAAGGATTTATAGCCTGGTCAAGGGTGACGTCATTGCTGGTCAAGAGGCACCTACTATTGAAGAAGAATGTGGAAAAGGAGGACGTCCGTGTTGAAGTTGTGAACGAGAAGGCTGAGGAAGAAAATACTGAGACAGAAGCTGCTAAGAAAGATTATGTTGAGGACATTATCAATGCATCTGAGTTTGTGGATGCAACTAATGATAATCTAGAGCAAGATGGAGCTAGACCGGTAGAAGTTACAGAGGTAACAAGTGAGGAACAAAACAAGAGAACAATAGCCTGACAAATGGTTCTGTCCGATTCGGGTGCCGTATAGTGGTCTATATCGAACCACTCAAGGTGAACCCTCCTACACAAAAAGCAACTGATGATTTCGGGGTAGAGCCGAAACCTGAGGAGCGATCCGAGGACTGTGCAAAGCCCAAAGAAAAGAAGACAAAGTACTCCAAATGAAAAAAAACCGCAAGAAAGAGGAGAAAAATAGGAGGAAGAAGAAACATCGTGCAACCATACTGATGGCCAAGGAAAACTTAGTTTATTTTAAGTTTTAGCTGTAGTATTCATGCATTGCATATAGCTGTAATTTTCATTTTGTTAGTGAACATTATCGTTGCATTTTCATTGTTATTGCATTTTCATGTTAGTGCATTGGGGGCAATGCAAAACTTTAAGTTTGGGGGAATGCATATGGGAATTGGAAATACACCCACATTTCAAAAAAAAATTATATTAATGAACCATGCAAGGTTTTTTTGTGGTTCATGCAAATGTGTTGAAAATTTTTGTTACATTCGATGCTTAAGTCTTGATCATGTGAACAATCAATGAATGAATTGGATAATTTGATAGAATATTGTATCTTCAATTCTTTTATGAATGATTTAGGCTATATTAGTAATGGATGACTAGTAGCATTCTTTGAATCTTGAATGAATCTGCCTTTTAAAGCTACTCATATGTATATATAGTTATGAATAAGAGACACTCCAAAGTAGGTGTATTGTGAAACTCCAATGCAAGGGTTAGAGAAATGAAGTTGGCCAAAGGTTGTCACTGTATGAGTGTGTGTCGGTGCAATTACGAACTCCCTAGGGGTTACTTCTCAGGAACAAGGGTATAGTAATTCAACGATATCCCTTATTCAAAAAGAAAAAAACATAAATTGTACAATAAATTATGTATTGGTAGATAGAATTTAGGGTTTGAAGCATGGTGCTAGTTTTGATGAAGATGCAATCTTAGATATTCATACTTATGTATTGTCGATGCAATATTTTGTCATCTGAATGTGAATCATTCATTGCGATTTTAGGTGATTCAAGTTGCTAAAATGATCATTTGCCTTAGTGAATTCTTGTGTAGCCTTGCTAGTTTTCTGATTTACTTGAAGAAAAGTAAAAACTCAAGTTTGGGGGTATGATAGTACTAGAAAGAACATATGTTTTCTTCCTACTTATTAGTTAATTTGTTCCCTTTTAGTTATCTTTAGCACATATTTTAGTATTTTCAGTTCAGTAATTTACATTTTATGACTCAGTGGGTCTTAGCTTATTTACCCTTAATTTTTTCATATTTTGGCACTAATGTCACTGCATGAGTAACTTCAGATTGCGCCTAGAATTGTCACCGCACCTGACAGCTATCTGGATAGGAACAAAAATGCGTAAGCTATGCAGTCTCATGTACATACAAAGGCAGCATGATTCTGATGAAAGGACGCCTGAGCTATTTGAGGAAAAATATAAATATTCACATAAAAAGAAAAAAAAAGAGCTTTTTGGATTATCCTCTTCAACTTATCCCATGAAGCTTTCGACTATGGCGACTTAAGCTCCGATGGGTCAATCGACATGAAAAGGAAGCAGTTTAGCTTTGGACGAGGAGACCTGAATGCGACAGAAGAAGGAATAGATAGATTCAAGTCGAGTTGTCTATGTAACACCCCAAACCTGGCCTAGACGTTATGGCCGGATCCGACGTGCCACATCGAAGCGTTCAAAACATTTTATATTGTTGGTTTAGAAAACTTTCTTATTGTTTTAAAAGATACTTTCATTATAGGTGAAAGTGAATGGAAGCTGGCACTAGGTAGGAAACCAGAAAAGAGGAGGTGAGTCCATCGAACTACTTAAGTACCAAGCTCCCTTCGGATCCAATCCTAGACATGCACACTGCCGTTGCCACACCTTAACTTAGGATATATTTTCAGGAAACCAATTTGATTAAATCCTTTTTGAGAAAAGTGATTAATTTTGGAAAACATTTTCATTGCGGAAGCTTTGCTTGTTGTCGTGTTATTTTGAAATCAATTATTGTTTTTTTGAAAACATGCCCTAAAGTTAATCAATTTCGACTGTTAAATATAAGTAATGCCTATCTTAATAAAACATATTAAAACCATCTAAAATAATTAAGAGGCCTTATTACATTTAAAAACCTAAAACCATAAACGTAAATAAAATGATGTCCAGTTCACCAGAAAAAAAAATCGAATTTGCAGAACGTGTGGCCACTCCGAATCCCTCACAGCTCCAAGCCCACTATGGTTGGGGATTACCTGCGTGGATGAAAAGAAAGGGGTGAGTTTGGGGAAACTCAGTGTGTAAATTAACCCAACCATAGCTTATATCAGCTCAAACCACAGAAACAGAATATGTTGGCCTTAGCCCAGAACAGAATTCAGAATAAAGCCCATAGGCCCATAGCAGAACAGAACAGATATCACATGATTATGCAGAAATCCAACCCATATCCAACCATATGCACCCCCATACTAGCCTTATGCCATATGGGGAGACTACTCGACCCACCCAACCACTACACGCCACAGAAATATGTAGCATGGCTGCCAGAATAGATAATGTGACAGAGTCACCAGAAATAGATAATCGTGGCAGAGCCACCATAACAGATATATGTGGCAGAGCCACCAGATCAGATAATTTGTGGCATAGCCACCAGGACGCTTCCTCCATAATATAACCCATGTCCCCATGCAACAGATATACAATCATGGCATACATCATACAGAATCAGATCATCATGCTTTTCAGTCAAAAGTAACCCTAGGGGTATAATGGTAATTTTCCATACATCGGGGTATTCAAGTAATTTAACTATTCTTAAGGTTTTCATGCATAACATAGCCATTTACGTACGATCAGAAACACTTACCACGTTTTCTTACCGAATTGGGCCCACTGGCCCATTATCTCGATTTTGGCCCATTAAGCCCAAATATCGAAATGCACGGAATCGTGCACTCTGTAGTCTTATTACTTTATTTTACCATATACATCAACTTTCAATCTCACGAGCATTCGTACACTCGCAAGTTCCCAAAATACCAGCTTTTCAGTATTTCGGCGTTTCGGCTTTTGCCGATCTAGTCTATGTGAGGGTGTCAGTTACACACCTATTTTATGACGATTCGTTGATGAGACCCACACACGAACTGCCTACAATTGGATTACTAACACGTTAATCTAACTATCGAAATCAACTACGTATTTAAGCCCTTACCATATTCGACCTTTAACACTTTAGGCACTAGCGATCCTACCATTGCCGAGATTAGCGATTATGTTTAAATCCAGTCGTTCCACTTGTCCAAGCCTTTGATCAGCCGCCTCTAGATCACACTATTATCAAAATAAAGTAGTTACCACAACCCTTAATGTAACGATCCGCATTATATGGTTATTGGAAAAGTGTATTTTCGGGTCTCTGTTTCTGAAAAATGGATTATAAAATATTTATTAAAAATAATTACGAAGTTAATTGAGTAATTAATTAGAGTTTAATTAAGTAAATTTAGCATAATTAAGATTAATTAGATAAAAGGATTATATTGAATGAAGTGTGAAAATTTAGTTATAGAATAAAGAAAAGTGAAGGGACTAAATAGGGAAATAGGCCAAAAAGAATGCCAAGTGTATGGCAAAAATAAAATACATGTGTAATTAACATAATACATACATTTGTAATACATGTATGTATTTGCTTATTATTTAAGTAAATATTAATTTATTTATTATTATTAAATTAATATTATATGATAAATAAATAAAAGTAAGACAAATGTGTGGTAATGATTGGGTACAAGTGTATTAATAAAAATACATACACTTGTAATACTTGTATTTAAGTATTAATAGATATTTATTATTTTAAAAAAGATATCTATTAATTAAATAATAATATTATAAGATTTTTATGACAAAAATAAATAAAAAGTTGATAAATGTATGGTATGTATAGTGACATGTGTAATATTAGTATATGTACATTTGTAAAATACATGTATATTTACTTATTATATAAGTATATTATTAAGTTATTATTATAATATATATATATATATATATATATATATATATGTATATAAAACAAAACAAAGTAAAAGTAAAAGAAAAAGAATATAAAGAAACAGAGAAGAAACGAAACAGGGGAGAAAGAAGGAGAAAAAGAAAGGAAATAAAGGAAAAAGGGGAAATAGGGATTTTAAAGTTTGGAACTTTAATAGGTAAGACAATTTAGCCCTTTTTACTTAATTTTGATGTTTTAAAAGCTTTAGAACAAAGTTTTGATGAAATTAAGTTGATATTTTGAAAGTTATTAGATTTCTAAATATTGTTCATGTTGAATAAAAAGATGAATTAGGGGTTAAATTGATAGGAATTCAAGTTAGAAATGAAATAAGGATTGAATTGTAAAGTAATTCATAAGTTTTATGTTGTAGGGACTAAATTGATGAAATTTTGAAATTAGTAAAATATGCTGGAAATTTAATAGTTAAGTATGAGTTTGGACAAAATTTGGATAGAAATGAAGTATGAATTGAGATAGAAAAAGTAAGTGAATTTAGTTAAGATTAAATTGAAATTAAAGTAGAAATTGAATGGAAATTGTATTAATTAGATATAAATTAGTAGTGAATTAACGAATATGAATTGTTTTAATTCCCGTAGCTAATGTTGTCTCGGGAAATCTCGGCTAAGCAAGGAAAAAGACGAGGTCAACGAGGGTTAGCTTAAGAATTACTGTTTGTATTTCTATAATCCGAACCTAATACTTAATTGTTGAATTTATTTCTTAATATGTATATTAAGTGTTTTGAAGTAAGAATTATTGTGTTTTGCAATTGAAATGGATTGATTGAATTTATATTGATTGAATTGGTGTGTATATATATATTGAATATATATTGATTATTTGAAATGAATTGAATTATGAGTATATTTGATTATTTGAATTGAAATATAAATTGTTTGAAAATTTTAAATATGAGATTTGTGATATTTGAATATTTGTTATTGAAAAGTGAATTGAATTGTATTGAATTATGAATTTATGTGATTAATTAAAATGTGTATTGATTGGAAAAATTGAAAGTGAATTGAATACCCTATTACTTGATGATCGGGTGAGTCGGATATAGTTGGCATGCCATAGGATTGGAAGTGTTGGGGATACTTCGACCTCGAGTCGATGAGACACTGGGTGTCACTATATTTCTTGGATAGATTCGATGAGGTCTTGGGTACCAACTTTACTTCAGCTAGGTGATGAGACATTGGGTGTCAAATATTGCTTGAACTATCCGATGAGGCCTTTGGGTGCCATATTGGTGTGTTTGGTTGGATCCGTGTATCCGCCAAGGTCCGAGTCTTGTTAATAGGGGTAAATAAGTGAAAAGATAAATCGAATGAATTTGATTGATTGAGCTATTGGAATGAAATAAGAAATTGAATTGGGAATTGAAATGTGAGATATGATATTGAAAGCATGAACCAAAGGTTCATGAAATGATTGAAATTTGAATTGATGATATATGATGCTATTTGATAAATTGAAATGTGGTCTGAGATCTATAAATCATATTTATACAGTGAAAGCTATACAGGTTGGTAAGTGAAAAGAATGGAATGAGTTATAATGAGTTTATCTATGAATTAAATAATTGATTAATTGTAATTGTTTTATGATTTTAAGTGTTAGTTATATTTTATTAAGTGTTCGGATTATAGAAATACTACTGAGTATACCATACTCAGCGTACGGTTTGTTTCCGTGCGCAGGTTAATCAAAGTTAGAACGTTAAATCAGCATCCCAGGCCGATCCCGAATTCAATGAGGTAAAGCGTGTTAATAGTTGGTAATGGCATGTGCCTAGGATGTCTTAAGTGTGTCATTTGGATTGTGAATGTAATGGTGAAATAAGTAAGTTTAGGTTTGATAATGGCTTGTATAGGGTTTAATTGAAAGGAACTGATTGTGTTATAATCTTAGTTATCAATATTTTTCACTAAAATAGTTTTGGACAGCAGCAGTAGTCCAATTTTGAAAAATCATCAAAAATTGTGAAAATTGACTTAGAGGTTGAATAAAATATCAAATTAAATCTTATTGAGTCTATTTTCATATTAAAGAAACAGAGTAAGCAAAAGAAGTGTATATTAAGAAATATTTGAATTTTAGTGAGACAGGGTCAAAGCAATTTCTGAATCCCCTGTTCTAACTTTATAAATTCACTAAAAATTTTACAAAACGAATTAGGAGTTATAGTTTATATTTCTAGATTCCTTAGTGAATATACTTTCAAGAGAAACAAACAGCAGGGTTATTTGAATTCTGTACAGGGAGAAAATTGATTCGTAGTGAGGAGAGGTTAGAGTAGTAGAACAGTACAGCAGGGGAAATTTAACTAATAAACTGTACTAATTGGCTAGGCCAAAAATTCTGAAAAACATTTAGTAAAAAGATATATGAGTCTAGTTTCAGGAAAAATTTACAGATTTGAATTTAGAGTTTCGTAACTCGAGTTATGATTTATTTAGTAACTATGACGCAGATGGACAGTTTACTTATGAAAGATGAAATAAATTGTTTTGATTTGTTTAAGTGATCGGAAAATTTTTATTGATTCCGGTTTGTTCCTGAACCGTTTCAATTGCATGTTTTAGGGTCTTGAGGGTCATTTTTAGGAACATATTGAATGAACGTAAATAAATTATTTTTAAAAGCAAATTTTGGCCTGAATTAGTAAGCTAAGTCCGGTAACGCGTCGTGCTCGACTCTGGCGACGGTCTCGGGTAAAGGTGTTACACTTAGAGCTACAACCCAAATTGACAGCCTCCCTAACTTTTAGGGGTTTCGAATTTTCTTATAATCTGAAATAAAGAATAGGTTTAAAGACTTACCAGCGGTTTCTTCGGTCAATGATTCCCGTTAACTCCTACTCGATTCTGATGCTGATCTAACCCCTCAGATGACAACAAAAGTTGAGCCTTTAGTGATCTTAAAATTCGGCTATGACCCTTATGACTATGCGTTTTCAGCTTTTGAAACAGTGAAGAGAAAAAAAATGAGATATGGGAGTTTTGCTGTGGTTTTGTCGATAGAAACTTGGGGTTCAGAGGATGAGAGAATCGGTCAGGAAGATGAGGAAAAATAAGAGGGTTTGGCTAGAAGAAATCGGCACAACAAGGAATATGGACTTTCAGGATTTCAGCTTTTGTGACATTCGGCTGTAAGGTTTAAAAAAATAATGGAAAGAAAGTGATGTTGAGTAGAGTGGTAGGAGAATTTGGCTATGGAGAAAAGAAGAAGAAAACAATAATAGATGGAGAGAAAAAGAAAAGCAAAGGAGAGAAGGAAGGATGGTCAGAAAACGGCACACTCACCCCTAATGCCGAATTTATATTTGGCACTTAACCTAGCCGAATTTTGCCCCCTAAAGAAACCCTTGGCTGGCCAACTCTTGCTCCTCAAGAGTCCACCATTCGGCCAACACCGCTCTCCCTAATCAGCTCCTAAATTCTCTCCCTTATCCCGTCCTTGCTCAATCTCCTGAGCAACTCAAACTCCTCCTGACAGACTTTTACTTGAGTTCTATTACTTACCTTTCATACTCATAAAAATATTCCCTTAATATGCTGTCAATGTGACTTGAACCTCAGTTCTCCCTTGCATCCACACGCCACTTTTATAGCCTTCCCAGTGGCGTCACATGCCACTTTGCCACCTGTTTCCTTGTGTTTTATTTTACCCAATTAATACTTAAAAGCCCAGTCGACCAGAACCCCCTTTTTCTTATGGAATTAAAATTAATTAAAATTACCAGGTTTTAACTTAAGTTTGGGCCTTTTAGAGGCCCACTAACATAATTAAACCTACGCCAAGTAGACAGAACACAGAAATTTTAAATTTTGCCAACATTCACAGAATTCCCAAAAACTAGGGCGTTACAGTCTAGGAATACTATTCTCCACTTGTTTCTTTTATTTCTCTTTTCTGAAAGCTGGTGATTACTTTCTATTTCATGTTAGTACGGAAGTACACATTATTTCTAGGTTAATTGTTCTCAATCTTGCTTCTACGGTTTAATCCTTGGCTTTGAATGTTTTTATCATGGAAGTGTTATTGTGGTCACTGACATTGGAATATGCAGTGACAGTTCAAAGTAACAAGCATGAGAACGGAAGTTGCTTGAGGATTAATCGTGATTTTCCCGTGATAAGTTTTATAAATTTATAATGAATCATTCTTGAAACTAACTATTATCACGACGTAGGCAAGTGTACCTATTGAACAGTAGTATATGTAACGCCCCCACGCCCGAAACCGTCACTGGAGTCAAGCTTGAGGTGTTACTAAACTTATCTTACCTTTTAAACAACTCTAAACCACTTATTTTAATTTTCGGAATAAACTATTTTTCTGCGTTATAGCTGCTTAAAAGTTCATTTCTCGAGTTTCAAAAATTGAAATTAAGATCTGTAAATTTTTCCTAAAACTAGACTCATATATCTATCTACTAATTTTTTTCTATAATTTTTTACTTAGCCAATTAGTACAGTTTATTAGTTAAAGTTACCCCTATTTCAGAATTTGACTGCACTGACCTCTACTTACTGCGAACCACTTTTCTCCCTATAAAAAATTAATATAACTATACCATTTGTTTCTATTAAAACTAGATTTAATAAGGATTCTAACCATATAAATTACACCACCTAATTATTTTTTTACAATTTATGGTGAATTTCCAAAGTTGAAACAGGGGATCTAGAATTTTCTCTGACTCTATTTCACTAAAACTCAGATATCTCATAAAATATAATACCTTTACCTGTTTTGATTATTCCATAAGAAAATAGACATAATAAGCTTTAATTTCATATATTATTCACCATCAAACCATGTCTCTACGATTTTTAGTGATTTTTCAAAATCACATTATTTCTGATACTTGAATCTGTTTTTAAGTTACTTTCACATTTTTCTTAGTTTTCATGTGATAGTTACTACTTATTCATACATACAATTAAACATGTATATCATCAGCCATTCTATTAGCTAATCACTAGCAAGTATTTACACATCATTCATTGATCATATCATATCAAAAGAAACCAAGTTCCTATACATGCCATACACAAAACTAAACGTCTAACTATACCAATGTGATTTCTTCGATAGTGTGATCGGGTCTCCGACGTTTCCTTCAATCCTCGAGTGGCTTGATAAAAACTATAAGAAAAAGAAAATAAAGAGAGTAAGCACTAGGCTTAGTAAGCTTACAAGCAAATAAATTACAACATTCAGCATAATGAATGATTATATATAATGTCACCTAGCCTCATAAACTTTCTTTACTTCTCATTTTCTACCTTCTTCTTTACTTACTTACCTTCTTTCTTACCTGACCTTTTACTATTCATAAATATAATATACCTTCCCTTTTGCTGATAATTCACTGTAATTTAACGTGTACAATGACCCATTGAACCACTCGGAATACTAAGGATCTTTGGGGTCGTTCTGTCTATCAATATCTCGCCAATGCCATGTCTTCGACATGGACTTACATGAATTATTTCTGTCTCCAATGCCATATATATATAATATGGGCTTACATGGCTCATTCCTGTCTCCAAAGCCATATAAGCGATATGGACTTACATGGCTCATTTCTGTCCTATCCTATATCCTCACAACCCCAATATCCTAATATTCCTAAGGTTCAAACAGGGCTTCCTAATGCTTTTTTCTCTGTCACTTAGCCTTTAATTCGACTTTAAATATCCTCATAAAATAAGTATATAAATTCTGAAATTAACAATAATAATGTAAAATAAAAGAACATTGCATTTATTTCATTTGTAAACCTACCTAAATGCATAAAAATAGCTACTTTTACCATTTCGTCCACAACTTGGTATTTTCTCCATTTTAGCTTTGAATTTCAGTTTTCCTTGCTCTATCATTTAAAATATAGTCTAATTAGGACTCACATTATTCAAATTGACTCAAAATCATATTTTGGCAAAATTACAATTTTGCCCCTAAACTTTTGCATATTTACACTTTTGCCCCAAAGCTCGTAAATTAAACTTCAGCCTATTTTCTTATGTTTCATGACATGCTGGTCATTTTTCCCTTCTATGGCAGCATCAAATTCATACTCTAACAAGCACTTATGACTATTAGGTATTTTTACCAATTAAGTCCTTTTACTCGTTTTTGCTTAAAACCGAGTAGTACAAGTTGCCTAACATAATTTAAAACCTCATATTCTATCATAAAACACAAAAATACACAAATTTCACCTATGGGTATTTTTCCAAATATGAACCCTAGGTTGAATTATTACTAGCATAAGCTTAATCGAGCTACCGGGATTCCAAAAACGTAAAGAACATTAAAAACGGGGCTTGGAATCACTTACTATTGAGCTTGGAAAGCTTGAAAACCCTATCCATGGCTTCCCCCATGCTAATTTCGGCCTCCATGAAGAAGATGAGCAAAAATTGGCTTTTAATTTTGTATTTTAATTCATTTTACCCCTAAATGACCAAAATGCCCTTACTACTAAACTTTCAAAAATTCCTTCCATGTCCTAATTTTGTCCATGAACTTAAAATTGGTCAAATTTCTATTTAAGACCTCCTAATTAATATTCTAATTCAATTTTATGCAAAATACTTCTAGAACACAAGTTTTGCAATTTATTCAATTTAGTCCCTAATTTCAAATTAAGTACTTTATGCATAGAATTTCTTCACGAAATTTTCACACAATCATGCAAACATATCATAGACCTCAAAATAATAATAAAATAAATTTTTCTACCTCGGATTTGTGGTTTCGCAACCACTGTTCCGTTTAGGCCCTATTTCGGGATGTTACAGTATAACTTTAGCAAGACCGGATTGTCAAACCCAAAGGACTAGGAGTAATAGTAATGACTGTCTTCTTATTATCTAGCCGAAGAAAAGAGGTTTGTTTTAACTAACTAATTAAACTAAGAACTCGCAGAAAATAGAATTGGGAAATTACTTTTGGGGAAAGCGATTGATTGAGATGATACCTAAGGAAAAATCCACCTAGACTTATACTTGTTATTCTGGCTCCGAACCGGACGATTTATTCATTTAACTTGTTCCGTAGAAATCCCTAATGTATATTATTATCCCTCTCGAGACTAACAATGTCTAATCCCTAGGTTGAATAACCAAGACTTTTCTCTAATTAACACCCTAAGGTTGCATTAACTCGATCTATGGATTCCCTTATTAAGTTTCACCCTAATCTGGCAAAATCTTGTCACCCTATCTCTAGGTGAGCAATCAACTCCGCTTAATTATGACAAAGTTACTCTTAGTCAGGGTCTATCCCTCCTCCAACTAAGAGTAGTAACTTGAAGTGATATCCTGAAATACCAAAACAAGAATTAAGAACACGTAATTAAGAACAAGTCAAATATTTATCATACAATTCAGAAATAATAACAAGGTTTCATCATAGGTTTCATCCCCCTTAGGTATTTAAGGGTTTAGTTCATAGCTAAACAAGAAAACATCTCAGAATAATAATAAATACAAAACATAAAGAAAACCTAAAATTCCTTAAGGGGAAATTGAAGAGAGATCTTCAATCTTGATAGTGGATCTGACTTCTGAGATGGATCAATCGGCTTCCTTGGAGTAATTCCTTACTCCCTATTCTCCGTCTCTCTTTTCTTCCTCTTTTAGGGTGTATTTATAGGCTTTGGAATGCCTAAGAACCCTCAAAAGTGGCCTTTTCCGAATTGGACTCAACTTGGGCTCAGCAGGGACACGCCCGTGTGACACGCCCGTTTGCGATAACTTCAGGCCATGTTCGAGGTACAAGGGCATGTGTTATACCCATGTGAGTTGTGCCTCAATTCTGCCAAATTGACACGGTCGCGTGATCTGCCCGTGTGAGGAGGTCCAGGCCGTGTTGATTTCGTGCTTTGGCTTATTTTCTCCATTTTTGGCCCGTTTCTCGTTCCTTTCGCTCTCCTATGTTTACCTGAGAATAAAACATGAAATTAAGGCATTAGGAGCATCGAATTCACCAAATCTAAGGAGAAATCATTCATAAAATGCGTTAAGTATGGGTTATAAATATGTATAAATTACGGTTTATCAAATACCCCCACACTTAAGCGTTTGCTTGTCCTCAAGCAAAATCCTCGAATCACAATTAAAATTTCCTTTCTCTCAACTTATAATTCCTATCAATATTATCTTAAACCATCTCATAAGTAATCATACATTGAGAATTCAACTAAAAAAAACATTAGAGCTTCAAACATTCTGAATTGAGTATTTTAATCATGAAAAACTTAGGTATCTCCCCTCCTCTAAGTAATTATCATTGATTTGGAACCTCACAGAGTTTAACATCCTCACTAAAGATTCACTCAAATCACTCGAAGTGTTTAAGGACAATGATATTAGCACTCATGTCAATATGAAAAGTTATTGCCATAGGCTTGCATAAAAATCAAATCTCCACCACTATAAATCGAGATGATACATCAATCCAAAGGTCTTTAAAGGGTTGTAACGAGGCTTAGTTAGGGGGTGTGGTCACAAGCTAAAAGAAAAGGGTTAGAATCGAGATTGACTTGAAAAATTACTTAACTAGAAAAATATTTAATCATCACTTGTGTACAACAAAGCTTTCTTCTTTGACTATGGAATGAAACTTACAAGCAAAAGATAACTACTGATATGTATACATGGTTTTTTTTTCTTTTTTTTTTTAAGAACAAGTCAAATAATCATAAATTAACTATTAAAAACAAGACATAGTTAAGCAATTTATTCAAATCAACTCTCGACAAAAATAGGGATCAAATTAATTTAGGGGATTTGAACAATAATGGGTTAAGGGTTAATATTGAGGGTAGTACAATGAATGGCTTCTTAGGCTCAAAGGGGTTTACTAAGTGTTGATCGTGGAGGTAGGCTTTTCATGGCATGAGTGGGTTAATCCCAAGTGCCTCTATCATCTTGATATATCAAATCAAATGGTGTGGTCTTGACATGCATAATCAGGCAAGTTCTAGAATAACAATTCAATATTGGCACACTCAAAGCAATAATAAAAGTGAGCATGAAAGAATTAATAGATGCTTAAAAGGCTCAAAAATCTCACAAAAATTATGGTTTTTTTTATGTTTAAATCTGTGGGATTCAATTCAAGATAATACCTTAATTTGGGGAAACAACCTAAAATTTTAAATTCTTAAAAATCAATTTATCATGCTTGATTTTCTAACGTCTTAAATTTTAACAATCAATGCATAAATGCCTATGTTTTAATTCAAGATATATCAATCAAAATTTTTAGTCAATCAAAATTCATCTTAAACATGATATGTGAGATTTACAAGAGAACAAAGTAATATTCAGGGATTTTCAGATAATGGAATGATTACCCCCCCACACTTAAGATATACATTGCCCTCAATGTACAAGGATAGATATATAAGAAAATATAAGATCATAAGATAGGGAGAGAATTGAAACTTCCTGAGTACTGAATGAATGTCCTAGTTTGGCGAAAGCGAGAATTGACAATAGAACTGGAGATAAGGCCTGATTCGGAGGAAGAAATAACCTGATCATAATCATAAAGGTGAGCCGTACTTTAAGAATACGTGAATCAATTAAAAGGAACTAAGAATAATAATAAAAATAAGGGAAATAGTCTGATTTTATTAGTGGCACGGTCGTTTCACACACCCGTGTGGTTCGTGTCCGACCCGTGTTTGTCGCGAGTTGAGAGTTCGTCACACAGCTTGACAACACGCCCGTGTGTCTTAGCCGTGTGGCTTTATAATCGTAACGCACGATCATGTGCGATGTGGCTTACTTCTCCCACGCCCGTGTACCTATGCGCACGCCCATGTTGTTTTGGCAGTGTCGACCACGGGTGATAGGCATGGGCGTGTCGCTCACCTGTGTCAATTGGACAGGTGTGCCCACGGCCTCATCACACGGTCGTGGCTTTTTATCGTAAACCGTGTTTTGGGAAAATTTTTACTCTGTTTTCACACGGCCGTATCGTACGGACGTGTCTATTCACGTGTCACGAGCACGGCCTACAGCACACCCGTGTTGATGGTCGTGTGAGCTTTGTGGACCTATGCCCAACGATTTAGTTAGTGGTCTAAATAAATAAATAAAAATTTGAAAAATAAAAATTAAATAAATGAAGACTGTTAATACAAGGGTTGCCTCCCGAGAAGCGCTTGTTTATAGTCTAAGCTCAACTTACCTTTTCGTTGAATGGTCATGGTGGTTTAAGGAGTTCGTACTCTTCATTCCTGCTATCAATCTTATCAGAATAAAGCTTTAGCCGGGTATTTTTTACCTTAAAAGTGTCGAACTTGGGATGACTGACCTCTACTGTTTTGAATGGAAAAATACAAAGTACTGTAAGAGAGGTTTCTTCGTTCGGGTTAGTAGTGATAATGTGAGGGTCTGCGGCATCTAGTAAGACTTTATCTCCAACCCTAAGTAAATTTGGGGAGGTATCGAGCTCATTCTGGCGTAGTTTTGGTTTATCGTGTGTTCTATGGGTTCGCCATTCATCTACCTCCTCTATATACAGCCTTTGTTCTTCATGAATGATTCCTATGTTGTTACTGGAACATGGCTCGTTAACTTCTTTCAAACTTAATTTCTGCAAAGTAGGTTGTGTCATATCGTCAATTTTAGCAGACTGGTGTGGACAGTTACCTTAAATTTTTGATGTGTTGCCAGAATTATGAGCTTGAAGGGTGATTGTCTAGTCTCCTACATGAAAGGTGAGCTCACCTATGCCAACATCAATAATTATTTTAGCAGTTGCTAAAAAGGGCCTCTCTAAAATCAAAGGTGTTGTTATCCTCTTCTATGTCTAAAACAACAAAGTCTACAGGAAATATGAACTTATCTATTTTCACTAATACATCTTCAATAATACCCCTAGGAAATCTTATAGTTTTATCTGCTAGTTGAATGCCCATCCTAGTTTGTTTGGGTTTCCCAAGACCTAATTGTTTAAACATTTTGTAACGCATGATGTTAATACTTGCCCCTAAATCAGCTAATGCATGATTCACATCCAAACTACCAATTAAGCAAGGAATTGTAAAACTCCCTGGATCTTTCAATTTATTGGGTAGCTTATTCTGTAGAATAGCTGAGCAAACTGCGTTTAGCTCCACATGCGACGCTTCGTCCAACTTTCGCTTGTTTGCTAGAAGCTCTCTTAAAAATTTCATTGCATTTGGCATCTGTGACAAAGCTTCAATAAACGGTAAGTTAATATGTAATTTTTTCAAAAGTTTAAGGAATTTACCGAATTATTCATCTGAGCGGTCTTTCCTTGCCGCATTAGGATATGGCACACGAGGTTTTATTCTGCATTCACTGTTTTACTATGATTTACCTCACCATCACATTTTCTTGCCACATTTTCTTACCTTGATTCTAGCTCAGGCTCAACACATCCTGCTTGAACATTAATCGCGTTGAGCTGTTCCCTTGGGTTTGGTTCAGTATTGCTTGGAAGGCTACCTTGTGGTCGTTCGAATATTAGCTTGGACAACTGACCTATCTGGGTCTCGAGCCCCTAGATCGATGCTTGTTGATTTTTAAATGCTATCTCGGTATTTTAGAAACGAGTTTCTGAAACTGAGATGAATTTGGATAGCATCTCTTCAAGGTTCAGTTTCTTTTCCTATTGATAAGGCGGCTGTTGAAAACCTTAAGGATTCTATGGCCTTTGATTTCCTTGACCACCCCAAGAGAAATTTGGGTGGTTCTTCCAACCTGTATTATAAGTATTACTATATGGGTTATTTTGAGATCTAAAATTATTGTTACCCATATAGTTGACTTGTTCCTCTTTGGTTGTAGGATTGAATGGTGGGTATTTTGTATGCACACCTCCTCCACTTGGATCACACCTCATCACTAGGAGTACCTGCGTAGAACCAAGTAAACCATCAATTTTCTTATTCAGAAGTTCTACCTGATTTGATAGCATAGTAACCGAATCGATGTTATAAACGCCTACTATTTTCATTGGCTTAGTCCTCATGACTTGCCACTGATAGTTATTCAGTGACATCTCTTCAATAAATTCAGAAGCCTCTTCAGGTGTTTTGTTATTGATGGTTCCACCAGCGGCTGCATCAATCATTTGCCTTGTCAAAGGGTTCACACCATTGTAGAATGTTTGAACTTGCAGCCATAGAGGTAACCCATGGTGTGGGCACCTTCGCAAAAGGTCCTTGTATCTCTCCCATGCATCGTAGAGTGTTTCTAAGTCCATCTACACAAAAGAAGATATATCATTATGCAACTTAGCTATTTTTGCAGATGGAAAATATTTTAATAAAAAATTTTCGGTCATTTGCTCCCAAGTGGTAATGGACCCTCGTGGTAGTGAGTTCAATCACTGTTTAGCTTTGTTCCTCAGTGAAAAAGGGAATAACCGAAGGCGAATGGCATCATCAGAAACACCATTAATTTTGAAAGTGTCACACAGTTCTAGGAAATTCGCCAAGTGAGTGTTAGGGTTCTCATCCTGTAAACCATCAAACTGAACAACTTATTGTATCATCTGAATCGTGTTAGGTTTCAGTTCAAAATTATTTGCAACAATAGCAGGCCTAACTATACTTGACTCAGTTCCAATAAAATTAGGTTTAGCATAATCATACATAGTACTAGGATTCTGATTTGCTAATTCAGCGGGTATGGCTGAAGGTAGCGGATTGTCTTGATTTTCAGCCATCTCCTCAGTTATAGTTGAGATATCATCCTCTTGCTCTTCCTCTGTGTATCTTAAGTTGCGCCTGATTTCTCGTTGGTTTCTACGAGCTGTACGATCAATTTTCTCGTCAAAAAGCAATGGTCCCGACGGGTTTCTTCTAGTCATAAACTACAAGAACCTGCCAGGAGAAAGAGAAAGAAAATTAGTAAAATAAAAATTAAAGTTAAATTGCAAGAAAATAAATGGCTAAAGTAATAAAAATAGAGCGTTCCTAATATCTTAATCCTCGGCAACAGCGCCAAAAACTTGATCGTGATTTTCCCGTGATAAGTTTTATAAATTTATAATGAATCGTTCTTGAAATTAACTATTATCACGACGTAGGCAAATGTACCTATCGAACAGTAGTATAGGTTTAGCAAGACCGGATTGTCGAACCCAAAGGACTAGGTGTACTAGTAATGACTGTCTTCTTACTATCTAGCCAAAGAAAAGAGGTTTGTTTTAACTAACTAATTAAATTAAGAACTTGCAGAAAGTAGAATTGGGAAATTACTTTTGGGGAAAGCGATTGATTGAGATGATACCTAAGGAAAAATCCACCTAGACTTATACTTGTTATTCTAGCTTCGAACCGGACGATTTATTCATTTAACTTGTTCTGCAAAAATCCCTAATGTATATTATTATCCCTCTCGAGACTAACAACGTCTAATCCTTAGGTTGAATACCCGAGACTTTTCTCTAATTAACACCCTAAGGTTACATTAACTCGATCTATGGATTCCCTTATTAGGCTTCATCCTAATCTGGCAAAATCTTGTCACCCTATCTCTAGGCGCGCAATCAACTCCGCTTAATTATGACAAAGTTACTCTTAGTCATGGTCTATTCCTCCTCCAACTAAGAGTAGTAACTTGAAGTGATATCCTGAAATACCAAAACAAGAATTAATAACACATAATTAAGAACAAGTCAAATATTTATCATACGATTCAGAAATAATAACAAGGTTTCATCATAGGTTTCATCCCCCTTAGGTATTTAGGGGCTTAGTTCATAACTAAACAAGAAAGCATCTCAGAATAATAATAAATACAAAATATAAAGAAAACCCAAAACTCCTGAAGAGGAAATTGAGGAGAGATCTTCAGTCTTGATAGTGGATTCGGCTTTTGAGATGGATCAATTGGCTTCCTTGGAGTAATTCCTTAGTCCCTATTCTCCGTCTCCCTTTTCTTCCTCTTTTAAGGTGTATTTATAGGCTTTGGAATGCCTAAGAACCCTCAAAAGTGGCCTTTTCCAAATTGGACTCACCTTGGGCTCGGCAGGGACATGCCCGTGTGACACGCCCGTGTGCGATAACTTCAGGCCGTGTTCGAGGTACACGGGCATGTGTTATACCCGTGTGAGTCGTGCTTCAATTGTGCTAAATTGACACGGCCACGTGATCTGCTCGTGTGAGGAGGTCCAGGCCATGTTGATTTCGTGCTTTGGCCCTTTTTTCCGTTTTTGGCCCGTTTCTCGTTCCTTTCGCTCTTCTATGCTTACCTGAGAATAAAACATGAAATTAAGGCATTAGGAGCATCGAATTCACCAAATCTAAGGATAAATCATTCATAAAATGCATTAAGCATGGGTTATAAATATGTATAAATTACGGTTTATCAAGGATTAGAGGAATTTAATCCACTTGTTCTTAATAGTGTTTCATTGCCATCATCGGAAGGTGTGGCTAATGTGCATGTTTAAGTCTTTGATTAAATATAGAAGTTAAGCTTGGTAAGATATTCATTGCAATTTAATGCATCGACAATCACCTATCCTTTTATATCTTGTGAGCACTTAGCATTCTGTTGAATATTCACGTTGGGGATCCCAATTTCTCACTATTATATTTTATCTTATTATTTTTAAGTTATTTTTTCGACAACTACATTCACAATTTACCTTATTCCTATCTACTTATTACACTGACATTGATAGACAAAAGACAACCATCCGTGTGGGACCGATATCCGACAGTCTCATATCTGTCTACTATACTTGCATCGATAGTGTATGCTTGCACATTATTGATGTGACATTAAACAGCCAATCACCAGGGCTATGTATAAATGTATGGTTACCAGTCCAGGTGAAACCTTTAAAACAACAACATATTACCAGTATAGGCTAAACCTAAGTCACATGTATATTCATGTTTGCAACAAATGCTGGAGCTCAATCCAGAATAGAAAATCAGTCAGAAAGCTCATGTATTAAACTTTTACTTGATCCATCAAAATCACATAATTCAATTTATTAGCACATAGTATGATTTCCAATTTTAGCAGTTTATATACAATTAATTAACAAATTTAATAACGAATTGTAATTAAGGAAGATAGTATGAACTTACCTAGGCAAAAATGGTTACGAAAATAAGGCCGACGACTAATCCATTAATTTAGCTTTTCCACGATCCAAGTCTGATTGTTTCATTCCTTAACCAATTAATATTTTTCATTCAATTGATCCATTTAAACATCTCAAATAATTAAACCAAAGCTTATAAGAATTTTTAATATAAATTTATAAAATTACCCCTATACTTTGCACTTTTTGTAATTCAGTCCCTAAATCCAAAATTTACAAATTGACCACATTTAATCAAAACCCATGCTAAACGAATTCTATATAGTCTCTGTTCAACCCACATTTACCACAATTTCACAATAATTTCATAAAATTTCACTATTGTAACAACTTAGTCCCTAAATACAAAATTTGCTTAATCAAATAGCTCCCTAAACACTTCATAGCTTCCAAATCTAACAATTTCTATCAAAAACATCTAAAATTCATCAATGGAGAGTTTTAAAATCTTTAATAGTTTTGAAAATGGAGATACGGGTTAACTGGGCCTAGTTGCAATGATCTCAAAAACATAAAAATTACTAGAAACAAATAGTTTAGGGGTTACATGCAAGAGAAAAATGTTAGCAGAAACTCATTAACTTTAACCATGGTGGTTCGATGAGAAAATAGGAAATGGAAGAAAATTATGCTAATTGTTGTTGTTTTTATTCATTTATTCCTATTATTAACATATAATATTTTAAATTAAACATATTTTAAACATATAAAAACACATTTCTCAATCCATTAACCGTCCACTAATAAAAAATGGTATTATTTCCCTATAAATCCTTCCACTTATAATTATTAATCCATTTAATCAATCAAATTTCAATAGGGATTATGTTTTACATGTTTTACGATTTAGTCATTTTTCCTCTAATTAACTAGCCAAACACTAAAAATCCTGAATCCAGCCTTCACATACTAATATAATAACTCTGTAAATATTTAAAAAAAAATATTTACAAGCTTAGTTTACAGAAATAAGGTCTCGATACCTCGTATTTTGAAACCACTTGACTTTCAAGACACACCACTTATACTTAACTTTTTGTTCAATTAGCAAAATTTAATTAAGTCAAAATTCATTATAACTATATTTGACCCATATAAATAAAATAATAAAAATTTCAGACTCATTAGTTGGATTCGTGATTCCGAAACTATTATTTCCAATACCACTGAAAAATGGGTTGTTACAAGTACATAAGTATATAAATCGAGTACGATTCAGATATCATATGTTATGCTATATTGAATTGTTGTAGATGTATATATTAATTGCTTTAAAAAAGCTTGATGTATGAACAAACTAACAATTTGATTATTTCTATGGAAATGTATATGATAGGAACAGGAAGTTTTTCGTACCCAACTATATTATGTTTCTATTACTTAATTGTTGATTTTATCATGGAAAGTTAAGTGAATTTCATATGAATTACTAAGCATTCATAATGCTTATTTTCATTTCTTTACTGTCTCTGCATAGGTTATTTTGCAGAATGCATTGATCGGATCAATTTGGAGCTCATACTATCTAGTATTTGATTCGGTAGTCTTTTCTTTGTTCCAAACATGATTATGTGACATGTATGTAGGATTGGGTTTGTGCTTATGTTGTCTTGAGTGTTTACATGTAACACCCCAAACCCAGCCCAGACGTTTAGGCCGAATCCGACGAGTCACATTGGAGTTTTTAAAAAAAAACCCATGCCTTCTTAGCGTTTTAAAAGATCATCTTCACTAAGTTAACAAAGTGAATGGAAGCTGTGCACCAGGTAGGTATCCGAACCAGAGGACGTGAACCATGAAGGCTGCTTAAGTACCAAGCTCTCGATTGGATCCAATCCTAGACATGCCCACACCCATTGCCACACTTTGGTAAACGAGTTGAAATTCATTTAAGTAGATATTTTTGATAAACCGATTAATTGTAACGTTACGTTATTTTGAAAACGAGTATCATTTTGAAAACGCACTCTAACCCATTTTGATTTATTATCAGAAAAGTATTAAATTACTAAAAATAAAATAATCCCAGAAAAATAGTTAAAATGGCCTTATTACAACCAAAAAACAAATAATATTAATAGTTAAGATAAACTAAAAAAAACACCGGTTACTTATTGCAAAGTTCAGAAGCGATCACCATGGCCACTCTGAATCCCCTCCGGCTCCAAGTCTCCACATCAAGGCTCACCTCCAAGGTTAAGAAAAAGGGGGTGAGTTTGGAAACTCAGTGTGCAACAAGCCCTTCTCGGAGCCTAACTAATATCAGCATACTGGGCCGAAGCCTTTACTGTAAACTGTATGGCCCATAGGCCCAATTCAACATCACATGTAATGCCAATGAATGTATGCAAGCCCATTTGGGGAGACTACTCAACCCACCATCCGCTACTCTCCACCCATACTAGCCAAGCTCTCCATGTGGGGAATAGCTCAACCCACCCAACCAAACTCTCCCCTGGCAGCATGGCTGCTTTATCATATAATTGGAGGCCTAGCCTCATTTAAATAACTGGGGCAAAGCCCTTCTTGCACTTCCTCCATTTATATCAAACCCAGCCCATGCATATAGTGAGTATATCATAGCATATCATGCGCATATCATAACATATCATGTTCATATCATGCCACATCATGTATATCAATATTTCATGCATTTTATTCGTAATTAAACCCTAGGGGTATAATGGTCATTTTCACCTAGGGGCAAAATAGTCATTTTTCATTCTTTAAGGGTAATTTAGTAAATTTACCAAATATTATGGGTTTTCCACGTTCATTAACAATTTCAATATTCCAAGTGTTTAAACGATAATTTAACGCACTTTATCCAGTTCGGGCTTTTTGGGCCCAAAACCACTAATGGGCCCTACGAATGCCGATTTAGTCCTTTAAGCCCACTTAACCCAATTTTTACAACAGTTCTAACCATGTTAACATGCAATTTGTCCAAGTTCCATTTTCTATCAATTTTACCCAAATGGGCCCAGAAGCCCATTGAGCCCAATTCTAGCCCATCGAGGCCTAACTTACCATCGTGCACAAATTTGCGCTCTTACCTGTACCATCGATCCAACACCGATCATTTCATATTTATCGCATCTAAAACCACATGCAGAATCTCAAGTTCCCCAAAATGCCAGATTTTAGGCATTTCGACTTTTTAGCGAATATTAGTCTAAGATCTTACGGGGGTTATTACACACCTGATTTGTGATGTTTGCTAACAAAGTCTCCCACGACAACCTAAAATTAATCATCACCAATATTAGTGTACAAGTCATGCTTATCAAACCCAAAATCCACCTTACCATATTCGGCCAAAGAACCCCTAATGGCCATAGATCACTTACCTTCACAGGGTCCGATGATACGATTCAAGCTTGTCCAATACTGATACCCCAAGCCTTGCTGCTCCTCTATTACTACACAAACCATAAAAATCAAATGAAAAAGGCCCAGTAAGGCCTATACCTCAAATCGACAACCTTCCTAAACTATAGGGGGTTTCGACTTTTCTTAATATTTATACTACTAAATGGATTTGGAGTACGAATACTTACCACAGTCTTCCTTTTTGTACTGTTCAGAGTTTACCAAAAGAAGAAATCGGCCACAACAAGTGAAGAGAAAAGAAGGTTCGGCTCTTATGGCTATTCGGCAAAGGTGATGAAAAGAAAAAGGAATAATAGATTGGTTTTGGAAAAGAAAAGAAAGAAAGATGAATGGAAAGGGTGGTAATTTCGGCTAGAGAAGAAAAAGGCAAAAAAGAATAACCCTATGGTGTTTAAACAGAAGAAAAAAAGCACAACTAAAGTCCCTAATGCCGAAAATACTATCCTAAAACCCCTTAGCCGAATTCCCCTCTCCAATTCCCACTATTCGGCCAACTCTAAGCTTTACTTCAAATCCCCAAAATCTTTCCCTTATCACTCCTTAATCCATGCATTTGGCTGATTCAAACTCTCTCCAACAGAGTTCCATTCAACTTCCAACTCCTGCCGGCTCAAGACATAAAAAGAACACCACAATTGCCAGCTTAGAGAATCGAACCTTGGCTCTCCCCTCAACCACTTACACGCCACTTTTTTTAGCTCCTTAGTGGCGTCACTTAGCCACTTTGCCAGGGGCTCTCTTGTTGTTACATTTACCCACATCTTTTAATAAGGCCAACTATCCAAAGCCCCTAACTCCTTAAGTCTAAAATTTAAAAATTCTACCGAGTTTTGGCCAACGCATGGGCCTTCCTTAGGCCCATTTACATATTCCAATTATGAATTTCACTACCAGATACCAAATTTTAAAAACTTTACCAAATTCTCAAAAATTACGAAAAACCCGAAAATCAGGATGTTACAACTCTACCCTCCTTAAAAAAATTTCGGCCTCGAAATTTTACTTGATCCAAACAGTTGAGGATATTGTTGACGCATCGCCTCCTCGGACTCCCAAGTAGCTTCCTCTTTGCCATGGTTTCTCCAAAGTACCTTCACCAGTGGGACTGACTTTCTTCTTAACACCTTGACGTCTCGATCAAGTATCTGCACAGGTTCTTCTTCGAAGGTCAAATCTGACTGTACCTTAATTTTAGTAACTGGCACGATACGAGTTTGGTCAGAACGATATCGCCTTAGCATGGATACATGAAAGACGTCGTGAATACGATCTAGCTCTGGAGGTAACTCTAGCTGATAAGCCACCGGCCCTATCCGCTTAAGGATCTAATAAGGCCCAATGAACCGTGGACTCAACTTGCCCTTCTTACCAAACTTCAATATCTTCTTCCAAGGCGAAACCTTCAAAAAGACCATGTCCCCTATAGCATACTCAATATCTTTACGCTTCAGATCAGCATAAGACTATTTTCGATCCGCTGCCTCCTTCAACCAACTCCTGTTCATCTTAACTTTGTCTTCAGTATCCGCTACTAACTCTGGTCCAAGTATTTGCCTTTCCCCCAACTTAGCCCAACAAGTAGGCGAACGGCACATTCGCCCATACAGTGCCTCGTAAGGAGCCATTTGGATACTTGCTTGGTAACTATTGTTATACGCGAACTCCGCCAAAGGTAAGTAATCCTCCCAACTGCCCCTAAAGTCAATAACACAACCCCTCAACATGTCTTCCAAAATCCGAATGAGCCTCTCTGACTACCTATCTGCCTGAGGGTGAAAAGCCGTACTAAAATCCAATCATGTTCCCAACGCCTCATGCAACTTCTGCCAAAACCGAGACGTAAACCTTGGGTCTCGGTCAGAAGTTATCGATACTGGCACCCTATGCAACCGCACTATCTCTGCCACATACAACTTGGCTAACATCTGAAGTGAGTAATCAGTTCGGACAAGTATGAAATGGGCTGATTTCGTCAGCCTATCCATAATTACCCAAACTGAGTCCTTCTTGAAAGGTGTCAATGGCAGACCACTTACAAAATCCATAGTCACCCTTTCCCATTTCCAAAGTGGTATCTTCACTGGCTGTAACAATCCTGAAGGCAGCTGATGTTCGGCCTTTACTTGTTGACACGTCAAACATTTTCCCACAAATTCGGTCACTTCTTGCTTAAGCCCAGGCCACCAATATAGCTTTTGCAAGTCTCGATACATCTTACTCCCTCCTGGATACATGGCACAAGGTCCACCATGTGCCTCTCTTAAAATCATCAATCTCAAATCAGAGTCCTTCGGCATACAAATTCTTCCTCGAAAACAAAGAACCCCATCATCATTTAATCCAAAGTCTGGATTCTCCCCCTTCTCAGCTTGCTAAAATCGAGAAACCAACGACTCATCCACCAACTGTTGCTTCTTAATCTGCCCCACCTAAGTCCGTCTCACTTATAGCTCTGCCAATAAGCTTCCATCATCATACAAGCTTAAACGGGCAAACATTGCCTTCAATTCCGCCACAG
The DNA here is from genome assembly GCA_025698475.1 of Gossypium anomalum. NCBI lineage: Eukaryota > Viridiplantae > Streptophyta > Magnoliopsida > Malvales > Malvaceae > Gossypium > Gossypium anomalum. The sequence continues at coordinate 22,530,146 of CM046960.1, read as the reverse complement.
TCCTACGACTCAACGCATCAGCCATGACATTTGCCTTACCTGGATGGTACTCAATCGAACAGTCATAGTCTTTTAACAACTCTGTCCACCTTCGCTGTCTAAGATTCAGCTCCTTTTGAGTCAGCAAGTACTTAAGCCTTTTATGGTCTGTATAGATAATGCATCTCTCCCCATACAAGTAGTGCCTCCATATCTTAAGTGCAAAAATCACCGCTGCCAACTCCAAATCATGAGTAGGATAGTTTACCTCATGAGGCTTAAGCTGTCGTGAAGCATAAACGACCACTTTACCCTCTTGCATCAACACACAGCCCAAACCTACATGCGACGCATCACTGTACACAGTAAAATCCTTACCAGACTCTAGCTGAATCAACACTGGTGCCTCAGTCAGAACCTTTTTTAACTTCTCAAAAGTCTCTTGCTACTTATTTGTCCAAACAAGCGGTGCTCCCTTCCTTATAAGTTTCGTTAATGGCGCTGCCAACATAGAAAATCCTTCCACAAATCTTTGATAATAACCTGCCAACCCTAGAAAACTTTAGATTTCTGTTACTGACCTCGGTGGCTTCCACTCCAGAATCGCCTCAATCTTCTGAGGGTCTACCTTGATCCCCTCAGCAGACACAACATGCCCCAAGAAAGTTACTTCACTCAACCAAAACTCGCACTTACTGAACTTTGCATAGAGTTACCTTTCCCTTAGCACTTGCAACACAATACGAAGATGCTCATCATGCTTCTCTTCCGTTTTTGAGTACACCAAGATATCATCGATAAAAACAACTATGAACTAATCCAAGTACGGTTAAAATACTCAATACATCAAATCCATGAATGTTACCGATGCGTTAGTCAAACCAAAAGGCATAACCAAAAACTCATAATGACCATATCGAGTTCTGAATGCCGTCTTATGAATATCCTTTTCCTCGACTCTCAACTGATGATATCCTGACCGAAGGTCGATCTTAGAAAATACCGAAGCTCCTTTCAGTTGATCGAACAGATCGCCAATTCTTGGCAAGGGATACTTATTCTTGATCGTTAGTTTGTTCAACTGCCGATAATCAATACACATCTGCATGGTCCCATCTTTCTTCTTTACGAACAACACCGTGCGCCTACGAGAAATATACTGGTCTTATAAACCCTCTATCCAACAGTTCTTGAATTTGAGCTTTCAGTTCCACCAACTCCTTCAGTGCCATCCGATAAGGTGCAATGGACAGTGGAGCTGTTCCAGGTAACAAGTCAATTCCGAACTCAACTTCTCTATTCAAAAGTAGTCTAGGAAGTTCCTCCGAAAATATATCTTGAAATTCTTTGATGGTCCTAACTGACTCCACAGTTATCCCCTCAGGTTTAGCTTAACTCACAAATGCTAAAAATGCCTCACAACCTTTCTGAATCAACTTCTCAGCCCTTAAAGCCGAGACAACATTGGACAAATAGTTCCTTCGCTCCCCTATGACCATTATCTCCTCATCCTTGGCAGTTCTTAGCACCATTCCCTTAACAGCACAATCCAACGTCGCACCATGCTTAATTAGCTAGTCCATTCCCAAAATAAGGTCAAACTTCCCAAATGGCAGTTCCATCAAATCTCCTACAAATATCCTACCATGCGTCTCTAAAGGCACCTCCTTAAAGAGTTTATCTACCTTAACCGAGTGTCCCAAAGGACTCATCACTGATACCCCACCTACAGCCTCCTCAAGAAGCACACCCAACACCCCATATACATTACAGGCAACATAAGAGTGAGTGGAACCCACATCAATCAAAGCAGTGTAAGGCGTGTTATGAATGAAGAACGTACCGGTTATAACATCAGGAGCATCACCCTCCTTATGATGCCGTGCAGCATAAACCAACGCCGGCTGTCGAGCTTTAGCATGTCCAGCACCCCTGCCAGGTGCCCCACGTCCTCGTCTATTACCATTGCCACCTCTACCTTGCCCACCGCCTCTCTGTGGTGGTGGTCCTCCTCGCTGCGGTTGGACACCCCTTTGCTTCGCAACTTGATCCTGAGCTGCTCTCCGAGGACACTCACTAAACTTATACTCCATTGACCAAAATCAAAAACATGCCCTAGTTCGTTTCCAGCACTCCCCCACATGTGCTCTGCCATAGTCCTTGCAAGCCTGTGGTCTAAAAGTATTTACCGGAGCTGGTCGAACTGGTTCCTCCATTCTAGCTCTTTTAGCATTTCGATTTGCAGCACCCGAGGGTCTAGAATCCCTCTTAAATCTGGGTCGATCCCTCTCACAATTCTGCTATTCGGTTCATTTTACTTCCTCGGCTATCTTAGCCTTCTCCACTAATGCAGCGAAATCACGCTTCCTCTGTGGAGCTATCAGCACCCTAAGCTCATCGTGGAGGCCATCCTCGAATCGAACACTGCGCTTATATTCGGTCGCAACTATCCCGCTTGCATATCGACTCAGCCTCAAGAATTTTGCCTCATACTCCGTAACAGTCTTATTACCTTGAGCCAGATTCAAAAATTCCTTTGACGGGTATCCACATAGCTAGCTCCAACATACCTCCCCTTAAAAGCAGACTTGAACAGCTCCCAAGTTACTCGTTCGATCGGGGTACTCTCCCTTACAGTGGCCTACCACTGATATGCCTCATCTCTTAGCAATGACACGGCCCCCTTCAGCTTTTGCTCCACAGAGCAATCGAGGTCGTCCATAATTCGTTCTGTTGCCTCTAGCCAATATTCAGCCACGTTTGGGGCTACTCCAGATACGCCCCTAAAAACCTCTGTTCCGTTAGCCCGGAGTCGCTCAGATATGGATCCCCTATTCATTGTCCCAGTGCTAGCTCCAGCAACCCTTTCCAAGACCCTTAACATCGCTTGGGACAAAGCATCGTCCCCCGTAGCCCGATCATGTGACCTAGTCTCTGTTGCCTATGGCACAAATGCCTCATCAGCTGGCTTATGTCCTAAGGATGAAGATTCAGCTTGCACCCTTCCGCGACCACGTCCGTGGCCTCGTCCACGAGTTCCTCTTGTACTCATATCAAATTATCTGGTTACTAATGTTATGACATTAGCTTAATATTTCAGTTGTTTATTACAAGATATCTTATGGAAATATAGTAGTTCAGGAATTATTTTCACAACATCGTAGCCTAGCTACAGTCTTAATCCTACTGTTTTACAGCTCTACCATATCTAAAGTATCATAGTAGGGCCTCAGTTCTATCTATAGCATCATATCAATATCAAATAGTGTAAAAGAAAGTATACTTACAGACTTGGTGCTGGGTATTCAATGTGCCACGTCTTTCTCTAAACCATTTAAAACTTAAAAACATGTATTTGGTCACAGAAAATAGAAATTCTTAAAAATCGATTTAAAATACCCTTGTTTTGAAATTTTCAATTTTTAAACCCGTTTAGAAACCCATAGCCGAGTTGTTGCAACCTGACTCTAATACCACTAAATGTAACACCCCAAACCCGACCCAGACGTTAAGGCTGAATCTGACGACTCATATTAGAGTTTTTAAAAAAACCCATGCCTCTATCTATGTCCTTTTTAGTGTTTTAAAAGATCGTCTTTACTAAGTTAACAAAGTGAATGGAAGTTGTGCACCAGGTAGGTATTCGAACTAGAAGAGGTGAACCATGAAAGCTGCTTAAGTACCAAGCTCTCGATTGGATCCAATCATAGACATGCCCACAACCATTGCCACACTTTGGTAAACGATTTGAAATTCATTTAAGTAGATATTATTGATAAACCAATTAATTGTAACATTGCGTTATTTTGAAAACGAGTATCATTTTGAAAACATGCTCTAACCCATTTCGATTTATTATCAGAAAAGTATTGAATTACTAAAAATAAAATAATCCCAAAAAAATAGTTAAAATGGCCTTATTACAACCCAAAAACAAATAGTATTAATAGTTAAGATAAACTAAAAAAAAAAACACCGGTTACTTATTGCAAAGTTCAGAAGCGATCACCATGGCCACTCTAAATCCCCTTTGGCTCCAAGTCTCCACATCAAGGCTCACCTGTAAGGTTAAGAAAAAGGCGGTGAGTTTGGAAACTCAGTGTGCAACAAGCCCTTCTCGGAGCCCAACTAATATCAGCATACTAGGCCGAAGTCTTTCATTTATCGATTATTGGGCCGAAGCCTTTACTGTAAACGGTATGGCTCATAGGCCTAATTCAACATCACATGTAATATCAATGAATGTATGCAAGCCCATTTGGGGAGACTACTCAACCCACCATCCGCTACTCTCCACCCATACTAGCCAAGCTCTCCATGTGGGGAATAGCTCAACCCACCCAACCAAACTCTCCACTGGTAGCATAGCTGCTTTATCATATAACTAGAGGCCTAGCCTCATTTAAATAACTAGGGCAAAGCCCTTCTTGCACTTCCTCCATTTATATCAAACCCAGCCCATGCATATAGTGAGTATATCATAGCATATCATATGCATATCATAACATATCATGTGCATATCATGTCACATCATGTATATCAATATTTCATGCATCTTATTCATAATTAAACCCTAGGGGTATAATGGTCATTTTCACCTAGAGGCAAAACAGTCATTTTTCATACTTTAAGGGTAATTTAGTAAATTTGCCAAATATTATGGGTTTTCCACGTTCATTAACAATTTCAATATTCCAAATGTTTAAATGATAATTTAACGCACTTTATCCAGTTCGGGCTTTTTGGGCCCAAAACCCTAAATGGGCCTTACGAATGCCGATTTAATCCTTTAAGCCCACTTAACCCAATTTTTACAACAGTTCTAACCATGTTAACATGTAATTTGTCCAAGTTCCATTTTTTATCAATTTTACCCAAATGGGCCCAGAAGCCCATTGAGCCCAATTCCAGCCCATCGAGGCCCAACTTACCATCGTGCACAAATTTGTGCTCTTACCTGTACCATTGATCCAACACCGATCATTTCATATTTATCGCATCTAAAACCAAATGCAGAATCTCAAGTTCCCCAAAATGCCAGATTTTAGGCATTTCGGCTTTTCAGTGAATATTAGTCTAAGATCTTACAAGGGTTATTACACACCTGATTTGTGATGTTTGCTAATAAAGTCTCCTACGACAACCTACAATTAATCATCACCAATATTAGTGTACAAGTCATGCTTATCAAACCCAAAATCCACCTTACCATATTCGGCCAAAAAACCCCTAATGGCCATAGATCACTTACCTTCACAGGTTCCGATGATACGATTCAAGCTTGTCCAATACTGATACCCCAAGCCTTGCTGCTCCTCTATTACTACACAAACCATGAAAATCAAATGAAAAAGGCCCAGTAAGGCCTATACCTCAAATCGACAACCTCCCTAAACTATAGGGGGTTTCAACTTTTCTTAATATTTATACTACTAAATGGATTTGGAGTACGAATACTTACCACAGTCTTCCTTTTTGTACTGTTTAGAGTTTAGCAGAAGAAGAAATCAGCCACAACAAGTGAAGAGAAAAGAAGGTTCAGCTTTTGTGGCTATTCGGCAGAGGTGATGAAAAGAAAAGGGAATAATAGATTGGTTTTGGAAAAGAAAAGAAAGAAAGATGGATGGAAAGGGTGGTAATTCTGGCTAGAAAAGAAAAAAGGAAAAAAGAATAACCCTATAGTGCTTAAACAGAAGAAAAACGGCATAACTAAAGTCCCTAATGCCGAAAATACTATCCTAAAACCCCTCAGCCGAATTCCCCTCTCCAATTCCCACTATTCGGCCAACTCTAAGCTTCTCTTCAAATCCCCAAAATCTCTCCCCTTATCACTCATTAATCCATGCATTTGACTGATTCAAACTCTCTCCAACAGAGTTCCATTCAACTTCTAACTCCTGCCTACTTAAGACATAAAAAGAACACCACAATTGCCAGCTCAGAGAATCAAACCTTGGCTCTCCCCTCAACCATTTACACGCCACTTTTTTTAGCTCCTTAGTGGCGTCAGTTAGCACTTTGCCAGGGGCTCTCTTGTTGTTACATTTACCCACATATTTTAATAAGGCTACCTATCCAAAGCCCCTAACTCCTTAAGTCTAAAATTCAAAAATTCTACCGGGTTTTGGCCAACGCATGGGCCTTCCTTAAGCCCATTTACATATTCCAGTTATGAATTTCACTACCAGATACCAAATTTTAAAAACTTTACCAAATTCTAAAAAATTACGAAAAACCCAAAAATCAGGATGTTACATTATAAGTTGGTATAATGATGATAATAAATTTGGATGTTATGGCAAGATTTATATAAATATGTGGCAAGTGAATGGCCAATGTTGGTAATTTGGTATGATTGGCTTGGTTTTTATAAGCTTGTGTATAGCATGGTTAAATAGATTTGTAAGAATGATATGAATGAATATGAAATGCTTGGAAGTTGAATAGTTTCATATAAACATTTATGTTTGAGGTGCCAAATGTGGCATATTGGTTAGGTACTTAAATGTTTGAGTTGTGGCAAGTTTTAGTTTGGTTTTGGAATGTTTAAATGGAAAAAATTTGGAAGTAGATATAGATGATCATGCATGTTTAAAGATTAAAGTTTTTAATGCCATGTTTTGGTATCAAATGGTTGTGTATGGTTTGAAAGACATTGAGTATTGTTAATAGACATATTATACATGTGTTTGAGGTTGTTTTAAATGCAAGTATTAATGTGCATCTATGCATTAAGGTCTTTAAAAGTTATGTGATTTAGTAAGGACCTTGAAAGTGTCAAATTTGGAACCACAGATGCGGTCACACGGCCATGTGAGATACATGGGCCAAAGGCACAATCGTGTGAAATTTGTACAACATTAACATTTTGTGCCACATGGCCATAGTGAGATACACAGCCTGGGCACACGGTCATGTGTCTCCTATTTTGCATTATTACCTTTATCTTTTGAAATTGTTACAATTTTATCCTTTTTTGTTCTCAGGTCAACGCTAGAGCTCATGTAAGCTCATATAAGACTTGAAAAAAGTTTTAAATGGTATCTCGTAATTGTATTAATTAAATTAATTGAATTTTTGAGTATTTATTATTTATAATTGTTCCATTTTGTACTGTAGCATCTTGTAACCCGATTTCGACGATGAAGATAGGTAAAGAGTATTACACAATCCTTGTAAGATTAGGATGTTTTTCAAGTAAGCAGTCATACAATAAAAACACTTAAGTTGATAAAAATATAAGAATTTCTTACAAGTGTTTGTAAGAAAAATATGAAGAATCGAAGCAGAAAAGGTTGATAAAAGAATTATTGATCTTTCTTGATAGCTTTTGATCTTTTGTAATCTCTCTTGATGTTGTAAAAGCTTTGGAATATGGTATTTATACCTCCTAATTGATTACCATTTAGGTTGGTAGGAAACTAATAGAGCCATTGGAGATGTAATAATAGATGCATTAATGCCTCATGCAATAACAGGTATCGATACCTTTGAAGGGGTATCAATATTTTGGGCAATTAATGCCTAAATCTAGTTATCGTTAAAGCATATAGTATCAATACAATAGAGAATATATTGATACTTGTTATGAGGTATCGATACCTTGGGGATGGTATTGATACTCAAGGAATTTTTATTTGATTTTCCAAAATATTGAACATTAAAACGATATCGATACCAGGTACGGTATCGATAAATTTTGAAAGGTATCAATACTTAGTTAAGGGTATCGATAATTTTGATTTTTGTTCAATTTTTGAAAACATCGAAGCTCAAATTGGTATCGATACCAGGCAAGGGTATCGATAATTTCTGCAATGTATTGGTACTTTTTTAAGGGTATCGATACTTTTGATTTTTGCTCGATTTTTCTAAAATTCGAAGCTCAAATTGGTATATATACTTGGTAAAAGTATTGATACATTGGGTTAGGGAGAAATTTTTACTTGTTAAAAAATGTTTGAAAATTTTGTTACTTAATTTGAATTTGTTCAAAATATTTTCTAAGTGTTTGAAGAGTAGATTTAAAATTTTATCTCTTATAAATATTTTGAAATCAACTTTCACTTGAAATGTAACATCTAGTTTGGTGGGTTCTAAGTTTTGGCGCATAGCCTAAAAGTAATCTGTGTGGCACGATTCTATTCACCAATTATTTCTAGTGGCATACATATTTGGGCACATAGTTGAAGCCATGATATTAAGTAATGATTGGTCTAAGAAGTGGGGTCCTAAAGGAGAAGAGTCAAGTAAGAGAAATTTGGAAGTTAGATTAACGCCAAGAATGATGTATGCCAAGTTTGTTTAAGTTGTATTGATCATGTTGTAAGTATTCAAGATAGGATACAAGGTGATTTAGTTAGAAGTCAACTAGATTGAGTAATGGAGTAACTAAAACATTGAACCTTCACTTATGTTCTTTCTAGAGGCTGTAGGCCATTATAGGGACAATTCTAAAAGAAGGTGACACGTGTCAAGTTCCAATAAGGACCTAAGTTGTATATATATTTGTACTCAGGAGAAGTATGGGAGAAGTTATCTTCTCCATTTTTCTAAAAGTACTACTATTTGATTCTTAAGAAACTGCAAGCATTTCTTCTTTCCTTAAGCTAGAAGTTATGATTCTAGGTTGTTATGAGGAGGTGCTTCATTTCTGGGTAAGTTTTATCCCTGTTCATGTTATGTTATGAAAGACTAAGTCTATAAAAGTGCATGAATAGTAAGATGAAGAAGTAAAGCTTTACATAATGTTATATGGGTTTGAGATTATGGTAAATGTTATACAAATGAGTTTTAACGGTATCCCTATGTTTTATAAGCAGTGGTCACTACAGTTTCATGTTGGATGTTGAATATGGAGTACAAGCTACTACTCCTAGGTGTCAGGTGAGTCTCTAAATTAGCTCTTCCATGGTACTACTCATACCTTGATACCGAGATCATGAAGGGTATAATAGGTAATGTAAGTGATTTCTAAAGGATATCTATGATTGAGTGAGCATTTTTTAGAACAATATGTAAATCTAGTGTAGAGTCTGATGGGTTCAAGCATCTGTTGACTGATGCATGAGTAATGTAAGGTAATGTATGGTTGCATCTGAATGTTTGAAATACATGTTATGATATGTGTGTTATATTGGTTGCTTATTGTAGATTAAGAAGATTGAGTTTAATTTACTTTTTGTATGAAGTGTTTACAAGTAAATATTTTTGAAACAGAGCTCCAGCATTTGTTACAGACTCAAAGATACATGTGACACAGATTTAGCCTAGACTAGTAATCTATTGTCATTTTGAAGGTTTAGCCTGGACTGGTAAACTTACATGTATATTAAGCCATGACAATGGCATCTTCTGAAGAGGAACTAAAGGGAACTAATTACCCAATGGGATTCTCTACATGTCCCAGGACAATGATGGGCAAACCTCACATAACGTAAGTTTAGGAAAATCCATATCGTAACCACATCATGAAAGAAAAGCCTTTGTGGTGTTGTGACAAACTCTGAAAGAAGAGCCTTTGTGGCGAACTCTGGATGGATTGTCCTTGTGGCTGATAATTCTTGAAAAGAGTTATATTTCAGGCCTCTAAACTGAAATATTTGCTTCTAATTAAGAAAATATGTTTGCATTTTAGATTTATTACTAGAGCATTACATGCTAAAGCTTGGATTGTGTTTTAACTGTAAATTTATGTTACTTTTAATCTCTAGAAAAGAGGTTTTGTAGTCTTTGGTAATAGGTACAGGTAGGATGAAAGAGGCAAGAAGAAGGAAAGAGGAAGAGGAAAAGAGAATGAAGGAAGTGAAACATTGCCATGGCAAATAGTGGGATAGATTGCTAACAAAAATGCCATGGCAATTCCAGGAATATGATGCAGCACTCAATCCACATCACTCTCAGCCAGCTATACGTGTACGAGATAAATCACCCTAAAAAATATGAGCAAAATATGTGTGCTAAGAGGGACGAATCTACCCTATAAAAGAAGAAGAGAGAATAGAAGAAAGACATACAGATTGTGAGGAGAAAAGAAAAGAAAAAGAGCGATTTCTCTCTCTGCAATAGAATCTTGTAGGAAAATTGTGTGGAAAATTCAAAAGAGAATAAGAGGGTAGCAACAAAAGAGGAAGATATCACAGACGTAAAGAGGGGAAGAGAAATCTACCTAGATTTTGCATAAAATCTTAAGAAGAAGCTGGAGTGTAGCAAGAACTTCCTGCAGTTCTGTCTTTGTTCTATTTTTCTTGGTTTTAATTTTTATGATACGTAAACTTGAAGAATGTTGATGAATGATTTAATTTTGGATTTTATTACCCAACCTATGAGCTACTTTTCTCTGGGTTGGAATTATTTGGGTAAATATTGAATTATCTCTAATACCCATGTTATGATTTTGATTAAAGTCATTGTTTCATTCGATTCTTGTTTTTCTTTTTGAAATGCATGCATGAAAGCTCTAAACATAGTTGACCGCGTGTTATGTTCTTGGATACATTTGAATCTAAAAGGATTAAAAACATCATATTATTAATTGATTGATGCAAGCGAATACCCGAAAGAATATTCGCAACACTTTAGACATAGAAGGTGCAATCTGTACAGGTGAAGAATGTTATTATGGTTTTCATTCATGAGTCTTGTAGACATACACAAACTCTGAATAATAACTAACGTCTAACTCTCAAAAGAAGTAGACTGCAACAGTAATTCTCAGGGTAGTAGTTTATTCAAAATTTTGTCATCGCATTGTTATGTTACAAACATATTTCCCTAAGTAATTCCAACATTTATCATTCAACAGTAGAAATACTATCTACTTTTTCTTTGTGAATTGTCACGACATTTGTTCTAATTGATATTATTAGTTCATTCATTAATTCCCTTCACCAATTTATACTTTGTTTCTTTTGTACAGATTCATTAGTTAAATCTGCAGTAATACTTACCAATTCTAATAAATTTCCAATCCCTGTGGAGAATATACTCACTCATCATTATATTACTTGTATCGAGGTGTACACTTGCACAATTGTATTACACATTTATATGTAAAAGCGGTGTGTCTTAATAAAACTCAATGAAAAACTATGAAAGAGGTTCTTTGTGGTGTACCACGATGAGGCCTTTATAGCGTATTCTAATAGAATTTCCATGGTGACAAATTATGTATGGCTCTTAAACAAAACTAGAGGAACCAATAAAAATAAAATCTATATGATAAAGTACTATACAACACTAAGACTTAGCCAGCAATAAAGAATTGAAGAGATATAGAGAAGTAATGAGTTACTATTTAAAATGTATTCTAATTAAGGACATGAATTTATATGTTCAAAGGCAGCATATGTGATATGCATACGTGTTTCTTCTTGAATCGTGTTAAGGTGATGGCTCAGTGATTGAAAGATGTAAATGATGTAACGAAGGCGTTCTATTTAGAAAAGGAAATAGTTTCAGAGTAAGGAAATAAAACTTGAGGAAGCATTCGCTAGAGACAAGTTGAAGGTTAAGAACGATGAAATTGTCTATATAATTTATCAACTGTGATGTACAAATATGACTCAAGTAAACGATTTTTTTCTCACTAAGTTCTTATGAGCTTATCTCTGTGTGTTAGGTTACAGGTAAGTTGATGTGGGTCTATGCCAGGAGAGACAATGCCAGGGCTCCGCCAGAGAAATGGCGTATCTAGTTATTATGCATATAGAGCTTGTTTGATGGCATGTCCAAAGACTGAAATGTTACTTAGAGATCCATACTTTGAGGTATCTATAATTCACTAGGACTTCAATTTAGATATTATTGTAAATTATTTACCACGTGTTGTAGTTGTATTTACTCATTGTATATACTTTTGTATTTTAGTTTGAAATTTATAATTCAGTAAGTTGTAATTATCTATAAATTGTATAAATAGATTAAGCTTGTGTATGTATTTATGTGGTAATTCCCAAGATTCAGATCTAGTTAATCCGATCAAGTTAAGGGCGTTACATTAAATTTATTAAGTTTTATTCAAAAACATTATCTTTGTTATATCAAAACATTTATCAAATAAAACTTAGTTTAACAGTGGTGGATGGAGTTTAGTGAAAGAAAACTAACAGAACTTTATTTAGTACAATAGATTGAAGATAAAGTCAGGGTTATTCGAGATTATTTAAAGGTTACTTCTGATGGACAAAAGTTTTATGCTAATTTAAAAAGAAAAGACATTGAGTCTGAAGTTTAACAGCCCATTTTTCAGTGAAATCAGAACAGTGGTTTTGGGACCACAAATCCAATCCAAAAATAAAATTTACATGGTCTGTAATATGCTACAAATGTCATGTGAAAATTTTGATAATAAAATTTTATCGATTTAGTGCTTAATAACGGGATGGACTAAATCGCATAAAATGCAAAAATTGAATTCTAGTAGCTAGAAGGATTAAATAGCTATGGAATTCAAAAATAAAGGTCCTTATAAGGTAATTAGACCATTAAAGAAAAGTATGTAGATATTTTAGTGACTCATCCATGGAAATTTAGAAAAAGGGCAAGGACTAAATTGGAATTTGAAATAATTTAATTAATTAAAAGATGAAAAAGAAAATATCATCTTATTTACTCATCTTCTTCCCCAAAAATACATGGAAACCCTAGGAGAGAGAAAAGAAACATTAGGAGAGAGAAAAGAAACATTCATGGCTTAATTGGGTAAGTTTCCTTGTCCTATTTTTAGTAATTTTGATATTTTTGAAACCGGGATAGCTTAATCTATCTATTTGGAGGATCAATTTGAAAATTATCAAGGTATGGAAATTAGGTCATGGATGAATATGCTGAAAATTTAAAATTTATGGTAGAAAATGAAAGGTTGTTGATAGATAAACAACTTTTACAAAGTGATTTTTGATGAAAACATGATTTAGGGACTAAAATGTAAAGTTGTGAAAATTGATGTAAAATTATAAAATTTATAAAAAATATGTGCTGTAAATTTTATGTTGAAATTTCGGTTAGGCTTGGAATAGGGAGTAAATTGTATAAATTTTATTTTCTGAGCCTAAGGACGAAATTGAAATTTATGAAAAAGTTAGGGGCAAAATGGTAATTTTGCCTAGGATGTAAATCAAGTCCAAATGAATATGAAATGTGTGAAATTGATGATTAAAGTTATTTATATAGATCCAGACAACACAAATTCGAGGTTAGATCAAGGAAAAGAAATGGTTTCGGATTAGTAGATTTTATATGCGAACCAGTGTCGAGGTAAGTTCGTGCAACTTAATCAAGCATGTAAATATGTTAACTTGAATGTTATGATTTTATGTGAATATTATATATGTGTGAAATGATTACATGTTCGAAAATGTTAGAAAAAAGGTGAAGTCTCGTTTGAATATTGAATTTCGATGGATAAATGTGATTGGCTTATAAAATGAGGTCCTGCATTTATTGTTGACGGGATTCAGCTCGGACGAGTAATCCTATTGATCTCATTATAGAAAGGATTTAGCTCGGACGAGTAATCCTGATATAATCCCTCTCGAGCATATGTTACAATTAGGATTTAGCCTGGACTGGTAATCCTAATTAAGCTTTTCTGAGCATACGTTACATAAAGGATTTAGTTTGGACTAGTAATCCTATAAAACGATAGGTGGCTCGAGAGTGTGTTCTTTGATTGAATGCCCTAATGGGTACTCTCAAATAAGAATTGACGAGTTAGTGAATTATACACCTTGAGTGTACTACTTGAGTATCCATCAGAATTTCAATGATTCAATGGACAAAACTCTTGGCATGATGAGAGAATTATGAGATGAAACGATAATGTCTTGAAAGAATATTGCATGATGGGCTCATCAATGTTTACTTGATGTATATGAAAATTTTGTGACAAACATGTTTGATTGAATGCATGTGTTTAGGCAATTTTTCCAAATGAATGGAAAACATGATATCGTATACTTAGATTTAATAAATGGGATTGGTAAGTTTAGTTTTCGTTATATAAACTTACTAAGCATGTAATGCTTACTCTGTATTATTTTCCCCTGTTTTATAGTGCTTGGAAGCTCGTGAAAGTTGGAGATTATTGGAGCATCGTCACGCTATGTACTATCTTGTTTTGGTATATATAGTAAAATCATTTTGGTATAATGGCATGTATAGGCTAACTTGGCCATAGATGGCTTAACTATGTGGTTTGTAAACTAGCCATTGGAATGGCTAGTAATGGTTGTTTTTGATATTCTTGTAATGTCATACTATGGTAGCTACATACATGTTAAATGGTTGTTTTTGATATACTTGTAAAGTCATACTATAGTAGCTACATACATGTTAAATGTTTGTTCAAATTATTCCTAACAATGGAATATACCAAGGTAAGATTATGAACATGTATGCATGTAAGGATACGCCATGTTGAATGATAGAGTTTGCTTAATTTGAATGCTTGGTATTTGGATGTGAGCTTAGGTGCAGGTCATTGATGTGATTTTGGGTGAGAAATGAAGCTAGAAATGGCTTCATTTTGTCCACATGGGCATGTGTCTAGACCGTGTGTGACACACAGCCTGGTACATAGGCATGTGGTTAGGCTGTGTGTCCCCTGCATCTTAAATTAGAGAAACAGAATGCTCAGAATTGAGCACACGAGCGTGCATCTTAGCTGTGTGTGCTATACGGTTTAAAACACAAGCGTGTGTCTTGGCTGTGTGAAACTTGTACCTAATTTCGAAGAATTTAATTAACCACACGGCCTAGCACATGAGCGTGTGACATGGTCATGTGCACAAGTCAGAGAGTCACACGGGTATGAACACGGCCTGCAACACGAGCGTGTCCCTTAGACCACACGAATGTGTAAGCCCTGTAACTTCGAAAATTTTTGTAATTTTGTGAAAAATTCTTAGAGTTTCTGATTAAGTCCCAACTTGATTCTAATGCTTGTATTGGGCCTCGAGGGTTCATTTAAGGGACGATGTGCATAATTTTGGAAAATGAATAGTGATTGACATGATTTATCTATAAATGTTCTATAAACTCTGGTAACGTTCCGTAACTCTATTCTGGTGATGGATACGGGTTAGGGGTATTACATGAGGTGCGTGATAAATTATTTTTAACAGTCTCACCTTGGAAGAAAATTTTATGTTTCGATAGAAAAGAGAAGCTAAGTCTGAGATTTATTGGGCCCTATGAAGTTCTTGAAAGGATTGAACTTGTGGCATATCGTTTAGCTCTGCCACCATAGTTAGACAGAATTTAAGAATTGAACTTGTGGCATATCGTTTAGCTCTGCCACCATAGTTAGATAGAATTCATAATGTTTTTCATGTTTCTTTGCTAATAAGGTATCGATCTGATCTCTCCAACATCTTAGCTTCTAATGAAATTGAGTTATAACCTAATTTAACATATGGCAGGATCTTAGCTCGAGAAGTGAAAGAATTGAGAAATAAGCATATGGAGTCAGTGAAAATATTGTGGCACCGCCACGACGTAGAAGAGGCTACTTGGGAGCCCGAAGAAACAATGAGATCTCAGAATCCCTATCTTTTCTCAGGTAAATTTTGAAGAAGAAATTTATTAAAGAGGGGAGAATTGTAACAGCCCGCTGTTTAGTGGTACCAAAAAATATGATTTTGGAACCCTATTTTCATAAATCAAGTCTGTAAATATAAAATAGAATTATTTATAGAGTTATGGTGAGAAAATAATAGAGAATGGCCAAGTAAATTAGTTGATAAAATAGTTTGTTAAGGCTTAATGACTAACTTGTAAAAGTTTAATCGTTATAGAGTTTATAACATCCCGATTTTGGGCCTAGTCGGAAAAGTGGTTTCGGGACCACAAATTCGATGTAAGAAAATTTATTTTTATTATATTTTTTATAGTCTACAGTTTCACAAGAAGATTTCGTGAAAATTTCGTTTGAAAATTTTGATGTTTGGACACTCAATTTAGTCTAAAGGACTAAATCGTAAAAAGTGCAAAACTTGAGTTTTAGAAGCTAGAGGTGCCTAATTGCTATGAAATTTTAAATTGGTGGTCCTTATATGGTAATTAGACCATTGGATAATTTGTGGACAAATATGGACATGGTTAGGTATGTTTTAAGATATTTTTAATTAAGGGTATTTTAGTAATTTGGCTAATAAAGCCAAAATAACATGAGAAAAAGATGTCATCTTCTTCATTTCTTAGGCCTTGGTCGAATGTACCATGGAAGCAAAGGCTAGAGTTTTGTTCAAGCTTTCCAAGCTCCATAGTAAGTGCATCGTAGCCCCATTTTTAATGTTCTTTACATTTTTAAGATCCTTGAAGCATGATCTATCCATTTCTACCCTTATCCTGAAGTAGGGTTTATGTTCAAAAACTTACGCATGTATGACATGCTTGTAATTTGATGTCTAATGGAAGAATATGAAAGTTTGATGTGTGATAAGCATCTTTTACAAAGTGATTTTGCATGAAAACACCTAAAAAGGGCCCATTTGTAAAAGTTGTAAAATGGGTAGTAAATATGCGAAATAAAAAAATGTGGGTTGCTAGGAGTAGGAATATGAATCGGCTAGGCTTGGGTAACAAAGGAAATACATGTATTTCATTTTACGAGCCTAAAGACCAATTTATAAATAAGTAAAAAGTTAAGGGTAAAAAGGTAATTTTACTAAAGTATGTGTTATGGGTTGATTCGAACAATCTATGTATTAAACAAGTTAAATTTGGCATTATAGATTAAGTAAAACGTGATTTGGGTCTTGATCAGGGGGAAAAACAAGGTTTACGAAGAATAGGCTTGTTTTCATCATTTTATACTGAGGTAAGTTATGTTATGTTATATTTTCGATGCTTGAATATTATGTGAATTCAAATTCTTTAATGCTATTATGAGTTACGCTTTGATTGCTCCATGAGTAAGTAATTAGTATTATGGACATTGAGATCGACATTACGAGCAAGTTTGATAGAGATATGATATCGAAGAATCCCGTTTGAACCTTAGGAATGGTTTAGGATACAAGTGACATGTCACTAGGAACCATGTGATTTATGAGCTCATGAGATATGTGATATATGTTTATGTGGTTCTGGGTGCTAGTCTTGTACGTCCTACTGGTGGGTGGGTAGTCCGGCATGTGTTGCGGATACCTAACAGCTTGTGTGAGTAGCTTGTGTAGCTACGTCCTGACCGATAGCTTGTGTGAGCAGACCCGTGAGTAGCTCGAGAATGAGCTTTTAAGTATTATGTGATATGAGGTACCTTTAGCTACGTATGTGGCACTTACATGTGAGCTTTTCGTGTATCCGATAGTATTCCAAGCGTTCAACGGGTAATTCAAAGTGAAAACTGATGTATACGTTAAGAACGAGAAGGCATGTGACTATATTACGAGTGGTACGGGTATGTACACATAACTCATGTGAAGTGAATTCGGTATATAATGAATTCTTGATAAGGATGTACACGAATAAGTTATGCTTGTGAGAATTTGATAACCATGTGGTCAATGATGTATATTTATGATAAACGGATGCATAATAAGATTTGAAAATGATCATGTATTAGGCTTATGAGCCTAATTGAGTTGTGACATAGTACGATTTATATATTTAAACTGTGATTAATTGGACATGAGAATAAGGAAAGACAAGCGTAAATGTCGATTAAAGTCATTATAAAAACATTAAGAGATATGATCTAAAGATTAGTGAAAGGTTGTTAAGCTATATGTTGAAATTATAATTAATCGTAAATAATGTGCAGGTTGTTAAGCGAGTTGAAATAACTCATTAAATAATGTGATGTGTTATATGGGGAGATTATGGTTGCTAGTCCAATGCCAAGACGTGAAATTAGTGTTTGTAAGATAAAGGAGTAAGCATTATGAATGAGCATGTAGTAATCATGAGATTTAAAGCAAATGGAATTAATAAAATTCTTATGGATGGGTAAAATAAATGAATATTAATAGTTGTTTAATTATTTGCATATGAACTTATTAAGCTTTGAAGCTTACTCCCCTTCCTTTCCCGTCTCTTATGGGTTAATTTAGCTAGCTCGGGTTGAAGATCGCTGGAGATGTTATCACACTATCAAGCTATCGTCATGGGGTAAAAATGAGTACAAACCTCTTAAGTTTATGGCATGTATAGGTACTAAGTCACTTTGTGAATGTGACATTATGATTTAGCCAAAGGTATTGGCTTGTAATGGTTAAAGGTTTTATGTAATGTGTAGCCATTCAAATTGGCTTATATTGGCTAATTGGTTGTAAGCCTATATAATTATTCAAGTGCATATGTCAATGTCTTGTGATATGGTCTATATTCGTTTGATATGTAACGGATATGATTTATAGCCTTAAAGGTCTGGTGGTTGAATGTGGCTTGATAGCCTTGATGTTGATTAGTTAGGTTGGCTAATGATGTCTATGAGTTCATTGCATATGTTAATGTTTTTATAGATATGAAATTAGCATGAATTGAATTGGTAGTATAATGCTAATAGCAAGATGGATGTGGGAATGTGAATGATATGTTATTGTTGGTTTTGGTTGGTTTAAATGCATCTATATGCTTCAGATTGTGCCATGTGATGTTGTGTGAATGTATGCAAGTAAGGGTGACAGAATGGTTTGGAAAATAGCCCTGTATTTTTCCATATAGGCAGACAAACGGGCGTGTGTCTAGGCCATGTGTGACACACGGTCTGCCCCATGGGTGTGTGATCCGGCCATGTGTCCCCTGCACCCTAATTAGGCAAAACAGAATGCCCAGTAGTAAACACACGGGCTAAGACACAGGCATGTGTCTTGGCTATGTGAGGGACAAGGCTTGGAGACATGGGCGTGTGCCCAGGCCGTGTGAAGTCTGCACCATTTTATGAAAAATTATGAAATTTAAATCAAACACACGGTCTAGCCATGGGCGTGTGACACGACCGTGTAACCATATTTCGGTGTTGATGTCATAAACAGAGAGTTACACGGCTTGAGGACACGGGCATGTTGAGGGCACACGAGCGTGTCTCCTATCTCTACACTGGCGTGTGCCCCTGTTTCATGAAAATTTTCTAAGTTCTCCCAAAGTTTTCTAAAGTTCTCTGTTTAGTCCTGAATTATTCCCGATGTATGTTTTGGGCCTCGTAAGCCCATATAAGGGACAATTTGCATATGTATAAATGAATTTGATTTGAACAAAATTTTATGGCCCAGTTTTGTATGCTTGCTTGTGTTTAAGTCCGGTAAAGCCTCGTACCCTATTCCGGCGTCGATTACGGGTAAGGGGTGTTACAAAGTTTTAATTAAGAAAAGGCTTGAGGACCTATATAGCAATTAACCAAAGGCCAAAATGGTTACTAGACCATTTTTAATTAAAAGTTAGTGGAAGATGATGGCATTTTTCCACTAAATGTGATTAAGTGTTAATTATGCTAATTAAGCCATGATTAAATTAACTAAAATAGGTTAATTAATAATTAATTAAAGTATAAAAGAAAAAATAAGTGGAATTTGACCATTATATTCCTCATTCTTGTTTTCCACCACAAAAAAGATTGAATGGAAGCTTTAAAACTCTCCTCACATTTGACCATCCATTTAATTAAGGTATTCAAGCCATTTTCTTGTATTTTTTTTATAGATTTATGATCATAGGAGCTTGATTTAGCTAGCCCATGTACCAATTTGATCAATTGTTGAAAATTTAGCAGGTTTCTATTGTTTATAAATTGAGGAAATAGGCTTGAAATTGATAAATATTGAGCTTAGGTTAGGAAAAGGACTAAATTGAAAAGTTAATTCAGCTTAATTATTATTTTTGTAATATTAGGGATCAAATTGAATAAATGTAAAACCTATCATGAAATTTTGCTAGAAATAAAACGTATAGGGTCCCTAATGAAAGAATGTGAAATCGAATTTCAATCTGAAGCTAGGAATCGAAAGATATGCTTATCCTGAGTTCAAATACTAAATTGAATAAAATGTAAAATATGTATGAAATCAAAAAGGGGATATATTTAGGATCATGCATCTCATGGTATTGTGTGATCATTTATGGTATTTATTTGGTATATAAAAATATATGTATAGACCAAGAATTGAACCAGAGTGGAGCTAATATAGGAAAAGAAAAAATTGTAGGATAGTCCCTGAAGAATCCACTTGTTTTATGTTTTGAAAAGGTAATTTCATTTGGAACTTACTACATTTCCTTGTATTATATGTATACTTGTGTTTATTTAATTGTAATTATGCTTAAATATAATTTGATATGTTGGTAGAAATTGGCATACATGGCTATTAAATTATATGGAATTCGAAATGAAATGAGATAAGTGATTGCTATGTGATAGTACAGAGTTCAAGGTATGAAAATGCAAATGTGATCAATTATAGGGTACGATATGTAAATGTAAATGATTACAGGGTATGAATATGCGAATATAAATTATTACATGGTATGATAATGCAAATATGAATATTTGATACCCATGTGAACTTAGTAAAATGTTACGATACGATTGACATGTCAATAGGGTCATATGCGTGCTTGTATAGGGTATGTGATTATATGGAGATTATGACAAGTTATATCGAGATCCAGCATTTATTGCAAACCATCAAGTATTATTTGTCTTTATGGAGAGTTTGCTATGATGGAGGGATGTAATTGAAAAAGTTTAAACATTTGATGCCTACGGGCTTTGCACTTCGATGCCTTGGTGTGGTGTAGTTTAAGCTCATACGAACTATTTTGGTGTGGTTTAGTTCCCCCGTGTATCCGAGTCTATTTTACTAGATTTAATTGGGCAAAACATTGAAATTAAGTGATGATACAAATAGAATTTGATAAACTAATATGATGTGTAATTAACTTGAAATGGTATAAATTGTGTATTGATGATAGAATATGATACTCAAATGAGTATATGTGAATTTGGTACAAAGTTATGATTGTTTGAGTTATGCTTAAAGTGTTTGGTGCACTTGAATACTTCTGCTCATATACTCTCCTTATTGTAACCTTAAGTGCTATGTTCAAGCTAATGCCAAAACTTTGGTAGTTAGCATGCTTATCTATGAGCAAGATAAGTGTTGTAATTTCCATTTTAACTTACTAAGCATTTAAATGCTTATTATAGTTGTTTCTCCTTGTAGATCTCTAGCTTGTGGAACTCACCAAGTCGAATCAGTACAAATCACACACTATCGTCAAGACGGTATAATTATGTTCATTTTGAGTCTTAATATCGTGACATGTATAAAAGGGAATCTTGTTGTATAAATGGTCATCCTAGAGTGGATACTAATGTGGTAATTGTGGCTAAGGTTGAATTTGCATGATAAACTTGATATATGGCCTAGTTGATGCATAGTTTTGGTAATGTAGGATGTCATTTGGTTTAATGATTTCAAGCTTACATAAGTTTTATATGTTAAAGTTTGCATAGTGAAGTAATTTGGTAATTTAAAGTTGCTAAATGGCTTAAACATGTTTATGCTTTGAACATTAGCTTTATGCCACTTGAATATTTGTTTTCAAAGGTGTTACAAGTTTGATTTCACTTAGGTTGGCATGATATAGTATGATGAAATTAGTATATGCATAGATGTAATGAAATGTGCTAGGATGGAAGCATTGAATATGTACAAATGTGATTTTTGCAAAAATAAGGGTGACGTCACAACCATAAATCCCCAACATTGTGACACAAATCGATAGTGAGTGGCGTCGCAATGTCGAGATTTCTAAAGTTGTGATATCGCAACGCCATTCACTAACTGATGATGTCACGACGTGAAAACCATGATGTTGCAGTGTCGACTAGTAGATTTTGAAAACTTTTTAATTAAATCCTTAACTAACCTCAGGATAGTAAAAGAGCTTTAATAAACTTGTATAAGATCCGAAAATGATATTACATCATATTGAAAAATGTTTTATACTAATTAGCATGCTTGAATGATTTTTTTAAAAAAAAATTTTAGTTACTCCAACAATGAATGTGGCATCTTGTAGCTTGGACTTGGTAGTCGGGCCAAACAAAATGTGTTAAAGAATACTATAGTTTTCCTTTTGTTTCTGAAATTTAGTAGGAAGCATTGGGTTCATGTTTTGTTTATTGCTACTAATGTGAATGTTTTTTTCCCATGTACTTGGTCACCTTTTTGTTAGTGATTAGGTAAATAGTTTTTTCCCCATCGTACAAATTAATAGAAAACAGTTACATATTTACTACAATATGGGCACATTTTCCAATAATCTCCCACTGTCCATAGTGAAGTAAATATGTCATGTTTCGCATTCCCATATCCTCAACGTGTTTGTTAATACTTTTAGTTACAAGAGTCTTAAGGTTATTTTTAGAAGCTACTTTCATCACATCTACAATTCCTTCAACTACTGTCTCTTGTATCAAGTGATACTTTCGATCAATGTGTTTCATCCTCTTGTGACTTCCCATTTCCTTGGTATTTGCTTTTGTAGCACTGTTATCACAATAAAGTGTTATAGATTTTTCCATACCAAGAATAACTTCAAGTTTGGTTAAGAACTTTTGAAGCCATATTCCTTCTTCCATTGCCTCAAAAGTAGTCACATACTCGGCCTCCATAGTAAAGCCAGTAGTGCAAGTTTGTTTTACACTTCTCCATACTATGGCTCAATGACCTAGATTGAATACATTTCCCAATGTTGATTTCCTCGAATCTTTACATGTTTGGAAGTTTGAGTCTATGAATCCAATAAGAGTAAGGGCCTCCCCAGAATACACAAGGATATAATCCTTGGTTCTTTTAATATTAATATATGCTTTACAGCTTGCCAACGCCTAGGATTGCATTCGCTTGATATCAACTAATCATTCCTACTGTGAAATAGATATCTGTGTAACCTCCCAAACCTGGCCTAAATGTTAGGGCTAGATTCAGAAGGCTACACTAGCCACCGGAATGGCTTAGCTAACTTACGTTAATTTTGAAGACTTTAAATAAATCCCTTTCGAAAAAAAAGTCGTAATTGTACTTTGAGTTAGTTTAAAACATTTATTTATTAGGCCAACTATACTTAAGATTCATTTTATTATTAATATTCTTGTTTAAGAAAAACCATTTGCTTGACACTCTTGTTTGTAAAAACCTGGTGTTAAACTAATGCAATGGAATAAAACCATTTTTCAAGTCATTTTGGAAACCTAGTTGCCTTATCGATTTGTTTTTCAAAAATAGTTCATTTGCAATGTAGCAAAAATTAGGGAACAATGCCAAATTTTACTTAAGACTGATATTATGCATTTCTTGGTTATTATGCTTAAGTAATCCATTCATGCAAAAATCACCAAAAGAAAAGTTACCAAGCCACAAACTAGAAATACTTAAAAATTACAAACCAAAACCAATAGAGACTGATTAATACTTATTAAAAATAATCTAAGGTCCAAGGTGATTCTCCTTATGTCGGGTCTAGTTCTAGTTTCGAGGCTTACCTAAAAAGTTAAACACTAAGAGGGTGAGCTTATGAAAGCTCAGTGTGTAACACCCCTTACCGGTATTCAACGCTAGAATAGGGTTACGGAGCATTATCAGACTTATAACACATATATCCGTACTTTTCTTATGCATTCAATCAAATCAGACAATCATCATTCAATCTCAATCAATTTGTCCCTTATAATAGCCTACAAGGCCTTAAACATGCTTTAAGAGCGGTTCAAGACTAAATCGATAACTTATAAAACATTCATGAAACTTTGAAAATTTTTACTCAAAACAGAGGACACACGCCCGTGTGGGCAGGCCGTGTGTCTCACACGACCACCAGACACGCCCGTGTCACAAGCCGTGTGAAAACAGGGGGTACATACTAACTTGTACCACACGGCCAGTCACACGCCCGTGTGTGAGACCGTGTGGAGCATACTGACTTCATTTTAATTTTAACACTAGGGGACACATGGCCGTGTAACATGACCGTGTGTCATACATGGCTGAGACACACGTCCGTCTCTCTGCCCATATGGACAAAAATAGGCTATTTGCAAAGCCATTTTGCCACCCTATTTTTACATACCTGCACAAGTATAATTTGCAACATTTTACAAATTAATAAACAGTCAATCCACAACATTTCATACACATTTTATACCAATTATACATAGTATTCAAATACCTAATTAATATCGTGCATTTTCCATTCATATGCCTATCACATACTAAGACAACATTGCATAATTCTATTTCATCTACTACTTCTCAAAACAACCATATTTGAATACTTATACACAATCAAAACATCGTATCAAGTTAAGCCAAATCACATGGCTTTAACATAAACCACAACATGTACCAAAATCACCACCTTAAGTAACTATAACTATCATCTTTATAACTAGGCTATACATGTCATATTTACATATATCCATAAGTTCAAAAGTACCAATCCACAACTGGATAGTGTGATGCGTAACTCTGACTTTATCCGAATGGAGCGAGCTATTGAACCTCTATAAAACACGAAAAAGAAACAAAGTAAGCTTTATAGCTTAGTAAGCCTGTATAATTTAGAATTTAACTTACCATTTATACATAATCAAACAATTAAACAAGGTGTATCAAATTCACTTGTCAAATGGCTATACACAAGCATTCATCAACAAGTTAGTCACATAAGTATATGTAATCATCCATTATCTCAATTTAATACTCAATACATAGTATCATATCAAATTCATATATCATGTACATCATTTGTAACATTTCACTCTCAATCATATAAACAGTAAATCATTTGATAACAGAAACTTGTCCGTTTAAACAGTACTTCATCCATATAACAGTAATTCATTCGTATAACACATAGCTTTTTCACATAACAACAATAGGATTTATGCTCGTTGAACCTATTAGAATATCGGTAGATGCACAGGTGATACATACTAGGTGTATTAATCGATAATCCGTCAACTCATCATCATATTCACTCTTTCGAGCTATGATCGATAAACTCCTCCTGAGCTAATGGACAATAAGCTTTATTCAGCTGAAACAATAAGCTCTGACGAGCTAAGAACAGTAAGCTCTTACGAGCTGATATATCGATAAGCTCATACGAGCTGAGGTGAGTCCGCAACACATGCAGGATCTCGACCTAAATAGTAACCCTAGTGACATGTCACTCATATCCTACGAATTCCTATGGTTCAAACGAGACTCGGTAACCATCAGACTATATCCATAAGGCATTCGTATTTCAAGTAGATCATTTATTCAATTACATAAATTCATTTCAAATAATTACAAGTATTTAAAATTTCGATTCTAATTATACGAACTTACCTCGTATCGCTTAGATAACAAATATCGGCTAATCGTCAACCCTTCCTTTTCCCCAATCTAGATCCAATCCTTGCTTATCTTGATCTATATATTATCAAAATCAGCTTATTTAATCAAATATTTTTCAATTTAGTCTAAAACACACATTAGGACTATTTTACACATTTCCCCTAAACTTTCACGTTTTTACAATTTAGTCCTTATCACCTAAAATTTCAAATTCATGCAATTTAGTACTATTTCATGCTAGCCGAATATACTACATGTTACTAGCAACCCATATCTTCAATTTATTCACATTTTTACCCACATAATTTTACATTTTCACAAATTAATCCCTTTTTTGACCTTTTTGTCAAAAATCACTTAACAAAACTAGTAAATCTATCGATAAACCTTCATAATCTATCACAATTCATCAAATTACTCAAGCATTCAACAATGGAAACATGATAAATCTTTAAAAATTTCAAAATCTAGGGTACGGGCTAGCTTGAATACGAAGCAACGATTACAAAAACACAGAAATCATTAAAAACCGAGCAAAAATCATACCTTAATGAGCAAATGAACCAAGGCCGAATAGAAAATCTAAAACTTTAGCTTTTATTCTTTCCAAATTCGGCTAAGGAGGATGATGATAACATAAAATGGATTTTGTTTTATTCATTAAAACATTTATTAACTATTTTACCATTTTAACCTTAAAATTAATACAAAATTTCATTTATGCAAAACCATCAACATCCACTAACAAGATAATGGTATATTTACCACTTAAGGACATAAACTTCAAAGTTCTTTAGCTATTTGACATCATTAGCTAATAGAACAACATTTTTGCAATTTACGCGATTTAGTCCTTTTTACTGAATTAACCATTCAAATAGTAAAATTTCTTTACGAAACTTTCACACAATAATTCTACCATGCTGTAAACTTTAATAAAATAATAAAATAAATATTTTAACTTTATATTTGTGGTTTTAAAATCACTGTTCTGATTTGACTAAAAACAGGTTGTTACACAGTGTGAGTCGAACAATTTTTTAAATGGGCATAAATATCAAATACAGTTAAACATGTTAGCATTAACAGAAGAACACAGAACCATCATTGAAATTTCATATCATTACATAGCCATTAACAAATTGATGTCAAACAGTGTTTGAGCATGGGTCATCATTCATTCGAGTAACAAACATTAATTTTGATACCATTCAATACAACATAATAAAATAAAAATCATAAATCAATAATATTCGAATATGCCGTGAGCATGATGCAATGCAAAAAAGTTCCTACCCATACCGTCTGTTACACACCACGAGTTCCCCAGAACCCATCATCCGAACTCCAAAACGTTACGGGCTTAAGCCCGTTGTGGTTAAAACCACCAATAAAAATATGCTAAAACATTCTACCAATAATGATGCAAACAAGCTGCGAGTAAAAATGCAATAAATCATTGTTCTCCTCAATACTCTAGGTGTAGTGCAGTGGCTATGTATAAATGCAAACTTAATATGTCGTCGGTACTTCATGGAACTTCTCCGTCATCCACAAAATATCTCATCCCAATGCGTATGCAATATGTCATGCAAACTCATACATAGTCATACTGTAACAGCCAATTTTCAGTGAAATCGAAACAGTGGTTTCGGGACCATAAATTCGAAACAGAAAGAATTTTTATTTTAATATTATTGCATGGTCTGCATTATGATAGGAATGTCATATGAAAATTCTGATAAGAAAATTTTACTGATTATGTGTTTAATTAGGGAAAGGACCAAATTGCATAAAATGTAAAAGTTGAATTCTAATAGCTATAAGTATCAAATAGCTACGGAATTAAAAACTTGAGGTCCTTATATGGTAATTAGACCGTTGAAGAAAAGTTAGAAGATATTTTTGATGAATCATCCATGGAAAATTAGAAAAAGTCTAGGACTAAATTGAAAAGTGGAAAAATTAATAGATGATAAATAATTAAATAGAAATAATATCATTTTATATCATCTTCATCCCCAAAAATTCCATGGAAACCCTAGGAGAGAGAAATGAAACTAATCAAGCTTAATTAGGTACTTTTTTGTCTCTTTTTAGTAATTTTTATATTTTTGAGATCGGGATAGTTTAATCTATCTATTTTGGGGATTAATTTGAAAAGTTATCAAAGTATCAAAGTTTTTCCATGGATGAATATATTGAAATTTTGAAATTTATGGTAGAAAATGAAAGGTTGTTGATAGATAAACAACTTTTATAAAGAGAATTTTGATGAAAATATGATTTAGGGACTAAATTGTAAAGATGTAAAAGTTATGGAAAATTTTTAAATTTTGTGAAATACATGTGCTATAAAAGTTAAATGAAAATTTTGGTTAGGCTCGGAATAAGGATTAAATTGCATGAATTTCAATTTTCCAGCCTAAGATGAAATCGTCATTTGTGAAAAGTATAGGGGCAAAATAGTAATTTTGCCTAGGTTTTAAATTAAATTAAATTGAGTATGAAATGGATTATATTGATGTTAAATTTATTTATATAGATCCTGAAAGACCTAATACTGAGTTGGATCGAGGAAAACAAAAAGTTTCAGATTAGTAGATTTCGTATATGAACAAGTATCGAGATATGTTTGTGTAACTAAATTATGTACATTCTTATGTTTGAATTGAATGTTGTATATGTGAATTATGAATTTGTTATATAAATTAAAATAATTATATATTCGATATACCTGAGAATTGTTAAGTCCCGTTTGAATAGGTGAAATTTGATGGATACAAGTTTTCCCAAATTGGTTGAGGTCTTGCATATGTTGCAGACACACCATGGGTCGAAAGAGTATCCCGTTATTAGCCCTCTCAAGCTTACCATAATATGGTTCAGCAAACTTCCCGTTATAGCTCTTCGGAGCGTCCTGATAGGTTGTGATTCTACATTTGTTGTGGACACACCTTAGCTCTTATAAGCATCTCGATTAAGGGCTCTTTATGAGTTTCCCATTAAATTGGCTCTTTGTGAGCTTCCCAATAGTACTCGCTTGAACTTCCCGATATTGGCTATCTGGAGCTTTCTGATATGGTTCTCTGTGAACTTCCCGATATGGTTCTTTGTAAACTTCCCGATTATGGCTCTTATGAGTCACCCGTTATATAGCCCAGATAAGTTTCCCGATAGGCTCTTTATGAGTTTTCCAAAATGGCTGTGTGTGAGCTTTCCGTTACAAGGATCCAGATTGTGCTTTCCGATTATATGCTCTAATGGGGTATCATTGGAAATGAATTGACGAATTATAGTAATGTACACTAAAGTGTACTATATGAACATATCCATCGATATTTTTAATAAAATTCAACGGGTAAAATTCTGATATGGCTAAACTGAATTTGAAGTGATTTGTCATCAAAGTGTACATGTAATATGGAATAATATTATGGAAAGTGTAACACTCCCTACCCGTATTCATTGCCGGAATAGGGTACGAGGCATTACCGGAGTTTACGAATTAATTAAATTTTTTTTACTCAATATAACCCCTTTATAGATATCTAACCTTCCCTGCAATTTTAAACTGAGAACAATCCATATCAACCAATCCAATTCAACATATTTTCAAGATAGATTCACGCATATTTATAAAATAACGTCATCACATATCAAAAACCAAGACTTGTTAGCCATACCAATGGCTAACCTTACATTCACAGTAACATTTGCTTTATTAGCTTATACATGCCATTGATTTCCAAAATAAAGTTTCTTTTTATACCGAAATCTTGAGTTTGATAGTGTGATGTGTCTCTGACCGAATCTGACCTCCGGGCTCTTAACACTACAAAACAGGGAAAAAGGAAACAGGGTAAGCACTTTGTGCTTAGTAAGCTCATGTAACAAGAATTATACTTACCTAATATTTTCAATACAATGTAATAAGCATTTATATATCCATTCCATGCAATATTACCCTAACATGCACAAACTCAATATTCAAGTCAGTACAATAATTTCCATGTATCAATATATTATATACCATGATTGATGAGCTCATCAATACCATGATTTCATTCCTTTGTTATTTTTTTATTTTTATTTACATTTATTGGTCGAATTTCTCAGAATTTCGATGAATTTTTCAGAGGTACACTTTTAGTGTACAAATCCGGGTCCGTCAATTCATATTCACGTGCGCACATGTCCATTTCAGAGAGCACACTCCCGCGAACCTCATCCTTACAGCGGGATTACCAGTCCAGGCTAAATCCCCTGTAATATAAACTCATAGAATATTATCGGGATTACCCGTCCGGGCTAAATCCATTTTACACATATTCTTTGGGAGGGCTATATCAGGATAGGATCACCCGTCCGGGCTAGATCCTTTTTACCGTCAATTCCTTTTCAGAGATCCATCGAATTTTCCTTTCATTCAACCAGGATTTCTTCCCCTTTTATCAAATATGTCAATGTTTCATCAATTTTCATATAATGAACATTCAAATCATATTCATATCAAAAACATACATTTCAAGCATTTAAAAATATAATTCAAGTTCCACGAACTTACCTTGATACTCGTTTGTATATAAAAATCTACTAATCCCGAACTTTTTCCTTTCCTCGATCTAACTTCGTATTTGAATCTTTTGGATCTAAATAAATAAATTTAATTATTAATTTAATACATTTCATGTTCGTATGCAACATTCTCTATAATTTCATTATTATTTATAGTTCAATCAAAGTTGTCTACTTGAGTCATAGTCACTAAATTATTTTTATCTTAATCTACAGAAGCTCAAATTAGGATCCAAAAATTTTCCCTGAAACTAGACTCACATATATTCTTACCATAAAATTTTCAGAATTTTTGGTTCAGCCAATAAGTATAGTTTATTCTTTAAAGTCACCCCTATTCTGCTGTCTAACAGTTCTGATCCTTCTTCACTAAAAATTAATTATCTCTTCATAAAAGATTCGGATGATGTTATTGTTTATTTATATTGAAAATAGACTCATTAATGATTCTAAACATATAAATTTAAGCCCCTAAATATTTTTCTTCAATTTTTATGATTTTTCAAAGTCAGAACAGGGGAATCCGAATTCATTCTGACCTTGTCTCACAAAAGTCATTATATCTCATGATTTACAGATCCATTGCTTAACCGTTTCTTCTATGAGAAAATAGACTCAATAATCTTTAATTTCATATTTTTTTCATCTTCTAATTTGATTTCTACAATTTATGGTGATTTCTCAAAGTTAGTCTACTGCTGCTGTCCAAAACTGTTTTAGTGCAAGCTGTTTATTACCATTTTTCCCCTAAGCTTTTAATAAATGATAATTTCGTCCCTACTCAATTAGCCTCTCAATTGAGCTGATTTTTCTTAATTAAAACTTTATTCTATCACTTTAAACTACTTTATAACCTTTAGGAATCAGAATTCCAGCAATAGACTTTAATTCCAAACATTTTCACAATTAGGTCCTAAAAATCAATTTCTATTGAAATTACCCAAAAAAATCATTTTATAGACGAATTTAAGCTTAAATTTCATGCTATTTCATCATAAAATCATAGTAATCAACCATGGTTACTTTCAATTTCATCTATGAAATCAAAAACTAATGAATTTAATAGTAGGACCTAGTTGTAAAAGTCTTAGAAACACAAAAATTAAAAGAAAAAGGCAAGGATTAACTCACTTGGTGAAAAAATTATGAAATAACAGCTTAGAGAACCCCTCCTATGGCATTTTAGCTGATGAGAATGAAGAAAAATGAAGAGAAATCTAGATATTTCCTATTTAGTCCTATCTTTATTTAGTTATTTATGCAATATTCCAATTTTGCCTTTAAATCGTCAATTTTCCTACTGTTTTCATGCCCTTGCCGTCCAGCCCAAATAAATTTTGGGTCTAATTTCCTTTTAAATCCTTTCTCATTAGACACTTAAGTTATTTAATCCTTCTAGCAACTTTACATCTTTTACAATTTAGTCTTTTTCATTTAATTGACTACCCAAACATTAAGATTTCCTAACGAAATTTTAATACCACATCACTAACATTTCATAAATATTTATAAAAATATTTTTGACTCGTTTTTATGAGGTCGAGATCTCAATACTTTGTTTTTACCCAATTTCTTCTATAATTTCTTTTCTTTTTTTTTCTAACTAACCACTAAATCGGTAAATTTTTTTATCGATATTTTAATGCGATTTTCCTATCATATAAATATTCATGCAAAAATATTAAAATAAATTTCTTTTTAAATCAGATTTGTGGTTACGAAACCACTATTCCGATAACTTTGATTTTAGGTCATTAGAGAAAGCGTATGAATATGAAAGACATTAAATGATGAGCTCATCTATGTTCTTGGTATTATGTGAATTACTTGACTAACATGATTTGGTGAAGTTGTGTTTTAGGCTATAAGCCAAATTGTTTGGATGTATTATTGTATGCTTATCTTAAATGTAAATATATGGTAAGTTAAATTCATGTTATACAAACTTACTAAGCATTAAATGCTTACTAGGTTTTCTTTTCTCTATTTTATAGTACTCGGAAGCTCGTAAAGATTGGAGATCGGTCGGAGTATCATCACACTATCCTCTAGCTTTTTTTGGTATAAAAAGTAATTTTATTTTGATATAATGGCATGTATAGGTTAACTTGGCCTATGTTGGCATGTAAATAGTAGTTTGTAACTTAGCCATTGGAATGGCTAAAATGGATTGTTTTGGTATGTTATTATAAGGTTATATATCATGTTTTGGTATGTGGTTTGGTTAAATTGAATTAGAGTAAAATATAAATCATCACAAGAACATAAGCTTGATCATATGACTATGTGATACTAATTCATATATTAATGATGTTTGCTTGATTTATATGACTTGAATTGGTTGGAAAATATATGCAAATGTTGTTGTAGGTTGAAGGTTAAATTTGGGTGAGAAATAAGGATAGGAAATGGCATTATTTTGTCCACACGGGTAGACACACGGGTGTGTGTCTTGACCGTGTGTGACACATGGCCTAGCACATGGGCATGTGATTTGGCTGTGTGTCCCCTGCATCCTAAAATTGAGAAACAGAATGCTTAGAATTGGGCACACGGGCAGAGACATGGGCGTGTGTCTTGGCCGTGTGAAACCTGTACCTAATTTGTGAAAATTAAATTGACCACACGGCCTAGCACACGGGCGTATGGTAGACCGTGTGGCATAAGTTAGGGAGTTACATAGGTAAGGACACGGGCAAGGACATGGTTGTGTGCCTCACATCGAATGCCCACATGGCCTGAGACATGGGCATGTCACATGGCCGTGTAAGCCACACGGCCTACCCACACGGGCGTGTGACCCTGTATATAAGAAAAATTTTGGAATTTTACAAAAATTTTCTGAGTTCCCGACTTGATTCTAATATTTAAATTGGGTCTCAATGTTCCATTTAAGGGAAAATATGATTAATTTCGAATATGAAATGTAAATGACATGAATTATATGAAATTACTCTGTAAACTCCGGTAGCTCTGTAACCTTATTCCGATGATGGATACGAGTTAGGGGTGTTACACATACTTCAATACTTTTCACGTTTAACTGACATGTTTAACACGTCCTCAATAATCAAATACTTTCAGAAAATGGAAATAGTGTTCCAACTTTCAAATTACCATTATGAGAGTGTCTACCAATATCATTAATTTCACATACTTTACGAATTTCATTGTGCATGTATAGCAACCTTTTCAATATACATCATAGAAATATCTCATGCAATTATATCATGCATAAACTCAATATTTCAGCAACTCATGTTATTCAAACAACCAATCTCATACTATATAACACAATCATGCATCACAATTCCAATCACATAGTCACATTGTCAAACTAGCAACTTTGTTAACACATCAATCTTTTAGGGCTCGAAATGTACCTAGTTCAGCCACTTACAAAACTAATTATTTGGCTATTAAGCCAATCCAACCAAAAATTTAATTCATCAAAAATAATATGATAATTATCAATTTCAAACAATCTTATGAGTTAAGGACCCACAGATTATCTTTCGCTTTTTCGCAGCACACTAGCGAATCTTCCAATTTTCCTTAATAAATCTTAAAACGAACCTAACTCAAAAATTAGTATAAATTCCATTAATTCATCTCTTAACCAACTCTTAAACACCCACTTATGGGTTCAAACCAATCATGAAAATTACTACTATTTTACATTGTTCTGATGCGAATCGTATGTGTGAATGTCTTACGGCTTTATTGTTTATTTGGGACGTTTAGGTCAGAAACTAATACATTCACATACTGTAAAATCAGTATCCAATATTGATCAAAATCCCAATTTTAATCAATCCATATCCTTTACCCAATAATTATGTCAAACCAACAAATTAGTTTAAATTTAATTACACTTACGCTTCCCTAATTATGATATCCGAATGACCAATTGATCAAGAATGTTTTTCCTTAATTAAAACATTTTTCAAGGATGATTATGAGGGTTCAATGACTCAAATTAATGCTAGAAATTGATGGGCAAGAATTAAGAAACAAAACAGCCCCCTTTCTTGCACATAGGCGCACGCACCACCACCTAGAGGTGTGCATGGGCCAGGCCGGGCCAAGTTCGGGCCAAGCCCAAACAAAATTTTGGGCCCGTTTTCCCGAAATATGGGCCTAAAAATTTGTGCAAGCCCTGCCCAAAATAAAATTATTAAGCCCAAGCCCGGCTCGGCCCGGCCCATATTAATTTTTTTAACTTATTTCATTAAATAAAAATTTTAAAATATAATAAATCATCAAATACATTTAAAACAAATATTAAAACAAGAAACAAATAAAAAATGATATTAAAACAATTCTTAAAACAATACACAAATTGAAAATATAATAAAAAGTGATTATATTAAAATTAAAAATAAAATGTAAATATGATTAAAAATAAAAATATATATATTTAGTATATAATTCGGGCCGGGCCCGGGCCCGGGCTAAAAAAGTTTTACCCGAGCCCGACCTATTTTCTAAACGGGCCTCGTTTTTTTGCCCAAACCCATATTTCGGGCCTATATTTTTACCCGAACCCTCCTATTTTTCGGGAGGGCCTTCGGGCCAGGCCGGGTAGCCCGGCCCATGCACACCTCTTCCACCACCCATGGTGGCCAAATTAGGCTGATTTAAAATCAGTTTTGAGATCCATTAAAAATTTGAAAAAATACCTTTAAAATCTTTAAAATTCCCCTAAATTCCATATGTGGAAATTTAGGTTTTTAATTGACAATATTAATCAAGAAATTGAAGAAAGAAGAGATCTTACACAAGCTAGTTGAAAGAAATGACAATGGCACTTTCTTGGCAATGTTTGGGATCAATTATGGAGTTCAAGATTTTAGATTTGGGGCTAATTTTAATGAGGAAAATGACAGAAATATGTTGGAGAATATGTTAACAAATATTGAGGCAAAAATAAAAAGAAAAAGATGGTAAAACTAGGTGTAGGCGATGGCAACAATGGAGAGGAAAAATTTGAAGAGAAAATATGAGAGGAGAGGGAAGGAATGGCTAGGGTGAGTAAAAATAGAATAAAGGCTGATTATTTTGTGTAAAATTAACATTTATACCTAGGGTTACAAGGGTATGGATGGAATACACATTAGAAACAAGGGTTATGTAAAAACTAATTATTTTGCATGGGAAAATAGTCAAACTAGGGACCTCAATTTAATTCCATGCTTTCAAATTTAACAACTAGCCACTTATCCAATTCTTTGTTTGTAACACCCCAAATCTTAAGTCATTAAATTTGTATGTTATGTTGCATATTAGCTTGCTTGCTTTAATGGTTGTCCTGAAAAGTATGGAAAGTGTTGGGTTCAAGCCTTGGCTTTAGCAAAAAAAAAAAATTTAATGGAATAAAACCCTTGCTACTAGATAGTTGGTTCTTAAATAATTATGGGGAAATCAAGTCATAAAAAGGTTGTTGGTCCAGGGGGTAGTGGAGTGTTACTGCTACTGGTAGGTCTTGAGTTCGAGCCCTGTTGTGCACAAGGGGTGTTTATTTTGTCATTATGCCGTGTAGAAAGTTCAGTAGCAGTAGAAATCTGAAGCTATTGGGCGGTTGGAGTGTTTGAGGGGGAGGGGAGTGTGTGGCCAAACTTTAGGAAGAGTTTGAAAGGGATTTGAATTGGTTAGTTGAGGGATTAGAGGAGACATTTAGGGAGAGTTTTAAGGAGTGGATCAAGGATTAAGGGAGTGGTAGTAGTTTGCCGAAAGTGGGATTCCCTTTATGCCAATTCGGTCTTAGGCACTTGGTACCGAAATTGCCTAGTTTTGCTCTCTTTTACGGTAGCTTCTCCCCTTTTGCTTCTTTTCGCTCATTAGTTTTGTTGCTTGTTTAACAGCCGAATTATACTGTGACCATTCGGGTATTCTGGTGTTATGTTTTGGGGCACTCTTTTTGACCAAACACTCTGTTCCTCCCTCTACAACCCATTTTCGAATATTATTGTTTCTTTTTCCTCTCCTCAAATCGATTTGCTTTAGCCGAACATCTTCTCTTCTTTTCTTCTTCCCCCTATTTAAGTCTTATGCAATAACCAATTCTCACTTCTTTCCACACTTGAACCTTGACCGATTGTTCTTGCTCTTTTCCTTCTCTTCATCTTTTTATTGTAGCTAAATACCCTGTTCTCTCATTCTATACTTTTGGTTCTGGACTATTGATGTTTGACTAATAAGTGTGAGGATACGTGGTTATTCTTTCTCTCTCTCTTTCTCCCTTCTGTCATACTTATAGTTTTATCTAATATCTCCCTATGATGCTGTTGTCTGAAAGGTACAAGTGTTCCATTTTGCCTCTATCAATTGGGTACTTCCGGCTCTTGTGGGTGTAGGCCAAATATTCTTTCTTTTAGTCTGGGCATTACGTTTCGGTAAGTGATTGTTCAACTAGTTCAAACTGTTCTGTTGTTTGATGGTTAATAAGGTTTATTGGAGTGCAGGAAACCCTTAAAGCCTTGTGATTAGATCTTTTACAACAGTTCCAGGGTGACCGATCAAAGCCAGTGATAAGTAATTTCTTGAGCAAGTGTTGGTTAGGGTTCTGTTCATTTCATTGGATAAGTGTTTGACCAGAGTTCTGATTGTGATAAGTTTGGAATACTCGTGGGCTAGTAGCGCAACTTCGCAATCAGGTGTGTAATCATACTGCAACAACTGTTAATCGGCAAAAGCCAGAAAATATGACTTTTGACACTACACGAGCGTGCGCTCGCTCGTGTGGTGATCTGAATGCATAAAACGTAGGCATTTGATAGTAGAGGCCACCATGAGCGATTTCATGGGCTTAGGTCGTTCTGGGCCACGTTGGGCTGAAATGGGTCGTGTGGGCCACACACGAACGTGTGGATATTATTGGGCCAGGCAATGTAGTTCACACAGCCAAGGTCATTTTTGGGCTTTATGGGCCACACGGCCGTGTGGGCCTACATGGGCCGTGTTATGGGCTTTGGGCCCATTTCTACTGTTTGATTGTTAATGTTGCACGGGTCACCCAAGACGACTGTGGACCTACTGTTGGGTCGGTAAGTATACTTAGACCCTATACTGATGAAATAACCATTATAACCTTATGAGGTAAAATGACTGATATACCCTAATGTTATGTATGACTGTATTCGAGCATGACATTTCTGCATACACGTATGATATTATGACATGACATGTTGCATGGGGGTGGATTGATGTATTTGGAGGAAGTGTACTATACTGGCAACTTTGCTGCAAATAATGTTTAGTGCCGCAACCGGTGCTATATTTTGGAGTGTAGGGATGGGTGGGTCGATTTTATCCCCACATGGAGTGTAGGGCTGGACAGAGTGGAGTGTAGAGAATGGATGGGTAGGATTTATGATTGCATTTCTGTTATTGTTACTGTAATGGGCTAAGGCCCACACTGATACTATTACTGTAATGGGCTATGGCCCTAACTGATACTAGACTGTCACTGAAATGAGCTTAGGCCCAAACTGTAATTGCCTACGGTTTGACTGGTTATTGTAAAGGGATTACACACTGAGTTTTTCATAAACCCACCTTTCTGCTTTCCTGTGCAGGTAATCCTTAGGCAGGTCGGTCCTGCAAGGGACTCAATGGGGGCCACACAATTGCTTTTGCTACTATTTTAAACCTTTAATCTTTAAGCTATTTAATTTGGGTATTAGTATGTAATAAGGCCTCTTTAAATTTTACTTTAATTTGGGTTTTACTTATTTTGATTTATATCTGCTAATAGTAGGATGCAAATTTTCAAAAAGATAAATGTTTTCAAAACACGACGCTATTACAACATATTTCAAGCGCTTCCGCAACAAACATTGTCTTTAAAGTGTAATAACAACCTAACATGATTAAACTTTTGCTAACCTACTTGAGTTTTAACAACGAATAAGACACTTAAAAGTTTTGTAAAAGACGATTACGAGGTTTTTAATATAGTATAGACTTTTCAAACAGAACGATGCTTTTCAAAACACACTTCAATATGACATCGCAAATTTGGCCATAACGTCTAGGCCGGGTTTGGGGTGTTACATTTAGTGGTATCAGAGCCGGGTTGCAAAACTCGGCTATGGATTTGGGTTTTTCTTTAAAACTTAAAACTTCAAAAAAGAATTGTTTCAAATGATTTAAAAATATTTGGAATTGTTTTACTGAATGTGTGGTACACCGAGTCTCCAACGCCGATCCTGTAAGTTCTCTGAAACTATTACTTGTGTAAATTGAAATACTGAGATTACTGTAGGCAATAGACTGTAGTGAGACACTTTGTTAGGGTAACCCAAAACTAGAGTAAGACTACAATCTACAAAAATAAAAACTCTGAATTATTGATACTGTTTCTCATAAAACATCTGTTAATAAACACTGGAACTGTAAAACTGATTCATAAAACTATTAATACAGATAAAGTGTAATACGATAATGAGCACCAGAGGTACTCGTGGAAGGGGTACAAGAGGCTGCGGCGGAAGCCATGGAGGTGCTCAGGCTGGATCGTCAGCATCGGGCCATATGCCTAACAATGAAGCTAAAAAGGCACCGGCTTCACCTGCAACTGAAACTGGGTCACACGATCGTGCAACTAGGGATGACACACTGTCCCAAACTATGTTGCAAAATTTGGAAAGTGCCATTGGGCCTAATACTAGTATTGTGGGCCGTGGGTCGGTGACAGAATGACTCAGGTCTAATGGGGCTAAGATCTTTAAGGGTATCACTAGAGTTGCCCCTAATGTGGCTGAATATTGGATTAAGGCCACAGAGAGGATCATGAATGACCTCAACTGCACCCCAGAGAAGAAATTAAAAGGTACAGTGTCTTTGCTACGAGATGAAGCCTACTAGTGGTGGCCTACAGTGAAAAAGGGTACTCAACCCGACCGGTTGACTTGGGAATTTTTCAAAACTGCGTTCTAAGGGAAATATGTGGGTGCTAGTTATGTGAATAACCGGAGGAGAGAGTTTCTGAATTTGACTCAAGTGGATAAATCAGTAACTGAATATGAGTTTGAGTTTTTGTAACTTAGCCGCTATGCGCGTGGGATGGTGGCAACTGAGTATGAGCACTGTGGTCATTTCGAGGACGGCCTCAGAGATAATCTACGAGTTCTGATAGCTCTACAGAGGGAGCGAGATTTTACTGTGTTAGTGGAAAAGCCGAAGATTGCCAAGGATATGAAGCGCGCTGAGCGCCAGAATCGTGAGAAGGACAGGGGAAAGAACAATAGGGTTTGGGAGCCCTCAAGTTCAGCTATGGGTGAGATGGTTGAAAACACTACGAGTGAGGTTACTGTGTTGAGTCCATTAGGGCAGTAAGTGAGAGTGAATAAACTATTTAAAGATGTACCCTTGCAGGTTCAAGGAGTGATATTTTTGGCAGATTTAATGGCACTCCCTTTTGGAGAATTTGACTTCTGGGTATGGACTGGCTGGTTAAGCATCAAGTGAGTTTGGATTGTGCTACTAAGCAAGTGATATTGAAAACTACGGTTGGTGACGTGGTGGTTGTGATTGGGGACCGTCGAAATTATCTGTCAAATGTGATTTCTGTACTTAGAGCTGAGAAGTTGGTTCGTAAGGGGTCTGAGGCCTATTTAGCCTACATTGGAGTTCTTGATTCTGAGGTTCCTTCTGTTAAAGATATCAGAACGGTTAAGGATTTTCCTGATGTTTTTCCTGATGAACTGCTCGGGTTACCTCCTAACCGTGAAGTTGAGCTTGGGATAGAGCTCCTGCCTGGTACAGCTCTGGTGTCTATCACCCTTTATAGAATGCCACCGGAGGAGCTTGTGAAGCTTAAAACTCAGATTCAAGAGTTACTGCACAGAAGGTTCATCTGCCCTAGTGTGTCTCCGTGGGAAGCACCGGTTTTATTTGTGAAAAAGAAGGATGGAACCATGCATATGTGCATCAATTACCGGCAACTGAACAAATTAACTATTAAGAATAAGTACCCCCTGCCGAGGATAGACGATCTATTCGACCAGTTCTGAGGAGCTTCGGTCTTCTCTAAGATTGATCTCCGATCGGGGTACCATCAACTGAGGGTCAAGAAGACTGATGTTTACAAGATAGCTTTTAGGACTCGTTATGGTCATTACGAGTTTCTAGTGATGCCATTTGGGCTAACAAATGCACCAGCGGCTTTTATGGATCAGATGAACCAAGTGTTCCAACCCTATCTGGATTGGTTCGTAGTGGTGTTTATAGATGATATTCTGGTGTATTCGAGATCTGAAGATGAACATGATACACATCTTTGAGTTGTGTTGCAGATTTTGAGGGAGAAACAATTGTTGCTAAGTTCAGCAAGTGTGAATTTTGGTTACGAAAGGTAACATTTCTGGGTCATGTGGTATCTATTAAGGGGATTAGGGTTGACCCTTGGAAAATTGAAGTTGTTCTGGATTGGAAGCAGCCTAAGTCGGTATTTGAGATTTGAAGTTTTTTGGGTCTGGCAGGGTACTATAGACATTTTGTGGAGGGGTTTTCGTTGATTGCTGCACCTCTGACTAAGTTGTTGTGTAAAGGGGTACCGTTTAACTGGACTGATAAGCAGCAAGAAAGTTTTGAGAAGCTTAAGAAATTTCTGACTGAGGCCCCTGTCTTAATACAACTAGAATCTGGGAAGGAATTCACTATCTACAGCGATGCAGCACATGTTGGTTTATGATGTGTGTTGATGCAAGGGGGTAAGGTTGTGGCTTATGCGTCTCGTCAGCTTAAGATGCATGAGGTGAACTATCCGACACATGACTTGAAGTTGGTCGTGATGGTGTTCACACTAAAAATTTGAAGGCATTACCTGTACGGTGAGAAGTGTATCATTTACACGGATCACAAGAGCCTCAAGTATCTCCTCACTCAAAAAGAGCTAAACCTTAGGCAGCGTAAATGGATTGAACTACTTAAGGATTATGACTATTCGATTAAATACCATCTTGGTAAGGCTAATGTGGTAGCCGACGCACTGAGCCGTAGGGCTGTGACTGATCTGAAGGCGATATTTGCTCGTCTCAGCTTATTCGATGATGGTAGGCTATTGGCCGAACTTCATGTTAAACCAACGTGGGCTGAACAGATTAAGGGTAAACAGTTGGAGGATGTCACTGAGACGTTGATTCCGACAGAGAGAGAGTGGGGAAACTTCAGACTTTGGACTAAATAGTGAATGAGTATTGTGTTTTCGTGGGAAAGTCTGTGTACCGAGGGATACTAATTTGAGGCAGTCTATACTGCGAGAAGTGCATAATAGTCTTTATGCTATGCATCTCAGCATGAACAAGATGTGCTGAGACCTTCGAAAGTTATATTGGTGGCCAGGTCTTAAGCGTGAAGTTACCGGTTTTGTGGGTAAATGCCTGACTTGCCAGCAAGTTAAGGTGGAACATTAGTTACCTTCATGGTTGCTTCAGCCAGTTAAGATTCAGTTGTGGAAGTGGGAGAGAGTGACTATGAACATCAGTTAGGGTTCTTTTCAATTCGTTAGATAAGTGTTTGACTGGAGTTCTAATTGTGATAGGTTTGGAATACTCTCAGAGGCCAAAGGCGCAACCGCAATCAGTGTGTAATCACACCGCAACAATCAACAAGCTGTGTCGGCAAAAGCCAAAAAATATGACTTTTGACACTACACGAGCGTGCGCTCGCTCGTGTGGTGATTCAAACGCATAAAACGTGGGCATTTGATAGTAGAGGCCACCACGAGCGATTTCATAGGCTTAGGTCATTCTAGGCCACGTTGGGCCGAAATAGGCAGTGTGGGCCCCACACGGACGTGTGGAGATTATTGGGCCAGGCTATGTAGTTCACACAGCCAAGGTTATTTTTGGGCTTTATGGGCCAACATGGCTGTGTTATGGGCTTTGGGCCTATTTTCACTGTTTGATTGTAAAGGTTGCACGGGTCAGCCAAGACGACTGTGGACCTACTGTTGGGTCGAAAAGTACACTTAGACCCCATACTGATAAAATGATTGTTATAGCCCTATGAGGTAAAATGACTGATATACCCTTACGTTATGTATGACTGTATTCGAGCATGACATTTCTGCATACACGTATGATATTATGACATGACATGTTGCATGGGGTGGGTTGATATATTTGGAGGAAGTGTACTATACTGGCAGCACTGCTGCAAATAATGTTTAGTGCCGCAACCGGTGCTATATTTTGGAGTGTAGGGATGGGTGGGTCGATTTTATCCCCACATGGAATGTAAGGCTGGACGGAGTGGAGTGTAGAGGATGGATGGGTAGGATTTATGACTGCATTTTTGTTACTGTTACTGTAATAGGCTAAGGCCCACACTGATACTATTACTGTAATGGGCTATGGCCCTAACTGATACTAGACTGTCACTGAAACAGGCTTAGGCCCAAACTGTAATTGCCTATGGTTTGACTTGTTATTGTAAAGCGATTACACACTGAGTTTTTCATAAACTTACCCTTTTTCTTTTCTGTGCAGGTAATCCTTAGGTGGGTCGGTGCTACTAGGGACTCGATGGGGGCCACACAACTGCTTTTGCTACTATTTTAAACCTTTAATCTTTAAGCTATTTAATTTGGGTATTTGTTATGTAATAAAGCCTCTTTAAATTTTACTTTAATTTGGGGTTTACTTATTTTGATTTTTATATGCTAATGGTAGGATGTGAATTTTTAAAAAGATAAATGTTGTCAAAACACCACGCTATTATAACATATTTCAAAAGCTTCCGCAACAAACATTGTCTTTTAAAGTGTAATAACAACCAGTTTTAATAACGAACAAGATACTTAAAAGTTTTGTAAAAGACCATTACGAGGGTTTTAATATAGTACGGACTTTTCAAACAGAACGATGCTTTTCAAAACACACTTCAATGTGACATCGCAGATTCGGCCATAACGTCTAGGCTGGGTTTGGGGTGTTACATTATTTTTGAAATAATTTTGCAATATTTATTTTAAAAATAAGGCATGTCACATACTAAAGTTTGAGGCAAAATTTAGAAAATAATAAAAATGGAGAGAGAGAAGGGATTTGAACTTGAGTTTCAAGGAACGTTTCACTAACACTTATCCAACAAACCAGTACCTCATTATTTCCTAAAACCACACAGATAATCTCAAATTTTAGGGATGACCACTTTTCTTGATTCACAAACCAAATTCTACTAACCCCCGAGTTTTAGGATGTTACAATTTGGATGTGTACAAAGCATCGCATATATAAGACTTCCAACTACCGAAGCATATGGAACATTACTCATATGCTCTCTTTCTTTTGTTGCCTTAAGACAATCATCTAAAGAAAGATGAAAACCTCATGCAGTTGGCTGAACGCCTGGTTTCGTATCGGTCATTGCAAAATGTTCCAATACCTTTTCGATATATGAAGCTTAAGATAGTGCTATTGTTTTATTATTTTGATCCCTAAGGATTTGAATTCCAAGAATATAACTAATTTTACCTAAGTCTTTCGTGCTAAACTATTGAGCTAACCACAGTTAAACCAATGACAATTCTCCTACATTGTTTCCGATAAGTAGAATATCATCGACATACAAAATGTTGAAGACCATTTTTTTTTCCTTTATACTCTTATAAACAAAAGGTTCATCAATGTTTTGCTCAAATTCAAAAGTCTTGATCGTTTGATCAAATCTTTTACTCCATGAGCGGGATGCCTGCTTAAGTCTATAAATGAATCTTAGCAGTTTT
Source organism: Gossypium anomalum (assembly GCA_025698475.1). Lineage (NCBI taxonomy): Eukaryota > Viridiplantae > Streptophyta > Magnoliopsida > Malvales > Malvaceae > Gossypium > Gossypium anomalum. Next base: position 22,486,508 of record CM046960.1, on the reverse strand, counting down.
GTAATACCCCTACCCGTATTCATTGCCGGAATAGGGTGCGAGGCATTACCGGAGTTTACGAATTAAATTTTTTTTTTATTCAATATAGCCCTTTTATAAATATCTAAACTTCCCTGTAATATTAAATCGAGACCAATCCACATCAATCAAATCAATTTAACATATTTTCATGATAGATTCATACATTTATATAAGATAACGTCATCACATATCTATAACCAGGTTTGTTAACCATACTAATGGCTAACTTTACATTCATTTCACGTTAACATTTACTTTGTTAGCTTATACATGCCATTGATTCCCAAAATAAAGTTCCTTTATTTACCGAAATCCCGAGGTTGATAGTGTGATGTGTCTCCACCAAATCCGACCTCAGAGCTCTTAACACTACAAAAGCAGGAGAAAAAGAAATGAGTGGTAAGCACTTTGTGCTTAGTAAAGCTCATGTAACAAGAATTACACTTACCTAATATTTTCAGTACAATACAATAAACATTGCATATATCCATTCAATGCATTATTACCCTAACATGCACAAACTCAACATTCAAGTTAGTACAATAATTTCTATATATCAATAATATATATCATGATTGATGAGCTCATCATTACTATGATTTCCATTCCCTTGTTATTTTTCCATATTTATCCCGTTGAATTACTCGGAATTTCGATGGATTTTTCAGAGTACACTTTTAGTGTACATTTTTAGTCCATCAATTCATATTCATGTGCGCACATTTCCATTTCAGAGAGCACACTCACATGAACCTCAACCTTGCGGCGGGATTACAGTCGAGCTAAATCCACGCAATATAAACTCATAGAGTATTGTCGGGATTACAGTCAAAGCTAAATCCCGCAACGACAATTACTCTAATGAGCTTGGATCTGAATTACATCCAAAGCTAAATTGGACCCTAATTCGGATTACCGTCCGGGGCTAAATCCATTTTCCACATATTCTTCGGGAGGGCTATATCAGGGTAGGATCACCCGTCCGGGCTAGATCCTTTTTACCGTCAATTCCTTTTCAGAGATCCATCGAATTTTCCTTTTATTCAACCGGGATTTCTTCCCTTTATATCAAATATATCAATGTTTCATCAATTTTCATATAATGAACATTCAAATCATATTCACATCAATAACATACATTTCAAGTATTTAAGAATATAATTCAAGTTACATGAACTTACCTTGATACTTGTTTGTAAACAGCAAAAATCTACTAATCCCGAACTTTTTCCTTTCCTCGATCTAGCTTCGTATTTGAATCTTCTGGATCTAAATAAATAAATTTAATTATCAATTTAATACATTTCATGTTCATATGCAACATTCTCTATAATTCAACTATTATTTATAGTTCATTCAAAGCTGTCTACTTGAGTCATAGTCACTAAATTATTTATAACTTGAGCTACGGAACTCCAAATTAAGATCCGTTAATTTTCCCTGAAACTAGACTCGTATATCTTCTTACCATAAAATTTTCAGAATTTTTGGTCTAACCAATAAGTACAGTTTATTCTTTAAAATCACCCCTGTTTTGCTGTCTGACAGTTCTGACTCTTCTTCACTAAAAATTAATTATCTCCTTGTACAGAATTCAAATTATATTATAGTTTTTTTCTATTAAAACTAGACTCACTCAGGATTCTATACATATAAATTTAAACCCATAATTATTTTTCTTCATTTTTTTATGATTTTTCAAAGTCAGAACAGGGGAACCCGAATTCATTCTGACCTTGTCTCACAAAATTCATTATATCTCAAAATTTACAAATCCATTGCTTACAATATTTCTTCTATGAGAAACTAGACTCAATAAGCTTTAATTCCATATTTTGTTCATCTTCTAATTCGATTCTTACAATTTTTGGTGATTTTTCAAAGTTAGTCTACTGCTGCTGTCCAAACTGTTTTAGTGCAAGCTGTTTATTACCATTTTCCCCTAAGCTTTTAATAAATGATAATTTCGTCCCTACTCAATTAGCCTCACAATTGAGCTGATTTTTCTCAATTAACATTCTAATATATCACCTTAAACTAGTTTACAACCTTTAGGAATCAGAATTTCAGAAATAGACTTTAATTCCAAAAATTTTCACAATTAGGTCCTAAAAATCAATTTCTATTGAAATTGCCTAATAAAATCATCTCATAAACAAATTAAAGTTTTAATTTCATTCTATTTCATCATAAACTTACAGCAATCAACCATGGTGATTTTCAATTTCATTTATGAAATCAAAAACTAATGAATTTAATAGTAGGACCTAGTTGTAAAAGTCTTAGAAACACAAAAATTACAAGAAAAAGGCAAGGATTAACTCACTTGGTGCAAAAATTATGAAATACCAGCTTAGAGAACCCTCCTATGGCGTTTTTAGCTGCTGGAATTGAAGAGAAATGAAGAGAAATCTAGATATTTCCTATTTAGTCCTAGCTTTATTTAGTTAATTTTGCAAGATTCCAATTTTACCCTTAATTTATCAATTTTTCTGCTGATTTCATACCCTTGCCGTCCAGCCCAAATAACTTTTGGGTCTAATTGCCTTTTAAATCCTTTCTCATTAGACTCTTAAGCTATTTAATCACTCTAGCAACTTTTACACCTATTACAATTTAGTCCTTTTCATTTAATTGACTACCCAAACATTAAAATTTCCTAACGAAATTTTAATACCACATTAATAACATTTCATAAATATTTATAAAATTATTTTCGACTCGGTTTTTACGAGATAGAGGTCTCGATAACTTATTTTTACCTAATTTCTTCAATAATTTTTTTTTAACTAGTCACTAAATCGATAAAATTTTTCTATCAATATTTTCATACGACTTTCCTATCATATAAATTTTCATGCAAAAATATTAAAATAAATTTCTCTTTAAATCAGATTTGTGGTTACGAAACCACTATTCCGATAACCTTGAATTTAGGCCATTACAAGTTTGCTAACTTTCTGCTCCTTTCTTTTAACAACATATCTGGTAGGTTGAGCCATGTAAATGGTCTCACCAAGATAGCCATTCAAGAATGTTGTCTTGACATCCATTTTCCATATCTCATAATTGAAAGAAACGACAATGGATAAGAGTATGCGGGTAGACTTGAGCATGGCTACCAGAGAAAAGGTCTCATCGTAATCGATGCCTTCTTTCTATATGTAGCCTTTCCCTACAAGTCTAGCTTTGTGTGTTTCCACTTTTCGCTTTCGTATTTATCTTCTTCTTGTAGATCCACTTACACCCTATGGGTTTAATCCCAATCGATAAGTCTACAAGTTCCCACACCGTATTGGATTTCATAGAATCCATGTCGACATCCATGGCCTGTTTCTACAGCTTAAAATCAACGTCCTTCATAGCCTCCTCATAAGTGAGTGGATCATCATCCTCATGACTGGTTTCCATATTATAAATACAACAATCATAGATGAAGAAGTCTGATTTCTTAGAAACTCTTCCACTACAATGGATTCCCCTATGTTGTTGATCATTTATAGGTTTTTCTACAATTTTCTCGAGAATTAAACTTGGTGATTGTTCTACCACTCCCGAAAGTTCCTCGAGTACCACGTTACTTCAAGGCTTAAAGTTATCTATGTAGCTTTCCTCAAGGAAAGTAACATGAGTAAAAACTTTAATCACATTATCTTTCAGATTGTAGAATAATCCTCCTTTGTTTCTTTTAGATATCCTACAAACATGCACAATTTTGTCTGTGCACCTAACTTCTTTGCATCTGTATCCAGAACATGTGCTGGACAACCCCATATTCTAAAGTGATTTCGAGCAGGTTTCTTTCCATGCCACAGTTCGAGATAAAATCATATTATCTATAAGGTATCCTAAGAACTCATCGAACAAATATTCCCCACCTTAATCAAACCGAATATTCTTTATAGATAAACCTAATTGCTTTTCCACTTCTGCATGAAAGTCTCAAAATTTATCAAAGGTTTCACTTTTATGGTGTATTAGACACACATATTCAAATCAAGAATAGTTGTCGATAAAAGTCATTTAATAATCGTAACTTCCTAAGGCACTGATGCTCATGGGACCACATACATCAGTGTGCACAAGTTTTAAAGGTTGGTTGGCCCTTGTACCTTTCGTATTAAAAGACCTCTTAGTCATTTTACCTTCCAAGCAAGATTCACATTGTGGAAGACTAACTTCCTTAAGCATACTTAAGGGACCATCTTTCACGAGTCTAGTGATTCTTTCTCGGTTAATATGACCAAGTCTTAAATGTCATAGGTACTCCTCATTAGAGTGAGAAGTTTTGAGCTTTTTATTCACCATTTCAGTTTGAAGCATCGAGTAGTTATTTGGTTTGATAAAGTAGAGATTGTTTTCCATCCATCCATCCATTACAGATTGAAGAATGATTTCTGTGAATAGCAATTTCTTTATTGAATGTCACGGTATAACCGTCATAAAATAAACATGCTACAGAAATTAAATTCCTCTTAAAATGAGGTACATATAACACGTTCTTTAAAACAATCTTCCTCAAATTATCAAAGCGTAAAATAACTTCTCCCACTACTTCAGCTGAAACATAGCTCTCATCTCCGGTCCGCAACGAGAGGGTCCTGTCACGTAAACTTCTTGTTTCGCTGGACCCCAGTAAAAAAACACATACATAGTTAGTGGCTCCATAATCATTAACACATTTGTCAATTGATTCTTCCACTAAGCAAGCTTCAACCACAAAGAGTTCCATACCTTTACCCTTTTCGGCTAAGTAATCCAAATACTCTTTGCAGTTTGATTTGAGATGCTCTTTTCCGTTCTAGAATAAACATTTGATCTTTTTAGGATCTTTTGACTTCTTAGCCTTCTTCCTATCCACACGAGGTGGAACCGAAGTCTTAGTCAATTTCTTCTTTCCTTTAGCTTTATGTTTCCCCTTAGAGGACGAGGGACCCACAGCTAAGTTCGCCTCAGGTTTCCCTTGAATCGGCTTACAATCATTCAGTATCAACTCATAAGATTGTAATTCCTTCATGCGCTGAGTCAAGGTAAGCGCCTTGTTCCCCAAGTTGTAAATAGTCCTAAAACCAGTAAACTCATTGGTTAAGGATTTGAACACTATTTCAATTTGAGTGTTCACATCTAGTTCAGCCCTATTGTCCTCCACTTTCACAAAGAATCTTATAAGCTTATGCATATGTTCTTTGAATGGGGTGTCAGTTTTCTGTTGAGAATTCATCAAATTTGTAATAGGGGATTGTTGAGCCAATGCGACTTGCCCTTCAAGCAAATCCTTCAAATTTGTCATGATCTCTTTCGTAGTACGAAAATTCTCGTGTTGCTTTTGCAACACACTAGTCATGCTCGCTAACATATAACATCGAGCAATCAAGTTAGAATCTCTCGAGCGATTTCTCAGTTTTGGCTGAGCTTTAGGAGGGCACGTTTCATCAAGAATGAATTTATGTTTCTCACAGTTGAGAACAATCAACAAGTTTCGTTTCCATTCTTGAAAGTTATCCCCGTTTAATTTATTCTCAATAAGAATACTAATAAAAAGAGTAGAAGACATATTTGAATTGAAAAAAATAAATATTTCACTAATTACTATCTTCGTATTAAGCAAATATTTTTTATTTCAAGAGCATGTCACTGTGGGGTCACATGATTAACTAGCAAGAACATGGATTACAGCCAATTAGTTCGTGAATCTTAATTCTCAAGACTTCACAGAAACTAATGATCGTTTAATATTTGACCATCATCTCTAGCTTCAATATCGTGTATTGGGAAACTATTTAATAAAAAATTATCTTGAGTGTGTAACCGTTGACTCAACACCCATCATGAACATGTTTTTATTTCTAAGTCATCTTGGGACTATCACTCTGAAAGTCATGCATGACTAGTTGTCCTCAAAAAGATTTCCCATCTAGTGAACCCACATGACAAAGTTTACCTTGGGGTGTTGCCAGCGTAGGAACCAGCTCGAAACTTTATGATGCTATCACTTAGTGACCATCAATAGAGGCCATAGGTCTAGTTCAAGGACCTTCTCCCACTCAATATTTTAAAAACATACAAGGTTTTTTTATCCCAAATTTCAAGAATGATCATACAATAGTCCTAGTGGCATTTTTACCTAATCTAATTGACATGTTTCCAATATATGCATGGCATGTTATGGCAATAATATCCATCCACAAGAATCAATCAATCTTAAAATAAACAATTTTGATTCTCCATAATTTTTCTTTTAAGGGGAAAACCAAAGAAGTGAATATCAACCGTGTACTAGGTAGAGTCCCAGGAAAGGAAAGTGACTCAAATTTGACCGCTTAAAAACCAAGTCTTTTCCAGCTAGAGCCAATCCTAGACATACACATTCTTATTACTACACTTCTCACAATTATCGAATAACCTAAAGAAGTGAATAGAACAATGCAACACATGTATTTTCTTATTACCATACTTCTTATTTTTAATAGATCAACTGTAGATCATCTCATATATATATATATATATATATCATAATTATAACATTACATGATATAAATATTATAAACAATTATAAAACATATATATAAGGAGATAGGTAATTAAAATAAAATTGCTAGCCAAGGTTTCCATGGTTCTATTTCTAGAAAATAAATGGAAAAGTAAAACTACATAATTTTTCACCACAATGCATTCCTTGGTTCTTCAATCGCCATCACATCTTTTCCTCATCATGGACTCCTTTTGGAAAAATTACATTTAAGTCCTATATCCGTTTCTGACTCATAAGAAATCTATGAATTTTTAAAAAAATATAGCCCTACGTGGAGATGATAGTCCACGGTATATTTCCTAAGAACTACAACCTCAGTAATAAAAAACAATCATATAACAAATATATAATATCACTTTCATTCTCATATATAACTCAAAACATGCATAAGATCTAAAGAATGTCACTTTCTATGTAATCAAATCATTCAAGAAGAAGAGAAATTTATTTTGATTATCTGTTTATACTTACAGATAGAACACAACCTGGCTCAGATACCAATTGATGGAAAAACAGGTTTGAAAAACGTAACGAAAAATAAATTTAGGGAAAAACCAGAGTTTAAAAAAAAATCTAAAACAAGATATTAGTTGTGATATGTAAAGTAATAAACACTTAATCAAAATTGTACCTTTTCGATTCGTCTAGGATGAGTGCTTCGACCAAGCAGTCTTCTCCGCTATCCTCAAGCTCACGTCTTTCGAGTGTGCACTCACTTCGAATCAGAAAATTTCTCACAAAAATTACCAGTAGGGTAATATTGCAGTTTCTCTAAACTTTTGGGTCAAGTTGTCAATAAAAAAAATATCTCTAGAAATTTTCTGAAAAAATCTCTTTAGAGAATTTTCTCTCTACAATTTTCTCTTGATTTAATGACTCAAGTAGTGTGTAAATAATGACCCAAGGCTCTCTTTATATAGGGAGAGTATAAAAAGTTTAACTATAATTAAACTTAATCACTTTAATATTAAATTAATATAATTGATAAATATTACATTAAATTTAATATTAAATCTTATTAAAATAATATAATGTTTATCTTGTAGATAAAAATTAAATTAAATTTAATATTAAAATAATCACTTTAATATTAAATTACTAAAATACTATTAATATAAGTATTAAATTTAATTTAATATTAAACTATTAAAATAATATTATTTTTGGAATAATTAATCTGAAATCAAATTCTTTGGTAGAATCCCAATAGGAGTGTAACTCTTCCACTGCTCAACCACTGACAACCAACCACTGCCGGCCACCGGGATGCCACAGTTGCAGTCACCGACACCACCGTGTCCGGTGATGCAGGTGCGACACCCTTACAACACCCCGAATCGGTTCAGTCTGGGGTAATGATGACCCGACTGGTCCGGTCTAGCCATCAGTTTGACCGTTGGCCCATTTTCACATACCAGGCCCAGTTCAACTTATTTTGGGGTCTTGATCTCGGTTTTGGGCTCCCGGGCCCAATTTACAATCTCAGGTCCCATTTTCAAGTTCAATTACCCATTGGGACAATTTTCTGACTTGAAAATTAATTTCCAAAAATATCATATTAATTTTAATTAATTTGATTAATTTAATTTTACTTGATCAAAATTCATTTTACCAAAAATCACTTAGATTTTCCAAATTAATTTTTCAAGAAATTTTTTTAATCAAATTCTCTAGTTGAAAAATTCTCATGACCACCTAATTTAATTCCACATTGAATAAATCGGTGATTGCAATTATGTCCAGAAGCATCATTCCAATAATTCACAATTATTTAATCATGGAATTAGTCCACAAAAAGTACCATAACTGAAAACTCCTTTTTGTATACTCTTTATGAAAGCAATTCATCCAACTACTTTGTCCAATGACCTCGTCATGTGTGTGCTAGCCTCATATGATATCATTGATTCCTTTGAGTTAAATCCGCTCACTCAATACAACCCTATTTTCTCTCATTGCCACCAGTGTCTTCTTAATGATTAATATGATCACTGTCAACAAATGAATTTGATAGATTGCTCATTCAAAAATAAGCAACCCGTGGCCACGTTCCATATTTATCAATCCACACAATGCCTGTAACAACCCGATTTTGGGTCTTGTCAGAATAGTGGTTTCGGGACCACAAATCTGACATAGTAAAATTTATTTTATTTTATATTTTTATGGTCTAAAGTTTTATAGAATTATTTTTTGAGAATTTCGTTCAAAAATTTTGACGTTTGGGCACTCAATTTAGTCAAAAGGACTAAATTGTAAAAATTGTAAAAGTTGAGTCCTACATGCTAGAGGTGTCCAATTGTTATGAAATTTTACATTGGAGGTCACTATATGGTAATTAGACCATTGGTTAAGTTGGTGGACAAAAATGGACATGGTTAGGCTTGTTTCCAAAGTTCTTTCATTAAGGGCATTTTGGTCATTTAGTTATTAAAATGAATTAAAAAAAACTAAAAGCCAATTTTTTTCCATCTTCAACCCCTTGGGCGAAACTTGTATGGAGAAACCATGGCTAGGGTTTTTCAAGCTTCCAAGCTCGATTGTAAGTCTGTTCTAGCCCCGTTTTTAATAATTTTTACATTTTTAAAATCCTCATAACAGGATCTATCTATTTCTACCACTAATTTGATATATTAAAGTCTAGGGTTTTTGACCCATGATGAATATGTGTGTATTTTGATGTTTAATGGTAGGCATGTTTATGGTTAGAGAAACGACTTTTACTAAGTGAATTTCGGTGAAAATGCCTAAAAGGACTAATTTGTAAAATTTATAAAATATGTCATAAAAGTGTGTTTTAATGGAAATTGTGGGCTGTTATAGTTATGAAAATGGTTCGGATAGGCTTAAAGTACAAAGAAATTGAATGAAAATCATTTTACGAGCCTAGGGGCAAAAGTGTAAATATGACAGTTTAGGGGCAAAAATGTAAATTTTGTCAAAAATGATTTTTGGGCTGATTTGATCAGTATAATGATTAAATAAGTTAAATTTGATGTTTTAGATCAAGAAAAACAAGGTTCGGATCTAGATCGGGGAAAAATAAGTAATTGACGAATAAGTCCTTTTCACCAATTTTGCTTTCGAGATAAGTTTGTATGTAAATAATGCATCGTTTTTACTTACGTTATCACATTTTATTATGTTTTATGAAATGTGGCTGAATATTGAATGAAATTGACAAGTATCGAAAAGTAAGAAATTTCTCGGTTGAACATTAGGAATAGAATAGGATACAAGTGACATGTCACTAGTGACTCAAGTGTGGTACTATGTAAAGGCCACTTTGAGAAGAGATAGCTTGGTCACAAGTGTGGTATATATGAAGGCCACTTTGTGAAGAAAGATAGCTTTGGTCACAAGTGTGGTACTATGTGAAGGCCACTTTGTGAAAAAAGTAGCTTTGACTACAAGGGTGGTACTATGTGCAGGCCACCGGGTATCCGTTATTATTCCAATTTGTTCAACGGGAAATGGCTAGGTGTAATTGAATATGACTATGTGATGAATAAGTGCAGGTACGTGTGTGTAAACTTATGAGCAATGTGCTCAATATGTGAACGAACTTTGGTAAGATTGATATGGAGTAAGTGTTACAATGAAAGTTACTACAAAGAAAACATGAAAGAGTGAAATTTAGTAATAAAACAATTTTGGACAGGAGCAGTTGTGTGAATTTGAAAAATCACCAAAAATGGTGGAAACCGATTTAGAGGTTGAATAAGATATGAAATTAAAGCTTATTGAGTTTATTTTCATATAAAGGAAACGGTGTAAGCAAAATAATTTCATATTATGATATATTTTAATTTTTGTGAGATAGAGTCAGAATGATTTCGATAATCCCCTGTTCTAATTTTGGAAAATCATTAAAAATTGTAAAAAAAATTATGGGTTATAATTTATATTCTTAAAATTCTTAATGAGTCTATTTTCAAAATAAATAAACGGAAACATCATCTGAATCTCGTATGAGGAGATAATTAATTTTTAGTGAAGACGAATCAGAACTGTCAAACAGTAAAATAGGGGTGAATTTAAAGAATAAACTATACTTATTGGCTAAATTAAAAATTTTGAAAATTTTATGGTAAGAATATATACAAGTCTAGTTTTTGGAAAAATTAGCAGATCTTAATTTTGAGTTTTGTAGCTCCAGATATAAATAATTTAGTGATTGTGACTCGAATAGACAGCTTGTTTTGAACTTGAGTAAATAGTGGAATTATATGCAATTATGATTGTATTACCTTGAGAACATATTGTGAGAATTGGTGAAAACATGTTAATAAAATTCTTATTATTTTCATACGGGCTTACTAAGCTATATAGCTTACCCCCTCCCTTTTCCTTATTTTATAGGGTCATTTAGCTAACTTGGGTTGGAGATCGTCGGAGATTCTATCACACTATCAAGCTATCATTTGGGTATAAGTGAATGCAAGTATTTTGAGTCTATGGCATGTATAGGGACTTAGTCATTTGGTGAATAAGTCATTATGATTTGGCTAAATGTATTAGCTTGTGATGGCTAAAGGTTGGATGTAATTTGTAGCCATGCAAATTGGCTTATATTGGCTAAATGGTTGTAAGCCCATATAAGTATGTATGTGCATGTGTCAATGTTTTGCGATGTGGTTTATATTTGCTTGATATATGATGGTTACGAGTTTATTCATATGTTAATGCCCTTTGAGTGCAAACTTAGCGTGGAATAATTTGGTAAGGCCTAATGTTATAATGCATGATAGTTGATGGTATGAAAATGATACGGTATTGCTTGATTGTAGTTGTTTTTGAAGGCATTTATATGCCATGATTTGTGCCATGTGATGTTGTGTGAATGTGTGTAAGTAAGGGTGACAAAATGGCTTGGAAAATAGCCTTGTATTTGTCCACACAGGTAGATACACGGGCGTGTGTCTAGGCCGTGTGTGACACACGGTCAACCCCATGGGCGTGTGATCCGGCCTTGTGTCCCCTGCACCTTAATTTAGGCAAAACAAAATGTCCAGAATTGAGCACACAGGCAGAGACACGGGCATGTGTCTCAGCCGTGTGTGCTACACGGCCTAGCACACGGGCGTGTGACTTGGTTGTGTGACCTAAATTTGATGATGACGTCATAAACAGAATGCACCTTAAAATGGATGTGGCCTGAAGCACGGGCGTGTCCCTTCACCACACGGGCGTGTGGACCTGTTTCATGATGAAAATTTTCTAAGTCTCCTGAGAGTTTCTAAAGTTCTCGGTTTAGTCCCGAATCATTCCTACTGTATGTTTTGGGCCTCGTAGGCTCGTTTAAGGGACGATATGAATGTTTATGAGAAGTTTTAAATTTGAGTGGAAATTTGTGTCTCGATCTTGTATGAATGTTTGTGTTTAAGTCTGGTAATGCCTCGTACCCTGTTCCAACGTCGAATATGGGTAAGAGGTGTTACAATGCCAATGAGAGGATATCATTAACTTTTTAATTGAGCTATGAATTCCACTATTTCTAGTAATGTCATGCCATACACAAGTCATGTACCCAACATACCGGCTACAGGCTCGATCATCTTTAGAGCATAAGCATCCACTTATATCAAAGCACATGAGTTGCTTACGCATGGTCAGTGACTAATTCAAGATTTAGGTAAATCACACCATGAACATCATAAGTGAATTAATTCATAAACAAATTCAGAATTAATTCATCATAAGTGAATACACCTATATCTCTACTCGTGGAATCAATTGCTCCAATAGCTAAGACTAGTCATCTCTTCAATTGGAATTGTAGACGACATAATAATCATTCTCAGTATTTGAATCAAATGCTCACTTTGATTCTTTTAAGGGATTATGGACTCATTTAGATTACCTACCAAAGTAAGTTGTCATTCTCGCAATGTAAATGTTCTTTACAATGCCACTTATCTTCGGTTTGAACTTTAGACAATCAATGAGCTAACATTTTTTTGCCATAATTTCGCTATGCATGCAAAATATAAAAGACAGAAAATACAAAAAAACATAATAGTGAAATGTGAAATTAACTTTATTTATATTTTCATCGTATAAATAAATAAAAAACAGTTACATGTTTACTACAATATGGCACATTTCCCAACATATTTCTCATGTAACGCCCTATTCCCAACCTTTAAGGAGGATTTAGAAATGGTGCGTTATAGCCTTAAAGTCTTTTCCTTCCATGAATGTAATTGGTGGAACCTCAGGTTTACAAAATAATTAAGTATTTGCTATAGCAGTACTATGTATATAAAACATTTAAGCGTAAGGGCCCAAAAACTTTTAAAACACAAAAGTGTTTTATAAAAATTTAAGGAAAGGACGTCATTTGGCGAATACAATTTTAATTACAAAATATTGTTCTTTAAAACTTCAAGCTTTGACATAACCCCTCATTTGTCATGTATAATACAAAATCACTAAAAGCCTTACACAATATGTATCCTTTGGCATAGTCCTTGAAGGTTCCTTTACTTCTTCAGGGATCTTAAAAAGGAAGAAAAATGAAGTAAGTTTATAGAACTTAGTGAGTTCCAGAGCAAACACTAAGATAACTATACGTATGGTAAACAAATGAACCTTCCCAACTTAGTGAAACACTTAGTTCGCCTATTGGTGAATACTATACAAGTAGACTTCACACAATTAGCCTATTGGCGAATACTGAACTTACACAGGCCTTATGGCAAACTAAGTTCCTTTGGCATATACATTACGCCCATGCATTCACACAAACAACATTTTTTGTGTTAGCCAAAACCCTGGTTCGTGTTCAGATGTCAATAATTCATTTTGTTTCCTTTGCCATGCTTGCCAGTCTAGTTTGTAATGTTCCTACCTTATTAGAGACTAGATAACCATTATTCATGTACTGTAATCTGCTAGTTCAATGCACTCTGCATCGAAGGCAACGCCATGAATTCATTACAAAGTCGTGTTTCATGTACCACAATTTGCCAGTTCGATGAATATTTCATCAAAGGCAATGCCATGAATTCTTTTCTTTATTTTCACCATATGGTTCTTTTTTCAGAGTAAAATGGGTGATGACTTCACATAAAGTAAGGTTCTTTATCACTTTTATGAACATGCAATACTAGACTTTTCACCGGACACGTGAACTTATCTTAAACCAGATATGAGCAAAAGCACAATACACACATATGGAGTATAAAGGAACTCAACAAAAAATATAACAAGGCTCAGACAGCAGGTCCCTTGCCTTTGTCTCGAGAGCCTTCGGGAGTTTCTTGAGCTATGACATAAATAGTTAACTTAAGAGATTGTGTTCTTCAGAAAAGCTAAGCAAATTTTCAAGAATACTAAATCAAGAAACCCAAAATCTAGAAGTTTCCTCCACACTTTCCATCTAAATTGATCCTAGATCATGAAATCCTAAGGCCCCATAAATAACCACGATAATAGCTTAATTTATGTTGATATTTACCGGGTATTAAACGTCAATGGAGTTTGTTTAAACTAGCCTTAGTTTTAGAATGTTCCCAGGTGTTGCAGAGAGAGAATTTAGAGAGAAAATAAAGTTTTCCAAAGAAAGCACAAAGCTTGGTCAAGAAGCTAATAATGGCTTTATACCAGCATGCACGGAAGGAAAAACTTAGTGCGCAAGTTTATTTTCCCTAGTACCCATCTTTCGATAACTATGAGTGTTAACTTTCTCTCTCTTCTTAAATGCATGTCCTCTCAATATCAGATATCTTGTTTCATTCTAACTAACCCTTTTCAGGACAATTATCTTATTCAACCAACATAATAAGGCTAACAATACTTAGAAATAAGCACTAACTTCTATTAGCTGAAGTGTCGTACACTCAGCAAAGGAGCTTCGGCAACCCCCAAGCTCACCTTAACATAAAGTTCACCCAAGTGTCATGGGTTGCGCATGGGAACCTGTAACCATGATGAACTTGTGCGATTCATCGCATTCTAGGGAGGTCATTCAGCCCAATCAGACTGGTCCATTGCTTGGAGAGATTGAGAGCCCATCTCCGGAGCTTGAAAAATATGGAAAGTGATCTTCAAAGATATGCTTGGCAAATATGGAAGGGATCTTTAAAGATATGCAATCCTAGACATTAAATGTAATCTTTAGAAGATACGATTTTGTAATCTTAGAGATTTGATATCTAGATAGCTTTAAATCTTAGCCATTGATGTATTTTGATCTGTACCATTGATATTGGGAAGGCTCAGCAATAAATAGAGGTCTCTCCCCCTCATTGTAATTCATTAAATTAATAATAGAATTTTAAGATCATTCACTCAAATTTTTCTCTCAAGTGTTCTTGCTTTTCTATGGCTTTTGTTCATTTTTCAAGTTTGTTCTTACTTTATTCTTCTACTATTCTTCGTGGGTGCCTTAGAGGAGTTCTTTTGAATCCTCAATTGTTGTGAGTTAGGTTGACTTATGTGTTTTTTGAGCGAGGAAACTGCCTAAGGCCGACGGATTGCTTGTAAAAACTCTAAGTCTATGACAGTTAGTCTCAGAGCGAGCGTTCGAAGGTACCGTTGAAAGATGTCGAAAGAAGTTAGTCAGAATGTTGAAGGAATAGAGACTCGTGGGAGGGCTAGGAAAGCTAGTCGTTCGAGGGACATACTGTAGGCTTTGAAAGATCGAGTCGTCACTCTCCAAGAATCCATGGGGGATGTTAAGGAGAGGATTGATGATATCGATGATAGGGTCAATGATGGGTT
Source organism: Gossypium anomalum (assembly GCA_025698475.1). Taxonomy (NCBI): domain Eukaryota; kingdom Viridiplantae; phylum Streptophyta; class Magnoliopsida; order Malvales; family Malvaceae; genus Gossypium; species Gossypium anomalum. The sequence continues at coordinate 22,471,228 of CM046960.1, read as the reverse complement.
GCTGTCCATGAATGAGCAACTTAGAGACTATGTACTGGACACTGTTGAAAAGATGACTGGTAGGGATAATGCCATTGAGGCTATGATGACGGCCTTGAAAGAGGATATTGCGGAGTTCAAGAGTGAACTCACAATCTACAAGGCTACTTTGAGCAATAGAGGCTTAGTTACTGTTGCACCCAAGCCCAGTGCTGATGTTCCCAAGCCCAAGGAGTTCAAGGGAACAAGGTTCGCAAAAGATGTGGACAACTTCCTATGGGAAGTTGAGCAATACTTTTGTGCCAAAGGCATCACGGACAATGCCACTAAGGTAATTACTGTTGTTATGTATCTTACTGACATTGCCTTATTGTGGTGGCGTCGTAGGTCTACCGATGTATGACGTGGTGGGATTGAAATTGGAACTTGGGAGGAGTATCAATATGAGTTTAAGGTATAGTTTTATCCAAAGTATGCTGAGGATGAAGCTATGGCAAAGTTGTATCGACTTTTGCAACAAGGTACTGTGAGGGAGTATGTGCAGGAGTTTAGTGAACTCTTGCTTCAAATATCAAATATGGGTGAGAAAGAAATGTTCTTTTCCTTCATGGATGAGTTGAAACCATGGGCGAAGCAAGAGTTGTAACGCCGAAGAGTCCAAGAGCTTACCAAGGCCATGTCTATAGAGAAATCGTTGGCCGAATTTGGGGGGAAGAAAGATAGGCCTGAGTCTTCTAAGCCCAAATTCAATCCAAAGGGAAATAGTGGGGGAGACAAAGAAAGGCTCACTAGGAACGGCAACAGTAGGAAGCCTTGGGACAAAAGGAAGGGTGGGCCTATAAGTTGCTTCTATTGTGATAGCCCACATATGATTAAAGGTTGTCCAAAGAAGGCTGTGCTCTCCGCTATGAAAGCAAAAGTGGAGTTAGATGTGGAGGATAACAATCTTGGTTCGTTACTAGGGGGTGTCGAAGACAAGATGGGTCATGGGCTAATATTTGCAAACATCATAGTGGCTGGCAGAAAGTTGAATGCACTTGTCGACACAGAGGCGTCTGATTTGTTCATATCTGAAGGGGCTGCTCATAAACTTGGCCTCAAGATTGAAAATGAGCTGGGTCGGATCAAAACAGTGAACTCAAAAAGTGTTCCAATTAAGGGGGTTGCAAAAGGAGTAGATCTCTAACTTGGCGAATGGATCGGTAAGGCATCCATTAAGGTAATACCACTTGATGACTATGATTTTTTGGTTATATTAAGTTTCCTTGATCAAGTTAATGCGTCTATTTGTCTTTCCGATAATTACATGGTGATTTCGAATTCGAACCATTAATGCATGGTGAGATTGATAAGAAAGGGGAGCCTAAAAGGAAAAACATTATCCGCAATCCAATTTGCTAAGGGAGTACGTAGAGATGAAATCTACTACTTAGCCACCTTAAAGATGGAGGAACTGTTAAGTCCGTTGGTGAAATCCCTAAAGAAGTGGGCCAAATATTATAGTCTTTTCGGGATGTGATACCCACGAAGTTGCCAAAGAGTTTGCCACCCAAGAGGGAGGTGGATCACAAGATCGAATTGGTGTCCAACATGGTGCCGTCAGCTAAGGCCCCATACCATATGTCCCCGCCAAAATTGGAAGAACTACAAAAACAGCTAAAAGAGCTTTTAGATGCGAGATTCATTAGGCCATCTAAATCTCCATATGGTGCGCTGATGTTGTTTCAAAAGAAACATGATGGGTCATTAAGGATGTACATTGACTATCAGGCCCTAAACAAGATCATGGTGAAAAATAGGTACCCTATTCCCCTTATTATAGACTTGTTTGATCAGCTTGGTAATGCGAGATGGTTTACCAAGTTAGACTTGAGATCGGGGTACCACCAAGTTCGGATAGTTGATGGAGACGAGTCAAAAACAACTTGTGTGGTGAGGTACGGTTCGTATGAGTTCTTGGTAATGCCCTTCGGACTCACGAATGCCCAAGCTACATTATGCACCCTGATGAATAAGGTACTTAAACCTTTCCTTGATCGTTTCATGGTTGTTTACCTTGACGATACTGTGGTGTACAGTAAGTCACTCGACGAGCATGTGGAACATTTGAAGGAAGTGTTCCAAACTTTAAGGGAAAATGAGTTGTTTGTTAAAGAGGAGAAATGCTCATTTACTCAACGAGAGGTGCCATTTTTAGGCCACCTTGTGGGAGGTGGCAAGATCTGGATGGATGAAAGCAAGATTCGGTCCATTGTTAAGTGGGAGGCTCCAACCAAGGTGACAGAGTTGATATCTTTCCTTGGGTTGGCGAACTACTATCGACACTTTATTGAGGGAAACTCTAGAATTACCGCACCCTTAACGGATATGTTAAAAAAGGGTAAAGTATGGGATTGGAACCCACAGTGTGAGAGGGCCTTTAATCAATTGAAGTAATGATAAGGGAGCCCGTACTTGGGTTGCCGGATTACTTGAAGCCTTATGAGGTACGCATGGATGCATCAGATTATGCCATTGGGGGAGTACTGATGCAAGGTGGGTATCCAATTACTTTCAAGAGTTAAAAGCTTAATGATAAAGAGCGAAGATATACGGTTCAAGAAAAGGAGATGACCGCTATGGTGCATTGCTTGCACACATGGAGGCATTATTTACTAGGTTCCAGGTTCGTGGTCTTTACCGATAATGTTGCCAACAGTTATTTTCTAACCTATAAAAAGTTGTCTCCTAAATAGGCTTGTTGGCAGGTTTTTCTAGCGGATTTCGATTTACAATGGAATATAAGCCAAGGAGTGCCAACATTGTGGCTGATGCACTTAGCCGAAAGATGGAATTTGCGGCAATCAGCCAACCCAGTGTGTCCTTATTAGAGCACATTCGAAAGGGATTGTCCCATGACCCCACAACCAAAAGTTTGATTGAGCTTGCCAAGGAGGGGAAAATGAGGAGATTTTGGCTTGATGGGGAATTGCTATACACTCATAGGCATCGCTTCTATGTGCCTCACTATGGGAAATTGCACAAGGAAGTCATGAAGGAATGTCATGAATCAAAATGAGCGGGCTATCTAGGAATGCACCGTACCTTGGCCCTTTTGGAGGATCGTTACTATTGGCCTCACACGGGTGAAGATGTGGAGACTTATGTGAAGATTTGTTTAGTATGCCAACAAGAAAAGGTTGAGTTAAAGAGTCCGGCCAGTTTGCTACAACCCTTACCCATTCCGGAAAGACCATGGGAGAGTGTATCCATGGATTTTATTATTGGTTTGCCTAAGTCTGATGGGTTTGCAAGTATTCTTGTTGTGGTGGACAAGTTTTCAAAGTATGCGATGTTTATTCTAGCTATCAAGGAGTGCCCTGCTGAGGAGGCAGCTTGTTTATTTCTTAGACATGTGGTGAAATATTGGGGAGTGCCACTGTCTATTATCAGTGATCGAGATGGGCGATTTATGGGCCGGTTCTGGGCAGAGTTGTTCAAGTTAATGGGCTCAGACTTAAACTTTTCCACAAGCATACATCCACAAATAGATGGGCAAACCAACAAGTGAATGCGTTGTTGGAGACATTTCTTCGGCACTATGTGAGTGCCACACAAAGGGATTGGCCAAAGTTGTTGGATGTGCCCCAATTTTCATACAACTTGCAGCGAAGTAGGGCCACGAATCAAAGTCTGTTCGAGATAGTGATGGGCCAATAGCCACTCACACCCAACGCTGTTACGACCCATTATACAGGACCAAATCCTATAACCTATCGATTTGTAAAGAATTGGCAAGAAAAAAATGACTTGGCTAGAGCTTGTTTACACAAGGCAAGCAAGCGTAATAAGAAGTGAGCCAATCAGAATCGAAGAGATATGCAGTTTCAGGTGGGCAACTTAGTCCTTGCCAAACTGCAGTTGATGTTGCGATATACAGGTTTGCACAAGAGGCTTGTGCGAATGTACGAAGGGTCGTTTAAAGTTGTGAAGAGAGTAGGCAAGGTAACCTACAAGCTTGAGTTGCCAGCGAAGCTCAAAGTCCACCCAATGTTCATGTAAGCATGCTTATGTAAGAGTATGCCCAAAGATCAATCATGAGATAGTTGTAATAACATACTTGATTTACCATGTTTATTAATATAAGGCGTTGCCATTATTATTTCAGTTTCTTTTATGTGTGTATAAATAAACTGTTTTATAATAATGTCCTGAGAATAATATGATTATTCTTAAAAGGTCCTTAGTCAAGTATTATTGTTGACTAGGACAACAATAATGCATTAAGACTAACATGTAGTTGATTGATGATAAAGAGTTTTCATTGATATGGAGTGTCAGAATCAATTCATGAATATGTGTGCTAGAGAACAACATATTGGACTGACCCGCTATGAGTATGTTTCTTGGATTATTATGTAATTGTCGCAACATTACTCATAGTGATTAATATGTATATGATCCTCAGAATTGAGATCATCATTATCCCAATATTGTGAGCTGTATATTTTGATACAGTCAACCGTACACTATAACTGGTTATTTTATAAAGGCTGATGTTGGATATACCACAATCTATATAGAGGGATATGGTTGATCAATATAGGATAAGTCCCTCCTACATAATATGAGTAATATCTTAGGCCACTTGATTGAGTGAGACTAGAAATGCATGGCCATGCTCAAATGATTTGATATGAGATGTCATACTTATTTGTGTATCATAGTCTACTCAAGGTATCAAGAAACATGGGATGGACTATGCAAGTGTGACTATTCCATGACTTGTGTCCATTCCAGAGATAAAGGACTTAAGGATTAATGCATGAAAGGTTAATCATAAAAGGTTATGTCGAATCATGACTTCTTGTAACTTAGGTAGCAATGATGCATTGCTAGATGCCACTCATTGTTTGTAACATTAGAATTGTTTTAGTATTACTGCTAACGTTACAAGAACCTACAGGGTCATACCCTATGGTTGAAATGAACGGAATAAAACATAGTTGGTATTGTGTTTGGTTGTCACATGAATTAAATTAATTATAGAATTAATTTAATTGGGCAATCAAATATCAAACATATTATATGTACAAGGATGTTGTACACATAAGGAGAAAATAATTCTATTAATATATGAATTTGGTTCGTATATAAATTTAAATAAATATAGTTTACCGAAATCTTTATTATAATTAATGTAATTATAATTTTCGGTTAAAACTTTATTATATTTATTTATTTTAATTATGATTATTATGTTCGGATTAAAATTTAATAAATTGAGAATTTGTTATATACATACCAATTATAAGGGGAGTTATATATAGAAAGAGAGACAAACCCTAAAAAGTGAATATATATACAAACCCAAAGCTTTGCTACTAGGCAACCGTCAAGCAAAATATCTCTAAAAATAGTTTTGGGGATTTCTTCCGTTCATTGTCAACTGGGTGGATTGCGTAGAGTTCGGGATCATAAAAACTGCAGCTTGGATTCAAAAGCAAAATAGTATTCTCATTACCGAGGCTTCACTGTATACTCAAATTGAAATTTTAGTAATTTCGAAACCTTCTTCACCCTGATTCGTTCCTCGCACATAGATCCATGGTTTGGATCGTTGGAATATATTTTTTTTCGCTGTGCCATGGGGGTACCGGCGTTCCAACAGCTTAAGTCATTCTATGGGGATCAAGAGGATCCGAATCGAGGCAAGTCTGAATGAGCACCAATGGGGGTAAAGGTCTCTTACGACCGTGAAGTTGAGAACATTGAGGCAGATCGTGTAATTAGACAAAGGTACTATCGACCACGGCATGAATACTTGGTTCGATGGAAGGGACTTCCCGACAGTGAAGCAAGTTGGGAACCTGCTGAGGCATTGTGGCAGTTCCAAGATAAGTTAGACCAGTTCTATGAGGGAGACGCGACGAGGGCGTCGCTAGAACAAGTGGGGGAGAATGTCATGGGTTGCTCATGGGAACCTGCAACCATGACGAACTTGTGCGATCCATCGCATTTGAGGGAGGTCATTCGGCCCAATCAGATTGGTCCATTGCTTGGAGAGATTGAAAGCCCATCTTCGGAGCTTGGCAAATATGGAAAGTGATCTTCAAAGATATACTTGGCAAATATGGAAGGGGATCTTCAAAGATATGTGATCCTAGACATTAAATGTAATCTTTAGAAGATACGATTTTGTAATCTTAGAGATTTGATATCTAGATAGCTTTAAATCTTAGTCATTGATGTATTTTGATTTGTACCATTGATATTGGAAAGGCTCAGCTATAAATAGAGGCCTCTTCCTCTCATTGTAATTCATTCAATTATTAATAGAATTTTGAAAGCATTCACTCAAACTTTTCTCTCAAGTGTTCTTGCTTTTCTGTGGCTTTTGTTCATCTTTCAAATTTGTTCTTACTTCGTTCTTCTGCTGTTCTTCGTGGGTGCTTTAGAGGAGTTCTGTTGAATCCTCAATTGTTGCGAGTTGGGCTGACTTAGGTGTTTTCTGAGCGAGGAAACTGCCTAAAGCCGCACGGATTACTTGTGAAAACTCTAAGTCCGTGACACAAGGGCGTGCTCGCAGTCCTCAAGCACTTAGCAAGTTCTTAACATTTATTTTCTTAAAATTTATTCTATAAGTCTATCTCCATAAATAGTACTTCAATGCCCTAGACTACGCCGGATGGGATATTACACCTCAAGTATGAGTTAGATTATGACAAGTCATCTTGTGAAGTTATGGCATTGTTGTTAGTCATCCCTACTCAAAAGGTGAATGATTATGCAATCTTTGACTTCCTATGTTGCAAATAGATGAAATTTGTAAATATAGAGGGTAAAATTTGTTAAATTATTTAGAATTAAAATTAAATTGATATAATGTATTAGTGTTGAGGGTTAAATGTTTAATTATACCAATTAATGTCATGATTTCTATTAATGATTTAACTATGGTAGCTACAACAAAAACAAACAATAATATTAATGATTAAAATGAATATTTTTATAGTTTGGTAAATAAAACAGAAACATGCTAATAACTAAGTAACTAAAGCTTCGTTTGTTTGCCAGTAAAATATTTTCCGAAAAATGATTTCTGGAAAATGATTTACTTTTTTGGAAATGATTTACTTTTCTGGTGTTTGGATGAACCTGTGTAAAATATTTTCTGTTGTTTGGCTGATTCCCTCAAAATATTTTCCGAAAAAGCTGTTTTTACATATATTAATAAATTTATATTTTAAATTGTTTTTACATATATTGAAATGATTTATTTATAAATAAATGAATCAAATTAAATATATAATAATACTCAATTATAAATAAATAAATCATTAAATATATCAATCAAATGGTTTAATTGTTCAAAATTGGCAATCATCCTATAAGATTCATTCACATCACATGTAATTGGTAAAAACTAATCAACATATTTGTAGTTAAATAACTAAGTAGCAGCAGCTCATCTAGTAACGTATTGAAGCCAAACAATATATAGATAATGCAGAAAAATATTTAATCTGAAATGAAAATGCACTTTCATCCACATAAAAGTGGATCATATTTGATTGTATCTAATGAAAAATCCCAATACAAAATGAAAGATAAGGATGATGTTTGCAGTTTTAACCGTATCCTCAGGCATTCCAATGCCATTATAGTTCAAGTTATAGCTCCAACATAAACAACCACTATTAGTGTATAGCTCCAGCTCCCTCAATATTCCAACAGTAGTTCAGGTTATCATTAAAGAAACAAGAACCAAAAAGCTGAAGGGATTAATCAGACAGGAGTGCTTCTAAAGCTGGAAATTTTACATAAAAAATAATAATTTCTTTTATATATAAAAAAACTCACACTTTTGTCAGAAGCGTTAGCATATGTTTTGTCCTTGACATCGATGAATGAGCTTCCTTTTCTATGTCTCCTTGGGAATTAATTCCATTAGAATCTTTCTTCTCGACTTCATCATCTAAATGTTGATGTGATATCCCCATTGTATTGTTCCCGATCAAGCTGCTTGACACAAGTTTTTTTTTCTTCAATGAAGACACACGGACTTGGTCTTACATTGAGATGGAGACTCCTGAGATTTGTTTCCAGTCCCACTCGTATCCAACATAACATCCAAGCAAGAGAATTCTTTGCTCAAATTAGATGTCATATCTATTTCCAACTTTTTGCCACATCTTCTTTCTGATAAAGGAGACAATAGGTCACGGTGGCGTTTCTTCAATATGGATGGTGTACCAGTGAAAGTTTTGGCAGCACTTTTCAGCTTAGCATCGGGACTATCATCCCATAATGGAGAATCAGACAACCTAAATGGAAAGATGCATTTCATAGATGACATCATTAGTTGCGAATACCAAAGCGATTATATTCTTGTTGCTTATCGCTGCCACTTGATATAAGATCACAGTTGAAGAATGGAATATCTAAGCTTGGAAAGCAAGGAGGTTCATAACATAGACCTCCTTCATCTTGTTCAGCAGGCAAGTTTGGTTTATCATCCACAAAAGGACAAGTTTGCATTGCATTTGATTCAGAACCAAAAGTATTCACTGGAGCCAACTTCGAAGAATCTTTGTCAAGGTAAGATCACTCTTGCATGTCTCTATCATATGCATAGTCATCACTAGTACAGATAAAGCCATCATGTACATTCATAGTAAGTTCTTGCTCCTGAGTTTCAAAAGGTTGACCAGTTAACTGTCCAGGCTCTCTTTTAAATCAATCCAACACAATGAAAAATAAGAATGTATTCATGTAATTGCAATATATAGTGAATTTAAGAAACTTATAAATATGTGCTTATAATTGGATGAGCAAGGAGTTCTCCAAAGTTGTAGATGTTATATCCCAAAAGAGCAGAAAGGGACAGATCAAATGTCAAATCCTATATCAAAAGAGTTCAAATAAAATTAAATGAAATGAAGCCAATCGATTCAATGCTAGAACAACATACAGTTGAATAGATTAGTAAAGCTAAAGAAAATTAGCAATGACACACCAAAAGCACCAAATCATAAAAAAATAATGGATCTTTATCATAGAACTAAAGAAATTAAAACAACTCAATCCATTAAATATGTGAAGCAACCATTGTGCAAACGCAACTCTCCTGGACTTTACTTTTTGGTTGCAGCTAGAGGTGTGCATGAGCCCAGACAAAATTTTAGGCCCATTTTCTAGGCCCGGGCCCGGCCCGACCCAAAATATGGGCCTAAAATTTGTCCTAGCTCGACCCGAAATAAAATTGTTAAGCCCAAGCCCAAGCCCGGCCTATATTAAAATTTTTTTAACTTATTTCATTAAATAAAAAATTTTAAAATATAATAAATCATCAAATACATTTAAAATAAATACTAAAACAAGAAACAAATAAAAAATGATATTAAAACAATTCTTAAAATAATACACAAATTGAAAATATAGTAAAAAGTGATTATATTAAAATTAAAAATAAAATGTAAATATGATTAAAAATAAAAAAATATATATTTAGTATATAATTCGGGTCAGGCCGGACCCGGGCCAAAAAAGTTTTACCCGAGCCCGGCCCGTTTTCTAAACGGGCCTCGTTTTTTTGCCCAAACCCATATTTTGGGCTTATATTTTTACCCGAACCCTTCCATTTTTCGGGCGGGCCTTCGGGCCGGATCGGGTAGCCCGGCCCATGCACACCTCTAGTTGCAGTTTCCCCCGTTTGCATTTTTAGCAAGTTATCTCTGCTTTTCCTTTACTTTAAACAGTCGAATCATAACTCTTGCATATATATTAAAATTTAAAGTGAACCCATTCATTTTCATAGCCTTGATAACAAATTCCAGTTACCGCAACAAAGCAATATCCATTCAAAATCTAAAGATTCAAAACCAAAGCATTAAAACAAAAACACTTGTTCTTAACAAACCCTAACTGAAAAATCTAGCCTTCATTATCAAATTCGATGTCCATACTTTTGAGCTGTTGATGATCAAAATCCATTTTCTTTTAATAAGATCACTCATTTACCTGATCCGAAGCTATTTAACTAGACTAATTTAAAACTACTTAAAAAACAGAAGCAGTACCTCTCTTTTTTTCTCAATCTTTGCAATAGAATTTGAACAAAAAAAAGAGATTCAATATGAAATTAATTCTAACAGACATAATTCAAGATACAACTAGTTGCAAAAATAGAAGAGATCGTTAAAGAAAGAGAAAATGAATCTAATAGAAAACTTAAGTAATCAACACCGATTAAAAGAGCAACTGAGGAAAAAAAAAGAGAAAAGGTAGTGTGTTGGATTGATGAGATTGTAACAAACCTGTTGGAGGAAAGGCCGAAGAAAGAAAAGCTTTGACGAACGGCGGTGTCTAATGTTGAGAATCGGTGTTGGCTGACGGCAAGCAGAATATCAGGTGTTAAGGATGGGAGAAAGGGAAGAGGAAGGGGAAAGGGAAGGGAAGATCGGTGTTGGCTTCTAATTTTCCTGAAAATGTCTTACTGAATTACAAAGAGTAAGACATTTTCCAAAAGTAAAGGACTTCTTTTCCTGTTTTTGTAATTGATTTTACTTTTAAGAAAATATTTACAGCCAAACAAACACTGGAAAAGGGCTAAAAATATTTTTTGGAAAATATTTTACACCTAAACAAACGGAGCTTAAATTGTATGGTTTACTCAAATATTTTTAATATTCATTGACAAAATAAAGTAAGCATTTAGGCAAATTGCTTCCCTACCTTCCCTAATCTTTGGGTAAACAAACCGTCACGTATGGAGTGTAATGTTAAGAAAAGCGTGAGAAGGACTGGTATTTGGTATCCTACCATAGTTGTCCGGGTGAGCTAAAGTAATCAAAATCATATAGCGCTTTCAATTTTCGCGAATTTTACCATCACATTCACCACGTGGCCATCAGAGACAAATGCCACGACGTAGCCAACTCAAAATCATCATCCAAAAAGTCCACATTCCCCATTCAACCAAAAGAAAGAAACGCAATCAAAATTCAAAGCGTTTGAAAGCAGAGGCAGCAGCGATTCAAAGAAAATGTCCACGCTCCAATTCCATTCCCAATCCCAATCCCGATTCGAATCCGATATCCGGTTCGCTGCCTCCACTTCCTGCAGTTTCCGTCCTAGACGGAACTTCACCCTTCCACGTCGGTTTCGCCCTCGCCCTCCATCTCTCCACTTTCATTCCTCCACCTCTTTACGGCCACTCCCAAGAGCTTTCTCCAACGATCCTGCCGTTACCGAAAAGCCTTCTATTTGTACAGCCGACGAGCTCCACTATGTGCCTCTACCTAATTCTGATTGGCGCCTTGCCCTCTGGCGTTATCACCCTCCTCCTCAGGTTTTTTTTTCTTCTCTTTCACTTTGCGGATTTTGTTATTACTAGTATTTTTCTTTCTTACTTTCTTTCTTTCCATGATGCTATGTTTGAGAATACGAGTGTGAAGATCTGAAGTATGCTATATAAATTGTGAGACAAATAGGTATAGTTTAGTTGAGATTGATTGTAATGCTATGTTTGAGAACATGAATGTGAAGATTTGGAATATGTTATCTGACTATGATATAGATACGCCTACATTATGTCTAAATTATATATTTGAAAGGTATAAAAATATGAATTTGTGATATATCTTGAATATTATATTTTTATGTGCAATTTATACTAATTTTGAAATCCAAATTTATGTTTGGCTGCCTAATTGTTTTTATTTATAGATAGTGAGAATGATTTCTTTTTTAACAGGCGCCACCTAGAAATCACCCTCTATTATTATTATCTGGACTGGGGACTAATGCCATTGGGTATGATCTTTCTCCTGAGGTAAATTAAGTTCTGCTTTTAATTTTATGCTAATTTACTAAATTTCAATCTTATGTGTTTTTGTTTTGAAATAGTAGAATGTTATTGTTTTTTATCTTTTTATATGGAGGAAAAGCTTGGTAATGTTGAAATCTTCTATTTTCTGTTAGTTAAAACAAAGCATTGGAATGTTTGGCTTCCAATTAGTTTGGACATTACTGTCCAGCACCATTGTGGTTATAAACTGAAAAGTATAAAATAAAATTATAAAACAGTTCTAGTTCTATCATTACTCTTTAATTTTTAGTTTTAATTTGGGATGAGAATACATGTTAAGTCATACTAGATGAAATAACCATACCTAATCAAGGATCCTCATTAATTTGTTTTTTGTGTTTTTTTCTTCAAATTATTATTTCAAAAGGAATGTTGTTTATGACAAAAGAGAGCCATTTCATGTATCTCAGAGTGGGTTTTGGGTTCACTAGTCTTATATTTCTGTCCATTTCAGTATGCTTTTTTTTGCTTTTAGTATGGATGCTCAATTGTTTTTCTCTCAGATTTTATAGGTTTTATGCTGCATGATATTGTTTAGCTGTGTTTGCTCATGGATTGACCAGGAGTAATGGACATTTTATCTTTAGCGTGTAATTAATACAACCCCAAACATTTTCAGTTTGAGATTTTCTATGATCCTCTTGATGCTTCATAGAAACCAAAATCTGATGAGTCCTGGAAGACCATTTAGTGTACCATGTTGTAAGTTAGTAGCTGTTGATATTATAAATATATATTATATCATCACTTTTATTTATCCAAGTGATAGCTACCTGTGAGATGTCATAATTTCTAAAGCCCAAGTCTGATGCTTGATGAGCCATTAGGCATATATAGTTGAACCAAAAGCTTAATGAGAAACTTACACTTGACAGTTCAATCCATATGGACCCTTTACGTCACCAACAGTCATCACCTGTTGACTTCATTAGAAAACCTGTTATGCATTTCTTTGACAATTGTATAGATAGCCTTGTTTAGACAACAAATGTAACCTATACATTTTATGGAAGAAATTACATAATAAAATATTCTATTCTCTAGGTTCTCTCATGCTAAGTTCCGTTTATTGGCATGGTGACATGAATACTTAAATAAACAACACCTTCCAAATTTACATGTATCCTCCAAGATGCTTAATATTATTTCCTTCTCATTTGCTGATAAATATGATACTTTTCCTGATAAATTCGGTATGCAGGCTTCATTTGCGAGATACATGTCAGGCCAAGGATTTGACACATGGATTCTTGAGTTTCGTGGTGCTGGGCTGAGTGTGCAGGCATCAAATTTGAAAGAACTTAAGCAATCTGCTGATGCAGTATCTGAGCAGATTGAAGCTATAGCTAAGAGTGTGGCAAATGAAGTGTCTCCTCAGAAGCAGCCAACCGATGTTTCTGGTTACCTATCTGATTCTGAGTTTTATTTTCTTAGAGAAGATTCAATAGGGATTGGAACGGCATGGGATGAAGCAAAATTGGTTGCAGAGTTGACAGAAATTTTCATGCGTTTGTCTGAGAGACTTTCTGGTTTTCTTAGTGAAAGTCAATCAAGACTAATATCGACTAAATTATTAGATCAAATATCAAAACTTTTGGAAGATTCTCAATTATCTGAACGCTTTGAGGAGGTGAGGATAAAGCTCGCCAACGTATTAGAAAAACAACAAAACTCAGTTATTGCCAGCCAAATTAGAGATCTGAGTCAAAGACTTGTAAATATTATTGAGGGAGGCCAACGATCTGTTTCACCTCAGTTCATTGATATTCAAGAGAGGCTTTCTTCAACAATAGAAGATTTTCAGAAACAACTTGACTTGATTGTGAAGTATGATTGGGATTTTGATCACTATTTGGAGGAGGATGTTCCAGCTGCGGTAAGGTGACATTTTGCAAATCTCACTCATTTGTACTTTAATTAGAATGTATGAGTTCTGTTTCTTGTTTTTTGTTTTACATGCTATTCATGCCTACAATCCCGAGGTTGAATTGACAAATTTAATCTCCATTCGTATAGATGGAATACATAAGGGCACAGACAAAGCCAAAGGATGGAAAACTGCTTGCAATTGGTCACTCAATGGGAGGCATATTGCTTTATGCAATGCTATCACGGTGTGGTAAGATATCATCATTTAAATTTTATGCCATATTGTGATGCTTTTCATGCTTAAAGTCTGATGCATAATGTCCCTCAATCAGTTGAACTACACTTTGAAAACCCTATAGGAGGAACTGTTGTGGCTGAGCTTGTCTTCTAAATCTCAAACTAACAATTTATCAGCTCAAAATATGTATGTCTTAGATTTGAAATAATTAGCGGAATTTAAGAGGTACAAATTCTTTATGCATCATCACCTATTTAATAACCAATTAAAATAAGAGCTATTAAACCCTCGGAGTTCATATAGTGCCACTGTTACAAAAATGAGCTTACTCTCAATCTGTCGTATCGAAGTGCCACTGCATTACCACTGCTACAATTCTAGACCGCAGTAAGCCTGCGTATAAAGTTTGATATACTCTAAAGGAAACTTGACTTGTTTGTTCAAATACCATTTGTTAATATTGATTTTAATGTACTTTTATTTGGCTTGCTCTCTTTTTTTCTTGATTTTGATAAAACTCACCATTGCTTGTGTCACATATCATCTTGTAAGGTTCTGAAGGAAGGGAGCCAAGACTTAAGGCTGTTGTAACTATGGCATCAGCACTTGATTACAGATGTTCAAAGCCACTCAAAGTACTCTTACCTCTTGTAAGTGCATGAGCTAGTGTCATGCACATTAGTTGCTATGTTAATGTGATTTTGAAGACTACCTAATTGAAAGTTCTATAGAATTAGGTTCCCTGAGAAATTAACATCATGGCGTTGGTTCTGCAGGCAGATCCTGCCCAAGCACTTAACGTCCCTGCTGTTCCATTTGGAACATTACTGGCAACTGCTTATCCTCTAGCTTCTCGGCCTCCTTATGTATTGGGTTGGCTTAATGATCTAATATCAGCAGAGGACATGATGCATCCAGAGTTGCTAGAAAAGCTCGTCTTAAATAATTTCTGTAAGTACGGGCATATTTTTTCTTACTGCAAACAGTGTTGTCAAGCGTGCAAGGTGTTTTGTAGGCACTAGTGTTACGGAGCTAGACCTTTTGTCTCGCAATCCGTATGGTCTTAGGCGATTCGCTCGTCCAAACTCGCCTAAGTTGGCCTTTACTCGAATGAGGATTCCTTAAGAACTCCTTCAAGGCACCAAATTGAAAAGCGGAAGCGATTTATGCCAAAAGAAGCAACCAAAAGAACAACAGAAAGAGCGCTCGCAAAGTGTTTGAGTAAATGCTTTCTATTCTCTTATTCACAAAGAGTAATGAAACAATGTAATGGAGTGAGTACAAATGAGGGGGAGGCTCTCTATTTATAGTTGAGCTCCCCTAAAACTGACAGTCAAGATACATTTACATCAACGGACGAGATTAACCATATCCCATGATTTAAGGGATTTACAAGATATTGCCATATCAAATCCTATTTAATCTTTATAAAATATGATTCCCTCTATCTTCTAAGATTAGTTACCAAATCAGTCTAAGTTGCCATATCTTTGTTATCGGGCCAATCAGGCTTCAATCTGACAGGCTTTTCCAACAGTTTCTTGAATCTGGTCAGTTCTCGTGGACCAAATGAGCCCCATCTAAGCAATAGACCTCCATCGGATGCATTTGGTGCGATGGTCACGGGCTTTGAACTCTGACCCTTGACATTCTTCCCCACCCATTCTTGCAACGTCCTCGTTGTGACTTCCGAATGGCATTGACTTGATTCACCTCGATCTTGTCTTGACGCCTTAGCTTTTCCCTTCCTTCGAGACTTTTGCCTCGGCTTCCGTCGCTTCTTAACTCGAGCCGTCCTACTCGTTTGTACATCTCGACGACAAGGAGTTATGTCACTCTCTTGCCCACATTCTAACTCCCTTAGAACAGAATCCTCGTGATTCACAACACTTGGCTTCGCTTTGTCCACAGTCTCTCGGCCTCCTTGCTCAAGAACTTCGAAAGAGCCCCTACGTTCTTGCCAAGTCAACAAGTTAGAATGCAACACACTATCAGAGTGTTCGAAATGTACCTTTGCATTTACTCGGGTCTACTGTCTCACATGCATCACTTCTTTTTCCTTGAAGTCCGATGCACCACCCACCTCTCCCATAGGTGGAAGCCTTGTCGATGACTCGGCCAACTCCGATGCTTCACTCGACTTGAGCCTCATTGGTCCCAGCTTCACTATTTTCATCGCAACTTCTTCCTCTAAGTTCGATGAAAAACTCACCTCTTCCTTGGGTGGAAGCCCCTCCGACGACTCACCATGCTTAGATGTTGCCTTTCCTTTGACTACGGCTTGCTTGGACAGTTCCGCAACTCATGCAAACCACGGCACAAGAAGCACTTTACCCGCTTCTTTTTGCTTCTCTTTGCCTTCTTAGCTTTGGCTTTTCCCTTGCTCGAACCAAGCTTCTTGGGCTCCTCGTCTGCTCCATCGTTCCCTTCAATGATAGACTTGTTCCTTTTTGCCCTATTAGCTGCGGATTTTCTCTTGTTCGAACCAAGCTTCTTGGGCTCCTTGTTTGCTCCATCATTCCCGTCGATGAAAGACTTTCTCGGACACTTCCGCAACCTATGCGGACCATGACACAAGAAGCACTCCATTGGCTTCTTCTCGCTTTTGGCCTCTTTGGCTTCGACACCCCTTGCGCTCGAACCAAGTCCCAAGGCCTTATCCACCGGCTTTTTCTTAAGCGCAGATTTCTTCGGACATTTCTTCAATATATGTAGACCGTCGCAAAGAAAGCATTTCAACTTATCCCTTTTTCTCTTGAGTTTCTTCTTCTCAACTCGTGGTTTCCCATTACCACAATCGTCGTCGTGTTGTCTTCGTTGTGATTCCTTTCACATACGTCCCTTTCCTCGGACTTGGAAGACCTAAGCTTGTCTTTCCTTAGACCAAGCTTAATCACGGATTCCGCTACCGTTATGGCTTCCGACAGCTTTTGGACACCTCTTTGTTTCACCTCCTGTCTGACCCACGGCTTCAATCCCTTTTGAAAAGCAAGCAATACTTCTTTCTCGGTCACATCTGAAACTTGGAGCATGAGTTCTTTGAACTCACGAACATACTCCCCCACTGTGCCTCGTTGCATTATCCCTTGCAATTTTGCCCGAGCTTCTTTCTCGGCAAACTCTGGGTAAAACTGTCCCTTCAACTCACATTGGAACTCTTGCCACGTTTCAATCTCACCTTGCCTTTTATCTGTGGTCCTACCTCGCCACCATAAAAGCGCAATATCAGTAAGAAATAATGAAGCAGTATTTACCTTACCCGCATCATCCACGATGCTTTTGGTACGGAAGTAGTTTTCCATCCTCCACAAGAAATTGTCCACGTCACATGCAGACCTTGTCCCCACAAACTCTTTCGGCTTCAGGACATACTTGTTACTGAGTGCTACACTTGACACTCTTTCCCCCACCACTGCTTGATACAAGGCCAGCTCTCCCTCGAGCTCCTCTATTCTTGTGCTCAAAGCCAGCGTCATGGCTAATGTTTCCTCCTTCAAAGCCTTCATCATGGCTTCGAAAGCATCTTGCCTCTCTATCAGCTTCTTCCTTTGGGAATCTAGCAACTTTTGCACGCTATCCTTTTGGGAAGTGAGACACATGGTCACAAAGTCCCTAGACTGCTCCCTTAAGTTATCAATGCTTTCCCCAAGCGCATTGTTTGACTCTCTTGCGTCCTCCATGGACTCCTCAAGTTTACCCACGCGTACCTCTACTGCCGACAGCATCTCCCTCAAAGACTTTCTCGCCCACCTTTGTTCGAACTCTTCTTTCGACATCCCAACAATGCCTTCGAACCAATAGTTCGGATACCACTTCTCACGGGGCTGGACCTTTCGTCTCGTAATCCGTGCGGCCTTAGGCGATTCTCTTGTCCAAACTCGCCTAAATCAGCTTTTACTCGAATGAGGATTCCTTAAGAACTCCTCCAAGGCACCAAATTGAAAAGCGGAAGCGATTTATGCCAAAAGAAGCAACCAAAAGAACAGCAGAAAGAGCGCTTGTAAAGTATTTGAGTAAATGCTCTCTATTCTCTTATTCACAAAGAATAATGAAACAATGTAATGGAGTGAGTAAAAATGTGGGGGAGACTCTCTATTTATAGTTATGCTCCCCCAAAACCGACGGTTAAGATACATTTACATCGATGGATGAGATTAACCATATCCCATGATTTAAGGGATTTATAAGATATTGCCATATCAAATTCTATTTAATCTTTATAAGATATGTTTCCCTTTATCTTTTAAGATTAGTTACCAAATCAGCCTAAGTTGCCATATCTTCGCTATCGAGCCAACCAGGCTTCAATCTGACATGCTTCTCCAATAATTCCTTAAATCGGGCCAGTTCTTGTGGGCCAAATGATTCCCATCTAAGCAATAGACCTCCATCGGATGCATTTGGTGCGATGGTCATGGGCTTTAAATGACACTAGAGCCCTGAATATTGTCTAAGGCACAATATGTTCATGTGCGTGTTTTTTTACATGTTTGTGTGTGTCTAATAATATATAATATAATTATAATGATAAACTTTAAAGAGTGGTCCAAATTATCCTATAACTAAATTCTCTCTTTTTTTGGCTAATAGGCATGATTTCCTTATGCTCTCAAGTCTGTTGCTGAATTTAAATAATCAGAAGTTAAGGGTTTCTTGTTATCCTCCTTTTACCAATAGTGGTACAATTAATATGAAAATAAAAATGAAAGTGAACTTAAATCAAATGGACCTGTTTTTTTATGCATATTGCCTTACGAAAAGCCCACTTCGGTGGACGCTCCCTCGCTTGGAAGGGTCTAGGGAGTTTTATGGTTTGGCACTAAGGTACAATGGCTTGGTAATGAACATCTGGGTGTACTGTTGCTAATGCCACAAAAGATTTAATAATTTGATCTTCAGACACAGAACTGGGTTTCTGATTTTATACAAGAGATTTTTGTCATTGAGTTTCTGGCCAGCATTGACTCTGAATATAATCTCTAGTTGCTTTGTTTTGAATTTATCAAATTTTCTGCTTTCATTCACTTGTATATTCTGACTTGCATAACGTCAACTATCATTTCCAGGTACCATACCAACTAAGCTTATTATGCAGCTCACATCAGCATTCGGAGACAAGGGGTTATGCGATAGAAGTGGTAAACTTTCCTACAGGGATCACCTAAACAAAAGCAATGTCCCTGTCCTGGCTATTGCAGGAGATCAAGATCTGATTTGCCCACCCAAAGCTGTAGAGGGTAGGGGTTATTTTGTGGTTTAGTTAAATACATGTAGTCAATATGGTTTTCATAGATATTTATCATTTCCCCCCTTCTTTTCTAAAACCAGAAACTGCGAAGCTTTTTCCGGAGAATTTGGTAACCTATAAACTATTTGGAGAACCTCATGGCCCCCATTATGCACACTATGATTTGGTGGGAGGACGATTGGTAAGCATGCTGATAGAAAATAGGGTTAATTTACATTTTGGACATTGAGATTAGCATAAACTTTCATTTAGGTCACAAAACTTTAATTTTATCTAATTAAATTTATTAAACATCTATGTATACTTCTAACGGACAGATAAACTCAGTATGTATACATAAATTGTTTTTTAATTCTTATCAAGATAATGCCCAAAATATCCACTCAGTACGCATATGGTACTTTTTTTTGGCCGGCAAAACTGTCTGATTTCAATCCTAAATGGATCCAATAATGTCAACATGGATTTTTTTAACCTAAAATGCTGGTTAGGTGTGCTGAGTTGGCATTTCCGTTAAAGGAGTGACCTAGTTAGTTCAGAGATATAAATGAAATTAAAGGTTTGTCACTTACAGGAAAGTCGATGTTGACCCGAAATTTGACTTACTTTCAGAAAATATTTAACAGGCTACTTGATTGTTATTTGACTGCTGCATGGATAATGTCTTCTAAAATTTGTTAAAACTGCAGGCTATGGAGCAAGTTTATCCATGTATCGTCCAGTTTCTTGGTCAATATGATTAAGCATCATTGCAAAAGCTTTTGTGAGGCAACCATTCGTTTTTTTTTTTTTCCAATGGTGGTTAAAATATGAGCTCTTTTGGTGGCAGCATCAGATTTATATCAGCCACAGCTATTGTTATGTGATTGATCATTTCCGTGGAGGCATTGGTAGGGCTTACGTTACTCAGATTCAGGTTTGAGTTTTGGACAAGGGTATGTCTCAGGTATGGATATGTATAAGTTTTTATTTGGAAAGTCTTCGGAAGGTAATATTATATATTCATGTCCAAATGTCGATCTTCAAGAACTGAATTTTATACTAATGCTTGCAATAGGTCCATTGTTGAATTGTTTATGTAAGATTTGGGTCATGGAAATTGTAAGTTTGACACATGTAAACCATCCAACGGTGCATATGTTGTGATATTGTTGAATTTGATTAGCATTGTTTTGGAAAAGTTTAGTTGTCAACTGTAATGATGGTGGGAAGACTTGTTGAAAACTGAACGTAGCCTCTTTGTTTCTTGGTGTGGAAAAAGTAATTAAAATTCTTATTTAAAATGTTGACTTAAAAGGGTCACTTTGAATTTAAGACTCAAATATTTGTTTTGATTTAAGGATTGTTATGCTTGGTTTGAGTTTGAATTAAAAATTTTAATATTAATTTTAAAAAATTCATTAAAATAAAATTTAGTTACGCACACAATTTACTTGAGTCGGTAACTTTAACAGATTACTATTGTATTACTATTATATTATATTCTACACATTCGGAAGATTTTAATCGTACGATGTTAATGTCTGAATAATATAAATTTATAATTTTAGTACATCACCTAATATTTGTGTTTACCATAACCAAGTGTTCGGTCGTAAAAATTTTATTTTCCCTTGGTTATTACATTGCGAGTCACGTGACTCATATTACCAAAGTGGTAATATTTTTTTTCCCTGTAATACTAATATCCTTGACAAATAAATTAAATTCCAAAAGTGACATCCATCTTTGTTGGTTTGTTACTGTTTATAGTTTTTCCTTATTTTTTGATGTTAAATATTAAAAAGAAATTTTATTTGATTTTTAATGTTTGTTTATGTATTTTCTAGGCAGCCAAAAGGAGATAATTAATAAAATAAATATTTGATAGGATATTGATATTGGATTAAGCAAATATATGCTTTTTTGTAATATCTAATTCTAAATTCAAAATCTTACTTTAAATTCAAATATTGAGTGTTACTATTTGGAGGTTCAGTCAAAAAGTAAATAAATTATCCATCAGTTCTCCAAATTCGCTAAATATTATAGTGCTATAAAACTTTCAACGCTTTATTTTTTTCCTCTACATATTGAATTAATATCTCAACAATTTAACAGATAAATTTATTAATATATTTTTAATATTTATGTATATAAATTTTTGAATCGTTTTGATATCTCTATGATATTAATCTAAAATATTGTTTATATCAATATATATTATATAAATTTTTAATATAATATTAAGTGTATGAGATGGGGGTAGCACAATTTGAACTTGTGCCAAACAGATGTTTGATAAGAGTTTTAACCACTACTTCATTAAATCAATAATTTTTTTAATTTATATTAAGCTTGACTTACATCAATAGAGTATGAAATATGACAATTAAGTTGTTAAAATATTAATATTAGGAAACACTTCGTTTTTACAATCAAAAGTGCAATGAAAAAGTGTTTTTCACTCAAATACAAAAGTTGAGATTGAAGTGTTTTTGTTTTTGACTTTGCGTTTGAAAGTGGAAATTTTCAAAATATTCTTACTTATATTAACTATTTAAAAGGCATGTAAAAAAGTAGATTAATTTATATTCTATATATGATTATATTTAATTATCTAAATATTTTATGTAATATTATATTATTTAAATCTTATTTATTACTTTTAATTTTTAATTTTTTTATATATGACAAAATTTACAAATATTTTATATTAATTACTTAAAATACTTTTAAATTTTATATTTTATGTATCATTATATTAATTTATTTAAATGAAAAAATATTTGGTATACTATTATTGGGATTTTTAGACTTCACAAATAAGATAAGGAGATTGACAAGTATTCTACAAGGGTATAGTAAAATATTCAAAAAATAAATATTCAAAAAAAAAAGACGTAAAATAAATTTTTAAGACTATTTGTGGAAAAAAAAGAGTACACTATTAGTGTATCAAATACTAACACTATTTAAATATCATATAACTTAACAAATTTTTTGCTTTCTACTATCATGTAAACCTAACCTAATTATGGGTGGGCTACCCCGCCTAGGCTCGAAAGTTCGCCCGAAAAGTTAGAGGTTTTGAACAAAAATATAGGCTTGAAAAATGGGCTTTGACAAAAAATAAAATCTATTTTCTAAATGCGCCGAGTCTCGAATAAGGATTTTTTGGCCCAGCCCGACCCAAACTGCATAAAAATTTTTTTTATTGTTGCTTACTATTGTTTTACTACTATATTGCTATTATTTTGTTGATATTATTTAGATGTTATATAAATATTGTTTTATGGTTAATTTTGCTACTATTTTAGAGGTATTTGCTTGTTGAGTTGCAATCATTTTAGTATTGCATAAAAACATTTTTAATGTATTTTCAATTTGTTGGGAAATATTTATTTTAATGTTTTTAGTATATTTGATGTATTGTATTTTAAAAATTTTTTTATATATAAAAAAATTCGAGCTCCTCATTTTTTATTTGGGTTGAGCCTGGGCAAAGTTTTAGGCCCATTTTTCGAGCTAAGTTGAGCTTAGGCTTAGAAAATGGGCATAAAATTTGGTATCAGTCCAATCCATGATTAAGTCTAAAATTTTTTAACTTTTAACCGTAATTTTTTATAGTAATGGAGAGCACTAAAAACTAACAAACATACTTTTTTTAAAGCACTTTTTTATCACACTTTTCGAAAGCTTTTTTTTATAAAAATATTTTTAAAGAGCATTTTCCAATTACAACAGTAATAAAGAATTAGCCCTTAAATTTTATACCGATATAAGTTTGATCCCACTTCATAAAATAATATTTATATTTCACTTATACAAATCAATTTGTGTAGATGAAACGAAGGCCACAAAAGAAAACAACTTTTTCGGGGAAGAGGTAATGGTAGGAGAGATTCTGAGCAATGTCTCATTGAAGAGGTGCAGCTGTGTCAATTAACCAAATCTCTTGGAGTAGAGGTGTGCATGGCCGGGCGGCCCGGCCTGGCCCGAAAGCCCGCCCGAAAAATAGGAGGGTTTGGGTAAAAATATAGGCCCGAAAAATAGGCTTGGGCAAAAAAAGAGGCCCGCTTAGAAAATGGGCCGGGCCTCGGGCAAGATTTTTTTTGCCCGGGCCCGGCCCGGCCCTTCCCGACTTTAATATTAAATTTTTTTAAAATTTTTTTTATTTTAAATTTTAAGTAATTTTAGTTTTTTTTTATTGTTTTTAATGTTATTTTGATATTGTAAAATTTTTGTTATTAATATAATTTAGTTCTTAATTTAGTTCTAATTTGTTTCAATTTTTTAATTTTAATATAATTATTTTTTATTATATTTTTAATTTATATATTATTTTAAGAATTATTTTAGTCCCATTTTTTTAAATATTTGTTTTTATGTTTTAAATGCATTTGATTTATTATATTTTAAAGTTTTTTATTTAATAAAAAAAAGTAAAAAAAAAAATTAATATGGTTGGGCCGGGCCGGGCCGGGCTCGGGCCTATCATTTTTTTCTCGGGCCGGACTTGGACAAAATTCTAGGCCCATATTTCAGGCCGGGCCGGACCCGGGCCTTGAAAACGGGCCAAAATTTTTTTATGGGCCCAGCCGATGCACACCTCTATCTTGGAGACACATCAAACCACTTCTGGTAGCATAGGAATGGGCATCCTGCAAATTTCAAAACTTCTCTAAATCACTCAATTTTATTATTTCACTGGTTTCAATTGACGTAAATACATATGATTAAATCAACTCCACTCTTTTTTTTTTTCATTTGTATGTTCAACATTTATTTTAATACTAAAATAATGTGGATCGTAAAGAAAATTCCAATTTCCTTACTTATCTACAAGCTTTACTTTGGTTCACTTGAATTAAGTAGCTGAAAAGCTGAGCCAATGTAGCAATTGTTGGGCGGCAAAATCCGACCAAACTTTGGTTAAGATCACTTCCGCCATCCCTTGTTCTTGTTGTCTTTAGTGTGTTTTTGCATGTTGTTTGTATCACAAGAAGATAAACCATTCATCAATCATTGATTATGGACAGCTCTTTCCTGTCTTCCACATTTGGTGCCCCCACTTCTTACATCCAATCTCACTATTATATTCTCCTATCCTATCAAATTCTATTTCATGTGTTCGTATCATATTCATTTAACTTTTTTTATGTTAAAATTGTGAATTAAATTTTTTTTTACATTTCTTGAACTTTTGATAAGCTAATAATTCATATTATATAAGTTTTGACAGTAATTTCTTTTGTTTTAGTCATGTGTTAGTAATTTTTTCTGTTCACGTCATAAAATTCAATAGAAAATAATTAATGTGTATTTAGCGAACAAGGCCCTGACATTGTTGATAAAACCTAAGACCCTTTTTTCTCGAGTATTCAGGTTTGAATCTCACTAGTGCAACTGTCAAGTCTCCAATCTTACGATGCCGAATTAACATATGTGAATTCATTTGTACTTTGTATTGGTTTGATTTTATTTTTGTAGTGGGTGAAAAATGTACTTATGTACTTTTCAATATAATTAATGTGGTATTTTTCTATATCTGTTCTGCCTCTAATATAAATAAGTGGTGATGTTAGAGCAGATCAACTTGCTTTTGGTAGCAATTGAAGTGAAAAAATAATCAAATTAATGGATTCCAATGCTTCAAGCTTTCTTCTAAACGACTCCATTCTTCACTCAGTTTATAATTATCAAAGCAATGAAGAAAATGGTATTATTGATCTTGGTCTGAGTCTGGGAACTTTCCAACCTCAACCTTACCATCCATCTACACATTGTAAGTCTTTGTGTTTTCTGTTCAGTTTGATCCCTCTACACATTATAAGTTATACTCGCAGTTGAAAAAAGTATATTGGATCAACTTGTTCAACCGAGAAATAGTGGTTTGTTTGATCTATTCAATTTGAGTGTTTTAAACGTGATTGCAATGATCTAACTCTTAACTCTTTTGAGTCAGTGGTAAGCTTGGAAGGCAGATATAGTGACCTGATAAATTGGCCCGGCCAGCCGAATTCGTCACACCAAAAGAGCTCGAACGCTGGATATTCCGAGGAGTGTCAGGACGAAGCAGAAGGGGTTGAAAGCAAGGAGAGGTGGGTTTATGTTAAGGTAAACATGGATGGAGTTATGGTTGGTAGAAAAGTTTGCATGGTTGATCATGGTGGCTACTTAGGCCTTGCACGACAACTCGAAGAAATGTTCGGTATGTTATTATTCTTAAAAGGTAGTGACTTTTTTGGTCTTCCTAATTTAGAAAAAAAATCATTTGAACTCTCCACATTATTTTCTGCATCTTTTCATTTTTAAATTTGTATTTTTTGTTAAATCACTCAAAAATAGAAGGAAAAACTAATATTTATTAGTTTTGCTGATATGTCATACATGTAGATTGCCACGTCGACATTTAATTATTATTTTTTAAATATTAAAAATGCTTTTTATAACTTTTAAAAATAATTTTTACATTTTTTTAAATTTAAAAAAATTAATTAAATGTTGACATGTCATCTACGTTTATACGACGTTAGCAAAGTTAAAAAATGTTACGTTTTTATTTATTTTAGGGTGATTTGAAAACAAACGCAAATTGAAGGGCTAAAGAAACGAAAAATTAGATGAAGGGCTAAAATAATTTTTTTATAAAGTTGAAAAATCAAATATGTCTTGAGCATGAGTGAGCGCTATCTAAATGATGATCGGACAGGGAGACATTCACTCTCGGGATTAAGGTTATTCGGAGTGGAGTCGGAGTATTGGTTATTATACAAAGACGACATAGAGGAAAATTGGAGGAATGTTGGGGATGTCCCCTGGAAGTAAGCTAATTTACCTGCTATCATCTCAAATTTCACTTTTGCTTTCATAATTTAATTTTAATTTTAATATAGGGAGTTCGTGGAACGGGTGAAACGGCTGCGTATTTGCCGAAAGAAGGATGATGTTTATCGTCCATCATTCTGAGTACGTAGCTGTTGTGTTTCGTTTTCATAGTGCTTACAAGATGTTTAGCTTACTCAACAACTCCAAATCTTTTTATTTCTCTTGTCCAACTTTGAATCCCTATGTATTTTGTACTTAATTTTTAATTATTTCTATTATTAAATAATAATTTCCATCTTATCAACCTAAATTTATGAAAAACTAACCCCCTATTGATACAACATATGAATGTGATTGTGTTTCATTATATCACTGAATCCATACTTCTTATATGATTAATATTTTAGCAATTCAAACTTGTTTATATAGATTTCCCAGTTATGGATATGTTATTCTAAAGGTCCTCTAAATACATGAAAAATACTCGTAACATAGTAGAAAAAATAAAAACAAATAAAATGATGGGTTTTACCAATATGACCTATCACATATACTTCACATATATATACACACACATACACCAACAGCCATTTCATGCAAAAAGAACTTACCTAGCAATAACATATCACCTAAGGAATCGTACAAAAACAAAGACATGAACATTTTGTCTCCAGCATGATTGCGTCGTTATTGCTGTACATACGAGCTAACAGTTTCAGTTGAAGCAGAACTAACCATAATTTCGAAACCATGCCTCCCCAGTTTGATGAAAAGAAATTGGTTTTAATTGATTTCTTAATCAGTTGATCTGGTCAACCTTTCCAAAGCATCAAAGACATGCCTCATGGTAGGTCTTCTTTCAGGGCCGCTATGGACACAAGCCATTGTGATCTTTAGAACTGCTATTATCTCCTCCTCTTCATCCGCATCCGGTGCTAAATACGGATCTAAAACATCCAAAAGTTGTTTTTTTTCTTCAATGCATAGCTGAATCCAATGAACAAGATCCATTTCCGAGTTACCTACACAAACAACAGGATATTTCCCTGTGAGGATTTCTAGCAAGATTACCCCATATGAGTAGACATCCCACTTCTGTGATGGTTTTAATACTTTCAGGGCTTCGGGAGCCTGGTAAAAAGATCTCAAGTTCGTGGAGGAATAAATGGCAGTAGCTTCCGAGGAAGAACTCTTTTGTAGTCTCTCTTGGGGTTCATCTGAAGGCATTCGGTCAGATTGCATGATTGGGGAATTTCCAGCAATATCAGCTAGTTGCCCAAGTCCGAAATCAGATATCCGTGATTCCATGTTCTGGTCAAGTAATATGTTACTTGGCTTCAAATCTCCGTGAACATATTTTTTGGGGCTGAATTCATGTAGATAAACCAAGCCTTTGGCTATACCCTTAATGATTTTTAGTCGTACAGGCCAAGATAACGGTGTGAAAGATACCATGCCAGCCTTCCCTGATACAGATAAGAAAAAAGTGACATTTAATACAAATTGCCAAAAGGTTATACTAACTGCAGTTCTAGTAAGGTAATACAATGTTAACATACCATGCAATGCAATGGCAAGGCTTCCATTAGGTACATAATCATATATGAGGAGCTTTTCATCGACAGACCAATAATAGGCTCTGAGAGTAACAATGTTCGGATGCCTCAGCTTTCCGATTGCTTCTACTTCAGTCCGGAATTCCTTAAACCTTTGAGAGCCACCTTCTCCCAGTCTTCTAACAGCTAAAATAAGCCCATCATCGAGCACAACTTTGTACATGATACCAGTTCCACTCTTCCCCAGTACAAAAGCAGAAGCTTTAAGTAGTTCTTCCAAATCAAATGCCAATTGTGTATCCAACAGCACAAGATCATACTGCTCTAGATTTTCCGATAAAGTTTCCAACTCAACTTTCTGGAAGCACGAACATCCCTTTCCATTCCTTCCCTTCTCAAACCCATCACCATGATCATCTTTATCATTATCACAAACGCAGACGATTGAAAAACAATAGGACAACAGCATCCCAAGAATGCATACTCCAATTATATCACTCACTATAATAGCAATAACAGCTCCCTTACTTAGTCCTCTCTCATTGTCAGCTGAATCCCCAGTCGAGTTATTATCCTGCAGAAGCGGATGTGAAGAAGGCGAAGTCGCACCAGTAGTATCCAAAGAACAAGGGCTCTTCAATGGAGGGCCACAAAGACCAGGATTGCCAACAAATGCTGTTGGTCCTCTGTTCATTAGAGCACCATTTTGGGGTATTGGACCACTTAAATTGTTATAAGTGAGATCAATATAAACCTTCTCAGGAAGATCACCAAGGCTACCTGGGATTAAACCAGTGAAGAGATTGTGAGGCAAATCAACAGTTCCTTGCAAACTAGAAAGATTCCCAAAATCCCCAGGAATTGAACCATTGAACTTATTGAATGAAAGATCGAGATTTTCAAGAGAAACCAAGCCAGTTCCAAACCCATTTGGGAGTGAACCAGTGAAATTGTTTTGGCTAAGATCAAGGGTCCTTAGTCTCTTGCATTGAACAATTGATGAAGGCAATGAACCATTAAAGAAATTCTCAGATAAATTCAATGTTTGAAGGTATTTAAGCTTCCCTATTTGATTTGGCAAAGACTCAGACAATGAATTCCCATAAAGAACCAAACTTTGTAATCCCTCAACTTCAAGCAGCTCAACGGGAAAAGCCCCAGAAAACTTATTGTTCCTCAAATTCAAATGGCGAAGATCAAACAAAGAGCCTAAAGCAGAAGGAAGAAATCCACGGAGTTTATTGTTTGGAATGCTAATGGAAACAACCCTTTGTTCTTTGCATGCAATCCCATTCCATGAACAAGGGTTGTCATGAGAAGAGTTCCAGTTGCTTAAAGACCCTTCAGGATCCTCATAAATGGAGTTCTTAAAGGATAAAAGTGCATACCCTTCATTATTCAAACAAGTCACTACAATACCATGAAAGCACAAGAGAGCTAAAACCAAAGAAAACATCTCCAAAGAAAAAGAGTGATGAAAATGCAAAGCTTGGGGGGGGGGGAGGGGTCAAAGGACTTACCTTTTTTATTACTAGGAAAAACCAAGAAAGGAATAAGAAAGCTTGAAAAGGACAATGAATGGAGAGTTGAAGTGTGAAAGGTGAGAGAGGCAATGATGGGAAAATGAGATAGCTTGGGAAGATGGGTGAATTACTCAATAAGGTGAGAAAGAAAATAAAATTGGAAAAAAGGTGAAAGTTTGTAAAATAATATTTTATACCGGTTTATCTCTACATCTCTAGTCTTATTTATCATGATATTTTGCATACTTAAATGAAGATAAAAATTATTAAAATATAATTTTTTCGTCAAAATTAGGGTATCTACTGTCAGCAACAATGATTATTTTTCACGTCATGAGTGCTCTCTAAAATGTGCTCTATTTTTATGGATGAAAACTCATGATTAAGGGATGACATGAGTAATTATGACACTACACCTTATGGTTAAATACTAAAATAATATAAATATATATAATATAATATTATAAATATTAGATTATAACACAATTTGAGTAAAAAGAATTATATAATAAATTAATAAAAATAATATAAAAATAAAATTTGGTTTTAATTGAAATGGTAAAACTAAGCTAATAAAGATTATAATGCCTTGTATTAGAATATTATCTTTTGTATTTACTTTTTTAGAGTTGATATAAAAATATAAAAAGATAACAATACCCTCTTAAAATTTGTTGTTTTATAAAAATAATAAGTTTTTTATAATTATAAAGGGGCTAAAAAACAAAATTTCTATTTTAAGAGGTTGGAGCCTTTGCCAAGTAGAGGTGTTCAAACGGTTAACTGTTCGGTTAACTGAACTAAATTAGTATTAATTGAATTAATTAAACTTTTTAATCTTTCAACCATTAATCGAACTGAATTTTTTTCAAAAATAATTAATTGAATCGAAAAATTTCGGTTAATTCGGTTGGTTAACCAAATTTATATTTTTTTGGTTAAAACAAGTATAAAACATATAAAAATAAATAAATTGATAATGTTCATTTGACCTAGTTAATCGAATTAAAACTACATATAATTTGTATTATTAATTATTAAGTTTGATTAATTCAACTAATTACCATATTCCGAATCGAATTAACCAATAACCGAACTTTCAAAAAATTATTAACTAACGTCTAACCGAATTAGATCAGTTAACCAACTAATTAACTGAATTAGATCGATTCAATCTGTTAATTTAGTTTTAACCGAAATTTGAGCACCCCTCCTAACTTCTTCCTTAATATAAAAGTAAAAGTTTATATAAATATAATAAAATAAATGAGTAAATTTATCTTTTTAACTATATATATACTTGAATTAAAGTTAAAGTTTTATTTGTACAATTTTTTTCTCTAACTTTTCATTTATATCATTCAACTAAAATAGAAATTTCATTTACATAATTGTACTTTATGTATTACATTGTCTATTAAATCATAATTTATACATAAATCTATGACTCTAAAAAGACATAAATGTGAGATGTCATAATAAAAAATTCAGTTCTTAACGTTTTTATATATTGTTAATTTGACACTTATTTTTTTTTAAGTTAAATTTGACCATCAACCTTTTAAAAAAAGTCAAATTAATTTTTTAATAAAAATACTTACTAAAACGTTAAGTTTTTAAACGTTGTAATCTGCATGACAATCAATGTATACTTCATGCTTCTTCTTCTTCTTCTTTTTAATTGAATTTTTATGAGTTTTTTTTATAATTTTTATTTTTAAATATTGTTATAAATTTTAAATTATTTTTTGACATAACATTGAAGACAAATAGTATCATATCAGCATAAAGTGCACGTATACTACAATGCCAATATTATTAAAAGAATTAAATGTTTTAACCAGCATTTTCATTAAAGAAAAATAATTTGATTATTTTCAAAAAAAAATAATGGTTAAATCTAGTCAAAAAAAAAAAACGAAGATCAAATTAATAAAAAATATATACATTGAGAACTAAATTTATCATTTTGTGATTTAGGATTTATTTCTATAATTATTTAAATCATATTTATTTCTCATTTTAATTAAAATTTTAAAATAATTGTGTACGTATTGACAATATCAATTTATCGGACATGGAAAATCTAATTCTGAACCTAAAAATAGTGGTTAAGGTCTATTGTTGACATTTCAATCACCAAAGTTGAAACCTCGTATATCATTCCCTCAATTTAAAATGTATAAATGCATGAGGACGTAGATTCGAGTGCGTTGAGATACATTATTCTTCTATTTATATATTGAAGGGGGCTATGAGTAGTTTTAGACATGGTATTAAAAAAAAAGATGTAATAAGAATCTAATGAGATTAATGTTTAAAAAAAGCTAAATATTTTTTATTCAATATATTTAAATATAAAAATAAAAAAATAAGTTCGTTAAATTAATCCACTCAATTAAAAATTACAAATTTAATCCTTTTCCTTTCTTCTTCTATTATTGGTAAAAGATGAAAAGATTGAGAATTAAATATCGATGAATTCTAGCTTAACATCTATGACCATAGTTTTAATCCGGTCTTTGTTGGACAGAAGGAGAATGAAGGAAATGATGAGACTACGCAACCCAAATCGGTCTCTATGGTGCCAGAACCGATTGAAGTTTAGGTTCTTGACTCATATGGTGGGTTAAATCCTAATAAGCACTCTGCTGTATCCTTTAAGGAAACAAGACCAGCAGATGGTGATAATTCGAGGAAGACAAATGTGTCAATTTTTGGCAACAATAAGAGTCGAAACATGGGGAAAATGTTAGGAGGTAAATAGGGGGTTTTTAAAGCTTCTAAAAAGATTAATAAAATCACACATGGGAAAGGGAACAATTTTAAAAATAAAAATGCTCCTAAAATTCCTTTAAGTGCTTCTATGACTAGGTTGGCTCAAACTATTTCCACATTAAGAAGTTTGGATTCGACAGATATTGTACCGGACTCTGGTAATAAAATTCTTGAATGATTTTTATGTTTAGGCTAGTAAAATTTTTACTTCTGAGGTTATTTTATTATCACTATTATATTATTTTTTTATGGATTTAAATTTATCTATATTTTTATGGAATTGTCAAGGCTGTGCGAGCAGTAAATTTTTCTGAGCTTTTCGTGAATATAATTTTGAGCATAAACCAGATATTGTATGTCTTTTGGAACCGAGAGTTAGTGGTAAAAAAGCTAACGTCATTATAGATAAATTGGGTTTTGATTTTTCTCACCGTATTGAATCTATTGGATTTTCAGGTGGTATCTTGGTTGGATGGAAGGATAATATTTGTATTAATGTTATTCACAATCATCCTTAATTCATGCTTCTTCATGTTCAGGGAAATAACGTTTTTAATTCTTTTTTTATCTTCGTTGTTTATGGTAGCCCTGACAGAGTCAAGAGGAAATCACTTTGGACTGGCTTAATGGAAGTGTTACCTCCTGATCCTGCACCCTGGATGATTTTGGGGGATTTCAACGCTGTCCTATCTCCTAAGGATAAAAAAAGTGATTGCTCTACTGGTAGGAGGTGTAATTTATTTGGAAATTTTGTTGATTATTGTAATTTGCAGGATCTTGGATTCATAGGACCTTCTTTCACCTAGCAAAGAGGGAACACGCATGAACGGATTGATCGAGCTGTAGCAAACGATCCTTAGATTTCAACATTCTTGCATACTCTAGTATATCATCTTCCACGCATCAAGTCAGATCATAGACCAATTCTTATTAAAACAAATCCTGCACTCAGTTTTCCGAAAAGGAGACCGTTTCGTTTTCTCGTAGGTTGGACTAAGCATGCGAATTTTAAAGATTTGGTTTCTGAAAAGTGGCAGTATTCAGGTAACATGGCTACTTCTTTATCTGAATTTACCTCACACGTCAAGGATTGGAACAGGTCCGTATATAGATTTATAGGATCGCAGAAGAAACAGTTTATGCGATCGCTTGGGTGCATTCAAAAGGCCATGGACTGGTCTTCCTCTAGTAGGCTTGTTGAAGAGGAGATGGAGATTCGCGGTGAATTGGAAATTGTACTGAACCATGAGGAACTGCTATCGAGACAAAAGGCTAGGTGTGATTGGTTGCAGTTTGGGGATCGTAATACCCAGTATTTTCATAGTCGTACAATGCAACGGAGGAAATCTAATCGTATTTTGGCTTTACGCATAAGTAGTGGAGAGTGGTGCTCGGATCAAAGTATCCTCAGTGCTGAGGCTGCCAGATTTTTTGAGAAGCTGTATGGTGAGATCCCTACTCCCATAAGTGCACCTCCCTTGAATATCTTTCCTCGTATCTCAGATCAGAATTTTGATTTCCTTAATAAGCCAATTTTGAATGATGAGATCAAGAAGGACCTTTTTGACATGGCTCCGTTAAAGGCTCCCGAAAGTGACGGGTATCATGCGCTTTTCTTCCAAAGTCAGTGGGATTTAGTAGGAGGGGCGGTTTGTGAGTGGGTCCAAGGAGTCTTTGCTGGTAATAAAATGGAAGATGATCTTAACAACACGTTAATTATTCTTATTCCTAAAAAGGATTGTCCAGAGGATTTCAGCAAATTTCGACCAGTTAGTCTCTGCTCAGTTTTGTATAAGTTGGTAATGAAGGTGATTGTCAACAGATTCAAAGTGGTCTTTCCTAATTACATAACACCCGAACAAGCGGGGTTTATTTCTGGTCGCAACAATTCTGACAATATCATTATTGCGTAAGAAGTTATAAATTTGATGCGCAGTAGGAAAGCGGGCAACAAATGGATGGCAATTAAGTTGGACCTGGAGAAAGCCTACGATAGAATTAGCTGGGAGCTTATTGATGTGTCCCTTGTTGCTCTTGAGATCCTCGAGGTTCTTAAAAAGGTTATTATGGGTGCTATTTCCTCATCAAATATGCAAATTCTTTGGAATGGAGTTTCGTCTCAGTCTTTCAAGCCGGTGAGAGGGATTAGACAGGGATGTCCTCTATCGCCTTATCTTTTTGTTCTCTGCATGGAATGGTTAGGGCACTTAATTCGTTCAGAAATCACAACTAAGAGGTGGAAACTGATTCGGTTATCTAGGTTAGGACCGCATTTATCTCATCTCTTTTTTGCTGATGATCTTGTTATTTTTGGTAAAGCGGAGATGGATCAAGCCCTATTATTAAAAGAAATCCTTAAGCAATTCTGCAACTTTTCTGGACACAAGGTCAGTGCCAGGAAGAGCAATATATATTTCTCCAAAGGTGTTGATAATAGTTCACGTGATCAGATTAGTCAGCTCTTTGGATTTCGAGAGGTTCCTAATTTAGAGCTCTATTTGGGGGTGCTTATCCTCTATGATCGAGTTACTAAAATTACCCTGAATTTTGTTGTTGAAAAAGTGAGGGGCAAACTGCATAATTGAAAAGCCAGGAAGTTATCCTTTGCGGGACGTGTTACACTTGCTCAATCTGTCCTTCTAGCTATTCCTAGTTTTTTTATGCAGTCTTTGTTAGTTCCGAAAGGGGTTTGCGAAGAGATTGAAAAAATTGTAAGACAGTTTATCTGGGGGGCTCTAATGAACAACATAAGATTGCTATGATAAGATGAGAATCCATTTGTCAGCCTAGATCTCGTAGAGGACTTGGGTTTCGGCATCTTTAATATTAGAATATTTCTTTTCTTATGAAAATAGGGTTTAATCTTATTTCCAAAAAAGATGCCTTATGGGTTCGTGTTCTTCGGTCGAAATATGGTTGGAAGAGCAAGCTTCCTGATTCTATTCAGAGAAACAACTGCTCTCACCTATGGCGTTCCCTTTCTAAGGTGTGGCCCCTCTTTTGTGAGAATCTCTTATGGTCTGTAGGGGACAGCTCCATTATTCGAGGATGGAAAGATTCTTGGATTCCTGATGTTGGTCTTCTTTCTTCTTATGTTGAGAATCATTCTAGACTTGATTTGGAAAGCCCTTTGAGGGATTGGGTACTCCCTGATAGTTCTTGGAATGTGGACTTGCTTAGTGTTTGGTTGCCTGAAGCCATCATTAAGCGAATAGTAAGTATTCCCCCTCCTCATCCAGCTGGGGGAGTGGATAGGATCATTTGGGCTCGTTCTGGTTCAGGGTCTTTTTCTATTTGTAGTGCTTATTGGACTCTAAAAGGAAATTCGTGGAGTCCTATTGATGATATTTGGAAGTCCCTCTGGAAATATAAAGGCCCACAGAGAGTTCGTCTTTTTCTTTGGCTTGCTGCAAAACAAAGGCTTCTCACTAATTTTGAACGGGTTAGGAGAGGGTTTGGCCAAAGCAGTGTATGTTCTTTATGTGGTCATGATTCTGAGGATCTTTTACATGTTCTCCGTGATTGTTTGATAGCTAAGGAAACTTGGATACTTGTTGTTCCTACAGAGAAGATTTCCAGGTTTTTTTTCTGAACCTTTTCAAATTTGGTTATCCGCTAACATTTCTTGTCATGATAGAGTGCAGGATAAGGGAATTACTTGGTCATGTTTATTTGGGATAATTGCTTGAAGGATTTGGAAAAATATGAATTTGTTCATTTTCCAAAATATCAACTGAACGGCCTATGAAATCATTAAAGCTTCGACTACTTAGGCACAACATTTTGAAACTTTTCTATTTAGAGGCAATTACACTACATCCAATCCTGCAACAAGTCAACATTGTGCAGAAAATTGGGTTTACTTATTTTCTGACGGAGCAGGCGCTAGAGAGTCTGGTAATGCTTCTGCGGGAGGAGTGGTCCGAGATCGGTAAGGTAATTGGTTTTGGGATACACCCATTATTTGGGCAGATGTTCACCCTTGGAGGCTGAACTTTGGGGAATCGTTGATGGAATTCTCATTTCTTTAAGCAAGGGTTATAAGAAAGTTAAGCTTCAGACGGATAATATTGAAGTAGTAAAGATTTTGTCCATGGAAGAAACAGAGGATTTCGGCACTACCTTGATTCGAAGAATTAAACGTCTTTTGTGTTCGGAAGGCCAATTGGAAATTAAGCATATTCCTAGGGAGTGTAATTTAATTGCGGATCAATTGGCAAAGATCAGTCTCTCTTGGCAGGTACCCCTCTAGGTTTTTGAAGCACCTCCTGATTTGGTAGCTACAGTTATCCAAAAAGACCAAGCTTTTAGAGCTTCTTAGGATTTTTAAAGTTGTAATCTTGTTTTTTTTCAAAAAAAAAAAAATCGATGAATTATCTCAACATTCATGATGAAGAGTTAAGGAAAGAAATGAGCATTAAGTGCTTAAATAAGTTTGAAAATGGATTTAGGATTCTTTATTCCCTAAACCAAACAAACCCTTATGTTTTTGCACCTAAATTTTTTAGAATAAAATTTGTAGTTGAATCAGTTCTATCATTGATTCATTGATTTAATTGGTTTGATTAAAAAATTATTAATAATTTCATAGAAAATAATAAAAATAAAAATTTTGATTCAACCATTTTATCACAATTCAATCGGGCTATACCAATTCTCGAATCAACTGATTTGATGCGTCTTTTCGGATCAGCACCTTAATCGATTCACAATCCAATTGATGTAATTGATTGGTCCGATTTTGTTCAAACAATCATGTTTTTCACCCTTTATTTCTTTTTTAAATAGAAATAGTGCGTTCGATTTACAAAATCTTAGATTATGTTTCGTGATAGGATTATGAGAATATAAGATTATAGGTGGAATGTGAGATTACATTATTTGGTTCATTTGACATGTAAGATTCAAGTGTTTGGTTGATGGAATGCCTAGAAATACATTTTACTTAATTGTCCTTGTTATAGAATTTGTATTTTAACAAGTTTAACTCATTTAATATTTTTTTAGTTTCAATTTTCATAAAATTGGGATAAATTATTATAATTTTTACTTTTTAATATAATTTATAGATTAATAAGTTTATATAACGTTAAATAAATTTATAAATCATAATTATAACAATTCACGAAAAGTGATTGCAAGATGAACCATAATTAATATATTAATAAAGAAATTATTAAATAAAATATAATAATTATAATTATAATGTATGACATCTACTGGTTCATTATTAAAATATATATATTTATTTATTTTTAACTAGTCAAATTTCATTTAAAAACAAAACTCTATTGGTTATAAAAATAAATAATAAATTGGTTCATAATTTAAGATAATCTAAAAAATAGACTATAACGAGATTATATCCTATATTACAATATCTTAATATTGTAATGTGAAATAATGAAATCGCTGGAATGTTACCAATATAAATATTATAATCTCATTTTAGAATATAACTTTAATAACCTTAATATTGTATTTCGCAAACCAAATCCATTGATGCTAATTTTTAACCTAAAGAAAAAGGTGTAAGCAAAAGGTCCTGGTACTGATTCATTGGAAGCATTGCGTCCAGTATACTGCAGGCTCTTGAATGTGCGACACGCTAAACATAGGTTAGCTCCTTCATGCCACGCACATCACCTCATCACCTTTTTCTCTTTCAGTTTATCGTGATTGTGGACATTCCGGTGAGATATCCTGGGCTAGATATATGACATTATAAGGGGCTTGGTTTGTTATGAGGTGAAATTTTGGGTAAATTAGATAAAATGGCCGTTTCTAAAAAATAATTATGGATTTAAGTCTTTTTATTTTTATTTTAGAGAAATGGATCAATTTTTAAGGGAAACAGAAAACGATTTCTACAAAATGTATGTTTTTTTAATATATATATATATATATATACATATATATATTATCTCCTTTGGTAGATAGATTAAATGTTACTAATTTTGTCTCTTCTACTCACATTTGTATTTTTATTTCATGTTGTTTTATATTTTTTTAATTTTTAATTTTTATCTAATGTTTTTAACTAATAAATATATTTTTCAAGTTTTTTAATTCATATTTTTAATTAATAACTCTTTTATTGATATAAATAAAATAATAAATATGTAATTATATAATTAAAAATATTATATATAAATATATCATTTTGTTAAAAATATTTTTAATTAATATCTTTTTTATTTATATAAATAAATTACTAAATATGTAATTATATAATGAAATTATATATTTTTTGTATTTATCATTATGTTAAATATATTTTATTTTTAACTAATTTCTTTGACATTTTTTTCTTTATATATATTTTTATATATTAAATATTTATTTTCTCCATCTACATAATAGGAGTGATGATTCCTAATATTATAAAATTAAATGATTATTTTAAATATCATTATTTTTTTCATCTATGTATGATAAATTCTAATATTATAAAATCAAAATTAATTTTTATT
Source organism: Gossypium anomalum (assembly GCA_025698475.1). Classification (NCBI taxonomy): domain Eukaryota; kingdom Viridiplantae; phylum Streptophyta; class Magnoliopsida; order Malvales; family Malvaceae; genus Gossypium; species Gossypium anomalum. Next base: position 22,432,903 of record CM046960.1, on the reverse strand, counting down.
ATATATATAAATAAAGGAGTTATTAATTAAAAATATTTTAACATAATAATATGTATATAATATAATTTTTTTATATAATTACATGCTTTTAATTTATTTATATAAATAAAAGAGTTATTAATTAAAAAGATGAATTAAAAAAACTTTAAAACAATATATTTATTAATTAAAAATTTTTAAAAATTTTAAAACAACATGAAATGCAAAAAATAAAATAAAAATGTGAGTAGGAAAGGAATCTAACCTGAGACTCAAGGACAAAACCGCTAACATTTAACCATCTGATCGAAGAATTTGATGTGTTAAAAGAAAACACGTTTTGTAGAAAATGTTTTCCGACATGTCATCTGAAAACGTTTCCTGCAAGAAGCGTTTTTTTTTTCTCCCTCCAAAATTGACCTATTTTCCTGAATTTGAGAAAAATGACCTACTTTGCTAAATATCTTTTAAAACCTGGAAAATAAATTGATTTGATTTATTTGGTTGAAATGTAAAATTTTGATATTTGATTGACGACTTTTAATTGCCCGAAACATATTTTACTAAATTATTTTTATTATGAAATTTATTTATTTTAATAAGTTTAAATCTTTTAATATTTTTATCTCAAATTTCATAAAATTGTTATAAATTATGATAACTTTTTTATTACAATTTATATATTAATAAGTAAATAGATGAGATTAAAATAAATTTATAAATCATAATTATAATAATAAATGAAAAATGATTGCATCACCAATTTTAATTTATAAATCATAATTATAAAACAATCAATAAACTATATTTAGAGTAAATACAATAATTATAATTTGAAAGTAAAACATTTACTATTTCATTATTAAGAAAAAGGGAGATTTTTTTCTTTTAATTAGACACAAATTTTATTTGGAAAAAGGATAAAATTGATTAAAATAAAACAAATGGTAAATTGGTCAGATTCCACTTGTAATATGAAATAACTCAAGGAATGAGTGTAACACTCCACATCCGAGCCCTTCGTAGGGACGGAATACGAGGCGTTACCACACTTAACCACATGCATACAAACATTTCGATGTTAATAAGACTTAGTCAAATTAAAACTTTTTCAAACTTTGTCTAAAACTTCTTATCATGGACCTATAAGGTCCAAAACATCTCTTGGAAACTACTCGGGACCGATTTGGGTCCTTATACCGACTTAACAAAAATGACCCTTGAAACAGGGCACACGCTCATGTGGAAGGCCAACACGCCCGTGTGGCCATTATGATATGTCGTGCTGATGGCTCGTGTGACACACACGGCTAAACACCTAGGGACATGCCCGTGTCCCATGTCCGTGTGAATTAAATTTCATATTCGAGCCTACAGGGGTTTTCACACGGCCTAACACATGCCCGTGTCTATGGCCTGTGTCTTTCACAAGGTCATGACACGCCCGTGTCCTAGCCCGTGTCTAAGAACCTTGACATTCTATTTTTGACGTCAGCATCCAATAAGGGGCACACGGCCAAGGCACACGCCCGTGGCCAGAGGCCGTGTCCTCCACACGGCTAAGACACACGGCCGTGTCTCTTCCCGTGTGTTTACTACCATGCATACTGACCTGAAATTTTTTACGTACAGGGGACACACGGCCTAACAACACGCCCATGGGGATGACCGTGTGTCACACACGGCCTAGACACACGCCCGTGTGTCTACTCGTGTGGACAATATAAAGCTATTTACCAAGCCCTTTGTCACCCTGAAACACAATTTAAACACCAACCAACATATCAAGTCTAACTTAATATGATTTTCCAACCAGACAACCATAGCTAAGGCCTAAATAAGTTTCATATATCTAACTATGCCAACAATTTCACATTCATGAAAAACTACCGTACATTCATATAATAACTTTCAATATTAGCCATATTCATGGCCTTATACAAAATGAGTCGAATACTAAAACAAGCCAACACATTTGGCCTCAAAATAATATGACACCAAAACAAAATCAAGAGTTCCTATACATGCCATAATCAAAATGATAAAACTAGCTATACCGAGTGCTTCAAGGATAGTGTGACTGGCTTCCCCGACGTAGTCGATGATCCTCGAGTTACTTTGGCAGCACTATAAGAAAAGGGAAAGGAAAGAGGGTAAGCATGGAAGCATAGTAAGTACATATATGTAAATAAGGGTCTATTTGTTTGGCTGAAAATGGTTTCCGGAAAATGATTTCTGGAAAATGACTTACTTTTCTGGAAAAAGTTGATATTTTCTGGTGTTTGGATGAATCTGTGTAAAATATTTTCTGTTGTTTGGCAGATTTCCCGAAATGTTTTACAAAAACTGTTTTAAATTAAACAAACATACATTTGAGAATTTATTAATTTTTCATTGTTTAATTGAGCTTATTTTATATCTATTAAATTTATATTTTACATTATTTTTACATATATTGCAATGATTTATATAAATCTTCATTTTTCATACAACAATACTCAAAATCTTGGAATCACAATATCATATTTGTAACATTTGCAGTAACTAACTCTACAAATCAAAACATCTCCACTTTTAAACTTCCTATCCTAGTAAATTATTAATTACCAATGGAGTAACATATTCCTAGTAACACAACAAGCTGATAATAATCGAGCTAATTCATAAAAGACTATATTATCCATTATTTTCCTTCATACACTCTACGGTTTTCCTGCTTGGCAAAGGCACCATGAAAAGTTGCATTTTTATTTCAATTTTCATAACCATACCAAAACACAAAGAGTAGAACATAAATAAATACTAGTGGAGTGACAAAGGATTTGATATTAAGTCTTCAGTTGACATTAGTCTTAAGTTTGATATCTGAATTAATCTCTTACCCCTTTCCCCTTATAAACCTTCAACAATTAACTCTATCAATTGAGTGACCCGTTTAAAAGGAAGGGATAGATATGGCCAGATTTACATTTTGAGAATAATAGGAGATTTTTTAGTGGCCTTTGGTGTTGGAATCTATCAAAAGAAATAAAGATAGAATGTAAGAAAATTGTTTGAATAGTGGAATCAAATCATAGCAAGGATTAGCAAACTTGATCAAGTATAAGTAATCTCATCATCCTTCAAGGAACAAATATAAGTGATACATAGACAGTAGTCTTGGTAGTTAGGTGCAATCCTTTAGAATTACATCTTTTCCCTCATTACCAATCTATGCCCATGAGCTGAAACTAATTACCATTGTGCAAAATTATTAGGTTCCATTCGATGTCCAAAATTCAAAGCAAGGCAAATGCTTTTGAAAATTAAATATAAATATATATAGCATAATAAGGAATACTTTGGAACTAAAATATGAACAAATAAGTTTTATATAAGCAAATCCAACTTTCCAACACAAATGCTCCAGGTATTCGAGTGAATGCTTAGAAATATCATGACGGCAAGACGTGCAAATGCATGAAGTAAAGTGGGATAGCAAATGCTAATAAAAATACAACCCTCTCTATTTTTCTACTCAAGGATTTTAAGGACACTAGTTATCAATGTCACTGCATTTTTAAGTACATTCCGAACGAACTCACAATCAAATAAGCCCGATATGGCCATTAACATTTTCATCTAAAAAGAGTAGCAGAATTGGCATTGACAATAAATAGACAACAAATATGAAAGCAAACATTTCTTTTAGGATAAAGAAGCTACAGTTAAAAGCATAAAAGATACCTTATAATCAGTCCTTGAATATGAAAATCAACAAAGGTAATACAAATACACTCTAAATTGCAGTGCAATATTGGTTGTCCTGTCTTTCAGGGAATTTAATTTTGTTTCAAAATTTATAACCCGATTTAAAGATTGCATTGAATGGTATCATTATTGGATAAATTCACCATTAGGAGTTGTATAGGGCAAATGTTTGAAATTAACATTAACGTCGTACAATTAGAGACCCATTCAGATCATCACCATTACAAAGAAAGAAGATAATAAAGGTAATTGGCATTGCATTCTATCGAAAAAAAAAATAACATAATTTTAGCAAAAATAAAAAATAAAGGTTTGACATTTTGCCTTATACCGGAGAATAGCATGAAAATATTCATTTTCACAATCCTAATCCCAGAAAATAGAATTGAAGACAAATAAAAAAAATCCCAAATATATATTTTTAAAAAAGAAAAAAAACCCAAACGTTACCTCTTTGGTGGCCAACTCAAAAGCATAAGGAAGGACGAAACTGACAGTGGGTTTAGAAGAAATGGAGGAAGGAGTGGGAGGACGAGGTTGCATGAAAGATAAAGGAGTTTTAGGAGGGTCCATATTGGGGATCACTTTAGTCCACGCCTCCGTGAACATGGCATCCGCAGAGGGAGCCGCTGGTAGATCAGTGGATAAGGGTCGAGCCCTTGCTGCCAAAAAGAGTTGACGGGCCAATACCATTGATGCTCGACGCAACATTCTAGATGGGGGTTGGTGGTGATCGCTCAACTATTGCAGGGCCAGAGACAGCGTCTAAGAAGAGGGGTCGTTCAGTTTCTTTCATCACTCTTTTTTGTTTTGGGACTTTGTATTTGTGAAACCGCTGCTAGCTGACGGTAAGCAGTAGATCAGTGTGGCAAGGATAGGGGAGGGGGAAGAGGAAAGGGAAGAGGCTTCAGGTTTGGAAAACGTCTTACCAAAATAAAATCTGTAAGACATTTTACTAAAATAAACTCTCCTTTTCTCAGTTTTACGGTGGGAAATTATTTTCAGCCAAACAAACATTGGAAAAGGCTGAAAAGCTTTTCCGTAAAAGCTTTTACAAGCAAACAAACACACCCTAAGTGTAATTAGAAACATATTCATCAACAATAGTTTATCATACTTAAATAATATATCAATTTAACCTCACTACTTAGCTCTTCACTCCTTTTATGCATACTTACTACATCTCATCACATACTAAGGTCTCATTCGAGAGTTTAGTACACATACCTGTAATTACCCGTAAAGTAACTCAAGTTCATTCTCTCTATTAACATATGTTATTGGAAGTATCGCCAATCCATTCATCGAGTTACCCATTAAACACTCGAAAATACCAATGAATACACAGATAGTTTACTCCTAAGTACTATACAAGTAGCCAAAGCTACTTCGTATTTTGTAATACTTGCTTTTTTGAGCTACTCACAAGCTTTTTTAACCAAGTCAGTACCCGGACCCCATAGCTCTATCATGTAATGTTCGCTCATTGAGCTACTCACGGGCCTACACACAAAATCAGTACCCGGACCCACATTACATATTACTTATCTCATGAACTCAGACTCAACTCATGAGTTCAGACCACTCAATTTCTCATGACTTACCTTTTGTATCCTATACTATTTTCGAGGTTCGACGGGATCTCGTACCTAACCTGACGTTGTCGCACTTGTTCATAATGTAGGTTACTCTTATATCACATTATTTATACTTTCATGGTATCGAGTAAAATTATGATACATGGTAAAAATAAAACATTTAAAAGTAAGCTACAATGACATGTTATTTACATATGTACTTACCTCGGCACAAAATGATGGGAACGAGCCTAATCCTCGTAAACTTTGTTATTCCCTCGATCAAGACCCGAATCACGTTTCTCTTGATCTAAAATGTCAAAAATTAGCTTATTTAAACACACACCATTCAACTCAACTTAAGACTCATACTTTGGTAAAATGACCATTTTGCCCTTAAACTTCGCAAAAATTACAATTTTACCCCTAGGTCCGAAAATCGATTTTTATCGAATTTCCTTATTAGCCAAGCCTAACCGACCATTTATTTCTCTAATGACCACCCCAAATTCCCAATATTTCACAACATTACTATCTATTTTACAAACCCTACAAAATGGTCCTATTAGGGTTTTCATGAGAAGTTCTTTCACAAAAGTTGTTCACTCAACAACCAAGACTCATTTTCTCCCATAAAAACTTAGCAAACATACAAATCCTTTCAAGGTAAGTCCCTAGACTATCAATCATTTCATAAAATAGTCCCCTCAATAGCTAGATTAAGCTTTAGGGGTTCCAAAAGTGCAAAAATTATCAAAAATAACTCTCAAATTGACTTACTTGCAAGAGGCTAGCTTGGCTGAAATTTCAAAGCTTCAAAACCCTTATTTTTGCTAAGAATTTCAGTGAAGAAAAAGAGGTGAAAGGGGTGATATCATCTCTTGTTTATTTTATTTCTTTTTAGTCAAACAAGTCACCAAATTTTTACCTAACATTGACTAGCCTAATTCTTTGTCCCTATGGCCGGCCATGTTGCACTTTAAGGGTCTATTTGCCCTTTAAAGACCTTAGACTTTGGCTCTCTAGCTATTTGACACTCTTAGCTAACAAAATAGGACTTTTACACTTTATACGATTTAGTCATTTCTCGCAATTAAGCATGCAATCGCTAAAATTAATTCACCAAAATTTTCATACTCTCATATAATCATGCCACAACACATAAAATAATATTAAAACTAATTTATTCGACCTCATATTAGTGGTCCCGAAATCACTATTTTGACTAACCCCAAAATTGGGCTGTTACAATGAGTGGTATTGAGATTGCATATTACATTCAATATCTTGACACTATTTGGGAATATGGAATTATGAGGTGGTGAAAATATTTCAAATTCAAATAAGATAATATTAACTCAGAATATGAGATTATGAGGTAAAATGTTACATAAAATGAGCCAAATGCATCCTTGAGATGTATGGTTCACAAAATGTAAAGGAAAATGAAAGTCTAATTTTTTTTTAGAAATATTATTGGATATGTAGACTACTGTAATGCCCCCTTACCCGAGACCATCGCTGGATTCGAGCATGAGACATTACTAAACTTATTTTAGCATTTAAACAAGTTCAAACAATTCTCGTAATAAACTGTCCATCTGCATCACAGTCGCTAAAAAAATTATATCTCGAGTTACGAAACTCTAAATCTAATTCTATAAATTTTTCCTGAAACTAGACTCATATACCTACTTACTAATTGTTTTCTAGAATTTTTGGTCAGGCCAATTAGTACAGTTTATTAGTTAAAGTTTTCCCTGTTTCAGTGTTCGACTGCTCTTACCTCTGTTCACTACGAACCATTTTTCTCTCCGTACAGAATTCAGATGACTATGCCGCTTGTTTCTCTTAAAAATAGACTCAATAAGGAATCTATAAATATAAAGTATGAGTCCTAATTATTTTTGTACAATCTTTAGTGAATTTCTAAAGTCAGAACAGGGGATTCAGAAATCGCTCTGACCCTGTTCCATCTAAACCCAAATATCTCATGAAATACAACTGATTTACATTTTTTGTTTCTTCCATATGAAAATAGACTTAATAAGCTTCAATTTCATATTTTACTCATCATCTAATTCTGTCTCTAATATTTTTAGTGATTTTTCAAACTCACGTTATTGTTGCCGTATGATACTATTTTATAGCAAATTTCACCTTATTATGAATTTCCATGGATTAAATAGCACAACAAGCATACATAACACCAAATATGATTTTTTTTGATTAGCCATTCCAATGGCTAATCTTTACCAAGCATTTCCTTATCATTCAATAGCCATATCATAAGATTATATACACAAAATAATTATAGTGCTATACATGCCATATTTCAAAGTATACAAGCCACTATACCAAAATGGTCCTCGTATAGTGTGAACGAGCCTCCGACTGTTCCCGACTTCCAAGATGGCTTGTCAAAACTACAAAGAATGGAAAGGAGGGAGTAAGCATAAATGCTTAATAAGTTCACATGCAAATAGCAAGTAACATAATCATGCAATCCAACATAAAACATCATTTGCATAAACCACACCAAGACATTCATGTTACATTTGCATTTAATATATTACTACGATTTCATCATACCAAGTTCTTAACCCGAGGGTCTAAGCACATACCTGTCAAATTTTCTCATTCACCACACTTACCAACATGTTACCTTCGTTTTAGGCATTCTCCTTATTCACTTAAGATTCACCCGTTGAACACATCAGAATATAATTCGAATACACGGATTTCATGCACATAAGTGCCATACCCGCAGCTAGACAAACTTAATAGCCTGCGGAAATTATGTAGCCAAGCTACCATGTAACTCACCCATAAGTGAACTCGGACTCAACTCAACGAGCTCGGGCGTTCGCATCCATAAGTGAACTCGGACTCAACTCAATGAGCTCAGATGCCTAGTTACATCTCACGAACTCGAACTCAACTCAACGAGTTCAGAACTCAAATATCCTAGTGACATGTCACTTGTATTCTAATCTATTCCCAAGGTTCAAACGGGCTTTTTCCTCGATCACACATCTTTGCCGTCTTCCACGGAAATCGAAACTGATACTCGGTAGCAATTCCTATTTAACAAGTAGCACACATAATTTGCATATTACTCAATAATAACCAAAAAGTATAATATTTCATGATATTAATCATCATATCATATAAACATCATTAAATTACTTAAAATAACAATTATGTTACCACATTTACACATGAACTTATCTCGATACCAAAATGTTAGAAATCGAGCCTATTTCTTGGAAACTTTATTTTTCCCTCAATCACGACTCGAATCTTGTTTCCCTTGATCTAAAATAACACATTTAGCTGATTTAATACTCACATTTATCAAAATAGTCCTTAACTCTAACTTTGGAAAAATTATGATTTTGCCCCTAAACTTTTGCATATTTCCACTTTTGCCCCAAAGTTCGGAAATTAATTTTTTTTCCAAAATTCTTATGTTTTATGACATGCTTATAATTTTCCCCTTCTATGGAAACATCAAATTCTCACTCTAACATGTAGTTATGAACATTAGGTATTTTTACCAATTATGTTATTTTACTTGTTTTCACGTAAAATCGCTTAGAAAAGGTTGTTTAACACAATTTCAAGCTTCATATTCTACCATAAAACATCAAAATAAACACATTTCACCTATGGATATTTTTCCAAATATAAACCCTAGGTTAAATTATTGCTAGAATACGCTAAATCAAGTTACCGGGACTCAAAAAATGTAAAGAACATTAAAAACGGGGCTTGGAATCACTTACTATGGAGCTTGGAAGCTTGAAACAAACCCTAGCTATGGAGAACCCTTGAAATTTCGTCCTAATGAAGAAGATGGACATATTTTGCCATCTTTTTTCTTTTTTTAATCTTTTAATTACCAAATGACTAAAATACCCTTCATTAAAAACTTTGGTTATTTCTACCTATGTATGTCCATTTTTGTCCATGAAAACCTAATGGTATAATTACCATTTAAGGACCTCTACTTCAATTATGCTCTTCAATTAAATCCTTTAACATCTAAAACTCATATTTATCAACTTTTGTAATTAAGTCCTAATAGGCAAATTAGACATGCAATTCATGAAATTTTTTATCGATATTCTAACACATGCATCTAATCACTCAATAAATTATAAAAATTAATCGAAATAAATTTTCTACTTCAAAATTGTGGTTTCAAAACCACTATTCCGTTTAGGCCCTAATTCAGGATATCACAACTACCCTAATTTTTGAGGAAAATTTTGCAATTTGATTGATGAAATGTATCTAGGAGATGAGGTTGGGCAGGTTAAGAAAGCAAACAAAAAATGGAATTGGAATCTAATCTGGTGAGTGAAAAATATCAACCGCTTGATTTGTTTGTTAGATAGCCTTTGTTTCAAAATGGGATGGAGGTAATGGTAAGACTTAGTCGTTTTTAGAAGAAAAGGTTGACTCGTAAATCTATTGAATCAATTGTTTGTATTTTTTTAATAATATATTCAACTGAACCCTTTAAATTGATGAAATTAAGAATTGATAATTTCACCATTTTAAAAATATTGCAAAAGAATCCCGGGAAGAGAGTTTACTTTCTATAACACCGTTGGTTAGAAAGGAAGAAAATGCAATCTATAAATAGATTTAGGTTGCTTGATACAACATTTGAGCCTGAAAAACATGACATAAATGTTATTTTGATGAGCAAGGTGTGGGTAGTGTAATAGGGTATTTTTTTAGGTAAATTATATCAGAGCTCAAACAATTATGAACTCATTTTTTTTATCTAACTATTTTTTTTTTATAATTGGTCACGTGGAGCTGTGTAAAACACTAATATTCCACCTAAGCAAAATGAAAAATACACCTATTTTCCATGTTTTACAATAAATTTAAATTATATAAATGTTAGAAATCTAAATGTTGGGGATCGACCTGTATCAACAACGAGATAGTAAAACTGGAGAAGAATGAACATAAATATTTTATGTGGAAAACCCTTAAAGAGGGAAAAATCACGAGCAAAAAAGGTATCGATTTTTCATTAAATGAGTAAACAAACGAGAGTACATTACCCAAACCCCGAATAAAAACCCTAACTCGAGAACAAAATTCTCTTCATAGTTATCACAAAAACTCTCACCAAAACTCATATGCGACTATATCTTGTCGCTCTCAAGAAAAGCCCTTGCTGATTGGCATGTCTAAACAGGGATACAATGACCCCTTTAAATATGTTAAGATTAGAGTTCTAATCATAATAAAATATCCTTAGAATTATCAAAATCTAACTGGGAGAAGCAGTCCTTGAAGTTTAAAATGCGGTTGCATAACTTGGAGAAATTATCGTGACGTCCCATGCATGCTCGTCACGATGTCGTCATCATATTTGTTTGGGGTTTCGTCGCATCGTCATGACGTTACTTGTCTTCATGTTTTGACATTGCCTCTATTTTGCCTCTTCTTCGATGAATCATCGAACATCTTCCTAAGTGCCTACAAAATGTCTGATAAATGCAAAGCACACCTCACAAATCTCCACATTGACTCGTATTTATCACGGCTCCTTTTCCATGCCCCATTACGGGCCAAACTCAAATTTTACAGAATGCCAACCAAGTCTAAATTGTGCTCAAACTTAGAAACTAAAAGACTCATAGTTTCCAAATCAAAGTTGTATAATGCAACAAGGGCCAGTAATACCCGAATATGAGAGAAAGCATCAACTTTCTCTACTTGACTGTAACCCTCTGTGACCAATCTTGCCTCAAACACTCTGCGAACCATTCAAGTCCTAAAGACCAAAAGGGGATGAGATTCTTCTCTAAATCAAACACATGCCATTATCTGACACGACTCCACCTTCAACCGGATTATGTTTAGAGCAACGAATCATCACCCTTGTGCTCAACCACATTAGCTACCTCCATAATTATCCAAAACTGCCAAAAACTAAAATTTTTGATCTGTCGAACTTCTCGATATCCAAAATCATTGTTGTGTCATTGAATGAGTCGATCTGCAGAAGCTGAACCTTGGTTCTAATACCAGTTTGTGGGGATCAAACTGTATCAGCAACAAGATAGTAAAAGTGGAGAAGAACGAACACAAATATTTTACGTTGAAAACCCTCAAAGAGCTCAAAGAGGGAAAAACCATGGGCAAAAGAGGTATCGACTTTACACTAAATGAGTAAACAAACGAGAATACAATATGGAGAAAATAAACCTAAATGTACTAAACATACATTACCCAAACCCCAAATAAAAAATCTAACTAAAGAACAAAATTCTCTTTGTAGTTATCACGAAAACTCTCACCAAAACTTATATGCGATTGCATCTTGTCGCTCTCAAGAAAAGCCTTTGTTGATTGGCATGTCTAAAAAATCAAACTGGGAGAAGCAGTCCTTCTTGAAGTCTAAAACGCGACTGCATAATTTGGAGAAATCATTGTGACGTCATGATATCCCATGCACTCTTGTCACGACGTTGCTGCCATGTTCATTTGGGGTTTTCTCGCGATGTCGCCTCTGTTTTACCTCTTCTTTGAAGAATTGTTGACTGTCTTCCTAAGTACCTGCAAAACATTTGGTAAATACGAGGCACACTCCGCACTAAAAGCCTAAATAGTATACCATTTTTTTTATTTTTTGTTACCCTAAAAGATAATATAAAACCATAGTGTTATTGTAGGCAAAGACATTAAGCAAAGGAGAGAAGAAAAAAAGAGAAGGTAATGCTTCTTAGATTTAAGGTTTGTCTATACACAAACAAAAGGTTACCCATTATTTCATTCTCTAAAAAATAAAACAGATTTTACACTCTTTTTCGTATGGAGGAAGCTCTACCCCCAAAAATAGTTCTGATTCAAAAAAACCTGTTTCTTTGTCAAACATTTTTTTTACATATAACTACATACAAACAAACTTTCGACACAAAGCTTCCCCCCAAAATTTCAAACCTCGATATTTTAGGGTTTTGCACAGAAAAATTTCCAAAAAAAAAAAAAAACTAACCATACTTAAATTTCACATACGAAATACCTACCTCTGTCTAGGGGTGAGTATTTGATCGAGTCGAGTCGAATCGAGTCAAAAAATTTCGAGTTAGTCGAGTTGACGAATCCTATTTTAGCAACTGAACTCAATTTGAATTTCTTTCGAATCGGATCGAATCGAGTCAAAAATTTTCGAGTTGAGACGAGTCGAGTTAACGAATCCTATTATTTACACTCAATGTCGCGTTTACATGAACCGATTATTTAACTAGTAAACGAAGTACAAAATTATTTAACTACATAAACAATATAATGGTTTTGCCTTTTAACTTAATGAATAAACATTTATCAAAACAACATAATTTTGCCTTTTAACTTAATGGTTTTGACTTTTAACTTTAGAAAATGAAAACATTTTTCAAAACGGCGTAGTTTTACTTTTTCTTATTCGGGATTTTCAGATAACTCGAATTATGTAATTCATATTCGAATTAAACCAAAAAACTTAATTTTTTATTCGAGTTGATCCAAATAATTTGATTAACTCAAATAACTCGAACTATTTAATTCAAAATTTGAAAAATTTATCGAGTTTTTTGAATCGAATCGGATTATGCTCACCTCTACCTCTGTCAATAATAGCTTCTAGACGTGCACTCTCTCTCAATTTTCTTTTTCCAAAAACCTTATTTTGTCTACTTTTTTCCTTGGCTCCAAAATATTCTCTGAAAATTAAAGCGACTGATACTCTCAATTTGTTTTTAGAAATATGTCCATGTGCAAAATAAATGGTTTCTAATGTGAAAATTAAAAATAATATGTATTTTCACTTAACTGCCGCATCAATCCTATTAACGAAAAAGTTCGAAAAAATAAAAATAAAAATTGAATGACGAATTTAAAAAATTTAATTAGTTGAATGATTAAAAAAAAAAAACGTGGGTGAACTGTATTGTAGTCATTTTTTCTTTAACTGAAAGATGATGTTTGGATAACGTAAGGTGAGGTGGGTTTGAAGTCTTTAAACGCATGAACTCTCTTTTAAGCACCAAACGGAAGGAAAAGCTCTCCAATGAAAGAAACGTTCACTGTTGTACCATTTGTTGGGTAAATAAAGTTTGTCTTTACAAAATTCTTTTTTCTTTTTTCAAATTTTAGATTTTTTAACTGAGAAATAAATAATTAAATACATATATTTTTGAGGAACTCATTACATAATAAATCTATAAAATTTATTTTTATGTTGTAATTAGATATATAAAATTAATATGAATTGATAAAATAAACATTACAAGAGAACTAAATGAAATCATTATTTAAAATAAATCTAATTTTGATAAAACTTCGACTCAATACCATTTCAATATAATATCTTTAATAATCATTTTCTATTTTCACATAACCATTATAATTGCATGTTAACATCAATTTGAACAACTCAAAGACACGTTTAACAACCAACATGTAAGTTCAATGAGTTTAATAAGTACACAAAGATTTTCTCACTCACCTCATTTCTTAATTATGGTACAAAGTTTTAATTTATGCCACTTACTTAAGAGAACTTAACCACGTCTCACTTTTAAATTCTTTAACATGGTTTAGGATATTTAAACACCTATTCACTTTAATTTTCACTTCCCGTTTTTTAAGAAATTATATCACTGAAATCTTTTCTCATTCCATTAGCTTTTACTTAAGCCATTTTATCTTTAATGTTGCCATCCATCGCATAAGCACTTTCAATCACTTTTGCTGCATGCCCCTTTTTCTGTATTACGATTACATTACTGTTTCAATAATTCTCTTTTACCACTATACTTAGGATGGTTTAATCCCAAGTTTGGATATCAATCTTTTGTTTAATCACTTTACATTAAAAAATGATTTCTTATTATTATAAAGTTATTGAGTTCAAGTATCCAATCTTTTTAAAACTAATTCATGTGATACATTTTATTATCACGATTGTAGTAGCCAATTTTGGCCCAGACAAATAAACAAAAATAATAATAATACCCAAATAACCAAATAAATGTCCATTTACAAAATCCACACCAGCCCAAAATTTAAAATCCAAAATAAACCCTAAAGCCCAAGTTAGCCCAATTACACAAAACATTTCAGCAACCCTAGCCCCTAGGTGCCTCTGCCGCCTCATGCCTTGGCCACCACGCCCCTGACCATCGCCTCTTCCACGCGTCGCATGACACCTGCAACAGAAGCAAATACAACATCAAAAAGGGCACACGAATGTCAGAGCAGTAAATACCAAAAAAAAAAAAGGAACAGAAACGAAAATGTTTTGATTTATGCTATAAGAACCATTGTGGATCTCTTTGTATTTTTTTTACGAATACTAAGCAATCAAAACGAACAAAAAAGGTTGATTTTACACACCTCGCTTTCATTTTCGTTATTTTCCTTCTTATTATCTTTTTATTTTATTAGAAACCGATTTTGAACAAAAAAATTAAAAAATAGAAAACTCACCTAAAATATCTCGCGGTCGAGGCGTCAGAGAGCCCTCCTCTTCGCCGAAATCGGGACCGGGGAGGAGCTGAGAGCCTTTCCCTACGGCTTTTGAGGATTTCGGCAGCCTGGCCTTTAGGGGTGCCCCAAACGGGGCTTAAAAAGCCCATTTTGGGGCGCAACTGGCCACCAAATATGGTGGTGGTGCGGTGGTCGGACGACTGCACAAAGAGGGGGTTTAAAACCCTAGCAGAGAAAAAAGAAAAGTTTTTTTAAATTTTCTTCAAAAGTGGACTACAAAATGAATTTAAAAAAAAAATTGGGCTTAAATATGCCGCATGAAATGGCACCGTTAGAATGGGGGGTTCTAGGTGCCGAAAGGGCACCGTTTTGGGATGCCCAGGCATGACCTGACCCGCTTCAAGGGGTTCGCGTGTTTCCGTTAAATGGGAAATTTCCCACATTGGTCCCTCCCTCTTTTCTGACCTTTGATTTAGTCCTGATTTGCGTTTTTTTTCTCTTTCAAATCTCGCCCAATTATTTTATTCCATTTCTGATTTGATCCTTGGCCTAGACAAGTGAAGCGCAGCGCATTTGGGGCTTGAGATAATGTCCCATTTTGTCTTCACAAATTTGAGAGCGTTTTGATTTAGTCCTTGGCAGCTTTCTGTCATTTATGATTTATACCCCTATTTTTACTTTGATTTTAATTTAATCATTGCCCTTTTATTTCACACTGTTTTACCATGTTTTATTATACGTTTATTTGTTATTTATTTAGATGTTATATTATATTTAGTTTTAAACTTTATATGTCATTCGTATATTTGTCTTTTGTTTTTTTTAAAACTGTTTCATATGTGTTTATTCTAAGTTTTTTCGCATATCAATTATTTTAATATATACATCTATTTGTTTATTTTATTTTCACTTTTTATTAGACTGTTTATTCCTTTTATATTCCATTATTTTGCATATTTATTTTAAATCCTTCACATGATGTTTAAACTGTTTTTTATTGATCTATTTTGAATACTTTATACTACTTTATCTTACATTAAGAACCTTATTCATATTAGTTATTATAAATTGCTACATTTTTACTCTAAAGTACCATTTTCTACTTTAAAATCGTTTCATGTACTATTTATTTAAAATTATTTCATTATCTTAAATTGTTGTTTTGCATTTTTCAAATTCTATTTATTTATTTTAAATATTCTATGTATTACTTATTTTAAGTTTTTTTGTATTATCCATTTTAAACTTTTTTGTGCATATGTTTATATTATTTGTTATAAAATTTATGTATATATGATTTTTTCTTAAAATTGTTTTATACATTATTGCTTTTAAAAAAAAAATTCATTTCTTACTTTATTTATTTCTAAACTTATTTGCTATATTTTTAAATAGTTCTTACTTTTTATTTATTTTGATTTGATTTATACCTTTCTAGATTGTTATATATGTTTTATTGTTCCTCCATTGCTAATGTTAGCATGTAAATAGTGTATGTTGAATCATTATTGTCATTGTATGTACCATAATATGTTCACTTGTATTTTCATATTATCGTCGTACATTTGCGTGATGTCATTCATGTATTATCGTCCACACTCATTATTATATTGTATTTTATATCATTGCTTTATGAATTACCCAATACATTTATCCAATAAATCGCTTTATTTTAACCTAAGCAAATAACATACGTCGTTCAAATGCCGTATTCGCTACTATTCAAAAACAAAAATTTCAAAATAAGGCAATGTTTCGCGTTTTGGAATATCAAAGAATTGTGCCCTAACTTATGAGGTTTCGGTTCTCTCGTTGATTCTAAATAGCTAAATATCCTTTTGATTTTTAAAATGCACGGAATTCCAATTAAAATTAAAGACGACCTTGTGCTCGGGAGTTTATAGTATTGTGTCCTAACTTATGGGATATGATAGTCCGATATCTCGAGATAAGGAAATCTTTAACAATCGTTTTAAGCTATTCAAGCATTTTAAAATCGATGTTAATAAAAAAGGACCGTATTTCAATCTATTCCCGATTTTCAACTTTCGACATTAAGACACTAACTAATCAATATGGCACCAATTTTGGGCATGACGAGGGTGCTAATCCTTCCTCGTATGTAACCAACTCCCGAACCCATTCTCTCGAGTTTCGTAGACCAAAAATACCGTTTTAGTAAAGTAAAATGTTTTATCAAGACAAAGGTGATCCGACCACACCTAATAAAGATCGGTGGCGACTCCTGTTTTAATTTTCACTTTCAAACAAAGTCGATTCCCGTTTTTCAAAAAAATGGTTTCGACAGCTTGGCGACTCCACTGGGGACCGTTTGAGAGTCGAGCCATAAAATTGATCAGTTTTTGTTCTTTGTCGAAATTTGAAAATCTGTTTTAAACTTACGGTCATTTCATTGCATCATTTCATTGTATTTCCTCTGTGTGATCTCTGTCTTTTTATATGATTGGCTTTTTGTTCGACTCTTTTAAGTATACTTTTGCGCATCATATTGCATTGTTGGTGAATTATACCCCTTTAAGTGGGAGTGAGAAACTAATCCTTCGTGAGGTCTTCACTTCCGTATAGGATAGTAGATCGCTTTCAGGATACATCCGTACCTGTGTCTTCGTGAGGTTTTCATCTCCGTATAGCCATAGGGAAATGTATTCCCCTGAATTGAACTCGGTCCGTATGAGACTATAATGGGTGAGGATCAAGGAATCTACCGGTTCAGGTTCCTTTACTCTAAAACCAAACTACATGTAATGAGCCCCAAGTGCCTACCCTAGGTAGAACCACTCCAAACCCTAGTGGTTACCTAATTAGGTGCTTAATTATTCCTTGTTTACTTTGAGTTCTATTCTTTGTATATAATACTGACTTGTTGTGTTTTGTTGTTATCGCATGGCATCTCATCATAAAAGGGTGTTGATTCACGTTCGGTTACTAGATAGGAGAGTTTAGCATAGAAAAAGATTTTCTTGATAGAGTGGGGGATAATGCAGCCGTCCGAGTGTGGTCCGAAAGAACACAGCAAGAGAAAGGTGATAGTTTGACCGAGGGATATGAGTCAGAGTTGTGGGATTTCACTCGCATCAGTACAATTCAGAATGACCTGCAAGAACTAAGAGAGATATGGAATAATTGGAACGACGAGATCAAGCAACTCTTTTACTATAACTACGGTGACTTACCCTATCTGCTCGATGTAAAGGTGGACAAACATTTGTTTCGACCCCTTGGTAGTTTTGGAACCCCATTTACAATTGCTTCACCTTCGGAGGAGTCAATTTAATACCTACTGTGGAGGAATACATGGCGTTACTTAATTGCTCGAAGATTCAAGCCGACAGGGCCTATTCCAGACCTGCTAACGTCCCCCCCTTTTTGAAGAAATTAATGAATATCACGGGAATGAGAGAGCAATGGTTTGCAGCCCGAATCAAGCAGAAAGGGAATAGTAAGTGTATTCCTTGGAGGAATTTGAGGGACTTGATCCTTGCACACCCGAATTTGAAGAAAAGGGTTGATGTTTTTGCCTTAAGCCTCTACGATTTGATCATCTTTCCTAAGGCGCTAGGACACATAGATGAAGCCATCTCAGATTTATTCGATCGACTTGATAAAGGTAACACACCCGTCCCGGCAATCCTAGCAGAAACTTTCAGATCATTGAATGCATGTCAGAGAGTAGGCGAAGGAAGATTTATTGGTTGTGCACAACTTCTATTAACTTCGTTCCATAGCCATTTTTGGAAGGTAGAGAAGGTCTCCTATCAGGTTTTCTCCAAGGACTATTCCCCATTAAGGGAATTAGTGGCCACATCAAGGTGAGACGACATCTCAGAAGAGAAATGGATAACTATTCTCTAGAATTTACGAACCGAAGATATTGAATGGAGGGCTCCGTGGTTGATCCCTGACGAGATCATATATCGGTGCAGCGATTTTGACTATGACCCTCTAGCTGGAATATGGGGAGCCGTTGGATACGCTCCACTACTGGTGTTAAGGCAGTATCGATCAACGCAGTTTGTATCGGCGACACAAGGGTTGGCTCAATGTGAGTTCCCTTATAAAGACAAAAATTATAAGAAGAAGGTTCATGAGATATCAGATACTTGGAACCAAACTCAATGAATGAAAGGATTCACCACAGGCCCAATGACGACCCCCGAGTATGAATGGTGGTGGGGTAGGAGAGTCAACGACAACATCCCTAGGCTGAATCAAGAAAACACTCAACCGATAGTGGAGCATTTAAGAGTCATCCCATCCGAGTTAGAAATCATTAAGCAAGACTTTGAGAAAAGGAACTCAGAGTTGGAGAAGAAGATAGAGCAGCTAGAAGAAGAGAAAATGAAGCTGGGATTAGATTTCGATATCCACAAACTGGAGGCCGAGAAGTTAAGGAAAGGAAAAAACAAGGCCGAGGAAGATTTGGATAGTCTTGAAAATCGATTACAAAAAGCTGCGTATGTCGATAAGAACTGTTGGTTTGGGTAAAACGTCGGAACAGTGGCACCAAAAGATTAAAGAGGAAAAAACTAGAGTGGACCATTGGGAGAAGAAGTGTCAAGATGTTCGAGTGCGGGAGGACGCTCTGAAAACGAGTTTGTTGGAAAGGCAAAGCGAAAAGGAGAAGTTATGAGCTCGGGTGGCCGAATTAGAAAGATCACTACATCAGCATCACAGCCGTAACTCCGTAATTGAGCTGAAGGCTAGTCTAAGTAGGATCGAGGAGTTGAAAAAGAGGGTAGAAGAACTCGAAATGGCACTGCGAGATAGCAAAATACGAGTAGAGCTTCTTGAGGCAAACAATGACCATTGCAGGGAACAGCTTCACCTACTCTCAAAACCATATCAGAGATAGAGATTATGTCATGGGTGAAGTCGTGGCTCAGGTTCGGGAGGTAGCCGATCATTTGCAAACCTTGGTAATTCAGGCTGATGTATTAAGCTTAAAGTATGAGTCAGAATCAGATCGAGGCCGAAACTTGGTTTGGCTTCTTAGGAAGGTTAAGGCTTTAGGTATTAGGGCCAAGTTGTATATGTAATCATCCGTTCTATGTAAAGAAATTTTTCTTCTAGTGAAGTTCTTCTAATGAAATTGAATTAGAATCAACGCCTCTTTTTGCATCCATTCATTTGCATTACATTTCATCACATGCATTAAATTTCACAAAAAGACCCTAATTAAACAAAGTTATTTCAGTTAATCTGGAATCCAACAAGAATCAACCAACCGAATATCGCTATAATACTCCTCGCAAAGCTAAAACAATGGTTCAAAGATTAGAAATATTAGAACAATTGCAAAGGGACATGCAAGAGAAATTACAAACGCAGATACAAGAGCAGTTAGCGAAAATCCAACAAGATATGAGGGAACAAATGCAAGAGTCCCAGAATAATATGATAAGCCAGTTGGCGTAGTTGCTGACTAAAGAACGCGAAAAGGGGAAGAGCACTATGGGAAATGATAATGAAGACCCTGTCTACCCTCCGGGCTCTGCTTTGATAAACACTCAGCCACAACCGGAGGTGCACCCACGAGGAGCACCTGTTACTATCACACCCCAGCAATACTAGGCCAGTGTCTCGGTACCGGTAAACTTTTCAATAGGCTCGGGCTCTAACCCGAGGGATAATCCAGCCAATCCCATTGTCCCTGACCTTCGTAACATGGCAGAAATAAAAAGGGCAAGAGTAGATCTACCGAAGCAACTTGAGGACCAGTGCAAATGGCTCGAAGAAAAATTCAAAGCAATGAAAACTGCTGATTACCATTGCGGGATCGACGCTAAGGATTTAAGCTTGGTCCCACATCTGGTGCTGCCACCAAAGTTTAAAACTCCAGATTTCAAAAAGTATAATGGGATTAGCTGCCCTGAAGCTCACATTACGATGTTCTGTTGAAGGATGACAGGATACGTTAACAATAATCAACTATTGATTCACTATTTCTAAGACAGTTTGATCGGGTCTGCGGCCAAGTGGTATAACCAGCTAAGCCGTGCCCAAATTGGTTCATGGAAGGACTTGGCTCAAGCTTTCATGAAACAATACGGTCACGTAGCGGACATAGCACCCGACAGAATTACTCTACAAAACATGGAAAAGAAGCCAAGTGAGAGCTTCAGACAGTATGCCCAACGATGGAGGGAGATGGCAATGCAAGTCCAACCACCCCTCTTGGAGAAGGAAACGACCATGCTCTTTATCAACACTCTAAAGGCCCCATTCATTAACCACATGTTAGGAAGCGCTACTAAAAGCTTCTCAGACATAGTAATGTCTGGGAAGATGATAGAAAATGCGGTAAAATGTGGGAAAATTGAAGAGGGGGAAAGTGCCAAGAGACCCGCTCCAAGAAGGAAAGAAAATGAAGTGAACAATGCGAGCTTATACAATAAGGGTTACTATAAGCCAGTTACCGTAAGCCAGCCGAGGGCGGTGACCACTGGCCATCAAGGCTCTACAAGGCAAGATTCCTACCCAAGGCCTAACACAGAAAGAGTTCAGTTCACGCTGATCCCAATGACGTATAGGGAGCTTTACCAGAATCTGTTCGATGCGCATGTGGTGTCCCCATTTTACCTAAAACTCATGCAACCTCCATTCTCTAAGTGGTATAATGCAAACGCGCAATACGAATACCATGTAAGAATCTCAGGATACACGATTGAGAATTGTATTGTTTTCAAGAAATTAGTTGAAAGGTTCATAAAGACGGGAATTGTAAAGTCCAATGATTCTATAGGACCTAATGTGGCAGGGAATCCGTTGCCCAATCATTCAGACAAAGCGGTAAACGCGATAATTAAAAATGGAGGGAAGAGAATCAAGATGGATATAGCAGAGGTAAGACTCCGTTGAGATGAGTTTGGAAGAAGATGATAGAAGAAGGTCTAATCACTTAATATTTAGGGGAGAAGCCCGAAGGAGCAAAGTACTACTGCGCATTTCACAATAAAGAGGGTCATGAGATCCAAGAGTGCAATAAATTCAGGATGTTGGTACAAGAACTGATGAAAAATAAGGAGATTAAATTCTTTGAGTATACGGAGGCCCCGAAGGGAGAAGATGTGTGCACGTCGGAGCAAGGACCAACCAACAAAGTCCATGGGGTCAGTCACCCAGTGGTAATTATATCCCGACCAAGAGTCAGTAAAGTCGGGTACCAATTGCGCCAAAAGTCATAATCCAGAAGCCCATTGCTTTCCCTTATAAAGATAGCAAGAGGGTACCTTGGAACTATGACTGCAAGGTGACAATCCTGGGAAGGGAGAACCCAGCTGGCACTTCGGAGAAAGGTCAAGACGAGGGTTTCCATACACGCAGTGGAAGGCGTTATACCCCGAACACAAAGGTTAAACCAGCTAAAGGAAAATCCGTGGTTGTTGAACAAGAAAGGGAAAAGACAATAAGACCTGAATCACCTGTCAATAAGCTTGTAACTGAAAAGGAGGCTAGGGAATTCTTAAAATTCCTGAAACACAGTGAGTACAGCGTTGTGGAATAGTTGCACAAACAGCCAGCTCGCATATCGGTACTAGCTTTACTCTTGAGCTTAGAGACGCACCGCAGTACATTGATAAAGGTGCTAAATGAAACATATGTTGCGGATGATATTTCTGTCAACAAGCTCGATCGCCTGGTCAATAACATCAGCGCTGATAATTTTATTTTCTTTAATGATGATGAGATACCACTTGTTACAAAGGCCCTGCATATCACCACTCGTTACAAATGACACACACTGCCAGGGGTACTAATTGATAATGTCCTGCCCTTGTCCACATTAAATAGGTTGCCAGTGGATAGTTCTCGCATGAAGACATGCCAAAACATAGTGAGAGCATTCGACGGTACTGAAAGAAAAGTGATGGGAAGAATCAAGATACCTCTCTTGATTGGCCCAAACACATATGTGGTAGACTTCTTAGTAATAGATATCAAGCCTTCGTACAATTGCCTGTTGAGGAGGCCGTGGATTCACTCGGCGGGAGCAGTGCCGTCATCACTGCACTAAAAGTTAAAGTTGGTAACTGAGGGTAGATTGGTAACAATAAACGCGGAGGAAGACATCATTGCATCCATTACCAGTGACGCACTGTACGTAGGTACGGACGATGAGGCGATAGAGTGTTCCTTTCGATCGTTAGAATTTGTCAATGCTACATTCATTGTCGAAGGGAATAAGATTCCAACGCCTAAAATATCCAAAACTACGAGGATGGGCCTGCGATTGACGGTTGGAAAAGGAGCCTTACCAGGGAGGGAACTTAGAAGATGCCTCCAAGGAAGGATCGAGGTACCAATGCTGAAAGAAAAACGAGACCGCTTTGGCTTAGGATTTAAGCCAGATGCGAAGCAAAAGAAGAAAGAGCTGGAGAAAAAGCAAGAAAGAAGAAGAGCGCGTCTACGTGGTGAGGAGGTCAAATGGGAACCAATAACCTTTCCTCATTTATCCTGAACATTTGTGTCTGGAGGAACTATCCACCCCAAACAGGAGATGACGATGAGAAAGGTAGCAGAAGAAAGGTTGGGAAGTTTGAGCATTAATGCCATATCTGAAGAAAGAACTGAAGAAGGGAATTTATCTGGAATTTACCCTTACATCCCGGGAAGTGTTTTGAATAATTGGACCGTAGAGGAGATCCCTGTAACTTTTAGAATTAACATAGAGTAATGTTCAAAACAAGCTTATTGCTCTAAGCCTAGGGGCAATAAGAATCCTTTTATGAAATAGGCATATATCCAAATATCATTATTTCAATAAAAAATGCATTTTTGCGTATCACCTTGAGCAAGTATTCTTTTATTCTTTCTACTTCATTCATAATCATACCACATAAATAAAATATTCTTAGATTCTTTTGTTCTTTGGATTTTTTCTTCATCCCTATAACAGGTCATCGGATATTAATAGTATGAGCAACGTTGCTACTGACTCAGAGCCTCCTTTTGAGCAAGATATGTGTACGGAAGATTCTCAGGATTTTGAAGATGACTGAAATTGTAACCTATCTCCTGATTTGCTAAGGATGGTAGAATAAGAGGAGAAACAAATCCTACCTCACAAAGAATCGGTGGAAATTGTGAGCTTAGGAGAAGGGAAAGAGGTGAAGATTGGAGCTTATATCGCTGAGGAGACAAAACACGACCTCATTGAGTTACTACAAAAATTTAAGGATGTCTTCGCATGGCCATATCAAGACATGCCCGGATTGAATACTGATATCATGGTGCATCGACTCCCCATAAAGGAAGAATGCAAGCCAGTTCAACAGAAACTCCGAAGGATGAGACCCGATGTTTTGTTGAAGATAAAAGAAGAGGTCAAGAAGTAATTTGACGCTAGTTTCTTACAAGTGGTCAAATACTCAGAATGGGTGGCCAATATAGTCCTAGTTCCTAATAAAGATGGGAAGGTACGAATGTGCGTGGACTATCGGGATTTGAACAAAGCCAGCCAAAGGACAACTTCCAGTTGCCTCACATTGATACATTAGTGGATAACACGACAGGTTACTCACTTTTCTCATTCATGGATGGTTTCTCGGGATACAACCAGATAAAAATACATCCGGAAGACATGAAAAAGACCACCTTCGTAATTATGTGGGGAATGTTTTGTTATAAAATGATGCCATTCGGACTAAAAAACACAGGAGCGGTATATCAAAGAGCCATGGTAACTTTATTCCATGATATGATGCGCAAGGAGATCGAAGTTTACGTCGACGACATGATTGCAAAATCCAGAACAGAAAATAAGCATGTGCAAGTCCTGAGGAAACTATTTTTAAGGTTAAGGAAGTTCCAACTAAAGCTCAATCCCGCAAAGTGTACATTCAGAGCCCGGTCAGGAAAACTGTTGGGATTCGTAGTTAGTGAAAAGGGAATTGAGATTGACCCAGATAAAGTCAGGGCCATACAAGAATTACCTCCACCACGTACTCAAAAAGAAATTTGGGGTTTCCTAGGGAGACTGAATTACATTACGCGATTCATCTCACAACTGACGGAGAAATGTGACCCAATATTCCGTCTCCTTAGGAAGCATAACCCAGGTGTTTGGGACGAGGAGTGCCAGAAAACTTTTGATAAGGTCAAATGTTATTTGTCTAATGCCCCAGTACTGATGCCACCTTATCTGAATAAACCACTGATACTGTACCTGGCAGTGTTCGAAAACTCCATGGGATGTGTGCTAGGCCAACATGACGAGTTAGGAAGAAAAGAAAAAACGATATACTATCTCAGCAAGGAATTCACTGAATATGAAATGAGATATTCATCGATCGATAAGTTGTGTTGTGATTTGATTTGGACAACTCGAAGACTGAGATAGTACATGTTATACCACACAACTTGGCTCATCTCAAAACTAGACCCTTTGAAGTACATGATGGAGTCAAATGCTTTGAACGGAAGGATAGCTCGTTGGCAAATTTTGCTTTCTGAGTTTGATATAGTCTACGTAAACCAAAAGGCTGTAAAAGGGAGTGCAATAGCAGATTTTCTGG
Organism: Gossypium anomalum; assembly: GCA_025698475.1. Taxonomy (NCBI): domain Eukaryota; kingdom Viridiplantae; phylum Streptophyta; class Magnoliopsida; order Malvales; family Malvaceae; genus Gossypium; species Gossypium anomalum. The sequence continues at coordinate 22,407,558 of CM046960.1, read as the reverse complement.
CCAGTAGAGCTCTAGAAGATTATGAGCAGTTGAGCTTTGATTTTCCGAATGAGGATCTAATGTATGTTGCGACCATGGAAGAAGACTCTCAAGAAGGTCGTCCTTAGAAGCTAAATTTTGATGAAGCGTCAAATGATTTGGGTAATAGAATCGGGGCGGTCTTGGTATCCCCAAACGGATATCATTATCCTTTCACCAGTAAATTGGATTTTGACTATACAAACAACATAGCGGAATACGAGGCATGTATCATGGGCATCCGTGCAGCCATAGAACGTAAGATTAAAGTGTTAGAGGTATACGGAGATTCTGCATTAGTAATCTATCAGCTTAAAGGTGAATGGGAGACAAGAGACCCCAAGTTGATCAATTACCGAAGGCTGATTCTTGAGTTAATCGAGGAATTTGATGATATCACTTTCCGCTATCTCCCATGAGATAAAAACCAGATAGCTGATGCGTTGCCAACCTTAGCTTCTATGACCAAAGTGAACAAGTAAGAGGATGTGAAGCCTATCCAAATGAGTATTTATGAGGCTCCGGCTCATTGCTACAACATCGACGAAGAAGAAGAAAAAGATAGTCACCCTTGGTATCAAGATATATTGCGATATGTGAGGAATCGTGAGTACCCAGACCCAGCAACTGAGAATGATAAAAGGACATCGAGAAGGCTGGCTAATGACTATGTCTTAGACGGAGAGATACTATATAAAAGAAGAAAAGACCAAGTGCTCCTAAGATGTGTAGACGCTGTCAAAGCTAAGCAAATCTTAGAAGAGGTCCATGAGGGTGTCTACGGAACACACACTAATGGTTTCACAATGGCTAGACAAATCATGATATTCGGATATTATTGGTCCACTATGGAAGAGGATTGCATCAACTATGCCAAGAAGTGCCATAAATGTCAAATTTATGGAGAAAAGATTCATGTACCTCCTTTACCTCTTCATGTCATGACTTCTCCATGGTCTTTTTCTATGTGAGGCATGAATGTCATTGGCCCAATCTCACCGAAGGCATCTAATAGACATCGATTCATCTTTGTGGTCATAGATTACTTCACCAAATGAGTGGAGGCTACCTCTTACGCCAACATCACAAAGTCGGCAGTTAGCAAGTTCCTAAAGAAAAAAATCATATGTCGATATGGGATGCCTGAGAGGATCATATCGGACAATGCACTAAACTTGAACAATAGCACAATAGCGGAGGTCTGTAGCCAATTTAAGATCAAACACCATAATTTGTCACCATATCGCCCAAAGATGAATGGTGCGGTGGAGGCGGCCAATAAGAATATAAAGAAGATTGTGGGAAAAATGACTGAGACTTACAAAGATTGGCACGAGAAATTACCATTCGCCCTCTACGCCTACCGGACGTCAGTGAGAACCTCTACTGGGGCGACGCCTTTCTCTTTAGTTTATGAAATAGAGGCAGTTCTGCCTATTAAGGTCAAGATTCCCTCTCTACGCGTGCTGTAAGAACTAAAGTTAGATGAGACAGAATGGGTCCAGTCTCGATATGATCAGTTGAACTTAATTGAAGAAAAAAGACTAAGGGCTATCGTCATGGTCAAATGTACCAAAAAAGAATGATGCGGGCTTATAATAAGAAGGTTCGCCCTAGAGAATTCCATAAAGGAGACCTTGTTTTGAAAAAGATCCTCCCCATACAAAAGGACTTTAGAGGAAAATGGATGCCTAATTAGGAGGGACCTTATGTAGTGAAGAAGGTTTTCTCTGGAGGAGCTCTGATTTTGACCGAGATGGATGGCAAAAGCGAAAACCCGCAAAAGGGCGCTTTGAGACCAAAGGGGTTTTGAGTAGAAAACCCAAGAATGGGCAAATCAAGTTTTGATCGGAGTTGGGACATACGGTGGTCCAATTTTCTCTGAATTAACAAGAAGGAGGGATGCTACATCTTGGGGCATCAACAAAGTACTCTTGATCTTCTAAACGCATATCAAGTTCAAAGGGTCCTCAAGAAGTTTGGTGTAGAGAAACTCATGCTACGATATCTGGGGCACCTATTATTCTTGTATTATTTTATGTCTTAGCAAAATTTGCTATCTTGATTGCTTTATTTATTTTGAGCTTTGCTCTCAATAAAATTCTATCTTGTCTATTGCGATAATCCTTTTCAAGCGTTTTTCATTGAAATGATGATTAATGGACTAATGATATTTAAAAAAGAGTTCTGCATATTACTCTGAAATGCTTCTAAATGATACGAGGACCTGAAACGGGACATACTAGTTTGAATAACCCAAATACAAGGGTTGGAAACGTTGGGAAAGAATAGCCCAAATTGTGATTATTTCTTCGGGTCTTCTGCCAGAGATACCAGTCGAAGAAAAAGACAGAGTAATACGTCAATGATAAAACCTCGGTGAACGAGTAATATCAAATCAAGCATTAAAAAATGACATTTTGCATTCATGCAAACATCATTCATACACACCTAGTTAGGGGCATTTGATCATTTCGATCATAGCATCCTAATCATTTGGCATAAGCATAGGTTCTTAAAATCGATTCTACAGTTCATGCCCCTAGAGGATGGTGCAGCAACATCGGTGAATTTACAAATCTTGTCTCCCTGAAGGCGCAGTGGAACAGATCGAAGACGGCGAATCTTGTTTCCCTAAGAAGTAGTGGAGTAGATTGAAGCCACAAGACCTACGCCCCTGAAATTGCAATGGAGCAAATTTTAAGCCACAAACCTTATCCCCCTAAAGTTGCAGTGGGGGCAGGTTAAAGTATAAGTCTCATCTCCCTAAAGTTGCAGTGGAATGGACTGAAGATAGCAAATCTCATTTCCTTGAAGCTGTAGTGGAACAGATTGAAGCTACCAGCACCAAATCTTATCTCTCTGAAGTTGCAGTAGAGAAGATTAAAGCTATAAATCCTATACCTCTGAAGTTGCAATAGGTCGAATCAAGTTACCATGGCGAATATCATCTCCCTGAAGTTACAATGGAGTAGATTGAAGTCGTAAACCTCATCTCCCTGAAGAGGCAGTGGAGCAGGTTGAAATTACCAAGTCTTATCCCTTTGAAGTTCCAGCGGAGTAGATCGAAGCTACAAGCCTCTTCTTCCTGAAATTACATTGGAGCAAATCGTAGCACTAATTTCTATACCCCTGAAGATGCAGTGGAATTAAATGAGGCTACTCGAAGAATAGAAGTGCCAAAGAAGTCAAGATTCGACAAGACTAGGCAAAATTGGCTCCTTTAAGGTCTTTGCTCCATTCTCGTTACACGACAACGAGCAAAGAGGAGCAGCTGTAGTAGCCAATTTTGGCCCAAACAAATAAACAAAAATAATAATAAAACCCAAATAACCAAATAAATGTCCATTTACAAAACCCACACCAGCCCAAAATTTAAAATCCAAAATAAACCCAATAACCTAAAACCCTAAAGCCCAAGTCAGCCCAATTACACAAAACATTTCAGCAACCCTAGCCCCTAGGTGCCTCTGCCGCCGCATGCCTTGGCCACCACGCCCCTGACCATCGCCTCTTCCACGCGTAGCATGACACCTGCAACAGAAGCAAATACAACAGCAAAAAGGGCACGTGAATGACAGAGCAGTAAATAGCAAAAAAAACAAAAAAACAGAAACGAAAGGGTTTTGATTTCGGCTATAAGAACCATTGTGGATCTCTTTGTATTTTTTTTACGAATACTAAGCAATCAAAACGAACAAAAAAGGTTGATTTTACACACCTTGCTTTCATTTCCGTTATTTTCCTTTTTATTATCTTTTTATTTTATTAGAAACCGATTTTGAACAAAAAAATTAAAAAATAGAAAACTCACCTGAGATCTCTCGCGGTCGAGGCGTCGGAGGGCCTCCTCTTCGCTAAAATCGGGCCCGAGGAGGAGCCGAGAGCCTTTCCATACGGCTTTTGAGGATTTCGGCAGCCTGGCCTTTAGGGGTGCCCCAAACGGGGCTTAAAAAGCCCATTTTGGCGCGCCGCCAGCCACTAGATACGGTGGTGGTGCGGTGGTCGGACGACTGCACAAAGAGGGGGTTTAAAACCCTAGCAGAGAAAAAAGAAAAGTTTTTTAAAATTTTCTTCAAAAGTGGACTGCAAAATGAATTTTTTTAAAAAAAATTGGCCTTAAATATGCCGCATGAAACGTCACCGTTTGGATGGGGGTTCTAGGTCCGAAATGGCACCATTTTGGGATGCCCAAGCATGACCCGACCAGCTTCAGGGGATCCGCGTGTTTCCCTTAAATGGGAAATTGCCCACTTTGATCCCTCCCCCTTTCTGACCTTTGATTTAGTCTTGATTTGCGTTTTTTTCTCTTTCAAATCTCGCCCAATTATTTTATTCCATTTCTGATTTGATCCCTGGCCTGGACAAGTGAAGCGCAGCGCATTTGGGGCTTAGGATAATGTCCCATTTCGCCCTCACAAATTTAAGTGCGTTTTGATTTAGTCCTTGGCAACTTTCTATCATTTATGATTTATACCCCTATTTTTACTTTGATTTTAATTTAATCATTGCCCATTTATTTCACACTGTTTTACTACGTTTTGTTATATGTTTATTTGCTATTTATTTAGATGTTATATTATATTTAGTTTTAAACTTTATATGTCATTCGTATATTTGTCTTTTGTTTTTTTAAAACTGTTTCATACGTGTTTATTCTAAGTTTTTTACATATCAATTATTTTAATATATAAATATATTTGTTTATTTTATTTTCACTTTTTATTAGACTGTTTATTCCTTTTATATTCCATTATTTTGCATATTTATTTTAAATCTTTCACATGATGTTTAAACTATTTTTTATTGATCTATTTTGAATACTTTATACTACCTTATCTTACATTAAGAACCTTATTCATATTAGTTATTATAAATTGCTACATTTTTACTCTAAAGTACCATTTTCTACTTTAAAATCGTTTCATATACTATTTATTTAAAATTATTTCATTATCTTAAATTGTTTTTTTTTTTTTGCATTTTTCAAATTCTATTTATTTATTTTAAATATTCTATGTATTACTTATTTTAAGTTTTTTTGTATTATCCATTTTAAACTTTTATGTGCATATGTTTATATTATTTGTTATAAAATTTATGTATATATGATTTTTTCTTAAAATTGTTTTATACATTATTGCTTTTAGAAAAAAAAATTCATTTCTTACTTTATTTATTTCTAAACTTATTTGCTATCTTTTTAAATAGTTCTTACGTTTTATTTATTTTGATTTGATTTATACCTTTCTAGATTGTTATATATGTTTTATTGTTCCTCCATTGCTAATGTTAGCATGTAAATAGTGTATGTTGAATCATTATTGTCATTGTATGTACCATAATATGTTCACTTGTATTTTCACATTATCATCGTACATTTGCGTGATGTCATTCATGTATTATCGTCCACACTCATTATTATATTGTATTTCATACCATTGCTTTATGAATTAAACCCCAATATATTTATCCAATAAATAGCTTTATTTTAACCTAAGCAAATAACATACGTCGTTCAAATGCCGTATTCGCTACTATTCAAAAACAAAAATTTCAAAATAAGGCAATGTTTCGCGTTTTGGAACATTGAAGAATTGTGCCCTAACTTACGAGGTTTCGGTTCTCTCGTTGATTCTAAATAGCTAAATATCCTTTTGACTTTTAAAATGCACGAAATTCTAATTAAAATTAAAGACGACCTTGTGCTCGGGAGTTCATAGTATTGTGTCCTAACTTACGGGATATGATACTCCGATATCTCGAGATAAGGAAATCTTTAACAATCGTTTTGAGCTAATTCAAGCATTTTAAAATCGATGTTAATAAAAAAGGACCGTATTTCAATCCATTCCCGATTTTTAACTTTCGACATTAAGACACTAACTAATCAATATGGCACCAATTTTGGGCGTGACGAGGGTGCTAATCCTGCCTCGCACATATCCGACTCCCGAACCTGTTCTCTTGAGTTTCGTAGACCAAAAACACTGTTTTAGTAAACTAAAATGTTTTATCAAGACAAAGGTGATCCGATCACACCTAATAAAGATCGGTGGCGACTCTCGTTTTAATTTTCACTTTCAAACAAAGTCGATTCCCGTTTTTCAAAAAAATAGTTTCGACAACGATCTTATGCACATAGTTCTTAGTAAACACTAATAAAATATGAATCGAATATTCTAGATTCTAATCAAACACCCTACACATATTTTATTAAGAGTGCATCCATCCATCACACCAAGTATACACACACATATATATATAGGGCCTCAACAGGTTGTATCAAAGTGCTAATCCTTAAGGTAATATATAATATAGTATTGTATATCTCATACTCAATGAGCTAATTACCACATTTAAATTTGCATCTTATACAACACATTTTCCATTTTTAATGATTCAATTTCCACTTTTACCATTTCTTTGTTTCGTTGTATCACATTACTATATTTTTCTCATTTATAGCTATTAATCACATTTTATTATTTAACGACACTTTTTCCATTATACCATGGCACTAAAATTGTCATGACACTTTATTAGCTAATTTTTATGCAATTGAAGGGAAGGCTTATCATTTTTTTACTAATTATGGCAACATTTCAAGCCATGGTTTTTCATATATTAATACACATAATCACTTCAACTATTTATTTCACTAATTATTCAAACTTATAATTATATTATTTAAAGGGAAAGTAAGAAAATCCATGGGTACTTACCTTTTGGATGAACTAAAAATTCAATATAAAGTTATCCAACACTTAAATCCTTTTTCCCTTAACTTGGAAGCCTTCTTTACATCATTTCCTCTTCTCCCAACTTAAAAAATATGAAAAAAAATGTTAATATATAAGCTCAAGTAGCTTTATCATACCAAAGATCACAAATAATTAAGGTGTAGATAGTGGAAACATAGTTTCTTACTTTGATTGAATTTTTTTTTTTATCTTCTATTTTCTCTCACTAAACCCAAGAGACCCTAGGCTTAAATGGAGAAGATGATGGTAGGAATCGATAAGTGCATAAATTCCAATTTATTAGTGTTAAGTATGGCTCCTATTTCGACCAAATTTGAGAAATAATCTTCTAGTTAATCTCTATTTATTTGTTTCAATCAAATTCTAATTAGTCTAGATTATTTTATTATTATTTGACCTATGAATTTAACCTATAAGAAGGCTATTTTATAACCTTAAAAAATAACACCCATTAGAGGTTAGAACTCATAACACTCTTAGAGAATTTTGTGTTTACGTTTTGAGGGTTCTTTGTTTCAGATTTTCGAGGTTTAGTTTTTATCTCCATCTTTTGTTCTCCTCGTTTTTTTGCCATTATAGTAAAATTATCTTTGCCCGTGCTTTTTTTTATCCTATTTGGAGGGGTTTTTACACGTTAAATTTGTGTATTCAATTTCATAATTTCTTCAATTATTTTTACTTGTTCATTGCTTAATCGGTTGATCCCCAACAAGTGGTATAAGAGCTAATTCAATTTTCATAGATCAGCTCGTTCAGAGATGGCAGCAACAAGGTTCAAAATTGAGAAGTTTGATGGTGACATAAATTTCAATCTGTGACAAGTTCAGATTATGGCAATTCTAATTCAAACCGGCCTGAAAAAGGTTGTTACTGGGAAAAAACCTGAGAATCTAAATTAAATAAAATGGGAAGAGCTTGATGAAAAAGCCTTTTCTACAATCCAATTGTGCCTCGCGACTATGGTATTGCAGGAGGTATTGATAGAGAAGACCTCATCCGCCTTGTGGGAAAGGTTAGAAACTCTTTATGCAACTAAATCTCTGGCTAATCATTTAGTGTTGAAACAACGTCTATTTAGATTTCGCATGAACGAAGGTGAGTTTCTTAGAGATCATATCAGTCAATTCATAACTCTTTTAAATGATTTAAAGAACGTTTAGGTTCAGATTGATGATAAAGATCAGGCTATGCTATTATTGTGCTCTTTATCCCCTTCATACAAGTCTTTCAGAGAGACCCTATGTAATACCCCTAACCCGTATCCGTCGCTGGAATAAGGTTACGGAGCATTATCGTAAAATCAAAACATCAAACATTCATTTCTAACATTTCATTATGCATATTAAAGTCCATTCAATCACATGCATATCGTCCCTTATTTGGGCCCTCAATGCCTCAAAAACACTTTAGAAACCATTTGGGACAAAATCGGAAACATTTAAAACTTCATGGAAAAAGATGGAAAAATTTTCATACTGCAGGGGTCACACAGCCGTGTGACTCACACGGCTGAGACACATGCTCGTGTCTCAGGCCGTGTAACATTTGAAATAGGGACACACGACTGTGTCCGGCCCGTGTCCGTGTCCGTGCCCGTGTAACCCTCTAACTTACGGGGTTTTGATTTTCTTGTTGAACCTAAATGACCGAATATCCTTTTAAAATTAAAATACATGAGATTTAAATAAAAAATAAAAGGCAAGCTTATTCTCAAGGATTTGAGGTGTGGTGTCTTAACTTACAAGATGTGACATTTTGTTACCTCGAGATGATAGGGTCTTTTAACATACGTTTCGATTTACTTAAGCAATTTTTAAGTAAAAATAACATTAATACAAAGAGAGATCGTATTTTAAACTCTTTTCAAGTTTTCAACTTTCAACACTAAGACATCAATTAATCAACTAGGTACCAATTTTGGGCGTTATGAGGGTGCTAATCCTTCCTTGTGTGTAACCGACTCCCGAACCTATTTTTTGGATTTTGTAGACCGAAAAACATTGTTTTAATAAATCAAACTTCTTATCAAAATAATCAAATTACGAGGTGACTTGATCACACTTCTTAAAAGTGATTGGTGGCGACTCCCACTTTCGTTTTTTAAATAAAAGTCGACTTAAAAAAATAAAGTTTCGATAGGTGTTCCTTTCATATTGTGCCACAAAGGCATTTTTTTCATATTGCACCACAAAGGCGTTCCTTTCATATTATGTCACAATGGCATTCCTTTCGTATTATGCCACAAAGGCATTCCTTTTATATTACGCCACAAAGGCATTCCTTTGCTGACTTGTAACACCCCTAACCCGTCTCCATCATTGAATTAGGGTTACGGAGCATTATCGTACAAATTAGAACATTTATCTTCAAAAGATAAATAATTTTACATCATAAAAACATTAATTAACAATTTAATATAATCATGGAGAACATACACATTCAAGCCTTAAACTGAGCCTTCGGAGCCCTAAAAATAACTCGGGAACAATTAAGGATCATTTTGAAACAAAATAGAAAAATTTTGGAAAACATGAAAATTTGGGAAAAAATGGGTCACACGCCCGTGTGACATAGCCAAGACTGTGTGGACATTCGAAGTAAGGACACACAGCCATGTCCCAGCCCATGTGGGTATTCAAATTAGGGTAACACGGTCGTGATGCGAGTCGTGTGCCAAACCATGTGGGTATTTGATATTGGCCGTGTTGTAGGCCATATGCCAGACCGTGCCACAAACTGTTTTGAGACACACGGTCGTATCGTAGACCATTTCTCAGACCATGTGAAACCTATACCAAAAACATTAATGACACACAGCCGTGCGAGGTGACCGTATGTGGCACACGGCGTGTGACAGCCCATGTTTTAAGCCGTGTGCTCAAATTTCAGCCCCTAGAACAAGCCATCATAAAACCATTCCTTGTCCACCAAGCCAGACCATTTACACATGCATTCCTATAATCAAAACACTCTCCAACCACACTCAAAACATACCAAATTAATCAATCTATAAAATCTAACTAATGTGTCATTCAAATGCACGACAATTCACACCAATTCATTTCATTCAAGATCACATTATACCCTAAACATACATCACCACATCCACACATCATTTAACCATTTTAACCACATATAAACATGTCTCAAGCCATATATTTACAAAGCACTTAAAAGTGACCAAAAGGCACATTTACACATTGTGTAATTTGGTTATTTTTTATAGTTTTGCTTTTATTTGTGACCCTTTCACCTAAAAAACTAAAAAAATTATTAGCTAAATTTGATTGAAAATATAAAAAAATTAAAAACACTAAAAAATCCAAGATAAAAATTTTCATCTTTTTTTCATTCTTTTAAAATTAATCCTCAATGTCACAAAGAAAAGCAAAACTACAAGAGAGAAAGAGAGATAGACCAAATTAACAACATGTAAATGTTGAGGGTTAATGTTCTTTAGAATCAAGACTAAATTGACATAATTTATAAATGTTGAGAGCTAAATTTGCTGTTATGCCAATTTTAAAAGTTATCACCATTAGCCTGTTGGTGACCAAAATAGATAAAATTGAAATAGTTGGGTGACTATTTTGTAACTTTTCATAGTTAGGTAACTAAAAAAGAAATTTACTAATAGTTGGGTGACTAATAATACAATTTACCCAAAAAAACTAACACATCTTTTATCTTTTAATATGAAGTGTATTGTTTTGATTAAAAAATAAAAAAATAAATTATATATAACATATAAATAATTCAAATTTTCAAAAAAAATTTAAATTAGAAAATTCTAAAATATATAAATGTAAATTTTAAAAAGTCAAAATAATACATAAAAAATTATGAAAAATGAAAAAAAAAAGTTAAAATTTAGAATACTACAAAAAAACCTCAACATTTTAAAAGTTAAATATTCTAAAAATTCAAAACGAAAGATCAAATATTCAAAGAAAAAAATTGAAAAATCTTGTTAGAAATAATATAAATTATAGAAATTAAAAAAGTTTATCTGGGACGAAAAAAATTCAAAATATTAAAAATTCAAATAAAAATTTGACCAACATTAGTCAATGATTTTCAAATGGTCAATCAACTCGGATCGAAATCAATGGTATTTATATTTTAAAATATTTACCTTTTTAGATTTTTTTAAATTTTCTTTTTGATTTTTTTAAATTTGTATATTTTTTAATTTCAATAAACATGAAAACTAGGTTTTATGGTGTAATTTGTTGGAGGTACTGCGGCGTACATTTTGATAGGCGTAACATGTCAATTAATTTTTTTTAACATTATTATAAAAATTGTATTGAACTGTAACGAAATGATAGTTTAGTATATCAAAGTGAGACAAACAAAAAATTTAGGTACTAAAGTATAAGAAAAGGGGTATAGTCCATGTGACAAAGTAAGCATTAAGCCTTTTATATTTTTTCTTATTTTCTTTTCCATTTTTTAGAATTAAGACTAAATTGATCAAATGTGTAAACATTGAAAGCTAAACCTTTTGAAATTGGTTTAAATGTTGAGAGTTGTGTTATTATACTAATTAAATAGAGAAGTAACCGAAATATTCAATGTTAATAACATGGTGTCAAAATTGAAAATTTTTAAAGATCGATAACTAAAACAGAAACAAGTTATATTTAAATGACCAACAGTGTAAAATTACCCTTAATGGAATAATCCTATTCAAACCATAAATCAATGGCTTGAAGGTCATTCCGATTTTACCTCCATTTCGACTTTTAATTCATTGAATTCAGCAATGCTGGAGCTAACCTAAGCAATGGCTCTAGTGTGCTCGGATGAAACTTCCTAGCAAAGAGGAAGCACATTGAGGTTGTATGACCATTATAAGTACAAGTAAATCCTTTCCTAACTTGATTCAACAATGCCATTGATACATCTTTTCTCACATATTGTTTGGGGTGTGGACCGCCTTTAGACCAATCAACCCAAGTAATACTCCTATTTGAGTTGACCTCCGGTGACATTATGTTGACAAGAGTTGGCACGTAATGTTCATCGACGTAACATGGAGGAATGCAATGGTTTCTAAAGATGGGATAGTACTTTTCATCGGATAATATCTCGACGGCAAGATTTCGATTAACCTCGAACCATTGCGACCCTTTTCGCCAATTGGCTAATGACACCGTTGGCCACATCCGCTTGTTGTAACGGCCACGGCCGGTTACCCTTGGATCATCAAAGGAACCGATGAAGCTATGCCTGGATTTGATAAGGTAGTTGTAAACTGTGGTGAAGTTGAATAGCGGGATGCATGCTTCCGAGAGTAGCACAAATCTTTGGTTGGCACAATCAAGCAACGCATTGGCTAACAGCCGCCTCTCCGCATCCACCATTGATGCAGTTCCCCAATGGACAGGCTGCAAAAGAGAGTTGAATTTACTTAAGAATATAGCACAAATCTGAATTATATATATACATTTATGTTCCTAACCTTGCTTGGTATCTTGCGCTTGTAGAACACTGAGGTTGTTGGTGGCTCGTCAATGAATTCAGGGGATGTATGGATGTAAATGGAATAAAGGCCTTCATGTCCCATGAAGAACTTTTCCCATAGAGGTGCTAAAGGCAGTGATCCCCGGCTTAAAAACATGAAGGCCACCTTTGGGGTTGGATTGCATGAGGTTTCGAGGATATGCGCGGCACGTCGCATCAGCTCTCGATCATCCGTCACCGAATGCGGTCGCGTGTCATCGTTGAGGACTGGCGGAGTTTTCGGTTCTGAAGAGTTGAAGGGTGGGTGGGGAGGGGATGAAAGGAAAGCAAAGTTACATAAAATGTAGGAATAGGGAGAGCTCGTCAATGGCGAAGAAAACCTGTTGAGTCGAGGGTAGCAAGAAGAAGAGCCTTCTGAGACTAGCAACTTTAACGTGAAAGACCCAAGAATAACCACAAAAGAAGCCATTGAAAAGAGAAACAATGAAGTTATGGTAATATGAAACTGCTTGACCATTTTAAAATGAAAATTAGGTTGATTTAAACTGATTTGGAGGAGAAAATATAGAGAAAAGGAGGGTGGGAAAGGTCAAGGTTTATAGCAATTTGTTGAAAATATAAGTGGAGCGTTACCAGGTAAAAATGGTAGATGAGCGCATGAAATGACCCACTGGTTCATGTTTACCCACACTCCACCCAAAACTGAGAACAGCCATGAATCCCATGTGTTAAGAAGCAAGAATTTAGTTTTCTTATTCCGGGTTTACCGATTCGGACGATCATCTTAATAATTAGGGTAAATTCCAAACTATGCACTTGATAATTATTAATTTTTTCGATTTAATTTTTAACTTTTTGAAATTAACAGTTAACCCATTTTTTTATTCGCCTAATAATAAATTTAGCCCCCTATATGTTTATACATTTTATTAATTTTGATCCTAAATCTAATTTTTTTTAATAAATTTAAGCCTCAATATCTACAAAATTTATCATTGTAGTCCTAATTATAAAAGAAATTATTTAAAATATGTTAAAAGTTAAATTTGTAACAAATGTTTTATCAGGAGGCGAATGATAATTAGAATACTACTAAGTACCCAAAATTCAGTCTGCACAAATTCAAGGTCAAATGCGAAGATGAATGTACAGTCCCAGTTTTTGCACTTTCTTGATAAATCGTACAAGGTCGTATCTTCCCTCAAAATTATACTGCGAATTAAGAAGTTAAACTGAAAATACATAGAATTCAAAGATAAAATAATCCATTTGAGATGTACTGCCAGGAGAACGTTCATAGCCATTCCAAAAGACATACGTGTCTATGACATTCAAGCCTCCATCTTTAGCTTTCTTAATAACTTCCTTCCACGTGAAGCTATATTTTGTTACGATAAACAACTCCATTTTTATTAGTTTATATTCATTTATTAAACTAAATAAATATTTTGAGGCTCATTTATTATATTAATCGAAATAAGCTTATTTAATAAATCATATAAAACTCATTTGTTATTCTATTAGTATATATGAATAATTATTTTATGGTTAATATTTTTTTATTTATAATATAATTACTAATATTTATATTTGACTATTTCTTATCTAAAAAATAATATATATATATATATATATATATATATGTGTGTGTATTTATTAATCATGAACATGTTCGTTTAACTTAAACGAATGAACATGAAAACACATAATTTTAAATAAATAGGTGCAAATAAAAATTTTAAAATTTTTAATAAACACGAATAAATTTAAAAATAAACAAACAAATATGAACAAAAGTACAAAAGTTCAAGCTCGATTCAGCCCTAATCCCACATATACATCCAGAAAGTAAAAACAAGCACAAACTAGTCCTTTACTCTAAGAAGATTTGAAGGAAATTTTAAGAAAAAGAAAAAGAAAGACCATACCTCAAGAGTGCTAATGGGACAATGAATGGAGCCAGAGACCAGCATTCTCCTTTGTCCATTGATGACATTGTTGAATTTTTTATAGATTTTTTTATTTTGGAATTTTGTTAGAATTAGAATTAAATTAACAAATTTTTGTAAATGTTGAGGGCTAGATTTATTGATTTTTTTTTAGAATTAGAACTAAAATGACAAATTTTGTAAATATTAAGGGCTAAATTTGTTGAAAATTTAAGATTTAGGATCAAATTGATAGAATATATAAATATTTGAGGGCTAAATTTGTTATTAAACCAATAAGAACCAACATTAGACTTTCATTACTGAGTAACGGCAACTAGCAGGAGAGTGACTAAAATATTTAATTTTGAAAAGTTAAGTGATTAAATAAAAAAAAACTAATAGTTGGATAACTACACTCATAGTTTACCCTAATAATTATTTTTTATTCAACTTAGTTGGATTTTTTTGAAGAAAAAAACTAAGTTGCATTTTGATTCAATAAGAGTTAATTGCACGAGACATCTCTAAACTATGACCTTCATTTTAAATTGGTATCCAAACTTCAAAACATTTTAATTACATTCCCAAATTGTTAGTGTTATATAATAAGGTCCTTCTATTATTAAAACATTAATTTAACCGTTAAATGGCACGCCAAATCTTATATGACATAATTTAAAATAAAAATATTAAATAAAAGTACAATGTTACTCTATAATTTTTAAAAGTTAATGTAATGCTTTGGTTTTTGAAAGTTGGATTTTGGGCGAGATATCTTAAATCGAACCATTTCGGAAAGTCAAAATGATAGGTTTTCGAGAATGAGAATGGTAGTGAATTAGAGGTTTATTAATCGGTAAATGATATTAATTAGAATTATTAACTGCTTAATAGCTAATGCCAATGGACATTAGCAAATTTAGTGGGGTCAATGTGAGAATATTGGAAAAATGATTTATTAGTAAATTTCCCAAGCCTATAATAGCAAATATCCCATTTTGAGAATTGGTTAGGAAGGAACAATTAATTTCAAGAGACCTTTTTTAAAAAATTCTTCAAAATTCTCTCAGAATCTCTCCATTTCTTTTTGCATTTTCAGCTCACCTCTTTGAGATAAGGTTGGTTTTCAATTAAATCCTCCATCAAAACAAGATTTCTTAATCAATAACTTTTAACATTTTTCTTATCTCACGTTATAGTTTTGTTAGGGTAGAGGAAGAATTGATTTTCTATTTCTTAATTCAATCTTGATATTTCCAGCAAGTGAGTGTTTTCTAAATTTAATTTATGATTTTTTTTTAACCTCTATTTTTCTTCCATTTTTGAGGATGTTTCTATGTAGAGAGTAAAAGCTTTAGTTTATTGTTTTCTTAGTGTACTTGAGTTAGATACTTGCCATATTTGAGTTTAGAATGGAAATGGAAGGTATAAATTCAAGCTTGTATAAGTTTTGGCGTGACGCCTCAAAAACTCTTGTATAACATTTAGCATTGTTCCAGGATCGAATATTGAGAAATTTTGAGAAAATTGGAAAACTAAAAAATTGGAAAACTAAGTCAGATAATAAATTTTGATGAAAGGAAAATTTATATTAGAGATATATATCAATGAAAATATTTTGGATGTGAGAATGTGACAAAAAAAATTGCAAATTGCAAATTATAAAAAGTTGGAGGACTAAAATAAAAATTTGACCTAAAAGAGAAATATGAATTATTACTGAATATTTGACATGAGAAATAAATTGAAATATGAATTGGTGTGATGAAAACACTTTTGGACTAAATTGGCAAAGATTTGAAAAAACAACTAAATTGTGAATTTTTCGTTTTTACCAAGAAAAGGACATGAGTGTAATTTTCATCACCTAAGGACTAATATGAAGATTTAAATGTGATTTATGAGGTTTGAGTTTGATAAGTCTCTATTTATTGTGAATAAATTATGGTAGGAGACAAAATGGTAATTTTACTCTATAAGGGTAATTTTATTATTTCTCAAGTATTTATTATTGGAAATGTTATTTTAAAAATATATTTGATATTTGAAATAAATGTAAGTCATGAGATTTTGTAAGTTGATGGATTGTGGACCACAATCTGATCGGACTTAGACTTTTAACCAAATTTGGAAATTTAAAAAGGAAACAAAAAGGTAAAAAAAAAAAAAAAAAAAATGGCCATTCTTTTCTTTCCAGCCATTCACCCCCTTACTTCATGGGAGTTCTCTCCCTTTTCTTCAATTTTGATATTTTCTTCAAATCTCACCAAAAATCTGATACCCAAACTTTGTATTTTTGCAAAAATTAACTAAAAAAACTCATCTTCAAGATTGAACTCACTCTTAAATCCCCCATTTTCAGCTAGGGTTTATGTGAGTTTTGAGAGAGAAATCTGGGGTAGAGAGAATAAGATAAGAAATAGTGTTTTTCATCTCTCCTCACTTGATATTTGACTTAGGTTGCTAACCGAAATGTTGAAAATTTTAGATACTAATATTTGGTTATATTCTTGTGTACAAAAAAATGTGGAATGATGGAAAATAGAAATTTCAAGCTAGATGAATATAGATTCATGTGATTGAAGGTTTGATTTTGAATATAAGTGCATCGAAGTGATAAATACCCTTACATACTATTACTTCTCATATAATAATATGCTTAGGAGATTAGTGGAATTCTGTGATAAATATGAGAATGATTATCTAATGAATACATGGCTTAAAATTGTTGAAAATAATTAATTAATAAATTGTGGAATAATATGAAATAAGTAAGTTAATGAATGTGTACAAATTTTCATGGCATAATATGTTGGAAATAATGGTTAGATAGTGGTGGCTTAATAAGCATTTGTCATAAGTATGAACTATTAATGTGTTATGAAAATGTTATTTCCATAAAATGTGTTATAGATGAGGAAATGACTACAATAGTGAATAAAGTGTATAATTGCCATGTATTATTCAAAAGTGATAATTGGAAGAAATATGGTGGAAATTATGAATTTAGCATAATAGCATTAAAAATGAACTAGATAAGTGTAAAGAGAATCATTGCTATGGCATAATGCGATTTTTTTGCTAAAGTGAAATACACTAGTAAGATGGAATGAGGAAAGTATAAAAGTACAAATGTTTATATGCGTATGTAAAAAACCATGTTAAGAGCACTAATTGCTTAAATAGCATGATGAGTGAATATGTGAAATTTAAATTGAATGCTAATTAGTAAAACTCTATGAGTCCCAAAAAAGAATACCTGAAATGTAAAAAAAATGAGTTTTTGGATGGAAGCTCAGAAGGCCTCATTTATATGAATATGATATGATAACTATAATGTGACTTTCCCTAGTAAGTTTCCTAGGAATATTTAGGATACATATGGCATGTCGTAGGGATTAGTGTGTGTACGGCTTGAACGAAGATATGTTGCCTTATGACATAGCACTTTGGTGCATCTTGAGCCCTATATGTTGATGTGTTTAGGTTGGATCACAATTAGTGCAATATGTGTGAGGTGTGATTAGTTGGAATCTCGAGTATCCAAATCCTATTCCACTAGAGTTGACTAAGAGCTGCAAGCTAAATAGACAAAAAGAAATTGAATAATTGATTAAGCTAATGGTGAAAATGTTCTAATATCTCATCTTGGACCATTATTGGAAAAAATGAAAACTATGATTAGCTAATTAAGTTTAATGATTTTGTGATTTAAAATAAACTAAAACCATGGATCAACTCATAAAGTATATATGCCTTAAAATAAAGGTTTGAGATTTGAACTTCTGACCCTACATGCTAATGAATATAATGAGCATTTGGCTATAAGAGAAATGAACTTATGTGAGACTAAGTTAAGCGAACTTTGATAAAAAGTGTACATATGTTTGATTAAATACTCACTAAGAGTTATTTATTTAAATTCGGAAATGTAACTGCCTAATGAATCGACAATGTGTAAGTTGAGCCCTTATAATTTGGTAATGAGAAATAAACCCATTAGAAAGGCTAAATCATGGAACAACTAAACTCTGGATAATTCTAACTAAGGGGCTCAACACTAATAATGGGATTTGATAAGTAGGTTTACCCTTGTGTACTTAATGAGCTCATTAAGCTCACATGTTAGTTGTTTAAACGTGTAGGTTATTTTAACACCCTAGTCCCAAATACGGAGTACTCGAATACTAATGTGCTACATCAGGTCACCGAAACAACCCAACAAAATTTTCAAATAATTTAAAACATTGAAATACATTTTATATAAGAGAAAATACCATACATAGTTATACTGAAAATAGTAATAAAAGTAGTTATGCAAAATATGTGGAGCTTCAATATCATTGTATAGAAAAATAGTCAAAATAACAAAAATGATAAATGATTTACAGACCTACAAAAAAATACAATGCCTTAGGAATACAATGCCCACTAATAGATAAGGTACTGTACTCTGAATATTACGTAATATTAGGAGTCTCTCGTCGATGATGCTCTTCGGACACAAGCAAAAGTCTACAAATCTGAACATTAAGAAAATTTGAAGGCTGAGCTTTACAGGCTCAGTGGTACACAACAAATCTACCATACTTCAAGCAATTCATAAATATAAGCATGCAAATCAAATGTATACATAGAAACACGACATGTATCAAATAATTAAATCATGAGTCATTAAATCTACATAACCAAATCACTTGCATATCAAACTTGACAAACTTGTTAGATTGCACATACTACTCAAATAATCGGGTATTCGAATAGTCCCGCGCCACTCATGACCGCTAGTCAAATAATCCCGAGTGCCCGTAGGGTTTCAACTTGCTTATCATTCCAGCTAAAATATTAACTAATGAGATGTGACAGTATGCTACCTTAACATTCTGACCTTTTCTCATTCAAAAATTAATAACTCTTAATATATAATTCTAAATCAGGCGTCATTTGTTTTAAACAAAACTAGACTTCTATACAATTATAGAGGTATAAGGCTCACTTCATATTTTATCTTATGAAATTTTTGGTGATTTTTCAAAGTCACTGCTAAATTTGTTTTATAAAAATTCTGCTGCCAAATTTTTATGACCTTTCAACACTAAAAAAATTATATATTTTAAAATACAAAGTGAAATCAATCTCTGTTTGTTCTAAACAAAACTAGACTGACTCATGGTTACTATGATGTATAGATCACTTCTTAATTATTTTTACAGAATTTATGGCGAATTTTTAAACTTACTATTCATGTAATAATTTGTTTCTGGCAGATTTTACATCTAAGTTTTTAGCTTCATTTTAAATCATCCAAACATGATTTCCACCCAAAGACATATAACATGCATGCATTATCACACAAGCATCATATTTATGACTTATCAAGAAGCATATGAGAGTTAGAGGGTACCACCTTGATGGAAGAACACCAACAAAATTTCTTGCCTAGCTCTCCACTTTGCGTTTACCCTTAGCTTTAGAAGATTCACCACCCTCTTTAACTAATAACCATGTAACACACAAGATTTCCCACAAAAAAAAAAGATTTGATAGGATGCAAAAATACATGCTTTAAATAAATAAATAATATATGAGAATATGGGTAGAGATTTCCTCAAACTCAAACCCTCCCAAACACCCAAAAACCTCCACCTTCATCCTTGAAGAACATAGATTTTTTTTTCCATAGAACTTTAAAGAAAAACTAGATCAAGGCCTTAACTTCTTTGAGATTTAGAGGATGAAAAATGGTGAGAACTCACTCAAACCTCTCTCCCTTTACACGATTTGCTAAAGGAAATAGATGGAAAGAAGAAAAAAATGAAGAAATATAAAATGAAAAAAAAAATAGGGTGATTATAATATAGAGAAAAATGGGGACAAATTCACTTGATCACATACCTCAATCTGCCAAGCCATATTTTCCCATTAATTGAGAGAAGACTTTTATTCAAAAATGGTAAAATCACCATATTAGCCATCCATCTTCCCTCTACTTCACACAAGCTTCCCAACATCCTTAATTTCTTATAAAAAGGTCCAAAATCCACCCAAATTAATTCAAACAAAACCCAATCCCAAAATAAATTTACCATCCCCAACCCAAGTCAACACTTGAATCTTGACTCAAGAATTTGGGGCCATTACATTTATGGACTCATCTAGAAGCTTATGATTCTAGCTTAGGAGCTTTGCATCACCATTCAACATTTTGAGATTGTTATGTATATATGTTGGTTGTCATTTGGATAAGAATCATGGCATGCACATAAAGGCTTAAACTGAATTTGTGTTTGTAAATTGATTTGTAATTCAATACCCATTAATGTTCTTAAATGAACTTGTGTTTGTATGGTTGCAAATTCCCTTTTTGAATATGTTTTATGGTTTCCTTGATAAGGGGTGTTTGTGACGGTTTTAAGGTGTTTTTAACTTGAATTTTTGGTCCCCTACCTCTGGGTCTCAAGACATGGCACTTATGTCTCAAGATACATTGGGCAGAATACTCAAATTCTACTTTAGGGGGCCAATGTCTCGAGACATTGCTACCCTATACTTCCAAACACGTGTTTTTAAGCCTCGAAATGGTTCTGAATGATGCCTGAATGTTTTCATTTCATAATGAGACTTTGGGGAGAGTCATAAATGACTTTCAAAACCTAAAAACTATTAGGAAAATGTGTGAAAATGGCTAGTTCAATTTTGACTTCGGATTTAACATTTTTCTTCTTCAAATCCACTTTGAAAAGATACTTTTTAAAACACCCAAGTGTTTCAAAATTTCTTTTATGATTTGGGTATGTCCAAACCTCTCCAATATTATTTTAAATGACATTAAAATGTTTCTCATTGGCACTTGGGTGCTTCTCATTGGCCCTTGTACGCATATACATTTGGCACTTTTGTGTACTATTTTGGAGTGTTAGAGAAATCGTGTTTTTACATGCATTAGAGCATTTATGCTCATTTGGCACTTGTGTGCATTATTGTAGAGTGTTAAGGGTCAATCAGTGTATCCATACTTGATTCCATAATTTGTCAACAGGGGCTAAAATTTTTATATGAACTTATGTTATGATGAAATGTAATGGAATGAGAAATATGAAAGATTATTATATATGGAATTGTGTGGACAATATTAAAGGACAATGCTTAGGTCAATTCTATTTGAGATGATCATGTGAATTATTATTAAAGGTTCTTATTAGATGATTGTCATAACGTTGCCTACATAAGAGTACGGAGGCCTATTAAGCAAAGCTAGAAACGGAGGGACTAAATTACGTAGAGTCGCCACTAACCAATTAGGGCTAGGTTGGTTAGCTACCTATCATCTAAAAATCTAAAATTAATACTACGAAAAAATCCTAAAAATCTAGAGTCGATCTTATCACCAAATTTGGGGTTCGGGAGTACGGTTACATGTGGGGAAGGTTATAACACCCCCACAACGCCTATCCGGAGATAGTCCAACGAGGTCTTGAGAGCTAGATTTTTTTATTTAAGCATATTAATGTCTTAATTTAAGCTAAATTAGGGAAATCTTAAATAAAAACTTGTAGCGACGTAAAAATTTTGGGGATTCGAGTCGCTAAATTGTGGCGATTAAAAATTTAGAAATTGAAATTTTGATTTTTAAAATAAACAGGGAGTCGCCACTGATCCTCTTTCCTAGGTGTGATCGGACACCTATTAGATTTCTTTTTTTCTTTAAAAGCAAGAAAATGGCCGAGTTAAGGTCTACGTTTAAAGCTAGAGAAAAATTAGGGTTCGGGAGTCGGTTACGTGCGAGGAAGGTATTAGCACCCCCACGACGCCCAAAAATTGGTATCTCATAAACACGTGTTGTCTTGATTTTAAAAATACAAGTTCAACGTAACATTTAGTCGTGATCTAATTGAAAAGACGAGAAATTTTAGCTTCTTTATTTTTTAGAAGGGTATACCGCTTTAACACGAGTCAATTGACGTTCACCCAACATAGCGATGAACTCGATGACTTAATGTTAAATCGGTACATTGCCTTGATTATTGAAATTAATTAGCAAAATAAGAATATGATTTTCGAAATAATGCAAAGCAAATTGATATGAAATAAAAATAAATAAATGAAAGAGCTAGGTATATATTAAAACAATTAATAATTATGATGATAATATTAAAAACAATAATCATGCAGGCGATATTAAACGTAAACAATGATAATATTAAACATGAAATAAAGACAACGAATATATATACATATGTAAAAAAATGACATTAGTAGTATGTACACTAAATATATATATATATATATATATATAAATATTAATAGTGCTAGAAATATACTATATATATAGTGTTTGAAGTATATACAGGAGATAGTAAAAATATATCACTAGCAACGATAAAATATTTACATAATATATACATATATATAATATATAATATTAAAAAAGGTATATATATATACGTATGATAACATAAGTATATCAATATTAATAATAAATATAATGGGGGTAAAATAAGCATATACATAATATATACGTAATGTGGAACTAAGATATATATATATATATATATATATATATATATATATATATATATATATGACATAGTATTTAAAAAATATATATAAGATTGTGTAAAAATATGTACATAGAAATGTATAACAAATATATATAACTAATAATCTTAAAAGTATATTCATAACATATATAAAACATATACTGTGCATACAGACCTTAGAAATGATAATAATAATAATAAAACTATTTTTGCACAATACACAAATATATACACACACATATATATATATAAAAGTATTAGAAATATATAATATAATATTAGAAATATACATATAATAGCATATATAAAAAAATATAACTGATAATATTAAAGTATACATAATAATATATAAAAAAATATAT
This sequence comes from Gossypium anomalum, assembly GCA_025698475.1. Lineage (NCBI taxonomy): Eukaryota > Viridiplantae > Streptophyta > Magnoliopsida > Malvales > Malvaceae > Gossypium > Gossypium anomalum. The sequence goes on along the minus strand of CM046960.1, from coordinate 22,384,474 downwards.
ATTAAAAAAACCTTATATACATAATATGTATGAAAAATATATATAATATTAGAACATTTACATAATATACTAATATAAATACTATTAATGTTAGAAAAAAACTTAATAATTATATTACATAAACAGGTTATACAGAAAACGTAATAGTATATATAATAATAACTATAATAATATATTAGTAATAAATATAAGAAGAATAAAAATAACAGTAAAAATAAAGACAATATAAAAATACATTTAAATCTGAAGAAAGGACTAAATTTGAAACGAAAATAGAGTCTTGGGGTGATTTTAAAAATAAAAACAAAGAGAAGGACTCATTAGAACACGGGTAATATTAAGGGGGATCAAAAGCGCAATTAGTCCAGAGTATTTAAAACAAAGCGCATTGCTAGGGACTAAATTGGAAGTCGCTAAAATGATAGGGCCAAATTGCAAATCATAAAAGACTTAATTGTAAAGTCTCAGAAAAGCGGAAGGGCCAAGCGAGCAAATTGCCCTTCCGCCAAGAAACACGTGGATCCTGCCCTGGTGCGGGTCGGGTCGACCCGACCCGCATCCAAAACGACGTCGTTTTATTTATCTGGGGGGGACCAAAACGCACCGTTTTGGTCCCCTATATAAGTTAAATTTTTTTTTTAAATTTCATTTGGAGATGGCAAAAAAAAAAAAAAAAGAGAAAGGGAGAGGGAGAGAGAAGGAGAGAGGGGAGCTCTCGGCCAGTGGGGCCGCCATCGTCCATCACAGGACCGTCGTCGTCGCCGCGTGCACACCACATCAGGTACTGGTGGCGGAAAAAGGTAAAATTTATATTTTTTTATTTTTTTTATTTTTTGCTTTTAGTTAAATAATGTTTTATATGTATATATGTATAGAGATGTATTTGAATAAAAAAAGAAAAGAAAAGAAACGAATTCGATAAAAAAAATCACCTTTTTGCCTTCAATATTGATTATGGTATTCGGATCTCTTTGCTGTTTGAATCAAAATTTATGTATGTTTGTATTGAAAGCTATTGTTGTATTTGAAACTCTTTTTATTTTCTATTGATGTTCACTACTAAAGAGTCTCCCCTAACCAAAAAAAAGGTCCTTCTAGTTTACAATTTTGGGACTTTTATAGCCCGATTCTGCTACTTGTTTGCTGTCAATTCTCTTCTGATTTTGCAGGTGCAGACGATGGAGCAGGTGGCTGACAGAGGAGTGGCGATGGGTGGTGGCAGAGACAAGTTGCGGGTTAGGGTGGTTGAAAGTCAAAAGCTGAAGACCCTAGGTGCGGCGCACCTAGGGTTTGTTTGCTGACTTGAGAGGGATGGGCTAGGGTTTGATGATAGGTGGCATTTGTGTCTATTTGTTGGGCTAAAATTTGGGCTGTTAGTTGGGTGGGTAGGTTTAGTTTTTGTTTAAATGAGTAATTGGGTCTTATTTTGGGTTTGGTTTTAGATGTAATGTATTTGGGCTTAAAAAGGGTTTAATATGAAATGGGTTTGTAAGGGTTTGGGTTTGGGTTTTTAAAATTGGTCTGTACAGCTGCCCCTCTTTGCTCATTGTCGTGTAACGAGAATAGAGCAAAGACATAAAGAAAGGCCAATTTTACCCCGTCTTGCCGAGTCTTGACTTCATCGGTACTCTTCTTGCTCAGGTAGTATCTTTCTAACCCACTATATCTTGTAGCTTTGGTTCCATCCGCTGCACCTTCTGATATATGCCTTGTAACTTCAATCTTCTTCAATGAGATTTGTGGCTTCGATCTGCTTCACTTGTAGCTTCAGAAAGATAAAATCTACAGCTTCAATCTGCTCTCCTATCACTTCAATGAAATGATATTTGTGATCTTATCTCCTGTAACTCTAGCAAGGCAAGATTTGATATCCTCGATCAGCTCCACTGCAACTTCAGGGGAACGAGACTTGCAATTTTGACCTACTTTACTGTGACTTCAAGGAATCCAAATGTGGTGTCTTCCATTAGCTTCGATCTTTATTCTTTATTTGGCATGTGATCCTGAGCTCAACTCATTTCTCGCAATATGAATTGACTCTTTAAAAACAGACATTTAGAAACAGAAATTGAAAATAGCTCAGCACATGAGCTAAGGCTCAACTCATTTCTCGCAATATGAGTTGATTTTTGAAAAACAGAAATTAAAAGGCTCAACTCACCTCTCGCAATATGAGTTGATTCTTTGAAAAACATAAACTGAAAACAGAAATTGAAAAACCTCAGCATGCCCCAAGGCTCACCTCACCTCTCGCAATATGAGTTGATTTTTGAAACATAAATTGAAATTACCTCAACGTGTCTTGAGGCTCAACTCACCTCTCGCAATATGAGTTGATTTTTGAGACATAGAAATTAAAAGGTTCGACTCACCTCTCATAATATGAGTCGATTTCTTTGAAAAACAGAAATTGAAAATAGAAGTTAAAAAGACTCAACTCACTTCTCGCCATGCGAGTTGATTTTTGACAAAAGAAATTAAAAGCAGAAATTAAAAGGCTCAACTCACCTCTCGCAATATGAGTTGATAATTTGAAAGGTAGATTTCGAAAAACAGAAATTAAAGGCTCAACTCAACTCTCGCAATATGAGTTGATCTTTGAAAAACATAAATTGAAGACAGAAATTTATAATACCTCAGCGTGACCTAAGGCTTGACTCACTTCTCGCAGTATGAGTCAAATTTTGAAACATAGAAATTAAAACGTTCAACTCACCTCTCACAGTATGAGTTGATTTGAAAAAATTGAAATTACCTCAACGTGTCTTGAGGCTCAACTCACCTCTCGCAATATGAGTTAATTTTTTAAAAACATAAATTGAAATTACCTCAACGTGTCTTGAGGCTCAACTCACTTCTCGCAATATGAGTTGATTTTTTGAAAAACAGAAATTAGAAACGAAAATTGAAAATATCTCAGCATGTGAGCCAAGGCTCAACTCACCTCTCGCAATATGAGTTGCTTTTGCAATAACAGAAATTAAGAATACCTCAACGTGACCTGAGGTTTGACTCACCTCTCGCAATATGAGTCAATTTTTGAAACATAAACTAAAAATACCTCAGCGTGTGCCCTGAGGCTCAACTCACCTCTCGCAATATGAGTTGATTTTTTAAAAACATGAATTAAAGATACCTCAGAGTACCCAAAACATATCATTTCCTTTGATTCAGTACAACTATCATCGAAACCTCTTGCTCAATTGGATTACCTGTACATGCCATGCATGATGTTATCATGATATGCAAAAAAATTGTCTTAAATGCCTTTATGCCTACATGATCATGCAATGTGCCTTAAGTATATTAGTCGCATGTTCTTTTTTTGTCACGAGTTTTCATGATTTGCGTCCATTGCTTTGATTCCCAACTTTTCTTCAGGCCTCGTACCCGTCTTTGAATTTCACGAGTAATCGACGTTTCTCAGATATCACTCTTTTGCCTCTAGTTAAACTTTATCCTTGCTTTGAGACTCTTATGTTTATCAAATTTTCATCCAGGTAATGCTTAATATTTCTTTTGTTTAGAGCATGTCATTTCGCTATTTATCATGTAAATAAACACATAATGAGATGCATGAAAATGATCATATATGGATAAAAAGGGTATTTTACATCCACTTATTTCAAAGGTAACAAACAAAAAAAATTAATCAAGAACAGTAAAAGTGTCAAAAAGAAAGAAAGGATCGTATTCAACGGATACAAATGCTTTAGATATTCGACACATGAACTCTTAAGAATCTTTTAGAGTCTGGCTCCTTGCGTAGAAGATTTCGAGCTTTCAGAGATGCTTCAAATACTGTAGTCTCACTGTTTGTCGTACAGTTTAAAACACCTTGCCTTGTAAGCCGAATGGTTGCTACATTAGGACGCCCTCTCGGGTTTTCATCCTAATCTTTTGTGTTTAATCAAAGCGCCCTTTTTCGAGTTTTCGCTCTGATCCCTCTTTTTCTTTTTCTTTTTTTAAGATGCCCTTTTTGGGTTTTCATCTTGACTTTCTTTTTCAAGCATAGTACTTCTTCACCGCATCTGAGTTCACTGGATTCGATAATTCTTTCCCATCCATCTCGGTAAGGATCAAAGCTCCTCTTGAGAATGCCTTCTTTATGACGTACGGTCCTTCCCAGTTTGGTGCCTATTTTCATCGCAGGTCATTTTGTATTGGGAGAATTTTCCTCAGCACGAGTTCTCCTTCATGGAATTCTCTTGGTCGTACCTTCTTGTCATGGGCTGCGATCATTCTTTTTTGGTACATCTGCCCGTGACAAACTGCCTTGAGACGCTTTTCTTCGATGAGGTTCAGCTGATCATATCGAGCTTGTACCCATTCTGCTTCTTCTAGCTTTGATTCCATTAAGAATCATAGAGAAGGGATCTCAACCTCGATAGGTAGCACAGCTTCCATTCCATAGACCAGAGAAAAAGGAGTTGCTCAGTAGATGTTTTGCATGGATATGCGATATGCAAACAAAGCAAACGGAAGCTTCTCGTGCCAATCTTTATATGTCTCAGTCATTTTCCCAATGATCCTCTTAATATTTTTATTGGCTGCTTCAACAGCCCCGTTCATCTTTGGGCGATAGAGCGAGGAGTTATGATGCTTTATTTGGAATTGCTCGCACACTTCTTTCATCATCTTATTGTTCAGATTCGTGGCATTATCTGAAATGATTCTTTCAGGTAAGCCATACCGGCAAATGATTTCCTTTTTCAAAAACTTGCAAACTGCAGTCCTCGTCACATTGGCAAACGAAGCGGCTTCTATCCATTTTGTGAAGTAATCTATGACCACAAAGATGAATCGATGTCCATTTGATGCCTTTGGAGAAATTGGCCCTATAACGTCCATGCCCCACATAGCAAAAGGCCACGGAGAGGTCATGACATGAAGAGGAGAAGGGGCTACATGAATTTTATCGCCGTAGATTTGACATTTGTGACATTTTCTGGCAAAATTGATGCAGTCACTTTCCATTGTCAGCCAATAATAACCGAGTCTTATGATCTTTTTGGCCATATTGAAACCATTGGCATGTGTTCCGCAAATTCCCTCATGGACCTCTGCAAGTATTTTCCTAGCTTTAACATCATCCACACATCTCAAGAGCATCTGATCATTTCCTCTTTTATACAGGATATCCCCATCAAGAACAAATCCCGCTGCCATTCTTCTGATTGTTCTTTTGTCGTTCTCATTCGCTTGTTCGGGATAACTTTGATTCTTGATATATTCTAAGATATCATGGAACCATGGGCCCAAATCCGCTTCTTTTTCAATGCTACAACGAGTGTGCGAGGACCTCGTATATGCTTATTTTGAGGGGCATTATTTCGCTTCTCTACTTGCTTTGAACATTGAAGCCAAAGTGGCTGTGGCATCACCAATTGGTTTTTTCTCGTGGGAAGTAATAAAAGTTATTTCTTTGAACTCCTTGATCAATTCAGCCACTAAATCACTGTACTTAATTAATTTTGGGTCCCTTACTTCCCAATCTCCACGGATTTGATAAACCACTAGGGCTGAGTCCCCATACACCTCTAAGATTTCGATATTTCGTTCAATAACTGCACGAAGCCCCATGATACAAGCCTCATATTCTGCGATATTGTTGGTATAGAAAAAGTTTAGTCTTGCAGTGAATGGATAATGATTCCCCTCTGGTGATATCAGGATTACTCCGATTCCATGCCCTAAAGCATTCGACGCACCATCAAAACACATCTTCCATGTCTTTTCTTTTGATGACTCTGATTCCATTGCTGTGATGCACATTAAGTCTTCGTCTAGGAAATCAAATCTTAAAGGCTCATATTCTTCCGTCGTTCGAGTTGCTAGAAAGTCGGCTATTGCGCTTCCTTTTATCGACTTCGACTTACATAGGCAATGTCATATTCGAAAGGAGGATCCATCATCGTGCATTCTACGATAGTGCTGGCGATTCCATCATGTATTTTATTGGGTCCACTTTTTGAAATTAACCATGTCGTATGGTACAACATGTATTGTCTGAGTCTCCGAGCTACCCAAACCAGAGCGCAACAAAATTTCTCAATGGACGAATACTTTGCCTCATATTCAGTGAACTTTTTGCTGAGGTAGTAGATTGCCTTTTCTTTCTTTCCTGACTCGTCATGTTGCCCCAGTATACAACCCATTGAATTTTCGAACACGGTCAAATACAATATCAATGGTCTCCCCGGAGTTGGCGGTACTAGCACTAGAGGACTAGATAAATATTGCTTTATTTTATCAAAGGCCACTTGGCATTCCTTATTCCATTCTCCCGGGTTATGCTTTCGAAGAAGCCGAAAGATTGGATCGCATTGGTTGGTAAGTTGAGCGATAAATCGGGCGATGTAGTTTAATCTCCCTAAAAATCCTCTAACTTCTTTTTGTGTGCATGGAGGTGGTAACTCTTGAATGGCCTTTATTTTATCTAGATCAACCTCGATACCTCTTTCACTGACAATGAAGCCTAGCAATTTCCCTGAGGTAGCCCCAAACGTACATTTGGCTGGATTGAGCTTTAACTGGAACTTTCTCAGCCTGTCAAACAACTTCTTGAGATTCACTACATGCTCTTCTTCCCCTCGGGATTTAGCAATCATGTCGTCGACGTAGACCTCTATTTCTTTATGCATCATGTCATGGAATAACGTCACCATAGCCCTCTGATATGTTGCCCCAACATTCTTTAGCCCGAATGGCATCACCTTGTAGCAGAATGTTCCCCACATTGTTATGAAGGTAGTTTTCTCTATATTCTCAGGGGACATCTTGATCTGATTATACCCCGAGAATCCATCCATGAAAGAAAACAATGAATATTTTGCTGTGTTGTCCACCAACGTATCAATATGTAGCAAGGGAAAATTATCTTTTGGGCTTGCTCGATTCAGGTCACGATAATATACGCACATTCGTACTTTGCCATCTTTCTTTGGTACCGGGACTATGTTAGCCACCCATTCTGGATATTTGGAGGCTTGTAGGAAGCCAGCATCAAATTGCTTCTTGACTTCCTCTTTTACTTTCAACAGCATTTCGGGTCTCATCCGTCTTAATTTTTGCTGGATGGGCTTGCATTTTGGCTTTAATGGGAGCTTGTGGACCACTAAATCTTTATCTAGCCCTGGCATGTCCTGGTATGACCATGCAAAAACATCTTTGTATTCGCGGAGTAAAGCGATCAGATTATACCTGGTACTCTCTGAAATAGAAGTCCTAATCTTCACTTCTTGTTTCCTTTCTTCAGTGCCCAAATTTATTGTTTCCATAGATTCTTCATGAGGCAATATCTGTTTATCCTATTGTTCCACCATTCTTAACAATTCAGGAGACGAGACGCAATCTTCAGCATTTTCTTCGGCTTCAAATTCTCCTAAACAAACAGCCTTCTCAAAATTAATTTCAAGATTCGTAACGGGCTTATTCATGTCGTCGATATCTGAGCACCTGAAAGTTGAATGGAAAAGGAAGCTATAGAGGGGCATCCAAGTATCGGAACCAACAAAAGAAATGTCATGTCATGGCAATGAGGTAAATGTGAGTATAGGCTATAAAATGAGAAAATGATTATGAAATTAGCGATAATGCGAAAAAATCGTGACAAAATGCATCTTCATTGATATTCATTTGAATGATAAATAGCGAATGCATGCTCTTATAAAAGAATTCTATTATATCTAAGGACACAATAGAAGGTTAATATTTAGCATTACTCTGAAGACTTATAAACTACAAGAAACTCCTCGGCAGTCCAATTGTTCAACATGAAACCAGGGGGACAATGGCGTATCTTTGAAACGTCTTTACTCGCATCAGCCCCTTTGTCAATAACATTTATACTGACATTTTGAAGATCCTTTTCAATTGACCACAGCGTGTTTCGTGGACCATCTTGTCCAGGGTACATCATTCCCGCAGATGTAAATGTTTTTGACAAAGGAGGGTACTCTATTGGTTCCCATTCTACTTCTCAGCTGAAAGCTCTTGCAATCCTTCTTTCCTGATCTTTCTTCCACTGTCTTCTTCTTTGACGCATATCAGGCTGGAACCCCAAACCGTATCGGGCCTTGTGGTGCATTGGCTTTAAAGCCCTGGCTATTCCTTGCAGATGTCTGCCTAAACCTCTTCTTGCTCGAGCTCCTCTATGCACGGTCAATTTGACACCCATTCTAGTATTTCTCGATAGTTTTGGCACTGGAATTTTGTTTCCCTCAACAACAAAAGTGGCATTGACAAATTCAAGGGATCAGAAGGAACATTCTAATGCGTCTTTGTTCACTTCCAAGTACGGTGCATCGGCAGAGACAGATGCAACAATATCTTCTTCTCCTTCGATAGTGACCAAACAGCCGTCCATGATAAATTTCACCTTTTGATGGAGGGATGATGGGACTGCTCCAGCAGAATGGATCCAGGGTCTTCCCAAAGGCAATTATAAGAGGGTGTAATGTCCATGACTTGGAACTCGACATCATAAATATAAGGGCCCACCTCCAGAGGGATCTCAATCTTTCCCATAACTTCTCACCTTGTCCCATCGAATGCCCTTACCGTGGAATGACAGGGCCTTAAGTAGGACAAATCCATCGGTATTCTGGAAAGCATGGCCAATGGCATAACATTCAGCGCTGACCCATTATTGATGAGCACGTTTGGTATTATGTAGCCTTTGCAACGAGTCGTAATATGCAGTGCTTTCACTGAGCCTCTACCGTTAGGCGGTATCTCATCATCGCTAAAAGAGATGAAATTGTCCGCATTCAGATTGTTTACCCACCTATCCAACTTCTCAACAGATATGTTATTCGCTACATAAGCTTGGTTTAACACTTTCAATAAAGCATTCCGGTGTGGTTCTGAATTTAGCAGTAGAGATAAGACTGAGATTCGTGCTGGTTGCTTACTCAATTGTTCCACCACACTATACTCACTGTGCTTGATAAATTTCAAGAATTCCTGAGCTTCTTCCTCATTCATAGGCTCTTTAGTTTCTTGCACGGGTGGAATTTCTTGCTCGACTTCGACTTCGTGCATCACTGCTTTCCATTTTTGCTTCAAGTCACTACTTTTCTTTACCGGTTCAACTTCTTTGGAATAACACCGCCCACTGCGGGTAAAATGGCCTACCTCTCCAACATTTCCAGTTATGGTTTCAAACTTTTCACTTTCAGGTGTGACGATGTTGACATCGTATCTCCACGGTACTGTTTTATTGTCCTTGTAAGGGAAAGGAGATGGTACTTCGATTATGACTTTTGGTTTCACCGGCTCCTTCTTCGCGTCATAATAAATTATTAACGGTCGGTCGGCGCTATACGGGAAACCTGATGATTGATTGTCAGAAGCACATATTTCTCATCTATCGGCTTCCTCGCTTTTATAAAAGATCCCAATCTCCTTGTTATCCATCATACTTTGCGGTAAAGAATCTGAACTCATCGCAAGACTGAATGTCGTGCCCTTCAATGCCATGGAATTCACAAAAACTGTGACTTTTTGCATCTTTTCCTTCGGATACTCAGTTAAAACGACAAAGCAACCCTTTTTCAACTAGTACCTCCCAAATTCTCTGCAGAGGTGTTCTGACTTCAGAAACCCATTTTCTACTTTGTCGTTTATCTTCCTCTCCTACTGCACTTACATTCCCTTCGGTGTGGTTTGGGAATGGATTCCCGGTCGTACCGCCAGTTCCATCAAATTGCAAAAATGCCCGCGTCAATGAGCCCTTAAACTCTCCTTTTGAAAGCAAGACAGTTCTCAGTAGAATGCCCCTGATTCCCCGCATGGTATGCACAACTAGCATTTGGATCGTACCATTTTGGGTATGGAGGTTTAAGGGGTGCCATGTAATGGGGAGAAATCAATTGTTTCTCTAAAAGTTTTGGGTACAATTCCCCATAGGACACAGGGATGGGAGTAAATTGCGGTCTCTCGGGATTAGGCCTTACTGGTCTTGGTTTATTTCTGGTTTGGCTTTGAGTGGGTACCGTGTTTTGTGGGAATGAGGTGACGGATCTTTGGTTGTTCGTGGAGTAAACGGGGTAGGAATGAGGTGGTGCTTGGTAATAAGGGGTTTGAGGGGGATAATAGGAATTTGGAGGTGGATAATTTCGAGGTCGGGGTTGGTTTGGGTATGGATTAGAGGCATACTGGCTTCCCATTCCCACCATGTGGGCTTCTGGTTCTTTCTTCTTCATAGGCGCTGCCCTTTTCGAACCTTCTGAACCCTCCATTCTACCGCTCCTGACGGCATTCTCTATAAGCTCACCAGATATTACAATATCCGCGAACTCTTTCGTGGCACTTCCCACTAGTTTATCATAAAACGGCGCCTTTAAGGTGTTGATAAAGAGAACGGTTATCTCTGTTTTTGTTAGTGGGGGTTCCACTTGGGTTGAGACGTCCCTCCATCTCCGCGCATACTGTCTAAAGGTCTCTGACGGCTTTTTCTCCATCATTTGCAAGGTCATCCGGTCTGGCACCATATCTGATACATGCTTGTACTGCTCGCAAAATGCTGACTCCAAGTCCTTCCAGGATCAAATCTTTTCTCTACTGAGTTGGTTGTACCACCGAAGAGCTGACCCTGTTAGACTATCTTGAAAGCAATGTATAAGTAGCTTATCCTCGTTCACGTAACCAGTCATTTTTTGACAGAACATGATGAGATGTGCTTTTGGACACCTTGTCCCATCATACTTCTCAAAATCAGGCACCTTGAACTTCGGAGGCAAGATTAGATCAGGTACCAGACTGAGTTCCTTGGCACCTAGTGCGGAGAAGACTTCGGTGACTTCTATTACTTTGAGTCTTTCCTCTAGACTCCTATATTTTACGTCATGGTTATCCAATTTCAACTTGGCTACCTCTGCTGGGTCATCCAGATCTGGCACTAGTGGATCAGCAGGACTAGCCCCTAGGTTCGATGTGAATATTCCTTGCCCCAAATTAGCGAGTGGAGCAGGTAGTATAGGTCGATGTTCCAAGCCGGTGGGTTCCCCTTGAATATACCCTCTTTGTGTTGTATATGCAGGCGGTGGAGTGAATCCCGGGGGATAGAGTGGATCCTGATCGTGATGAATTCTTGACTGAGGTTCCATAACATCGGAGTTCTGCATGGGTCCTTTTCCTTTGACCAAAGTTGTCATCATCTCCATCATTTTGGCCATCTGATCTCTTTGCTCGAGTGATTCCTCTCGAGACCTCACCATTAAGTCTCTCGTTTCTTGTTGTGATTTGGCCAGTTGCTCTTGTAATTCCTTTTGAATCCTTTCCATCCTTTCAATTCTCTCATTGAATTCAGCCTCCATTACTCTAGCTTGTCGGCACGTTTTATAGGAATGATGTGGTTCCAGATTTGAAGTCTTGCAACTGCGGATTATACGGTTCTTTAGTTTTGGTGGATGATTATGGTGATATGTACATGCGATGAATGAATGAATGAGTATACGAATGGATGAATGTCCAAAAAAATAAACGATGCATAAATGTTAGTTAGGAGTAAATATGCAAGAATTTGGTGTTAATTTCAAGATAGCCCCATATTTAGTCATTTCATTTATCAAAAGAGTACATTACAAAAAGTTTCCATTTTTCCAACAGTTACACAAATTTCCTAGCCACACTGCCTTATTTCTTCACTTGCTCTAAAAACTCTGATATACTTGATCTTTGGCTCGGAGGGAATTGGCAACTGAGAACTTCAGCTTCATCTGATAATTGAACAACTTGCATAGCGCTTATGTAATTTCATTGATCAAGAAGTCGAGTTGCATTTCTTTTTCTTGGAGAGTTCCTTCATACGCGTGAATGTCCCTATCGTACTGATCATTCTTTTCTTCTAGAGCCTTCAGGAGGTTATCTAATTGTTGTTGATGAGATTACAGCATATTTTCTAGGTCTCGTGCTTTCCTTTTTAATTCTTGATGTTCAGACTGACTATTCGCAAATTCTTCAGTCACTATTTCATACTCGGCGTTCTTCCTTCTTCTTAACACTATTGCATTGCCACATGCCTTTTTTCCTCCTCTTTCTTCACTTTTCCCTTCCAAAATTCCATTCCTCCCTTGATATTGCTAATTTTTTCCTTTTACTCTGCTGTTGACTTGCCCAACCCACTGTTCTTTATTGTGCCTCTTAACTTCTTATTTTCTAGGTGAAGGTCTCTCAAGTCATTCCTTACGACCTCGACCTCTTTTTGCACTTTCTAAGTTCGGATCTTTCAATCGAACGTCGATCTTCAATTGATAATTTTCTTTTTGAAGGGCACTAAGATCCCGAGACATTTTGGCCTTTTCTCGTTCAAATTCCTGCCTTGCCATCTCTAGCTCAGATGGCGTTTCCTCCGAGAAAAGATTCTGGACAGTATAGTTTGTTGACGAGATTTGCTGACTATTTACCCGTTGCTTCCTCCATAGGTCGTAATCCTGGGTTAGGGTATCAGCATATAGGGCCAATTCCATTGAGTGAACTTTCTTCCAAGATTTTGCAGTGTCTCGGACCCTCTTCATATATCCTTCACCCGTAAAAGCAAATTCGAACTGCGCTAGCCCTCCGGTGGCGGGTATGAATTGTCGCGAAGAAAATTGCCTTTGGACTAATCGCGGAGCATATCCAACTCCTCCCCATAACCCGAGTAAAGGTACCCAATCTTGGATTCCACATTTGTATAGCGAATCGGAAGGACGGATCCAGGGTGCTCTCCATGTTATATCCTCGGCGCGAAGATTCTGAAAAACTGATACCCAATGTTGCTCGGTGACTTCCTTCGGCCATTCTTTCTTGAGGTAAGCTTCTAGCGGGGCAAATGTTTTTGAAAACATATGGAATGGAGTGCGCTCTACTTTCCAAAAATGACTCAAAATCCAAACATTGAGCAACTGCGCACATCCACTAAATCGTCCCTTTCCAACCCTTCGACAAGTACTCAAAGACCTGAAGGTCTCGGCTAGGATAGTCGGGACAGGGTTGACCCCTTGTTTTAACCTTTCGAAGAAATCAACTACTGCAACTTCAAGATGTCCGAGAACTTTCGGGAAAATGACCAAACCGTAAATGGCCAAAGCAAATAGATTTACTCTCTTCAATATGTCAGGATGGTTCAGAACCAATTCTCGTAGGCAAGACCACGAAATGCAAATGGTCTCATTCTTCTTCTTTATCTGTTTCTCAGCCCATGCATTAGTCATGTCTGTCAATCTCACTAACTTTTTCTTGAAGGTCATTGGCTTAGGCTCCTTCACATATATTTTGCCAAATTGTACATTGTCGATGCGGAGTAAAGCAGCATACTCTTCTATGGTTGGAGTCATGTCTTCTTGATTGAAGGTGAAGCATTGATAAGCCGGGTCCCAGAATCGAACCATGGCTTGAATCAACTGTTCGTCTACACGGATGGTGATCAGGTGAGCTATATCTCCATACCTCTCAGTGAAAATGCCCCTAGTGTCTGAATCCCACTGATTCCAAATTCGAACCAAATCCTCAAGGTTATTTTGGCGAACATTCACAGTTATATGTTCGGGCAAATTGGCAACACACCCTTCCACTAGACTATCCCCCTTTTCTCTCTGAGTTTTTAAAGACCAGTCCCGAACGACGGCATTCTTCTCGGTTATTTGTGTAATTGACTCCTCCATCAGAAACCCGTTTTTTGGCAACCAACCTTTAATCAACACCTTCCTAATATGATGCCTATGATGCATGATGAAAATGAAAATAAAAACAAACAAACTTGGTTAGTAAACACAACAAATATAATTTGAGAAACAAATTAAACTACCCAATCCAATTCTTTTGCATAAACAGTGTAAATGAAAGGCAAAAGGCATTTTCCCCGTGTACATATTTTGGTGACTATAAGCGGACAGAGGTTCGGCATGGCTCTAATTAAATAGCTCGTATGGTTCATTATATGCAGTCTCGATTCTAGACAGGTACTCGAATTGCTCGTACTATCATCTGCTAAGATTAGTACGAAGCCTCGGTCATAACCTATCACAGGCTCACGAGTTCAATTCGAGGATTATATTTACTTATGCCTATGCGAGGGACAAGTTAACTCACGAAAGCATAAGTCATATGTAACCGAAAGTATTCACTAGCTTTGTGCGGAGGGACGAGTTAACTCACGAAGGCGTAACGTTTACTTTCACTTAAACGGACGGAGCCCAGGTAGAGAGCTCATGTTATGCGAAAATGCAAGTGCACGGTGTGTGGGGAAAAACTCATAAACCTTTACGTTTTACTTAAAGAAACTAAACCAAAATTAAAACCATAAAAATTGAAAAGCGAAAAACAACCAAATAACAAGTTAGAAGAAATATTTACAACACAATACAAATGCAATGAATTTTGAAAACGAGATTTTCGGATCACGACCAAATATTTACTTTGAACAAGGAAATTTGAAAATTTTGACAAAACGTGTTTAATTCGACTCGACTCGCAAGTTTTTGTCCCCAGCGGAGTCGCCAGCTGTAGCGACGTAAAAATTTTAGGGATTCGAGTCGCTAAATTGTGGCAATTAAAAATTTGGAAATTGAAATTTTGATTTTTAAAATAAACAGGGCGTCGCCACCGATCCTCTTTCCTAGGTGTGATCGGACACCTATTAGATTTCTTTTTTTCTTTAAAAGCGAAAAAATGGCCGAGTTAAGGTCTACGTTTAAAGCTAGAGAAAAATTAGGATTCGGGAGTCGGTTACGTGCGAGGAAGGTATTAGCACCCCCGCGACGCCCAAAAATTGGTATCTCATAAACACGTGTTGTCTTGATTTTAAAAAATACAAGTTCAATATAACATTTAGTCGTGATCTAATTGAAAAGACGAGAAATTTTAGCTTCTTTATTTTTTAGAAGGGTATACCGCTTTAACACGAGTCAATTGACGTTCACCCAACATAGTGATGAACTCGATGACTTAATGTTAAATCAGTACATTGCCTTGATTATTGAAATTAATTAGCAAAACAAGAATATGATTTTCGAAATAATGCAAAGCAAATTAATATGAAATAAAAATAAATAAATGAAAGAGCTAGGTATATATTAAAATAATTAATAATTATGATGATAATATTAAAAATAATCATGCAGGCGATATTAAACGTAAACAATGATAATATTAAACATGAAATAAAGACAACGAATATATATACATATGTAAAAAAATGACATTAGTAGTATATACACTAAATATATATATATATAAATATTAATAGTGCTAGAAATATACTATATATATAGTGTTTGAAGTATATACAGGAGATAGTACAAATATATCACTAGCAACGATAAAATATTTACATAATATATACATATATATATAATATATAATATTAAAAAAAGGTATATATATACATATACGTATGATAAAATAAATATATCAATATTAATAATAAATATAATGGGGGTAAAATAAGCATATACATAATATATACGTAATGTGGAACTAAGAATATATATATTATATATATATATATATATATATATATATATATATGTATATATATACAATATAGTATTTAAAAAATATATATAAGATGGTGTAAAAATATGTACAAAGAAATGTATAACAAATATATATAACTAATAATCTTAAAAGTATATTCATAACATATATAAAACATATACTGTGCATACAGACCTTAGAAATGATAATAATAATAAAAAAACTATTTTTGCACAATACACAAATATATATACACACATATATATATATATAAAAGTATTAGAAATATATAATATAATATTAGAAATATATATATAATAGCATATATAAAAAAATATAACTAATAATATTAAAGTATACATAATAATATATAAAAAAATATATATTAAAAAAAACTTATATACATAACATGTATGAAAAATATATATAATATTAAAACATTTACATAATATACTAATATAAATACTATTAATGTTAGAAAAAACTTAATAATTATATTACATAAACAGGTTATACAGAAAACGTAATAGTATATATAATAATAACTATAATAATATATTAGTAATAAATATAAGAAGAATAAAAATAACAGTAAAAATAAAAACAATATAAAAATACATTTAAATCTGAAGAAAGGACTAAATTTGAAACGAAAATAGAGTCTTGGGGTGATTTTAAAAATAAAAACAAAGAGAAGGACTCATTAGAACACGGTAATATTAAGGGGGATCAAAAGCGCAATTAGTCCAGAGTATTTAAAACAAAGCGCATTGCTAGGGACTAAATTGGAAGTCGCTAAAATGATAGGGCCAAATTGCAAATCATAAAAGACTTAATTGTAAAGTCTCAGAAAAGCGGAAGGGCCAAGCGTTTCCGCCAAGAAACACGCGGATCCTGCCCTGGTGCGGGTCGGGTCGACCCGACCCACATCCAAAACGACGTCATTTTATTTATCTAGGGGGGACCAAAACGCACCGTTTTGGTCCCATATATAAGTTAAAAAAAATTTTAAAATTTCATTTGGAGATGGCAAAAAGAAAAAAAAAAGAGAAAGGGAGAGAGAGGGGGAGCTCCGGCCAGGGGGCCGGCCACCGATCCGGTCACCGGACCGTCGTCCGCCGCCGACGCACGGTGGCCGGAAAAAGGTAAAATTTATATTTTTTTATTTTTTTATTTTTTGCTTTTAGTTAAATAATGTTTTATATGTATATATGTATAGAGATGTATTTGAATAAAAAACGAAAAGAAAAGAAACGGATTCGATAAAAAAAATCACCTTTTTGCCTTCAATATTGATTATGGTATTCGGATCTCTTTGCTGTTTGAATCAAAATTTATGTATGTTTGTATTGAAAGCTATTGTTGTATTTGAAACTCTTTTTATTTTCTATTGATGTTCACTATTAAAGAGTCTCCCCTAACCAAAAAAAAGGTCCTTCTAGTTTACAATTTTGGGACTTTTATAGCCCGATTCTGCTACTTGTTTGCTGTCAATTCTCTTCTGATTTTGCAGCAAAGTGACGGTGGAGTGTGGTGACAGAGGAGTGGCGGTGGGTGGTGGCAGAGACAAGTTGCGGGTTAGGGTGGTTGAAAGTCAAAAGCTAAAAACCCTAGGTGCGGCGCACCTAGGGTTTGTTTGCTGACTTGAGAGGGATGGGCTAGGGTTTGATGATAGGTGGCATTTGGGTCTGTTTGTTGGGCTAAAATTTGGACTGTTAGTTGGGCGGGTAGGTTTAGTTTTTGTTTAAATGAGTAATTGGGTCTTATTTTAGGTTTGGTTTTAGATGTAATGTATTTGGGCTTAAAAAGGGTTTAATATGAAATGGGTTTGTAAGGGTTTGGGTTTGGGTTTTTAAAATTGGTCTGTACAAAACTCTAAAGGAAACGCCTCCAGTTTACTTGTAGCTTGATTAAGATGTGTTCACCAAATTTATCTAATTTGAAACTTAAACTAGAGATTTTTACTTTTAACGGAAACCCTAAAATATACCTAAATAATTCTAGTAAAATACCTTCAATTCCTAAAACTAATTCTATTTTAAAATTCTAAAAAAAACCTAGAAATTACCAATGAATTAAGAGAAATATTAAAATACATCTACAACTTATTCAATATTTTATTATTATTTTTTAAAAGATTTAATAAATAACGTTGAACCTATTAAGATCTTATGAAAGTATCCTATGTCGGGTTTATGATTTATCTTACTTTAAAATTCTTGATCTAAGATTTAAATTCGTCAAAATCCTAAAATAATAAATCTTAAATAACATTTATTAGCTTTTTAAAAAAGTTTCTAAAATAAAATGCTTAGAAAGACCTATTCATGATTTACAATTCACCTACACAAATCTTTAGTTTTAATCTTGAATAAAGTCCTAAAAAATGTTACATATTAACTTAAGATTCTAATCTTATACGATATTTAAAACTAATTTAAAACCCTAAAAAAATCTTACATATTATTTATAATTTTTCTAAGATAAATGGTAGGTAAGATCTTAAGGACTAACCTAAATTCAAATGTAAAAACCTTATGGTTTCTTTAAAATAAAACACATACTTAACTAACTTCATGTCAATAATTATATGATGGAAAAATGACCTAAAGTTCCCTCTTTTAAAACGAAAAGTAATAAAATAGGAAAATTAATTAAATTGGCTAAAGTTAATGAAAAGTTAAAACTCTTTCAAAATGGCAATAATAAAAAGAAAAAAGAAATAAATAAGACCTTAACATGATGATAATAATAATAACAATAATACACCTTATTCATAATACAATAAAAGAATCAAAGTAACATGAATAAATAATATTAAAATGTATGTAAGGGGAATGTGTAAAAAGATAAATATAAATAGACATGAAAATAAATAAAAATGAAATAAGAATAAATAAAAATTATACAAGTGTGAATAAATATAAAATATTAAAATAAAGTGCATAATTAACATTAAATATATAATGTATAAATGCAAGCGAAATGGAAGATATAAGTGTAAATTATTTATTTAAGATGAAAACAAAATGACATAGCTTGATTTTAGGACTAAAAGATAAAAAAATGTAGAAGAAAATAGTTTAAAAAAAATCAAAATTTTGTTTTAAAATTTTAAACTTTCCTTTAAAATGACTTTAAAAAAATAGATTTTTATTTTTCAAAATCTAAATTTTCTCTCTTTTTAAAAAAAAACCATTTTTCTTAAAGATTAAAGCTTTTATTTTAAAATAGTTGAAAAGAAATCAAAATTTTGTTTTAAAATTTTAAAATTTCCTTTAAAATGACTAAAAAAAAGCATATTTTTATTTTTCAAAATCTAAATTTTCTCATTTTTTTTAAAAAAATATTATTTTTCTTAAATATTAAAGCTTTTACTTTGAAATACTTGAAAAAAAAAATCAAAATTTTGTTTTAAAATTTTAAAATTTCCTTTAAAATAACTAAAAAAAAACAAATTTTTATTTGTTAAAATCTAAATTTTCTCTTTTTAAAAAAATTAAAAAATTTTCCTAAAATCAAGCCTTTTTTTTTTTGTAAAGAAACCTTTATTTTAGAAAAGGGAGGGAAAAATGGGATTTTGGGGGGCTCCTAGGGGTGGAGGACCCACAGTCCGGTGACGTCCCCTTTATCAGAACCCAAAATTCGATCCCTCATGACATATCTATGGCCAAAAAAAAAGATAGAAGAAAAAAAAAAGAAATAGAATGCTTGTAGTTGTTGTGTTTTTTTTTTTTTTTGCCTTTTTTTTTAAAAACAAAAATAATGAAAAGCCACCTCTTTTGTTTCATTTCATTTCATGTTTATATATTATTTTTTAATCTTGTTTATTTATAAAAAATGATAATAATGATAATTAATAATAGTAGTAGTGATGATAATAATAATTTGGGCCTTTGACAGGCCCAAAAAGGAAAGAAGAAAGAAAAGAAAAGAAAAATAAAGGTCTCAAATAGACCAAAACCGGGTGAGCTTCGAACGGCCTAAGAGAGAACAAAATTTTAAATGGTCCCCAATCAGGCTCGGACAAAAACGGATGTCTACAATGATGATATAGGATGATATATAGGTAGAATATGGTATGATTGATTGATGTTGCATTGTAATTTAGCATATTATATTGCTTAATGATGTTATATTTTGAATTTGGTTTTGTTGGCACCACTGAACTTTTCAAAGCTCAACGTTTGGGTTGTTTGTTTCATGTGTAGGTTCCCAGAGAGCTTACGTGTACGATTAATTGGTCCTTAGCATCCAAGGCTCAAGTCTTAACTTCATCTTAGATTTTGTAATGCTTATTGAGTTTTCTAACAATTATGGGCATGTACCTAGGTGACTATATTGTCTATGAATGATAAATATTGGTGTTCTGGTATTTCTTAACATATTAGAACTGTTTTTGTACCAATTTGGACATTTGGTTATCTTTATGTTGGATTTGTGGTTTGATTTTATACGGTGATAGCATGTTTTATAATTTACAATTTACTTGTCTATTAAGATTTTGGCCTAATAAGTTAATTGCCATGAAAATACATGTTTTGGACTTGCTTTTACACATCAAATATGTTCATGTAGGATTAGTTGCATGTTAGAAATGTTTAGGTGCATTTAGAGAGTCAATTGCATGACTTGAAATGTCATTTTTCTATACTTTTGGATTAATGTATCGAGACTATAAGAACATTTTCTTACATTTATGGGCATAAATCTCGAGACTTATCAAGCAAGTCTTGAGTCATTGAGTGCCAAGTGTCAAGACATGATAACCTTGTCTCAAGACATAAAAAATCAAAGTTAAGTTGTTGAAAATTCAAGCTCAAGTCTCAAGACTTGAGGTTAAGTCTCGAGAGATAAAGGGTCAAGTCTCAAGACATGGTCATAATATCTTGAGAAATACAACTTCAAACCTAACATGAAACAAGGAAGACATGTCTCGAGACATTGCATTGTATTTTGCTAGTTTGACCCAAGATTCATAATCTAGCTTCATTTTTTGCTGTCATTGACCCCAATTTAATGTATAAGGGCCCGTTTAAGTTTGTTTATCATGTTTTACATGTTTTAGTTGCCACACTTGCATAAATTGTTTTATATTTCCCCATTTTTGTATGAACTTGACTTGGTTTTGAGTTGCTCCAAAAATGGATGTGGCGTCTTGCATTCGTATCCACTACCTAGGTCGGGTGTAAGGTGTTATAGTTAAAACTAAAAATAAAAAAGTCCCCAAAAAAGTGAGAGTGAACGATAAAGCTTTTGTAAAAGCTTTGAAAACCTCAAACCAAGATTTTTACAACATCCATCTTTATAATATTAATTTGCTTTAGATTTTTCATTTTAAACTATGTCATATAAGATTTGACATCTCATTGAATGATAAAATTAACGATTTTAGTAATGAAAGGACCTTAATGATATAACATCGATATTTTGGAGATATAATGAGAATGTTTTAAACTTTAGGGACCAATTTAAAATGAAAGTTATAATTTAGGGATGTATGATGCAACTAACTCATTCAATAATAATAGAGTTTATTTGGTTGGCCTCAATTTTCAATTATTTTATTCATAGGTCGGCTTATTCACCCAAGCTCGAAAATCCCACCAAATTTTGGGAGGGCTTGGGCAAAACAATGAAACTCATTTAAAATATGGGCTTGGGCATGAACATTCGATGTCCAAGTGCAATCCAACCTAACATGCTTTTTAAGTTAGTAATATATTATATTATGCTATTTTTATACGTCATGCTATAATGTAAACACTTTTCTAAAATTTGTTAAGATCTCTATATATAAAATTTTAATAAATTAAAAATATATAAAATTATTAAATATTTTATTAAAAATAAGGGTACACTTTTAGTCACCCAACTTTCAAAAGGTATATAATAGTCACAACATTATCAAATTGTTACATTTTGTCACTCAGCTGTTAACTTCAGTTAAAAAAGTAAAGTTTCACCTTAAATCAAAGGGTTAACAGCTAATTTGTTCCTTGAGCTATAGTTAAAAAAATCATTTTGATATTTTTAAAATTTTCTTAACAATAATTGTAAAAAAAATTAAAAAATCTTAAAAATAAATAAATAATTCATATAAAAATTAATTGCAACAAGAAAAAAGCAAGAATTTTGCAGCTAATTTTTCCACATCCAATCTCATAAAAAAAATCACAGTCTTTGAACTTTCACACACAAAAAAAGAAAATTAAATACCTATTCATTTTGATCCTACTCATTTTCTCATTTCCTTTGTTGTTTTACACTTTCTTCATTTTCATCTTTCTTTGTCTTTTCTTTTTCCTATTTTTTCATGTAGATCGGCATCGGCTTCGCTCTTCCCATATCATTAAAAATAATATATATGTTTTATTTATAGCTAAAAGTAAAATTTTAAGTTGAAATTTGAGAGAAGAAATGGTGAGTTTGACGAAGAAAAAGAATAGCACTTTGTATTATAAATTTAAAAAATCCAAAATCTCAAAATTAAAAGTTACTTAAAAACCCGATCAATTTAGTAACTGGAGTTACATAAAAGAAAAGATGGGTTTAGAAAAGAAGTAGGGTACTTTGTAATACAAATTAAAAGAAAAAGAATCCAAAATTTCAAAAAGTTGAAACTTACCAAAAAAATCCAGACAATATTCATTTTGCACTTCTCTCTTGCCATCTTCTTACTTAATTCTTTTTCCTTTCTCTCTTTTCATAAATATCAGGAAAATTTTGCAAACAAGTTATTGATGGTAGAAATTTTTATAATTTTCAAGAATAAAAGTAGTGTTGCAAGCTTAGATTTTGTTTTTTTAAAAACTCGAGCAGCAACAATTAGCCTAATAGTAGACTCTGAATCTTGCATTGAGATGTATTTTGCCAGGGCTTTTAAGGCTTTGAGAACAAAATAAAACAATATAAAATTTCCAAAGTAATTTTTGGGTAAAACAACAAGAAGTTGTTGATGTGGTTGAAGGTGTTCATCATCGGTGGAAAACAAATGAAATTTAGTTTGAAATTTTTAATTTTTTATATAATAAAAAATTGCAGTAAAAGTTAGTTAAAAATTTTTTATTTTTAATTTTAAGAATATTTTAGATTTATACATATTTAAATATTTCTATATATTTTTTAAATTTTTTTTAATTTTTTTGATAGATTTTCTATTAACTTTTAGTCTAATAATTTTTTTATCACTATTGTTAAAAAAATTTTAAAAAACATCAAAATGAATTTTTAACTATAGCTTAGGGACCAAATTAGTTATTAACCCTTTGAATTAATGTATAATATTACTTTTTTAATGGAAGTTAACGGTCGAGTGACAAAAATGTAATAATTTGATATTGTTAGTGACTATTATGTAACTTTTGAAAGTTGAGTAACCAAAATGTAGTTTCAAACAAAGTTTAGGGACAGTTGATGTAGTTTACCCTAAAATAATATAAATAATTTTAAAAGAATTAAAAATAATACGAGAAAGATCTCAAAAAAATACGAGCAAGCCTAAAATGGGATTGAATTAACTATTTCCAAATATGAGCAGGACTGGGCAAAATTTTATACTTATATTTTAGGTCAAGTTAAGTTTGGACAAGCATAAAACTCTTATTATGATAGTTAAGCTCGACTTAGCCCAACCTGACCATCCAACATCATTATTCGTAAGTTAAGAAATCTTAATGATTTAAATTAATAAAAGGTATATTTTATTTAGTTTTTAATTAATCTAAAACATTAATAATACAAAAAAACCTTTATTTTAAATTAAAGAAAATTTTTAAAAAATATTTGTTATTTTTTTTTTTTTGGAAAATCAACTAACCAAATCAATGCTAAACAATAGAATTAAGGCATACCCCAAAAAAAGAATGTAGAGATCACTATTTTTAAAAAAATAATACCCGATTAGTAGATTATAGCTTGAGTTAAAGTTGAATAGCTTTTAAGTTAGCATCATATTGGCTGATCCTGTATTAATTAAACCCTTTCTAAGGTGTAGTGTGGTCCAAGATCAAGTAGTTAATCATGGATTAAGCAATCAAATAGCACTCAACTGCTTTAGTTTTTATTTTTACATATTCAAATCGTAGCATTGCCTAATCAAGTATTGGTAGAAGAAAAAGGATTGCCTACAAATGCAAGTGGTCTCTTAGATTCACTACCCACAAATGCCTTCATTTATGATACCCCCATTCCACAATTATGAGGACTAATTTCCTTCAACGTTAAAACTCGACTTGAAGTGAGGTAAAGATTACTTTGCACCGACTAAATTAAGCTTAATGTGATTAAATTATTAGTAAATTTATGTTTTGATTATTTATCTTCAAAAAGTTATAAAATAATTATTGAACTATTAGAAAGAAATTTTCATTTAACTCATTGGATTGTTAAGCTTTTTTTTTTAAATAAAAAAATCTTATTAATGAGGTCCAAGTAGGGGTGAGTAAAACTCGATTCCACTCGAAAAAATAAAATAAAAATTAAATTTTGAGTTATTCGAATTAATCGAGTTGTTTAAGTCAACTCAATTTTTTTTTTTAAATTTTGAGTTCAAATCGAGTTTGATTTTCAAATTCAAATAACTCAAATAATTCGAATAAACCGAATATCAAACTATAATATTTTACATTTTTACCTCAAACTCTCAAACCTCTTTACTTTCCACCCAAAACTTACTCCCTCCCACTTTTCCCCCAAAACTTTTACTCTCCTCTCATCCCACACCCCTTTACCACAAACCCACTCCCCTCCCCCCCAATTTTTTTTGAATATTTTCCCCCCAAAATTTTACTCCCCTATTTATTTTCTCTCAAAATTTTACTCCCTCAACCCCTAAAACTTTTTATCTCCCTAAACTTTTACTTCTCACTCTTTTACCCCCAAATCAAAAATTAAAATAATTCAAAAAAATCCATAAACTTAAATAGTAATAAATTTATTTATATCTACTATTTATATTATTAAATTAAATTTCATATTTTGTACTATTTATATTATTGAATTGTTTAATCATATTGAATCTTTATAAATTTTTGTTAAAATTGAATTATTCATGATGCCATAAAATATTCGTGTTAAAATTTTATGTTGGTATTAATTTGACATTTTATCTTTAAGTAAATTTTATTAAAAAATCACATTTTTTACATTTAATATATTTTTTAATTTCAAAATATATAGTGACAAGAATAAGAAGATAATTGAAGCAACTAAGTAAGTAAAGAAGCTAACCCGTATATAAAAGATTAATAAATAAATTATGAGGGGATGAAAGTTAATAACAAATTTGATTACGGTGGGAGACAGTAATTATAAGGACTCAAAATCTTTTTTTTTTAATTTAACTGGGACAAATATATTTGATTCAATTCGAATTCCATCTCACTCGACTCGATTCGAGAAAAATTCAAATCGAGTTAGGATGATAAAATAGGATTCGTCAACTCGATTGCTCGAAATTTTTTCATTCAATTCGATCGAATGCTCACCCCTAGCTCGAAATGGCAATTTAACAATCAATATGGTGGATCAATATTCATCAATGAGTAGAAGAACATACCTTAGGTCCAAGTTGATTTGATAATCAGGCTTCGTTTGTTTGCCAGTAAAACATTTTCCAGAAAAGCTTTTCAGCCTTTTCCAGTGTTTGTTTGACTGAAAATAATTTCCCAAGGTAAAATGTATTACAAAACACGGGAAAAGAAGCCCTTAATTTAGGAAAATGCATTACCCTTTTTTTATTTCGGTAAGACATTTTCAGGAAAAGAATCCAACACCGATCTTCCCTTTCCCTTCCCCTTCCCCTTCCCCCATCCTTGACACCCCGATCTTCTGCTTGCCGTCAACCAACAACTATTCTCAACACCAGATGCCGGCATTCATCTTTGATTTTCCCCATCTTCGCATTTCGTTGTCAAAATCTGCACTGGCGTTCATCTTCCTCTCTCGAAGGTAAGAACGAAAAAAATTGATATGGGGAAAGCGTGTTGTCTTTTTTGATGTTTAACTTTGATTTGTCGGTAGCCGGTTTGAGGAAGGGAAAAAAAAAGAAACATGTGTTAACTGTAGTTGATATAATATCTATGGGATTTTGACAGGATATCTATGCGTTAAACAAACTTGAAAGCTGATGTTCTACTGTTTGTTACAGAAATACAGGACCATAAAACAAAAATCCTCTAGTTTCATGAACCCACTTTTCCTCATTACAGATTTCAGCCCAGGAAAGGAAAATCTTTCGCCAGTAGGGCCTAAAACATTGTTTGGCAAATCGAATGTTGGAACTTGATTGAAACTTAAAATTTTTCTAATTTTTCTAATATAGTGTAATTTTTTCTAAATGATGTGAAGATTATGCTACTGAACAACTAGAAAACTTTTCTATATGATGTAAATTGCTCTAGAAAGTTGTTGTAGATATAGGAAATTTGATCACAGTGCTTACTGTTAATTGTTAACTCCGGAAAGGAATAGAGGAAACTGTTTGTTTTAGTTAAATTGTGCATATGTTGCTCTCTTGCTGAGCTTATTTCACTAAGGCTTGGCATATGTTCTCGGTACATGATCTGTTGTATGGTTTATCATTGTATTGTTTCTTAGATTCTAGTATATGATTGCAGTTCGCAAGGTTGCTTGGGCAAAGGCAAACCTCAACCATACTGCTCAAGCTCTTATCATAAGTGGAGGTATTTTCTGAAACCTAAACTCCTTAAAATTTGTTAGTGTTACTTAAAAGCAATCATATTGAGTATATACATATGTATATATCAGATATTAATATTTTAGGAAACTAATGCAGAAGGTATTCGTGCCGGTCTCAAGGCTGCTGCCATTACCGGCGTTTTTACCGTTGTGCCTGTAGTAAATTAAACCTTAACCTTTCTCTTATTGGTTGTTCTTTTATTAATACCAATATTAATTATTTCTTCCTGTTTGTGTTTTCATTTTACAAGATTTTCGTGCAAAGTTTTTCTTTGGTTACTAATTGTCTGTGTAAGTGGTAGAGAATATGTAATTACAGTTTCATGATCGTTTAAAATATGCTTGAACTCACAATACTTTCACTACACCTGGCATCTAATCCTCTTGCTTTGTTTTTTTTAAAGAAATTTTAGGAATTTAATCTCCATGCATTAATTGTCAACCCTTGTGTGTTTTTCTCAGTTGATTGCAGTTCGTAAGGTTGCTTGGGCAAAGGCAAACCTCAACCATACTGCTCAAGCTCTTATCATAAGTGGAGGTATTTTCTGAAACCTATACTCCTTAAATTTTATTAGTGTTACTCAAAAGCAATCATATTCTCACTAGTCCTAACTTGTGATATGCATAATTAGACCTAAAATATGTGTACGAATTAATTGAATTAGTTTCGCAATGAGCGTCGTTTTCATTTTCCACTATTATATATATGTATTCTTTCTATAGAGGCAAGCAACTAAATGGAAAGGAATTAAGTACATTTTCTGTCCCATGTGATTGGATTACCACTAAAATAACTTGCCAAATCTCCACTAGAATTATTTAATATATATATATATATATAAAATAAAATTTAAAATAATGGTTTAAAATCGGATACCTGACTTGTGAGTTAATCTATGGACTCTATTATTTTAGATACATTAGAGTTTAAAAAAAAAGTCTGACTTAAGAGTGATAAAAGAAATTCTATGCATATTGGCTACAAATTCTAAATAGGGGATATATACACCTCTTTAAACAAATCATTAAAATCACGATACTTTTATTTTTAATTTTTAATTCACTTTAAAAATAAAAATAAATAATAATTTAAATATTTTTAAATAATTAAATTGAATGAATAAAAAAACTTAGAATGTAACATGAAAAATAAAATAAACACCACATAAAACCATCAATATTTAAAATATAAATTATATCAATTATTAACTTAAGAATAACACAAAACTAATTTTTATCATTTTTTTTTCTTTTCCTTTACATTCTCCCTATTTTTCTTCTTTATCAGCTCTCTTCTTTCACTCTCAGGTAAAATAAAAACAAAACCACTTGGTAAAACCTCAAACCCCGACATTTACCATGTGTTTATGTATTTACTTTTTACTAGTAATTATAAATTATAGATGTAAGGAATGGGATTGTTGCATTCAACTGCATGGATCACTAGTGATTATAATTTAATCCTTTAATTCTAATTAATTATGTTTTCTTCTTTCAATTTTATTTATAATTATTAATTCCAAAGCTATCAGTCTTGATAAAAAAGATAATTTCTTCTTGGAAAAGATAATGATTTTGATTGTATAACTGTTGTATATTTTATTCCGTACATGGCATTTTTATGCATTATCTTTGATTGAAGTTTACTTAAAATCATAATTTCTACCATGATTTTATTATCTGTTTCAACAAGTGTCTCTGTTTGCAACTTATTGTGCTTTATTTCTCGTTCTAATGATATGATGTAATTCAATCGATGCTAAGGATCTGGTTGATTATTGTTTTTGCTTCTAAAGGCAAGTAGGGAAAGAGTACAAACAATAAGTTTAGATAGTAAGCATTTTAAAATTTTATTTTCGTGGATAACATCTATATTTATTCAGGTATGGAATCCAAGTTCTTAAATGTCATAACCTTACCAATTTAAAAATTATAAGTTTAAAACCAGTTTAAACCCTTAATAAGTCTTTAAATTCAGATTTCGTTATGCCATTTCTTTAAGTTAGATCAAATTATTATTAATTTTCAAATTAATTGCACATTGATTTGTAATAATTGCATATTAATTTGTAAATTTTTGTGTGATCTTATGAAAAGCTTGCATCTTTTTTATAGTGATCAAATATTTGTGTGGGATTATTTTGTGTAGATGGATCGTAATCGAGATCAAAATGCAATTGTCGGAGTCGTGGCTTCAGTTTTAGCTTTTGGGGCTCTTTGCATTAAAAAATTAAAAACTAGGAAGGAAATTACTTCTCACCCTCGTGTGATTCGAGATTATGAAAGAGAAATTATATTAATAGTATTTTATATAGTGGTGACCAGCATTGTATTGATGTGATAAGGATGAGACCGATTGCCTTTTTTAATTTGTGTGATATTCTTTAAGAATAATTTGTTACAATAAACTAAATAGGTGAATATTAGGAAGCAAGTAGTTATATTTTACATATAATTGGTCATAATGTAAGGTTTCGAGTGAATGGATCTAGATATTATAGATCAATTGAGACAATTCACCATTACTTTAGGGTTGTATTGAGAGCTATTTTGAAATTGTATAAACTAGTTATTAAATTACCTAATGAGTCAATTCCTAGTGAAATCAGAAACAATCCAAGGTTTTATCCTTATTTTAAATATTGTATTGGAGCATTAGATGGAACTCATGTTTGTGCATCCGTTCCACTTAGCATTCAAAGAAGATTTCATAGCGGTAAAGGGGGGACGACACAAAATGTATAGGCAGCCATTACATTCGATTTGAAATTTTCATATGTTCTAGCTGGTTGGGAAGGTAGTGCACATGGTTCTCGTATTTTAAGTGATGCCCTTTCACGCCCAAAAGGATTAAGAATTCCGGAAGGTAAGAATTAACATTAAATACCAAATAGTTCTAGTAAGCTCATAATTTATTAGTAATAATTATGTTTTGTAAAATTATAGGTAAATATTATCTTGCTGATGTTGGATATGGCATATGAAATGGATATATTAACCCATATCGTGATGTCCAATATCATTTAAAAGAGTTTAGTGCTCAGGGGCCTGAAAATGCAAATGAACTATTTAATCTTAGTCATTCATCATTACGAATCACTATTGAACGTGTTTTTGAGATTTTGAAGAAACGATTTCGTGTAATAGATGCTGAACCTTTTTGGAATTTTCAAACTCAAGTAGATATTTTTTTGGTTTGTTGTATCATTCATAATCATATAATAGGAGTTGATCCTAGTAATTTACTTAATCAAATATTATACCAGGGGTGATCAAAATTTGATTCGACTCGAAAAAATTGAAAAAAATTCGAATTTCGAGTTAAACGAATTGAGTTATTTGAGTCAACTAGAATTTTTTTTCGAATTTTGAGTTCGATTCGAGTTGAGTTTTCGAATTCAAATAACTCGAATAATTCGAATAATTCGAATATCAAACTATAATATTTTACATTTTTACTCTAAACTTCCAAACATTTTTACTTTTCCCTCAAAACTTACTCCTTCCCACTTTCCCCCCAAAACTTTTACTCCCCTTCCATCCCAACCCCCAAATCTACCCAAAATCCATTTCCCACCAAAATTTTACTATCCCATTTACTTTTTCTCAAAATTTTACTCCCAAAAACCCTCAAAACTTTTTATTTTCCCTCAAAATTTTTACTCCCTCCCACTTTCCCCCTAAAATTTTTACTTCCTTCTTATCCCACCTCCCATCTACCCCAAACCCATCCCCACCCAATTTTATTTATATTTACTATTTATATTATTAAATTAAATTTTACATTTTATATTATTTATATTATTGAATTGTTTAATCATATTGAATATTTATATTAAAATTGAATTATTAATTATGCCATTAAATATTCATGTTAAAATTTTATATTGGTATCAATTTCACATTTTATCTTTAAAATAACTTTTATTAAAAAATCACATTTTTACATTTAATATATTTTTTAATTTCAAAATACATAGTGACAAGAATCTGAAGATAATTGAAACAACTAAGCAAGCAAAGAAGCTAACCCGTAGATAAAAGTTTAATAAATAAATTATGAGGTGATGAAAGTTAATAAAAATTTTGATTAAGGTGGACAAATTTTATTATGATAGGTGACAATGGTTACAAGGACCCAAAATTATTTTTTAAAATTTAACTTGAACAAATATATTCGATTCGATTTGATTCGAATTAAATCTCACTCGACTCGACTCGAGAAAATTTCAAATCAAATTAGGATGATAAAATATGATTCGTCAACTCGATTAACTCGAAATTTTTTCATTCGATTTGATTCGATTCAATCGAATGCTCACCCCTAGATTATACAAGGAGCCTGAGTCTGATTTGATAATACTAACTCTTACGGAGCAAAAAGAAAGAGAAGAAGTAAGAGAATGGTCTGCTAAGAGAGAGGAAATTGCACAAACTATGTAGACTGATTATATGGCTAGAAATATTAGGTAGGTTTAGGGCCTAGGGTTATTGTTTCTATATTATGTATGTTTTAGTATTAATTTTTTTTGTTAATGTTGGTTGGATAATTATCTTGAAATTAGTTTGTTGGATTTTGAAATTGTTATGTCATGAATTTGTTAGATAGTGAATTTATTATGTTTTAAGCTTGTTGGATAATGAAATGATTGAAAATGACAATTATTAATGTAGAGTGGGTAAAGGCAACAAAGAAGGGACCTCCAAACAATTCAGGTGGACAGAACCGATGGAACATCTTTTTCTTGAAATTCTAGCAGAGGAGGCCAAGATTCAGTGCCTATAGATTGCAACAATGAAAAATTTGAGGAGGTAAGAACAAAAGTATCTTCATTTGGCACATCTAAACGTAAAAAGAAAAAAATGCTCAAGAAAGTGCCATTGATGAACAAATTAAATTTGTGAGTGAACAACTTGGCAAAATTGCTAATGCTTTGGAACAATTTACTGCAGATAAGACACCACATTTTTACGAAGAAGTGATGTCGATGGAGGTAGAAGGATTTGATGATGACTTCATTTGTAGTGTGTTTGATTATCTTGTGGGTCATGAATCCGAGGCCAAAGCTTTTTTAGTTAAAAGTAAGAAACATAGTGATAAGCCATAAAAGTAACATATTTTAATCCCATTCTTGATACCTTTTTTGAATGATTTATTATTTAATTTAGTGAATTTGATGCTTCTAATCCTTTAATTTCATGTTTTATACTTAGGAGAGCATAGGGGAACAAGAGGAGCGGAAAACGAGCCAAAATCAGACAAAACGGGCTATTTTAAGGATCCACACGGCCAAGCCTTTTCCCACACGGGCTGAGCACACGCCCGTGTGATCCACACGGGCTAGCCAAATGCCCATGTGCCAGCCCGTGTCAATTTCAAACCCTGTTTCCCTAATACGCAGAAAAAGTCAATTTTTAGGGTTACTGAGTATTCTAAAGTTTATAAATACATACTAGAAGAGGACCTAAGGGGACACGCAGAGCTGAACTAAGAAAAGACTCGAAGGACGCGAATGGATTCAACTCAGAAGTAGGATCTCCTTCAAGACTGAAGATCTCCTTTCAATTTCTCTTGAAGTTTTTGGGTTTCTTTATGTTTTGTTATTTTCCTAATTTTGAGATGTTTTCCTTTCAAAACATGAACTAAATTCCCTAGATACTTAGGGAGGATGAAACCTAAGACGGATCTTATTATTTGATTTTTCTGAATTACATGATAAATATTTGTTCTTAATCTCAATTATGTGTTCTTATTTCATGTTTTAATGTTTTCAGGATATTAATTCATGATTGATATGCTTATTCAGTGGAGCAAAAGCCCTATTTAAGAGTGGCATAATTGAGTGGAGTTGCATGCAATCCTAGAAATAGGACGACATAAATCTACCAAATTAGAGTCAAATCTAATAGGGGAATCCATAGATCGAGTTAATGCGACAATAATGGTTTTTAATTAGAAAGAAATTTCAATTAATCAACCTAGAGTCAGTTGTTTTTATTCTCGAAAGAGATATTAACATAAGTTTGGGATTTCTACACATCAAGACAAGTGAATAAATCGTTTAATTCATATTTAAAATAATAAGTGAAGTCTAGGTGGATTCTTTCCTGGGTATTGTCTCTCTCAACAGTTTTCTTCAAATATTTTCATACTTTATTCTCTGTTTCGTCTTAGTAATTAAGTTAGTTAAGATTAGGTTAACACATAGAAAAATTTGGCTTCAAAAATTTTCTCAAGGTTGAAGATATTGATACTTTAATGTGGTGTAATATTAGTTATGCACTTAGACAATGTTGTTGTTATCATGTGATGTACTACTAATTATGCATTTGGATAATGTTATTAATTTCTAGTATTAATTGTGGTTTGGAAGCTAATTTATAATTATTCAATCTTTGTTTTTTATTTTTTTATAACACAATTAGAAATAATTTGTTTGCTTTGGTTGTTTTCAATTTATGACAGTTAATATTCTAGCTTAATAATTGAGTATTATTATATATAATTTGATTGATTTATTTATAAACAAATCACTGCAATATATGTAAAAACAATTTAAAATATAAATGTATTAATATATACATAATAAACTCAATTAAACAATGAAAAGATAATAAATTCTTAAATATATATTTGTTTTCATTTAAAACAGCTTTTGTCAAATATTTTCAGGAAATCTGCCAAACAACAAAAAATATTTTACACAGATTCATCCAAACACCAGAAAATTAAATCATTTTCCAAAAATTATTTTCCTAAAAATATTTTACTGGCAAACAAACGTAGCCTTACTATCAAAGATCGGAGAAGAAAATTGTTTAGATTTTAATTCGCAAATTCATGACCTCCAAAGTTGTTTTATAAAAAAAAAAAACTAAACTATAGAAAAGAAGGGAAACAAGAGCTTTTTATTGGTGCAAGCAGTGCGAACCAAAAAGGTAATACAACAACGATTTTAACAAGTGACTTGAATGAAAACTTCTGAATAGTCCAACGACCATTTTATAACTTTTTAAAGCTGAATAACCAAAACGTAAACTTACAAATAATTTAATGAACTTAAACTAACATTTTCCAATATTTTAATAAAAATATAATTCATCTATACTAAAATTAAAACTTTAATGAATTGGAGTTCCAAAATAATAAGAAACTCACTTTTTGTAACACCCCATACCCATATTCTAGACCGAAATAAGGTACGGAGCATTACCATTCACGAAAACATGAATTCACACATTAACCTGACCTTACTCAATTTACTTACTTTAGCTTAGACTAAAGTTGATAGCATTAACAGATATACATAGATACATATAGATTTTAAATTTAGAAAAGTGATACTTTAAAACAAATTAATTATGACATATAACAAAATGATTAGTCTCTCTCTATACATGCCATAATTCCAAAGTAGTGATTACAAAATACCAAAAAAAGTATTGATAGTGTAGATGAGTCTCCGACGATCTCCAAAATCCCGAGCTGGCTTAATAATTTAGTATATGGTTACATATATTGATGACAGGCTGTTTTCTAGAGTCCCGATTAAAAGAAAAATCATATCTTGAGATACATATCTCTAAATTCAATTCTGTAAATTTTCCTTGAAACTAGACTCATAAGTATATTTAATAATTTTTTTCTAGAATTTTTGGTTGGGCCAATTGGTACAGTTTATTAGTTAAAGTCTCCCCTATTTCAGGGTATGACTACTCTGACACCTGTGCATTACAAACAAAATTTCTCCCTGTACAAGATTCCAACGACCATACCGTTTATTTCTCTTAAAAATAGACTCAATAAGGAATCCATGCATGTATGGTATGACTCTTAATAAATTTTGTACCATTTATGGTGAATTTCTAAAGTCAGAATAGGGGATCTTAATTTCATTCAGAACCTGTTTCACAAGAATTCAATTATCACATAATATAGAAGTCTTTTGTTTCCCCTATTTCTTTTATATGAAAGTAGACCCATTAAGCTTTAATTCCATAATTTATTTGAAATTTAATTCTACTTCCATGATTTTTGGTGAATTTTCAAAATTATGCAACTGCTGCTGTCCAACATTGTTTTACTACAAAAATTCACTCTTACATATTTCGCTCAATCCTTTCCATTTTACTGAGGTTTGCTCACTTATCGAGCATATTGCTCAAAAAATTCAAATAAACATATACTTGCACTTATTCATCACATAATCACTTTCACATGTATCTTCATTTAAATCAATTTCCCGTTGAACTCATCGAATAACAATGATACACCACTACTTGAACATTTTCCCATTTCCACACGTAGGCGAAGCTATATGATACGCATAGTAGCTCGCACTTAGTACTACACATGCGACCAATAATCTGGTACACATAGTAGCTCGCACTTAGTACTACACACGTGACCACGCTTTTAGCACGCATAGTAGCTTTGCACTTAGTACTACACATGCGACCAATAATCGGTACACGTAGTAGCTTTGCACTTAGTACTACACACATGACCACACAATAGTTCATTTGTATCGTTTTTATTCCGAAGGTTCAACAGGAAATTTCTCACTTTTCCAACATTTTACTAAATTGTCCGAAATCAATTTAAATTCATAACTTACATCAAATAACCATTTGATAGGCAGCCATATTCCACATGTTATCAAAATACAATAACATAAAAGGAATCGATGATTTATTTACGTACAAACTTACCTCGGTGCAAAATATAGAAATTTTGCAGTTTAGTCCAAAGCTTTTTCTTTCCCCCGTTCGAGGTCGATTCCACGCCTTTCTTGATCTATAACAACACATTTAGTTCAATTAACACTCGAACTATTTATTTCAATCCAAAAATCACATTATGCAAAAATTACATTTTTGCCCCCTAACTTTTACAAAATTATGATTTTGCCCCAAGGCTCGGAAATTTAATTTCAGCCCTTATTCTTATGTTTAATGACATGCTGATCACTTTTCTCTTCTATGGTATCATCAAATTCTCATTCTAACACATAATTATGAACAATAGGTATTTTTATCGATTATGCTGTTTTGCTCGTTTTCGCTAAAAATCGCTTAGAAAAGATCGTTCTCCTAACTTCAAACATTCATATTCTACCATCAAACATCAAAATACATGCCTATCATTCATGGGTAAATTTTTAAACATAAACCCTAACTCGAAATAATAGTAGAAATAGGTAAATCGAGCTACGAGGATTTCAAAAATGTAAAGAACATTAAAAACGGGGCTTGAAATCACTTACTATGAAGCTTGAAAGTTGAAGAAACCCTAGCTATGGAGGAGAGTAAATTTCGGCAGCAACTAGTGATGAAGATGACCAAATTTTGTGTTATTTTTCCCATTTTATTTCATTTAATATACAAATGACCAAAATGCCCTTACTACTAAACTTTCAAAAATTCCTTCCATGTCCAAATTTTGTCCATGAACCTAAAATTGGTCAAATTGCTATTTAATACCTCCTAATTAATATTTCAATGCAATTTCATACTAAAAACTTCTAGAATGCAAGTTTTGCAATTTATTCGGTTTAGTCCCTAATCTCAACTTAAGCGCTTAATGCATAGAATTTCATTACGAAATTTTCACGAAATCATGAAATCATATTATAAACCTCAAAATAAATATAAAATAATTATAAAATAATTATTTCTATCTCGAATTTGTGGTTACGAAACCACTATTCCGATTAGGCCCTAATTCGGGTTGTCACACTTTTACAACATCAATAACTATCACTCTTTTCTTCTTATGTTTCCTTCGTTACATTGAGTGGAACGCTCCAAAATCTCTTATGTATTTATTTTCGTATGTTTGTGATACAACTGTGTATCTGCTTCAGTGGTTAAGTGTTCTACGTGTGTGTGGAAGGTCCCAAGTTCAAGCCTTATGTATTTATTTTTGTATGTTTGTGATACAACTGTGTATCAGCTTCAGTGGTTAAGTGTTCTGGGTGTGTGTGAAAGGTCTTAAGCTCAAGCTTTAGCTTGGGCAAAATTTTTGTTTTAAATGAATAAACCCCTATCTCTAATCAGTAGGCTTATAAATAAATGTTGGTAAAATATATCAGAATGAGCCTGCTGGTCTGGTGGTTAAGTGGAGTGTTAAGTGGCTGGAGGTCTGGGGTTTGAATCTTTACGCGATCAAGGGAATTTATTTTTATTGCTTGTGTTGTGTAGGTGTTTGTGTGTTAGTAAAATTCTGATTCTAGTGGATGGTTACGGGAGTGAGGGAGTAATATTAGGAGAAAAATGGGGGATTGAGGGATTATCCGATTTTGATTAATTTTTTCCCAAATTTTAGTTTTGTTTTTTCTCTCTTTTCCCAAGAATCTTCTGCCAAATTTTCTACTTTTCCCTCTCTACCTTGCTGCCGTTTCCTTCCTATCTCCCATTGTTACTGCTGATTGCTTACTGGAAAACTTCTTTCTCCTTTTGCTTTGGCTTCTCCATTAATCCATTCTTTTTTTGACCTCTTTTATGTGCCGCAACTTGTCATCCCCATTTTGTTGTTGTGCATTTGGTAAGTAATGTTTTCGCCTCTTGTCTTTTGATTCTTGCTTGGTGACTAAGGGTGTTGTACTTATGGTAGGCGAAAGGCAGTGATCGGTTTGTGCTACTACTGAGGTTGGAGCGTTAAGGATAGTGTTTATCGTTGGTAAGTGGATCATGCGTATTGAACTGCTCTCGGTATTAGGGTCTTGTGTAAATTATTGATTTTAGATTAATAATGGTGTTTTAAATGTTTTTTTTTAAAATAAGTAATTGGGAACCTTTTGTTAACTGTAATGACAGCTGAAAGTCTAAAGTGAAAGGTTGTGCTGGTGCCTAATTATTGAGGGAAACGTCTGTGGTTCATAAGATAGGTATCATGCGATTGTTTTGGAAGTACATTCGGCTTTGTGTTGTTGTGCTAATCATGATTTGAGACTAACGATTAAGTTGAAATGGTCAATTGTAGGCATTACTGGTCTCGAAAGTGTTTTTGCTGCTACACCATAACAGGTGTGTAATCACATCACTGAAAACGCTAGTCGGTAAAAAGCTGAAAAGTGAGACTGTCAACACCAAACGGGCGTGTGTGATTATTGGGCCAGGCCGTGTGAACCACATGGCCAAGGCTATTTTGGGTCGTGTGGGCCACACGGGCAAACATTATGGGCTTGTGGGCCCATTTTCAGTGGTTGATTGCTAAGGTTGCACGGGTCGCCCGAGCCTACTGTGGACCTATTGTAAGGTCGGTAAGCTTACTTAGAATCCTAATTGACTGAAATGACTGTGTGATTGATACGATTATGCATGTTATTAAACATGATGATGTTCCACTGATTTGATACGGTATGCCCTGATTTTATGCATGATGTTATGTTTTAGCATGCCATATATGTATATTGCATTGCATTGGGGTGGGGTTATATTGTTCGGAGGAAGTACACTGAAAGGCCTCGAGCCTAAATTACTAGCAGCTCAGCTGCAAACTATTGTCTAGTGTCGCATTCGGTACTTTTTGGAGTGTAGGGATGGGTGGGTTGATTATATCCCCACATGGAGTGTAGGGTTGGACGGAGTTGGAATGTAAAGTTTAGTTGGGTAGGATTTGACACTTTATATTTGTACTATACTGAATATTGATACTATGATGGGCCAAGGCCCAAATGCATGACTGCTTCCGTATTGTAACGGGCTAAGGATGTAACGCCCCCACGCCCGAAACCGTCACCGGAGTCAAGCTTGAGGTGTTACTAAACTTATCTTACCTTTTAAACAACTCTAAACCACTTATTTTAATTTTCGGAATAAACTATTTTTCTGCGTCATAGCTGCTTAAAAATTCATTTCTCGAGTTTCAAAACTCAAAATTAATATCCGTAAATTTTTCCTGAAACTAGACTCATATATCTATCTACTAATTTTTTTCTAGAATTTTTTACTTAGCCAATTAGTACAGTTTATTAGTTAAAGTTACCCCTGTTTCAGAATTCGACTGCACTGACCTCTACTTACTACGAACCACTTTTCTCCCTATACAAAATTAATATAACTATACCGTTTGTTTCTATTAAAACTAAATTCAATAAGGATTCTAACCACATAAATTAAACCACCTAATTATTTTTTTACAATTTATGGTGAATTTCCAAAGTTGAAACAGGGGATCTAGAATTTTCTCTGACCCTGTTTCACTAAAACTCAGATATCTCATAAAATATAATACCTTTACCTGTTTTGCTTATTCCATAAGAAAATAGACATAATAATATTTAATTTCATATATTATTCACCATCAAATCATGTCTCTACGATTTTTAGTGATTTTTCAAAATCACATTATTTCTGATACTTGAATCTATTTTTAAGTTACTTTCACATTTTTCTTAGTTTTCATGTGATAGTTACTACTTATTCATACATACAATTAAACATGTATATCATCAGCCATTCTATTAGCTAATCACTAGCAAGTATTTACACATCATTCATTGATCATATCATATCAAAAGAAACCAAGTTCCTATACATGCCATACACAAAACTAAACGTCTAACTATACCAATGTGATTCCTTCGATAGTGTGATCGGGTCTCCGACGTTTCCTTCGATCCCCGAGTGGCTTGATAAAAACTATAAGAAAAATAAAATAAAGAGAGTAAGCACTAGGATTAGTGAGCTTACAAGCAAATAAATTACAACATTCAGCATAATGAATAATTATACATAATGTCACCTAGCCTCATAAACTTTCTTTACTTCTCATTTTCTACCTTCTTCTTTACTTACTTACTTACCTTCTTTCTTACCTGACCTTTCACTATTCATAAATATAATATACCTTCCCTTTTGCTGATAATTCACTGTAATTTAAGTGTACAATGACCCATTGAACCACTCGGAATACTAAGGATACTGGGGTCGTTCCTGTCGATCAATATCCTGCCAATGCCATGTCTTCGACATGGACTTACATGAATTATTCCTGTCTCCAATGCCATATATATGTCTAATATGGGCTTACATGGCTCATTCCTGTCTCCAAAGCCATATATCTGATATGGACTTACATGGCTCATTCCTGTCCTATCCTGTCCTGTCAACCCCAATATCCTAACATTCCTAAGGTTCAAACGGGGCTTCCTAATGCTTTTTCTCTGTCACTTCGCCTTTAATTCGACTTCAAATATTCTCATAAAATAAGTATATAAATGCTGGAAATTTACAATAATAATGTAAAATAAAAGAATATTGCATTTATTTACTGTAAACTTACCTCGTATGCAAAAATAGCTACTTTTACCATTTCGTCCACAACTTGGTATTTTCTCCATTTTAGCTTGAATTTCAGTTTTCCTTACTCTATCATTTAAAATATAGTCTAATTAGGACTCAAATTATTCAAATTGACCCAAAATCATATTTTTACAAAATTACAATTTTGCCCCTAAACTTTTGCATATTTACACTTTTGCCCCAAAGCTCGTAAATTAAACTTCAGCCTATTTTCTTATGTTTCATGACATGCTGGTCATTTTTCCCTTCCATGGCAGCATCAAATTCATACTCTAACAAGCACTTATGACTATTAGGTATTTTTACCGATTAAGTCCTTTTACTCGTTTTTGCTTAAAACCGAGTAGTACAAGTTGTCTAACATAATTTAAAACCTCATATTCTATCATAAAACACCAAAATACACAAATTTAAACTATGGGTATTTTTCCAAATATGAACCCTAACTTAAATTATTGCTAGCATAAGCTTTATCGAGCCACAGGGACTCAAAGCGTAAAGAACATTAAAAGCAGGGCTTGGAATCACTTACCATGGAGCTTGAAAGCTTGAAACAAACCCTAGCTATGGAGAACCCTTGAAATTTCGTCCTAATGAAGAAGATGGACAAAAATTGGCTTTTAATTTTGTTTTTAATTCATTTTAATAACTAAATGACCAAAATGCCCTTTACTACTAAACTTTCAAAAATTCCTTCCATGTCCTAATTTTTGTCCATAGACTTAGAAATTGGTAAAATTACTCTTTAAGGACCTCTAATTAATAATCTAATTCAATTTTATGCAAAATACTTCTCGAACACAAGTTTTGCAATTTATTCAATTTAGTCCCTAATTTCAAATTAAGTACTTTATGCATAGAATTTCTTCACGAACTTTTCACACAATCATGCAAACATATCATAGACCTCAAAATAATAATAAAATAAATTTTTCTACCTCAAATTTGTGGTTTCGCAACCACTGTTCCGTTTAGGCCCTATTTCGGGATGTTACATTTCTCCCCCCCTTTAGGGATTTTCGTCCCCGAAAATCTTACCTGTGAAGAGATTTGGGTACTGTTTTCTCATAGCCTCTTCGAGTTCCCATGTAGCCTCGTCTACCCCATGTAGTCGACTATCTCTCAAATATACAACTCGGCCAACTTGTCAAGTGTGAAAATCCATACTGAACCGGGATAAAATGAGCCGACTTTCGTTAACTTATCAATCACAACCCATACTGTGCATCTTTCTTTCTCAATGTAAATGGCAATCCCATTGGCCGATGGATCAAGCATCTAGAAACAAACTCGAAATGTCCCTTTTCATTCCTACCCACCAAGTACATTTCTTCAAATCATTATACATCTTTGTACTACCCGGATGAATAGACAAAAACTACTATGTGCTTCTGTAAGATCTTTCGAATAAGCTCATCATTCTTCATACACACATACCTGGGTGATAATCAATCACTAGCTCATAATCTTTAATCAACTCTAGCCATCTTATTTGCTTCAATTTCAAACTTTTGTGATCAATGAATATGTGGCACTTCTCACCGTGCAAATGATGTCTCCAAATCTTCAACATAAAAATAATGGCGCTAGCTCTAAATCATGTATCGGATAGTTCTTCTCATGTGGCTTTAGTAGTGTCTAAAGGCATAAGCAATTACCTTCCCTTCTGCATAAGTACACAACCAAGTCCATTCATGGACGCATCACTGTAAATCACAAACTCCTTACCCTGTTCCTATTGTTACTAAAATAGGAATTTAGTCAAAAAATGTTTTAAACTTGTCAAACTCTGTTCACACTTCTCAGATCCATTCAAACTTGATATCCTTTCGCAGTAATTTTATCGATTGGGGTAGCTATCATGGAAAATCCTCTACAAATTGCCTATAATATCCTGGGCAAGACCAAGAAAACTTCTAACTTCTCGATACATTTCTAGGAGGCTTCCAATTAACAATGGTGAAATCTTGCTCGGATCAACCTTAATACCTTCACCTGAGACAATATGTCCTAGAAAACCAACTTCTCGTAACCAGAATTCACTTTTACTGAACTTGGCATACAACTGATTATCTCTCAGAATATGTAAAACTGTTCTCAAATGCTCTGCATGCTCAGTCTCATCATGAGAATAAATCAAGATATCATCAATGAACACAACTACAAACTTATCCAAGTACGGTCTAAAAATTCGGTTCATTAAGTCCATGAAAATGGCAGGAGCATTAGTCAAGTCAAATGGCATCACAAGGAACTCATAATGACCATACCTAGTCCGGAAAGCAGTCTTCAGGACATCTAACTCTTTAACTCGCAACTGATAGTATCCGGATCTCAAATCTATCTTGGAGAACACAGAGCTCCCTTCAATTGATCAAACAGATCATCAATTCTAGGCAATGGATACTTGTTCTTTCATTGTTACCTTGTTAAGTTGTTGATAATTTATGCACAATCTCATCGATTCGTCATATTACCTTGTTTCAATTCCAGCAATTCCTTTCTCTTCCGGTCAATAAACCACGATGATGTACTTTTACTGAAATTCCTCCCGAAAGAAATCCCAAGTGATCCTCTCCTTTGGTACAACCGATACAAGTGTCTTCCACCGAGTAGTAGGTGAGTCTCTAAGAAGTGATATTACACATTTCATACATTCCTCGGGTGTACAAGATAATTCATCAAAGACTCGATAGTATTTTCTAACCAAAATTTTGCTCTTTCTCGCATCATCATGTTTTGTTGCTCGGAACTCTTCTCGCCCCTTGTTTCCGATTCTATCAATGGTGGCTTTTCTCTTATCATTTGTACTGTGATGGGAAGCTTGAGCTACATGGGTAGCCCGAGAGTCATGAGGGGTGGAGGTCTAACTACCGGATTAGATTTAACGAACTCGGCAAACCAATTATTCAAAGCTTGGAAGAGAGCTTCTCGAGTCACTCCTCCCTGATTAACTGTTACTGGCCTATTCTCAGATGGCGCTACCCCTTCCGCGGGAGCAGGCGCATTACTTTCTACATCATCATCACCAGCTCGCTCGGGATCCATTACAATAAAACAAAATATTTAAAAATCGCGTGAGTCGTCACACTATCAAAATACAGGTATGGCATGTATAGCTAGACATTTACTCACACTAACTGTTCCGAGAACCGACTAAACCTGCTCTGATACCAATAAATGTAACGCCCCCACACCCGAAACCGTCACCGGAGTCAAGCTTGAGGTGTTACTAAACTTATCTTACCTTTTAAACAACTCTAAACCACTTATTTTAATTTTCGGAATAAACTATTTTTCTGCGTCATAGCTGCTTAAAAATTCATTTCTCGAGTTTCAAAACTCAAAATTAAGATCCGTAAATTTTTCCTAAAACTAGACTCATATATCTATCTACTAATTTTTTTCTAGAATTTTTGACTTAGCCAATAAGTACAGTTTATTAGTTAAAGTTACCCCTGTTTCAGAATTCGACTGCACTGACCTCTACTTACTACAAACCACTTTTCTCCCTATAAAAAATTAATATAACTATACCGTTTGTTTCTATTAAAACTAGATTCAATAAGGATTCTAACCATATAAATTAAACCACCTAATTATTTTTTTACAATTTATGGTGAATTTCCAAAGTTGAAACAGGGGATCTAGAATTTTCTCTGACCCTGTTTCACTAAAACTCAGATATCTCATAAAATATAATACCTTTACCTGTTTTGCTTATTCCATAAGAAAATAGACATAATAATATTTAATTTCATATATTATTCACCATCAAATCATGTCTCTACGATTTTTAGTGATTTTTCAAAATCACATTATTTCTGATACTTGAATCTGTTTTTAAGTTACTTTCACATTTTTCTTAGTTTTCATGTGATAGTTACTACTTATTCATACATACAATTAAACATGTATATCATCAGCCATTCTATTAGCTAATCACTAGCAAGTATTTACACATCATTCATTGATCATATCATATCAAAAGAAACCAAGTTCCTATACATGCCATACACAAAACTAAACGTCTAACTATACCAATGTGATTCCTTCGATAGTGTGATCGGGTCTCCGACGTTTCCTTCTTGATCCCCGAGTGGCTTGATAAAAACTATAAGAAAAAGAAAATAAAGAGAGTAAGCACT
This sequence comes from Gossypium anomalum, assembly GCA_025698475.1. Lineage (NCBI taxonomy): Eukaryota > Viridiplantae > Streptophyta > Magnoliopsida > Malvales > Malvaceae > Gossypium > Gossypium anomalum. The sequence continues at coordinate 22,340,855 of CM046960.1, read as the reverse complement.
AGGCTTAGTAAGCTTACAAGCAAATAAATTACAACATTCAAACATAATGAATAATTATACATAATGTCACCTAGCCTCATAAACTTTCTTTACTTCTCATTTTCTACCTTCTTCTTTACTTACTTACTTACCTTCTTTCTTACTTACGACCTTTCACTATTCATAAATATAATCTACCTTCCCTTTTGCTGATAATTCACTGTAATTTAAAGTGTACAATGACCCATTGAACCACTCGGAATACTAAGGATACTGGGGTCGTTCCTGTCGATCAATATCCTGCCAATGCCATGTCTTCGACATGGACTTACATGAATTATTCCTGTCTCCAATGCCATATATATGTCTAATATGGGCTTACATGGCTCATTCTTGTCTCCAAAGCCATATATCTGATATGGACTTACATGGCTCATTCTCCCTGTCTGTCTGTCCTCATCAACCCCAATATCCTAACATTCCTAAGGTTCAAACGGGGCTTCCTAATGCTTTTTCTCTGTCACTTCGCCTTTAATTCGACTTCAAATATTCTCATAAAATAAGTATATAAATGCTGGAAATTTACAATAATAATGTAAAATAAAAACTGTAAACTTACCTCGTATGCAAAAATAGCTACTTTTACCATTTCGTCCACAACTTGGTATTTTCTCCATTTTAGCTTGAATTTCAGTTTTCCTTGCTCTATCATTTAAAATATAGTCTAATTAGGACTCAAATTATTCAAATTGACCCAAAATCATATTTTGGCAAAATTACAATTTTGCCCCTAAACTTTTGCATATTTACACTTTTGCCCCAAAGCTCGTAAATTAAACTTCAGCCTATTTTCTTATGTTTCATGACATGCTGGTCATTTTTCCCTTCTATGGCAGCATCAAATTCATACTCTAACAAGCACTTATGACTACTAGGTATTTTTACCGATTAAGTCCTTTTACTCGCTTTTTGCTTAAAACCGAGTAGTACAAGTTGTCTAACATAATTTAAAACCTCATATTCTATCATAAAACACCAAAATACACAAATTTCACCTATGGGTATTTTTCCAAATATGAACCCTAACTTAAATTATTGCTAGCATAAGCTTTATCGAGCTCTAGGGACTCAAAACGTAAAGAACATTAAAAGCGGGGCTTGGAATCACTTACCATGGAGCTTGAAAGCTTGAAACAAACCCTAGCTATGGAGAACCCTTGAAATTTCGTCCTAATGAAGAAGATGGACAAAAATTGGCTTTTAATTTTGTTTTTAATTCATTTTAATAACTAAATGACCAAAATGCCCTTACTACTAAACTTTCAAAAATTCCTTCCATGTCCTAATTTTTGTCCATAGACTTAGAAATTGGTAAAATTACTTTTTAAGGACCTCTAATTAATAATCTAATTCAATTTTATGCAAAATACTTCTAGAACACAAGTTTTGCAATTTATTCAATTTAGTCCCTAATTTCAAATTAAGTACTTTATGCATAGAATTTCTTCACGAAATTTTCACACAATCATGCAAACATATCATAGACCTCAAAATAATAATAAAATAAATTTTTCTACCTCGGATTTGTGGTTTCGTAACCACTGTTCCGTTTAGGCCCTATTTCGGGATGTTACAAAGGACCTAACTGAAACTAAAACTGTTACTGAAATGGGCTTAGGCCCAGACTATGATTGCATGCAATCTGCTTATTGATTTAGGGATTACACACTGAGTTTCGAAAACTCACCCTTCTGTTTTATCTATACAGGTAATCCCTAGGCTTGGGCAGATCGGTGTGACGGAGGACTCACCGGCGGCCACACAACCTTATTTGACTCTGTTTCGTACTTAATTATGATTTTAAATTTTAATTGGGAATTTTATTGTAAATATGGCCTCTATGGATTTGTCTTAAATTTGGGATTTTTATTAGTTAAGGATTATAATTACTAGTTTTAGGAAAACTCGAGTTTTCAATAGAACCAAGCATTTTAACAAAATACTCACGAATACGCAAACTGTTTTAAAAGCTTCTGCATAGAATAAAGGTTTTGAAAGTTTTCGAATGATTAATTAACATTAGAATAAATAAGTAATAATGCAAAGATTCTAAACGGAAAGTGTTTTAAGCAGAGTTACAGTTTTCCAACTCAAGCTACGGTTTTCAAACACACTACCATGTGACATCGCCAAATTTGACCATAACGTCTAGGCCGGGTTTAGAGTATTACATTGAGAGGTTTTTCTAAAAGTAATTTCTATTTTAAGTTTGTTTAATATGGAAAAAAAATTGTTATATATAATGATGGTACTTTGTTTATTCTAATTAATAGTCTTTTTTTATTATATTCTAGATTTATCACATTTATTTTCTAATGAAAAGTAATTTTATTAACAAGAATTTTGTTCTAAAAGCAATACATAATATAATTTATATACAAGAAAATAAATCTATTTATACTATTATTAAAGAGTGTATTTGAGTTGGTGTTATCCATCAATTAGGTCCTAACATAGTTGTGAAATTACTAAAAAAAATATTTTTTTACAAAGTAATAAATATTATTTAGAGGGTATTTTTATCTTTTATATTTTATATAAAAACTAAAAGAAAATACATACATATGATATGAATTCAACTTTACCATTTTAACCAAAATTGTAACACCTCAAACCCGGCCAAAATATTACAGCCAAATTTGAAGAGTCACAATAACCATCTTCGAAAAGTCTAACTTAAACTACTTGAAATTCAGCAGTTGGAAATTATTTAAACAGTTAAACCAAACATGAAAATCCAAATTTGTAAACAATAATCCGGAATAAAATATGGGATAGTATAAATTCATATAAAATAGTTAAATAAATAGAACAAAAATAACCGAGCTCTTGCTACGCTAACCCGCCTAAGTCTATGGGTTACTTGTAATCCAAACAAACAGACTAAATCAGTTTACAACTCATTGTGTAACTAATGTATTCAAGTAATCAAAGGTATAACATATGTAGTTTCAGTTTCTCATTAATAAAACAATTACCAGAATTGGATACAGTTACAAAACATATCAGATACAAATGCAAATTCCTACCCCCAACCGCTACACAACATCTCCATCCATCCCTACACACCATATAGGGTATCAAGTACCCATCTATCCCTACATACCGTATAGTTACTATATATCACGTTTCAAAATAATTGCAGTTTAGCTGCTAGATTAGAATGCGATAAATCGCCAGAACCAGATATACGTTTGTGGCTTAGCTACTTTAATCGGTAGAGCCCACACTTACTCCTTTACATAATACTAAACCCAATGCAGATGCAGATTTAACAATTATCATATATGCGTATACAGTGATACAAATTCAGATCATGCTCATGTAATATGATTACACTTACATATCAGATTACATATCAAATATATATATAAATAATAGATTATTAAGTAACAAATCATTAGATAATGGATTTTATTGCCTAATTCAGATCATACGGACCCTACGGTAGGCTTACATTCGATTATAACGACGTTTACGGCCCTAGGGGAAAATTTTGGTTCTTGGCCCACACGCCCGTGTGGATTCCCACGGCCTGAATAGCTAGCTCGTGTGGTCCACACGGCCTGGCACATGCTCGTATGGCTCATCACAGTGCCTCACACAGACTATCACACGGTCGTGTGACCCAAGTCAGAGAGTTAAACGATTTGGCACACGGCCTAGCACACGGCCTAGTGACTCACAATCAAACAATCCCTTACATAGCCTGGAAACACGCCCATGTGACCCAAGTCAGAAAGTTACACAGCCTCCCACACGACTTGACATACAGTCTTGTGGTGTCAACAGCCATGGATTTCGGCTTTCGTCGTTCGCAGAAAACTCAGTTTTTGTTACACACTTGATATAGATTTGATGCAAAAGCAACAAAAGTGACCCCGAAACCTAAAAACGAAAACCAATTGACCAATTTAGAAAAATTAACCGAATCAAAATGCTAAATTAACATTCAAATTAAACTAGGTCAAAACTTTAACGCAAAACCCCAGAATAAAATTATTCGCTTACCAACAAACATATAGCAATTAATTGGAACTAAATCGCTGTAGGAATACTCTTATCGAGATCCTTGCCTAAAAGAAAGAAAATAAACAACTAACAGAAAGTTTGGAATGACTGACAGTAATACTCAACCTTAACGAGAACAGACGAAAACTAGCAGAACAGAAGAAGGCAACGAAAGAACTTATATAGAAACCTTTCAACTGAAACAAGAACAACATAATACCCTTGATTAAACTTGGTAGAAAAATCACAGAAGCAAGCAAAAACAAAAGCAAAGAGGAAAAAAAAGAAACGGTAAAGAAAAACTTGAAAAAAATTAGACAGAGAAGAACGCAAGAGGGAATTTTTTTGGGAAAAATGTTTAATTAATTAAAAATAAAAACTAATTACTACAAAATCCAAAAATATTCCTTCATTGCTTACGCAAAGACTTGAACCGAAGACCAAAGGGAATATAGAAACTTAACCATTGAACTAGTAGACTCATTCTTGACGCAAGTTAACACAGAAATAAAGTTAAGTCAAAAGTTCAAGAATAAGGGTTGAGTCAAAATAAATAGAAAAAATCTCAAACAAAGATATTTGAACCCTCGATCTCAAACACATAACAAAAGGCCTAAACCACTCTATTAGATACTTAATCATTAACAAAATTTAACAAACAGAAGTTCCAGATTTTGGGGCATTACAACTCTCTCCCTTTAAAACAAATTTTTGCCTCAAAATTTACCTAACTCAAATAGATGTGGGTATTGTTGTTGAATCGAATCCTTAAGTTCCCAGGTGGCTTCCTCAGTGCCATAATTCCACCATAGGACCTTAACTAGATGAACAATTTTTCTCCTCAAGACCTTAATGTCTCGATCTAGAATCTGAACAGGTTCCTCCTCAAAGGTTAGATTCAATCTCACCTCAATCTCCTTAATAGGGACTATGTGAGAGGGGTTAGACTGATACCACCTCAACATCGAGACGTGGAATCATGAATCCGATCTAATTCAGAAGGTAGCTCAAGCTGATAGGTGACAAGACTGATATGTTTCAGAATATAGTAAGGCCCAATGAACCTCGGCCTCAACTTGCCATTGCGTCCGAACTGAAAAACCTTTTTTCAAGGGGATACCTTCAGAAAAACCTGATCACCCACAGAATACTCAATATCTCTCCTCTTTAAATCCGCATATGATTTTTGTTGATCGGAAGCTGCTTTAATATGGTCTCAAATCAATCTAACAGTATCCTCAATCTCAAAAACTAAATCGAGAACCAACACCCAGCCCTCACCTAACTCGGTCCAATATAAAGGGGTACGACACTTACGACCATACAGAGCCTTGTAAGGTGTTATCTGAATGCTAGACTAGAAACTATTATTATATGCAAACTAAGCCAACTAAAAAATTCCTCCAAACTGTCTCGGAAGTCAATCACACAACTTCGTAACATATCCTCCAAAATAACTCTTTTAGACTGTCCATCAATTTGAGGATGGTACATAGTATTGAAATTTAACCGAGTGCCCAATGTCTCGTTAAACTTCTTCCAGAACAGAGAAGTAAAACTTGGGTCTCTATCAGAGATAATCAAAATCGAAACTCCATGCAGTCTTATAATTTCAGAGGCATGCAACTTAGCTAACTTCTGTAATAAAGTGTCTGTCCTGACATGTAGGAAATGAGCAGACCGTGTCAATCGATCCACGTTGACCCAAATAGAATCTTTCTTAATGGGTGTCAGAGGTAGCCTGCTAACAAAATCCATATTCACATGCTCCCACTTCAAAAAAGGAATCTTAACCAGTTGTAGCATACTTGAAGGCAGTTGGTGCTCAGTTTTAACCTAGTGCCACGTCAGACAATAATAAACAAAGGCAATTACCTCTCATTTCAAATCGGGCCACTAGTATCGCTCTTAGATATCCCTGTACATCTTATTTCCACCTGGGTGCATAGTATAAGGGCTACTATACGCTTCTCGCAAAATCGATTGCCTCAATGCAGCATTGTTAAACACACAGATCCAACCCCTGAAACACAAAACCCCATCGTTATTCAGTCTAAAATTAGAAGCCCACTATCTTCAACCTATCAAAAACGCAAAACCAGAGACTCATCACTCAACAATTTAACTTGAATCTGATCAACCCAAGTCGATTTAACCTGTAACTCAGCTAGCAAACTACCATCATCAAACAAAATCAGGCGAGCAAACATCGCTCTCAAATCGGTCATCACTCTACAACTGAGAGTATCGGCCACAACATTGGCCTTACAGGGATGGTACTTTTTCTAAACAATCGTAGTCCTTAAGCAACTCAATCTATCTACATTGCATAAGATTCAACTATTTCTTAGTCAACAGATACTTGAGGCTTTTGTGATCAGTGCAAATGATACACCTCTCACCATACAGATAATGCCTCAAGATATTCAAAGCAAAGACAATTTTCGCCAATTTCAGATCGTGTGTGGGATAGTTGTCTTTGTGTGACTTAAGCTATCATGACGCGTAAGCCCCAAACTTACCTTCTTACATCAAAATGCAACCCAAACCGATATGTGAAGCATCGCTGTATACTACGAATTCACAACCAGATTCAGGTTATACCAGAATAGGTGCCTGAATCAGAATGGACTTGAGCTTCTCAAAGCTCGCTTGCTATTCATCGGACCATACAAATAACACATTTTTACGGAACAACTTAGTCAATAAAGCTGCGATAAACAAGAACCCCTCAACAAACCTTCGGTAGTAACCTGCCAAACCAAGGAAACTCTGAATCTCAGACACATTCCTCGGCTGTTTCCACTCGACCACAGCCTCAAGCTTTTTAGGATCAACATGAATCCCCTCAGCTGATACAACATGCCCTAGAAAGGTAGCCTCTTGCAACTAGAACTCGCATTTACTCAGCTTAACATAAAGCTATTTTTACGAAGTTTTTGCAGAACTGCCCTAATATGCTCATTCTCGGTCTTAGAGTAAATCAGGTTATCGTCAATAAAGGCTACGACAAACTGGTTCAGACATGGTTGAAATATCTGATTCATCATATTCATAAATGAAGCCGGAGCATTCATCAAACTGAAGGGCATAACCAAGAACTCTTAGTGTCAATAACGAGTCCTAAAAGCAGTCTTCTACACATCAGTCTCCTTAACCTTGAGCTGATCGTACCCTAAATGAAGATCGATCTTAGAGAATACAGATGCCATGCAGAATTGATTAAACAGGTCATCAATCCTCAAAAGCAAAAACCTATTCTTTATCTTCAACTTATTCAGGTAGCGATAATCCACACACATTCTCATCATGTCATCTTTTTTCTTATCAAACAGAACCGGTGCTCCTGGCTGAGACACACTCGGTTTAATAAACCCTTATCGAGAATTTCATGAAGCTAAACTTTTAATTCCATAAGCTCATTTGGTGCCATGCAATAAAGAGCAATAAACATGGGAGTGGTACCTAATAGCAATTCAATACCAAAATCAACCTTCCTCTCTAAAGGTATCCCTGGCAACTCCTCGATGAAAACATTCGATAAATCCCTTATAGCCTGAAGGTTTTTAATTGAAGGTTTTACTGAACTAGTATTAGACATAAAAGCCAAATATGCCTCACAACATTTCCGAACTAGCTTTTTGGCTACTAGAGTAGAGATCACATTAGAGAGGTAATATCGATGCTCGTCGATCATAACAGTCTGAGTATCATTATCATATCTTAAAGTTACCCCCTTGGAGGCACAATCTAAACTGACCCAATGTTCCACAAGCCAATCCATTCCCAGAATCAGATCAAACTCCCCAAACGGTAACTTCATCAAATTAGTCGAAAACCTAGCACCCTGAATCTCTAACGGAACCCTCTTATAAACTTTATTAAACCAAACTGACTAACCCAAGGGACTAATCACAGAAACCTCTTTAATAGTACTCTCAGCAGATATACCAAATTCATAGAAACAATACTAGCTACATATGAGTGTGTAGAACCAATATCTATCAAAGCAAAATATGGTACAGAATAAATAAAGAACGTACCCGCTATAATATCGGCATTGTCTCTGTCTTCACGGTGCCTCGTCACATACACAAGAGTAGGTTGTTGTGCCTCAATCTAAACCGCACCTATATCTGCTGCTTTCTGACCTCCTTTAATCGTTACCAACCCTGGTCGTACCACGGCCCCTAGACGGTTGTTGAATTGACCTCGGAGGCTGAACTGGACCAGGAGCTAGAGCTAGCGTCAGAGCTTGCACCTAATCAGATCGAAAACGACAGTCCCTAATGTGGTGCTCCATTGACGCACATTGCAAACAGGCCCCTAATCTCTTCTAACACTTGCTTAGATGGCATCTACCAAAGTCACTACAGGTCTGAATCTCAGCTGCTGCAGCTGATGCCTCAGCCCTTGGAGGCCCATAAAACCTAGCCCATTTCTTAGGATATTGAACATAACTAGAGGGACCTGAATCCCTCTTAAGCTTACTCTAACCCTTCTCTCGATCTCTCCTCTCGTGCTCAGTGCGCTTCACCTCCTCCGCTATCTCCACCTTGTCAACCAAGGCCTCGAACACACACTTCCTCTGAAGAGCTATCAAAACCCTTAATTCATATCTCAATCCCTCCTCAAATTGGATACTCTTTTCATAGTGATTCGAAACTAAACTGTGAGCATACCTGCTCAACCTTAGAAACTCGGCCTTATATTCGGCCACAGTCCTATCCTCTTGAACTAGGCTCATAAACTCACGTTTACGAGCCTCTATATAGCTTGCCCCAACGTACTTACCCTGGAAGGCATTCTTGAAGAATTCTTAAGTGATACGATTGGGCTGCGTGCCCTCCTCAATGGTCAGCCACCACTAGTAAGCCTCATCTCGCAACAGTGACATTGCACCCCTCAATTTCTGTGTAGGAGTGCAGTTGATATCATTCATGATACGCTCGGTGGCCTCTAACCAGTACTCAGCCATTGTCGGGGTGGCTGTAATGACACCCCTAAACATATCAGCACCATTCTTCTAGATTTGTTCTGTAATTGAACCTCGGCCCCAGATCTAGAATAGGTCCTAACGACCCTCCTTAAAATACACAGCATAGCTTAGGCCAGTGCATCATCCCCAGTTCGGAATAATTGACAATAATTCTCAACCTCAACAAGAACAGACGAAAACTAGCAAAATAGAAGAAGGCAACGAAAGAATATGCAGAAACCTTTCGACTGAAACACGAACAACATAGTACCCTTGATTAAACTCGGTAGCAAAATCACAGAAGCAAGCAAAAAGAAAAACAAAGAGGAAAAGAAGAAACGGTAAAGAAAAATTGAAAAAAAAATTAGACAAAGAAGAACGTAAGAGGGAAATTTTTTTAGGAAAAATGTTTAATTAATTAAAACTAAAAACTAATTACTACAAAATGCAAAAATATTTCTTCATTACTTATGTAGAGACTCGAAAACAAGACTAAAAGGAATACATAAACTTAATCATTGAACCAATAAGTTTATTCTTAATATAAGTTAACACAGAAATAAAGTTAAGTTGAAAGTTCAAAAATAAGGGTTAAGTAATAAGTAGCAAAAATCTCAAATAGGGAGATTTGAACCCCTAATCTCAAACACATAATCAAAACCCTAAACCTCTTGAACTTTGGCATATAGGTCATTTATAGGGAAGCTTGTTACCACTTGAGCTAGTGTTCTTTTTGCTAATGTGTATCAACTCTGCCAAGAGCCTTACATATTCATTGGTTGATGGGGTGTATCACATAAGTTAAGTATTGCATCTGATAAAGGTTTTGTCTCCTGACTTTACAAAGAGCTCTAACTGCCAAGGCTCTTGAAACCTTTTTATGTTGATATGTCTCGGCTTTATAGAGAGCCTTGTGGTTTCACAGGTTGAGGCATACATCACACAAGTCAAGTATTACCCCTGGTCGAAGTTTTATGGCATGATGTTGTTGAGAGTCCTAACAGGTCCATTTAAGGGATAAAGCAACATTTGGTCCCTAAACTTGGAAACTTTTCCTACCTTGATCCCTGAACTTTTTTTTGTTCACACTAGTCTTGAAAATTGGTAGCTTTTCTCAATTTGATCCCTGAACTTGGATTTCGTTATGTTATGATGACATGGAGTGCCACATCATCATTTAAAAATAAAAAAAATCATAATTCATTTATAATTTATAATTCTTTTGTGTTTTTAGGTTTTATATAATTTATTTAAATTTTCAAGCGATGATGTGGTACAATCTCAGAGTGCCTTGTCACCACACCTTAACGGAATCCAAGTTCATGGACCAAATTGAAAAAAAAAATACCAAATTAAGGACTAAATGTTACTTTATCCATTTTTTGTATTGGTGGTATGAAACTAAGATTTATCTTTTTATTAATTTTTGATAGTTAAAAAGAAAAATAAAAAAACTTGTCTTACCGTAGTTAAAGGCTCGCAAAAAAAGGATATATATAATTTGAGATTAAAAAGAAAATCAACTCCAATTCATTTTCATAGAAATTGGTTTTAATATAGTGGATTGTTACTTTATTTTGTCATATATACCACATATATTTAGCCCAAAGGATGAGCATCAAGCCCAAATATATTGACTAGCCCAAAAGAAGAATTTATCTATAAATAGATAGTTGTCACACAAAAGGCAGTTAGCAAGTCCCTATCAAGAATCACAACAATATCTACCAAGTATTAAGAGGAAAGAGTAATAAGCGAATGGCGAGAATAGCTCTACCAAGTAAGGACACCTACCTCAACCAATCATGAGTAAGTATTGGTTAAGATTTAGGCCCTCATGCCCTTTCATGCAGCCTAGACACCCAAAATACCTTCAATTCAAAGGCTCAAGTACATTTATTCTGAGGTATGAGCTCACCATTACCCGTACTTTACTTGGGTATTTCCCTTAAACTCTTTTTTCCCCTTATCTAACTTAAGCATTAAAGAGCATCGTGAAGCACAAGCTCTGTCACCATATAGTTTACCTTTTGTCTTGTAGTCCTTGCTCATCTTCAACTTAAAATCCTTCTAGCCCATTATCATTCCAGTGTGACTAAAATAATTGATGTCATTTATGAGAATCAAGAAAGAGAAGCATGGATCCCAAAGTTAAAATTATTTCCACCAATATTGTAACACCCCATACCCGACCCGATCGTTGAGTCCTAGTTACAAGGTGTAATACCGGAGCAACTACGATCAAATCACAGTTTAATTTATAACACAAACACCCTAACATAAGTTAAACAGGTATTTTAAATGGCTCGTAATCATTTTCAGGTTTTATATGAGCTTAGGAAAGCTTTAATGCTAACCCGAGATCGAATTAGGACTGAACTATAATATTTTCAAAATTTTTTATTCACGTCACGACATTAGAGGGGTTCCTCATAATGACGTAACATACTATATAGCCTCGTCCTAATGATCCATGCTCAATGTTATGTCGTGGCATGGTGGCCTGATCTCATCGCAATGACGTACATTGACGTTGCGACATGACAACCTGTTCCTGCAATTTCCAAACGGAACTTTTACCTACACATTCCAAACAAATAAATATGCACAGCCAAACCATAATTCCAGTTATAACATGTAAGATCTATGTTTCAAACATAACAAAACACCTATTTCAACCATGTACCAATGTCATTTCATATATAGGTTAACTAAATAAAACAGTTCATTGAAAACCTTAATCTATTTACCAAACCATTGACAATTTCAACTTTTAATACCATTTCAAAACATATTGGAAATCTATTACACATTTCATCCAATTAAACAATTTCATACATCAAGTCATAACTCAAAGGTGCATATAGTTGTGGTATTATACCAAAATAGACTTAAATTAGGTACATGCCATACTTGAAAATAAAACGAAACATATACAAACTTTGTTGAGTCGTGGATTGCTTTCGGGATGCTGGATCAACTGCTCGATCTACCGAGAATCTTCTATACTTGCACACGGAGAACAAACTATACGTTGAGCAAATACGCTCAGTGGTATTTCCATGATTCAAGCCAAAACAAGGCAAATTTAAAGCATATGCAAGCATTTAATTCTAATTCACATTATAGTCAATTCACCTAAAACTTTATGCCAACAATTTCTAATACAATATAACATACATGAATCAATTTAATTACATTAACTCTCTACATATGCATACCAAATTGTAAATTTTCCATTTATTTCACGCATTACTATTTCAATCTATATTATCATTTATAGTACTTATACTAGTTCATTTAACATTACCAACATTTACATACATATAATCAAATTCAAATTTTGCCTTTCAACCAATTTCGAGCCTACTAGCTCTTTCATACTCAAACGGCCCTCAAAACTCGTTTTCAATTCTTTGCACATATTTTATTTCAATTTCATTTATCAATTCACATATCAATTAAGCAATTATTTCATTTATAACCCTATTAACCAACACAAACTCAGAACAGATACACAGATCTATCACTACGGTCTGGCAACAATTACACTATACATATACATACAACCACTCTAGGTTGCCCAGCAATGATGGTTTCCTCTACTGATTAATCTACCACCTTGAGTTGCTCGACAATGATGATTCTATAAGAACAATCTACCACCTTGGATTGTCCGGCAACGATGGTTTTCAATCAATAATCCAACCCTATGACATGCCAACTATATCCAACTCGATCCAAACAGCTAACAGGGTAACCAAATTTCTTATTCATTATAAGCAATTTGAATCATACTTTATCATATCTAATTAATCATCAGTTCATCATATAATACATGTTACAACTCATTTCACGCCAATTATCAAATATCAATCGAATCAAGAAATTTCTATTCTATTCAATTTAGTTCTTATCTTGATAATCAATCTCAAATATATCAATATAGTTCAAATATTCATCAACGACTCACCTCAACTCCATATAATGTAAAATGAAATGAACATGTAGAAAATAAATGGTTCATTAATCATAGAAATACAAACTGAAATTTCGAGTTATTCGTCGACGACTTTCGATTTTCTTTTCCCTTTAGACTGTTCCATGTCAACGTTAGCTAAATAAAATCACAAAACATATAATATTATCAAATTCCATTCAAATCGAAACCAATAAAAATATCAAGCATATTTTATAATTTATTCAATTTAGTCCCTAAATTCGGGACAAGTATAACTTTCAATTTAAAGCTTTCGATTGAAATTCGATTTCACAATTACTCATTAGAGACCTCTTATTTTCTATTACTACTAAATTTTTATGAAAATTTTATATTTTATTCAATTTGGTCTCTAATGTACAAAACTATCAATTAAGTTTTACAATTTAGTCATTTTCTTAAACTATCAATTTAACACCTAAAACATTCAATTCTCAACAATGGCATCTTATCAAAACTTCACTGATTGAACAAATTCATCCTTGGGTTAGCTTAATCAAGCTTCCAAGATAAAAAAAATCAATAAAATTAAAGAAAATGGTTAGGGGCTTACTTGAATTAAAGACGAAAAGCTTAAAACCCTAAGGAATGGTGTCCTTCTCTCCTCTTCTTTACTTGGTCGGTTGGAGAATATGATATCTCATCACTCATTACATTTACATTTTTATTTATACTTAGATTAATTTGCTAATTAACTTAATTAACTATGTTTTAATTAAACAAATCTTAATTTACTTAAATTAATGGCTATAATCACACTGTCCACTAACACAATTTAACATGGTCTAGTTGTTGTTTTCAACCTTTGGTTAATTGTAATTTAAGTCCCCACGTCATTTACTAATTAAAAATCTATAGTAATTAACTTTACAATTTAGTCCCTGGGCCCTAATTACTCACAATTTCAACTAAATTGACTATCCAAATTTCAATTCATCTATATAATAACTCTGTCGATATCTTTATCTAATATTTACGGACTTGGTTTATAAAAATGAGCTCCCCAAATCGCAATTTCTGATACCACTAGAAATTAAGTTGTTACAAGTACCTAACTTAACCTCATTAACAATGAAAATAACATTCCCATTATATATACAACTCATTTCCACCCCATTAAAAAATACACAAAATGTTGAAAACCACATGTTTACCACGCCTATTAGCAACACTGCTAAAACCAACCATACAACTCTTACATAGACAAAACAACCATACACTTTTGACATAGGTTTTAATATTCTTGGCTTATCCACAAACATAAACCCTGATTCATTTTACCCTTCGTCCATGATGTCTACAACCGTTGGAGCTAGCCAAACCTTTGCCTCTACCCATTGTCATTATCTTCAGATTCAATATTATCTTACACCTTAAGTGTACTATCACTATTTTGTGTATAATACCTACCTTTAGTAATGTCATCCATCCCAATAGAGGCCACCACTATCACTAAACCTTTCATCCAACAAAATTTAAATCTAACAACCCAATCTCTCAATCATCTCTTGGTCATGGAGTAACACATATAATAAAAGTCAACCCCACTAGAGTTAATGTAAGCTTGTCCACTGTGTTTACCCACGCTTATGCCATTTGTCAACCGTCTTATACCTATGTTACCTTCTAGCCAACTTCCTTTTACCAATAACCAAACTATCACCCTTAATATCTGGCCCAACTGAAACTTCTTTCAATTACTTTAGCAGCACAACAAGAAGCCTTAAACAAACTTCTATAAGGTCAATGAAGTTAGTGGAATTAACATACGAAATAGGGTTGACAACAACATATTCTATAGGATCATCTTGAGAGTTCTAACTTTGCAGTAAAACATGAAGGGGCAAACCATGATAGGCAAGCCTAAGGATAGCCTAGACAAAATGTCAACCCATATTGTTTCAAACATTAGATTAGAAAATTAAGGGGCAAAACACATCAACCAACTCAATACTCAGATATTGATCATGAGTCTAGCCAATGAAATAATGATGTATCCAGACTTAAATTATATAAAAAAATTTGATATCATTATCGTGACTCTGATCATACAAAACAAGTAGTTGCTTTCAAGCAAGAGTTGTAAAACCTCAAGCAACCCTATCAAAATGATTATAAGTGGTTAGATGTAGAGCACAATCCTCTCTCTTTGTTAATTCACCAAGTGGAAGTACCACTTAAAACTAAACTATTCTAGAACATGTATAACAAAAGCATAAATCTCATAGATCACTCAAACCACTTCATAACATTTCATGACCTTAGAGGTATTTCTAGTGCGGCGTAACGATGTGTCTTTCCAACTACTTTCAAAGACCCAAAAAAACTTGATGGCACTCTCTAGAGTTAGGCTCCATAATCAACTTTGACCAATTTAATTGCAAGTTTTGGCCCATTTTGATAGTTATGAATAATATTGAAATAAATAATATTATGAATAATGGTCATGGTTAGTCATGGAATGGAACTATAAAGAAAATGCTCTTGGAAATTTTAATGTTCTTGTAATATTAAATAGTAAACTAGAATGAAAGAAATGTGAAAGAGTAATGAAATCGTGAAAATCATGGAATAAAGTATTCGTGAGTAATTATTTTAAATTTAGTGATATTTGATGCCTATATAGACTAGTGTTAAACTTCATGGATATAATTGGCATGCTATGGGAACCTGGCTGCTCCTATGTTATTTGTGATATCGCACTTCAGTGCCTCCTGTTTTGTTGTGCACTTCGATGCCCATGTTTCTTGTAATATCCCTAACCCCTATCCATCGCCGGAACAGGGTCACAGAGCATTACCAGAGTTTACAGATCAATTACAGAAAATTTCATATCATTTATTATTCATATAAAAATCAATTATATTGTCCCTTAATGGATCCTCGAGGCCCAAAATACATGTTAGAATCAAATCAGGACTGAACCAGAAACTCGGAGAATTTTTTGCGAAATTTCAAAATTTTTCTTAAGTGCAGGGGATGCACGCTCGTGTGGCCAAGCCGTGTCGCTCACCAGCCAAGGGACACGCCTTTGTCTTAGACTGTGTGGGCATTTGGTGTGAGACACATGACCGTATCCCAGCTCGAGTTCAAATTAGGGTAGCTACTAACTTGGGTCACACGGTCAAGTCAACGCCTATGAGATAGGCTATGTAAGCATACTTATTTGCATTAATTAAGTACCAGGTTCACACGGCCAAGTCACACGCTCGTGTGCTAGACACACGGCTGAGACACACACTCGTGTCTCTGCCTATTTGAAATTTCCTAAGCATTTTATTTCTTAATTTTAAGGATGTAGGGGACATACAGCTAAACCACACGCCCGTGAGCATAGCTGTGTGTCACATACAGCTGAGACACACGCAGGTGTGTCTACCCGTGTGGACGAAAATAGGTCATTTTCAAAGCCACTTTTCTCACCCATTTGGTCTTCCACCTACAACCACATTTAAGCACATTCACCAACCAATTTAAGACATTTAAACCAAGCCAAAAACAATTTTTTATGCATGATATATCATGACATTCATTCAAATATCCAACTTACTTAATTGAACATATTCTTACTTAAGCATGTTTAAACCTATAATACCAATCATGCATACTTACATATCAAACATAGTATAATCTCATACATATACATTAACCATACTATCACTAGCCATTCCAATGGCTAGTTACAACTAAAACATTTCATCATTTGATCTAACTTATCCTATACATGCCATTATACCAAAAGTAGTTTTATTAATTATGCCAAATTGAGTTGAAGGATAGTGTGATCTTACTCCAACCCGCTCCAACCTTTACGAGCTTCCGAGTACTATAAAATAGAGGAAATAAACAGAGTAAGCATTTAATGCTTAGTAAGTTCGTATAACAAGAACTTAACTTAACAAATCATATTCATTTAAAGTAAGTATACAAATAATATGCATCCAAAGTAAATTGGCCAATTGCCTAAACACATTCACTTAATCAAGCATGTTAGTCATGAATTTCAAGTATTTTTCAAGTAACAAAGATGAGCTCATCGTATAAACATTTCCATATATTTTCAGGTAGATATAATTATTAATTTATTCAGCCCTTAACTTATCTTATATCAGAAACTTTACCTATTGAACCTTATGAAATATCGATGGATTTCGGGTAGTACACATGAAGTGTATAAATATATAATCAGTCAATTCATATTTAGGAGTGTTCATGAGAACACTTAAACATGGAGCACTTTCTCGAGCCATATAACAGGAAGCTCATGTAAGCCATGTAATGGGAAGCTTATCCGGGCTATAACAAGAAACTCATGAGAGTTTAAAACAGGAAGCTCATATGAGCTTATAACAGGTAACTTTGAAGAGCTATTAATCGGGAAGCTCCAGATAGCCATACATCAGGAAGTTCAAGCGAGCTAATATCGGCAAGCTCACAAAGAGCCTTTAATCAGGAAGCTTACGAAGAGCCATATATCGGGATGCTCATAAGAGCTTAGGTGTGTCTACAACACATGTAGAATCACAACCAATCGGGATGCTCCGAAGAGTTATAATAGGAAGCTCACAAGAACCAAATAATATGAAGTTTGAGAGGGCTAATACGGGATGCTCTTTTGAGCTATGGTGTCTCTATAACATATACAAGACCACAATCAATACGAGAAAATTGTATCCATCAATTTTCATTTGTTTAAACGGAATTTAACACTTATCAGGCATTATCGGATATTCAATCAATTTCATATAAATGACAATTACACAATTCACATATACAACATTTAATTCAAATATATAAATGTATACAATTTAGTTACACAAACTTACCTCGATACTTGTTCGTATACGAGAATCTACTAATCTGAAACTTTTTCTTTTCCTCAATCCAACTCCTTGTTTGGTCTTTCCGGATCCAATTAAACTTGGTTGAAGTTCTCTCTCTTAGCTAGGGTTTCCATAGAAATTTTTTGGGGATGAAGATGAAGTAAGATGATATTAGCTTATTTCCATCTTTAATTAATTCAATTTCCAATTTAATCCTTTTCTTTTTTTAATTTTCCATGGATGAATCATCATAAATATCTACTAACTCCATTTAATGGTCTAATTGCCATGTAAGGACCTCAAATTTTGAATTCCATAACTATTTGATACTTATAGCTACTAGAACCCAACTTTTTCATTTTATGCAATTTGGTCCTTTCCACAATTAAGCATGTAATCGGTAAAAATTTTCTTAATGAAATTTTCATATGCTATTCTTATCATAATGCAGACCATGAAATAATATTAAATAAATTTTCTTTCTGACTCGGATTTGTGGTCCCGAAACCACTATTCTGATTTCACTGAAAATAAACTGTTATATTTCCAACAGTTTTGTGCTTCATGTATTGTGATATGTTTTATGTATCCATCTGGTTCAAACATATCTATCATGGGTTAAAAAGTCATGGTAAGTGATTTCTAGTAAAAGTTATTTTCCTATTAATCCGTGAAATGACAAAATTAGTAAATCAAAACATTAGTGAATTTTGTAAATATGAAATAACTTATTGATTATCAAGATATATTCATGAATTATCATAGTAATAATTTTTATGATAAATAAAAACCAATAAAATGGTGAAATTTGAATTCATGGGTACTTAATAAGCTTTCACAAACTTAACAAGTTATTTTTCAACTCATAGGTGAAAGATCAAATTGAAGATCTCATTCGAAGTAGCGAACTCGACACATCTCATCACATAATCAAGGCTTGGAAGAAAAGGGATATGAAATAAATTTCATGGTATAGAGTATGGCATGTACATAGATGAATTAATGAAGTAAGAAAGAAAGTGTCTAGTTGTTTTAATATTCAAGTTTAATGTGTTTTGAATGGTAAATATGAGGTATTACATAGTTTTATGAGCTTTAATTATTGTTTGGAATGATTGTGGATAGTTTTGGTATGGTTTGGAGGTGTTTGAAAACAAAATTTTCAGATGCCTTGTCCTAGTTCTAGAGAGATACAAAATGTGTCTCAAGATACAAGAACAATGAAGTTAAAAAGCTATAGTATCAAGGTCATGTCTCAAGACATAAACTCTTTTGTCTCAATACATACATTCATTTGTCTCGAGACATGACAACTTTGAAGCTAAATTTCTATAGTAACATGACACTTTCTCGAGACATCCAAGCCTTTATCTCGAGAAATGTAGACCTAGAACTGAATATTTTTTAGTTGGGTCAAAAGAAACCTAAAACGAGTTTGGAAAGGAATTAAAATTTATTGTTAGTTTAATTATATTCTGAAAAGTGTAATCTAACCTTGATAAGTATCTGATATTGTAAAGAATCTTCAGTGCCAAATGTAACATTCATTATTCAAGTTTCTCGGGTAAAGGGTGGTACAATTCTTCATTGAACTCTTTTCATTATGATAATTGAAAATCATATTTTTTCTTAGTAAAAAACTTTAAAGTTCTATTAAAAGTTTTAGAAAGCAATACTATCTACTCCTTAATTTCCTCCATGGTTTTGACATATTTTTTTCCAGATACAATAATATTTTAGACATTAAAAGCCATATTCAAATTTACCTTGTTCTGTTTAGCTTCTACCATATTTAGTTCAAAAGTTTTGAGGGAGTTGATCAGTTCATCCAACCTCAGTGTAGTAATGTCTTGAGCTTTTTCAATCACTTTCACTTTGATAGCAAACTGTTTCGACAGTGATCACAAAATTTTTCGTACTAATTAGGTCTTGAAGAATCATTCCCCAAGACAAAAGGCCTCATTAGAGGTTTCACAATGATGAACACAGAATTTAGAAAAGGTTTCTTCCTCATGCATCTTAAATTCTCAAACATGGTGGTTAGGATCTGTAGCTTTGATATTCTTACAACAACATTTCCCTCATGCCGATTATGAACAATTGTCCAAGATTCTTTGGAAATCTCACACATGGATATAGCCTTGAATTACTCCATATCTATGCCATAAAAAATGGAATTTAATGCCTTGGAGTTTCTGACAACCATTCTCCTTTCTTCGGTAGTGTACCAAGCTTTTGCTTTTGCACGACTAGTTCCATCCGTCTCAGTAATAGTTGGTCAGGTCCAACCTTTTTCAACTGCCTCCCAAGAATCAACATCAATAAACATAATAAAAGCTTTCATATGGGCTTTCCAATAGGCATAATTTGACGAGCCCACTAGAAGTGGAGCTTGTAACACCCTATACTCGACCCGATCGTCAGATCCGGACTATAGGATTCTACATTCTAAATTCAAATTTAATTAACACATTCATTAGTACAAACCACATCTTTAAAACGGTGCAAGACAAATAATATTTATAACACAATTACTAATTAACTTCACAAAACTCAAGAATCTATTTCAATGATAAAACTTTAATTTAATGTACAACAATTTTACAAGGTAACTTTAACCTATTGAATATTTACTTAGTACTAAAATTATATTCTTACCACATAATTACAAAAACTACTAAGACCCTGAGGCTTCGCCTTTAGGTCATCCCACTGAATGCATATTACATCTAAGGAGTATGTCCGACCGAGTCTGGTAGATTTTGGCATGGTTCCTCTTCGAATCCTCCTATTTTCGTTTTTTTACTTACAATACATAATGACACATACATAAGTTCAATTGAACTTAATGAGTTACCCATACCTTGCATTAGTAGAATGCTAACAAGTTGGTGCTCCATGGTTTAGAATTTAAGTCTGACTATCGGTACTAGAATGATTCACCAATCTCATTGGCACATTTTTTACATCCAATTGTAAGAGTATGCCCAAAGATCAACCATGAGATGGTTGTAATAACATACTTGATTTACCATGTTTATTAATATAAGACGTTGCCATTATTATTTTAGTTTCTTTTCTGTGTGTATAAATAAACTGTTTTATAATAATGTCCTAAGAACAATATGGTTATTCTTAAAAGGTCCTTAGTCAAGTATTATTGTTTACTAGGACAACAATAATGCATTAAGACTAACATGTGGTTGATTGATGATAAAGAGTTGTCATTGATATGGAGTGTCAGAATCAATGCATGGATATGTGTGTTAGAGAACAACATATTGGACTGACCCGCTATGAGTATGTTTTTTGGATTATTATGTAATTGTCACAGCATTACTTATAGTGATTAATATGTATATGATCCTCAGACTTGAGATCATCATTATCCCAACATCGTGAGCTGTGTATTTGATCTGATCCAAACGCATAACCAGAATCGGTTGTTTTATAAAGGTGATGTTGGATATACCACAGTCTATGTAGAGGGATATGGTTGATCAATATAGGATAAGTCCCTCCTACATAATGGGAGTAATATCTTAGGCTACTTGATTGAGTGAGACTAGAAATGCATGGCCATGCGCAAATAAGTTGATATGAGATGTCATACTTATTTGTATATCATAGTCTACTCAAGGTATCAAGAAACATGGGATGGACTATGCAAGTGTGACTATTCCATGACTTGTGTCCATTCCGGAGATAAAGGACTTAAGGATTAATGCACGAAAGGTTAATCACAAAAGGTTATGTCAAATCATGACTTCTTGTAACTTAGGTAGCATTGATGCATTGCTAGATGCCACTCATTGTTTGTAACATTAGAATCGTTCTAGTATTACTGCTAACGGTACAAGAACCTACAGGGTCACACCTTATGGTTGAAATGAACGGAATAAAACAAAGTTGGTATTGTGTTTGGTTGTCACATGAATTAAATTAATTATAGAATTAATTTAATTGGGCAATCAAATATCGAACATATTATATGTATAAGGATGTTGTACACATAAGGAGAACATAATTCTATTAATATATGAATTTGGTTCGTATATAAATTTAAATAAATATAGTTTATCGAAATTTTTATTATAATTAATGTAATTATAATTTTCGGTTAAAAATTATTATATTTATTTATTTTAATTATGATTATTATGTTCGGATTAAATTATATACATACCAATTATAAGGGGAGTTATATATAGAAAGAAAAAAAACCCTAAAATGTGAATATATATAAACCCAAAGCTTTGCTACTAGGTCTAGCAGCCGTCAAGCAAAATATCTCTGAAAATAGTTTTGGGGATTTCTTCCGCTCATTGTCAACTGGGTGGATTACGTAGAGGTCAGGATCATAAAGATTGCGGCTTGGATTCGAAAGCAAAACAGTATTCTTATTGCCGAGGCTTTACTGTCTATTCAGATTGAAGTTTGGGTAATTTCGAAACCTTTTTCACCCTGATTCATTCCTCGCACATGGATCCATAGTTTGGATCGTCGGAATATTTTTTTTCTGCAGTGCCATAGTGGTACCGGAGTTCCAACACTAATGAATAGGCTTACTTGTATTTGGTACATTATCTTCAATGACACCATTGCTTATTTACTCACACATCGTAAAGAGTGATTCAACTTACTGACTGTATTTGATCTATTACAGATGACTTGAAATAGAAGATTTCGTAGTCGGTTATCAAAGCCTTGCTCATAAGAAGCTCCCACTGATGAGACTTCATATATGTAATATTAGGATGCAAATAGACATTTGACCTCTTGGCGGATTGTCCTTATGAATTCTATCTTCATTAGTTGCTTTTGCGGACCTAATGCATCTACTTCCTTGAAAGGAAATATTTGTGAATTCTTATTTACGGACTTATAAAAGAAAACCCATAGATGATTACCATATCACCTTTTGCCTCAATAAAATTCAAATAACCAAATAAAATAGATTTTGGTGAATAGTTCCTGTTGTGAACTGCTATTAGCGGCTTACCTTAACAGACTTGAATTCATATTACGATCCTTACAGATTCTTGTTTTAGATCTAAGTCTGTGAATTCATGCTTTACGAAATGTACTGACGGGTTTATAAGGAAGAACCCCATTACGGGGTAAGAAAGAAAATCAACTCATTTTAATTAGACAGACAAATCTGGCAGACCGTTGCATCTTGCCTCAATCTCATAATAATAGATGACCTATCCATAGTGGTCCACTTTTAGAAACAGATAACATGCAAGCAGATTCTTGAGAGCGGATTCCCTATTGTGGAACCATACATGTAAGATATTCCTGACGTATTGTCTAATCTTGTATATATAGACTCGCATAAACAGATAGCTCATTCTTGGCGAACTTATCAAGTGAATCCCATATTTGTAGAGACATAGGGTGAGTTTGGATGAGCGATTGGGTGAGGTGTGGTGCGTTTAGCTTACTTTTTGTTTCACGCTACAATATCGCTATAGTATCTAATCTCACCGCCACCACTGTTTTTACACTAACTGCATGTAAACGCATCGCCCATCCACACACAAATTCATAGACACGATTCTATCTCACGGACCTCCATTGGATTATGCCATTTAGGCAAATCGAAAGAATTCATATGTGCTAACTGCTTTGCGAACTTCCCTAGTTCATGCCATGGCCATAGACCTGTATTTATTCATACGTCCCATAAATGGCTCTATACTGGTGTGTATCTTTCTCCGTACAGTTCACCCAAACCTCTACAAAGCCATATATCATTAATATTCATTTTTGATATAGTTCGCCCGAACCTCCGCAAACCTTACTTATTAATTTAAGCATTTACGTGTTCCCTTCTAAGGTCAGGGTATTCACCAATCATGGTTTGCATTTATATGCCATACTAGAGGCAAATCACATATCATACTCCCTTCTCCATCTTCTATCTCAATCACATTTTGACGAGCCTCCACAACTCCACATAATTCATACACATGCATTCTACCAACACTATTGTTCATGCACGACACACATTTCGCTAAACATTTCATACATTTTCATATCAACACAATAAGCATCATGATATTTCAATATTTAGTCATGGAGTAACTCATCATTTACACAACATTTAGCCATAGGATGACGCATCATTTACTCAAAATGCAACCAACATGCCTTGCACACGATACTAGAATAAATGAATAACCATCTAAGACCTGAGCTCTGGAACTCACCTAGAAGTTGACGCCAAAACATTATACTTAGCTTTTTCCTTTGCTACCTGAGCCTTCAACTTACAAAACATAACAACCATTTCAGAATCTTCAACGAAGATATTTCATCATCATAAAAACCAAAATTTGTTTGCATGCAGAGACCATTAAAATGATTATCCACAACTTTATTCAAAATAGAATAGAACCGATAGATAGCTAAAATATTTAAATTCCATCCCTTTTTTTAAATCTGGGAACATAGAAAGGTTAGGAAGCTTACCAGCTTGAGAAATTATTAATTACTTATGCACAAACTTTAGCCATATTCTTCCATGCAAACCGCTCCGTAATATTTCTCTCTTTCAATCCAGACCAGTGATGAAGATGAAAAAAGAACAAAAAAAATGAGAGAACCACTGTGAAGAATAACGCATTTCCCTTATATACTACTCACGCATTTCCTTCACCAATCTCAAATTCAATAGCCAAGTGTACACGTCCATAATCATCATGTCTTCCACTAAGAAACTTGCTAGTTCCAATGTAACCGGACTGCTATTGAAATCCAATCTTTTATCAACTAGTTCGCCAGTGGCTCTTATTTTTACTAGAGCCTGCTTAATTTGCAAATTTCTCAATTTAGTACCCAGGATCACTATTCTAATATGAACTTAACATTTCGAGGTGTAACAGAGCTCAAGATAACGAACTTCCTTTTCTCATAGGTCCCATGGTTGCAAACTTATCACAGTATCGTCCTAAAATACCTTATAATGGCAAGCTTTGATACCAATTGAAAAATATTAGTTTGTAGTAACGAAATATTTCACTAAACTTAGAGTTTGTTGCAACGACAAATAGAACGAAAACAAAATGCGAGAGGAAGTAAAGTAAGGAAAAAAGAAATGGCAAAACCAATCTTTTTTTTACATAGTTCAAACACAAGAGTCCTACATCTATGGAGCCTCGCTCTGGATATATTTTTATTTGATCACCAAGTCAAACAACCGTAACAATCCATCTCGTCGGCTAAAGCCTATAACTACCCATAACCCTTTATAAGCTAAGTTCATGCAGCCCCAATAGAGAACAACACCACAATCAACATGCACCAATCTAACTCTTCACTCCACTCAATAGAGTTTATTAATAAAGAACCAAGAAAATGAAACACTCAATACCAAAAAAAAAAAAAAAAAGCCTAGTTATAAAAAAATCTAAAAGTTTGTAGATTTTTAGCTCTCAAAATCAATATAACCCTAATGGGAATAGCACCTATTTATAGGTTGAGAAAGTAGCAAAATAAATTCTTTTAATTCAACTAACAAATTCCTAAAAAACTCCATATTTCTAAAAATAACACTTTAATCACTAAGATGTAAGACTTCAATATATATTCAATAACTTCAAGCTTATCAAGGAATCGATTGGGAGTCTTGAATCAGAGTCTAACCATGCTACTTATTTTGTAAAACATGTCACACTTAAGTGGTTCAAACTCAACCAGCCAAAACCTATTCATAGCCCATTTCGATGGCTCGAGCAGTAAATTAAATACATTCTAATAAGACATGAAACGAGGAGTAAAAAAAAATCCAACAAACATTAATTAATTAAAGATAATATAATAATTAAATAAATTCATTAGTTGAAGGATACATGTTATCAAAGCTTTTGAGTTTAATACATGTATAAATATAGTATACCAAAACTATATATAGATAGAAGATCTCAATATTTCTTTTGTTATTTTTTGAAATAATATTTCTTTTATTATTTAATTTGTCATGGAGCAATATATCTTAATTAATTCTAAAAAATATATTAAAATTTTTTATTTGAGGTAATAAAAATTAAAAATGTTAATGAAAAGGGAGAATAATTTCTTATGTCATCCCCTCTCTCTAACGTATATAAAAAAAAAAAAAAAACACAACAAACAGTCAGAAAATTTAGAAAGAAAAGGGCAAAAACAAAAAAAAAAAAAAAAAAAAAAAAGCGACGGGGGGAGGGGAAATTTCTTCTTTTAACTTTAGATTTTCTGTAAATTTGAAATTCAAAACCCTAGCTCCCTCATTTTTCCTTCTATTCTTTGTAAGTCAGATCTTTACTTCATTTTTTTCTTCTTCTTTCTGTTATATGTTTCTGTGCTTTTTCTTTTCCCTAGAGCTGATATGGAGCGATCCAATAAGGCGTTGAATTTCGTGTAATTCCTTTTTTTTTCTTTCACTTTGAAAAATGTTGATCTTTTACTGTTTTCTTTTCTGTTTCTAGATTTGTAGATCTGAGTCTGTAATTTAGACATCTTTGAAGAGAGTTTTTAGCTAAAAGACAGAAAAGAAAAGGGGTGTTTTTGATAGAGAGGGAAAAGAAGGGAGGAAAAAAAAAAGAGATGCGTTCGAAGAAGATGGAAGGAACTTCGGCCCCTACTTTGCGTCGAGACCCTTATGAAGTTTTATGCGTTTCAAGGGATTCTTCTGATCAGGAGATCAAAACTGCTTACCGAAAGCTCGCTCTCAAGTAAGTTCTCCCCATCCCGACCTCCACTCCCAAATTCAATTTTGTAATTTTTGTTGGCTTGACTAGTTTGATGTTAGATTGGATTTCGAGCTAATGGGAACTTGATGAATGGATAACTTTTGCAATTAAGTTTAATTGCCGGGTGAATTATAGCTCTATGAGGCTAATGGGTTAATGTTGCAACTTCTTGTTGGTGAAAATGATCGGTATTTCAATAGGAAACCTCTATGAAGAGTTCTTGTACTTGTACAAGTCACTTTCCTAGGGAGCTCTATGTTAGAATTGCAGACAATAAAAAAGAGTCAAGCCAGATTGTTCACGGAACAATGTGGCTGAGGTTGCTGCAAATCTTCTCTCTTTGACTGTGTCAGTTCCTCATGTACTTAAATTCAGTGAGGATTTATAACGATGCCCTTTGCAAGTTGAGTGCTTTTTCTGTTTTATGAGTTAGTATGCGAACATTTTAATTGTGAGCTTCAGCTGCCTACGAACTGAAATAAATGAGTGAAATTTGACGGAAACTTAGAGGCAAGTTTTGTAACGACATGTACTTCTCGTTTGTACAAATGATAGATCTATAGCACTGATATTCGAGATTTATGATTAAGCCATATCAAATGCTTGTTTTTATGGTTTACTTTTAACTTGGATGCCTTCATATTTGCCTTCTTTTTGTTCTTTTGGCAGGTATCATCCTGACAAGAATGCCAACAATCCTGAGGCTTCAGAACTTTTTAAGGAAGTTGCATATTCTTATAGCATTTTATCTGACCCAGAAAAGAGGAGACAATATGACACCGCAGGGTTTGAGGTGCTTTCCTTTCTTTTCTCATTGTGGTAGTCTTCTTCATTATGTTCAAAGTTGTCTTTTATATGTTGTACAGAATTAAGCATTGCACTTCAACTCAAAAGGTAAAAAGGAGCTTATGATGAGAATAAGAAGTTTTATTGGGAACATCAGTTTTAGATTGATGTTGCAAAGCTAGAGTTACTAATTGACATAAAATTTGAATGAATGCTTCTGATGGATCAAGAACTCTTTCACATCAAGGGAGAAAAATGATTTTTTTTCTCCACAGTATGTTTAGCTGACTATTATATAATGCTAGACACTCCTGTGAAATTAAAATTGCTTCCTTTGATGCTGAGGCGAATTCTCTTCAATTTTTGGTCTAAAGTAGGGATTGTTAAGCCAGAACCCGGGGAAGCCATGTATAGAAGCAAAATAGATAGAAGAAGGGGATTTCTTTGACATTTTAGAGTGGTCTGGGTACCGATTGAAAATTTTTCTTATTATCTTTAGGTGTGCAATAATTGCCTATTAAAAAGGCAAGAATTATAGGAATGCGCAATAAAATGGCACTCAACTTCAAGACCAGGTATGTAATAGAATTGCTTGGTTCTTTCCTTTCTTTGGAATGTCACGGAAGGATTGTGATTCCTGAGGTCTGATTGAGAAAGTGGAAGTTGCTTCCATACAAAGACAGATAGCTATATGCTGGATGCAAAAGCATGTTATGGGATCAATATGGGCAGTTCTATTATATACAGTTAGTTTTCTTTCTATTTTACCTATACAAACTGGATACAGGAGAAGTGCATTTAAAAAAAAAAAATCTTGAGTGGTTTTTAGCAGTTCATTATCACTTTCTCTTGGAAAGAGGTGGAAGAAGGGAATAGATGGAAGATATAAGAGAGGTATTCATGTGCTTCCTTTGATTGATTTATTGAAACGTGCCTTGGAGACTTCTGTTGATGGACATCCGCCCCCTATAAATATCTCCTTAGATCACCAATTGAGGGTTTCAGCTTTTATTTTCTTTTAAAATATCCCTCAAGATTTACTACTTGAAACTAGAAAACCATCAGCTTTAAATCTTATTTGTGATCTCTACATATTTTAGTAGATTCCCATGTAATTTGAGTTCCAAAAATGTTGCCAACTTCTCCATTTCTCTTTCTAGTTCCATCAAATATTTTTGTGCAACCTTGCATCACTGACTAAATTTTGAAGAATCTATCTGCATTTGTCAGCGATGGCACTATTTTTGTTCATAAATTTCTTTGATGATATTAACTTAAGATTGTATTCATTTTCCTCCAACTGTATTTCCTTCTCATGTTTATAAATTTTCTTTTGTGATGGAAAGTTTTTGAAACATAATATTTTCTTTCTTTTTCAACAAATGTTATAAGGCTGTTGAAGATTCGATGGATATGGAGATTGATTTGTCCAATCTAGGAACTGTTAATACAATGTTTGCAGCATTGTTCAGGTGAGACATCCATAGAAATGTTGGAACTTTTTTCCATCATTTAGTTATTTCTAAGTCCCTTATTTTTCATTTACCTTCTTCTTAAATATATATATTCAGCAAGCTTGGTGTCCCTATCAAGACTACTATCTCAGCTAATGTTCTTGAAGAAGCTTTAAATGGAACTGTCACAGTTAGACCCCTTCCTATTGGAACATCAGTTAGTGGAAAGGTGCGTGCTTCCTTTCTGTCCAAAGTGCCACTCATTTAGATATTTTAGCAAGTTCTCATGCATTTTGCTGCAGGTAGACAAGCAATGTGCCCACTTCTTTGGTGTAACGATAAACGATGAACAAGCTGAGTGTGGGATTGTTGTTAGGGTAACTTCAACAGCACAAAGCAAATTCAAGGTGTATTATATGTGAAAGCTTTCTTTGAACATATTTGTGTTCTTTTCAAATTATGATTTGGCTGTTTGCTGACTCATAACTTCTCTATGGAGCCCTTTTACTGTGTGTTTCTATGTATGTGCATGTTCATCATGCATGAGCGTGAATCTCTTCTATGTGGGCCCTATGTCAAAATTCTATAATAACTCAGTGTTTCCTTATGTAAACTTTCAGTTACTTTATTTCGAGCACGACATCAATGGTGGCTATGGTTTGGCCTTACAGGTACTAAGCACTTCTCTTTGATTCTGTAGGAAATGTTTAAGTTCTACTTGTCAAGACCTGAAGTTTTATTACATTTATTTGTTGTTTGATGGTCTTTGCTATATCATTCTAGTAATATGGGTGGAAACATAAAGTGACAGAAACAAACACAATATCTATTGCCACCATGTTTCTTTCCTTGTCCCTGGTGGGAAGGCTAGTCAAAACCTCATGAATGATTTTTAAAGAAGTTTCTAGCTATTGGCCATGCTAGCACTCAGTGCATGATCATGATGAGTAAGTTTGGTCTGATATATTTTTTTATCTAAAAATTTCCTATTTTTGGTCAGATTGGAATTTGAAAAAAGCTTAGAACAAGAAGTGCTGGGTTAATTTTTCTCTTTCTCTTCCTCTTTCCCCCTGCCTCTTTTTATTTTTCATTGTTTTTCCCTTCTGCTATCCACCTGCATTTTTTTCATGTGTGATCTACTACAATGAACCATTTAAATATGCTGCTAGTACTTAAACCACCTTTGTCCAAGGTCAAATTTGTTGTCTTGCCTGTAAATATAATAGTTGCTCAATGGTCTGAGCAGTAGTTGTTTCAGTGATTCGTGGTGGTCCAATCTCTTGCTTTGACTACCCAATTTTCAGTAAATAAATTTTTAGACTTGAATTATTCTGAAGTCCTCATGTTCTTTTATATTTCATCTTTTATCTGTGTATATAGTGTCAGTGAGATCACTGCCATTATGTTTTTACTCATGCCATTATTCTCTTCCCATGATTCACATTCTAGATGTATCTCTGAATTGGCTGGTATTCTTGACCTATGTTACTCTGACTCATCATTTTTTTCCTAAAAGTATCTATATCCGAGACCTGTGTCCAACACATATTTGGACATGGTTATTGGGATATGACCTTTCAATGACCCTCCAAATAGATGAAAAAATGTTAAAACTTTTTAACAAACCCGTGTTGGAAACATATATCTGACACTCACAGCCTAGTCCAAGTAACATAGTTCTTGACTGGTTTATCATACAAGTCGTGAATAGTATAAACATGCTGGCTAATTTCAGAAGACAAATATAATCATGCATCTGTGCAGCTTTTGTGCATATTTAATTCTTTAAAACAGCCATTCTAAATTGTTTGCATCTCCAATAATAGTTCTTTATTTAGTCCAAGTTCTTAAGACTTCCTATTTTTACCTTCAGCGCTTTCTGTCAGATTGTTTTTTACATGGTTCATTTAGGCTCCATTTGTTTCACTGAAAATGGATTCCGGAAAATGTTTTCTGCATTTTCCTATGTTTCATAGAAAACAGCTTGGTCAACGGAAAATGACTTACAAGTCAAAGGAAAATAAGCCCTTTTTATTATAAAATGACTCAATCAAGCTTAATATTATTATATTAATAATAATTTTATTATTTTTAAAAATATTTAAAATTAATAAAATATTAATACAAAATATGACAATTTTTAATATTATTAAACATACATATTTAATTATCTGTATCTAATCATATAATAAATTATTTAATATTTTAATTTTATTTTAATAATAAATATTTATTACAATTATAAATATATTAATAATAAATGTTTTGTAATATAAAGGTTAAAATATGCCACAACTCTATGTATTCTTCACAAATTTGGAATTTAGACCTTGTACTTTTATTTTCAAGAATTTAGCCCCTCTACTTTTTTGATTTGAAAATCAAATCCAATTTTTAACATTGTTAAATTTTTTTTGTCTATGTTGTTGATGTCACATTTTTAAATAAAAAATACTCTGTATTCATGTAACTAAAAATGACATTATAATAAATATGAATTTAACAAAATATTTTTAATAATGCTAATAGTTGAACCTAAATTTTGATATCTAAAAAGTAGGACTAACCCAAAAATAAAAGTACATGGACTAAATTTCAAATTTATGAAGAGTAGAAGCCTTATGACATATTTTAATCTAGTATAAAAATATGAATATTTTAATTATATAAATATGAGTATTTGTTTAAATAATGCTTAGCCTCATTTATCCCTTACAACTCTAATGTGTCAATATATACTCTCGTATATTACATATATGTAATTTAAATTAAGTTTTAATTAAGCATTATTTATTGTTAAGTTTATATACGACATTGATTATAACAAAATATTTTCTTGTTATAAGATAAATTTCGATTGTTAAAAGGAAATTGCACTATAATATTTTATAACAAATATATTTATGTCGTCTTTGATTTACAAAGAACAATGTAAAACATATATTTATAGATATAAAATATACTCAATTAAACAATGAAAAGATAAGAAAATCTCAAATGTATGTTTGTTTCATTGAAAACAACTTTTCTGAAATATTTTCAAGAAATTGGCCAAAAGTAGAAAATATTTTACACAGATTCATCAAAACATAAAAAAATAGTAGTTTTTTCAAAAAAATGTCATTTTTCAGAAATCATTTTCCGGGAACCATTTTCAGTAGAGCAAATGGAGCCTTAATGTTTTACTAGTGCCCTGTTGTTCAGCGAAAGCTTGTTCTTCATTGATGTTATACTAGTGATCTTAATCCTTTTGCAGCGAAAGCCTTTGTGGTTGTTGCTATGATGCATTTTTCCTTCTCTGATATTTTCTCGGAAGTTAAAAGATACCTTTTTACTTGCAGTTGTGTTTCTGAAGTAATTGTACATTTATTCTTACCTCAATAACTTTCTGTTTATGGTTTCACCATCTGTGTACAGGAAGACAGCGAGAAGACAGGCAAGGTGACATCTGCTGGCATGTATTTCTTACATTTTCAAGTATACCGAATGGATTCCACTGTAAATGCGGTGAGTTGTCATTTCTGACATTATCTTCCTTGCCTCTGCTGGATTTCCAGCTTCTTATTGCGTAAGTAATGATGATGTATTCATTTGTTCTGCAGTTAGCAATAGCTAAAGACCCCGAATCTGCATTCTTTAAAAGGTTGGAAGGTCTTCAACCTTGTGAGGTTTCAGAACTAAAAGCGGGGACGCATATATTCGCCGTTTATGGTTTGCTCTGTTTGTTTTGCATGTTAGTTTTGTTAAAGTATGTTTCCTAGTATTTCTGTTATTCATTGACTGGATTGGCTGAATTTTCTCAGGAGATAATTTTTTCAAGACTGCAACTTACACAATTGAGGCACTTTGTGCAAAGTCGTATGAGGATACCACTGAGAAGCTTAAGGATATTGAATCTCAGATTCTAATAAAGAGAAATGAGTTGCGCCAATTTGAAACAGAATACAGAAAAGTATTAATTGAATCTACTTGAGTCTTGTTGTAATCATGAATTTTACACAATATCTTACAGTTTTGGTGGGATATTTTCCAGGCACTGGCACGCTTTCAAGAAGTGACCAACCGGTACACCCAAGAAAAGCAGTCTGTATGTTTCGAAACTTTTATCTATTATCTTGCGTGATACTGTTTTTCCTGCATTTATGCAATATTTTCAATTTAGGGAGCTTGCTGCTTACATATATCTTTTTCTTTAATATATTGCAATGTATTACTGTGGTTTGTACACAATCGTACATATAAATTCTAATATTTAATAATGGCTATAGAAATGTTTCTTAGCTTCTTGATATTGCCAAAAAAGTAATTAGCTCATTTGGGTTAACTTCTTTCTAGAAGTGTTTCATGATCAAAACTGTAATCAATCATGTGCCAGGTGTATGTGTCTGATACAAGTGTGTGCCTGAGATGGATATATTCAATTTTTATAAGTTTTTTTCGTATTTGAAGGATGGTTGGAGGTCATATCCCCATGCTTACATCGAACATTTGTGTATTGAACATGAGTACTTAAAAGAAAAATGAAGTTGGAGCATATTGGAGTCATGTAAATATATTGTTGATTTGACTCCTGTTGTTGACAAATATGACACAGGTAGACGAGCTGCTGAAACAGAGGGATAGCATCCATGCTACATTCACCGTAACAAGACCACCAAGCGGTATCAGCAATTTAAGTAATGGAAGTAGCAGCAAAGTTCCGGGTGAGACCGAGAGTCCTACGGAAGATGGAAACTCGGATGGAAAGGATAAATCAGGTAAAAAGAAATGGTTCAATTTGAATCTAATGGGATCTGATAAAAAGCTTGGTTGAAATTGGTATTTTAGATAGTTTTCTTGTGCTTTTTTTTTTTTTTTTACATGAAATATTTGCCAGCAATCTTGCTGACTGCTATAAGCTTTGCCTTGTATTTATTTATTCAATTTTTTTTTTTAATGTTTATGGCTGTTCAGCTATGTTAAAGTATGATGATACTAATGTAAGTTCTTTTTTCCTTATTTACTTATGTATTGATGAAGTGTGATATCCTATAGACTTATATAGAGTCGGGTTTGGATAAAATATTTTTAGGTTCGAAAGCTTTGTTTAAACTCAATTATGTTTCATTTTTAATACCTAGGCTTGATTCAAGAGAAAATTCGAATCCATTTATTTAGTCCTCCAATTTTATAGGAAAAAAAGGTCATTTTAGTCTATTTAATTTTTTGTTTCCTTGTGTTGTTTGTCAAATTATCTCGAAATGGATAAAGTAGTTAATATCTCTTTAATTTTTTAATGCCAATAAATGGGGCAATATATATGTACGTCATGTTAACAATTTATTAATTTTTAAAATTTAAAAGATTTTAAAAAATATATAAAAGTTTCTAATAAAATGCATATGATATATGTAAACATATTTTAATTATGAATATATTAATATATGAAAATGTAAAATTTTATTTGTTTTTAAAAAATGAAAATATGATATTTTAAATCATTAATTAGGTTGAATAACCTAATATAATGATTATATTTTATTTAAATGTAATTATAAGATGTTAAAATTTAATTTAGGTTAATATACCAAAAAAGTTTTAAATTATTGCACTTTTATATTATTTTTGGAGTTAAATAAGTTCCTATTTCATTATTTTTATTCATAAAAGTCTTTTTTTAATATTAAAGTAATATTTTTTGAATGATAGGTTTTTAATTTCTTATGGATGTATAGAAACTCTACACTTTTGATATTAACATAAACTTTAAAAGATTAACCAAAATTTTATGTTATGTATATACTTTCAAGAAATTTTAAAATATTATTTTATTTTAATTCAAGAAATTATTTTCATATAAATTAATTTAAAATTATATTAAAATCAAGATATAGATTAAAACTTATTTAAATAAAATATAATAATAAAAGGGGTTTTAAAGTATATAAGCCTTTAATTTAAAATATTAAATTTTGGGTTGGATGGTACAATACTACCATGTTTTGGATCTGTTTGCCTTTTGAGTCAGATTTTCAGTTAAGGGTTTGTTCTTCGTACAGCGAAAGAAAAAGAAAAAAAGGTGAAATTTAAAAATGTCATATGCCTTGTTTTGTACGTATTTAATTTTTGAAAATTTACTTTTCATTTAAAAATTTACTGTCCATAAGTTTGTTGGGAATGAT
Organism: Gossypium anomalum; assembly: GCA_025698475.1. Taxonomy (NCBI): domain Eukaryota; kingdom Viridiplantae; phylum Streptophyta; class Magnoliopsida; order Malvales; family Malvaceae; genus Gossypium; species Gossypium anomalum. Next base: position 22,305,868 of record CM046960.1, on the reverse strand, counting down.
AGACAGCGGTTCTCGCTTCCATCTCTTGCACCTATTAATGAATATGACAACAATGGACTCTCTACTTTCATTGGGCTAAAAAAGTTGAACCGACAGTCAATGAAGATGACAACAATGGAAGTCTAAAATTCCATCCGCTTTCTTTGCTAACACTGACAAAGAAAAAACTTCCAGCTGTTGCCGTTTCCTGCAACAGAAAGCAATGTGGGTTTGCAGCAACGAGGAATTGTGTGGTAAGGAAGGAGGATATGAAAGTTGCGGAAATTATAAAAAAAAAAAAAAATTGATTAATTCTTGGTACTTAGATTATTATTTTTTTATTTTGGCGCTATTTTTTTTTATCACAAGTGTTACGTAAGTTACTTTTTTTTCTTCAGATTACTATCCGGGTATTAGTTAATTAAACTATTAAGTTTATTTAAAAAATTAACTCAAAAATTAGTGCTAAACTATATCTTTTTTTTCCAAATTGGTACCTTAATTTTTTTTATTTAAAATGGTACATAAACTATTCTTTTATTATTCATTTTACACAAAAATGTTATATACCTTAAAAAATTCTCCTTAATTGTAGATTGATGTGTGATATAAACTTAAAAAAACAATTTTTTTAATTCTTATTTTCTTCTACATTCTCTCTCTCTCTCTTTTTTTTGTTATTCCCCTCCTCTCTTTTTTATATTTTCCTTTATAATGTCTAGCAATACCAACAATACTTGAAATTTACCCTCCCAAGGTCAACATGCTAGCAATTTATTCAATTTTCAAATTTCACCACTTGCTTGCTTGATCTAACAAGAACGAAAAAGTTCTTTCATAACCAAAATCAGTGTTTTCAAAACCAGACCAATCAATTGAATCGAGTTTGGGGCGTTACAAGCTTCATGGTGATAACGCCTAGGCCAAGTTTGGGTCATAATTGTCGATTTACAGTGATTGAACTAGCTATATAAGATTACTTCATCAAACCAAACCAAACCGATTACTTGTCCACTAAACCAAACCGATTACTTCATCAAAGTTTAACAAATTAAAGATTTATACTTTGGGGTGTTATGCTCACACTTGTAGAAGATGTCAAATATGAGAGGAAGAAGAAAGAAAAAAAATGTAGTTTATATAGATAGAGATAAATCTCAAAATTGTACATGATTTTTGGACTCATGTGCTATGTCATGCGTGAACTACTATTTTGTGTAATTTTATATATTAAAATTTGATTTGATTCAATTTTCATGAATCAATAATACAATTATTGCTAGGCCTAAAAATACCAAGAGTGTAACAGCCTGTTTTCGATAAAATCGGAACAGTGGTTTCGGGACCACAAATCTGATTTCGAAAGTAAATTTATTTTTATATTATTTTATGGTTTATAGTATAATAGTAATGTCGTATAAAAATTTCGTAAAGAAATTTTACCGATTACATGTTTAATTTGATAAATGACCAAATTACACAAAGTGCAAAAGTTGAGTTCTAATAGCTAAAGGGATTAAATAACTATAGAACTTTAAAGTGGAGGTCCTGATATGGAAATAGACCATTTAAAAATGCTTAATGGTTAAGGATGATGATTCATCCATGAAAAATAAAATAAAGAAAAGGATGAAATTGGAAAAATAAAAGATGATAATTAAATAGTGAAAATATCATCTTTTTCATCATCTTTCCCGAATTATTTCCATGGAAACCCTAGCTAAGAGAAAGTAGCTCAAGCAAGCTTATTTTGATCAATTAGGTATGTTTTCTTGTCTCGTTTTTAATGATTTTTATGTTTTTGAGATCGTAATAGCTTAATCTAGTTATCTCGGGTACTAATTTGTAAAGTTATCAAAGAACTAGGGTTTTTCCATGGATGAAAATAGATGAATTATCAAGTTTTATGGTAGAAAATGAAAAGTTGTTGATAAATAAACAACTTTTGTAAAGGAAAATTTTGATGAAATTATGATTTAGGGACTAAATTGAAAAGATGTAAAATTCATGGAAAAATTCTAAATTTTATGAAATACATGGGTTGTAAATTTTACATGTAAAAATCGTCTAGGCTTGGAATAAGGATTAAATTGCATGAATTTAATTTCTCGAGTTTAGGGACAAAATCATCATTAATTAAAAGTTTAGGGGCAAAATGATCATTTTTCCTAAGATGTGAATTGAATTGAAATGAACATGAAATTAATGTTAAATTCATCCATATAGATTCAGATAGACCAAATTCGGTGTTAGAACGAGGAAAAGAGAAAATGTTAGATTAGTAGATTTTATGTACACGAACATTATGATGAAATTATGATTTAGGGACTAAATTGAAAAGATGTAAAATTCATGGAAAAATTCTAAATTTTATGAAATACATGGGTTGTAAATTTTACATGTAAAAATCATCTAGGCTTGGAATAAGGATTAAATTGCATGAATTTAATTTCTCGAGTTTAGGGACGAAATCATCATTAGGGGCAAAATGGTATTTTTTCCTAAGATGTGAATTGAATTGAAATGAACATGAAATTGATGTTAAATTCATCCATATAGATTTGGATAGACCAAATTCGGTGTTAGAACGAGGAAAAGAGAAAATGTCAGATTAGTAGATTTTATGTACACGAACATTTGTCGAGGTAAGTTCGTATAACTAAATTGTGTATATTTATATGCTTGAATTGAATATTGTGTATGTTATTGTATTGTTGTCATGAATATGAAATAAATCTTATATCCGACAAAGCCCGATAAATATTAAATCCCGATTGAATAATGGAATTCGATGGATACAGGATTTCTCGATTGGTTGTGGTCCTACATATGTTGCGGACACACCATAGCTCTTACGAGCATTCTGTTATAAGAACTTTTGAACTTTCTGTTGCATGGTTCCTGCAAGCATCCTGATCGATAGTGATCTTGCATGTGTTGCAGACTACCACAGCTCTTTGTGAGCGTCCTGCTATATGATCGGTTGTGATCCTACATATATTGCAAGCACAAACGCAGCTCTTTGTGACCGTCCTGTTTATGATTGGTTGTGATCCTACATATGTTGCAGATACAAACACAGCTCTTTGTGAGCGTCCTGATATGGCTCGCTTGAACTTCCTGATATATGGCTATCCGAAGCTCCTGATTAAAGGCTTTTTGTGAGCTTCTTGATTAAAAATTTTTTGTAAACTTTCTGATTATGGCTCTTATGAGCTTCCTGTTATATTGCTTGGATAAGCTTCCTAATAGGCTCTTTGTGAGCTTCCCAATTAATTGCTCTTTGTGAGCTTCCTGTTATATGGCTTGAGGGAGGATTTATCGATTATGTGCTTTAAAGAGCACTCCTTAATATAAATTGATAGATTTCTGATTTGTACACTTCGAGTGTACTACCTGTGTATCCATTGATGTTTTCAATGATTCAACGAGAAAAATCCTGACATGAAAAAATATGAACCTAAAATGAATTAATACACGTATCTGCCTAAAATACATGAAAATGATGATACATAATATATGGAAATACGAGATGATAATATATGAACATGGAATTTGTTTGATGAATTTGTTCATCCATGATTATAGTTTTGTACACCTTGAGTGTATTACCCGTGTGACACTGACATTTCAAATGATTTAATAGGCAAAGTTTCGACATGAAATAATCTGAAAGCGAGACGAATTATTATGAAAATGTACTTGAAATACAAGGATATGATTTGTATATATATTATATGAATACATGATTTAGAAAGTATATGTACATGGAAATCTAATTATTGTTGAGCCCATACATGTTTCTTGATATTTTTATGAAATATATGACTAACAAGGGTGATGAGGATATGTGTTAGGTATATTTATATTAAATTTAAATGAGTGGTAAGTTAATTACCATGTTATACGAACTTACTAAGCATTTCATGCTTACTCTGTTTTATTTTCCCTTGTTCTATAGTAATTCGGAGGCTCGTTGAATTGGAAGCTTGGCGGAGATCACTCACACTATCCATCAGCCCATTTTGGTATATATATGGTAAACCAATTATGGTTATAATGACATGTATAGGTTAATTGGTCAATATCGACATATAAATGCTTTAAGTGTAACTAGCCATTGGAATGGCTTGTGATGGATATGTTTGGTATGTGTTTGAAATGACTGATTGATAGAAATTATATTGGCATATTGATGATTGAATTAAGTTAGCATATTTGATAAGATATGCATATATGTGAATTTGGTAATTTAAGTAAGTGTAGATACTTGATTATATGAGGTATTAGATCATGTATAGGACTTGATTTTGAGTTGGGTTAAATGACCTATAATAGCTTGTGAATGTGTTAAAGTGTTGGTGTAGGAGGATGACAAAATGGGGTGAGAAATATGGCTTGAAAAACAGTCTATTTTCGTCCACACGGGCAGAGACAGGGGCGTGTGTCTCAGCCGTGTGTGACACACAGCCTAGCACATGGGTGTGTAACCTGGTCATGTGTCCCCTGCATCTTTAAATTTTCAAAACAGAATGCTCAAGTATTTACCCACGGCCTAGCACACGGGCGTGTGGCTTGGCCATGTGACCTAAGTTACAGAGTTACATGGCCTGAGACACGGGCGTGTGACCCTTGCACCTAGGAAAAATTTTGAGATTTTGCGAAAAATTCTCTGAGTACCCGGTTTAGTCCCAACTAGTTCCTAATGCATGTTTTGGACCCCGAGGATTCATATAAGGGACTTTGTGTTTGATTTCTGATATGAATACTATATAAAATGAAATATCTGTTTACTTGACCTGTATATTCCGGTAATGCTTCATAACCTTTTTCCGGCGACGGATATGAGTTAGAGGTGTTACAAAGAGGGAAAATTGATATTTTAAAATTCTTTACTAACTTTTCTAAATAGTGAGGAAATGGAAGAAAAACTTCGACAATTTAATTTAAAGAGATTTGACCCCAATTGCCTACCTTCACTACCTTAATATACCTTAACCAATGTATTACCAATTTACTATAATTGAATTGTTACATTTCAAGGAAAATGTATAACCTTTACAATCCTTGTCTCTTTCACAATGCTGATAAAACCTTCTCCCTAATTTTTGTGACTAAACTAAAACCTTCTAGCTTTTACAGCTCAACAATAACGCTTTACAAATTACTTAAGATTTTATACCTAAAAAGAAACCTTAAGTATCTTTTTGCAAATACAATGAAAATATGTAAACAATGAAGACCTCTCAAAGATGTGTGGTTTCAAGTTTAAGCATTCTCAAAGAATGAAAATGAGAATGATAAAGAAATTTAACAATAAGCACTTAAAAGATATGCAAAAGAGAAAATGAGGAAATAAAAAATTGGCTTAATGGTGTAAAAAGCCCTCAAACTTTTTCAAAAAAACAATTAAGCCCCTCTCTTTTTTTTTTTTTTTTTTGCACTCAATTGAGCACTTGAATTTTCAAAATGCATTAAAAAGGCCCTCAAACTTCTTAAAAAAAAAACAATTAAGCCCCTGCCTTTTTTTTCACTCAACTGGGTATTTGAACTTTCAAAATGCATCAAAAAGACCCTCAAAATTTTTCAAAAAAGCAATTAAGCCCCTGCTCTTATTAAAAATTAGAAAAAAATTATAATAAATAATAAATTTTAGAAAAATTATTAAATTTTAATAAAAATTGTAAAAAATAAAAAATTGTAAAATTTTATAAAAATCATAAAAGAATTAACGACCCCTACTTTTTTTCAATTAAAGTCATCACATGTCGCAACACAGCATGACATCTGGCAAAAAATGATAAAAAAATAAAAATCAATAAAAGTTATAGAAAAATTATAAAATGCTTCTTTTGGTATGATAATTTTTATAATTTTTTTTACGAAATTTGTATTTCTTTACATTTTGTATAATTTTCTTACGACTTTATAAAATTTTATAATTTTTTATTATATTTATATATTTTATATTTTTTTACAATTTTTATAAAATTTTACAATTTTTTTTACGATTTTACAATTTTTTTTCTAATTTCTAATCAATTTTTAATATTTAATTTTTTTAATTAAAATTTAATAATATTTATAGCTTTTATTGATTTTAATTTTTTATAATTTTTTTCTAATCTTTAATAAAAGTAAGGGCTTAATTTCTCTTCTTCTTTTTTTAAGTTTGAGGGTAGTTTTGATGCATTTTGAAAGTTCAAGTACCCAATTGAGTGAAAAAAAAAAAAAAAAAAGGGGCTTAATTACTTTTTTTTTTAAGGTTTGAGGACCTTTTTGATGCATTTTGAAAGTTCAAGTACCCAAATGAGTGCAAAAAAAAGTAGGGGCTTAATTGCTTTTTCTGAGAAAGTTTGAAGGCTTATGCATCCTTAAGCCTAAAGAATTTGAGGTTTTTCTCTTGATTAGAATACTTGGATGTTCTTCTCTTATGCCTTCAAGTGTTCTTGACTTGAATATATATACTCTAACCAATTTTTGAACATTTTGAGTTGTAACGCGCCAAAAATGCATATTTATGTTCTGTTAAAATATCATACTATTGTGTATTTGCTTTAGTGGTTAAGTGTTTTGGAAGTGTCTAGGAGGTCCCAAGTTCAAGCCTTGTCTTGGGAAAATTTTTGTATTTTTCTAAGTAAAGCCTTAACCTGGCCTAAAGGGCTTAAGTTTAATTATTGATAAGCTTATATCAAAATGGGCCTACTGGTCTGGTGGATAATTAAGTGATGGTGTGATGGAAGTCTTGTGTTCGAATCCTTGCTTGGGTATTATTTTTTGCGCGATTGTCGAGTAAGAGTTTAAGTTTTAATAAGATTCTGAGTAGTGGGTGGTTAGGATGTGGATTAGTGGGGAGTTAGCAGACTCTGGCAAAACTGTTGTTTCCATCCAGTGGAAAAAATTGATGCCAGTTTCATTGTTCTCCCCTCTGTCAAAAATCATTTTCCCTTCTTCTCTTTTTTTGAAAATCTACTCTCTTCCCTTGCTGAAATCTCCTTGATTTTTGCCTCCCCTTCTATTTCTTCTTTATTTCGTATTCTTTTCTGTACAAGGTTAGATTGTGCGCGCTTGGTAAGTTTTTGTTTAGTAAACTCTAACGTTACTCTGACTAAAGGTTTAAGAGCAGTTTTACTTATGGTTTAGGAGTTACTCAAGAGGTTGGAGAACGCCCATTGACGTTTTAAGAGGGTGGAATTCCTGTTCTCGATCGAAGGTTTTGGGTTGAACATCTCGTTATAATATCGATTGATTTTTGTTAATACTACTAAAATTGAGCGTTGGAATGACGATTTGTAGGTTTTGGAGTGCTCGAGAATCATTTTAACTTCAATTAAAACTAGGTGTGTACCTAGAAATGCAGAAAACGAGGCTTCAGTGAAAGCCAAAAACCATTCTATCGACGCCACACGACTGTGTGGTAGGCCGTATGCCATAACGCAGGCATGTGATGACAAGGCCAGGCCGTGCGCACCAGACATGACTGTGTGATAGCCAAGTGGGCCGTGTGCGATACACGGGCTTGACCGATTTGGGCCGTGTGGGCCCATACGGGCAAGCCAAATAGGCGTGTTAGCCCATTTTACTGAAATGTTTTCTAAGGTTGCACGGGTCACCCAAGTCGACTATGAACCTACTGTAGGGTCGGTAAGTACTACTTAGACCCCTAAATGTGTCAACTGATTATATGATGTATGTATGAGCATGACAAATACCTGCATAAATGTTGAAACTGTATCTGTTCACTGGGAATACTGTGATAGCATGTCATTCATTATATGTTGTATTGCATTGGGTTGGGATGATATTGTTAGAGGAAGTGTACTGAAAGGCTTTTAAGCCTAATATACTGGTAGTTCAGCTGCAAATTTTTGTCTATGTACCTCATTTGGTACTATCTGGAGTGTAGGGATGGACGGAGATGGTGTGTAGAGGCTGGTTGGGTAGGACTTTGTTACTGAATATTGCATAATTATTTTTGATACTGTGATGGGCTTAGGCCCTACTACTGATTGAATACTGTACTGAGATGGGCTAAGGCCCAAACTTTTTATCCGACATGAAAAAGCTTAAGCCCGTGGATCTGTTTCAAGCTGTGTGCACCATGATTTTCTATTGTTTGTTTTCTGTGGAATTACGCACTGATTTTATGTAAACTCACCCCTTTTATTTAATTGTGCACAGGAAACCCCCAGACTTGACGGATTGGTGCAATGGAGGACTCGATGGTGGCCACACGTACTTTAAACTATTTTAACTCCAATTCGGTATTTAATTCTTAAATATTTGTTCCTGGGTTAATTTTAGATGTAAGTTAGACTATTGGATTGTTTGAACAAAAGAATGGATTTTAAACTGTTTATGGTTTTTCTATTAAACTGCAAAACTCAACGAACAAACGGTTTTCTCTAAAACAAAGGGGTTTTTCTTAAAATGGATGGATTTACCTAATTAACTTGGTTTTCCATAAACTAAATGATTTCTTAAAGCTTCCGCAATAAATTGTGTTTTAAAATAATTGATTAAATAAGTAAGGATTTTAGAGTCAACAAGAGTAAACAAATGAAAACTATTTTATCGTAACAACTTAGTTTCAAATGCTATCATGTAACATCGCCAGATTCGACCATAATGTCTAGGCCGGGTTTAGGGTGTTATATTTAGTCGTATTAGAGCCAGGTTGCAAAACTCGACTGTGGAATTGGGTTTTTAAAATTTGGTTTTGAGGAATGTGTTATAAATGATTTACGATGTTTTACTAAAAAATGGTACACTGGGTCTCCGGCGCAGATCCTGTAAGTTTTCTATACTCTGATAAACTGATTAGATACGACTGATAGTTTATTCTGAAAACATTGATATAAACTATTTTGAGAACACTTTAGTTAGTGTATATTGTGACTGCGAATTACGAAAATCACTCTGAATTGCTGAAACTGCTTACATAAAACATCTGCTAATAATGATTGAATTGTAACTGATTCAAAAAACTCTTAATATAGATAATTCGATTAGATATGAGCACACGAGATATCCGCAGACTGGGTACTAGAGGCCGTGGTAGAGGCCGTAGAGGGGATCGAGCTGGGTCCTCATCTTCTGGCAACCTACCTAACTTGGATACTAGTGAGACGCCGATTTCACCTGTGACTGAGACTGGGTCTCAAGACGATATGGCTGGGGATGATGCATTGTCCCAGGCTATGCTCAGGATTTTGGAGAGGGTTGCTGGGCCCAATACTGGAACTGGGGGCCAAGGGTCGGTCATGGAACGATTCCGGTCCAATGGAGTTGAGCTTTTTAGGGGTGTCACTGGAGTCGCCCCTAACGTGGCCAAGTACTGGATAGAGGCTACGGAGCGGATTATGGATGAATTAGATTGCACCCCTGAGCAGAAATTAAAGAGTGCAGTCTCTCTGTTGCGAGATGAGGCTTATCAGTGGTGGCTTACTGTTAAGGAGGGCACTCAGCCTAAACGTCTGACCTGGGATTTCTTTAAGACCGCCTTCCAGGGGAAATATGTGAGAGCCAGTTACGTGGATGCCCACAGGAGAGATTTTCTGAATTTAACTCAGGGAGACCGATCAGTGGCCGAGTACGAGGTCGAATTCCTGCTCCGCTTTGAGGATGGCCTCAGAGATAGCTTGTGGGTTTTGATAGCTCAGCATAGGGAGTAGGATTTTTCTGCTCTAGTTGAGAAGGCGAAGATCACCGAGGAGGTTAAGCGCACTAAGCACTAGAATCGCGACAGAGAGAAGTAAGAATAAGAGGGATTCGGAGCCCTTGAGTTTTGTTCAGAGGCCTAGAAAAAAGGCTAGAGTTGATGGGCCGGTTAGAGTTAAGCCCCCTGCTACTACTATTGGACTGCAGCCATGTACTGATTGTGGTAGACGCCATCAGGGCGAATGTTAGAGGAAGACTGAGGCTTGCTTGAGATTTGGGTCATTGGATCACCGTATTAGGGAGTGTCCGCTGAGGGCCAATCAGATGCAAGCTCAGGGTACTGGTACTACACAACCACAGAGGGTAGTACAACAGCCACCGAGAGGCCGTGGTCAGGCTAGGGGTGGTAATGGCATAGACTGTGAGCAGAGAGTACTGGGTAGAGGTGCTGGATAGACAGAGGTGAGACAGCCTGCCTTAGTTTATGCTGCTCGTCACCGAGAGGACCGAGACACTCCAGACGTAATCACTGGTACGTTCTTTATTTTTGATGTACCATACACTGCATTGATAGATATATGATCCACTCACTCCTATATTACCTGCTCTGTTATTGGGAATCTAAGATTATCGGTTGAGAGTACTTTTAATGAGGTCATGGTACTAAGTCTGTTGGGGCAATCTATAAGGGTTAACAAGTTGTTTAAGGACGTTCCTTTAGAGGTTCAAAGAGAAATCTTTCTGGCTGATTTGATAGAGCTTTTGTTTAGAGAGTTCGATTTAATATTAGGGATGGATTGGCTGGTAAAGCCGAGTAAGTCTGGATTGTGTGACGAAGAGGGCCATCTTGAGAACCGAGGAGGATAATAAAATAGTTGTGATTGGGGAGCGTCGGAATTATTTGACTAATGTGATTTCTGCACTGGTGGCAAAAAAGTTGGTACGTAAGGGATATGAGGCATTCTTGGCCTACGTGAGTATTTTTGCTTCTGGGAATTCTTCTGTAAAGGATATCCGCACTGTAAGGGATTTCCCAGACGTCTTTCCTAAAGAGCTACCGGGGTTACCTCCAAACAAAGAAGTGGAGTTTGGGATTGTGCTTCTTCCTGGTACAGCTTCGGTGTTTGCTCCCACCGAATAGCATCGAAAGAGTTTATAGAGCTTAAGGCTCAGATTCAAGAGTTGTTGAATCGTGGGTTCATCCGCCCTAGTGTATCTCTGTGGGGAGCACAGGTACTGTTTGTGAAGAAGATGGATGGATCCATGCAGATGTATATTGACTATCAACAACTGAACAAGTTGACCATCAAGAATAAGTACCCACTACCGATGATAGATGATCTGTTTGACCAGTTTCGAGGAGCTTCGGTGTTATCTAAAATTGACCTTCGATCTGGGTATCACCAATTAAGGGTTAAGGAGGCTGATGTGTGTAAGACGATATTTAGGACTCGGTATAGACACTACAAGTTCCTAGTGATTCCCTTTGGTTTAACTAATGCACCAACAACATTTATGGACTTGATGAACCGAGTGTTCCAGCCCTATCTAGATCAGTTTGTAGTGGTGTTTATCGATGATATACTGGTTTACTCGAGGACTGAGGATGAGCACGACGAGCACCTTAGGTTTGTTCTACAGACTTTGAGGGAGAAGCAGCTCTATGCTAAGTTTAGCAAGTGCGAGTTCTGGTTACGTAAGGTGACATTTTCAGGTCATGTAGTTTCAGCTGAGGGGATTTGAGTTGATCCTCGAAAGATTGAGGCTGTGTTGGAGTGGAAGCAGCCTAGGAACGTGTCTGAGATCTGCAGTTTTCTAGGACTGACGGGTTATTATCGGCGATTTGTAGAGGGTTTTTCATTAATTGCAGCACCCCTAACTAAGCTGCTACGTAAGGGCGTACCATTTGATTGGACTGATGTGCGCAAGAGAGCTTTGAAAAGCTCAAAACTGTATTGACGGAGGCCCCTACTCTGATATAGTCGGAGTCTAAAAAGGAGTTTACCGTTTATAGTGATGCGCTACACGTTGGTTTGGGATGTGTGTTGATGCAAGATGGTAAGGTGGTTGTATATGCATCTCGTCAGCTTAAGACTCATGAGGCGAATTATCCGACACATAACTTGGAGTTAGCCACTGTAGTATTTGCATTGAAAATTTGGAGGCACTACCTGTACGGTGAGAAGTGTATCATCTACACTGATCACAAGAGCCTCAAATACCTCCTTACTTAGAAGGAGCTAAATATTAGGTAGCGTAGATGGATTAAGCTGCTTAAGGACTACGGCTGCACCATTGAGTACCATCCAGGCAAGGCCAATGTAGTGGTTGATGCACTGAGCTGTAGAGTTATGACCTATTTAAGGGCGATGTTTGCTCGTCTCAGTTTATTCGATGATGGTAGTTTGTTGGCTGAGCTACATGTTAAATCGACTTGGATAGATCATATTAAGGGTAAACAGTTGGAGGATGAGTCTTTAGGTCTTTTGTTCTGACGGATTGAGAGTGGTAGCACTATAGACTTTGGGTTGAACTCTGAGGGGGTATTATGTTTCCGAGGCCAGATTTTTGTGTCGAACGATTCTGATTTGAGACAGTCTATACTGAGAGAGGCACATAGTATCCATTACGCTATGCATCCTGGTGGGAATAAGATGTATTGAGAGCTTCGAGAGTTCTATTGGTGGCCAGGATTGAAGCGAGAGGTTACTAATTTTGTGGCAAGATGTCTGACGTGCCAGCAGGTTAAGGCTGAGTATCAGTTGCCTTCAGGTTTACTACAGCCGATTAAGATTCCCCTATGGAAGTGGGAACGTGTGACGATGGACTTCGTTAGTGGGTTACCTTTGACACTAACTAAGAAAAATTTAGTTTAGGTCATCGTGGATCGATTGACCAAGTCAGCGTACTTCATACCGGTTCGTACCGATTATTCTCTTCAGAAATTGGTGAAGCTTTACATTTTTGAAATAGTGAGACTGCATGGGGTACCAGTTTCGATTATCTTCGATAGAGATCCTCGCTTCACGTCTCGATTTTGGGGGAAGTTGTATAGGGCTTTGGGTTCAAGATTGGACTTCAGTACTACGTTCTATCCACAGACCGGTGGTCAATCTGAGAGGATGATTAGTTACTGGAGGATGTGTTGAGAAGCTGCATGATTGATTTCTGAAGCAGTTGGGAGGACTATCTGTCACTAACCGAGTTCGCCTATAATAACAGCTTCCAGTCTAACATTCACATGGCACCTTACGAAGCTCTATATGGTCGTAAGTGTCACACTCCTTTATGTTAGACTGAGTTGGGCGAGCGACGTGTTCTAGGTCCTGAGTTGGTTTCCGAGACTGAAGATAAGGTTCAACTGATTAGGAACCGTCTGAAGGTAGCTTCTAACAGGCAAAAGTCTTATGCTGATCTGAAGATACGTGATATCAAGTATTCTGTGGGGGGCTTCGTGTTTCTGAAGGTCTCGTCATAGAAGAAAGTTCTGAGGTTTGGTTGTAAGGGCAAGTTGAGCCTTAGATTTGTTGGACCGTATCGGATTCTAAAATGAGTGGGACCAATCGCTTATCAGTTGGAGTTACATTCAAAGTTAGACTGCATTCATTATGTGTTTGATGTCTCGATGTTGAGGCGCTACTGCTCTAATCCCACGCACATCGTCCCTGTTGAGGAAATTGAGGTTAGACTAAACCTAACTTTTGAGGAGGAGCTGGTTCAGATTCTGGATCGCGATGTAAAGGTCCTTAGGCGGAAATCCATTCCTTTAATGAAGGTGCTGTGGTGGAATCATAGCACTGAGGAGGCTACATGGGAGCCTGAGGATGCGATGCGTCAGCAGTATCCTCATCTGTTTTGATCAGATGAATTTCGAGGCTGAAATTTTCTTTTACGGGGGTAGAGTTATAACGCCCTAAAAATGCATATTTATGTTCTGTTAAAATATGACACAATTGCGTATTTGCTTCAGTGGTTAAGTGTTTTGGGAGTGCCTGGGAGGTCCCAAGTTCAAGCCTTGTCTTAGGAAAATTTTTGTATCTTTCTGAGTAAAGCCTTAACCTAGCCTACAGGGCTTAAGTTTAATTATTGATAAGCTTATATTAGAATGGGCCTGCTGGTCTGGTGGATAAGTTGAGTGTTGGTGTGATGGAGGCCCTGTGTTCAAATCCCTGCTTGGGCATTATTTTTTGCGCGATCGTCGGCTAAGAGTTTGAGTTTTAATAAGACTCTGAGTAGTGGGTGGGTAGGATGTGGATTAATGGGGAGTTAACAGAATCTACCAAAACTTTTGTTTCCATTTAGAGGAAAAAATTGACGCCAGTTTCATTATGTCTCCCTTCTATCAAAAATCATTTTCCCTCCTTCTCTTTTTTCGAAAATCTGCTCCCTTTCCTTACCGAAATCTCCTTAAATTTTGCCTCCCCTTCTGTTTCTTCTTTATTTCGTATTCTTTTCTATACAAGGTTGGATTGTGCGCGCTTGGTAAGTTTTTATTTTAGTAAACTTTAACGTTACTCTGGCTAAGGGTTTAAGAGGGGCTTTACTTGTGGTTTAGGAGTTAATCGAGAGGATGGAGAACGCCCATTGACGTTTTAAGAGGGTGGAATTCTTGTTCTCAATCGAAGGTAAGAGTTTGAAGGTTTGGGTTGAACATCTCGTTATAATATCGATTGAGTTTTGTTAATACTACTGAAATTGAGTGTTGGAATGACGATTTGTAGGTTTTGGAGTGCTCGAGAATCATTTTAGCTTCAATTGAAACCAGGTGTATACCCGAAAACGTAGAAAATGACGTTTCGACAAAAGTTAAAAACCATTCTGTCCATGCCATATGGCCGTGTGGTAGGCCGTGTGCCATAACACGGGTGTGTGATCGATGAGGCCAGGCCGTGGGCACCAGACACGGCCGTGTGATGGCCATGTGGGCTGTGTGCGACATACGAGCTCGACCGATTTGGGCCATGTGGGCCATATTTTCGGGATGTCGGGATCCCATTTTCATAAACCGAGCCCGTAAATATTTAATAAAGATATTTATAGAGTTATTATATAGGTGAATTGAATTTTGGTTAAGTAATTTAGTCAAAATTGTGTTTAATTAGGGCCAAGGGACTAAATTATAAAGTCCAATCACTATAGATTTTTAATTATAAATGAATTGATGACTTAAATTGCAATTAACCCAAAAGTCTAAAATAGAAATTAAACCATGTTAATCACTATAAGAGTGGACGGTTGATTAAAGGGCCTTAGCTTAATTAATTTAAGTTTTAATTTATTAAATTAAGTTTAATTTAAAACTAATTAAGGTATATAAAATAAGAAAGTGGAAGAAAAATATGAGCATTATCATCTGCTTCACTAAAAGCATCGAAAATAAAATAAAAAAAACTAAGGGAGCTTTGGAACTTTCAACCCCAATTGATATGTTCAATTTAGTCATTTTTCTTATAATTTCTATGTTTTTGGGGTCATGATAGCTCGATTTAGGTAGCACATGTACCAATTTTAACAATTTTTAAAGTTTTAGAAAGTTTCCATTATTGATTTCTTAAAGTTTTAAGTGTTAAATTGATAGATTTTAAGCTTAGATATGAAAAAAGACTAAATTATAAAGCTTAATTGATAGTTTCGTACATGAGGGACTAAAATGAATAAAATTTAAAATTGGATGTAAAAATAAGAAATATGTGGTCCCTGATGGATAATAGTAAAACCAGAATTCAAATTGAAGCTTTAAGTTGAAAGTTATGTTAGTTCCGATTTTAGAGACTATTGAATAAATTGTAACATTTGTGTAAATTGATAATTGATTGTGAATTGGCTAATTATTGATAGTGCTATATGTTTATGTTAATCTGTAGCTAACGTTGACCTGGTTTTGTCGAGAGGGAAAGGAAAATCCAAAGCCATCGACAAGTAACTTGGAATTTTCAGTTTGTATTTCTATGATTCAGGGCCAACTTATTTATTTCTTGTTCATTACATATTACATTACATGATATCGAGGTGAGTTGGTAATGACTATTTAACTTGATTTACTATGATTAAGATTGAATACCGAAATAGAGACTAAATTGAATAAGGTGCAGAATTTGTAGTACATGTTTTGTAATAATTGATATGAAATGATGTTGAAACATGTTATCTATGTTATGAAATTGTGAAATGTTGATGGATCATGGATATTGGAATGTAAATTGAAATATATATTGAATCAAAATTGGATACCCTATTAGTTGTTTGAACCGAGTCGAATATAGTTCGCATGTCATAGGGTCAGAGCATTATTGTTAGCCATTATTACCGAGCAACTCAGGATGGTAGATTATATACTGATTCATCATTTTTGGGCAACCCGAGGAGACAATTATATCGAGTTGACAATATCATTGTTGTTTGGCAATCCGAGGGTGGTATTATGAATCATTAGTGTCATCGTTGCCGGGTAATCCGAGGTGACAGATTCGTGTATTCGTTTTGATTCCATGTTGGTTAATAGGGTTATAAACGAAATAAATGCTTAATTAATATGGGATATGATATATTCATGATAATTCTATCTGCTAAGTGAATTGAAAACGAGACTTGGGGGGCCGATCGTGTTTAATAAGCCAATAGACTCAAAAGCAATATGAAATGTATTATAAGGTGAGACATATAAGTATATACATGTATGCTAAGGGTGAAAATGAATCAAATAAATGGTAATTATATACACTAAATGGAATGAACCTAATAGACTATGAAAAGGTTGAAAATTTGGTAAACTTATATGTACATTCATTGAATTGGTATGTAACATTGGTTGTATATGCGCTATTGCATAAATGAAGATGTTTTACAGGAACTTGTATGATATTTGATTGGAATTGAATATGTGCATATTGCATATTTATATCTATTTTATCTTGAACCATAGATTTACCACTAGGTGTTTTGCTCAATGTACAGTTTCTTTTCCATGCGTAGGTTAGGTTAAGTTCATGATTCCTGAAGACTGACAGCAGCATCCAATGAATGATCCCAGACTCAGCAGTGTTTGTTTATTTTTGGTTTTTTTTATTAATTGGCATATACCTAATAGGTTAAGACATGTTGGTTTTGGTATTTAAGTATGATAAATACTAGTGGTGTATGTATATATGCAATTTAGATTTAACATAGTTTGGTTAAGGTATGATATATGATTTGGTAACATGACTAAATTGTGAAGAATGAATATGTCTATGTTTGCAGGTAATATGTCATGAATATTAGGTATATTGATGAGAATGATTAAATGAGAGTGTTTGGTGGTTAGGAAGTAGTATTTATGTGTATAAAAGTGCTATGACGCAATATTAAACTTATAGGTACTGTATATTTCAAAATGAGGTAGAGGGTTGAATATGAATTATATTGGTTGAAATTGCAGGTTTTAGAAAATTGGATTTGCAGAAATTGTAGGTGACGTCGTGACGTCAAATGTACCATGTCGTGACAATTAATGGCCTATAATGTCATGTTGAAACGAGGTACCCCATCGTCTTGACGATGCCAAAATAGTAAGTAATGTCGCAACGTTGAGTGGCCTAATGTCATAAAGTGACAAACTATGTGGTGAAGTTTCAACGTGGAAAATGTGACATCACGATATCAAGCCTATGTTTTGAAATCTTTACAATTTAGTCTTGATTTGATCTCGAGTTAACTTTAGAGATTTCGTAAGCTCGTATAGGACCTGAGATTGATTATATTGTATTGTTTGTGTATAATTCTTATGATTATTTGCTTGATGATATGAATTCATATTAAACTTGATCGTAGTTGTTTTAGCGACGAATGTGGCATACTGTTGCTCGAACCCAACGATTAGGTCAAGTATAGAGTGTTGCATTTATTGGTATCAGAGTTATAGGTTTAGCCGATTCTCAGACTAAATCAAGCTCGAAATTGAGTCTAGAGGTACATGCCAAAGTTGATTTGAGTTTGAGTCAGGATTTGGATGTTGACTATAAAATGTTTTTGTTTTATAGTTGATAATGTTTGGTGAATCGATAAATGATGCTAGGAATGATGTTTACAATAGTGGTCGCTCTACTGGGAGTGAGAATAGAATTGGATTCGAGGCACCTGGTGTTGAATCAGCCAATGCTCGATAGCATAGTAATGATAGCCACCGACGAGAAGAAATGAATTTGCTCCATTCTATTGCAGAAGTTTTATGAGTAGCTGGAACTACTCCGCAGGTTGCTCCAATTTTCATAACTCGATGAGCTTCAATAAAGGATTTACATAAATATGGCGCAATTGAATTCAAAAGGTTGAAAGGTGTTGACCCCTCGTGAGCTGAAATTTGGTTAGAATCAACAAATTGGATTTTGCAGCAGCTTGCATGCTGCCCACACAAGTGTGTAACGTGTGCAGTATCCCTCCTAAAAGAAGAGGCGTATCACTGGTGGTTGACAATTATTCATCATGTGCTAATCGATAGTGTAATATCCTGAATTAGGGCCTAATCGAAATAATGGTTTCATGACCACAAATCTGAGGTAGAAAAATTTATTTTATTATCATTTTAAGGTCTATGGCATGATTGCATGATTGTGTGAAAATTTCGTTTAGAAATTTTATCGATAGAGGGTCCAATTTGATATTTATGACTAAATTGCAAAAGTTGTAAAATGTGTGTTCTAGTTCACAAAGGTATTAAGTACTTGTGAATAATGGGTTTTTATAGTGGAGGTCCTTGGATAGTAATTAGACCATTATACTGGTTTGGACAAAAATACCTAAAGGAAAATAAAACACCATAGTTTTTAATTAAGGGCATTTTGGTCATTTAGTTATTAAAATGAATTAAAAACAAAATTAAAAGCCAATTTTTGTCCATCTTCTTCATTAGGCAGAAATTTCAAGGGTTCTCCATAGCTAGGGTTTGTTTCAAGCTTCCAAGCTCCATAGTAAGTGATTCCAAGCCCCTTTTTTAATGTTCTTTACGTTTTTGGAGTCCCGGTAACTTAATTAAGCTTATTCTAGCAATAATTTAACCTAGGTTTCATATTTGGAAAAATATCCATAGGTGAAATTTGTGTATTTTGGTGTTTTATGTTAGAATATGAGGTTTTAAATTATGTTAGATAACTTGTGTTACTCGATTTTAAGTGAAAACGAGTAAAAGGGCTTAATCGGTAAAAATACCTAATATTCATAAGTACATGTTAGAGTGTGAATTTGATGTTGCCATAGAAGGGGAAAATGATCATCATGTCATAAAACATAATAAAATAGGATGAGGTTTAATTTACGAGCCTTGGGGCAAAAGTGCAAATATGTGAAAGTTTAGGGGCAAAATAGTAATTTTGCCAAAGTTCGTACTAGGGGCTGTTTTGATGAATGTATGTATTAAATAAATTAGTTTGGTATTATAGATCAAGAGAAACAAGATTCAAGTCGTGAGCGAGGGAAAAATAAAGTTTACGAGGAATAGGCTCAATTGCTAATATTTGGTATCGAGGTAAGTTCATGTGTAAATAAGGTAACATAATTTTTATTTTAAGTGATTTAACTATATTTATATGATACGATACTTATTATCATGAACTATTATGCTTTGTGAATTATTATTTGGTAATATGCAAATTATGTGAACAAGTTGATAAGTATGAGATGCTAGCAAGTATCGGTTTCTAATATTTCGAAGAAGATGATTAAAATTTGTAATTGAGAAGAATCCCGTTTGAACCTTGGGAATAGATTAGGGTGCAAGTGACATGTCACTAGGATGGTTGAGTTCCTTAAATCGTTGAGTTAAGTCTGAGTTCGTGAGATGTAACTAGGCATCCGAGCTCGTTGAGTTGAGTCCGAGTTCATTTATGGATGCGAACGCTCGAGCTCGTTGAGTTGAGTCCGAGTTCATTTATGGATGCGAACGCCCGAGCTCGTTGAGTTGAGTCCGAGTTCATTTATGGACGGGTTACATGGTAGCTTGACTACACAGATTTCCAAAGCTATTGAGCTTGTTTAGCTATGAGTATAGCACTTACGTGCACACTATCCGCGTATCCGAAATTATATTCCGATGTGTTCAACGGGAGAATTCTAAGAGAATATAGAGAATACTTAAAATGAAAGTGATTCAATGATGAATGTGTTGCAGAAGTGAAAATGGACAGGTATGAGTTTAATCCTTGGTTAAGAACTTGGTGAGACAAAATTGTGGTAAGATAGTAAGTATTCTTATGTTATGGGTGTCTTAATGATGTTTATGTTGGATTGCATGATCATGTTACTTATTATTTGCATGTGAACTTACTAAGCATTTATGCTTACTCCCTCCTTTTTATTAATTGTAGTTTGACAAGTCGGCTTGAGAATCGGGATAGATCGAAGACTCGTTCACACTATCCGAAGACTTAAATTGGTAAATTGACTTGTATATTTTGAGAGTGGCATGTATAGCAATATATTTACTTTGTGTAAATGATCTTATGATATGGTTAAGGTTTGGTAAGAAAAGGGTTTGTAAATGATTAGCCATTGGAATGGCCAATCTAAATCATATTTGATGTCATGTATGTTTAAAATGCTATTTAGTTCTTGAAAATCTATAGTAAAGTGAAATTTGCTATAAAACAGAATCTCACAGTAGCAGTGATGTGAGTTTGAAAAATCACTAAAAATAGTAGAGATATAATTAAATGATGAATAAAATATTTAATTTAATATTAATGAAACTATTTTCATGTGGATGAAACAAAATAGGAAAATGAGTCATATTTTATGAGATATTTAAGTTTTGGTGGAACAGGGTCAGAATGATATCTGAATCCCCTATTCTGAATTTAAAAATTCATCATAAATTGTAAAAAAATAATTAGAAGCCATAATTTATATGTACAGACTTCTTATTGAGTCTAGTTTTAAGATAAACAAACGGAATAATCTTTGAAACTCTGTACAGGGAGATATCTGATTCGTAATACACAAGGGTCAGAGTAGTTAAATCCTGAAACAGGGGAGACTTTAACTAATAAACTGTACTAATTGGCCTGACCAAAAATTCTAGAAAAACATTAGTATGTAGATATATGAGTCTATTTTCAGGAAATATTTACGGATCTTAATTTTGAGTTTCGAAACTCAAGATATAAATTTTTAAGTGACTGTGACGCAGTTAGCTAGCTTGTTTGAAAATTTTAAAATAAAATTGTTTGAGCTGTTTAATTAATGAATTAAGTTTAGTAACACCTCAAGCTCGACTCCGGTGACGGTCTCGGGCATGAGGGCGTTACAGATAGGGTTGATTAGGCTCTTTTTCAATTAGAATTCCGAAAGAAGCATATCAGTGAATTATATTTGGAGGATCATAATCAAGTTCATGACATTGAACAGCATGGGATGTCCGATGTTGACAATGAGTGAAAATTTCTATGGTTTAGTAAATATGTTTTGGAACTGGTACCATCAGAAGAAGGAAGTTGTAAACAATTTCTTCGGGGTTTGTGTAACGAGCTCATAGTTCAGTTGGTTTCGCATAGAATAAAAGAGTTCTATGACCTCACTGAATGGACAAATATGGTCGAGCAAGTGATGGTCCTATACAGGAAACTGAAACCTTCTAGAGGATTTAAGAAACGAGCCGAGACTTCTAGCTTTCATCTATTGCCTAAATGGGTTAGAGAGTCTCGAGAGCATGGGGACCAGCTTTGAATCTGCCAGATCTAAGAGAGAGCTGAGATCTACAGCCGGTAGTGTTTGCAGGTCATGAAAGGCCCAGTTAGAGATGTTGATATACCGAGTTATGAATTGTGTGGAAAGAGACATACAAGCGAGTGTTAGAAGAAAACCTGGGTTTGTTTCCTGTAATACACCAAACCCGATCCTTTAGAAAGAATCCAAGCATGATGTGTCACTACTTAGAAATCATCTTAAATTCAATATCAGTTCTGGCAATAACTTTGTAAAACTTCAATATTTAAATTAAACCATTATTGGAGTAATTATAATGTTTAAATCTTATGGCGTATAAACGTAAGTATAGTAACTTTATCAAACATCATATAATATTTAATATCCAAAGCATGAATTTTCACTCAGGTTTCATAAAAACAATGTCTTAACAAATAGAAGTTCTTTGTTCAAATTCTTCTAAAAAATAAACTTAGAGATGTATAAATAGAAGTTTGTAAACAATTTCTTCGGGGTTTGCGCGACGAGCTCATAGTTCAGTTGGTTTCGTATAGAATAAAAAAGTTCACTAACCTCACTGAACGAGCAAAGATGGTCAAGTAAGCGGTAGGCCTAGACAAGAAACTGGAACCTTCTAGAGCATTTGAGAAATGAGTCGGGACTTCTAGCTCTCATCTGTTGCCTAAAAGAGCTAGAGAATCTTGAAAGCATTGGAGATCTGCTAGATTCAAGAGAGGCCAAGATCGATAGTCAACAGTGTCTGTAGGTAGTGTAAGAGGCCCAGTTAGATATGTTGATATATCGAATGGTAAATTGTGTGGAAAAAAACCTAGATGCGAGTGTTAGAAGAAAATCGGGGCGTGTTTCCTGTAACACGCTAAACCCAATCCTTTAGAAAGAATATGAGTATAATGTGTCACTACTTAGAAATCATCTTAAATTGAAAAAAATCAGTTCTGGTGATAGCTTTGTGAAACTTCAATGTTTGAATTAAACCATTATTGGAGTAATTATAATGTTTAAATCCTATGGCGTATAAACTCAAGTATAGTAACTTTATTAAACAACATATAATATTTAATATCCAAAGCATGAATTTTCACAAGGTTTCGTAAAAGCAATGTCTTAACAAACAGAAGTTCTTTGTACAATTTTATCTAAAAAATACACTTAGATGTCACCCACACTCTTCATGCATAATACAAACAAAACATCTATCTCACAATAGCATAAGTGCTTTGGCATAGTCCTTCAGATAGGTCTTCCTTTAGTCAGTAAGCCTAAGAAGGAAAAGGTAATAGAGTAAGTTCGTATGAACTTAGTGAGTTCCAAAGAGATCTTAAGTAAAAATGTTAACTATACAACTGAACCTTTAAAAAGGAATTCACACATTACAGACTAGGTACGCCAATGACATATCATATGGGTGATTTATATATGCCAACTCAACATAACTCAAACAATCCATTCTTATGCTAGCCACGTGCCCAGATTTTAGAGCTAGTTACATAACATACAGTCTCATTCACATACATTCTTCGCCAAAATTTTCATATCATTTTCACTCAGTATAGCGTGTTTTGTTGTGTTCTGCCAATCCGGTTGGAAATACATTTGCCCTACCAGAGGCTACACAAACATATCTCTTCATCTTCATCTCTAAATATCAGTTTACATCATATCATTCATTCATATCAGAAATAGTTGGTAGTGACTTAAACATGAAAAATAGCTTATATTTCATATCACAAACATACTGAACTCAGACTAGCGACTTTAAGCAGCCATTATTCACACACATACACATTTCATTGTTTATAAAGAAAGAATACTTAACTTATACAACTATAAAATAAAGAAGACCACAACACATGGAAGTAAGAAGGAACTCACCAGAAATTATAGCAAAGTCTATAAAATAAGTCTTTTACCTTTATCACTCGGGCCTTCAGTAGCTTCTTGCACTAAAAATGAAGATAATTAAACATATCAAATCACTAATCTACCAAATCTAAACATGCATGCATGAATCATTAACACTTAATCCAAAACTAGGAAGTTTCCTTTTTTACACATCATTCTAACATTTATGCATGCAAAACTAAAAACATGTAAATAACTTTGAGGATAACCTAGGGTTCATCAGTAATTACTAGTGAGCTGGTACAAACATATAAGTTAGCTGAATGCAGTGAATCCAACTTCGGAGAGGTTTTCTAGACTTAAGTTTTACAGAGAGTTCAAAGAAAATCAAAAGAAAAAAAGAAAACAAAGAAGATGCAAAGATTTTCAGAAAAGTCACTGCTATCCTTATATACTTAAGCACAGAGACAAGGTTTAGTGGAAGAATCAGATAATTCTACTAATACTCTTGGTTCTCGTGATTAAGTACGTTTAACATAATTTAAGTCTTTTCATCTACAGTAGCTTAGTTCTATCTAACTAAATCTCAACTTAACTAACTAAATTACCTTACTAAAATAAAAAACAAATCTAATCAACTATGAACTTGACTACTTTGCCAAAGCATCTGGGGTGGTGTATATTTAATAGAAGAGTCTGCCAAACCAAAGATCTTGCCAAAGCTAAGAGTTTGTCGATTCCCATAATAATCAAAACTCTATAATTAATCATAACAAACACGTACTTACTCTTATCTGCCCTTATTTTACCAATTATAAGCCAAAAAGTAATCAAATACAGAGACTTCACCAGGAAAATTGTTACAATTCTCCCTCACTTAGAAAATTTTGTCCCCAGAATTCATACTTGAAAATAGTTGAGGATATTGTTCTTTCATTTGACTTTCTCTTTCTTAAGTAGCTTCTTCTGTATTATGATTTCTCCATAATACTTTCACTAATAGAATCATCTTATTCCTCAACTTTTTTACCTCTCTTGCCAAAATACGAATGAGCTCTTCTTCATAAGGCAAATTTGGTTCTACCTCTAATTTTTTAATCTGTACAACATGATCTAGATTTAATCTATATCTTCTCAGCATAGATTCATGAAACACGCTATGAATATTTGACAACTTAGGAGGTAAAGCCAATCTATAAGCTACTGGTCCAACTTGTTTTAAAACTTCATAAGGCCTTACAATCTATGGACTCAACTTTCCTTTTTGACCAAATCTAGTGATCTTCTTCCAAGGAGAGAGTTTTAAAAATACCTTATCACCAACTTCAAAAGAAATTTATTTTCTATTCAAATCTGCATAAGCTTTTTTATGTTCTTGAGCAGCTTTTAAATGGTTGTGGATAATAGAGACATTTTATTATGTTTCACGCACCAACGCAAAACCTACTAACCTGTTTTCATTGAGCTCCATCCAACATGTAGGCATTCTACATCTTCTACCATATAAAGCTTCAAATTGAGACATTTTCAAACTAGTATAATATTTTTTATTGTAAGAAAATTCAACTAAAGGAACGTACCTTTCCCAGTTCATTCCAAAATCGATTACACAGCTTCTCAACATATCCTTCAGAACTTAAATAACTCTTTCAGACTGACCATCTGTTTGAGGATGAAATGCAGTACTGAATTGTTGTTTAGTCCTTAATAAGCCCTATAATTGTTTTCAGAATCTTAAAGTAAACCTTGGATCTTTATTTGGAACTATGAAAGATGGACTATCTCAGAAATGTAAAGATCAGGTAACTTCCCTAGAGAATAAGTAGTATTCACTAGTAGAAAATGTGCTAACTTAGTAAGCCTATCAACTATCACGCAGACTGAATTTTTCTTTGAAGAACTGAGGGGTAATCTTGTTACAAAATCCATGGTAATTCTATCCCACTTCCACTCCGGTATCTCCAAAGGATACAACTTACCTCAGGGAACTTGATAGTCTACTTTAACTCTGTGGCAGGTCAAACAGGTTGATACATATTCTATGATTTCTTCTTTCATTCCAGGCCACCAATATAAGCTTTTCAAATCTCTATACATTTTAATACTCCTTGGATGGAGTGAGAAGGGTCCCTGATAAGCTTTACTAAGCAAAGCTTTCCTTAGTTCATTCTCAGTTGGTACAAACATTCTTCCCATGAAGCTCAATTCACCATCTTACCCAGATTGAAGGTTGTTGCTTTACCAGAAATCATTATTTGTTTATACAAATCACACTATGCATCTTTTAGCTATTCTTATATAATCTGAGTGTAACACCCCCTAACCCCAAACTGTCGCCGGAACGAGGTTATGAGGCATTACCAGACATATCAGACAACTTACGAATAATTTACAATTAATATAACTTTTATGGTATAATATAATAATTAAGTCCCTATCTTGAATTCTCGAAGTTCAAACACGTATTAAAAGTAGAACGGGACTTGTTCGAATATTCTAAAATTTTTTTTATTTTTATTTTTTTTAATAAAAATTTCGGCAGCATTTCTGCTTTATTTTTTTTTACCTAAAACCTCCTGCAAATTCAAACTAAAACAACCAGCACCAATTTTTCACATTCATATAACTAATATTTATATCATTAACATAATTTCAACTTAATAACTATCATAGCATCATTCAAAATTGATTAAAAACTTCTTTCATTTAACAACTTAATGTTCATGTATCAAAATATCATATACTTTCCTTACCATTTCATTTAACCATCTAAATCTTATAATTCAACCTTCACTACCCAAAGTAATATGCATATTCAAGTGACTATACAACACCTATGTACATGCCACCTTTACCCAAAAGAAAAATATACATCACCAAATTTGTGTTGAGTCGGGAATGTTCGGATCTTTCGAACCGACACTGACTTCTACTACTAGCTGCGCACGTAAACAATCAGACACTGAGTATGGATATACTCAAAGTGGTATTACCATAATTCAAATTATATCAACAATAGTAAAAACATAAATATTAAAATACCTAACAATTAATGTCATATGTACTAATTCATAAATCAATGTATTTTCTCAAACTCAAATTTATATCACTTATGAACATACATTTCATACTTTTCTCTTACTATCACAATTCCAATTTCAATTCGTAATTCAATTTATTTTTCTCGTTTCAATGTCTCAAATACACATTTCAATTTTTCACCCTATTAACGTAACTCGGACTTTGGCGGATACACGGATCCAACCAAACACACCAATATGGCACCCAGTGCCTTATCGGATAGTTCGAAGTAATAGTTGACACCCAGTGTCTCATCGGCCTAGCCGAAGTAAAGTTGGTACCCAGTACCTCATCGAATCTATCCGAAGAAATATAGTGACACCCAGTGTCTCATCGACTCGAGGTTGAAGTATCCTTGATCTCTTCCAATCCTATGGCATGCCAACTATATCCGACTCAGCCCGACTAGTTAATAGGGTATTCAATTCACTTTCTCAATTCTATATCACTTTCAATTCACAATTCAAATCACCATTCATTTTTCAATCAATACACTTTTCAAATAATTACATATTCCATAATTCACTTATTCAATTCAATTTGATTCAATTTGCATCACTTTCATTTTCACTCAATATTCATATCAATTTCACATACTTACCTCAAGTCTTACTTACCATACATAACAATAAAAAAAATTCAGCAATCAATAATAATTAAAATTCGAATTATAGTAATACACACCGTAATTCTCCCGTTTTAGTCCTCGATGACTTTCTCCTTTCCTTTCGATGCTGATGCTTCAGGTTCTTTGTTGGCTACGAAAATAATAGTAATTTACATTATTATTTACAGCATTAATTATAATAAATAATTAAATTTCTAAACAATTCCTACCTTATTCCCAATTTAATCCTAACTAAACTTAATTACTTCCATAATCCAATTCACTCTCTTTTTCTATTCAAATTTTGTCTAAACTTATATTTAACTATAAAATTTCCAGCATATTTCCCTAATTTCGAAATTTCTTCAATTTAGTCCCTACAACATAGAACTTATGAATTACTTTACAATTCAATCCTTATTTCATTTCTAACTTGAATTCCTATCAATTTAACCCCTAATTCATCTTTTTATTCAACATGAACAATATTTAGAAATCTAATAACTTTCAAAATATCAACTTAATTTCATCAAAACTTTGTTCTAAAGCTTTTAAAACATCAAAATTAAGTAAAAAGGGCTAAATTGACTTACCTATTAAACTTCCAAGCTTTAAAATCCTCTTTCCCTATTTCCTTTCTTTCCTTTCTTTTCTCCTTCTTTCTCCTGTTTCGTTTCTTCTCTGTTTCTTTTGTTTTGTTTCTTTTGTTTTGTTTCTTTAATTCTTTTATGTTATATTTTATATTTAATTAATTTAATAAATATCTATTTTAATAACAAATACTAATATTACAATTGGATACATATTTAATTTTACATTTGTACCAATAATTTTATTACAATTGTCATTATTTAATTTGTTTCTCAAACAAAAATCTCATAATTTAATAATTTAATAATTTAATTAACAAATATCTTTTACTTAAATTATAAGTAATTTAGTATTTAAATTACAAATGTACCAATACAATTCTTACACATGTATATTTTATTATCATACAATTGTCTTCTATTTAATTTATTTATAATATATTATCAATTAAGTAATCATAATAATTTAATATAAAACTATAATAATAATCAATATAATATACATATATATATATATATATATATATATATATATAATTTAATATATAAAACCTAAATAAAATCTTTGATTTTATTTCAATATGTCACTCAATTTACGTAAATGGCTTAATTGCCATTTTGATCCTTTTATTTTCTATTACTTTAGAATTAAACTTTTACCCCTTTTTCAATTTAGTTCTTTTTGCTAATTATTCTAAATTAAGCTAATTTCACCTAATTAAATCCTAATTAGACACACCACTAGGCTCATAAATATTTTTAATAATTATTTTTGAACTTATTTCACTAAGACGGAGCCCTATACTCACTTTTCCGGTGCCCGTGAATTTCAGGTCATTACACTGAGAAAGAAAAGTTGGCTTCATAGTTAATTCTTCCAGTAATGATCTATTATCAGTCATACTTACTTTTGCTTGGATAGAGACTAGTGATGCCACTGTCTTTATGCTCAAAGCATCAACCACCACATTTGTCTTCCCTAGATGATACTCAATAGTTAGATCATAATCTTTCAGAACTTCCAACCATCTTCTTTGGCGCAAATTTAAATCCTTTTGAGTCATCAAGTATTTCAAACTTTTATGATCAAAGAACACATGACACTTCTCTCCATGCAGATAATGTCTGCAAATCTTCAATGCCAATACCACTGTTGTCAATTTGAAATCATGAGTTGGATATTCTTTTCATGAGGAATAAGTTGTCATGCTGCAGAAGTTATAACCTTACCCCTATGCATAAGTACACATCCAAGCCCATCCAAAGATGCGTCAGTAGAAACTGTATACTCTACACTAGATTTGGGTTGTGCTAAAACTGGAGCTTCAATCAAAACTGCTTTCAACTTTTCAAAACTTTGCTGACACTCATCATTCCACCCAAACTTTTCTTTCTTTTTCAATAGTTGAGTAAGAGGTGTTGCTAAAATTGAAAAGTCCTTCACAAATCTTCTGTAATAACATGCTAAACCCAGAAAAATGCGAACTTAAGATACATTTTTGGCAGATTCCACTCAAGCACCGCTTTTACCTTATCAGGATCTACTATAATACCCTTAGCATAAATCATATTGTCATATCCCAAAAATCGAGGGTTAGTAGAATCAGGTTTGTAAATCGAGAGGGAGAGGTCACGCCTTAATTTTTGAGATTATATGTGCATTTTTAGGAAAAAAAAAATTGATTTATTGGTCTGTTGGTTAAGTGTTGCTGAAATTGTCTTTAAAAGCCAAGTTCAAATTCCTTCCCTTACACCATTTTTATTATTTTACAAATTTTGCTTCGAGCCTGTAACATCCCAAATTTTTGGTTTAAAGTTGGTAAAATTATTTCAATAATAAGTAACTGGCCTAGTGGTTAAGAGAAAACAATGAGGTAGTGCAATTCATTTAGAAACCCGAGTTTGATTCCCTTCCTTTGAAAATAGCTTAATTTTGCTAATTTTTATCTTTCCCCTTATTTTTGTGCCGCCCATGCCTTTTAATCTAGGTATAATATCACTATTTTCACTTATTTTTTAGCCTTAATTCAATTTTTATCCTACCCTAGCCGTTCTCCTCTCTTTTATTATTTTTCTCTCAAATTTTCTTTATTTCTCTCGAATTTCATCAAAGTTGTGTGGCCCCATTGTTAGAGTTTTTATTTTGGTTTTTCTAGTCACCCTGTCTAACGCCTAAACCTCCTAAACCAGCCCTATTTGTTGCCCTAAACTTCATTTTTTTCCCACTCCTAGTAGCCTCCTTTCCTGTCCATTGTCACCCCCTCTCTCTTGCTCGTATCAATTTCGGTAAGTCCTATTTTAATAGTTTTGTAAGCTTGATAACTAAATAGGATTATTTTGTAAAGTAGTTTTTAGTGATTTTGATGTTAAATTAGTGGAATTACGTGAAATTATTGTGAAATTTAGAAATATATGGGTTGTTCTAGGATTATAGGAAATTTGGCTAGCTTGGTTTAAGCTTAATTGTGTTCAATTTGATAGTTTCGGGTTTAGGGACTAAATTGCATAAAGGGTAAAGTTTAGGTGTAATTTTGTAAAATGTGATTAAAAGGACTTAAATGCATAAATTTGATTGTTTATGTGGTTTGAATTGATTAAATTAAACTAAACTATACTTTAGATCAAGGATCTCAATGATTGAAGGACGTACGAGGAAAAGGAAAAATTGTCGATTAGTCCCTGATAGTTGAATCACTTGACAAGTAAGTTCATACTATCTTCCATGGTTACTATTTGTTATTAAATGTTGTTAATTATTTGTATATAAACTACTTAAAGGAAATTAGACTATGTAGTAACAAATCAAATTCTGAGATAATTTCGATGGACCAAGTAAAAGTCCCATACATGAGGTTTCTGAATGATTCCCGTTCTGGACTAAGCTCTAGCATTTTTTTGCTGCCTCGGATATACATGTGACACAGATTTAACTTGGACTAGTAATCCGTTGTCATTTTAAAGGTTTAGCCTGGATTAGTAACCTTACATGCATACATAGCCCTGACCAGGCTATTTTTCTGTGTTGTTAATGGTTTAGCCTGAAGGGTAACCTAACACACGTATTTATGTACCTGACTCGAACAAGCATTAAATGATTTCACACTTGTTTATTGATTTCTTTTACAAAGTTCCATTGAAAAATTAAAAGATGTAAAGTATATTATTAACGTGGACAAAATATGAATCCTGACCATATGTATGATCGTTATTTTCTGATCTATTATTATTGAATTTTTTCATGATAGGTATATTAGTTTGAATGGTTATTTGCTATTATATATTAAATGAATGAGGTAAGTTATTGAATTGAATTGTATGAGCTTAGGTAAGTTATTGAATTGAATTGTATGAGCTTACTAAGTATTGTAAATACTTACTCCTATTATTATGTTCTATAGATTTTGGATAACCGGACGGAGCTCACACCTACATTTTCTAACATCGGTAGATTTTGAAGTCTTGAATTATGGTTACTTGTGACATGTATATAGGATATTTATTTTTCAAATGTTGGACATGTTTTGGTACTTAATTTGTAAGTGTATTTATGTGTAAAGTTGGTATATGTATTACATATTTGGTAACTGGGTAATGTGTAGATATAAGTTATGTTTGAATGGTATTTTTGGATGATTATATGATAATAAGTTTAATGTGTTTAATGATAGTTATAAGGATAGAATGGATGAATTGATTGGTTGACAAATATTGATTTATATGTGGTGCCAATGATGGCATATTGGTTAGGCACTTAGGTTGGATGTTTTGGTATGTTTTAAGCTTGTTTAAGTGTGTTTTGAAGGCATGTGGATGGTTGATATTGGTTTGGCTTGGAACCCAAGGAATGTGTATTTTTTTGGCTCGTTTTGGAAGTCATTTTAGGTGCAGACGGGCTATCACACGACCGTGTGCCACACATGGTCACACCACACGACCATGTGGCCTATTTAATTTTGGTGTAGGTTTATTCCACACAATTTGGCACACAATCTGCGACACGATCGTGTGACCCTATTTCAATTTGCACACGGTCCGACGACATAATCTTGTAACCCTATTTTCGAATTGTACACGGTTTGATCACATGATCATGTCCTTGAGCCACAATGTCTAGGCTATGTCACACGGCCGTGTGACCCCTGTTTTCACTTTTTCTACATTTTTTGTTTTATTTTAAATTAATCATTGATTGTTTTCTAAATTGATTTTTAGGTTCTGCAAACTCGATATAAGGCACGTTATTGTATACATGCTATGAATGAGGATTGTCTATGAATATTTGATATTTAATTTAATAATTGGATGGTTTAATGTTGTTATTTGGTTTATTATGTGCCGTAACACTCTGTAACCTTAATCCAGCAACAGAAGCGGGTTAGGGGCATTACACCAACTCAGTCGTTCGCATTTTTTGAAGTCGACTAGGTGTAGTAGCCACCTTATGTGTACCAAATTTTGAGATTTATCGAACATTAGAATAACCCCGATTAACCTCAGGATGAATGCTCAAGCGTATTTTTCTTTGACAACGTCAATTACGTCCTTAGGAAGTTCTTTGGAACTATTTTCCAACCACTTCATATATATCCGACCACCTTGAAACTTGTTCAACACCTTCCACAAAAATGTATCGCAAAGGTCCTCTTTACTGGGAACGATCACTGACCGCGTAACGATTGGCCCATCCACTGGTAAACTGAGTTGTAAAGCTACATCCTTGAATGTGATTGTAAACTCACAGCATAGAAGATGAAATGTGTGTGTCTCGGGTTTTCATATTTCCACCAATGCCCTAATAAGTGTAGGATCCAATTTGCAGCTCCTGAGCATACGGGATGTATGTAAGAATCCTGCATCTTGCAAATAACCACGAATTTCAGTGTTTGGGTTCTTTGACAAATTATGTATGAACCCCTCAGAAACACGATCATCCGCTTATTTATATCGACAAAATAAAATATTTTAAAATTTTAAAAACTTAAAATTAACTTAATTAAAAATAACAAAATTTAAAATTTCTCCCATTATGGCTTGAGCAGCAGAAATGTGTTTGTACTCGAAACAAATCACAGAGCTTTCTGTTCGTGAAAATTTAATCGAAATGAATAATATACGAAATAATAAAATAAAACTATAATTTTTTAAACAAGTGTATTGGAAAATTTTGAACAAAATTTGAGAGAATTGAGAGAGTTTAGAGAAAATAGAGACAGTTGGATTTGAGTGAAAAGAATGAAAACTTATCTAGTATTTATAAGAAAAAAAATTACCGTTGGCCCTTAAAAAATTTTACCGATAGCAACGTTTAAAAAGCCATTGGGAAATGACCGTTGAAGAAAAGCGCGTCCGACTTGATATGCTTTCATACTCTCCCTCTCCAAAAATGGCCTATTTGACCAATTAAAAAAAGGCATATTTATCTAATTTAACCAGATAAAATTGTAAATATCTTAAACTTCTAATTAAAATATAATTTTTAACTCCCATTTCACTAAAAAGATAAGTGCCAACCGTCCAACATATCATACAATGGCCAAATTGCCATTTCAAACCTCAAACATTTCATAATTAACCCAATTACTAATAAAATCGATGAAATTCAACATTTACAGTTTCTATTATTTAATCATTATACCTTACTTAGTCATTAAATCATCAAAATTACTTATCCAAAATCTAGTTCACTAATTCAATAACTCCGTAAATGTTTTTAATAAATATTTACGAGATCAATTTATCGAAATGAGGTCCTGAAACCTCAATTTCCACAATCACTGACTTTTGAACTGATATACTTGTATCTTAACTAACTTTCCACATAACTAAAATTATTACACCAAAATTTAGTATAATACTATAATAACCTCATAAATACTATTAAATACTATTTTCTGACTCGATCATTTAAATATGGGGTTCCGAAACTATCGTTTCCGACACCAATAGCTTTTGGATCGTTACAGAAAACCTCAACGGCAGCAACTAGGGTTTGTAGGAGAAAAGGAGAAAGAAAGAAAAGGAAAAAAAAAAAAAAAGAGAATGGGAAAGAAATAAAAAAGGGTAAAAGGAAAATGAATTATTTTTATTTTTTGCTAATATGGCATGTTGAACTAGTAATGCACGTCCACAATGATTGGATGACTAGTGTCGCTAATGACCATATTAGCAATTCCACTAGTCAAAGAGCCAATTTGATTAATTTTATTAGTTCAGTGGCCCATTTGAGTTGCAAAAGGTTTGCAATGACTGAGTTGAATTTTTTTTCAAAAGAGTTGAGGAACTTTATCATATACAATTAAGCCCAAAAAAACCAACCTTGAAAAATATAAAGAATTTATAAGAATATTATAATAAAATATGCTTTTAAGCAATATTATATTTTTCAATCACATAATATAATTATAAGTGAAGGAAATACAATAATATAACATGTCCACTAATGTACTAATTAATCTTATATGTTTTAAGCCGACTTAAATTTTTTTTATTACGTAAGGGGAATAGGTTTTTGGTGTCCCTCGCCCCATAATTATCGTAAAATTTATTTGTTTATAAATGAATATATTAAAAGTTAATAATCCATAGAAATTTACTGAAATAAGTGACAATGTTTTACGAAGTTTAAAATTTTCATCATTAAAAAAATCATAAATGTTATATACATTATTTATACTATTTATTAAGTCTTAAGTTGATGATCGAAAAGTATGGAACTAAAATTCGAAGGTGTTTTAATTTTTTTATTTTAAAAAATTAATTAAAATATACATAATGCGAAACCAACTCGATTATAATATAATTATAATGGAATTCGAACACACGTCAATTGATTTATTAAAATTTTAATTTTATCGCTCGATTAAAGCTTCATTTTAATATATAATTTATTATCTACATCAATTATATAATTAATTTTAAAATATATATTTAATTATTTATTGTATGTTAAATATCAAAATTTTAAATCTGTGCGCGTATGACAAAATTTCATTTTAGAAAAAAAAAAAAAAGGTGTATATGTTTTTAAAAACCAAACTGTTATGTGCGTTAGCCTGCTATTTCGTGTTCAAATAATATGAATTATCCAACAAATCAAAATTGAGTATTGTAATATTTAATCCAAATACTTTGGAATTTTTATTTTTAATTTAATCTTATTATGAGCTTTATCCCAATAGGTTTGAAGTCAACTATAAAACTCAAACTTATCTTTTATCTAATGGAATGAATTAAGTTATTTGAAATTTATCTTCAATTAATTTTAAAAATAAAAAAAATATCAAACTTGGAAATTTGAATTAAATTCCAACTCTTTTTCTTTTTTACTACTGTAACTAGTCTCATTTATGTTCAAACAGAGAGCTATTACTGTTTCATCATGTTCACCTTTCTTATTTTAACTAGAATATCGGTTACTTAATTATGTCTATTTAATTAAGAATATTATAATTTCATTATTAATGTGTTCAAATTTATTCTTTTACTCCACTTTTTTAATTGGTATAATAATAATTTTAATTCTTAATTTTTATATATATTATCAATTTAACTCTAATTCTATGTAAAAATTACACAAAAAAACTTAAAATTATTTTTTTTAAAATAAAAAATTTAGGTTATTGCAACAACACATATTTAACAAGCCATAAAATCATGAAAACAAATAAAAAATAAAACCCTATGAGTATAAAATTATATATTAAGTGTAATATAAATTTTTTATATCATATTCTAATTTGATACTATAAAAATTGAATTAAACCTTAAAAAGCTACCTTTAAATATTTACTAAATGTATATATCGAATTAAAAAATACCATAAATATAATATTAAAAAAAGTGTTAAATTCGAATAACAAGACATTAGAAGTGAGTACAAATATTATAAATAAATAATCTAAACATAAATGCAATGCAATGTATAAATTATCAAGTACAAGAAGGAGAAGGGAAATTAAATAAAAAAACGTGGTTTTTATCAAACGGTAGTTAGGCCAACCATGTAATTCAAAACGACGTATCACCCGGGTGAAGTCAGGTCCCCTAATGTAAGCACCAGGGCGCACTTTAGCCTGAACGCTCCACCGAAGACTTAAAATTACGAGAAAACCCTCCAAAAATCTCATATACCCGAACGTTAAAACCGTGAGGCATTCGCAAAGAAGGAACCAATCCTCAACGGGAAATCAAATTTATATATATAAAAAAACTTTCTCCGTTGGGTGTTTGAAAGATTGAGCTTGGCCACTGTGTTTTTGATGCGATCAATGGTGTGTTCTGGTGATAGAGACATGGCGATGGGATCCGACAGATCGTATCCTCTTCACAATTTCAATCTCCCATGTTTGAAGTGGGGGAATCAGAGGTATCTAAGGTGTATGAAACTTGGTGATGCTTCCGCCGCCGCCACCGCCACCGCCACCGACGAATCTTCCTCCGCCTCCGTTGCTGATCGTCATCGTCGTCGTCGCTTTCAGAGACGCCGATCTCCCCCGTCGAAATTTGAGGGCTTGATGGTTGGTGGGATAAGGCGGCAAGAATCGGCGTCGTCTCCGACCAACGATTATGGGAGGGAGCAACGCTTGATGATTCCGAAGGGAGAGACCGCGGAGGGGATCGAGGCTGTTAGGGAGAAGATTATGAAGGATCTTAAAACGGCGGCGGATAAGATCAAAGATGCAATTTTTAGGGACAAAGTCTCCGACGGTGATGAGATGGTGGTCGATGAGAATGAATTCAAAGAGCCTAAACAGAAATGGAAAGACAAAGAAAAAGAGAAGGAAGAATCGCCGACGGTGGAGGTGGAGGCGAGGTCGTGGAATCTCAGGACGAGGCGTGCGGCGTGCAAGGCTCCGATTGAAGGTGGAGAAACGAACAGTAACCACAGTTCTTCCACGAAGAATGAGGTGATCAACTCATCCAGAGTAAGAGTGAGAGGACCGTCGGCGGCGTCGACGACGGCGGCAGACGAGAACAAAAGAGCACGACCGAAATTCTCGGTGCCGCTGTCGAAGAAAGAGATCGAGGAGGATTTCATGGTGATGGTTGGGCGTCGCCCTCGAAAAAGGCCAAAGAAACGCGCACGTTATGTTCAAAGGGAATTGGATGTAAGTTTTAATATTTCTCTTTCACTTGTATTTTTTTTTCCGGTAATGATTACCCGATTGTTTTCGGTTTACTTCAATAACCACTGGTTTTTGCTTCATGGGTGCAGTCGTTGTTTCCGGGCTTACAACTGAGGGAGGTGAGGGTGGATTCTTACAAGGTTCCGGAGGTGATTGAAAACGGCAATGTAAGTTGAATTGAGATTTAAAAACTCTACCTTATTTTACCTCTGTTTCCCACAATTTGTGGGCAACCAAAGAAATGAAATTTAATTGTGGTGCAGAGATAGTAAAGTGTGGGCATGGATTGTTTGTGTAAGCTGACATATGGTAAATTGCTGACCGTAACTAGTGTTAGAGTATCTCAAATGGGAATATTTCATATAAATGTTGAATTTCCCGGCAACATTGTGCTGTAGTTTCAGTTGTTCTTCTTCATTCATTTTTATCTTTTCTCAAAAGCTGTATAAAGAAATGTATTCACCAAGTTACCATCTGTGATGCTTTGCTATTTGGAAAAGAAAAAAGATCGAATTTGGTGTGATTTTGTGGAATTAGATTTACTAAAGAATCAAATGAGTTTAGACAAGTTGAGCTTCAAATTTACCTTACCTATTAAATTACGATTTGTTTTAACTTTAATAACCCTTACTTGAGCTTATCTGGTTGAATTAGAAGTATTATTTTGATCAAAATAATTTAGAGAAATTATAAAATAATTTGAATAAATTTCCCTTCAAAATTTGATTAGAGAAATTATAAAATAATTTAGTTTTTTTAAAATAAAAAAATAACTTGAATAAGCTACATAAATAAATTTTAACTTTATTAATTAATTAAAATTTTATTTTAATATAAACTCCTATTAATTAAGCATCAACTCAATTTTAAGGAAATTATAAAAATATTCTAATGATAAAATTTGAAGTCAGTTAACTTTACTACTTATTTTAATTTTAATGTATTATATACGTATATTATTTATTATATGTTCCTCTATATTTTAAATATGTCAAGTGACTGTCATGAAGGTGTCAAAAAAATATTTTATTTTTTCCTGGATAATATGGAAATGACTAGTAATATTTTCCTACTGATACTAAAGTCAAAATGTTACTTCAAAGCCACATGGAAATAAAACAATAAATGAATAAGGTCATTTTAAGTAAATTCTGTATTTTATTTTTTGGATTTTTAGTTAAAAAATTGCAACATATCTCATTATTTTATTTACTTTTATATATATATATATATATATATATTTATCAATTATCATCATCTTAATTTTGCTTGTACAGCTTCACTGATAATGTATTAATTATTTTCCCTTAAAATATATTATAGTTAGATTTATTTTTATCCTAAACTTCATAATATTATTAATTTCACTAGTTATATCTTCAGATTAGATTCTAAATTAGTTTTTATTTCGAAAGAGTTAATCGAATTTTAAAATCAAAATTTTCTGTTAATTTAGTGTTGAATGTTAGGTTGGATCTATGGAACATATTTTAAATACGTATTTCAAATAGTGTTAAAAGAAATCCTTCTAAATTTTAATGGAATTATTTAAAATTATTCATACAATAAGTATACACATGTTTTAATATGGAAATTGATGTCACATTGATGAAAAAATTTAATTAAAGTATTTTAAAGTTTATGAATCAATTTAAAATTTGAACCATAATTTTAGTTTGATATAAATCCTAATAAATATATATTTTCTCCAATTCTACTATTTTTTATATTTAAAACATTAAAACATTTTTATGATAACTTTTTTTTATTTCACTTTAAAATAATATTTTTATATTTAAAGAACTCATTCTTTCTTTTAAGAAAAAACAATCTATATAGTTTATATAAAAACTATATATGCCACGAGTCAGTGCTATTTTTTTTCTACATTGTAAAAAATGATTAAATTATAGTTTAGGTCCTTCTATTATGTCTAAATCTAAAATTTGATCTTTATACTTTAATTTTTAAAATAATTTACCCCTATATTTTTATAATATTATTAATTATTCCAAATAGTTAACATAGTTAACTTTTCGATTAATTATTATGTGATTATGTATAATTTGAATGCCTTAAGAATTTTAGAGACTGATACATGACTTTTTTTTTTTTAGGTTTGCGTTAATTTTTTTACATTATAATGCATGGTAAAAATTATCACTTAATTATCATAAAAATTTATTTTAAATATTAAAATAAGATTACAATTTATACACCCACGTACAAAGTTGGATAATTTTGATAACTCCCCTTAAAATTTGAAACAAAAATTTGACATGGAACGGAATTTTCTTAAATAAAAGATATTATTTTAAAAAGTACCCTAATAGTTTTGGTTTCTTTGTTTCATCATCATCTATTTGTCACGGGGTTAGGATTTTAGTCTGAAAAACTACGCGATTTTAGGCGATTTCTTTGCTTCAAATTCGTCTAAGTCAACCTAACTTTCGAAATATGAGAATTCTCACAAAAATTCTCTAAGGCACCAAAATATAACGGAAGCAACTCAAAGCGAATGAGTAACGAAAAAATTGAAAAACCACAAAAAAGTAATACACACAAAGTGTTTGAATAAACGCTCTCAAATATATTCTTTAACTAAATGAAGTGATTAGAAATGAAGAGAGAGTGCTTTATTTATAATTGAGCTCCCCTAGATTAAACAATATATATTAAATTACATCACTAATTGATTTTAGTTCTGATCTGCAATAAGAGAGTCCTAAAAGATTTAAATTCTATACATCTTTATTCTTTAAGATTTACAATAGTAATCTTGATAAAAATACAAATTACCGAAGTGTTTACAATTTAATGGAGATACAAGTAAAGTTGAGTCTCTTCCAAATAATAGGTCAGTCATGTTAAACCAAATAACCCCAATAAACAAGAAAAATCATCAAAGTATGCCTTAGTCCCAAGCTGCTTTGCGCAGGGCTTATCACCATCCTTCATCATCTCTTCAACCACCACATCACCCCATCATCATCTTCTTGTTCGACATTATCCCCTAATAGGATTTTTTTTTTTTTGTTTAAAATTTGACAAATAGCCATCTTTGCAGAGTAAATTAGTTGTGGGACTTGAGGTTCTATGCTAGCCAAATGAGATTGGTGATTGAAACTTTAAAGGAATTGAAGGGGTTATTTGATATTTACTCACTTCCTTTTAATAAATTTAGGGATTCTATCCAAATTACAATTTAATTTCGACACCTAAAAGATCTTTTTAAATTCGTCTTTATTGACTACCTTGTCTCTATGACAATATAGATCAAAATCAAATTGGGTTCCATCCAAAATCTATTTAATAAAAAAATTTGAAGGTATAAAATAGTTTAAACTCTAAAACGAAGCTTACAAAAATACTGGAGGAGAAGATTGAGCATGACAAATTGAATTGATTGAGTCTCGTTTACATAGAAAATGAGGTTTATTATATCATACAAACAAGATCCACTCGCGAAATCACCTACTTCCCTAAACTAGATTTGTTTAGACCAGTCTACGAGAATAGCAGTGCAGACTTCGCCCATTTGACCTGCTGACATCAATTCACTTTTCATTACACTAAGCAAGATTCTTTCTCATAGCCCTAAGACCAACCTTCTACCATAGGGTAATCATGTTAGGATTTGTACTTTAGTACACTAATTTCGTATATTTTGAACTAATTTAATAAATAAATTTTCATATAAATAATTAATCATATTTTTTTGTATAGTTATCTTTAATGATTTTTGCATAAAAAGTAAAATGCATAATCAGTTATTCACTTATCAATTACCTAATATTTTAATAAATATTAAGTTGCATCGAAAGGAAATGATTATAATGAGAAAAAATGAATTATATTAATAGGTAATCTAACTTGTCCGTTGTCCAAAAGAATCAAATTAAGCAAATGACTTTAGAGGACGATTATATTGTCTATAAGTACAATTGTGGAGATAGTTTGTCTTGGCTATCGAAGCTATTGACTCTTAAAAATAGAAACGTAGGTGTCATTGGTTGAGTCGACAATACTTTTGACTGGACCAAAGTAGAATTTGTTCTTGATCTATTTATTGATTTATTCACTTGTGACATGCATAGTGTGACTTACCTCAATCTTAAGCAAGTGATTGATCTTGTATACAAAACTCATTTACTTTAATATATTGAAAACATGTGCTCTCATGGTAGTGAGTGAAAATATATTAAGTGTATGACTTTTGTATGACATGACTTCACTCACAATAGTGAAATTTATAGTTCAGATAAACCTTTCAATGGCATTGCATGAACTATGAAAATGGAATGTGACCATGGGTTATTTGTTTGGGATGAATGAATATCACTACTGTTTGTAAATATTGTTCATTTTCATTACAGAAGATGCTATTGTGATCATGAGATAAAATGGATCAAATTAGGTGAATAGATTTAACCTAAAAGAATTATAGATATCTTATGAGAGTAACACACATGTAACAAGGCCATTGGACAAAACCATAATCTATATTGCTTATGTAATGTTTTTTTAACCTTAAGACACGATCACTTAAATAAGTGAGGATTGGAAATATGAACTCATGAGTAGGTGTTTTTCCTTTTCAAGAGGTGTAGAGTTGACAAAACAGGCTTGCGCCCAAAAGTTCATCCGTGCCTATCTGAGTTTGTAACAAATTCAAGTTCGAAAAAGCCCGAGTCTAAGAAATCCCGAGCCCATAATATGCTCAAGCTCAAGACAGATTTGACCCAAGCTCGAGATAAATTCGACTCAAAGCTCAAAAAGCCCAACTTTATAACTGAACAACCATAATAAACATTAATAATTAATATAATTTTATGATATTAGTTAATATGTATAAATGGTAATTCTTTAATTTTTTGAAAATGAATTCATAACTATCGCATATTTATATTAAAATTTTATTAATAGGAAAAGTAACTAATAATATTTTTTATGTTAATTTATAAAAGGAAATAATTTTTTAAATATATGAATTTAATATAAAATATTTTTAATACTATAATGTATAATAAATATATAGAATTAATAGTTATTAAAATCTATAAAATTAAACTTTGATAATATAATAATATATTATAAAACTATTATCAAAATCGATTACTTAATCTAACCTTAAATCAATATATTAAATTACTATATTACTAATACATAAAAGAATCATTTAATATATGTATATTAATAATATAATATAATAATAACTATTACAAAAAAAAATATATAACTATTATTATAAATATATATTATAATAAAGGATATAATATTACATAATATTATAATGTTTAATCATTGATGTATAATATAAACTATTAATATATTATATGATATAATATAGTAGAAGGGCTAACTTTTAAATGTAAGAAAAGTGTAAGGACTTCGAGCATATTTCAACTAATATAATAATAAACAATAATACATAATAATAGTAATAGTAATAGTAATAGTAATATATAATGTACTACTATTATATATATATAGATTATTATAATATAGATTATAATAAAAGATATAACATCAATAGTTATGTATAATTTAGTATATTAAAATACACATTTATAATTATAACTAGCAATGCATAAAATATTATTAATAATTTAAAATCTTAGTAATAAATTATTTTTTAAATTAGATTTTGAATTGGGTTTTAACTTTTACAAATTATATTTGGGTAATGAGTTTAATTTCTTTTTATTTTGGACTTGAGATTTTGCTATAATTAGTTTATTTTGAGTTTGGGCAATAATGAATATATTATTTGAGTTTGAGCTTAGTATAATATATTTGTGTTTTGAAATAAATATTTTAGAATATGAGTATTAGGTTTATAAATTTAATAAGGAAAATAAAAAG
This sequence comes from Gossypium anomalum, assembly GCA_025698475.1. Classification (NCBI taxonomy): domain Eukaryota; kingdom Viridiplantae; phylum Streptophyta; class Magnoliopsida; order Malvales; family Malvaceae; genus Gossypium; species Gossypium anomalum. The sequence goes on along the minus strand of CM046960.1, from coordinate 22,263,425 downwards.
TTATTCAATTTTCAATATAATATAATAAATAACAAAATATATTTTCGTTAATTCATATAATATCATAAAATAATAAGTTTTACTTACAATAAGCACTTTGATATATTTTATATAAAATAACTTTACCAAATATATATAATTTATGATTTTTATAAAGCAAATTTGAATTGTGTTGTCATTGTATAAAAATAAAATGAATTACTACATTTATAATTAAAATATTTATAACTTATAAAATTCAAAACTATCTAAATTCATTAGAGCCCACTTGACTCGATCCGAGCCCAAAAAAATTTGAGTCCGAAAATGCTTGAACCAAAGAAAATCCAAGTCCGTAACAGATCTGAACCCAATAAAATACAAGCCTGAGAAAACCTGAACTAGTTTGAGCCTGAAAAACCCGAGTACAAAGTAAATCCTATTCGAACCCGCCCGTTTACAAACTCTAAGGAGAAGATGAAGTTGTATGAGATAATAATTTTAATGGAAAGTACGTATAAAATCAAATCTGCATGCCGACTCTTATATAACGTATCTAGGGACGCTTTCAGGCACTTTAAACAAAATATTTCTGCTTATCCTAGGAGACAATTGCTAACTACAAGCACCAAACCTCAAATTTCAATTTTTGATGTTAACAATCAGGAATGGACAATGATTTTAGCAATAAAGAAGAGCATGATGAGGAGGAACACGTTTGAAAGTGCATCAACTGTCCCTGATAAGAAAGACAATCAATTTGTATCGTGGAAAAAGTTACAAACGGCTTCACCAATTGCAAGCTCGCCTCATGGTACTGCCTAATGAGCTTTTCTGTTAAATAATTATCATATAATTCCTTTGCTAAGACAAAGGTGTTTAAACAACTGGTTCGGTTAATACTTGAATGGAAGTACCACTAATCGAATAAATCGAAATTTTGAAACCTTTAATCGAATCAAATTTTTTTTTGAAAGCTATTAGTTGACTGAATTAATTTCGGTTATTTCAGGTGGTTAACCAAAATTCGTACATGTTTTTTGTTGGAACATTTTCAATATATATGTAGTGTTCTAGTAGTTGCAAATGAAAAGTTATAAGTAACTAAAAGTTGTCACTTGATTATTAATAAATAGTTATAATTAAGTAGACATCTATTGAATAATTATGTATTGCTAAATATATGACTATCCATTTGGGTAGTTATGTCCTTATGAAGAGACATAAGACCTCCTATAAATAGGAGTGAAATTTCATTTGCATGATACACCTAGAAACATAGAAACAAAGTTTCTTTCTATTTCTCCAACCATCTTTTATATTTCTAGATTGTTCTGTAAAGAATTACTGCAAATTTTTTTTATAGAAATCGATATCCTTGCTATGTTCTGCTTAGTGCTTAGTAGATGTTTCCGTCAGTGCAAAGCATAGATAGTCATTGGGCTTCATTGTACCATTGAGGTTCATTTTCTAATAATTCTTTTACACACTATAATATAGTTGGGGCGAATAGATCCTTAAAGAAAGTTGCATTGATACACGCCTTGAAGCCTTCATTAATTTCTCATATTTTTATCCCCACACACTAACAATTTTAAGGTTCTAATTCCCATTTTATGAGAAATTAAAGAAGGCTTGTCTGTTTACTACACATTCACATGCCACTAAAAGCATGGTATTATGAGGATGGATATCGGCAAATGTGGTTGCATGAAGGTTAGTGATCTTGTCAAATTTATTGTTTTACTCTTATTGCATAAATTAGATTTCAATTTTATGTGTTTATTGAAGTGCATTATGCAAAAGAGATGGGTGTATCACGTATCAATTACTTGAAAAAAGAAAAATCATATGCTAGTTCATTATATGTATGACTTTTTAAGATACATTATTATGATTGTTATAAATTATATATTATATATTATATATCATGCAAGAAAAAAAGAAAGAAAGAAAAAAGATGGATGGAATGAAAATGCACAATTGGGAAAAGTTCTATTAATGGATTGAAGCAATACTTTTGTTTTGAATGGTGACGAGATTATTCAAGCATTAGTTGAATAAGCTTCTATCTAATGGAAGCATTATGACCATTTGAGAAAACCTTCCTAAGTCAAAAGTTATGTTATTGAATCTAACAATTACTTTTAAAAAGTTGGGTTGAAATGATTTCTTAAAACCAAAAAGTGCAACTTAAAAAGTGATATTTTTAAAGAGTCACTTATGCACCTCTAAGTGTATTATAAATAAACAATAAGTTTGGACAATTGAAATTTAATTCATTCCATTCAAATTGTGATTGGAATTTTTAGTACAAAAGTATTCTTTCTTTTTTATGATATATATATATGATATTATTTATTTATTTAAATCATGATATTAGTAACTAGCATTTGGATGATATTGATGAGACATCATTTTCATTATTAAAAATGAAAGTTTGTAGATGATCATATAATATAAATAATTTTGGCTATTTTTGTTAAATAACCATAAGCTAAATGGGTTTTATATACGATTGCACATTTTTTATTCTATGTTATAAAGTTTGGACTAGAAATGGTTCTGACTAGAAATGAAATAGGTTATTTGCATATGCATGGTTAATTTTTCTAGTCAATATAAAATAGTGGAAAACATTGGCTTATATAATAAGACCACTATTCTGATATGAAATCTTCTAGTGAGAATATATAATGCGATAATCATATATTTGAAATTGAGATCATACTGTGCATATTTACGATGGTGCATGTGGTTTTTTATATATGACTTGATATGATCTATAATCTCATGGTTTTATAAAATTTTGAGATGTAAATTTTAAAATTTACTTTGGAAGCCATGAATCAAAGATCTCGTAAGTATGAAAATAACAATATGAATGTTATTTGACCCATTTAGGTTATGGACATGGCTTTGATCATAGTCAAAAAGTAATTGATAATGTCCATGGCGATGGGTGAATAAATGTGTGATTTTAAAGTCACTTGATTGGACAATTGATAATCCTTTAATATGACTATATATGTTACACCATTGTATATATATGGTGTATAATGACTAAATTTCTAATGGTGTCGAAAATGACGATTTCAAAATCTCATTTCCATAAAACGATTTCGTAAATATTAATATTTAATATTTATGAGGTTAATATAGAAATGTATTAAAGTTTAGTCCAATAATTTTGTTGGATTGCTAGTTTATTAATGTACATGGACTAAATTGTAAAAGTATATTATTATAGATTTTTAATTGATCAAAGAACCAATTGAGTAAAGCCAGTTTTAAATGGCTAAGTAGTGGTGGAGGATTAAGAATTCCATTAACTTTTCTTAATCAAGCTTAGAATCTAAGTAAATATGCTTTAATTAATTAATCAGGCTTGATTAAAAATAAAACAAATTACATAAGGAAGTCATAAGTGGATTTTTGTCATCATTTACCTTTCTTCTTCCGTCTAAACTAAAGAAAAAAAAAAGAAGAAAAGAAATAGGATTTGAGCTTCAAAGCTTTCAGTTATTAAATTCTAAGGTAATTCAAGTCATTTTCTTGTAATTTTTATGTTTTTGAGGTCATGGGAGCTTAATTTAGGTAGCTCGTGTGTCAATTTGTAAAGATGTTAAAGTTTTAGGAAGTTACCATTTTTTATTTCTTGAATTTTTAGGTGTTAAATTGATAGGTTTTAAGCTTAGTTGTGAAAAATGAATAAATTGTAATGGTAATTAATAGTTTCGTACATTAGGGACCAAACTGAATAAAATGTAAAATTAAAGGTAGAAATGAGAAATATATGGTCCTTAATGAATAATAGTGAAAATGAATTTCAATTTAGAGCTTTAAATTGAAAGTTAGGTTAGTCCTAGTTTTAAGGACTATTTGAATAAATTGTAGAATATGTGTGGCTTTGTAATTGATTGTGATTTGAGTTGGAATTTAATATTATGTAAATTGATTGTGATTTGAGCTGGAATTTAATATTATGTAATTTTAGATTATTATTCGTAGCTAAAGAAGACGTGGGAACGTCAAAAGGGAGAGGAAAGTCGAGAATAGACAAGGAGTAACTCGAGTGTTCGATTTGTATTTCTGTAATTTGAATTACTTGAATTGCTGCATATTTGTATTATTTTGCATGGTATGAATTGAGGTAGGTTAAATATGATTTGATCGAATTGTATTAGTATGAATTTGATTGATTATCGAGATAAAGGACTAAATCGAATACATTTGAAAATAGTATCACTTGATGAAAATGTAAAATTGGCTTTGAATTGTGATGACTCATATTATGCTATATGTATATATTGGTGAATTGCTTGATGAATTGGAAATATAAAATGTAAAATTGAACTATATTGAGATTTGGGTAATTGGTTACCTTATTAACTATTCGGGAAAAGTCAGATATAGTTGACATGCCATAGGATTATCCGATGAGGCACTGGGTGTCGATGAGTGTTGATGAGTGTTGGGCACAATCTATTTACTTTATATTATCCGATAAGGCACAGGATGTCAAATTTGGTAAGTCGGTTGAATTCGTGTATCCGTTTGAGTCCGAGTCAGGTTAATAGGGACATAAAATGTAAAGTTGATAACGGTATATCAATTGAATTGATATTGAGAATTTATGCTTAAAAGAAGAGTTATAATATATGAATTTCGATAGTATACGAAAGATCATGATAACCAAATATACAAGTCTAAAGGACTGATCTGAAAATGTGACAAATCAATCGATTCGATTCGAAAATTTGTATGAAAATGTGATGCATTTTTAAATTAGTTAATTGATTATGTATAGGTTGAATTATATGGCATAATCGGTACACTTATCATGATACTTTGTATTTAATATGAATGGCATATTAGTTGAATGTTATAATTGATTTAACTTGCATTTTGCTTCTTGAATTATAGAAATACCACTGAGCTTTATTGCTAGCATACGGTTTGTTTTCTCCATTTGTCGGTACAGTAGATTCTTAGTAGTTTGAGCAGAGTTCCAGCATACAATAATCGATTCTCGACTCAACAAATTTCGTATACATTTTGTTGTAAATAGGTTGGCATGTACCTAGCTGAGTCACGTTGGTATATTACTATACTTATATGATTTTGTGAATAGAATTTGACAATAAGTCACTTTGTAAGTATATTAGTCAAATGAATTGTTATGAAATGTGAATGTTAAGATATAAAAGATATGCATGGATAGATATATAAGTATATATAAGTAAGCATATAAGACATAGGTGAATTATGTGGGGTAATTTTGTTTACATGTATGGTGGCATTGGTAAATGGTTGTCGTATGTGAAATAACATTGATATGCTGTGAATACTAAATAGTTATGTTGCTTTGGTTGCTAGAATTTAGTTTGGAAAATTGTAGGTTTTAGCTAAAAAGAAAAGTGTAGAAATAGTATGTAACGTCGCGACGTCAAACGTCTATCTCTGCGACAAGAAATGACTTGTAATGTCATCGTCTTGACGAGGCAAACACAGTAAGTAGTGTCACGACGTCGAGTGGTCTAACTTTGTGACGTGACAAACTGTTTGGCTATTTCACAACGTGGAAATGTTGACATCACAACGTCAACTCTACATTTTTAAACCATTACAATTTGATCTTTTTTTGACTTCGAGTTATTTTTTGAGCATTTGTAAGATTGTATAAGACCTGAAAATGTTTGTATATTGAATTGAATGCATGTTTCAACTGAATTTAATCATTTAGTGATATAAATTGACTATGACCAATTGTATTTGCTTCGGTAATGAATGTGGCACCTTTTAGCTTGGACCCGACGATTGGGTCGAGTATGGGGTGTTACATGGTCTGTTAAGAAAAATAATGTTATTTGAATATGAATGCCAAAAAAAATTATATTCATGTATTGACTTTGAAAGAAAGCTATAACAAATAGCAAATATGTTGTCTAGTTTCACTAAGGGATTTGAAGCCTCTTTACAACAACATACTTGGTGAAAAAGAAATGATGTATGGTTTCATATATTTGGTGATTGTGAAAATAATTTTTTTGATGAAATAAATAAAGTAGCCAAATAAGAAATTGTCATGATAAGAAAAGATAATGTGATCATTGTAATTTGATGATAATAGAAAGGATATCCTCAATAGCATTCTTTTGCGAAAAAATGGGTAATTAAACATAGTGGGGATGTTGGACTTGTGAATTTTTAAGACACAAATAAATATAAAGTTTCACCATATGGTATAGATAATTAACATAGCTATGTTGAAAATTTGGAAACTTAGGGATAAGGTACAAACCTATAATATTTGAGTCACCCGTGATGGAAACGTAACTCAACGCTTGGTATAATGCCAAATCTTGAGTTCAGTGAGACAAAGTACATCATCAGTATGTAACTGCTAGCACTACAAAATAATATATAATATATCATCCCAAGGTAAATAATGCTAGGTACCCGTAATGATAAGGAAATGATGAGAGTATTATACTCTTAATAGATCCATAACATAAATATGTTAGAGTGTTATAATTACAGTGTGGCCACTTTTGAGAGCTCAAGGGTTTGGCTTTAACAACACTCATAAAAAGAGGTTATAGACACATGGCCATAACAGTGTCTTTGGATACTATGCATTGATTGGTGTTGAAATCATTGAGTGAGATGTGTTCAGTTAATCAAATGGATCAGTTGGTTCAAAGCATCATCTACAATTCAATTTTGATTAACTTTAATATGTTTTTACTAAGTGAAGGTTCAATCATAAGACACCTTCATTTAAACAATTAATTTCCAAGATCATCAAAATCTAGAATATTTTGAAAATGTGTAACACCTTTTAACCCTAAATCGTCGCCGGATCAGGGTTACGGAGCATTATCGGACATATTAGACAACTTAGAAATAATTCATAAATAAAAAACATTCATAGCATAGTTTAACTTTTAAGTCATTATAATAGACCCTCGAGGCCCAAAATACGTATTAGGAGTGGAACGGAATTTTTTTTTTTAAATTTCGACAGCATTTCTGCTTATTTTGTATAAAACCCCCTGCGAGTTCAAACCAAAAACAACCAATACCATATATATATACTATATAAACTTTTATACCATTTCATTAGTATAAACATTAAAATACTAAATAACATTTTTTTTTACAACAGAAGTCTTGTAACATTCTAATGTGATCAAAATAACACCTATGTACATGCCACTTTTAATTCAAAATATGGTACCTACTTATGAAGCTCTTGAGGATGTAATGAGATGAGAGATCTTCTAGCCGACTCTACCTCTTCGAGTCTAACTATACCTATGCGTTAAAATTAAACGTGTTAAGCCGGTGAAGACTTAGTAAGCACTACAAGAATAAATAGGTAAATAAATCCTATTAAAATATTATAATCCCATTTGATCAATATATATTTATATGCATATAAGTTTCTTTAGCTACATCTTATATTAACAAAATTTAATTTATTATTATATAAGTTATAAAACTTACCTTAGTACATTGATAATTCGCTTTGGTTCACAACTTATAACTTTAGCCCAAAGTAGATTTTATAGAACACACTGGATATACGGAACAATACAGAAGTGCATTATTATGCACAAATGAACAGAGACCACTAAAGTGCTATACAGAGAGCACAGATGTGCTAAACAGAGAGCACTTAACGTGCTAATAATAGAACGGAGAGCACTAATGTGCTAATAATCAGAGAGCGCGCTAGAGTTCCTTAATGGCATGCCACCAATATCCTAGTAGTTCTAAACTCATCTACTTGGGCATTAAAACTGAATTTCATACATTTAAATACTTTACATAAATATCTCGAAAAAGATTTCTCATTTCGTCATCATTACAATTTAGTGCATATTACATAATTCACAAATATCACATCTTTTTCACACATATACTTTTGTCACAACATTATTACTTAATGTTCAAACAATATAACTTCTTATATTCTCCAATTATAATTTTCTTTTCAAATTTCATAATTCCATAATCTATTATTATTATTATTTATTTACTTATAAATTTAAATATATACATATATATTACATTTTTATTTCTAAATAATTCTATACTACAATATAAGCATCTAAATAAAATTAATTTAAAAAAATATCTTGTAGTACTTACAACAAAAAGATTGAGATGATGTCTTCCTTCACTCCTTAGCCTTCTCTTTTCCTTTTTCTTCAATTAGGTCCTCTCCTTTCTTTTCTTTCTCTTCAATTTCATATAAAACATAAAACATTTATATGTTAGAAAAAAATAATTAAATGACTTTCCTATGCTATTAAAAAAAATAAACATGTATGATATAATAAATTCATCATTTCTTACATTAACTTACATTTCAATTTATTCCATAACTAAAATTATTTCCATTTCTATTATAATCTATACTTTATTTTTATTTAAATTCTACTTATAACTTATTTAACTCCCAAATTTTCACTAATAAACCCCAATTTCAAACTTCTTATAATTTACTCCTTATTGCAATCTGTTTCACAATTCAATCCTTTTTTCTCAATTCTAATTTGAATTTTTCATAAGTCAATCTCTAATTTATCCATAAATTCAACATAAACTATATAAAAAAAATCTACTAACTCTCAAAATTTCAACATATACCTAATAGTATTTTGTTCTAGGATCATAAAAACTCAATAATTACAAGGAAATGAATTAAATTGACTTACCAAATTGAATTGGAACCCTTTAAATCCCAAATTTTCTTTTTCTTTCTCCCTTTTTCTCTATTCGTCCTGCTATTCTGTTTTGTTTCTTCTTTTTATTCTGTTTCTTTACTTTACTTTACTTTATGTTTTATATATTATATTATATATAATATAATAATATAATATATATATTAATACTTAAATATTAAGTTAATATAATATATTTTATATATTTTATATCAAAAATATCTTAGATTTTTTTTCTTTTAACGTTAAACCGTCTCATTTTATAATAATGACATATTTACCTATTTAGTCCTTTTTATTTTCTTTAATCTATAATTAAACTTTCACATTTATTTCAATCTAATCCTTTTTCCTAATTACTTCTAATTAAGTCAAATTCACCTAATCAAAACCTAATTAGACATACAACTAACTTCGTAAATATTTATAATAAATATTTACGAATCTGATTTATCGAAACGGAGTCCCGAGAATGCATTTTTTTCTTTCTTTTCTCTTTTTATCAGTTTAACTATATAATCAATAAAATTTTCCTACCAAAATTTTCATGCAGTATTCTTATCGTAATATAGACTATGCCACAATATTAAAATAAATTTTCTTTCTAGATCTGATTTGTGGTCACGAAACCACTATTCCGGTTTTACTAAAAATGGGCCATTACAAAATGGGGGGAGGTTGTTGGAACATTTTCAAAATATATATAGTGTTCTAGTAGTTGCAAATGAAAAGTTCTAAGTAACTAAAAGTTGTCACTTGATTTGTAACGCCCCGAATTTTGGGCCTAGAAGTTTTGGGTTTTAAGCCTAGGCTCAATGGAGAGGTTGCACATGTGCAGATGTGCAATTTAGTATTAGAATAGGTTTGCTGGTCTGGTGGTTAAGTGGAGTGTTAGTGAAACTCGGGGTTCTGGGTTCGAGTCGCTGTGTGCGCATTTTTGGAGTCTTTTTATTTTTGTTTAGTTTAAGTGAAAAATTATTTTGGTTAATTTGTTTATTATTATTACTATTACCTATTTTTATTTTTAATATTTCTTTTATTCTCTTTCTTTCTTGTGGCACATTCTTTTTCTGTTATTCTTCTTGGGTTCTCTTTTGGTTCCTTTTTGTTTTTCGGTGAAAACGGTGGCTGAGGGATTGTAGGATTTTTATTTTTTTGTCGTTCCCTTCGTCGTCAAAATCAGCTGAGGAATTCAATGCTATCTATTCTACCTTTTCTGTTCTTTTGTAAACTGTTAAATTCAGTAACTTTTGGGGTATGTGCTAGGCTATTGTTTTGAGTTGTTAGTTGACGGAAGTGGTGAGGAATTGCCAATTTCTGATATATGTTGATAGGGAAAAGATTAGGGATGGTTATGGTGGCTTAGATGGCGCTTTCAGGGCTGTTTAAGGGTGGTTTCGTGACTGCCCCGATGGCCACACGGGCGTGTGCCGTGGCACACGGCCGTGTGGATTTGGAAAATTAGGGTTCCAACCAATTTTGGTGCCACACGACCTGGCCACACGGGCGTGTGGCCGATTTGAGGATTTTTTCGATATTCACACGGCTGTGTCCCTTGGTACACACGAGTGTGTAAGTTTGGAGAATTAGGGATTTGAGATTTGGAGTCACATGGCCTGGCCACACGGCCGTGTGACTAATTTGGAGGTTTGGGATTCTGCACGGGCGTGTATTTCGGAGCGCACGGCCGTGTCTGGTGGCCACACGGGCGTGTGAGACCCTCACACGGTCGTGTCTACTCTGCACTTGAGTGTAGCGAAATTGGGCAGTGTCTTACGCGGCCTAATCACACGGCCGTGTCTCTGCACCATACGGGCATGTGCCTCTATCACACGGCCGTGTGCTACCTTTCACACGGGCGTTTGGACCCCTACACGGCCTGGATTGCTCCACACGGCCGGAGCACACGAGCGTGTGGCCCTATTTCACCAAGTTTTGATCTTAGGTCGATTTAGGTGTATTCATGACCTCTGTATATTTCAACCCTTGGCTAAGCTTTAGTAAGGGTAACTGTGACTCTGATATAGCTTCGGTTTATATGTGTTATTTGCGAATGAATGTGTGACTTGGTTGATACTGAATTCGAGCGACGAGTGTGCACATGTTTGATTCTGTACTGTCTGACTGAATGTGAATGGTTGTTTCTGATTGAATGTCTAGAACTGGTTTCCTGAGTTGATGCGTCTGCATATATATATCTGCATACATTCATTTGCATACAAAGGCTTTGGGTAGGATGTGAAGAGAATGAAGATTTACGATTTGGCAGTTTATCTATATTTTGATAGCCCTAGTACCCAGAGGGTAGTGGGCGGTCCCAATACCCTGAGGGTTGTGGACATTACTAATAACGGTATAGCGGATTACCGCCTTGCACTGTACTGCATGTACGTTAGCTACGCTACGTACCACTATCTAATCTAGTAGTTGTACTACACATCTGTACTGCGGTTTACCGCATTGCAACATACAACTTATACGCTAGCTTTACTATGTAATATATCTGATCTGGTACTTCATACTGCATGTCTGTATCGCGGTCTTCCGCATGACACCGTACATCTTATTGATAGCCCTAATACCCAGAGGGTCGTGAGTAGTCCCAAATCCCTAAGGGTCAAGGACAATATTGATGATCATCGTTGCCGGGCAACCGGGGATGACGTTCTGTGGAGTATAAGGTTGGATGGGCTTTTCGAGGTCCTACTCGGGGTGCAGGGATGGGTAGGTTGATTATATCCCTACAGGATGTGTAGGGGCGGACAGAGATGATGTGTTGGTTGGATGGACGGGTTATTTTATAACTCATATGCACTCATATACATCTGTGTGATTCTGTGACTGCAATATCTGTTTGACTGTCTGACTAAAATATTTGATTGTTTGATTGACGGAGAAGTTTGATTGTACTATTTGACGAGAGGCATGTGTGTCTAAGGAAACCTTGTGTGATGGGCTAAGGCCCAACCGATTCTGATTCTAGAAAAGAGCTTAGGCCCAGTTTGTGACTTTCGAGTATTTTCGCTATTGTGTCTAATAGAGCCATATGACTGTAAAGTTACATATGGTCTGTTTTGTTATATACACTCTGTAAGTATGTTCCACTGCTGAACTATTTCTTGGTTTACTGTATTAGTTTCGGTAGCTAGTTAGTTTGATCTCATACTAAGCTCGTATAGCTTACCCCCTCTTCTGTTTCTCTTTTTAGGTACATTTCGGGATTTTGGGATGCTGGACTTGGTAGGTGGAGGACTCAGGCAGTTTTGAGATAAATAAATTGTTAATTGTGATTCGGACTTTTATTTGTTATTCAGTTTTGAGTGTTGGGTTTGTAGCACTGTGGTATAATTCTGTTTTAAGATTTAAATGTTTTATTATTCTGACTTTATATACGAGATATTAATACTTTCAAAAAATGAATAAGGGATGATTTTACAACATTTTCTCACGGTCACCTCGGTGATCAATGTAGCGTTCCGAATTCGGTCTTAAGTTCTAGGCCGGTTTTAGGGTGTTACATGATTATTAACAAATAGTTATAATTATTCAAGTAGACATCTATTGAATAATTTTGTATTACTAAATATATGACTATCCATTTGAGTAGTTATGTCCCTAAGAAGAGACATGAGACCTCCTATAAATATGAGTGAAATTTTATTTGCATGATACATCAAAAACATAGAAACAAAGTTTCTTTCTATTTCTCTAACCATCTTTTATATTTCTAGATCGTTATATAAAGAATTATTGCAAAAATTCATTATAGAAATTGATATCCTTGCTATGTTCCACTTAGTACTTAGTGGATTGTTTCCGTCAGTGCAAAACATAAACAGTCATTAGGCTTCATTGTATCCTTGAGGTTCATTTTCTAGTAAATCTTTCCCATACCATAATATAGGTAGGGGCCAATAGAACCTTAAATAAAGTGGCATTAGTACACATCTTGAAGCCTTCGCTAATTTTTCATAAGTTTCTTTTTATCCCTACACGCTAACATTTTTTTTATTCAAACAAGTTTAAATCATTAGAAAAACCATACAATGTTCTTTTTCTTTATTATTATTTGTCATTTTGATTGTACTTAACATCTTATTTCTATTTGTACTATTGATTTAAATAATGAAAACACCACTAAGCTCTATTGCTCAGCACACGATTTATTTACTTTTGTGCACATGTATTGTAGATCTTAAAGTGTCAAAGTGATTGGCAGCATCCAGAATCAAATATGGACCCAACAAGTTTGTACATTTTTGTTATGTTAGTTGTAAATGACATGTACCAAACTTTTGAGTTGTCTTTAGATTTATGTTGCCATTTTGGTACTTAACGTTGGAAATGTTAACCTTGAATATGATTATACGTGTTGAAAGTACATATGTAATGCTATAAATAAAATTTGGAATGTAGCATGTATGCCAATTATATGGTAGAGATGTTGAATTTAGTATGAATGTGAATATGCATATAATCATATGTTTTAAAATGTTAAATGAACTAAAGAAGGTAGTTTGACATTTGAATTAATGCCTAAAATGTACAATATTGAGATTTTGGGTCACTTAAACAACCTAAGCTTTGTAATTGGCAGGTTTGAGGTGAATAAATCAAAATTTAGGGATAATTACCCTCAAGGTCACGACACTATCCTATTGGTGTCGGGACATTGAGCTTTTGATTTTATAGTCGTGGTACTCCCTTGTTAAGGTCACTACATCGACCCTCTCTATTTCCAAAGTTGTGACGTTTTCCTGTTGAAGTCGCCACATCAACATCTTGTCTTTAAAGTTGCAATTCACCTTAGTTAAAGCCGCAATGTCATGCTTTTGCCCTCAATGTCACGACATGCCTCCTTCATGGTCGCGACATCACCTTTGTATTTTGAAAATTTTATGTTTTAGTCCTTCATGTATCATCGATATTTCAAAAAACTTGCATCAAGCCTAAAATGAAGTACCACTGGATCTAGAACCAGCTTTTATACCAAAATTTGGATGCTTCCTGGGTGAATCTCTAGATTCTCACTATTGTAATTTGCAACCAATACTTTGATTATCCATATTGGGTCTTTTTAGGTTCTAAATGACTTGTCTTGGGGTTTGGGATCCTATTGAGATCAACCTGAGATATATTGTAATAGATTGTGGTAATATTAATGTACAAGGGGGAGCACCAAAGTATAATTTCTTACTACGTGACTTGAAGTCCCTATTTTTCAGTGGGATGAATAACTAGACTTTCTCTTATCTAGTTTTGCCTCATTGCTTGTCTCCTTACTAAAGTTTAGGCTAGCACAATCATTATTGTTGTCAAAGAATTATGGCTCAAGAGATAGTGAGTTTTCTGTTAGGGTGATATTTCCCTTATTTGTGATAGTAACAACCTCCTTTTGAGGTATCCCACACCTCTCTTTGCCAATGCTCAAGCTCATTTTTTATGAAGGACCTAGTTTAGGAGGGGGGACGATTAATAATCGTTGTTATTTTTGTTATATTCTCTTTGGTTCATAGGCTTTAGAGCATTTAAAGATAATTTAAGATTCACAAAAAGAGATATATTGTAACACTCGATTTTCAATTAACCTGAAATTAAGAATGAATAAGGGACTAAATTAGAGACCGCAAGTTGGCCTATATTGAAAGAAACGAGAAAGCTAGAAACTAAATTGGACATGGTTTAGATCTAATTCTGGTTCAGTTAGGATGAAACCTATCAGTTCCTTAATGGGAGACATCATAATTAGCAAGGTTCTCATAAAGTTGGTGATAGCGCGAGAAGGGTTATAAATAGTTGGGAGATGGCTCCTAGGGATGATTTTTTCTTTTTGAGTTAGTTTCTTTTTCTCTTCAATATCTTTTTTGATAGCCTAAAAAGGATTAACCATGGAAGGTTCAACATAAAGCAAACTTCAAAAGGATGAAAATGGAAAAGTAGGGAAACCAATAAGCGGGTAAGGTTCTTAACCCTTTTGTGTGTGTAGAATGAAGTTCTAAAACTTTAAAACTATTTTAAAGGTGGTAACGTTTAGCTGCTAAGAGAATGGAAGCTCTGGCATTCGAGAAGGCTAAGCTATGGAAACGATGAAGATTAAGGTAAGTTCTAGACACCAAACCTGTTATTATGGTCTATTTTGTTAAGTATGACATGTTTACATAAGCATAAAACATGATGATATGTGCATGCAATGCATGACTATGGGAAAACCTTAAGGGTTAGATAAAGATAGGAAAGGGAAATGGGGAGAGGATTTATTAGTTATCGCCTCGGGCGAAGCTTCGGGCCTTGCGGAGGGAACACTATGGTGTTCAAGCATCAAGGTCAGGTGGTGATCTGTCGTAATTTGGTATAGCAGATTAAAATAGTTTTCATACTTAAAGAGCTTGAATATGAACAATTCTAGTATGTTTTCTTAGTTTAGCATATTAAAGGCGAGCTAGCATATTTAGTAAGTGTGCAGGACACCATTCAAAGGCGTAGGAACTCAAAACTAGTTGTTGTGTTACAACACATGGAGCTTGATGTTGCAACATAGGGAGCAGAATACAAGAAATCCAAGTCTATCTTAGGTGTCGCAACACACCCCTAAAGTTACCCCTGAACTATGCGTAATGCCTTTGATGTTACGACATAGACACTACGATGTCGCGACACCTGCCTTGTACGAGATTAAATACGAGTCAAGAGCATTTTGGTCTACACAATAGAAATTAAATACGAGTCAGGACGACGGCTACCCTAATTCTATAAATAGGCTCATTTAGAACTTGTTTAAGGGGAGCTTTTGACATTCTAAGTTTCCTTTGTAAATTTAGTTTTTAGTTTTTCCCTTTTCTTAGGTTTTAGATTTCTTTTCTATTTATTTCTATTAGCATTCATCGAAGGATTTGATTTGTAGATTCGGTCTTGTGGATTCTACATTCATCAATGAAATATAATAATTATTTCTCTTTACACTCTATTATTGAATTACTCTTAATGTCTATTTATATTAACAAGTTTACTATGTTTTTGAAATCCATGAAGAACTAATCCTCTTATGGGGAATTAGTGAATGAAAGTGTAATTAATTAATTGCTATGTAGGGTTTTTTTAGCGAATCAACTATTTGGGAGAGGAAGAACTTAAACCCTAGGCTTGACGACCCTAGAAAGTCATTTAGGTGGGAATTAACCCAAACTTAGTATGACCTACCCGTGAACACTTTAGCCTCAAACCAGTTTAGACTGTGAGGTTTAGAGTTAAGTAGTTTTTACCGACTCATTGGTTTAGTAGAAGATCGAGAGATTCTACTAGGGTAACGACTAGTTGATTGAATAAAAACCCGAAATAAGAATTAGTTATGATCACTGAAGCAAACTAATCACTCATGCTTAAATTTGATTGAGTTTAGAGATTTAGTTTTTTGTCGTTCTTATTTAATGCATGCTATTTCTTTCCTTAGGGTCTCCTTTTTATATTTATTCGCAATATGGTTTATTTAAAGTACTAATTAGATCTATTTGCGTTTAAGTTAGAATTAATCTAGTACTCGCCTCCCTTGGGTACAATCCTCGGAGCACTCACTCACTCCGTTGTAACTATATTATAACCTAACCCATATACTTGCGGATACCGCCTCAATATTTCATCTCATTTAGTTGTAGTATTCATAATCTAGATGTTACTACATCGGAGGCGGTCAAGTTGTTGGCATCGTTGCCGAGGAGGCAACGTTACTAAATTAGTTTTAAGTTTAACATTCAATAGAATAATTAGGAAAATTTTAAATTATAGATACGATTATATTTTGTTTTTTTTTTTAATTTGATTTACTAACTTCTTTATGTCTCATTGTAAATCTCAGTGTATGCCTCGAGAGAGAGGAACACTCGTATAGTTAGTCACTGATTCATAGAGACTAAGTTATCAAAGATCTTTAAACTATGGATGAGTCTGGTTATATGTGGTTTGACGATGAAATGAACTATGATGATGAAATATACGATGAGGGAGTATATGAATACTGGGAGATCATGGAAAATAAAAAATTGTTTATGATAAAGCTGAGTTAACACGGAAACGAAGCCTCAACACACCTGTGAGTAATAACCAAGGTACTATATAGTCAAACATCCATATTAGTTTACTAGTAATTTGTATGAGGCACACGAAGAAGATCATGATATGCCTGAATAGTCAAACAAGCTTTATTGTGATTCTTATGAGATGTCTTCATGTGAAATCACCAAACGGTAAACTTTGAGGTATTATCAAACATGGCAGATATGATGGCACAAATGATGAAAATGATGCAAGAAATATTTGAAGTGCTGCCTCCTTGAAAAGAGGACATGTCGGAGGTGCACGACTTGGATCATGAGAGCCATTTTATTATTGATAATCATGATGAGATTCATGGTGAGATTCAACATGAGTTTGTAACTAAAGATCATGGAGATGAGTTGAACATAGTTGAAACGGACTCTGATTAAATTGACATAGTAGCAAATTTAATTGTAAAGATAGAAGTGAATATGAACTAACCACTAACATAGAGCTTAAACCGATGTTGAATGAAAGTGTAGAAGTGTCGATACACTTTCTAGCCATAGAAAATAAGGTGCCAATCGAAGAGGTCGAGGAGTTTGATTCATTCTCATTCAACAACATCAACAAGGCTCGAGCAACCAAAGCTTCACGCAATATGGAGAGGAGGAAGCTCAAGGCAATAATACCCCTGAAAATAGTTTGAGGTTGGCTCGAATTTAGTACTAAATAGCTCACAATGTGGATTTCACGTCAGTCAAAAATAAGACAAAATAAGTGGAATCAACCAAAGTGGCTGGTGCATATACATTGATAGAATCAGATCAAGGTATCGAGAACCAGCTGAAGGTTCTTCTATGGTGGCTACACACATCGTCCCAACTTTTAAAGAACTTCTCTTTCTTGTTTTAAATTTTTTTAGTTCTTTTATTACTTTAGTTATTTATTTTATTTCTTTTCCTTCATATTATATTGCATATTTCATATTTCTTGTCATAGTATTTTCTTGTAGGTACTTTCTGGCCGCTTAGAGCAAATGAATTCCGATGTCAATACAACAATAAGGATCTAGCTTTCTTAGGGAATTTTCCTTGTTTGTATCTTAATCATTTTACAATAAGGAAATGAATGCTCTAAAAAATGGGGGGAAGTACGCCAAGACTCATTTATATTAGGATTTAATTTCTTTGAATTGTTTAAATTGTTTAAAAATATGTTCCGAACACTTTGAAATTCAAGATGAGGGGCAAAAACAAAGTCATTTTCACAACATAGAACCTCTATGTCTCAACATCGATAAGAGGTCCATGGAATCGAGCAATTTAGCTCAATGTCGCGACATAACACCTTTGCGTCGTGACAAAGAAATTAGTATACCCCAACGCTTCAAAAAATTTAAATTATGTTGCGACATCGAACCCCGATGTCACGACATTGGTATCTTGCTAGGGATTATGGGGCTATTTGGGAAACTATACTAGTAAGAGGTAATGAGATACGCGTTATTCCTCGAGCAATTTATGAATTTTACAATGTTCCATACTATTAACATAATTTTCTTGATAATAATATTTATATACATTTAGGGACATAGATATGAATGACGTTGTAAAATATTTAACTAAAAGGACGGTACGTGGAACTATCAATGAGATATCGAACTACCCACAAATTTTAATCAAGCAATTATGTTTCCAATGGCAAAAATGTAGACATGGTTTATAGGCACTCATATTACACCTACTTTAAACATATATAATGTTAATACTTTTTGAGTCATTTTATTATACGGTATTTTGCAAAAAAAAAAAAGGAAATATGAGTGGGGCGGTGAATCTACCATAGTATGTTGAGATGTATAAGTGGCCAGAAGGTTGAGATGTTACGGCACAAACATTAGGGTGTCGCAACACCCGCTCTGTACAAGATTAAATACGAATCAGGGGCATTTTGGTCTGCACAATAGAAATTAAACACGAGAACGTCAGCTAAGCTAGGGTTGAGGACGACGACTACCCTAATTCTATAAATAGGCTCATTTAACACTAAGTTTTCTTTGTAAATTTAGTTTTAGTTTTTCCTTTTTCTTAGGTTTTAGATTTCTTTTCAATTTATTTCTCTTTATATTCTATTCTTAAGTTACTCTTAATGTCTATTTATTTTATCAAGTTTATTATGTCTATGAAATCCATGAGGAACTAATCCTCATATGGGGGATTAGTGAGTGGAAGTATGATTAATTAATTACTATGTAGGGTTCTTTTAATGGATCAGCTGTTTGGGAGAGGAAAAACTTAAACCATAGGCTTAATGACCCTAGAATATCATTTAGGTGGAAATTAACCCAAAATTGGTATGGCCTATCTGTGAACACTTTAGCCTCGAATCGATTAAGACTGTGAGGTCGAGAGACAAGTAGTTCTTGCCGATTCATTAGTTTAATGGAAGATTGAGAGATCCTGCTAGGGTAATGACTAGTTGATTGAGAAACCCAAAATAGGTATTAGTTATGACCGAAGTGAACTAATCACCCATGCTTAGATTTGATTGAGTTTAGAGGTTTAGTTTTCTACTGTTCTTATTTTATTCATGTTATTTCTTTCCTTAGGGTATAGGCAATTTCTCCCTTCTATATTTTCTCGTAATATGGTTTATTTAAAGTACTAATTAGATCTACTTGTATTTAGGTTAAAATTAATTTAGTACTCACCTCCCTTGGGAACAGTCCTTGAAGTACTCACCCACTTCGTTGTAACTATATTACAATTTGACCCGTATACTTGCAGACATTACCTCTATATTTCATATCTTTTAGTTGCAGTATTCATACTCTGGATGTTAATATGTCCAGAGGCGGTTAGGTGGTGCAAAGGAGTTAATGAGAAAATGATTCAGGAAATGAAACAATGGAATGGTATTTACCGCGTTGATGGTATCAACTGGTCCTTCGGGGCAACACCGTGATGGTGATATAAGGCATAAGGCCATAGATGAAAGACGTTATGATAGTCTGATATGAGGTACATAACATAAGATCGTGGATGAAAGACATCTTGATAGCATGGTACATGGTAAAAGGTATATGGCATAAGACCATTGATGAAAGACATCATGGCTGCACAGTACAAGGTCTAAAGTATACGGTGTAAGACCATAGATAAAAGACGCTATGGTAGCTAAGTATGATGAGTAAGACCATGGATGAAAGGCTTCATCACATCCATAAAGAAAGTCTGTTGTGATAGTAAACATAGAACAGAGATAGTCCATTGGGATAGTAAACATAGAACAAAAAAATTTCGGTGGGACAATAAACATAGAACAGACAATCTACAAGGGCAATAAACTCAAGTAAGCCCATCGGGATGTAAGAAAGAGATAAGAAGAGTGTAAGACCATAGCTTGACTATATCATCCCATAGATACAGTCAGAGAGTAAATGCAAAAAGTTAGCCAATACCTCAAACATGATGTATAGGCCTATGTGCCAAGCATGAGAAACTATACAGTTGGAATAAGAAACAAATGAAAATGTAAGTAGTGATAAGTGGATCTGGATGAAACCGCCATAATCGTGGAAGTGGTAAGAAAAAAGATAGGAGCGAAGACCCAATGAAAATTAGAGAAAGATAGGTTGCGCAGGAGCTAGCCTAAGCATGGAAAGTAAAATGGGACAAAATGTCTATAGAGACTATTCCTCTTTGAGGAAAGTCTATTGCGGGAACTTCGCCATAATGATAGCCTATAGTAAGGGGGTGAATAAGTGGAATGGCAAGTTGTATAGCCGTATGGATGCTAATCTATTGGTCTAACAAGTCAGACCGACCTTCATGTATGAGATGGGTAAAGTCCCAAGTAAGGGTTGGTGTGAATGGTGGATTATCAAAACTAATCTCACCACTGTGAGCATTAAGATGAAACAAAAATGGGTTCGCCTAAATGGCAGAGCCTGTTGAAGGTCAGGATAAAATAGGAATTTCAATAAGTCCTTCAGGACTATGGTATAGAAAGAAGGAGTTTGCCAAGACTAGTTCGATCATGGAATTCTGCCAATGAGGGTATGACTTAAGGACCCTTCGGTGGGAAGTCAAGAGATGCGCTGCCATCAATGTATGAGATGGTAGATAGATGTACAACCAAATAAGATAAAGGACGACGAATGCCCTGAATATGGGTGCATGAAAAGAAGGAAATACGTGAAGAAATAATAGGATTTGTTGATACGACAAGGTATTCAAAATACAGTCAAGCGGAGAGTCCGACCAAAGGAATGACTTATAGTGAGCAAGTGGCTCAGAGGATCGGGTGGAGTTCGCCACCCTGATTTCAAATGTTCACTTTGAGAAAGCAGGGAGTAATTCGTTTTTATTTTATTTTATTTTACATTCATTACTCCTGTGTGGTAGGGTCATTTTTTTATGGCAAAGGAACTCCCTAAGTTTGTTTGAACTTACATGAGTTTGTATGATGTTCGTAGGATTTGCGAGGTTAATCGAGGACTTTGAGGAGGGACCTAGCCATATGGAGTGGAGATAGAGGATCACTGATGGATCAAGTTATGCACATAGGAAAAAGGGTACTATTAGAAGCTTCGCCTCAGGATTTGCAACACTGTAGTTGTATAGTGCCATTAGAATCTAGGCAATGGAATAGTTAGCCTGGCTAAGAGTTGTAAGGGGCCTATTATAAATAAGATGTCAGATTAGAGATAGGAATATAAAAACTAAGCATTTAGTGGTTTAAGACCTTAGTTGTAAGAATTATTAATATTATTAGATAAATATTTTTTTTTAGTTTGTTTACTTATAGATAAGTAAAATTTAAGTATAGGTCCATTTGTGAAGCTCCATACTCGAATCCGACGAACAGGTCGGACAGGGGTGTTACAAACATGGCAGCATCAAAACTATGGGTTAAACAAGTCCTCTGACTTAGAAGATTGAAAGAAAGTACCCTTATATGCATGGCAATCGAACTAGCTAAGTACATCAAGTCCTTAGAATGGTTAACATATTATAAGGGGAATATTGATACATGCACCTAGGTTGGTGAATTAAAAGGTAAGTACCAATCATTGAACATGGAAATTAAACGTAGCAAGTGTATTTAAGAAAATGATGTAGTACAAGTTCAAGTAAATAGATGTTTAGAGGATACAAGGAAACTATAAGTAATGAAATGCGAGTAGAAAAATGTAAAAAAAGGAAAAGTAAGTACATAGATTGAAACTACAATTGATAGAGAAAGAAAATTTCACTAAATGAAAAATAAAAGAGAGTTGTAACATTATTAGTCACCAAGTAGGTAGCCATGTCAACAATATCTTACTTCTTGGTTGATCCTTGAGGATGTGGAACTTAAGGATGGGGATGGTTAAGTCCGCGAAAGGAGTGTCCAGTGGCAGGAAAACTTAGCCATGAACCGAAAGTTTGGTCAAAAAGACTTTTGTGCAGGGTTGAACTCAAACCCTAAGCAGGGAAAGGTGGGTGGCTCTCTATCCTGGCAGATGGTTGTTGGGAGCGGTATGCTTCGTTTTTCGCTAGAGTAGGTGACCTTCTCGATTTCAACCTATCTAACTTCCCTCCCATTAGTAAGGGTAGGTGAGGATTATTTTTCTCACACTGTCGATAGTGGAAGGAAGTCACCAAGGCTGGTACAATTAGGTGAGGGGCCCTTGGTGCGAAGGAGGTGGGGAGGTGAACAGTGCTGGTATGGTTTCCCCACCAAGTTATAGAATGAGCCACAACAAACTAAGCACAAGGGAGGAACCTCTCCAGTTTTTAAAAGGGGCCCTTACTACATTTGGGGTTAACTAGAAGAAAAGTAAGAAAAGAAATTAGATTTCTTTGGGGTGGCTGGTACACCACCATGTCATAATTAGTAGGTTAGCTTTTATAAAATCAGGAATTGTCACTTTGCCTAAGTCTTCTATTGAGGATGAAGTTGTAAAAGGCAAAAAGGAGTAGAAAATAAGGGAATCAGTTTTGGTGTTAGGATTCGCTAAGGAGCTATACTTTAGAAAGGTAATTGAATGAAGGAAAAAAGGGAAAAGATAGAAGTACTAAGCAAGGTAATCGGGTGGAAGGTGAGGAGTTATGGAAATCCTCTTAACAAGTTGGTTTATTTATAGTTAAGGGAAGGTACAGAGATTTTGGAAAAATAGTAGGGGCAAAGGAACTACTCAAACCCATTAATGTAGGTATGCCATTTGTTGGCATTGGAAAAGGGGAAGAAATTCTAGATTCCTAAGATGAGAATATCTACCAACTGTTATCCATTATGATGTAACCCTTAGGAAGTAGAACTAGCCATAGGACTAATCAATGACAACCTTATTCAAGTAGGATCGATAAGTATTAGATATGGTTCCTAATGAAATAAAACTCCAAAATAGAAGTAGCAGCTTTGGTATTCCACCATGATAGAAATGAAAACGTTGAGAGAGCAAGTTTAGTCACTCTATGATAGGAGTAAAATCAATTTGAGGAATAGAGAAAAAGATTATGAATCAAAATGCACAGCGACATGATTTAAAAATTGCCACTGAACTGGCAACTGAGGTTTGCCAGTAAGATCTATAAGAGAGGTAGAGTTAGGGCATCAGCAAATATAGGATTTGAGGAAGTATCCGCCAAAGATAAGGTTAAAGAGCTTGTAGACAAGCAGTGTTCACCATAGAATACCCGTTAAATTAAGACAGTGAGGATACCTGTAGCTAAATAACCAGGTGTTCGCCAAGGAGCGAGAACCTCCACTTCGTTAAGAATAGAATAAATTTGCCAACCTAGTGGAACTAAAAAGAAATGAGAATGTAGTTTAAAGAAGGATTAACCATGGAAGGTTCTGCATGGAGTAGGGTTCATAAGGATGGAAATGGAAAAGTAGGGAAACCAGTAAGCGGGTAAGGTTATTAACCCTTTTGTGTGCGTAGAATGAAGTTATAGAACTTTAAAACTATTTTAGGGGTTCTGCATGTTTTTGAAAATGAGTTTAAGTTAAAAATATTAAATATAAGCCATGATTTTTTATTGTAATTCTTAGATGCCAGGAGAATGGAAGATCTGACGTTCGAGAAGGCTAAGCAATAGAAATGATAATGATTTAGGTGAGTTCCAAACTCTAAACCTGTTATTACGATCTATGCTGTTAAGTATTCCATATTTGTATAAGCATGAAACATGATGATATATGCATACATTGCATTACTATAGGAAAACCGTAAGGGGTTAGATGAAGATAGGAAGGAAAATGGTGAGAGAACCTATTAGTTACTGTCTTAGGCGAAACTCTGAGCCTTGCAAAGGGAACACTGCGGCGTTCGAGCATCAAGGCTAGATGGTGTAAAGGAGGTAATAGGAGGAGGATTCGGGAAATGAAACAACAAAATTGTATTTACCACGATGGCGGTACCGACTAGTCCTTCGGGGCGACACCATGATGACGATATAAGGCGTAAGACCATAGATGAAAGACGCTATGGCAGTCTGATATGATGTACGTAACATAAGACCATGGATGAAAAACGCCATGGTAGTATGGTACACGGTAAAAGGTAATAGCGTAAGACCATTGATGAAAGACGTCATGGCCGCACGGTACAAGGTATAATGTATAGGGTTTAAGACCATAGATGAAAGACGATATGACAACTAACTATGATGAGTAAGACCATGAATGAAAGACTCCATGATATCAAAAGATAATGCGCCATGATGGTGAATTGGTGTAAGACCATAGATGAAAGACTCAATGACATCCAAAAAGAAAGTCCACTGGGACAGTAAACACAGAATAAAGATAGTCCACTAAGATAGTAAACACATAATAGACAGTCTGCTAGGACAGTAAACACGGGTAAGTTCTCCAAGACAGTGAACATGGGTAAGTCCGCTAGGACAGTAAACATGAGGTAAGTCTGCCAGAACGTGAGAAAGAGATAAGAATTATGTAAGACCAAAACTCACCTATCACATCCCATAGAGTTAGTTAGAGAGCAAATGTGCAAAATCTGTCAGAACCTCAAACATGAGGTATAGGCCTGTGCACCAAGAATGAGAAACCACGCAGGTGGAAGAAGAGGCAAATGAAAGTGTAAGTAGTGATAAACGGATCTATATGAAATCGCCATAATGATGGAAGTTTTGAAAAATCGGGTTTGAAAAACATAGTGGAAAATAAATTTAGGAAAAAAACTAGAGTTTTAAAAAAATTTCAAAACAAGAACTTGGTTGTGATATCTAAAGTAACAAACACTTAATCAAAATTGTATCTTTTCAATTCGTCTTGGATAAACGCTTCGACCGAGTAACCTCCTTCGCTATCCTCAAGCTCACGTCTACTGAGTGTGGGCTCACTTCGAATAAAAAAATCACAAAAATTACCAGTTGGGTAATTTTGCAATTTCTTTAAACTTTTGGGCTAAGTTGTAAATAAAAAAAATATCTCTAGAAATTTTTTGAAATAATATCTTCAGAAAATTTTCTCTTTACAACTTTCTCTTGAATTCAAATGTGTCTAAAAATAACGACCCAAGACTCTCTTTATAAAGGGAGAGTTTAGAGAGTTCAACTATAATTAAATATAATCACTTTAACATTAAATTAATATAATATTTATCAAGATAAATATTAGATTAAATTTAATATTAAATCTTATTAAATTAATAGAATATTTATCTACAAGATAAACATTAAATTAAATTTAATATTAAGATAATAACTTAAATATTAAATTAATAAAATACTATTAATATAAGTATTAAATTCAATTTAATATTAAATCTATTAAAATAATATTGTTTTTGGAATAGTTAATTTGAAATCAAATTCTCTGGTAGAGTCTCAATATGAGTGTAATTCTTCCACGGCTCAACCACCGAAAACTCAGAAATGTTGCTGTCTCAGTTGTCGGCATCCTGAGATGGTTTTGTTTCTGCCGATTCGGTCTAAACTAGTGATGACCCAACCGCTCCGATCCAGCCATCAATTGGACCGTTGACCTGGTTTCACATACTAGGCCCGATTCAACTGATTTTTGGGTCTTGGTCTTAGTTTTTCGCTCCTGGACCCAATTTATTATCTCAAGTCCAATTTTCATGTTTAATTACCCATTGGGCCGATTGTTTGACTTAAAAATTAATTTTCAAAAATATCATATTAATTTTAATTTATTTCATTAATTTAATTTTGCTTTATCAAAATTAATTTTCCCAAAAATCAATTAGATTTTCTAAATTAATTTTTTAAGAAAATTCTTTAATCAAATTCTCTAGTTGAACAATTCTTCTGATCACCCAATTTAATTCCACATAAAATAAATCAACTTAATTAAAGTATTTCCAAAGCCGTAGAATTTACTTCTAATTCAAATGCAGTCCGATCGAGCTTTTGTTGAGCTAACAGAGGGACCAATTAGACATATACAATTAGGCTCTAGTAATTACAATTACGTCTAGAAGCATCTTTCCAATAATTTGCAATTACTTAATCATAGAGTTAGTTCACAATAAGTAACATGATTGAAATCTCCTTATTGTATACTCTTTACGAAAGCAATTCATCCAACTACTTTGTCCAATGACCTTGTCACGTGTATGTTATCCTCATATGATATCATTGATTCTTTGAATTAAATCTGTTTACTCAATATAATCATATGTTATCTCATTGTACCATTGTGTCTTCTTAATGATTAATAAGATCACTGTCAACAAATGATTGTGATAAATTGCTCGTTCGAAAACAAGTAACCCCTGGTCATGTTCCATATTTATCAATCTACACAATTCCAATGAGAGAATATCGTTAACTCTTTATTGAGCTATGAATTCCACTGTTGCTAGTAAAGTCATGCCATACAAAAGTCATGTACCCAACGTACTGACTATCGGCTTGATCATCTTTAGAGCATAAGCCTCCACTTATTTCTAAGCACATAAGTTACATACGCATGGTCAGTGACTAACTCAGGATTTAGGTAAATCACACCATGAATGTAACAAGTGAATTAATTCACAAAAGGATTCAGAATTAATTCATCTTGGGTCCGGTCCAATATATCATTCTGCCCATGAATACATCTATGTCTTTACCCGTAGAGTCAACTGCTCCGATAACCAACACTAGGCATCTCCTCAATTAAAATTGTAGACAACATAATATCATTTTTAGTATTTGAATCAAATGCTTACTTTGATTCTTTTACGGGGATTACAGACTCGTTTAGATTATCTATTGAAGTAAGATGTCTTTCTCGCAATGTAAATATTCTTACAATGCCACTTATCATTAGTTTGAACTTAAACAATCAATGAGCTAATATTTGCTTGTTACAATTTCACTATGCATGCAAAATATAAAAAATAGAATTATAAAAAAACATAACAGTGAAATGTCAAATTTATTTATTTATCGTTCAAATACATAGAAAATAATTACATGTTTACTACAATATGTGAACATTTCCGAACAATCTTCCACTTTCCCTAGTGAAGTAAATGTGTCATATTTCACATTCCCATATCCTCGACGTGTTTGTTAAAACTCCTAGTTACAAGAATTTTAGTAAATGGATTCGCAATGTTATCTTCAAAAGCTACTTTCACCACATGTACAATTCCTTCAGCTACTGCCTCTCGTATCAAGTGACTTATCATTTCGTCCTCTTGTAACTTCTTATTTCATTAGTATTAGCTATTGCAACACTGTTATCACAAAACAGTGTTATAACTTTTTCTATACCAAGACTTCAAGATTGATTAAGAACTTTCGAAGCCATATTGCTTCTTTAATTGTCTCAGAAGTAGCTACATACTCGGCCTCCATAGTAGAGTCAGTAGTGCAAGTTTGTTTTACACTTCTCTATACTATGGCTCTATGGCTTAGGACAAATACATTTCCTGATGTCGATTTTCTCGAATCTTTACAGGTTTGGAAGTTTGAGTCTATGTTTTCAATAGGAGTAAGGTTATCCCTAAAATACACAAGCATATAATCCCTTATTCTTTTAAGATACCTTAATATATGCTTTACAACTTGCCAATGCTTGAGACCATGATTTGCCTGATATCGATTAATCATTCCTACTACAAAACAAATATCTAGACATGTGCGAAGCATCGCATACATAAGGTTTCCAACTGTCGAAACATATGGAACCTTACTTATATGCTCTCTTTCTTCTGCTATCTTAGGACAATCATCTAGAAAAAGATAAAAATCTGATGCAGTCGATTGAGCGCCTGACTTTGCATCTATGGTTGCAAAATGTTCCAATTCTTTAAAATTACTTTTCTTATTATAAAATTAAAGAAGATTATACCTTTAAATATTTGAGAATCCAAAATATTTTAATTGTTTATTATTAAAAAGGATTTCTAATCTCACCGGTAACTCAAACATCGATTTTTATTCTTGATTCTCACGCAATATGGAAACGGAAGTTTGCTTGAAGTTGCTTGAATTTGGAGCCCACGGAATAAGCCACACGGTGTACTGAAATTATTGGCAGCAACTTGTAGCCCCGATCCAGAAAATTGATATTTTAATTCATTCTTTACAAACTTTTTATTTATAACGTTTACTAATATAATTAAACTAATAAAAATATGTTGATTAATACAGGCAGATTCAAGACTGTTATTATTGACAAATTGTCTTTTAAATTATATTTTTTTCAGAAAAAACTTAAAATTATAAATTTTGTCATAATTTATCAAAAATAATATTACTTAATAAAATATCGTGTTTTTATCAAAATTTCTAAAATAAAATAATAACTTAAATATTACTTATAATAAAAGACTTTAAACTATTACTTCAAACAATTAAATTGGAATCAAGATATAATTTAGTGATAAATTAAATGTAAAAAATTAGAAATTAATTTACTAATAGATTCTTTATCTAAAACATTAAAATATGCCATAAGTCTCTCTACTTTTTAAAATTTAAAATTTAATCCTTGTACTTTTATTGCCATGAATTTAGTCGCTCTACTTTTTAGACTTTAAAATTTAATTCCAACTGTTAACGCTTCTATTTTTTTTGTTAAATTTATTGGTGTGATATTTTGAAATAAAAAATATACTCATTTGATGGCCATATAATTAAAAAAAACGACGTTTTAATTAACCTGAATTTAATAAAAAAATTTAATAGTGTCCATAGTTGGATCTAGATTTTGAAATCTAAAAATAGAGGGGCTAGATTTCTAGAAATAAAAGTATAGAGATCTAATTTTAAAATTTAAAAGAGCGCAGAGACTTATGACATATTGTTACATATTAAAATCTAGCCTAAAAAATCAAGGCTTATATCTCAAAAAAGCCCTTAGAAAATGCAAAAATAATCAATTAAGTCTCTATATTAAATTTCCACTCAATTAAACTTGTTGTTAATTAAAATAATCAATTAAGCCCCTCCATGTTGACCGTCAAAATAAATTGATATACCAATCAGACGATGACATGTGGCAACTTTTTGTTTAATCTAATATTTTTTTCATAAAAAACTAAAAAATTAGAAAAAAATAAAAATATAAGATCACTAAATATTAAAAAATTAAAAAATATGAAAAAATATATAATTTTATAAAAATATGAAAAATCTAATAAATTATAAAAAGTTATAAAAATATAAAATTAATAAAACATATTCAAAATATTTAAAATTTTATAAAAACGTATTAAAATGGTTAAAATTGATATAAACTTATGAAAATTATAAAAAAAGTCATAAAAACTTGAACTACACTAGATCTATTAGTTGGACCGGTTAGATTGAAATCAGCAAGGGTATTGATTTAGAAAAAGTTGCTGGTGGCCTGATCGGTTTGACCACTGGTCCGAATCTGAAAACCTTGATTAGAATATTTCATTTAGACATATACTAATAATTGTATAATGAAATTTTGGTTTGATAAAAATATTAAAATAAAAAAAATCGGTTCAATCTCCCGGTTCTCAAGTCAACTGATCTAACGACTTTTCTCGGATTGGTACCCTTACCGATTTTGAGCTAAGCGGTCCAGTTCAAGTTTTTATGATTTTTTTGTAATTTTTATAAGTTTATATTAATTTTAATATTTTAATATTTCTTTACAATTATTATTTAAGATTTCTAATATGTTTTTAATTTTTTTTTGAATAAGTTCAATTAATTTTATAATTTATTAGATTTTTTATATTTTTATAATATTTATAAATTTTTACCATTTTTTTAAGGTTAATAATTTGATATCAATTTTAATATTTTTAATATTTAATTTATATATTTTTAATATTTTTTCACTTTTTTTATTATTTAATATTTTTATAAAAAATATTAAATTAAATCAAAAGCTATAATGTGTCATTATCTGATTGGTTCGTCAATTTATTTTAGCGTTAACACGGTGAATGACAAAAACTATTATCAGAGAGACTGAATTAATTATTTTAAGATGTAAATTTAACACATCAACTTAATTAATTTTTTTTTATTTTGTTAAGAGCTTTTTTTCACGTACAAACTAATAAAACTCAAAATTATTACCGACTACCGGTGGTCTTAAAAAAGAACAAAAATTGAAGTGAAAAATGAATGTATAAATAATAAAAAAATGAAGAAGTGAGGAACCCTATTCCATCTCCATATATAAATTTGTATGTAGTTTGAAAAAAGTACCGCAGATTTTTCTCAGATTGAGATTCCTTAGAATCTCACCCAATCCTTTACCGCCCTGGCCTAATTTCCGTTTGCTGGTTAGGGTTTATATCACGATTTATCCGTTCCTTTTCTCTGAAAGCCGGCCCACCTCCTTCCTTCACACCTGCATAATCCAAATCCTCAGAAAAAGAACAACAAATCGAAGAAAATGGTGGTCAAAGGCGAAGAATCTGACAAAATCTTAGAGCTCTTCTTAAAGATTGGTTTAGACGAACGAACTGCTCGTAACACCATCGCTAACAACAAGGTCACTGCTAATCTCACTGCCGTCATTCACGAGGTATGTTTCTGAATCTACTCTGTCTCTCTCTCTCTTTTTATTTTCTAAAAAAAGTTGAACTATTAATTTTTCATTTCAATCTGTTTTCTTTAGGCTGCTTTGGCTAACGGATGTGACCGTGCAATTGGAAATCTTTTATATACGGTAAGTTGATCCTTTTGTTGGTTGATTTCTCTGTTTTTATTTGTAGTGTTTTTAAAAATGAAAAATGGAGATGATCTTTGCTGTATGCATTTATCACATAGGTTGCCACGAAGTACCCTGCGAATGCACTCGTACATCGTCCAAAGTTACTTGAATATGTTGTCTCTTCCAAGGTTTGGAACATGATTTGTGTTTTCAGTGGTTTTAATTCACGGAATATTATTATCACTAAGACAGTTGAGTTTTTGTAGATTAAGACTCCGGCACAGTTAGAAGCTGCATTTTCATTTCTCTCGAATGTTGCATCGGAGGAGTTTAAGAGGAATGAATTTGAAGAAGCATGCGGAGTAGGTATGTCATAAAATCGTTCATCTTATGATTGATAATGCTAGATGCAATTGATATTGTTTACTAATACCGGTGGTATTTCTCTCAACAGAGCCGTTAGTTTTAGCTTGAGTTTTCTCTAATGCCCTACAGTATAGATATTGGTTACTTCATTGTATGTTTGAACAGGAGTCGAAGTTTCTCTGGAGGAACTTACACAGACTGTCAATGAAATTTTTGAAGAGTATAAGGCTGTAATTTTGGAGCGACGTTACCGAACAAATGGTTCATTTTCTCTCTATCTCCCTCCCTCTCTATATACATATAAACATACTAGAGGAACGTATATGTGAGTTTATATATTTATATGTTTTTCAGTCTTCCTCTTCCTATGTTGTTCCTTTTGTTCTTATAAACGTGCACAATTGCACACATATATGAGGATCCTAAATTACTAGATAAACAGACACCTAGAGAAACATGCAGGCATTGAATGTGCATGTATAAGGATGTGCAAACTTTATGCACTATCATGGACAGTGTGATTATAGGAGCTTATAACATGAACAGACTGTTATGCCTTCATTTATCTTTTTGAAACCAGCTGTCTAGTTTGTTCTAATCTCTCTGTTGTGGTGTATGCTGTCTGAGATTTTTACACCTTTCCTATCATGTACATGCATTTTAGTATACTTTTCTAATTCTTTTCATAATTTACCTGCAAATCTAGTTGGTGAATTGTTTGGGAGCATTAGGAAGAAGCATCCTTGGGCGGATCCAAAGATGGCTAAGGTGATTTTCTATACTTTCAACTGCCTGAAGGGCTATTGATTAATATAAAAACTCTGATTCTGCTCTCTTCTTCTTTAACAGCAACTTGTAGATGCAAAAATGTATGAGTTACTTGGTGAGAGGACAGCAGCAGATGATGAGAAGCCTTCTAAAAAGAAGGAAAAGAAAGAGAAACCTGCTAAAGTTGAAGTGAGCATCACAACCTGTTTTTCATATATTACATGGGAGTTTTCTGTGATATAATTTTTCTTGACACCAGTTCGTATTACACTTGTGTAGAAAGCTGTTGTTGATGAGACTCCTGCACAGCCATCTGAAGAAGAACTTAATCCATTTTCAATATTTCCTGCTCCAGAAGACAATATAAAGGTATATAGCAAAATTTGTCTTGCAGAGTTTCTTTTCTTCCCTTGCCTTCTATTAATCAAAGATTCAGGAACAACATTATTTACCTCAGTACCATTGTTGCTGCAATCTATATTTGTTGTCTGTAGTTCTGGCTGTATATAATTGCACTACTTGTGTTTATTGGTCCGGCAATGATTAACAAAACTGGAAAATTGCAAAAATAAAGGGTAAAGATGTCGTAAGATAGCAACTAGGTTAGAGTTAAGGCCATTTTCTGATAAGAATTCTAACGGAAATAGAGAAAAGAAATGTATTCCTCAACTTGGCACCTAGAGTTCCTTGGGAAGAGTTTTATTACTCCAAAGAAATCTAATTCGAGTCACATCTAAGTTGGAATTGTAGAAAACCCCAATCCTCAAACCGGGGTTCCTTAGGAGTCCTGGCATAAGGTTGATTGCATAAGGCAATTGCAAGAGAATTAATGCTTTAATTTTCTTATAATAATTCGATGTTTTCCAACAGAAAGAGTATTTATTTATTTAGACTCCCTAATTCTAAAAGAAATAGAACTGGAAAATTGAAGAAAACAAAGGGAAAAGAAGATGAGAACTGAAGCAATATTTTACATGGCCTATATTTTCCTTTTAATTGGAAAATCAGTGGACTGCCCCATAAATTGTAACTTTCTTGTGGATATTAGGTGCACACAGAAGTATTTTTCAGCAATGGTTCTGTGCTAAGATGTTGCAATACAAGGGAAAGGCTTGACAATCACTTGAAGGTCACCGGGGGAAGAGTTTTTACTCGTTTCCCTCCCGAACCAAATGGGTATCTACACATTGGACATGCAAAAGTAAGTTATATTTAGAATTCATTCAGAAGGGTAGAGACATTGTATTGATAATTTACAATGATTATTCTAATGATATAACTATTTCTCAGGCAATGTTTGTTGACTTTGGCCTTGCGAAAGAGAGGGGTGGATGTTGCTACCTCAGGTGAGAATTGCTCTTTGTGCTATTATCCAAAGTTTTTTTAACTTATTTTTTCTTTGTTAATCCATCTTGATAATCAATGGAGCTCTGGATTTTATTCTAATGTGTTCTGGCAACTCAAACGGATTAATGATATGTCTAGCTGCATGCTTTTCTAATCTTATCTTGGGTACTTTTAGATATGATGATACAAATCCTGAAGCTGAAAAGAAAGAATACATTAATCACATTGAAGAAATTGTCCAGTGGATGGGCTGGGAACCATTCAAGGTATAACATTTCTCAACAGTATAAGCTGAGTGTTCTAGTAAAAGATTTGGTTGACGGATGTTTGCATTGGATTTTTTGCAGATAACTTACACTAGTGACTATTTCCAAGAATTGTATGAATTAGCAGTGGAGCTGATACGAAGGGGTCATGCATATGTTGATCACCAGGTTCTTATACATGATATTATCCATAACATGGAACAACAAATGCACGCCACTTTCTTGTTTTTACTTTGACACTCTTTCATGCAATGCTCGATTGACCTAACCAGCACTGATTCTCTTGGTGTTAGACCCCTGAAGAGATAAAGGAGTATAGGGAAAAGAAGATGAACAGCCCTTGGAGAGATAGACCAATTGCTGAGTCATTAAAACTCTTTGATGACATGAAGAGAGGTCTGATAGAAGAGGGCAAAGCAACACTTAGGATGAAGCAAGATATGCAGAGTGATAACTTCAATATGTATGACCTCATTGCTTATCGAATCAAGGCAAGTATGTATCTTATTGATGTTCAGTTAATGATGAGTCTGTTTCCATCTGCCATTATTTTTTGACATCCTCTTTCTCTATTTCCAGTTTACTCCTCACCCTCATGCTGGGGATAAGTGGTGCATTTATCCGAGCTATGATTATGCTCATTGCATCGTGGACTCTCTTGAAAATATCACACATTCAGTATGTTTTCTTTAACTATTCTATTTAATTTTGCAACTTTCAAGGACAACATTGGGTAATTTGCCTTTTAGTTTAAACCAGTGCATCTACTGAAATCATGAATATGCTAGATGTATGTGATATGTGTGATACAGGATTTCTTTGTCTAATTCATTTTAGTTTAAGGTTGTACTGTTTTGGACCTAAATTTCTTGCTTCATGGATAGATTTTTGCTTTGTGGACCTAATTTCTCAAATAGAAGATATATATATTTTCTTTCATTGAACTAACTGAACAAACATTAAAATTTCAAAAGTAGCTTCTAGGGCATGGGAGATCTATGTTTTCTTGCTGCCTTTGCTGACAAATAGAATTGAGTTCTTTATACTGTGTTCTGTTAGTTATTTAAAGTGCTGATTCATTCTTAAAGATATTTAAAGTGCTGTTTTATTATTTTGTGTAGCTGTGTACACTTGAATTTGAAACGAGGCGTGCTTCTTACTATTGGCTGCTACATGTATTGGACCTTTACCAGCCGTATGTGTGGGAATACTCACGACTGAATGTTACAAACACTGTGATGTCTAAACGGAAGGTGAAAAAAATAATATTTTTGCATCAAAAGTTCCTGTTTGTGTCACGGAGTTGATCAAGTTATATGTCTAAAATTCATCTACAATGATGTGATTTAGTTAAACTACATCGTGACAAACAAATATGTTGATGGTTGGGATGATCCCCGTCTCATGACATTAGCTGGTTTACGACGTAGGGGTGTGACTTCAACTGCAATAAATTCTTTTGTTCGAGGAATTGGAATCACTAGAAGGTTGAATATACACATTCTCATCTCATGAACTTTGATGTGTAGTTATGTTCTAGTACACTATAAGTACATGCAACAAAGACGAATCTGGCTTTTCATTTGCTGAGCCTTATGTTTTAACAACTTGTGCCGCAGTGATTGTAGCATGATTCGTTTGGATCGCCTTGAGTATCACATAAGAGAAGAATTAAACAAGACAGCACCTCGTGTATTGGTTGTGCTGCATCCTCTTAAGGTCATCATCTAGTCTGGATTCATTCTTCAAAAACCATATTTTCTACTGTCTGCCTCATCTCTCTCTCCTTTTTCCAGGTTGTCATAACCAACCTCGAATCTGGTTCTGTTTTGGATCTTGATGCAAAGAAATGGCCTGATGCTCGAACAGATGACACATCTGCCTTTTACAAGGTGGGGATAAATAAGAATGACATGTTTTTGGATTGTTTTAAATTTGAATTATCTGTGTAGAGTATTGTCCGATCATGTATCTCAATTCAATTACAAAAACAGATATCAACTTCAAATAGCAATATTCTCCTTTTCTTTTTTTTTCTTTTTTTTTTGTTATTCTAGTCTGTGATCATAACCACTTGTTCTACTCTAATTTTAGGTGCCCTTTTCAAATGTTGTATATATTGAGCGCTCAGATTTCCGGATGAAAGATTCTAAAGATTACTATGGGTTGGCTCCTGGCAAGTCAGCACTGCTAAGGTATGCATGTGTACATAATCCCCCTCCACACCCCAACCACTTGCACATGGACGTATGTTAACTTTGTGTAGTAAATTTTAGTTAACAGTTTGCATGATTCTGTTTTGCAGATATGCATTCCCTATAAAGTGTACAGATGTAATATTGGCAGATGATAAAGAAACTGTGCTTGAGATTCGAGCTGAATACGATCCTTCCAAAAAAAGCAAGCCAAAGGTTCTTATTTGTTTATTTCTTGAAGTAGTTCTGGAGTATTCTGATTAACTACTAGTTGTTTGAATCATATTCTTTAAGGTTCGTGCAATGCAATATATACTTTTTTCTCCTCCGTATTTAGTCCCATGTCCTTTTCAAAACTTTTGCACAGGGGGTTCTCCACTGGGTTGCTGAACCTTCCCCGGGTTCTGATCCATTGAAGATTGAAGTCCGATTGTTTGACAAACTCTTTAATTCTGAGGTTGGCAGTTATTATTTCTTAGTGATTTGGAATTGTTTCTTGCTTTCTGCCAATTGTATTATGAGATCTTACGACTTGAATTATTTCATCAGAATCCTGCTGAACTTGATAATTGGCTCACTGATCTCAACCCGAATTCCAAAGTGGTGGTCCCTACTGCATATGCAGTGCCATCACTTGGTAAGGCTGCTGTAGGGGATACATTTCAGTTCGAAAGGCTAGGTAGGTTGAACAATACCATCAATATAGTATCGGAGAATAGATTATGATGATTATGATACGAGTTATTGGTTCTTATACCATCAATATAATATCGAGTTATAAATCTTCCCTCTGTTGTGCTTTGTCTTCATTGTAGTGTACTTATTTTGATTTGTAATTTCAGGCTATTTCACAGTTGACAAGGACTCGACTGCTGAGAAGCTCGTCTTTAATCGTACGGTTACCCTTAAGGATACTTACAGTAAGGGTGGGAAATAGGTAGTGGCCCCATGAACCACGCACATCAAGAATGCAGTTATGAACATACACTCGTTATACAGTTTGCTGTTTTAATGAATTCGACATGGTTTTGATAGGTTTATTAGTCGTCTTCTTTAAATAGAATTCTACGGTATGTGAAATTTTTTTTATTTTGATAGACTGTGTTGGGAAGTTGAATTTTAAATGAACTAGACAAATGCATTGAAATAACTCTTGTTGAAATTTAATTTTTTCAATGCAGAGAAGTCCCCGTTGACTCTGTTTATTTCAACATTTGATTGAAAGATAAAATGATGTATTTTCTTAATGTTAAGAATTAAAATAAAAAAATAAAAAACTCTTATTATTTTATAAATTGAGCGTGCTTATTAAAATATTACTAATGTAATAGTGTTAAGAAGGAAAGCTTAATTGCATGTGGCATCTATTTAAAGATTCTTTTTGGTGGGATTCTTTAAATTAAGGGTTGAAATTAAAAGGAAGAGGAAAAGATCATTGACGATGTACGTTGGAGTTTTATAGATAATTATGTTATTTTTGTTCTACCTATTCAACCGGTTCCATCTACAAGCAAGGGATTTTTCAGCCAAGCTTTAACCGAAAGAAATACCATTCTTTCTCTCTATTGCAGTAGACTAATCTGAAGCTGTTGAACCCATTGAGAACGAGAACAAAATTACAAACTTTAGGTGTGGCCATTTGGTAATCTTTGAAGACAGATTACTCTAGATTTTGGTTTAAAGTATTGGGGAAAGGTTTAAAATTGTTGTCAAGTAACTTAATCAGTAAGTACGGTGATTTCTGCAACTCTGTATGATTAAATCTGAAAAATTGTACTTATAAATAGGAAATTGTTTTAAGAATGGTTGAATGTTGAGGGCAACACACAGATGATATTCAGTTAAATGAAGAATCAAAACAAGGAATGCCAAATATTTATGGGAAGAGACAGGTTCATGAGTTTTTTGATTTTAACGTTACTGAATTAACGGCAGAGGAAGTTAAAAGCAATGGAATTCAATAGCTTAGATGATGCTGAATCGTTTTATCTAAGCTATGCTCATATCATTGGTTTTGGTGTTAGGCTTGGAGGAACAAAGACAAATCCCAAAACTTGGGATGTTATTGCTAAGTATTTATACCGTAATAAAGAAGGGGAGTGGTCGGATAATCACAACAACAATAATAAAAGGATTCGAGCACCAAAAAATATAACTCGAACTGGATGTGAAGCGAAGATGCGAGTGGTGTTTAAAAAGTTTAAAAGCAAATGGGTTGTTACGAGCTCTGTGAAAAAGCATAATCATGAATTTCGTGAAGTTCCCCTTGATGCAAAGGTTGAAGCTTTGGCGATGAGACGAGCCACAATCCAGCCTTCCTAGATGATGTCGTTATTCGCTGACCGAGTTTGGTGATATGATAAAATGAGCTTCAAGAAAAATGATCTTATTAACTTGCTACAAGTGGAGTTGATGAAAGCAGTTGAACACGGGGAGGCAAATGCTGCTTTAGAATATTTTGGGGCAAAAAGAACAAATGAGCCGAGTTTGTACATGACTTATACGAGGGATGAGGACAACCGGCTTCAAAATATTTTTTGGGCCGACTCCTGCAACAGGATTGATTATGCATACTTCAGAGATGTTGCGTTCGACATGACATACAAGAATAATGGATACAATCTCTCGCTATTGGTATTTGTTGGAGTGAACGGTCATCACTAGATAATAACATTTGCATTTGCAATATTTTCAAATGAGAAGCACAGTAGTTTTGTTTGGGTGCTGAATGAGTTTGTATGATGTATGAGATCAAAGATGTCTGTGCTGGTGGTTACGTATAGGAACTGGGCAATGCATTTGGCGCTGAAAATGATTATGCCAGAAGTTAACCATAGACTTTGCATCTGACACAGAAAGGAATGTTGTGTCTCATATCCACAAAGCTTAAATTCTGAAGTCATTTAAAAAATGCATGTACTCATGGTGGACGGGAGAAGAATTTGACAGAGTGGAAGAACATGGTTGAGACACATAACCTACAAAACCATTCATGGATTGTTGAGAAATATAACACAAGATGTGTGTAGGTGCAAGCTTTTCTGACAAGTAAATTTTTTGGTCGTACGAAAACATCTAAATGCAAAGGGCGCAACTCATACTTGAAGAAGTATATAAAGAGAAATGGATCGTTTCTTAGGTTTTTATATTCAATCGATAATGTTGTACCTAGCATGCGGAGGTTGGAATAGGAGGCAAAGTGAGCCTGTGACTACAAGCTTCATACAACCAATTTAGAAACATGCTGCAGAAGTTTATACAATAAATTCTTTCAAGCGATTCTGGAAAGAGTTGAGGAGGCAGGATACTATAATACAAAAGAGAATGCAATAGAAATGGACCAAAATAGGAGAATGTATAGGCTGATACAGTATTTTCATCTTGAGAAGGAAACAAAGTTGTGTTACGATTCATCAGATGGAACAATGAGATGTTCATGTACAATGTTTGAAATTGAAGGGTTTCCTTGCCGACATTCTATATTTGTGATGAAAATTGAGCATATGAAGTTAATACCGGGGTCCTGCATGATGAACTGATGAACCAAGAATGCCAGATATGCTAGCATGCCATCCATCTATTCTGGTATCGACAGTGACGTAATGGAGAAATTGTGTCAAGGATCATTAATTTCCCTTTTTAATCGTGTTTTGTATCTTGCCTCAAAAAGTCAAGTAGAGTTTGAGTGACTCGTAAGCTTTTTGGCTAAGATGGCAACAAATTTGTATGCTTCCTCGAAATGAAATAACAAATGCTCTAAGATTTTTGGTTTCATGCACTTAGGTCTCAAGATATACAAAGTTAATAACCAAAATTTAGCTTCAGGGATTCAAAGTCTCAAGACATGCAAGTTAGTAGCTTAAATGGTACAGCTATACAAAGTTAATAGCTTACAAGGTCTAATGCACCCCAAAAGGTGGTATTTTTAAATCACGTGATGCTCGAGAATCCCTTTTATGTATTTGTTTGTTTTAATACCCGAGGAAAGGTGTGCAATGATTTTAAAAAGAAGTGTTTAAAGCCTTGAAAAAGTTTGAAATTTGTTTGATGAGATTCTACGAAGTGGAGTAAATATGATTTTGGTAAAAAAGAAAAATTATAAAGCAAGCAGTTTGGTAATATGAGTTCACATATGTTTGATGGTGATGGGTTGGTTATATTGTCATTCCACTCTAGTTGACTATATAATAACAGATAAAATGCAGAAATCAATTATGGCACAACAAAATAATTAATTAATTGGGTTGCCGTGTTAGTAATATAATAATCACACTAGCCTAGCAAATAACAACACAGAGCAGGCACATGGATTTCAACTCCGATGCCTAGAGATTTTCTACAGACAAATCTTTCCTTGACTTCGTAGGAAATGCCGGCATTCAACCGCGGGTGGTATTAGATTGTAACCCTGAAAATTTTATCTAAGTTTAAATTTTAAAATTTTAAAAATGAAACCCAGAAAAAGAAAACTCTCATGGCTGGGCCACTTGTTGCTGACTCATCCATCCCATCCCTTCAACAAAAGCCTCCTTCCTTTTTCTAACGTGTCCCCAATATTCTCTACCACATTGTTATTTATGTATTCCGCCATCATAACCTTACCACCTTCACAAACTTCCATTTCTTATCTCCAAAACTCTCGGTATAATTCTAAGTATTCAACATCTTTTTTTTAACACAATCCATGGAAGTTCCAGTTATCAACAGAATAAGCGATTTTGAAACGGCCGGCATAACCCCTCTAAACTACCCACCTTTCAGTTCCCGACATCATTTGCTTTCTGGGATTCAGAAAATCTATGAAACCCATAGCTTTTTTAAGTTGGGAGCTTTGATTCTTGCCCTAATAGCTTCGCTATCTACCATTATCAATAAACTCAAGACTTTCATCATCGGATTCCGGCGACACCATTCTTTGCCATCCCAACCTCTTCTATATGATACAGATTTCGACACTGACACTGATTCCTCGTCGGACGACGAACCAGAATATGAGGAACCGTCGTTTACTTCCAGGACCTGGCGACAAGTTGACGAGGATTTTCGTGTTAGAGAGTCTGAATCCGGTCATCTTGTCGGCGACGAGTGGCGAAAGAGTTATTTTACCATTCCAAATAGGCGAAGCAGTGAGGAGCTAAGCAGAGGGAAAAGCGTAGTGAAACTATGGGACAACCTAAAGTTCGGGTTTGGTGTCGAAAGCAAGGACGCTTTAAACGTGTACGACGCTAACAAAGGAACGAATGCCGCTTCCATTTTCGGCGGCAAGGACGGCTTTCAAGCGATTTCTGCACCGTTGTCATCGCCCGCGGTCATCATTTCTGCTGGTGTTGACTCGTTATCTGGACGAGCTGCTGTAGGCGCGTGGGATACTCACCTTCGTTGTAGGGTACCGGCTATTGTAGCAGAATGGAGGCCTCAACAATCAGTGGATAAAATCGCAGCGATCAATGCGGACGGCGTCGAGAAGGTTTACATAAGGGGTGACGTCACGGGGAAGTTGGCGACAGTGGGTGATCTGAGGATGGTGATGTCGCCGTTAAGGAACTTAACGAAATGTGAGTGTGATATTTGGTAGGATGCTGACTCCGGCATCGTCTCCGAAGAGCGGGTTGACGATTCAACCTGACTGTGTTAGGGTTTAAGCTCAAGAATCTGTGTTAAAAAAATTATTAAAATAATATATTAATGACATAAAAAAAGAGCTGAAATGACATTAAATGATTGGTAAGAGATACAATTTCCCTTATATCTTTATATTATTTGTGTATTTGAAATTTAGTTTCAAGATAAGTGTTTTATTTCTATATAAATTTGTTTGTTACAGAGGTGCTTCTTTATTCTTTTAAATCTTTTAGAAACTATCAAGCTTTCCCCTCCAACTTTGTATTACAAAATGAGTTTTAATAAGATATGATGATTTGTCTTGTGGATTTTGACTTGTTATTTTCTAAAGATTACAATGTTAAGTAGCAAATACAAGATAATTATTATAAAAACTGGGCAAAATATATTCACTTGAAGAACAAAGATGTGTAAAAAAATGTTGGGATTTTAAGTTGATGAATCTGTTGGAAGAGATAAAATTATGGGGAGTTAAATATTTGCGTGACTCAACCTCTACCCAGCATGACTTAAATTCAAAAATTCAAGTTGATA
Organism: Gossypium anomalum; assembly: GCA_025698475.1. Taxonomy (NCBI): domain Eukaryota; kingdom Viridiplantae; phylum Streptophyta; class Magnoliopsida; order Malvales; family Malvaceae; genus Gossypium; species Gossypium anomalum. Next base: position 22,221,467 of record CM046960.1, on the reverse strand, counting down.
AAATGACTTATCTTCCTGTGATAAACCGGATAAAATATTGCATATTTAAGCTACCCTGGGAATATTTTTAAGAGATTAGACTTTGTTATTTGTTTAGAGAGGTAAATAATTAGGCACCATATATTAATACTACAATTATCTCTCTAAACATAATAGATTACCGAAAAGATTATTTAGCAAGTTCATTCTCTTAGCTAGACAATGCAAAGGTAAATTTGTTTAATCCAAATTCTGTCTCTCACTATTTTCGCAAAACAACTTTGTTACAACATATGTTTTCATAGAAACTTCAACAAAGGTAACTCGATTTGATTTTTTCATATTTCAAAATGTTAAACAAGTAAATTTAAAAGATGAATTTTAATGATGTTAATAATTGAATATAAATTTTAAAATATGAAAAAGTACAATTATATTCCAAATGTACAGTGTACAGGAGTTGGAGTATAATAACCTATTTATTATTAGTAATAAACGTCAAGACATTGATTATTTTAATCGTATTTATAAAATAAAAAAATTTAAGTAAATTTTTATAGAAATTATTTTATACACATTTAGTTGAGTTTAAATATAGTTTAATGTGTGACACATATCTCATTTAAAATATACAACTTTAAGCATTAAAAAAAGTAAGACATGCGCATGCGAGTTGTGAAATTAAATTATTTTACTGACATTATATCAAATATTAACTCCATTTAATTTCAACATTAAAAGTAAACTTATATATCAGTATATGCTGTATATTTTACTGTTAAGATAATTTATTTTCTGTAAAAATTTTTGATGTTTAAATTGAGCCTTAGTTAAATCTAAAGTCATGTCAAAGATACAACTCTAGACAAAATGCAAAACTCTCCCAATAATACATTTTCCATTCACAAAACTTGAATCTTAAACTTCGATTACGAGATATCAAACTTCAAGTTTCTTTCTCAATTCTCATTGAAGTTGAGGTTTGTAAATTATTATTGTAAATATTCATATTTTTTAATTGTAATTTTGTTTTTCTATTTCATTTCTTTTTATATTTTTGTTTGTAGCATCATAAACTCATTACAAGTTTGGCTGGGTTTCACAAATTTAAACAAAGATAAAAGGAAGGAGACTACCATTCTCTTTGGCAATTTTGTAGTTTTTTTTTTTTTGGTCATGTTTTTAGTTGTCTATTTTTCATTACCCACTCAACTCAATAAAATGATAAATAAGCTTAAACTTCATGACATATTTTTTTAATGATTTTAAAAATTTTATACAAAAATAAATATACTAAAAAACATTATTTCAAAGGATGTTTCTTTGGTATTAACAATTTTAGCTTTATAAAGTAGTAGGTGTATATATGTAAATTATCTCACAAAACTTGTAACGTAGTGGATGTATATATATAGTAAGTTTGTAGGTGTATATATACACACATAAAAATATAAATATTTATATCTTGCAAACTTGTAATGGAGTGGAACTGCTATTATGTTTCTTATTGGAAGCAAAATAAAATATATAAATTTAAACTAATATATTTATATATGTGATTATATGTTGCGTGAATTTATTGTTCATGAAAAAAAAAAATTAGAATATTTTCTTAGAAAGAAAGAAGTCGATACTACAAAAATAGTATACCACCCAAATCTCCTAAGCTTGAGCATTAAAGTTGTACTCAATCTCCTCTAGAATCTGTCTATTGATGTTAAAGATGTTAATTACCCTCTTATAGAACATAATCTGGGGTTACATCGACCAATGTGGGAATATCCAATTAATCAACGAGATGAAGTTTGACGAGCTTACTTGAGAGCATATTCGTATCAAATTCATCTCTCTAGTTATCCATAATCACTAGGAAAACATCCTAGGCATTTTCAATATTCTTGGTTTACTGATTTTCTTCTTAGCTTGAGTATTCTCAAACTAAGGATGTTGCATATTGTTTACCATGTTACCTTTTTCACATGAAACCCGTCAGGCAACCCAGTTGGGACGTCTTCACTATTAAAAGATTTACAAGTTGCGAAAAAGTTAATTTTGGGAAGAATTTTGCATTTCATAATCACATTGAAGATGATCCTTGTTCACCACATAATAATGCCACGAAGTCTTGTGCGGATTTGATAAAATAATCTGAGCATATTGATAAAGTAATGCATCAACAAATTTCACAATGAATTTTGAATAATATGTTACAAGTTAAGACTTCTATAGATGATTTTCGATGGCTTGCATTTCAAGCTTGTGATTTTAGAGGTCATGACGAGACACTTGATGTAACACCCCCTAACCCTTATCCGTCACCGGAATAGGGTTACGGAGCATTACCAGACTTTTCAGATCAAATAGGAATATTAGATAATTATCCACACATAAACATCATAATTCAATCATAATGTTCCTATAATGAGCCATCGAGGCCCAAAAATACGTGTTAGAAACCAATTGAGACTTAATAGGGTACTTCAGAATTTTTTTGTGAAATTTTAAAATTTTTCCTAGATGCAGGGCACACGCGCCCGTGAGGCTAAGGGACATGCCCGTGTGATCATAAGACACGCCCATGCCGCAGGTCATGTCTGACCTCGTGTAACTCTCTGACTTAGGTCACACGGCCAGCCACACGCCCGTGTGCTAGGCCGTGTGCCTTACATGTTTGAGACACATGCCCGTGTCTCTGCCCGTGTGATACCTGAGCATTCTGTTTGAAATTTTAAAGTTGTAGGGGACACACGGCCGAACCACACGCCCATGTGATAGCCGTGTGTCTCATACGGTCCAATCACACGCCTGTGTGCCTGGCTGTGTGGGCTTAAAATGAACCTTATACATCAAGTTTACCAACCCTGCAATCTTGAACAACAAGCAATTCAAAAACCAATCGTTCAACCATTCCAAAACATATTTAAATACGTCTAAAACATGTCCAAACAATCAACCTAATGACCTAATCAATGTACATTCATAGGTACTTTACATATATTATCAAAAGAATCCATTAAAACACCATACAAACCAATTCTAAGTTTATACCAATTTTTAACCAAAATATACCATTTGATAATTTTAAACATAACACATATGTTCATATATATATTCAACCAAATTCATATTATAACATCATTTACAATCATTTCCTAAAATGACCTACATAAAATAACCTAGGTACATGCCATTACCAAAAAGAAATATATTTCACCATGTTCAAGTTTTGAGATCGTTATGGATGCTGAATCGACGTTCAACTTTAACACCTAACCTGCGCACGGAAAATAAACCATATGCTGAGTATGAACTTGTGGTATTTCTATAATCCGAATGCTTCAAGGTAAATTAATATAACATATACATTTAAATCACACAATAACCATAGTTTTTTAATTAATCTTACCATAACAAAGATCATTCAAATAATCAATTTCATAAACATATCATTCTTGGCATTTCCAATTCTCATCACTTGCTATTCAAATAACTTTTCTCAATATCATACACAATTCATTTTCATTCCACATTCAATGTTTTCAACTCCATTCATAGTATCTTTTTCCTCTATTTTCCCCTATTAACATGACTCGGACTCTGAGGGATACATGGATCCAACCAAAACACACTAATTTGGCACCCAGTGCCTCATCGGATAATTCGAAGTAGTAAGTTGACACCCAGTGCCTTATCGGCCATGTCGAAGTAAATTGGTACCCAGTACCTCATCGAATTTATCTGAAGTAATAATTTGACCCCCAGTGTCTCATCGACTCGAAGTATCTTTGAACACTTCCAATTCTATGGCATGCCATCTATATCTGACTCAGCCCGATACCGTTAATAGGGTTTTCAAATCACTTTTCAATTTCAATCAACATTCATATCATTTCAAATAATCACATATACTCATAAGATCAATTTAAATTAAATCAATAACTAAATATCATATACTCACTTCAACATAAAAATTTACAAGAAAATGGACTAAATTGACTTACCAATTAAGCTTTGAACTTGAAACCCTAATTTTTATTTTTCTTTCTTTCTTTCCCCTGGTTTCGTTTTCTTCTTGTTCTTTCTTTTTCTTTTTTTTCTTTATTTGTTTGTTTTATTCTTTAATTTATTATTATAATTATATAATATATTATAATATTTAAAGTTAAATATTAAGTATTATGTATATTATTATTATTATATAAAATATTATTACACATGTAAATTACCATTACCATACAATTGAAAATTTATGATTTACTTGCTTAATTAGTACCTTTACTTTTTCTTTAATCTATAATTAAACTTTCACCCTATATTCAATTTAATCCTTATACCTAATTACCCTTAATTCAAGCTAATTCACCTAGCCAAAACCTAATTAACCACACAATTAACTTTGTAAATATTTTTAATAAATATTTACGAATCTGTTTTACGAAATCGTAGACCCGAAAACACATTTTTCGATTACTCGTGACTATCAGGTCGTTACACTTGATTAAAAAAAATATGGTAATTTTATTGAGTTGATTCAACTTAAGAATGTTGTGGTGGATAATGCTCCTAAAACCACTAAGTATGTCTCTTCTTCAATTTAAAAGGAGATTTTGCATGTTCTTGTTAATAAAGTGTGCAAAAAGATTCGTGAAGATATTGAAGATTCAAAATTTTACATCAGTGTTGATAAAGCCCATGATGAATCGAAAAGAGAACAAATGGCTCTTGTTTTGAGATTTGTTAATAGAGATAGCTTTATTAGGGAGCATTTCTTTGACCTTGCTCATGTTAAAGATACATCATCATTAACTCTTAAGAATGAAATATGTGATGTTCTCTCTCGTCATAGTCTTTATATTTAGAATATTCTTGATCAAGGTTACAATAGGGCTAGTAATATGTGTGAGGAATGGAAAGGATTGCAAGCATTATTTCTCAGTGGTTGTCTTTCAGCTTCTTATGTGCATTGTTTAGCTTATTGCTTACGTTGGCTCTTGTTATTGCATTTAGAGAGGTACATTCTATTCACGAGATTTTTAATAATTTGAGGAGATAGAGGTGAGGCTAGATTTAACTTTTGAGGAGGAGCTAGTACAGATTTTGGATCTAGAGGTAAAGGTCTTGAGAAGGAAGACTATTCCTTTGGTTAAGGTTCTATGGTAGAATTATGGTGCTGAGGAAGCCACTTGGGAACCGAAGGACTCTATTCGATAGCAATATCCATATCTATTTGAGTCAGGTAAATTTTGAGGCCGAAATTTCTTTAAGGAGGGGAGAGTTGTAACGGTCCAAAATTCTTGTTTTTAAATTGTTAAAACTTTTCAAGTGAATTATTTGGTTAAGTTGTTGAGTGTTGTGTTTATGTGTAGAAGGTTCTAAGTTCGAAACCTTTCCCTTGAATTTTTGTTACAACCCCTATTTTTGAATATCTGGCTTATATATTATTTTAGCTCAACTATTGACAAGAATGAGCTTGTTGGTTTAGTGGTAAGACCTTAGCTTACTTAGAGGTCCCGTGTTTGAATCTTGTGCGTGCAAGCAAAACAAATTTTTGTTTAGAATCTGTCGTTGCCATCCATACTTGTTAGAGTTTCAATCAAATTTAACCTGCTGAGTAATTTGATAGGTGGTTAGTTAGTAGTTTAGATAGGATTTTATGTGATTTATTTTTTTTAAATAAAAATTTCCCCAAAATTCTTCCAACTGCCGTCCCACTTTTCCATTCTTCTCTCTTATGTTCCAAGTTTCTTCCCCACTTCCTCTTACATTAGTTTTTCCTTTTCTCTTTTCTTTTCTTTTTGTTCTTCCATTCTTTTCCTTTCTACCATTGTTTTTGCCTTTTTGTGCTACCGTCTTTTGTGCGATCATTTGCATGGTGTTTAAATAGAGTTGATAGTAATTAAATCTGAATGTAAGTATCATTTTTTTATGATAAGGTTTTTAGTTTTCCTTGCACACAATTGGTGTTTTAGTGTGCTATGAACCTCACTTATTAATTGTGTTGGTTTTCTAGGTGAAGATTGCGAGAAGTCTAATTCTCTGGCGATCTAGATTCTATTAGAAGTTACAGTTTCTTTAAGGGTAAGTAATCAAATGCCAAATTAGGGGCTGTTTTGGTTGTTAGGGCTGAATGCCTTATTATTTTGGCTAAAATTTTAGGAAGCAAAAGTTGTTTCCTCTTAATTGATTCTCGTTTTGTTTGCTAATTTGTTAAGTTGAATTTTGTTTTTAGGTGCTGGAATTACGGTTGTTGTGTTGGCATTGAAAAATGACCAGATGTGTATCTTTTGTCCTAAAAATAGTGAATGGCGCAAAGTCAAAAAGTATACTGTCAACACCATACAGTTGTGTGAGCCACATGGCCATGTGCCAGGTTGTTTGGGCCACACGGGTCTGGTCAAGTGAGCTGTACGAGCCACATTGGCTGGGTCAGGTAAGCGTGTGGGCCACACATACGTGTGGGCTTATTTTTAGTAAACTCTAATTAGGGCCATAATTTTAAGTGGGTATCGAGGTTAGCTATTTTGTAGGGTTTGTTAGGTGATAAATATGATTCTGATACATGAAATTTGATATTCTGCTTTTGTATGGTGACTTCTAGAAGCATGTTAGCATCTATTGATGTGTAAAGCATGTATGATATATGTGTATTTGAATGTCTGGTTAGTGGTTGTGTGTGCATTGGATTGGAATTATGATGTAATAGAGGAAGTGATGACAATTTAATGATCTACCTTATTTGGTGGTTTTAACTACATATCTATTCTAGTGGCTTGACCATACTTATTTGATTCTGGTGGATTACTACACTATTTCTGGTAGCTTAACTGCGTTATTCTAAAGAGTAACATACTCTCACTTATAGATGTGTGGAGTTGGATGGGTATTTATTACTTTACTTGATGTGTAGGGATGGACGGGATGGTGTGTAGCAGATAGGGGTAGGATCTGTATCTATTTTGTATTAATTGTTGCATTGCATGATATGCCATGCCATCCGTACCTGATTTGATAATTATGTTGCATTGCATCATATGCCATGCTGTGTATTCTGTTAAGTATATGACTTCTATGTGAATTGTACTATCTGTTATGCTTTTATGGACATAGTTACACATTAAGCTTTGTAAGCTCACCCAAAATTTTTGACTTCTCAAGTAATTAGTAAACTTAGGAGTAGACGGCGCACGGGAGCTCCGATCGTCCTTCTGGTTGATAAACAAGACGATTTATATTTTTAAACTATTTCAGACTTTTTGGACTAAGTAACTATTTGGGACTTTGCTTTTTGTTTTTGAGTAGTTTTTGCTGGATTTTGTAATTATTATTTTAAAACTGCAAAGTTAAATTTTTTTACAAACTGAGTCACCGTTTTCAAAACTTAATAACTTAGAACTTTTCACTACAAAATAAAGTAATCACTTAAGTGTTTTTCTGTAATGAAATAAATAGTTTTAATGAGTAATTTCATAAAAACTGAAAAGTGATTTACCAAAATTAACATTGTCAAAACATATGTTTTTTAATTCAAAATTTGGGTTTAAAACAAGTTTATGTAATTCCTCAAGATTCAGCCATAATGTCTAGGCCAAGTTGGGGTGTTACATTTGGTGGTATCGAGGTTACTATTTTGGAAAATGATAATTTGGAAAAACGAATGGTCAAAAAATATTAATTTTTGCTAACTTTTTATGCGTTTTTGGAAAATCTCATACTCGAAAACACTTATTTTACAGTAAAATCAGTTAATCACTTACTTAGTATAGTAGTGGAAAATTTTTAGAGTTTTGGTTTTGAAAATCGAGTTCTAATTTGATAATTTGTATGATTTGAATTTTTACGTTTAAAATATCAAAATCTGACAAAATGAACAAAAATCATAAAGCAAAGTCTAAAAACAAATTTTTAGACCAGAAAAGAATTAAACATAAACCATTTTATGGTATTATCCAGAAAATCAATCCGAGCTCTAGTGCGTTGCTTGATTCTAAATTTACTGATTAGCTGAGAAGTCAAATAAATTGGGTGAGCTTACAAAGCTCAGTGTGTAACTCAACCCATACACAAAGAACAAACAACAAAATCACACAGAAGTCAGAAATTGAACAGAATACTCGGCATGGGCATAGTATGCAATACAACATAATAATCAGATCAGATACAAATGGCATGGCTTCATGCGGTGCAACACTTAATACAGAGCAAAAAGAAATCTTACCGCCATTTGCTACAAACCATCTTTGTCCATCCTTACACACCAATTAGGGTAGTAATTACCCATCCAACCCCAAACACTTATAAGTGAGTTATTTCACTTTTCAGAATAGTGCAGTCAAGCTGCCTGAAATAGTACAGTAATCCGTCAAAATCACATAAGTGTGGTCAAGCCACCAAAATTGCAGTCAAGTTGTCAGAACAGATATGTGGTTAAACCACCATATAAGACAGATCATTAAATTGCCATCACTTCCTCCGTGATATTAGAATCCAACCCTAATGCATGTGATAAAATATAGAACATACTCAGATGCACACAGATGTGTCATGCTTAAACAAATTTCTCAGTAGTCACAATTCATATACAAAATTAATACTTCTAACATACTACAAGTATTACACATTCAAAATCAATATCACATATCTCACATACAAAAGTCATGCAAATCACATTATAGATCCTACGAAGTAGCTAACCTCAAAGCGTACATCAAACACGGATCTAACTAATCTTTATAGAAAACGGGCCCACATGCCTGAGTGGCTCACACGGCCTATCTGGCCCAGTCTGTGTCGCCCACATGGCCTAGCACGCCCCCTAACAAATGACAGTGTGGTTGACATGCTTGTGTAGCCCACACGACCTACTTAGACCAGCTTATGTGGTCCACACAGCTTGGCACACGACTGTGTTGTGTCGACAATGGGTTTTTTTAGCTTCATGCCATTCATTATTTTTATGAGTTCAAGTCACACACCTGGTCTTTTTTCGATGCAAACACAATAGTAAGGATTCCAGAACCTAAAACGACATTTAGAACGAAGAATTTAACAATGATACACTAAACCTAAGCCACTAATTCAGCCACAACCTTTAACACTTGACCTTAACAAATTGAGTCAAACCCTAATCGAAAGCATTAATCACTTACCCAATAGAATGACAACCCGAAAAATCCCTTAATTCGTCGGAGGAATGTCATACGCTTCACAATCTTCTCTTATCGGAACATCAAAATAATCAATTCCCAATTTACAACCAAATCGCAAAAATCTACTTATCCATGCAAAATGAGGAAAATTGCACTACTAAAACAAATAGTATCAACCACTTACCAATAGGAGAACAATGATTGATAAAGTGAAAAAAGATTGAGGACGAGAATTATAGGAAGGGACGATAATAAAAGTAATACACTGAGGTTTTCCAAAGGGGAAAAATAGTAATAAAAGGAGCAAAAAAGAAAGAAAAAAACAAAAGGAAGGACAACCAGATAGAAAATGGAAAAGCGAAAGTTGGTGTTAGAGAAATCCTTAGAAGCCAAAATTTTCTAGAAACCAAAAAGGGGGAAAGAAAGAAAGTGAGACGTGAGAGAGAGTGGGAGAGAGTGGACGGCAGGAAGTGGAGAGATTTTAAGAATATTTTTGAGAAATTTTCAAAAAAAGAATTTAGCCTTACCATTGAACCAGCAGGCTCATTCTTGTTAACAATTGAGCAAAAATAATATATAAACTAGATGTTCAAAGATAGGGGTTGGGATAAAAATAATAAAAATTCAAGGGAAAAGAATTGAACACGGGACCTTAGGCACATAAACAAAACTCTTAACTAGTGAACCCAGATTAAATTACTTGATAGATTCCTACAACAATTTTTCTAAAATAGGGCGTGACCTCTTTTGGTTCAACAATACAATTTCTACTTACTCAATTTTTGGGATGTGACAATTCTCCTTTCCTTAAAAGAATTTTGTCCCCGAAATTCATGCTGTCACACAATTCACTTAACCAAAAAATCCATAACCCTTATTTTTAAATTGGCCACCCCGCTTCCGCTGTGCAACTCTGATTTCAATGCAATCCAGATAATAGTTCTCCTCAAACTTTCAACGAACCTCCTATTCACTAACACGGATCATCTTAAATGACCAACTACAAAATTATCACTAACAATTTTCTCTACTCGAGATTCTTAGATACACTACTAACAACAGACACTTGGGTACAACCACTTCTTAATCAAAGAAAGGTAAAATTGGAAAGGATTGTAAAAATACCTACATTGATGCTAGAAGCGTCTCGATCCTCTCGATGCCTAGTTGTACAAACCAGTCTCTAACTCTCTTTCTAGGCTGAAGCTCGCATTTGATGAAGAGAATAACGTGAACAATCCCTAACACGATGCTTAACTAACCCACATGTAAAAATCGCCTCCATTTTCCTCCAACACATGCTTGGATGGCACCTATCACAGAAAGCACAAATCAGAACCCAATCCACACCCATAACTGCCTCAACCCGCTGAGGTCTGTCTACTCTGGCCCGTTCCCATGGTCACAAATTAGAGTCAGTAGGACCAGAACTCCTCTTATTTCGTACTTTATTCCTTTCATTTTTCTCGCTCTCGAAGTGATTACTTTCTTCCACCATTATGGTGTCATTCGACTAGAGTCGCTCAGTCACTGTCCTTCGGTCCACAGTTCCAGATTGGGCCCTGACGACCCATTGTAAATCTCTGAACATATCTTGGGATGCAGCATCATCTCTGGCTTCCTGTTTACCACCTTTAGAAATAGGTGTCTCCACAGTTTTGCTAGTTTCCAGATTGGGCATGCTGCCTAGAGAAGAAGACTCGGCTCGAGCCATTCGGCTATATCCACCATGCCCTTGCGCACCTTGACCATGTGTACTCATTTAACCTATCTACAGTTCAGAAGTCTAAAGTTTTATTTAGATTACTTTTAGATCCTAAGTATAAAGTTTAGCAAAAACACTCATCTTAAAGCAGTAGAGTCTCTTAAACGCTTAACAGTTTTACTAAAGTAATTAAAGTAAGAGTAACTACAGTAACTAAAGTAAAAAGTTTCTTACTTGGATTGGCGTCGGAGTTTTGGATTCTTTTTACGAACTCAAACATCAAAATTAATCAAAATTTGAATTTATTTTTGTTAAAAACAATTTTCATGAAATGTACCAAAAAACCACAACCTGAGTTTTGAACCTAACTCTGATACTACTAAATATAACACCCAACAAACCTAGCCTAGTAGTTTTGGGTTAGTAGAATCGAGTTATTAAACTGGGGGTTAAGTATCGGACATTAGGGTCGTAAGTGAGTAATTAAAGAATTAAAGTGGCATATTTGGGTTTTTGTTTTATTAGCTAGCTTAAAACGTAATTTAATTTTGAGGTCTAATTTAAAAAAATGGATATTAATTGATTTAGGACTAAATGGGAAAATGGAATAATTATGAGTGACTAAAAGGGCAAACTGCCCTATAACACCCCTTGTAACACCCCAATTACCGACCCAATCACCAGGTCTGGGTAATGAGATATCACATTCGTTGTCGGAGCAACAGGGAACATTCATTACAATATAAATTATAAAAAAAAAATCATATATTTAAACCCAAGACTAAGTCATGGTTAATATATATATCAGTGCATCAACTATTAACCTATTTATTCATTGCATTTCATGCATCCTATTTCCAATTATATATATTAATTCACATCCAAAGCATTATAATCACATTTAAAAACTCGCATAGCATCATCAACACCAAACATATACATGGTACGAACCATTAACAACTATCATATGTGCCTATTTATAAAACATCTCGAAGTATGAATTAATTCTCCAACTAAGTAGAATATAACATAAAATCCTATAGGTACATGCCAACCAGATTAACAAAAGTTTCACCAACTCGATGAGTACGTGATTTTCTGTTGGATGATGCTAACAACGAGTGCACACGATTGAACCAAACCTGTGCACGGAAGACAAACCGAACGCTGAATAATCAACTCAGTAGCATTTCTATAACTAATATTATAATATAAAATAAATTATTAAGGACTTAAATAAATTAAAAATCAAGGGTTCATAAGCAATTAATATGTTAAATTATATTATAAGAACATAATCCTTCCACATCGTATTTATAGTATTTATAGTCGTATCAACTAGTTGTCACATATGCATCTTCAAATTTTTTGACCTGTAAACTCCAAAATGCAATTAAACATTGAGTAATTGCTTACATTCATATAAATCATGTTTTGCAAACAAAATCAGGTTTTAAAAAAAATTTAGCTTACGAAATCTTCGAGAACAAACAAGGATTAAATTGTAACATTTTCAAAAGAACAAATCAATAGTGCGAAACATGGGTCACACGATCGTGTAGTGCATGATTGAGCCATTAAGTATCAAATTTCATGCCCAAACTCAAAACATTCCCTAATGGCGACCTTTAGGTACCCTCATAGACAAATAAAAGCTAGCCAAGTTCTTCAACAATTCATCTATACATCCTATATCAAAATCAAATCTATTTCCATGCCTTAATTGGCACCACGATACACCATTCAAGTCTAATAACACAAACAATTATATCAAGCATTTCAACCTGTAACAATAAACGAGATTCAAACGATATAGAAATATACATTCTAACCATTAAAACAACAATTCAGACCGTAACCAAGTTTATATAATGACAACCAATATTTTCTTTCATTTAACTTAGCAGCTCATAACGTTTTAAAATTAGAGAACAAATATGTTGAAATTCCAACATTCAATTCAGCTGAAACCTATACAAATGTTCAGTTTTGTACATCTTTAAATTATGCTTTGGTCAACAATAATCTTCAACATTACAAGACATTAAATCAGCTTAATAACATCAGATTCAAACAAAATTATTAGCCCCATCCAAACAACCTGATTAACACAATATAACAGCATAACAGCATCACAATTGGACAGTGAAATCAACACATTTGAACAACTTGATTATATAAATAAAATAGCATAATGATAGCTCATTTGGACAGACTAAAGTTATGGCCTTTGGACACCTTCAATCTTTACCTCCTAACATCAATGACATCATTTAACGTCCCAAATTACAGCGTACAGACTTTGTAAATGGTAGCATTTAAAAAAACTTAAATAGCAAATTCCAGACATCGTAAATTCACATCCTTTTTGGACATCATAAACTGACATTTAAACCATTTAATTCATATTATTCAGACCTCATTTATTTATGCTCAATTGAACAACATTCATAAAAAAAACCTTTCTGATAGCATAGATCACCACCAACCGAACCACCTTTTTTTGGCAAAGAAATTTAATAGACTGCTTAAAAAACTGCATGCATAAGCAGCTCCCATACAACATGTATTCCACCAAAATTTTCCTTGGATTTATACATTCAGACCAGCATGAAAGTGTAACAGCGAAACTAAGAAAGAAAAATGTATAGAGGACTCACTAGCAGGGCATTTCATTCTAAACACACAAACAAACATCACGTTACATATAAATTTTCAATATTTTATACATACAATACTCGTATATATATTGTCTTATAGTTCGATAATGATATATCAAAACCACCAAGCATTTAATTAATCATTCAAGATCATGCAATGTACTAATTTAATTTTTTTAAAGTATATAAGCTCTTGACATGTTTTGAAACAGAACAACAACAATTATTGAATAGACAGGGTTAAATTACAAACACATTTCGTCTATTTAAGCAGGGTAATTCAGACAATTTAGTTCCCTGCATCCTTTCAACAAATGCTTGTTTCCTTAGCTTCAACCAATCATAATGGGACATTACTAAAACTGAAATTTGGAAATGTAAATCCCAAATTAAACTGTTTTAAGCTCTAAAATTTAATGACTCTTCAAACATAATGTTAATGTCAACCATCTTTATATTTTGCTTATTACCACAAAACAGAACATTTATCAACCAACATTTTAGCTTAATTAGAACAGTAGCAGATCAATTACACCATGATTTATTGCACGATAAAATACAACAATTACATGCTGAAACTATCAGCATTCAACGACAGGTTTTCAACACTAACTTATACATTTATTTATCAACTCTTCTTCACTTCTAACACCAGTATTTTGGTAACAAATAACATGTATTTTAACTACTAACTTTGCTTAACAGTCCTTAAATCCGTGTTTTACCTGCATGTATTAAACACATAACAAACATGGAAATTTTCAAAGTTTCATTGCAAGGACTTACCCAATTTCACTCCCAACCGTACCTATCTTCAAGCAAGCTCTTTCCCCTTCTTACTACCGTTGTCTTCCTCTCATTTAGCGAATTGTTTGAAGAATTAAGCTTCTAAACAAGCCAAAACAATGGTTTTTCCCTACATGCAGCCGATGTCATGGTCTCTCCCTCCATTCCTATGAACCAGCAAAACAAGGAAAAAGGTAAAACTCTCTTCTATCTCCTTTATTTTCTCTTTTCCCACGTGCCCTCTTCTATTTTCTCTTTTTTTTTTTTTTTTTAAATTTATTTCTCTTACATATAATAGTTATCCTCATAAATATCCACTATCAAAATCTATAAAAACAATGGTCTATTTATTTAATAAGTCCTTTAATATAGATTCACCTTATAATTTAGTATTAATCCTTACTTTTATCACTTATTTGATTTAGTCCTTTTATTTTAATTAGACACTCTTTCTTCAAAATTACGTAACCAAAAATTTAATTCACATATAATATAACTCTTTAAATATTTAATAAAATATTTATGAGTTCGGTTTAAGGAAACGAGATCACGATACTTCAATTTCCAAAACCACCATTTTTGACTCCATTGACTTTTGGGTCGTACCCCTAATCTATATCTGTCGCTGGAACAGGGTTACGGAACATTACCAAAATATACAGATTAGATACGAACATTTCAGATTATTTAACAATCATGTCAGAAATTATTTAATAAGTCCCATATATGAGCCTCCGAGGCTAAATACATACATTAGAAACAAGTGAGGAGTAAACCGGGAACTCAGAGAATTTTTCTCAAAATTTCAAAATTTTCCTAGGTACAGGGGACACACGCCAGTGTGGTCAGGTTGTGTGACACGCTTGTGTCCCAGGCCGTGTGTGCATTCGAAATAGGGCAGACGGCCGTGTCCCAGCCTGTGTCTATACCCATGTAACTCTCTGACTTTGGTCACAAAGCTAAGTCACACGCCTGTGTGCTAGGCTATGTGTGGGTGCAGGGGTCACACGACAAAGCCACAAGCCCGTGTGCAAGGCTGTGTGAAAAATCCTAAGCATTCTGTTTTGAATTTTTAAGATGCAGGGGACACATGACCAAAACACACGCCCATGTGCTTGGCTGTGTGTCACACATGGCTGAGACACACACCCCTGTCTCTGCCTGTATGGAAAAAATAAGACCATTTTCAAGCCTTATTCCTCACTCAATTTGTCTTTCACCAACATTCACACTTTATCACATTCACAAAGCAATATAATCACTCAAGTCAAGACAAATTCAAGTTCAATACACATTTAAATACTATAAAATCAGTAACTCCATGAATAAAATCTTTAATTTGATCACTTAACATTTTACCCAACATTCAGATCGAAGCTACACACTAGCCCATAATCAACCACACTTACGCTTCTCAAATTGTCAGATCTGAGTCGCTGATTGATGAAGATTGGATTTTCCTAATTTACACATGATTAAAGACTGATTAGGAAGGGTTAAAGAAACCAAGATATTGCTGGAAATATATGGGAAAAAATTAAAGAAACAACAGCCCTCTTTTGTGCCTCTAGATGCAACGCACCACCACCAATGGTCACGAAATCAGGGTTGATTTAAAACAACAATTGAAATCACATTAATGGCTAGGAAAATCCCCATTAAATCTTTAAAAATCATCCTAATTCCAGATCTGGAAAATTGGGTATTTTATTGTAAGATCCATCAAGAAAAATGAAAGAAAATGGTACTTACTCAAGCAAGAAGATAAGGGCGACAATGGAGTTCTTTTGGGCCATCAATAGAGATCGATCTTGAGTACTAAAATTTCAGATTTAAGGCTGGAAATTTTATGATGAAATGACAGAAAGAAGAGGGAAAAATGATGCAAGAACCCATTGTAAAAAAATAAAAATTGATGGTGAATCTCGATGGCTTGGGCGGCGGCACATAAGGGAAGAAAGAAAGAAAGTTGAAGAGAAAAGAGGAGAGGAAGAGGGTGAACGATTAGGGTAGGGAAAATTGACTTAAAGGCTGAAAAATAAGTTGTATTTATACCTAGGGTTCAAGGCTTGGGTGGCACAAAATAAGAAGAAGGAGAAAGTTTAGCAAGAATTAAGCTATTTTGCTAGAGAAGGGAATCAAACTTGGGACCTTAATCTATTTTCCATGCTTTCTAATATTTTTTTAACCACTAGGCTATTTTCTTATTCTTGAAATAATTTTGCAAAATTTATTTTAAAAATAAGACGTGTCACATACTATGGTTTGATGTAAAATTTGTAAAATAATAAAAATGGTGTAAGATAATGGATTTGAACTTGGGTTTCAAAGGACATTTCACTAACACTTAACCAATAAACCAATACCTCATTTATTTCCTAAAATGCACAGATAATATAAAAAATTAGGGCATGACCACTCTCTCTCGATTCACAAACCTGATTCTACTAACTTTCAATTTTTGGGATGTGACATTTCCTACTCATATCTGCTTGTAGGTGGTTTTTCAATTGAAAATTTGGGTTGCACCAATTCTCTGACTTCCAACTCCAATGGTTCAAACTGTGTATATTGAATAAAATTTCTCAGATTTGCTTCCATCACAGCCATGTTTTCTTCACCTTCTTCATCCTCCAAAGGGTCAAACCCTAAGGCTTTCTCCAATAAATCTTTTTCAAGATGACTTTCCATAGAATTCAAGGTTTCTATTTCTTCCATAACTGAGCACTCTTCTGTCGAATCAGGAAATTTCATCGCTTTAAGAATGTTAAAAGTTACCTGATCGTTTTGAACTCGCATGATGAGTTTGCCTTTCTGTACATCAATTAACGTTCTTTCCGTGGCTAGGAAAGGTCTCCCAAGGATAATTGGCACTTTCTTATCTGCTTCAAAATCTAGAATAATGAAATCAGCAGGAAAATAAATTTATCGACTCTTACCAAAATATCCTCGATCTTTCCTTCGGGGTATGCTAAAGATCAATCCGCTAGCTGGAGCGTCACAGTTGTAGACTTAGGCATTAAGTTGATACTTGCTCCTAAGTCACACAAAGCTTTACTACAGTAAGATTCACCAATGTTACAGGGTATCGTAAAGCTTCCTAGATCCTTCAATTTCGGTGGCAACTTATTCTACAGGAACCCACTGCACTCCTTTATCAGAGCGACAATCTCATACTCACTCAGTCATTTCTTCTTGGATAGTACATCCTTCATAAACTTCACATAATTTGACATTTGTTTTAAAGCCTCCACCAATGGAATATTGATGTGTAATTGCTTCAGAACATCTAAAAACTTCTTGAATTGCACCTCATGTTTCTGCTTGTATTGCTGCAATCTTTGCGGATATGGAGGTGATGAAACTTTTGGTTGAACTGGACAACTTTTCTAAGTAGGTAAATCTACATCCAAAGAAGATGTTAAAGTATCTGAATTCATTAAGTTAGGATTTACCTTATCAGTCTTTGCAGATTCTGACTCTTTTGGTGTAGGAACTTCAACAGCTGGTTGACTTTCCCCCTTTTCAATAGGCTCGTCTTCGACATCAATCAATTGGGGTTCCAAAATTTTACCATTTCGCAATGCCACTGCCTTGATATGTTCTTTACCCAAATTTCTTGGATTCTCAGTATCGCTTGGCAAGGTTCTTTATGGTTTATTACGAAGCTCCATAACTAACTGACCCATTTGGTTTTTCAAATTTTTCAGTGTTACTACTTGGCTCTGGATCAAAGCATCGTTCTTCACCATGTATGCTTTCAACAAGTTCTCCAAACTATTTAATGATTCAGCTTGAGGTGATTTTAGAGCTTGCTGATTAAACCCTTGAGATTGGTTGGGTCTATGCTGCATAAAGTTGTTGTTTGGTCTATTTCCTTGGTTGCTCCAAGAAAAGTTGGGGTGATTACACCATGAAGGATTATAGAAGTTGGATTGGGGTCTTTGTCCACTCCTATTTTATTGTTGGTTCCCCATATAGTACACTGACTCGAGATTCAATGGGCAATTCTCGAAAGAATGACCTTCCCCACAATACACATAGGAAACTACTTCAAATGGACTTGGTGGTTGAGCTGTAAAGTTATTAGCACTATTAGCGGTAAACTGCTTTAACATAGAGGAAATAGATGATACTTGAGCTGATAACGAAGTGAGAGCATCAACTTCATGAACTCCAGCTACGCGTCTTCCTGAAGCTGTTCGATTTATTGGCCATTGATAGTTGTTGCTTGCAATCGTCTCGATGATCTCATAAGCCTCATTAAGACTTAGACAAAATTGCACCATTTACAGAAGCATCTACCATCAATCTTGTATGTGCACTGAGACCATTATAGAATGTCTCCAACTGGATACAATGAGGAATCCCATGATGAGGACACTTACGAAGTAACTCCTTGAATCACTGTCAAGCCTCATGCAAAGACTCGTCATCCAATTGTCGGAAAGTTGTGATATCATTCCTCAACTTAGCGTTTTTGCTAGGCGGGAAATACTTAACCAAAAATCTCTCTGCTAATTCTTGCCATGTAGATATAGAACTTGGTGGCAATGAATTGAGTCATGCTCGTGCTCGATCTAGTAATGAGTAAAGAAACAACTTCAACTTCAGTACGTCTTCAGTCACACCGGCTATCTTGAATGAATCACTCACCTCCATAAATAATCGAAGGTGGAGATGTGGATCTTCTGTGGGCATACCACTAAATTGGCCCACTGTTTGTAGCATTTGAAACATTACTGGTTTCAATTTGAATTGGGTTGCCTCAATATCTAGCCTTCTAGTTCCTGGATTTAGCTCATTGAAAAGCGGCACAGCATATTGTCTGATGCATCGATCCCTATCATCGGCAATGAGGATAGGATTTTGTACATGTTCGGCTTCATTACCTTGGTCTTGATTTTGATTTCCAAGGTCCATCTCGTTCTGTCTCTGAGCTATTCGTTCACGTTTTCTTTGTCTAAAAGTTCACTCAATTTCAGGGTCTATTGAGAGTAAACCGATAATTCGATCTATGCTCATAAATCCCTAAAAAAATCACAAAATTAAAAAGAATAAGTTAGTAATGTTAGAAGTAACCAAATTGAAAATAAATAATTTCACAAAGAAAAATGACTATGGTAAGAGTTGACAATCCCCGACAACGGCACCAAAAACTTGTAACGCTCGGGTTTGTGCAAGTGTACATAGTTGTTATCAAGTAATAAGTAAGTATCGAGTTTGTCGTCTCCACAGGGATTGTATTTGTGCTAAGTCACTTAATTTGTAAAAGTATATTATCAATTCGATAAATAAAAACAATATAATTGTGAAATGGTGAAAAGTTAAGTATATGAAACTAAATGCAATGATCCCTAATGCAATTTATCCTAAGTATGCAAACTATATGAATGAGATAGATTTTAGCAAAATTAACACAATAAGCAACAATTATAACATAAATAAGCTAGGGCAATTACTTTAATTAAACTCAAATTATTATCAACATGTTTATCAATATTCGGAAAAACATTCCATGGCAACTCAATCTTTCATAAGTTTGGAAACCACGTTAGGTCCTTTCGGAATCCTTTACTTAGTAAATATGCATTTTACTGATCCTTATTTACTAAGGGTTTCTTAGTATTCATGCGAGGTAATAGGGACGTGTTAGGTTTGAAACAGTTTAATCACACAAATCTAAAAACTATGCAGATAATAGGGCCTGGTTAGGGTTGTTAAGCAACCTATAATTTAATCAGGTTAGGATCTAAATTGAGCATGCACATTTCAATTATGTGTCCATTAGCAGTCGTCTGGTTAGGATCGCTCAGCTAATTCAGGTGCATTTCAATCATGTATGAACGAAATACAGACTTGATTTTAATTGAAAACATGATTGATTGAGGTACAAACATTATAAATATGAATCAAATAATTATTCTTAAATCAAAGCAATCATCCTAGCTTAAATAAAATTAAGCTATCATTGTTGTAAACAAGAACAAAGAACACATAGCAAACATTCTTGAATTAAATTAAATTAAGAAAGATTAAACCCAATTCAGAGTGGCTGTCACCCAAGACTCTGACTGATGAGGGCTTCTTCGTTCCTTCACTTTGCTCCTTTGCTGGTGGCTCTCCGAGATGACCGACCAAATATTTATGCAAAGAAGATGATAGGCGTGAGGGGAAAGAAAGCTAAGAGAATTGAGAGAGGAGAGAATGCTGAATGAGTGAGGGATGATTAGAAAAGTGAGAAATGGGGTCTTATTTATAGATGAGGCAAGGGAGCTAGTTTGCTAAAAATAGGAGTATCCATCTTTTGAAAATTCCTCCAAGGGTGGCCGACCATGATTTGTGGAAATGTGGCTAATTTTTGCTTGATTTAAGTGGCACACATCATCAGGATCAAGACTCGGTCAATTGCAAATCTCCGGGTAAATCTCCAATTTCTTTAACTCTTCAAGGGCTTTGTGCAATTAAACCAAAATTTAATTTATGGACATCCTCATGCAGCCGAATTTTAGGTCGACTTGGTCCTCCATTTGGACGATTTTGTAATCAAAATAAAGCTCTCAGACCTGTCCAAAAATAGTAGATAATTTAGAGGACCATAGAAAATAATTTAACCACTTTAATTAATCAATTTACTTAATTAATTAAAACCCAATTTATTAATGAAATATATTAAAATAAATTATTAAATATAAAGTTATATTTTATTATTTAATTTAATCATGCATGGCCCACTTTATAGATTGAAAATATAATATGCTCAAATTAATATAAAAGAAGCCATTTTCTGCATGAAAACTATATAATAAAGCATAAAATTACATTTTAATAATTTCTATGTCTCAATTTCATTTTTTGATATATTTCATTAACTTATTAAACAATTACTTGATTTTAACAACAAATTTAAGTAAAAAGGTGACGAATTATATAGGAAAAATCCTATATATTTTTTAGTTTACACTGCTACACACCAAATTGAGTTCCCCAAAACTCATTTATCCAAAACACAACAATGGATATTTGGCGGCAAAGCCACTAGAATTGCAGACAAGCTGCCAGAACAAATGTGTGGTAAAACCACCAAATAATGTAGATTATTAAATTGTCAAATATTCCTCCTTACCATATAGTCCCAACCCCATAAAATGTGACATGGCATGCAAAGTCAATATTAACGAAGTAAGCATGTTAAACATGCAATCATATACAAATAAAAAAATCGATAGCCATGGTAATCTATGCTTTACAGAACAATCATTTCAAATTGTCAATGTGAACAGATCATAATAAACAAATATGTCAAGGTGTCGCATACCATTAGAATTAGAACAAACCACATAATAGCAATAAATATCATAGCAATCCACATAATCAGTCACCATGTTATTTTTCCTACTAGATAATACTTTAATAATATTTAATATATCATATAAATAGCATAATAGAAAACAACCTTTTCACACAAAATACTTGAATAAAACACACACCTTTAACTTTTTTTCCAACACGTAATATCCTAAACCGAACTAGAACTCTTCAGATCCAGGTAAATTGAGACTAGATTTGTACCTAACGTAACCAAATTAAAAATTAGAAATCACCCTTAACCTTAATAAAAATTGCCTAAAATTAATAATATCTAAAGTTACACATCTTGCTTGTAATCACCACTTACCCTTAATCTACTTCTATCGGAACTCCCACTTTGATATCACAACAGGTATACGATTCTTGGACTAAATCCTTCAATTCAAAATAATCCCTTTAGTTAGAGGAATATACAACCACTCCTAATAATCAAAACTTCACCAAATGAAATATAGATTACTTCTCCATAATACTTACACTTTTATTTCCAAAAGTCTGAAAAGAACAACTAAGATTTTTGATGATCTAAATTAGTATGAGAATTTAGTCATCAAATAAAAAGGAATAATTAATAAAAAAGAAGTTGTTATATAAAAATAATAAGATGAAAATAAAATAGAAAAGAGAAAAAATTAAGTAAAATACTATAGTTGTCGGTGGTGATCTGTGGCGGCGAACGATAGTACACTATGGTTGAAAATGGCGGTGGTTCAAAACGATGTTGAGCAGAGAAACAAGAATAGTAAATTATTTAAATCAAAAGAAGAGAAATGAAATGAAAAGGATAAAATGGAATAGAGAAAAGAAAAGAGAGAAAAGAAAGAAATAATATATAAGAATGGTAAAATGAAAGATGGAGAAAAGTGATGGCACAATGTGGTTTTCATGGTGGTGGTATGGTGGTTTTGGGTGGCAAGTGCTGGTGTTATGGTAGGGGAGAAGTGTTGATTGACACACAACAATAGAAAAATAAAATAAAAATGGAGGAGAACTTCCAAAAGAGGGTAGCTCACTGTGGTTAACAGGGAGAAGAAAAAGAGAGAATTTGATGACAAAAGCAAATAATATATTAGCCAAAATGCTACCAAGGGATGACATCAACTTGCAACCCAATTCAAAATCCAAAATTGAAACTCCCAACATCTCATTCATGAGGAGACAATGGAGTTAGAATGGATTGATGGTGAATAGTCATAGGTGTTATAACAATAGAAAAATAAAATAAAAATGGAGGAGAACTTCCAAAAGAGGGTGGCTCACTATGGTTAACAGGGAGAAGAAAAAGAGAGAATTTGATGACAAAAGCAAATAATATATTAGCCAAAATGCTACTAAGGGACGACATCAACTTGTAACCCAATTCAAAATCCAAAGTTAAAACTCCCAACATCTCATTCATGAAGAGACAATGGAGTTAGAATGGATTGACGGTGAATAATCATAGATGTTACAAAACATAACATGAATGGCTTTGAAAGTGAATGTTACAATGTTGAAAAGGAGTTACATCCATGCAAACATGTATGGATAGTTTACATGGCTAGGTTGACCAACATTTAATCAATTTTTTTTTTTTAAATTGAGAACATGGAGACTTGAACTTGGTTCACTAAGGGTTACTTAAGCTACTTAACCATTATCCCATTCCACTTACTTGTTAATGAACTAACAACAACAATTAAAATTTTGGGATGTGACAGAATTTTCTTAGGCTTTTAGGGAGGATTCATTTCTAGGATTGCTTTAATTTTCTTTGGCTGACCTCAATTCCTCTTTTGGATATCATAAAACACAAGAATTTCTTAGCATTGGCTCCGAAATTGTACTTACTTGGATTAAGCTTCATATTGTATCTATGCAACACGTGAACAACTCTTGAATGTCATTTATATGTTGTTCTATGGTATCACTTTTAACCATCATATAATCTAAGTACATTTCCATACATCTCTCTATATGGTTCTAAAATAACTTGTTCACCAATTGTTGGTATGTAGTTCCCCCGTTTTTGAGACCGAAGGGCATAATCTTGTAAAAAATAAATAGCCCATCTTCAATGATGAAGGCTGTCTTCTCTTGATCTTCATCTACCATGAATATCTTATTATAGCCCTAAAAGGTGTCCATGAAGCTCATATGTCAGTGGCTTGCGGAAGCGTTTACTAATCGATCTATGGATGATAGCGAGAAGTTGTCTTTTAAGCATGTTTTGTTTAGGTTGGTGAAGTCTACACACATTTGTCACATGTTTCCAAACTTGGGCACCATGACTACGTTAGAGACCTAATACGAATAGGTGACTTCACAGATGAACCCTATGGCTAGCAGCTTCTTCACTTCTTCTCTAATAGTCGTGACCCTTTCATTAGAGAACGTTCTCTTCTTTTGATCTATTAGTCAGGCACTAGGATCCATTCCCAAGGAGTGTTGAATGATTGATGGATGAATTCTTGGAATGTCTACCGCTGTCCAAGAAAATATGTCCTTGCATTCTATTAACAGGGACTTTAAACTTTCCTTCTCTAGAGGGAAAGACAGAGGTGATTTGGGTTACCTTTTTAGGCTTCTCTTTGTATAAGCTAACGGATTTTGATGTTTCTGTCAATTGTGCTTTGGGGAGCTGGATCTTTGATCTAGCTTTGAGACCTTTCAAATCAATTTCTACTTTCCCAATTACATTGGCCCCAGTAGTAGAATGGGAATGTGACGTGCAACAAGCTAGAAAGTGAGGCAAAAGGTTTTGGTTTTTCTCGGTGAGCTACAATGAGACAATATAGCACTCCCAAGTTATTTTCTCAGCTTTCATGTACCCTTAGCTTGTAGGAATAGGGAACTTCGTAGTCGTGCAAAAGGTGGCCACCGCCATCTTTTTCATCCTAATGATTGGTCTCTCAAAAATGACATTGTAGGCTGCTGAGTGGTTAACCTCTAGAAAATCTACCAGTTTGTAGTGTTGTGCTCACCATCCCCCATCATCATCAGAAAGAAAAAGGATCCTTTAACTGTGATAGGCTGGTTAGCAAAGCCATAAATTGGGATTGTGGGCTTGAGTTGTACATCCTTGAGTTTCATCTGGTAAAAAGCTTTGGCTGTCAAAATGTCCACGAAACTTCTTGTATAGACTAGAATCCTTCTGATCTAGAAAGAGGAGATATTGCTCGAGACATCTAGAGGGTATTCGCCTTCCATAGCTAGAATTTCTCTTTTGTATTGTTCTGAAAATCTAAGGTCCTATAGGGAAAGTTTGGGTTTTTTAATAGTAGCTAGAATCGACAAAACACTTCCCATATGAGCCTTCTCCTTTGAGTTTGACGAAACCCATGCTATATGTTTTCCTCATACCAGAATGTCGATAACTCCCTTAAAAAATTTCCTTCCTCTATCATTATGTTACAGCCCTAATGGTATTATTTAAACACACATATTGCTCAATTTGGTGCCCTCGAGATTCGTGGTATCTGTAATGATGGTTGGAGTTGCTACAACGCTGACTAAGTGGATGTGTGGGGCTATCATTAGAATTCTTAGATACCCATGTTGACTTGTCAAGGTGTCGAGGCAAAAGCATCAGCTCGAGCTTTCTCCACTTCATCTCTTTTGATAATTTGTCCACTATCTTATAAAGATTGGAAAGCTTCCTTGGGGTGTTTCCAATAATGATATACCTCATGTGTTAATGTAAGGTTTCAATGATAAAAGCTTGGATGACCTATTCATCAGTGACTGCCTCTACGACCATGGTGGTCGCATTGATTCTTTTGACATAGTAAGAGAGGGACTCACTCACTCCCTGGAAAATAGTCATCAAGTATGTCAGGGATTGTTTAAGCTTTTTTTCAGCCAAAAAATGACTCATGAACTGTTCGACCAATTGCTCAAGAAACCGTATTGATCCTCTAGGTAACGACAGGTACCATTGTCGAGTTATCTACGAGAGGCTTCTAGAGAAAGCTCTGCGCTTCATTCCATCAGATGTCCTCAGTATATTTACATGGTTGTTATATTGGGCTAGATGGTCTTTTGGATCTTTCGATCCGTTATACAAGAACTTTGAAAACTTGAAGGAATTGGAAATATGGTTTTCTAGAACCTTGGGTGCCAACAGTTCATTGGAGTAGTTCCAAATAGATTCTCCTATTTTTACCCCTTTCACTTCTTGCATCAACTCCTCCCTTAAGGCCTTAAGTTGTTTTTCTACAAAGATATTATTGTTACCTTTGGAATGTTGAGATACTTTTGGGAGGTCGGAAGTATTCCTACAAAGGTCCTTTGGATTATTTTGCTCATGCTCTCCACGAAGGGTAGATTGAGCTTTATCTTCTTAATGGGTCAGATTCTCTCGTCTTGGGACCTCTCATGTAGCCTTTAATTTAGCAATGATCTTTCTTTGGTCAATGATATGTTACTGCTCATACCGTTCATTGAAGTGACATTCCTGTTAAAAAAACTACTCCTCAAAACATCATAGTTTCTTCTAGGTTTCTAAGTTTAGGGGGTTGAGGACCTTATGCATGTAGTCAAGAACCTTGATCTAGTGGAATAGAGGTTATAGCTAGTAGAAGTTGCGTAGCTGTGAGGCAGGTTACAACTTATTGCAAACAACAAGCTATATGGTCAAATGGTCCAGTAGGAGATATGCTAGTAGGTGGTTAGTGTCTTATGGTAACTAGGGGAATCAAGGAAGTTTGACGTATAGTACCTGCCAATGCAATAGGGGTGACAGGGTCAGTCGCTGGAGGATCTTTCAAAGCCTTCACTAGCTGCTCTAAGGAGGAGAGGAGGACACTTACATACTATATAGGGGTTCCTGTTGGAGTGGAAGAAGAAAGAGTGTGGTTAAAGTTCAAACCGGTGGGAGTTCTTGAGGCAGGTAAAATGAGGGTGATGAGTGGAGCGGAGGAGTTGACCTAGTTGGCAATGTTATTGGTTTGGTTGTTTTGGTCAACAGGGGTGCCATTTTGGGATGATAAAGCCATGTTGCCCACAGTCACCACATCGATTGTTGATCCAATAATACAACAATGAGGTGGTAGAAAGGAGAGGTTGGTGGTTGCTATGGAGGTCGGTTCACCCAATCAGGGTGGAGAGTCGTAGGTTATGGAGAGTAGAGGCTAAGAAAGTATCTTGATTGAGAGTGGAAGATAGGTTGACAGAATGTAAGCTTGGTATTCTTGGAGAGTCGATCATTTCTTCCTTGCTCCTAGAGGTATTTATTGACAAGGGTTTCGTGTAAGGTGGTGTTAACATGTTGAACTTGCCATTAAGCCATCATTATGGAACGTTTGAGGGTAGATTTCTTTGATGGGACAAGTATATTTGTAACAAGATAGATATTTGATGGAATAGGCCAGTTGAGCCCACATGGTGTTTGGTGATCAATGACTTCGCGTTCTCAATGAAGACCATGAGACCCAAACAACGACTGATCTACACTTGTCTGCATGGTAATCCTGGAAGGGAGAACTCGTAGGTGACCTATTGATTCGCTGGTGGTAGGCTGACTGTTTGGGTGCCTTTTTGACTTGCCACGTGTCTTGACGTGGATGGGGATATAATAATTTTTTACATAAAACAACTAAAAGCCACATATATATAATGATATATTATGTATTTAATAAAATTAATATATAAGTTATTTACCACTCTATTTATTATCATTGTTGAATAAATTTCAAAAGAATTTTTTTATATAAAATGTTTTGTTTCACCCATATTGTAAGTGTGATATAATTTAGTATATTTAAAGTTGTTGTTGCTTTCTAATGAATATCATTGCACGGGCAGAAATGGGTTTGGCATATGTCCTAGTTGTGGTTACAAAATCTAGTTTTGGCTCAACTGATAGATTAAGAGTTATTGACGGTTTGATATTTAGGAGAATTTTGATAAAAATATTAGAATTGAAAAGTGAAATTGAATAAAAAATTAAGTCTGTTTAACATATAAATTAAGTTTGAGTTTTACAGTTAAAGGCTCGAGCTTGACTCAACTCTTTTTTTTTTAAAAATTTAATAATCTATTATTTTTCTTTGAACTTTTACATATTATACATATATTATATAAAAATTAAATATATAATACTATAATATAAACATTTAAAAATAATAAGTTGTTTAAGTTACAAGTATTAAATTAATAAATATTAAATAAAAATATATAAAAATTGAGCATTTATTAATTTCACCTTTCAGTTGCACATTCAATTGCAACTCGCTGAATTACGTAATTTGAAATTCTTTTACATCTATGGAACTTTATTTAGAGACCAACTTATTTCAATTTATTCACCAAATTATAATTTCTCTTGTTAAATTGAAGTTGTGCAAATACAAATAATCTTCAAATTTCAATAGAAGCCTTTTCTAGAATTTATGATCTCTCTAAGAACAAAAGCAGCTAAATTATTGAAATTGGTTGCATTTAGGCATGGCGCCTGCCACTTGGTAAAAGACTTTTCATTTGGGAAATTCAACAAAGGGAGGATTCCATGTCACTTATAAACTCATGTGGAAAGGTACCCCCACCGGCATTAAAAGAAAAATTGCAACACTTTCTAGTCTAATCACTATCCCTCGCCTTTATGTTGGAACGCCATTTGGGTTGGCCTCGCCTACCCCCTCCATACATTTTTTAATCTTTTTATAGAAGATTTATCAACCCTTCTTATAATCTATCAAATATTTTCTTATTTATGAATGAGACCTAAATCACTTTATTTGAGTTTTGAGGGTTAGATTTGCTTTTTTTTTTTTTTGTTTATGTTTAAAAAGACTTTTAAATATCATATTCGTCACAGGTCGGATAGATATATTTGAACAAATTGAAGAGTTGGAGCAATGTAAGCCAACACTAGTTTATGTTGTTTCTGCTAATAATAAAATTTAATCTCTCCTATTCTTATCTAGTCTCGAATCTTGCTTAATTCTAAATTACTTCAACTGTTTTTAATATTGAAGGGTCTTAAGCCTAATTTTATGCATGAAGTCAATTTTTTTAATATTTGTAAACCTAAAATTTTGATTTTAGATGAAAGAAAATCTCAATTATTTAAAAATATAAAATGTCAATAAGTATTATGTTACACCTTATACCCGACTCAGTTGTTGGATCTAAATATAAAATGTCACATTTCGTTCCTGAAACAACTCACTTTTTTATTTTTATTTTGAAAAGGAAACGTACTTGTAAAATTATTTTATAAAAATTTCAGTAGCATTTCTGCCTATTTTACGTAAAACCCCCTGCAAAATAATTTAGATTTTCACAAAATATCCACATTCAAATTATCTCCCAAATCAATTCCTAGCACTACGATTTTTCAAAACATATCAATAAACTAGATTTCTACGCTTTATTATTTTATCAAAACATTAGTTATAAAATACTAGCTAAGAAAACATAATGAAAATATTTAAATTCAGTTTACGACATAATATTATATATATAAGCCTAGGTACATGCCATTTACATCAACTATAAAGTAAACTCTTCATCAACATTGTTTAGCTGAACTTCGGTTCTTTGGATGCTACTGGAACGATCTAACGAATCAAACTACCTGCATACAGAAAAATAGACAAACCTTACGCTGAGCAATTTTTATACTCAGTGGTGCTAATATCATACAAATCATTACATAAGTATTGGACACAAATTAATTGATAGAAATAAACTACAACATGATTTAAAATATCACTAATAATATCACAATAAAAGAAAATTCTAATATTAATAAACTTTAATATTTTGATATTGACAAATCGAATAAAGAAAATAAGCTTTTTAATTAAATTCAAAATCGCATAATTAATTTAATTTGCACAATATGGAAATTCAAATAAATTCAAGTTTTGTTTTTGTTTTTCTTTCAATTTAGACCACGTACTAAAGTTTAGACTCATAATCAAATACACGAATCCGCCACCCCAAGTTGTTCGGCAACAATGGCCATCAGAGTAGTCCACGAACATCTGGGAATTGGGACTGCCCACGACCCTCTAGGAATTGGGGCTAACAATAATATCAACTGACCGACTTGGCCTTTTCTCCCTCGACCCTCTGGGAATTGTAGAGATCTAAATTCTCTGGTGTTAAAGTTGTGTGACTCAAATTCTAAGAGATTGCTTGCAAGAAAAGTTAAACATAATATATTTTCTTTCTAGAAGATTTAGTATTTATTAGTATAATATATTTAGCATTTATTAGCATAGTTTATTTGACCTACTAATTTAGCTTATAAATAGGTTCTTTTACAACTTTAGGAAATACACCTATTAGAGATTATAACTCATAGCAAATTTAGAGAATTTTGTGTTTACGTTTTGGGGGTTCTTTGTTTTTGGGTTTTTGATTTTTCAGGGTTTAGTTTTTATCTCCATCTTTTGTACACTTCATTCTTTTTCCATTATAGTAAAATTATTTTTGCCCATGGTTTTTTATCCTCTTTGGAGGGATTTTTCCACGTAAAATTTGTGTTTTCAATTTCTCAACTTATTATGCTATTTTGTTCTTGTTGCTTAATTGGGTCGATCCTAACAAGTGGTATCAAAGCTAGTTCAATTTTCATAGATTAGCCCGTTCAGAGATGGTAGCAACAAGGTTTGAAATTTAGAAGTTCGATGGTGAGACAAATTTCAATCTGTGGCAAGTTCGGGTGATGGTAATTCTAGTTAAAACCGGATTGAAAAAGGTTGTTGCAGGAAAAAAGCTTGAGAATCTAAATCAAACAGAATGAGAAGAGCTTGATGAAAAGGCCTTGTTTGCAATCTAGTTATGCCTCGCGATTACGGTATTGCAGGAGGTATTGATGGAGAAGACCTCATCTGCTTTGTGGAAAAGGTTAGAAACTCTTTATGCGACTAAGTTTCTGGCTAATCGTTTAGTGTTAAAACAACGTCTATTTACGTTTCGCAGGAACGAACGTGAGCTTCTTAGAGATCACATAAGTCAATTCATTACTCTTTTAAATGATTTAAAGAACGTTGAGGTTTATGTTAATGATGAAGATCAGACTATGCTATTATTGTGCTCATTACCCTCTTCATACAAGTTTTTCAAGGAGACCTTGATTTATGGCAGAGACAAACTCTTGTTCGAAGATGTGAAGGGTCATTTGTTGAGTAGAGACAAACTTGACAATGAGTTTCGTTTGGATAGTAAGGCAGATAGGCAAGCTTCCGTTTTGGTAGCATCAAAGAAACAAGACAAAAGGTGTTGCTATTGTAAAAAGTTAGGTCACATCAAAGTAAATTGTTATAAACTGCGAAATAAAAGAGCTACTGAGAGTAACGAGGAAGATGTAGCTGGTGCTAATTTGGCCGATGAAAGTAGTGATGATTTCTTATTAGTGTCAACGAGTGATAACTCTAAGCTCACGTTCGAGTGGATCCTAGATTTGAGATGTTCTTTCTACATGTATCCCAATAGAGAATGGTTCTCCACATACAGTTCGGTTGAAGGTGGAGTTGTGCGCATGAGAAACGATTAATCTAGTAAGGTAATTGGTATTGGTACTATTAAAATTAGGATACACAATGGGACGATTAGGACACTCTCAGATGTCAGGTATGTATCTGATTTACAAAAGAATCTCATCTCCTTGAGTATTTTAAACTTGAAAGTATGTAGAACCAACATTTAGTCGAGCAAAATCAAAGTATCTCGTGGAGCTCTCATTTTGTTAAAAGGTAAAAGAATCGAAAGTCTTTATATTTTGGAAAGTTCTACAGTGACCAGTGAAATTGAACGTCCCTCGTCCGTTCAAATTCAAATCTTGGTCATAGGAGGGAAAAATGTATGACTGTTTTGTTGAAGAGAGGTTCTCTTTTGGATACAAGTTTTGAAAAGTTATAGCACTGTGTTCGTGAAAATCAGACCCGAGTTAGTTTTGATTTGGCAGTGCACAAGTTGAAGGCTAGAAGTCTTCCAGCTTCTAAGCACAAATTCGACTCAGTTAATTCCTTGCATAGTTCAAGATAGGACTATGGCGGGCTTTGGCAAAGATGGCGTTGTAAGAACTCGTGTCAAGGTGGAGATTGTTAGAGTTGTATGACCCAAATTTTAAGAGATTGCTTGCAAGTCAAGTTAAACATAATATATTTTCTTTCTAGAAGATTTAGTATTTATTAGTATAATATATTTAGCATATATTAGCATGGTTTATTTGACTTACTAATTTAGCTTATAAATAGGTTCTTTTACAACCTTAGAAAATACACTGATTAGAGATTGGAACTCATAACACATTTAAAGAATTTTGTGTTTACGTTTTGAGGGTTCCTTGTTTTCGGGTTTTCAGGGCTTAGTTTTTATCTCCATCTTTTGTACTCTTCGTTCTTTTGCCATTATAGTAAAATTATCTTTACCCGTGGTTTTTTATCCTCTTTGGAGGGGTTTTTTCATGTTAAATTTGTGTCTTCAATTTCTCAATTTATTCTGCTATTTTTTTTCTTATTGCTTAATCGGGTTGATCCTAACATCTGGCATAAAGACTATGGCATGCCAACTATATCTGATTTAGTCTAACTTAGTGAAACGGGGTAAAAACCAAATTTCATAATCCATTTCAATTTTATTTTCCTATAATTCTCATTTCAATTCTGTTTCATATTCAAATCACATATCGCCTAATGTAAAATAGGCTTCCAATTTGAAACATATTAAATATTTTCTTACTCAATCATCTAAAATCATAATACTCAAATCCAAGTCATAACCACGAATTCACTAATTTAGTCTTATGAAAAACATAGTATTCATCTCGAAGCATAATTTTATAAATATTAACTAAATTATTCAAGCTCATCCAAAACTCATAAAAATAAATAAAATAAATATAACTAGTCATATTAAATTAAATATTCTAAATTTTTATGTAATGAAAATAAGATATTAGCACAAGCCGAAGTTTTAATTGCTTTACTCCTTTTCTTCACCTTTCTCCTTCAAGATGTTCGCTTTGTTTTTAGCTACAATAGGAGCAATTTAATACGAAAAAATATCATTTATTCATTCTAAAACTAAAACGAATAAAAAAAAACTTAAATATGCATGATTATTCATATTGACAACTTAAGTTTTCTAGTCTGAAATTCGCTTATCTTTCGGCTCGATTATCCATTTTCAATTCCGTCTTCACTAGAGTACTCACTACTTCACAAGCTATCATTTAGCACCAATATTATACAAAATGACCAATGTTCTCTACTTCCCCTTTAACATGGCCAAATATATCAAATAAATTTTTCATCCACATTTGTTTCTTTTTCACACTTCTAACAAGCTAGAACACATCTTATAATAATTTCCTATCCAAAAATATATCTATTTCACTTAAGTTTTCTAAGCCCATCAATGTCCTTTAATGGCAACTTCCAAAATACTTGATAAAATAAAAAACTATTGGTATATATATGTAAAGCAAGCTTCAAAGATTTAAAATATATAAAAAAAATTGAAGAAAAACCATACGTTAAGCTTGAAATTGAAGGAAAATGATGAAAGGGTTTTTTTTTCCCAAAACTTTCGTGAGAAAGATGAGAAAGAATTAATCTTTCTCTATTTTTATATATATTATAATATTTAATAAATTACCATTATTTTAAATAAAATGTTAAATAATAATTATTTAATGAAAATACCATTTAAAGTCATCATGAAACTTTTGATTTTTTAAGTAATGGTAAAATTGCCATTTAAGTCATTTCAATCAAAATAAAATAGGATAATTACACTTTAGTCTCTATACTTTTCTAACTTATTGAATTTAATCCCTGAACTTGATACCAAAATCTTAACTTAACCACGTACTCCTACTAATAATCCTCTGTGTTTTCATGTCTGACGATTTTCTCTAAAAACGACCACAATTTCTTATATTACTATTTATTTATAGATTACTTATTCAAGGTCTTCTACCATAAATATTATTCTTCTATCTTTTTTTTTTTAATAAAAAAGTGGGGATGTTACAATTCTCCCCCCTTAAAAAATTTTGTCCTCTAGATTTACCTAAAGAGTTGCGGATTTTGTGATCACATTGTATCCTCAGGTTCCCAAGTAGCTTCTTCTATGTTATGGTTCCTCCACAATACTTTTACCTAAAGAATTCATTTGTTTCTCAATTCTTTTATGTCTCTTGCTAAAATTTGTTCTGGTTTTTCTTCATACTATAAATCGGGTTGTACCTCAATGTTTTCCATTGACGCAATATGAGATAAATTTGACCTATATCTTCAGAGCATCGATACATGAAACACATTATGAATTCGATCTAATTCTGGTGGCAAAGCTAGCCGATAAGCAACATGTCCAATTCTTTTTATAATCTCGTATGGTCCAATAAACCTCAGACTTAATTTTCCTTTTCGACCAAATCTCATAATCTTTTTCCACAGAGAGACTTTTAGAAATGCTTTATCTCCCACTTCGCATTCAATTTCTCTTCTCTTCAAATCAGCATATGACTTTTGTCAATTTGAAGCTGCTTTCAATTTTTCTTTAATTAGTTGGACCTTTTCTCCAGTTTCTTGTATTAATTCTGGGCCAACCATCTTCTTTTCACCAAGTTCAGTCCAACACAAAGGGGTACGACATTTACGTCTGTATAGAGCTTCATACAGTGTCATCTGAATACTTAATTGGAAACCATTGTTATATGCAATTTCCGTAAGTGGTAGATATTGTTCCCAACCACTATCAAAGTCAATACTACAAGCTCGTAACATATCTTTTAAAAATTAAATCACACGTTCTGATTGGCCATCTGTTTGAGGATGAAAAGCTGTGCTAAAGTTCAACCTAGTGCCAAGTGATTCATGTAACTTCCTCTAAAATCTTACTGCAAATTAGGGGTCACAATCAGTAATAATAGACTTTGGCACCCCATGCAATCCCACTATCTCAGCTATGTATAATTCTGCAAGCTTATCTAATGACCAACCCGTCCTTATTGGTAGAAAATGAGCTGACTTTGTCAACCGATCCACTATAACCCATATTGTGTTATGCTTCTTTTGAGTGAGAGGTAAACCACTGACAAAATCCATAGTTAAATTATCCCATTTCTACTTGGGAACCGATATAGGCTGAACTAATCCTGTCAAAACTTGGTGTTCAGCTTTCACCCTTTGATAAGTTTAACACTTTGAAGCATATTCTATAATCTCTCTCTTCATACTTGGCCACCAATGCAATATCGCATATCCTGATACATCTTTGTACATCTTGGATGCATAGTATAAGGACTATTATACACCTCTTGAAGTATCTCACTCTTCAATTCAACCTTGTTTGGCACATAAATTCTTCCATGAAATTTTACACAACCATTATCTCCAATATCAAAGTCTCTTGAGCTATTGTGCTTAATTAATCTTCATTTTTCCATCACTTTATCATCATTTTGTTAAGCCTCTCTAATATGCTCAATTAACCGCGGCTTCACTTTTAATTTAGCTAATAATGCACCATCTTCACAAACACTCAATTGTGTAAACATTGATCTCAAATCAGCAAGAGATTTTTGGCTCAAAGCACCAGCAACAACATTTGCTTTACCTGGATGATAATCAATCACACAATTGCAATATTTTAACAGCTTTATCCAAAGACGTTCTCTCAAGTTCAATTCTTTTTGAGTGAGAAGATATTTCAAGCTTTTGTGATCTGTGTAGATATAACACTTTTCACCATATAAAAAGTGTCTCCAGATTTTTAATGCAAAAACCATTACTGCCAGTTCTAAATCATGCGTCGGATAGTTGCATTCATATGGTCTTAGTTGTCGTGAAGCATGCATAATCACTTTTCTATCTTTCATCAAAACACAACCAAGACCACTAAGTGAAGTATCACTATATACCATAAACTCCTTTCCCGTTTCCGGAAGTGTTAATACTGGAGCCTCTGTCAACAATTTCTTAAGCGTATCAAAACTTTCCTGGCACTACTTATCCCATTTGAATACATTCTTCCAGAGTAGTACAGTCAGGGGCAAAGTAATCTTTGAAAATCCTTCAATGAATCTTCAATAGTATCCCGCTAACCCTAAAAAGCTACGGATCTTAGAAACATTTTTGGGTTGTTTCCATTCCAAAATGGCGTTAACTTTCTTAGAATCTACACAGATACCCAAGAAAAACTACCTTAAATAACCAAAACTCACATTTGTTAAGTTTCCCATAAAGCTACTTTTCTCGTAATTTCTATAGTATAATCCTTAAATGTTGATCATGCTCCTCCTCAATCTTTGAATAAATTAAAATATTGTCAATAAACACTACTACAAACCAATCTAAATATGGTTGAAAAATGCGATTCATGAGATCTATGAATGCAGAAGGAGCATTAGTCAGCCCAAAAGGCATCACTAGAAATTGATAATGTCCATATCTAGTTCCAAAAGTAGTCTTCAGTATATCACTTTCTTTCACCTTCAATTGGTATAACCATATCTCAGATTAATTTTGGAGAATACTGCTGCACTTTTCAATTGATCAAATAAATCATCAATACGAGGTAAGGGATATTTATTCTTTATTGTCACATTATTCAATTGTTAAAAATCGATACATAACCTCAACGAAACATCTTTCTTCTTTACAAACAACACTAGCGCACCCCAAGGTGATACGCTGTGTAACAACCCGTTTTTAGTCAAATCAGAATAGTGGTTTCGGGACCACAAATATGAAGTTGAAATAATTATTTTATTATTATTTTAATGTTTACAGCATGATTGAATTATTGCGTGAAAGTTTCATTTAAGAATTTTATCGTTTGAATAGTTAACTTGATAAAAAGGACTAAATCGCGTAAAGTCTAAACGTGGGATTCTATTAGATAAAAGTATCTAATAACTATGAAATTAATTAGATGAAGTCCTTATGCTATAATTTAACCATTTATAGTGTGAGTGGACAAAGAGGGACATGGTTAAGTGAAATTTTAATATTAATAGTAAAGGTTAATAAAGTAATTTAGTAAATTAAATAAGTAAAATAACAAAACCACAAAAGCTATCATCTACAACTAAAATTGAAAGAAAAAAAAGAAGCCATAGTTGAGCTAGGTTCAGCCAGCCCTATTTTGTCAATTGTAAGTCCGTTTTTGTCCCATTTTTAATGATTTTTACATTTTTAAGATTGTTGCAACTAGGTCTAGCTAGCCCAGGACTATTTTGCAAAAATATTAAAGATTTTAAATGTTTCCATTGATTAATACATGAGTATTTTGATATTTAATGATAGATTATGATTGTTTGATGATAGTTGTACAAGTTTTGTTAAGTGATTTTTAATGAAAATGCAAATTACGGGCTAAATTGTGAAATGTGTAAATTTAGTGGTTAAAATGTGAAATAAATGAAAAATATGGGCTGATAGGGGCATCATAGTAATTTGGCTAGCATGGGTTAGTATTGAATTGTATGAATTTGTGATTTATGAAATAAGAACTAAATTGTAAAAGATGTGAAACATTAGGGGCAATTGTGTAAAAATGCCTTAAAGTGAATTTTGGACTAAATTGAATAGAGAGATGATTAAATAAGTTAATTTTGATTATATTTAGATCAAGAAAGGTGAAATACGGAATTAGATCGGGGAAAGAACAAAATTATAAAATAGTTGACTTGTTTTGCCATTTTAGCATCTGATGTAAGTTTGTATGTAATAAGCATTAATATAATTATGTTTTAAATGCTTTGATAGTATATGAATTGTGAAGTCGACTCTACGGATACGTTCGATGATGATTCAGCATTGAAAGTCCTGGTTGAACTTTAGGAATAGTTCAGGATACTAGTGACATGTCATTAAGGATACATTGATTTGGCTTCGGGCTATGATATTAGCACTTTAGGTGCAAGATACATTGATTTGGCTTTGGGCCATGATATTAGCTCTTCGGGTGCAAGATACATTTATTCGGCTTTGGGCCATGATATTAGCACTTCGGGTGCGAGATACATTGAGTTGGCTTCGGGCCATGATATTGACACTTAGTGTGTGAGACTCTTGAGTATCCAACTTCTATTCCGAATGGTTCAATGGGTATATTGAAGATGTGAAATAATGAGAAATAGATACATATTGGTAAACTATACAAACAATGAGTTAAAGGAAGTTGAGAGATTATGATCATATATATGGTTAAATTCTATGTTAACTTCGTGATTAATGTTTAAATGCAAGATATGTTATTTATTTTGAAATGTAAATGAATGGTGATATTTATTTCTTATTTTTATACGAGCTTACTAAGCTATAAAGCTTACATTATTTATTTTCCCATGTTTTATAGTGCTTTCTAAGCTAGCTAGGATTTGGGGATTGTCAGAGACTATATCACACTATCAAGCTATAAATTTGGTACTTTTAAGTTTATGTTTTGAGTATATGGCATGTATAGGTATTTTAAGTCATTTTGATTATAGGTTTTTAATGATTTTGGCCATGTGAAATGGTTTATAAATGTATACGTTTTGACTTGTAAATATAGCCGTTAGAGTTAGCTTAATTTGGTTGTTTTGGTTATGTATGAATATGTGCATATATGTTTTATGTTGTGAGTTTATGGATGAATATATAATGCTTGGGAATTATAAAATTAAGGTATTAAATGGTTGATTTTAGAGTAGATACATGCTTGTGGTTTTGATGCAAAATGATGCAAGTTTAGAAGTGTAAAATTAGTTGATTTATAAATGTGAATTGGTATAAATGGTATAACATGTATTTGTGATTTTTGTGCATGGAGAATGAGAGCATAGAATGTGCATGAGGTATGGTTGAATTGGTTGATTAAAATGCTTTTTAATGTTATGTTTTGATGCTATTTGGGTTAATATAGGTGTGCACAAGTTTTGGTGGCAAAATGGCTTGGTAAATAGATAATTTGTGTCCATACGGGCAGAGACACGAGCATGTGTCTCAGCCGTGTATGATACACGGCCATGTACACAGCCGTGTGTCCCCTGGTGTTGAAATTAAAATCAAGTCAGTATGCTCCACACGGCCTCACACAAGGGCGTGTGACTTGTCCGTGCGGCATAAGTCAGTATACCCTACAGGTTTGGCACGGCCTAGCACACAGCTTGGATCACGGGCGTTATGGCCATTTTTAAGGCATATGGGCTAGTCACACAGGCGTGTGTGTCGACCGTGTAACCCAATTCAGAGAGTTACAAGGGGTCAAACACGGGCCGAGACACCGCCATGTGCTTCCATTTCAAATGTCCACAAGGTCTGTGACACGGGCGTGTCTGGCTGTGTAAGACACACGGGCGGGCCACACAAGTGTGTGTCCCCTGTTTTTGAGAAAATTTCTTAAGTGTTCAAAAAGTTTGCAAAGTTATTAGTTTAGTCCCGAACCACTCTAAATACATGTTAAGGGCTTCGTAGGCTCGTATTAGGGATGAAATGTTTAATTGTGATTGAATTGCTCATGAATTGATTAATTGTATGAAAAATGTGTGTTTAAATGTGTGATAAGTTTGGTAATGATCCGTAACCCTATTCCAGCGTTGAATCCGGGTGAGGGGTGTTACACGCTG
Organism: Gossypium anomalum; assembly: GCA_025698475.1. NCBI lineage: Eukaryota > Viridiplantae > Streptophyta > Magnoliopsida > Malvales > Malvaceae > Gossypium > Gossypium anomalum. Next base: position 22,182,266 of record CM046960.1, on the reverse strand, counting down.
GGTCGTATAAAGCTTTGATCTAATAAATCTTGCAATTGTACTTTCAATTCTTTCAACTCTTTTGGCGACATGCGATAAGGGTCAATGGATACTAAAGTGGTTCTCGGATAAACTTCAATTACAAACTCCACCTCTCGATCAGCGGAAGTCTTGGTAATTCTACCGAAAACACATCTGAAAATTCACACACCGTATGAATTTCCTCTAATTTTGGGCTTTTCGCAGTCAAATTTATGACATAAGCAAGAAACGTTTCACAACCCTGGTAAATCAACTTATCTGCCTTTATTGTTGAGATTATTTGGGCAAGACCAACTGGTTTCATACCTTTCACTTCCATCCCATCACCATTTGAATCTTGTATCTTAAACTTTTTCTTTCTGCAATCAATAATTACACCATGGTCTGACAACCAATCCATTCCCAAAATCACATCAAATTCATCAAATGGCATCAACAGTAAATCGGCCAAAAATATTTTGCCCTTAATCTCAATAGGGCACCGCCAACATACTTGATTTACTTTCACCAAATGTCCCATCGGATTTGAAAAATTAATTCTAACCTCAGATATCTCAAATATTAGTTTCTTTATAGTAATCAACCCAGTTCTCATGTATGAATGTGTGAACCTGGATCTTGAATAGATACAGAAAATAGAGAAAAAAACCAGAAACAACATCGGTGGCATCACCTTCCCCTCTTGTCCTGACAGTATAGACTCTAGCAGGAATGTTAGCCTTTGCATGACTTGTAGATGAATCAATGACTCTCCATTGACTGCTTCTGCCACCAACACCACCTCGGGTACTACCACGACCTCGAGGTGTAGAAGTCGATCGTTGAGATGAAACAAAAGTAACATCAACCGACTTTGGACAATGTTGAACATAATGCTCCATCGAACCATATCTAATACATGCTCCGGTCTTACGCCAACACTCTCATTTATGATGCTTCCTATAATAATCGCATTGTGGTATCCAAATAGTACGACCAAGACGATCTGCTCTGGCTATTGGAATAGATAACTGTCTAGATCGGCTTCTGGCGTCAACACCAATCTAAAGTGTAGTGGATCTCCCTTGACTTCTGAAATCTCTAGCTCGTTTAGAAGGTGGTTGTGAGCTAAAACCAATTGGTCTTTTTCCTTGAGCTTTATCACCCACTTTCTTTTTATCTAACCCCATTACTTGCTCTACCATCTTGGCTCTTTCTACTTTATCAGCAATCTCTGTAATCTTGTAAGAAGCCAGTTGGACTTTAATCTCATCTCTCAATCCTTGGCAGAAGCGTTTGCAAGTAACTTTATCAGTAAGAACCAAATCTGGAGCATACTTCGACATGCGAAGAAATTCTCATTCATAATCGATAATGTTCATCTTTCCCTATTTTAGCTCAATAAACTCTTTCTTTTCTTCTTTTAGATACAATTCTCCAACATACCTCTTGTTAAACTCGGTCTGAAACAACTCCCAATTAATCCAATCTGTACGATGGGAATGAACCACTATTCTCCACTAATGAAAGGCATCACCTTACAGTAGAGACACAACACACTTCAAACACTCAACTAGGGTGCATTCTAATTGTTCAAATACCCTTTCAACTAATTCTAACCATTGTTCAGCAATAGAAGGATCAACACTTCTCACACCTCTAAACTCAGTGGCCCCGTGTTTTCTTACTTCTTTAATCAAAGAACCTTTCTTTCTAGCGGGAGGTGCAGACTGAGGTGCAATACCAGCAACTCCCTATAACAAATTAACAATAATATGCAATAATGGATCATCACCTAGAGCTGACTGTCTCTGTCCGAAAGTTCTTAGGGACTGATAAACACTAGTTCCCTCTTCACTAGGTGCATTAGGTCTATTTTCATCTTCCACTTCTCATTCCATACTATCTCTTGATTCCTCAGACATATTACTATATAAATTTTTGAACAAAACAATTTTAGCATCCGATTTCAGCTCAAACTCAATATTTAATAATGGCATGTACACTAGACTTCACTATACATAATACATCACATTTTTACACATCTAGTATCAAATTCAGATAGCTCTGATGATACCACTCAAATGTGACACCTTATACCCAACCTAGTTATTGGATCTGAATATAAAATGCCACATTTCATTGTCGAAGCAACTCACTTTTTCATTTTTATTTTGAAAAGGAAACGTATTGGTAAAATTATTTTATAAAAATTTTGGCAGCATTTTTGTTTATTTTACGTAAAACCCCTACAAAATAATTTAGATTTTCACAAAATATCCACATTCAAATTATCTTCCAAATCAATTCCTAGCACTATGATTTTTCAAAAAATATCAATAAACTAGATTTCTATGCTTTATTATTTTATCAAAACATTAGTTATAAAATACTAGCTAAGAAAACATAATGAAAATATTTAAATTTAGTTTACAACATAATATTATATATATAAGCTTAGGTACATGCCATTTACATCAACTATAAAGTAAACTCTTCACCAACATTGTTTGAGCTGAACTTCGATTCTTCGGATGCTACTTGAACGATCTAACGAATCTAACTACCTGCGTATGGAAAAATAGACAAATTGTATGTTGAGAAATTTTTATGCTTAGTGGTGCTAATATGATATAAATTATTACATAAGTATTGGACACAAATTAATTGATAGAAATAAACTAAAAAAAGATTAATAATATCATTAATAATATCACAATAAAAGAAAATTCTAATATTAATAAACTTTTGTAACAGCTCGATTTAGGGCCTAGTCGGAACAACGATCTCGGGGCCACAAATATAAAGTCAAAAAAAATATTTTATTATTATTTTGATGTTATATCATGATTATAGGAGTGCATGAAAAATTTGGTGAGTTAATTTTAACGTTGGTGAGCCCAATTGTGAAAAAGGACTAAATCGCATAAAGTGCAAAAGTCCTAATTTGATAGCTAAAGGTGTTAGATTGCCGTGAAACCAAAATTCGGGGTCTTTAAAGGGCAATTAGATCCTTTTCCTATAGGGTGGTTGGCCATAAGAGACAAATTGTAGAGAAGATTAAAATTAGGTGAAGCTTAGGTCACCAATTTTAACTAGTTGTAATATTAAATAAAACAAAGGCCATATCCTCTTTAATTTTCTTCTTCTTCACCAATTTTTACCAACCATAGGAGGGTTTTGAAAGCTTGAAAATTTCAGCAACTTGAAGCACTCACAAGTAAGTGATTTCCATGTCCTTTGTTGATGATTTTTGTACTTTTGAGACCCTTGAAGCATAAGCTTTCAAATGAGGGGTCTATTTTGCAAAATGGTTAAGAGTTTAGGATTTTACCATGAAATGATTTGTAATATTTGCTGAGTTTTTATGGAAGGATATGAGTTAGGGTTGTTTAATAAACAACTTTTGTGAAGGAGTTTTCATAAAAAACCCTTGTAGGACCATTTTGCAAAGTTTGTAAAATCAGTGATAAATGTGTGGAAAAGTGGGAATTTGAAGTAGCTTTAAGAGTGAAAAGGGTTCGGCTAGACTTAAGATGCGATGAAATTCGATAAAAATTGAATTTTGAGCATGGGGGTAAAATGGTCATTTTGTCAAAGTCTAGGGCCAAAATGGTCAATTTACCAAAGACGTGAATTTTTAATTGCTTAATTTTATTTAGTAATTAAATGAGTGCATTTTGCTATTTTAGATCAAGAATTTTTGAATTCGAACTTAGACCGGGGGAAAGCCAAGCAAATCGATTAAATCGACTAGTCGTGTACATTTTGTAATCCGAGGTAAGTTGTACGTAAATAACACAACTATATTGATAATATATGTGATTGAATCGTACTTGAATTTATTATAGCATAAATTGCTTGATTATGGAATTGAGAAAGCAAGACTACAATAGAGATAGTAGAGTTCCCGTTTGAACCTAGGAAATAAATTGGATATTTGTGCCATGACGATTGGGTCACTTGTGTGGGGTGTGGGCTAGTGTAAGACCATGTCTGGGACATGGTATCGACATTGAGATGAGTGCTAGTGTAAGACATGTCTGAGACATGCATCGGCTATGAAATGTGTCAGTGTAAGGCCACGTCTGGGACATGGCATCGGTACCTTACCCCAAGTGTGAGGCTTAATGAATATCCGATAGTTTTTCCAAATGGTTCAACGGTGAAAGCTTTGAGTTCAAGTTAACGAGGAAAGTATAACCATGTTGTGATTGGTACAGGTACCTATTTGGTATGTGTGAATGTGAGCTTAATATATGCTATATGATGTGTATTGAATATTGATGAGTAAGTTATTCTTATGCCTACTTGTTTATTATGAAACTTGTTGATGAATGGTAAAGTTATGTTGTATATTCATTATGTGCAACTTACTAAGCTTTATGCTTACTCCCTCTCCTTTTCTATTTTCTTATAGTGCCGCCTATCTAGCTCAAGGACCAACGAAAGTTAGAGATATCGATCACACTATCAATTGAAGCATTCGGTATAGTTTGATTTATATTTTTGAATATGGCATGCATAGGGAACTAGACTTATGATTTGTGTTATTGTCAATTTGGCGAAATGGGTTGGCTTGGGATAAGTCCCTCATTTTGTATTAAGCCTCGAATGGTGGCAATATTCATTTTGATATGTGCTAATGATATTATCTTCATAGTTTAGTAAAATGCACAAATGGAATGTTGGTTATTGTGGTTGATTTGGTTGCATGAATAGCCTTGTTATGGTTTTGGTTGTATTTGTGTAGGTTACGTAAGTGAGGGTGGCAATGAGGCTCGGTAAATGCCCTCATTTTGTCCACACGGGTAGATACACGGGTGTGCACCTAGGCCGTGTGTGACATACGGTCTACCCTATGGGCGTGTGGTCTGGCCGTGTGTCCCCTACACGTAAAAATTTCAAGTCAGTATGCATGCTAGTAAACACATGGGTAGAGACACAGCCGTGTGTCTCAGTCGTGTGAAAGACACGGCCTAGCACACGGGCGTGTGCATTTGCCATGTGACATTTTGGGGTTGCTGACGTCAGAAACAGAATGTCCAGGTTTTTGCACATGGGCCAGGTAAACGGGCGTGTGCCAGGCCATGTGAAAACCCTGTAGATGTGCATTTAGAATTAATTCCACACGAGTGGAGGACACGGGCGTGTGCCCTATTTTGCTTAGGCCATGTGAGACACACGGGCCATCAGTACAACGATGTCAAAATGGCCACACGGGTGTGTTGCCCTTCCACACGGGCGTGTGCCCTGTTTTAAAGACAAGTTTTCTAAAGATGGCTTATGGCCCCGGGTTGATCTCGGATAGCTTCTAATGGTCGATTTGGGGCTCGTAGGCCTATGTTAAGAAGTTTAAAGTTACAATTGAAAAAGTTTTAATTTGAGTAGAGTTTTGTGACTCAGAAACGTATGAAAGCATGAGTTAAAGTTAGGTAATGTCTTATATTCTGTCTCGACGAAGGGTACAGGTATGGGGTGTTACATTTAGTGGTATCAGAGTAATGATTTAGTCAGTTCTAAGACTAACTTAGCGAGAGTACGGCTCTAGCTATATATGCCATAACTGTATATTGTTAGTGTGACAATTTCTGACGATTATAAACTATATTTTTATATAGTAAATGGATCCTGATAGAGCCACGATGGATGAAGTGGAGAGTAACAAGCCGGCCACTGTCGAAGGAACCGCACCAATTGAGAGTGAGCCCGTGTCAATGGGCCAAGGTTGAGGGGCTAGTGAAGCCTATCTCTGAATATAGACGTTTGGTACACGGGGTTCGTTCGTACGAATCCAAACACTCTGCCTCCCCCACCTCCTCTGATTCCTCAGTATGCCCTGGTAGCTCAGCAAGACATGGACTTGATCAGGAGAGAAAAGCCTCCGGTAGACAAGATTAAGAAACAAGGGGTTGAGGAATTCCGAGCTAACTTAGATGACGACCCGAAAAAAATAGAGTTTTGGTTAGAGAATGTCATCAGGGTATTCGATGAACTATCGTGCACACCTAAAAAGTGCGTGAAGTGTGCAGTGTCACCCCTGCGGGATTCGGCTTATCAGTAGTGGAATACTCTCGTGTCCATTTTACTGAGAGAGAGGATCACTTGGGTATTCTCCCAGGAGGAATTCCGGAAAAAGTATACTAGCCAAAGATTCATAGATCAAAAGAGGAAGGAACTCCTAGAACTAAAGCAAGGCTGAATTTCAGTGATGGAATATGAGCGTGAATTTGTGAGGCTCAGTAAGTATGCACGGGAGTGCGTGTTTATAGAAGCCACTATATGTAAGAGGTTCGAGGATGGTCTTAATGAAGATATTTGAGTATTTGTTGGCATCCTAAAATTAAGAGAATTTGTAGTGCTTGTTGAGAGAGCATATAAGGCAGAAGAGCTGGTAAAAGAGAGGAGGAAAGAGGCTATTGAGTTGCGAGATTCAAAGAAGAGACAGATGGGGAAATCACATCAGTCTACATCTAAGAGATCGGAGGAATTTGCTACCCGATCGAATGCTTCGGTGGGGCTTTCGAATAGAAACAAGAACGGCAGAACATAACTTTTAGAGCCCAGACCACTTCTGTCGCAAGCGTCAGTAGTGCTCGGCCAAATAGGCCAGAATGTTCGTAATGTGGTAGGCGTCACTTCTGTGAGTGCTAGGGGAATGAGAGGGGTTGTTTTAAGTGTGGATCATTAGAACATTTCATTCGAGACTGTCCTAAAGTAGAAGAGGGAGAGAAAAAGTAAGAAGTAAAGGCAAATGGTGCTTCTTTGAGAGGTAGACCTCAAAAGAACCCCAGAAGCGAGGCTGCTAGTAGAGGTGCACCACGAGAGGCTGCAGCAAGGTCCGAGGGTAGAGCGCCTGCAAGGACTTACGCTATTCATGCCCGTAAAGAGGCAGAGTCTCCTGACGTGATCATGGGTACCTTTTTTATCCATGAAATATCTATTGTTGCTTTAATTGACCCGGGATCTACCCACTCTTATATTTTTATGGAATTGAAACCCCGTATAAACAGGATAGTAGAGTCTACAGAGTTTGTGATAAAAGTGTCCAACCCTTTAGGTAGACATGTACTAGTGGACCAAGTGTGTAGAAATTGCCCTTTGACAATTAGGGTCATTGTTTTCTGGCTAACTTGATGTTATTGTCGTTTAATGAATTTGATGTAATCCTTGGAATGGATTGGTTGACTGCTCATAGTGTTGTAGTAGACTGTAGGAGAAAAGTTATTGAGTTGAAATGTGAAGACGGAAATATTCTTCGGGTTGGAACAGATGAGTCGGATAATTCGCCTGTAATAGTATCATCTTTGACTGCTTAGAATTATTTGAGAAAAGGATATGAGGTTTATCTCGCTTTTGTGTTGAATACTCAAGTGTCTAAATTGAAGATTGATTCGGTACCAGTGGTTTGTGAGTTTACAGATGTGTTTCCGGACTACCTCCAGTGAGGGAAGTTGAGTTTGGAATTGAGTTGGTCCCCGATACGGCACCCATCTCGATTGCTCCATATAGAATGGCTCCTACGGAGTTAAAGGAGTTGAAATTTCAACTACAAGAGTTAACTGACAAGGGCTTTGCGAGACTGAGCTTTTCCCCGTGGGGTGCTCCGATACTCTTCGTGAAAAAGAAAGACGGGTCGATGAGGTTATGTATCGAATATAGACAACTCAACAAGGTAACCGTGAAGAACAAGTATCCTTTGCCAAGGATCGATGATTTATTTGATCAGTTAAAGGGAGCCACTGTATTTTCCAAGATTGACCTGAGGTCAGGATACTATCAGTTAAGGGTTAAGGAGCAAGATGTGCCGAAGACGGCGTTTTGGACGAGATACGAGCATTATGAGTTCCTCGTTATGCCCTGTGGTTTGACTAATGCCCCAGCGGTGTTTATGGATTTGATGAACTGTATTTTTCAGCTGTATTTGGATAAGTTCGTAGTGGTCTTTATTGATGACATACTGATTTACTCATGTAATGGGAGTGAGCACGCGAAACATTTGAGAATGGTTCTACAAAATTTGAGAGATAAGTAGCTTTACGCCAAGTTCAATAAGAGTGAATTTTGGCTTAAAGAGGTCATATTTCTAGGATGCATTGTATCGGGTGACGGGATTAGAGTTGACCCGAGCAAGATCTCGGCTATTGTTAAGTGAAAATAGCTGAGGAATGTGACTGAGGTTCGAAGCTTTTTGGGTTTGGTTGGATACTACAGATAGTTTGTAAATGAATTCTCTATGATAGCTACCTCGATGACAAGACTGCTACAAAAAGATGTCAAGTTCGAATGGACAGAAAAGTGCCAACAGAGTTTCGAGCAATTAAAGGCTTTGTTGACCGAAACCCCAATGTTAGTGCAACCAGAGTTAGGTAAGGAGTTTGTGATTTATAGCGAAGCCTCCTTGAATGGTTTGGGGTTCGTGCTTATGCAAGAAGGCAAGGTTATAGCCTATGCCTCAAGACAGGTAAAGCCACATGAGAAAAATTACCCGACGCATGATCTTGAGTTAGCCACCATCGTGTTTGTATTGAAGATTTAGAGGCACCATTTGTATGGAGAAAAATGTCGGGTGTTCACTGATCACAAGAGTCTTAAATACTTGATGACTCAAAAGGATTTAAATTTGCGGCAACAACGATGTTTAGAACTAATAAAAGATTATGAGTTGATTATCGACTACCATCTGGGAAAGGTGAATGTAGTCGCTGATGCTCTGAGTAGAAAGTCATTGCCTTCAGAGCCACGAATACTCAGTTGACTATGTCTAGCGATGGTTCGGTCCTAGCAGAGTTGAGAGCTAGACCGACGTTTTTACAAGAGATCCGTGAAGCTCAAAAAGATGATAAGAAGTTACAAGCTAAGATGGCTCAGTGTGAGATGGAAAGTGAGTTCGAGTTTTGTATTGGTACCGATGGATGTTTAATGTTCAAAGATAGATTTTGTGTACCCAAGGATAATGAGCTTATTCAGAAGATTTTACGAGAGGCACATTGTAGTTGTTTGTTCGTCCACCCAGGTAGTGCGAAAATGTATAACGACCTTAAGAAAATATATTGGTGGTCGGGAATGAAAAGGGACATTTCAGAATTTGTTTCTAAGTGCCTAGTGTGTCAGCAAGTGAAGGCTGAACACCAAGTACATTCTGGTCTACTTCAGCCTATCATAGTCCCCGAGTGGAAGTGGGATTGAATCACTATGGATTTTGTGTCGGGTTTGCCAGTAACCCCAAAGAAAAAGGATAATATTTGAGTTGTTGTGGATAGACTAACAAAGTCGGCACATTTTATACCAGTGCGTACCGACTACTCCCTTGAAAGATAAGTTGACTTGTACGTTTTCGAGATTGTGAGGCTTTATGGAGTGCCATTATCGATTATCTCAGATTGAGACCTGAGATTTATGATTGTGACTCACTATAAGTTTTAAAATTTATAAATGATCATACCTAAACCAACTATTATCACAACGAAGGTAAGCGCACCTATCGAATAGTAGTATAGTTTTAGCAAGACCGGATGTCGAACCCAAAGGAACTAAAAGTACTAGTATTAACTTTCTTTTTTATTATTTAGCCTAAGAATAATGAGGGTTTTAATTAACTAATTAACTAATCTAAGAATGCATAGAAAATAGGTTTGGGGAAAATACTTTTTAGAAAATTCAATTGATTAAGACAATACCCAAGGAAAAATCCACCTAGACTTCACTTGTTATTTGACTCTGAATTGGACGATTTATTCATTCAACTTGTTCCATAGAAATCCCTAAGTTATGTTATTATCCCTATTCGAGACTAATAACGTCTAATCCTAGATTGAATAATTGAAATCTCTTTCTAATTAACACCCTAGAGTTGCATTAACTCGATCTATGGATCCTCTTATTAGGTTTCACCCTAATCCAGAAAAATCTTGTCACCCTATCTCTAGGCGTGCAATAAACTCTGCTTAATTATAACAAATTTACTCTTAGATAGGGACTATTCATCCTTCGAATAAGCGCATTAACTTGAATCAATATCCTGAAATATCGAAGCAAGAATTAAGAACACATAATTAAGAACAAGTTAAATATTTATCATACAATTCAGATAATAATAACAAGATTCGTCTTAGGTTTCATTCCCCTTAGGTATTTAGGGGATTTAGTTCATAACTAAAAAGGAAAACATCTTAGAAGAATAATGAATACAAAACATAAAGAAAACCCAAAACTCCTGAAGGGAAATTGAGGAGAGATCTTCAGTCTTGATGATGAATCCGGCTTCTGAGATGGATCAATCGGCTTTCTTCGAGTAATTCCTTACTCCCTACTCTGTGTGTCCTCTTTAATCCTCCTCTAAGGTGTTTAAATAGGCTTTAGAATGCCTAAAAGCCCTCAAAATCGCCCTTTTCCGAATAGAACTAAACTTGGGCTCGACAGGGACACGCCCGTGTGCGATTACTTCAGGCCATGGTCAAGGTTGAGAAATAGACACGCCCGCGTTTGAGGTTGTTTTAGGCCGTGTTCAAGCCTGTTAGAATAGCACGAGCGTGTGTTCTACCCGTGTGAGGAAGTCCAGGCCGTGTTGTTTTCCCACGTCGGCCCATTTTCTCCGTTTTTGGCCCGTTTCTTGTTATTTTTGCTCTCCTATGCTCACCTAAGTATAAAACATGAAATTAAAGGATTAGGAGCATCAAATTCACCAAATCTAAGGAGAAATCATTCATAAATGTATTAAGTATGGGATAATAATATGTATAAATTATGGTTTATCAAATACCCCCACACTTAAGCGTTTGCTTGTCCTCAAGCAAAATCCTCAATTCACAGTTAAGAATTCCTTTTTCTCAACTTATAATTCTTATCAATAATATCTCAAGCTAATCCATAAGTAATCAGACATTGAGAATTCAATTAAAAGAGCATTAAAGTTTCAAACATTCCAAGTTGAGCATTTAATCATGAAAAATATAGGCATCCCCCTTTATTTAAGTAATCACATTTGATTCAAAATCTCACAGAGTTTAACATCCTCACTAAAGATTCACTCAAATCACTTGAAGTGTTTAAGGTAATGAATGTAGCACTCAACAGTCAATATGAAAAGTTATTACCATAGGCTTGCATGAAAATCAAATCTCCACCACTATAAATTGAGATGATACATTAATCAAGAGGTCTTTAGAGAGTTGTAACGAGGCTTGGTTAGGGGGTATGGTCACAAGCTGAAAGAGACGGTTAGAATCGAGATTGAATTTGAAAAATTACTTAACTAGAAAAATATTTAATCATCACTTGCGTACAACAGAGCTTCTTTTCAGAATATGGAATTTAAATACTTAAGCTTAAAAACAAAATATCACTACTAATATGTAAATATGTGTGTGTTTTTTTTAAGAACAAGTTAAATATCATAGACTAACTATTAAGAACAAGACATAGCTAAACAATTTATTCAAATCAAATCTCGATAAAAATAGGGATCAAATTAATTGAGGGCATTTCAACAATAATGAGTTAAGGGTTAATATTGGGGTTTAATCAAGGAGTGGCTTGTTAGGATCAAAGGGATTTACTAAGGGTTAGTTGTGAAGGTAGGCCTTTCATGGCATGAGTGGGTTCAACCTAAGTGCCTTTATCATCTTGACATATCAAATCAAATAGTGTGGTCTTGACATGCATAATCAAGCAAGTTCTAGAATAATAATTCGATATTGATGCACTCAAAGCAACAATAAAAGTGAGCATGAAAGAAATAATAGATGCTCTTTAAAGGATCAAAATCTCACAAAAATTATGGCTTTTTGATATTTAAACCTGTGGATTTCAATTCAACATAATACCTAAACTTGGAAAGACAACCTAAAATTTTAAATTCTCAAAAATCAACTTATCATGCTTAATTCTCTAATGTCTTAAAGTTTAAATAATCAATGTATGAATGCCTATGTTTTAATTCAAGTTATATAAATATTAATCATAAATTAATTAAAAGTCATCCTAAAAATGATATGAGAGATTTTTAAGAGAACAGGACAAGATTTAGGGATTTTTCTGATAGTGATATAATTTACCCTCCCACACTTGAGATGTACATTGCCCTCAATATACAAAGTTAAAGTTAGTGACACTTATAGATATAAGATCATAAGATAGGGAGAGAAGTGAAACTTCTTGAATTGTAAGTGAATGAACTCCCTAGTTTGGAGATATGTAGAGTGGAGGAGGATACTCTGATGGTGGTAGAGGTTGGGTTCCACAAGTGCTGCGCCAAAAGAATATTATATCTCGTGGTCGAGTAAGGTATGGCAGTCGTGGAGAACCTTTTTCAATGGAGTTTGAAGTTCCTAAGTAATTGTGAGCTTTGTAGCTCTTCATAATTGTGATAAAATTAGGAACTTTTTAAGAATATAGAGGAATAGGATTACTCTTGAAGAAATACTTGCAAATATAAAGTACTTAATAATTATAAAAATCCTAAAAATTACTCCTTGCTCTGTGTGTCCTCTTTAATCCTTATCTAGGGTGTTTAAATAGGCTTTAGAATGCCTAAAAGCTCTCAAAATTGCCCTTTTCCGAATAGAACTAAACTTGGGCTCGACAGGGATACGCCCGTGTGCGATTACTTCAGGCCATGGTCAAGGTTGAGAAATAGACACGCTCGTGTTTGAGGTTGTTTTAGGTCGTGTTCGAGCCTGTTAGAATGGCACGGGCGTGTGTTCTACTCGTGTGAGGAAGTCCAGGCCGTGTTGTTTTCCCATGTCGGCCCATTTTCTCCATTTTTGGCCTGTTTCTTGTTCTTTTTTCTCTCCTATGCTCACCTAAGTATAAAACATGAAATTAAAGGATTAGGAGCATCAAATTCACCAAATCTAAGGAGAAATCATTCATAAATATGTTAAGTAAGGGATAATAATATGTATACATTATGGTTTATCAATTTACCTCAAGGTTTTGAAAGAAGTTACAAGAGGCATTAGGAACCAAGTTGAATTTTACCACGACATTTCACCCGCAAACTGACGGTCAGTCAGAAAGAGTAATTCAGATTTTAGAGGACATGTTACGGTGTTGTGTTCTTGAGTTTCAGGGAAGTTGGGAAAGATACTTACCATTAGTTGAATTCGCCTCCAACAACAGTTATCAGACAAGTTTAAAACTGGTGCTATATGAGGCTTTGTATGGGCGAAAGTGTCAAACGCCCTTATATTGGACTGAACTCAGAAAGAGCCAAATTCACGGGGTTAATTTAGTTAAAGAGACTGAAGAGAAGGTTAAAGTAATTCGTGAATGCTTGAAGGCCACCTCGGATAGATAAAAATCCTACGCGAATTTGAAGTGAAAGGAAATTGAGTTTCAAGTCGGTGATAAGGTATTTTTGAAAGTATCTCCATGGAGGAAGGTCCTCAAATTTGGTAGAAAAGGCAAGTTGAGTCCTCGTTTCATTGGACTTTATGAAGTTATCGAGAGAGTAGGATCGGTTGCCTATCGATTGGCTTTGCCACCAGAGTTAGAAAAGATTCACAACGTGTTTCACGTGTCCATGCTACATTGATATAGATCAGACCTTCACATATAATTGCGCCAACAGAGGTTGAGATTCATCCGGACATGACTTATGGCGAAGAGCCAGTCAAGATTTTAGCTCGAGAAGTCAAACAGTTAAGGAATAATAGTATAGCACTTGTGAAGGTTTTGTGGCATAGACATGGAGTCGAGGAAGCCACATGGGAACCCGAGGAGACTATGAGAGACCAATACCCAAACTTATTCACCGATAAGATTTTCAGGGACGAAAATCCCTAGGGGGGAGAAATGTAACAACCCAATTTAGGGCCTAGTCAGAACAGTGGTCTCAGGACCACAAATTCAAAGTCAAAAAGATTATTTTATTATTATTTTGATGTTATAGCATGATTATAGGAGTGCATGAAAAATTTGGTTAGTTAATTTTATCGTTGGTGAGCCCAATTGCAAAAAAGGACTAAATTGCATAAAATGCAAAAGTCCTAATTTAATAGCTAAAGGTGTTAGATTTTCATGGAACCATAATTGGGGGCCTTTAAAGGGAAATTAGACCCTTTTCCTATAGGGTGGCCGGCCATAGGAGACAAATTGTAGAGAAGGTCAAAATTAAATGAAGCTTAGGTCACCAATTTTGACTAGTTGTAATATTAAATAAAAAAAGGCCACATCCTCTTTATTTTTCTTCTTCTTCACCGATTTTTACCAGCCGTAGGAGGGTTTTCAAAGCTTGAAATTTTCAGAAACTTGAAGCACTCACAAGTAAGTCATTTCCATGTCCTTTGTTGATGATTTTTGTACTTTTGAGACCTTTGAAGCATGAGCTTTCAAATGAGGGGTCTATTTTGCAAAATGGTTAAGAGTTTAGGGTTTTACCATGAAATTATTTGTAATGTTTTCTGAGTTTTTATCGAAGGATATGAGTTAGGGCTGTTTAATAAACAACTTTTGTGAAGGAGTTTTCATAGAAAACCCTTGTAAGACCGTTTTTCAAAGTTTGTAAAATAAGTGATAAATGTGTGAAATAGTGGGAATTTGAAGTAGCTTTAAGAGTGAAAAGGGTTTAGCTAGACTTAAGATGCTATGAAATTTGATAAAAATCAAATTTCGAGCATGGGGGTAAATGGTCATTTTGTCAAAATCTAGGGGCAAAATGGTCAATTTACTAAAGATGTGAATTTTTAATTGCTTAATTTTATTTAGTGATTAAATGAGTTCATTTTGCTATTTTAGATCAAGAATTGCTGAATCCGAACTTAGACCGAGGGAAAGCCAAGCAAATCAACTAAACCGACTAGTCGTGTACATTTTGTAATCCGAGGTAAGTTGTACGTAAATAACACAACTATATTGATAATATATGTGATTGAATCGTACTTGAATTTATTATAGCATAAATTGCTTAATTATGGAATTGAGAAAGCAAGACTACAATAGTGATAATAGAGTTCCCGTTTGAACCTAGGAAATAAATCGGATATTCGTGCCATGACGATTGGGTCACTTGTGTGGACTAGTGTAAGACATGTATGGGACATGCATCGGCCACATTATGAGAGCCAGTGTAAGACCATGTTTGGGACATGGCATCGGCATTGAGACGAGTGCTAGTGTAAGACATGTCTGGGACATGCATCGGCTATGAAATGTGTCAGTGTAAGACCACGTCTGGGACATGGCATCGTCACCTTACCCTAAGTGTGAGGCTTAATGCATATCTGATAGTTTTTCCAAATGGTTCAACAGTGAAAGTTATGAGTTCAAGTTAACGAGGAAAGTATAACCGTGTTGTGAGTGGTACAGGTACCTATTTGGTATGTATGAAATGTGAGCTCAATATATGCTATATGATGTGTATTGAATATTGATGAGTAAGTTATGCTTATGCCCACTTGTGTATTATGAAACTTGTTGATGAATGATAAAGTTACGTTGTATATTCATTATGTGCAACTTACTAAGCGTTATGCTTACTCCCTCTCTTTTTCTATTTTCTTATAGTGCCGCCTATCTAGCTCAAGGACCAACGGAAGTCAGAGATATCGATCACACTATAAATCGAAGCATTTGGTATAGTTTGATTTATATTTTTGAATATGGCATGTATAGGGAACTAGACTTATGATTTGTGTTATTGTCAATTTGGCCAAATGGGTTGGCTTGAGATAAGTCCCTCATTTTGTATTAAGCCCCGAATGGTGGCTAATATTCATTTTGATATGTGCGAATGATATTATATTCATAGTTGAGTAAAATGCACAAATGGAATGTTAGTTATTGTGATTGATTTGGTTGCATGAGATAACCTTGTTGTGGTTTGGGTTGTATTTATGTAGGTTGTGTAAGTGAGGGTGGCAAAGAGGCTTCGTAAATGGCCTTATTTTGTCCACACGGGTAGACACATGGGCATACGTCTAGGCCGTGTGTGACACACAGTCTGCCCCATGGGTGTGTGGTCTGGCCGTGTGTCCCCTTTACGTAAAAATTTCAAGTCAGTATGCATGGTAGTAACCACACGGGCAGAGACACATCCGTGTGAAGGACATAGCCTAGCACACGGGCGTGTGCCTTGGCCGTGTGACATTTTGGGGTTGCTGACGTTAGAAACAGAATGTCCAGGTTTTTGCACATGGGCTAGGACACAGGCGTGTCCTGGCCGTGTAAAGGACATGGGCCAGGTACATGGGCGTGTGTCAGGCCATGTGAAAACCCCTGTAGGTGTGCATTTAGAATTAATTCCATACAGGTGGAGGACACGGACGTGTGCCCTGTTTTGCTTAGGCCGTGTGAGACACACGGGCCATCAGCACGACGATGTCGAAATGGCCACATGGGCGTGTTGTCCTTCCACACAGGTGTGTGCCCTGTTTCGAAGACAAATTTTCTAAAGATGGCTTAAGGCCTCGGGTTGATCTTGAATAGCTTCCAATGGTCGAGTTGGGGCTCATAGGCCCATGTTAAGAAGTTTAAAGTTACAATTGAAAAAGTTTTAATTTGAGTAGAGTTTCGATGACTCAGAAATGTATGAAAGCATGAGTTAAAGTTAGGTAATGCCTCGTATTCTATCCCGGCGAAGGGTACAGGTATGGGGTGTTACAACTTTAATATTTTGATATTGACAAATCGAATAACGAAAATAAGCTTTTAATTAAATTCAAAATCGCGTAATTAATTTAATTTGCACAATATGGAAATTCAAATAAATTCAAGTTTTGTTTTTGCTTTTCATTCAATTTAGACATTGTACTAACGTTTAGACTAATAACCAGATACACGAATCTGCCACCCCGAGTTGTTCGGCAACGATGGTTATAAAAGTAGTCCACGACCCTCTGAGAATTGGGATTGCCCATGACCCTCTAGGAATTGGGGCTAACAATAATAACATCTGACCACCTTGACCTTTTCTCCCTCGACCCTCTGGGAATTGGGGAGATCTAATTTCTCTGACATAAAGACTCTATGGCATACCAACTATATCTGATTTAGTCTAACTTGGTGAAACGAGGTAAAAACCAAATTTCATGATCCATTTCAATTCTATTTTCATATAATTCTCATTTCAATTCTGTTTCATATTCAAATCACATATCCCCTAATATAAAATAGGCTTCCAATTTGAAACATATTAAATATTTTCTTGCTCAATCATCTAAAATCATAATACTCAAATCCAAATCATAACCATGAATTCGCTAATTAGTTTTATGAAAAACATAGTATCTCGAAGCATTATTTTATAAATATTAACTAAATTATTCAAGCTCATCCAAAACTCATAAAAATAAAATAAATATAACTAGTCATATTAAATTAAATATTCTAAAGCTTTATGTAATGAAAATAAGATATTAGTACAAACTGAAGTTTTAATCGCTTTACTCCTTTTCTTCGCCTTTCTCCTCCAAATTGTTCGCTTCGTTTTTAGCTAAAATAAGAGCAATTCAATACGAAACAACATTATTTATCCATTCTAAAACTAAAACTAATAAAAACAAACTTAAATATGCATGATTATTCATATTGACAACTTAAGTTTTCTAGTCCGAAATTCGCATATCTTTTAACTCGATTATCCATTTTCAATTCCGTCTTCACCAGAGTACTCATTGCTTCACAAGCTATCATTTATCACCAATATTACACAAAGTGACCAATGTTCTCTACTTCCCTTTTAAAATGGCCAAATATACCAAATAAACTTTTCATCCATTTTTGTTTCTTTTTCACACTTCTAACAAGCTAAAACTCATCTTATAATAATTTCCTATCCAAAAATATATCTATTTCACTTAAGTTTTCTAAGCTTCCATCAATATATTTTAATGGCAACTTCCAAAATACTTGATAAAATAAAAAACTATTGGTATATATATGTAAAGCAAGCTTCAAAGATTCAAAATCTATAAAAAAATTGAAAAACAACCATACGTTAAGCTTGAAATTGAAGGAAAATGATGAAAAGAGGTTTTTTTTTTTTTTCAAACTTTCGTGAGAAAGATGAGAAAGAACTTATTTTTCTCTCTTTTTATATATATTATAATATTTAATAAATTACTATTATTTTAAATAAAATGTTAAATAATAATTATTTAATGAAATTAAATATCATTTAAAGCAATTATGAAACTTTTGATTTTTTTAAGTAATGGTAAAATTACCATTAAGTCCTTTCCATCAAAATAAAATAAGATAATTGTACTTTAGTCTATATACTTTTCTAACTTATTCAATTTAATCCCTGAACTCGATACTGAATTTTGAACTTAACCACGTACTCCTACTAATAATCCTCTGTGTTTTCATGCTGACGATTTTCTGTAAAAATGATCACAATTTCTTATACTACTATTTATTTATAGATCACTTATTCAAAGACTTCTACTATAAATATTATTCTTCTCTTCTTCTTCTTTTTTTTTTAAGTGGGATGTTACATATTGGGTGCAGTGATGACGTATATTACATTCATAGGAAGTGAGTTTAGGTCTGAATCTTTGATAGAACATTATTGAGAGAGGTAACCATGAACATCGAAATAATTAATTTTCATAGACGGTAAAACAAATATGAATGATATTTGATCAAACCAAAAAACTAAAATGTGTAAAGTTTGAATTTCAAAAAATTCAAAAACTTTCTTAAAATTTTAATTTAATATAATATTTTCAAAATATGATAAATTACTGAGTTTGTTTGAAAAAAAATCAAATATAAACAAAGTAAGAAACAGAGTCATAATAGTAGGTTTCAGCATCCTATAGGATTATTAAATAAACATTCAAGAATTGATGAATTATTGGTGTAGAACACTAGATTTGCTATCTTTCTGCAGCGTTGACTATTGAGATTTTTTATTTTTAGAAATATAGATTTATTAAATATCACTTCTTAAAAATAAATTCATGAATGAATTAAATCAACGGAACTTCAAATTTAATTAATGAATTTTCGTTCCGTATCATAAATTGTTTTAAAGTTCTCTCTCATAAGCATGAAGCATGAGCTGATTTAGGGTTTACTTTTTTCCTTTTGAACATTGACCAAGAATTAATGGATCTGAAAGGAAATTAGGACAGTTGAGCTTCGGACGTTTAAATGAATGAATTAAATCCAGGTAATGTTTAATCACAAATTAACAGAGAATTAACCAACAACTATGAACATGAAACAATTTATCATCATTTGATAAAAAAAAAAAAAAAAACCCTTCCTTTGTTCAGTAATCTGGGAGCCCTTTCATGAATTCAAGCAAAGATGGTGAGTTCAAAGTTCCCATATTAGCAAACTTTTGAGCAGGCGGCCTCGGGGAGCAAAAGAAATCTGTGGAACTCGGTGTAAAGAGAGGCATATCAGCCAGAAACTGACTTATAGGACTCACAGTCGTAGCAACGTAAGACGAGCAGACATCATCTGTAATTGCAGAAGAGGTTTCGTTATCTTCCTGTCTGGTAATAATCTTATTCTTGTGTGGCGATCGCGATGGTGGGGGAGCTGCAGTTTGCTTAACAACTTCACCATCGGATCTGGAAAGCCCTGTAAGCTTTTGAACCAAGGCCATGAAATCCCGAGCCTGCGTGTGGATAATCTTGGGGGAATGGGTGTAAATGATGAGCGGACCCTGTCGCTGTTGTTGTTGTTGCTTTGGGTGATGAAGAGCTGATGAAGAAGATGGCTTTTGAATGACATGAGAGCCTTTGTTGATCTTCAATGGAGATGGGCGAATACCGTTCATCATCAGTTCTTTCCTGGGAGCACGGTCATGGGAATTTAAAGAACTCATACTCGAAACCTGTGAAATTAAACTGAAGAAGATGTTTGTAACTTACTAAGGTAGAGATATAAATGGAGAGAAACACATATATATATAGACATAGATGTATAAGAGATGAATTGGAGGTGAAGCCAGCGATTCTGACCGTTGACGAAAATAAAGGGAGAAAACTATATCTTAACGTATAGAATAGTAATTCTTAATAAACTAAAGGAATAACATGTGTGTGGTTAAGAGTGGACAAACAACTTATAATAATTCCCAAAAAGCTAGTATTTGATTTTTAATTGCCTGTTTGAATTTCTGGTTTTGGTTAGAGGGCATGTTTGTCGGCGGCCAACGACGGCGTAGCTACCGGTACTTAGTACGAGTCTTTTGACTTCATATAATATAATCATCTAAAGTATTTCCCAAATGGGGTTACAAATCCGATCCATGAGATTATTTATCTTTTATTTAATCTGTTAAACTATCAATTCAACCATAATTAATTAATAAAATGATAAAATTAACAAATAATTGGTCGAATCACCATTTTTTTAACTTATTACTTATTTTATTACTTTATAAAAATAAGAGTATCACATTTATATATTTCATCGTATTCAGGGGTGAAGGTAGAAAACTATTTTAGGAGGAGCCGAAATGAAATTTTAATTTTTAATAATTAATATCTTTATAATTTTTAAAAAATTAAATTAAATTTTCATAATTTTAGGGGCCAAAATACAATTTTATCTTTACTAATTTAAAATTTTAAATTTTTCTAAATAATCAAAACAATAATTTTTCATTTTAGGGGCCCAGCCCCGGCCAACCCCCTGATTCACCTCTCATTATATCATAATTTTATTTAAATTATTTTATATTTAATACATTCATATAATTCATATTATTTGTTTGTCATGTATTTTAATTATTTTTCATGGCTAATATTATTCCTTAGCCTTCTCTTCCATAAAATATTGACCTTATTTTGTTTTTCTTGTGAAGGGCCATTACATAAATAGGTACATACTTGTTATGGGATTTGGGAATTCTTTGATTTCCGGCGTTAATTCAAGAAAAAGGTTGAAGTCAAATAAAAGAAATCTTGAAAATTTTGTTATGCTAATATTTGATTCAAGGTTTTTTAATAGTGTATATTTGATGTGATGGTTAAAATATGGCATAGGCGCCTATACTCTTCTCAGTTTTAGAATTTAATCCTTATATTTCTATTTCTAGGAATTTAGTCCCCCTATTTTTTAGATTTCAAAATTCGTGTCTAACAGGCTATTTTGTTAAATTTAGGTTTATTACATCGTCATTTTTATAGTTGCATTGCTACCAGGTGAAGACTTTTTATATTTTAAAATGTCAAACTAATAAATTTAACAAAGAAAAAATAACAGCGTTAACAATTGGATTTGAAGTTTGAAATCTAAAAAGCCAAATTTAAAAAGAATAGAGGGACCTATGGCATAATTTAACCTTGATGTGATAAACTAGTCAAAATCGATTCAATTGATAAGACAAAAAGTGAGTTATAATATTTTTGTTGAAAATTTAATTTCTTATGTTAAATTAAAGACCAGGCATAATTGTCAACTGTATTCAATATTTAAATTAAATTAAATTAGTGCTTACCATCAATTATGCTAATATTATTTTACACCATTTTTTTTTGTGTTTTTTTTTAATTCTTTAATAATTTTCTGGTTTATTTGAACGGAACACTAATTGATAAAAAGGATAAAATTAGGAAGAAATTGAGGTAGGCAGCAAAGTCATTCATGGTGGGAAAAGGGATTTTGTCTACTACTTGCTGTTTGCGTTTTAAATAGAATAAATGCACAAAAGGTCCTTGTATTATCAGGTTAGCAGCTTTTCAGTCCCTATCAAAATAAATGTAACAATTTAATTCATGTACCTGTGTAGAAAAGGAAAATTAATTCAGTTGTACATTAACATGCTATGTTTTTCATAGTTACATTTATATATACAAACTTTAATTGTCTTTATTTCTTCAATTTCATATACTTTTATTTTGATAGTGATTAATTTATTCTTTACTAAGTTTATTCTTTTAGTTTTCGCATTTTATTAAAAAATATAATTTTTTCATGCTCCCTTCCCCCAAAACAATTTTTCAAGTATTACGGTTTAGATTTTTGGGTAAACTATAAAAATAATTTACTCAATTATTAGTGTTTTTTCATTTTGGTCATTTAGATTTATAATTTTTTTATTTTAATCACTAGTGTCACTCATATATTAAATATCTAACGAAAGCCTTTTATTGGCAGAATAATAAATTTAGACCTCCTAAGTTTATAGGTCTATTAATTTGGTCCTAATTCTAAAAATTCAATAAATTTAAGCACCAACTTTACATATTCTGTCAATTTAATCTTGATTCTTGAAAATTAAAAAATAAAAGTTCATTTTTTGATAAAAATACGTAAGATTTTATAAAATTACTTACAAAAGTATAAATAAATGAATGCTCATTTTTCTAGCATAAATTTTATTTTTAATATTATTTTATAAATTAAATATGTTAGAATTGTAAAATAAAACTGAAATAAAACTTAATAAACCAAGATCTATCATGTTAAATCATTAAGAATAAATCAATAACATAACTAGGTGCGGAAACATACCTAAATCCATGGATTCCTTGAAATTTTTCGAATCTTGGGGTTTTGATCTTCCAAATTAGCACACAAGTAATATAGATAAGGTGGCTCTCTCTTTTCTAAAGATGTGATATTAGAAAGTTAGCTTGTATGTAATTTGGGACCATAACCCTAATATATAACTTTGGCACATTAGCCCTAATTTCTAATCAACCCATCATCAATTAGAAATTAGTTACTAGAGTATCTATACATATTTGACTCATACTTTATTTAATAACTAAATCCCAATAAACCTTAACCAAATTAGATCACTTTTAATTTGGACTAACCTATTATGATAGTAAATAATAATATGTAATTAATTATATTATATATGTGATGTTCATATTTGTAACACCCCAACCCAGCTTAGACGTTATGGCCGAATCAAGGAGTGTTACGAAGAAGGGTTTTGAAACTAATGTCACTTCGATGAAAACCTTGTATTGTTACTTGTTAAGAAGAGTCCGAGTTCTGCAAAAGTTATTTATTTCCATATTCATTACTGAAACCGTCGTTATTTTGTTCCTTCACCAAAACATAATTTGCAACGGAAGTCTTAAAAACCGTTATATCTCAAAAAACCAGTTCGTGTCTTTAGAAAACATTTGTTTGCGTAAAATCGGGTTTTGTCAATCAACGCAATTTAGAAATCATACACGCATCCAAATTAAAAAGTTAAAACAAATAGTCCAAAAGTCCAGAGAGTCCAAAATTTATGGAACTCTCAAGAAAAACCAGAATTAAAAATATATAACCGATAATTAAAAGATAGTTTATATACTGGTGGTCACTGCTAAGCCTCCGTCGCACCGACCCACCTATGTCTGATGATTACGTAAACATAACAGACAAACAGATATGAGTTTTATAAACTCAGTGTGTAACTCATAGAAATATACATGCAGAAAATTCAGATTTCCAGTATTTTAGAACAGAAGTGGACATAAGTCCCTAGCAAAGTCAAATCATATCAGAATAAGATTTTCAGAACATACAGATATACAAATTCCTACCCCCATCCTCTACACACCATATCATTCCATCCCAACACACCATGTGGGGTATAAAACACCCACCCATCCCTACACACTGCATAGTGTCTGTATGACACTTATCATAATAGAATGCAGACAAGCTACCAGTATATCGGCAATATGTCGCCTCACAGAATTAACATAAGTAGATATTCAGAATTAACAAGTCTCGCATACATAAATCATACATGCTTTTACAAAACAGACAAATCATACATATTAATTTCTTAATCTAAAATCAATTTATCAGATTAGGGAGGTATCATGCATTAGGGTTTATTTGCCCTTACCGACCCTACGGAAGGCCCACAGTCGATTGAAACAACTTATGCGACCCTAGGGAAAATTCAGACTTTTGGGCCCACATGCCCGTGTGGCTTGCTTGTGCGGCCTACACGCCCAAATTAGCCTTGCCCATGTGGCCCACACGACCTGGCCAAAAGCTCACAAGCCCAGATTAACATGACACGGACTCGGACGAACACACAAATCCAACCAACACACCAGTTGTCCAAAGTAATAACTGTGTCTAGCGCTATATAAATTGACATCTAGTGTCTCATCGGTTAAATCGAAGCAAATTGGCACCTAGTGCCTTATTGACTTGAGGTCGAAGTAATCCCTGAACTCTTCCTATCCTATGGCATGCCATCTATATCCGACTCAGCCCAATATAGTTAATAGGGATTCATTTCCCTTTTCAATACAACCAGTGTCTCAATTTCATGAATATATATTATCACATATAAACATATATTCAATTTGATAATAATCGCATTTTTCTCAATACACATATATTCATAATCAATATATTTCATAATATACAAAATCAATCCATTTCATTTAAATTATGAATTTAATTCAATTTCCAAACTAAAGTACTCACCTCAAATGCTTACCATATGCAAACATTTATATATGAAATAATCTACTATTTAATTCGGATTATAGAAACATAAACCGTGATTTTCGAGCTACTCGATGTCGATTTTATCCTTCCCTTTTTTACTCGAGGATTTCTGTACGACGTTAGCTACGGAATAAAAAAATTAAATCACATTAATATTACACATTTCAACTTCACATTAAATTTCAATTTTTACACTATATTTTGCTTATTCTTCAATTTAGTCCCTAAACTGAGACAAATTTTAACCTTCACAATTAACTTCATATTTTTATACTAATTTCACTCTAAACCATATTTAGCTTTCTCTTTTCCAATTAGACCCCTTACTTTTGAATTTTTCACAATTTAGTCCCTATTGTTCAAAATCAACAATTAATTCCATAATTTAGTCCTTTTCCATTTCTAACTTTAAAACCTATCTATTTAATCTCTAATACTTGAACTATTCAACAATGTCAACATCTAAAATCTTGAGCAATACTAAAAATTACAATATGGGTCAAGTAGCCCTAAGTACCGGGATCCCAAAAACGTAAAAATTACAAGTATAGAGACTAAATTGCACTAACCAATTTGGATTTGAACTTCAAACCCCCTTAGGTTGTGCACTTCTTCTCATTTTCTTTCTTTCTTTTTTTTTTCTTTGTTTAATTTGCATGCATCCACTATCATTCTTTTTTTTCATTTTATTATAACTATTACTATTATTATTAACTTAATATTATCACATATAATATATATACATGCATGTTACTTAGCCCATGGTCGGTCACCTATACACAAATAATAATTAAGTGGCACAATTTCTACTTTAGCCCCTTTAGTTTATTTCAATTTATAATTCAACTTTTAAACCCTACACGATTTAGTCCTACACCTAAATAACTCCTAATTTTACAAAATTCACTATTCCAAAAATTAATTAGCTACTAAGCTAGCCTCGTAAATATTTAATAAAAATATTTATGGGTCTGGTTTACAAAAATAGAGTCCTGAAAATATATTTTTCGATACCCCTGACTATCGGGTCGTTACAGAGTCAATCCATAAGAAGTACCATAATTGAAAACTCATTATTGTATACTCTTTACGAAAACAATTCATCCAACTGCTTTGTCTAATGATCTCGTTGTGTGTGTTACCCTCATATGGTATTCTTGATTCCTTTGAGTTGAATCTATTCTATCACACCCCAAAAATCAGTAGACTTGATAAGAGGAGTAAAGTAGGTAGGTAAATTGTTGGGGACGTTATGGTAACATACGCCACCCTATTAGCCTGATGACAAGATAGAGTATTGGCACAAACTAGCCTTAAAGCATCCGCCCATTGGCGGTATCTAAGGAATTAATCACACAATTGAAAAGTGATTACGCCAATGAAATTATGCGCCTATGAAGGAGTGCACCCTAGAGTTTTGTTTGAGCACTGAGAGCTTATCAAGTGTATGAGAAAGCTGTAGGAGACTGAATTGTCTTTAAGACCACGACAAACGTGAGTCTCTGCTAAGATATAGTACGCTCAATTTGCATGAGTACTGTTTAATTGGATATTGTCTCAGGTTTGGTTGTGAGTTGTTAGGCTTCTGCAACAATAAAATTAGAGATCAGAGTAAAGAATAGAGTAATAAGAAGTACGAAAGATTGCTTGTACACTAAAATAAGCCAACTAAACAAATCATCACAAGCAGCATGGCTGGCCACTCCTCAATAAGAGTGAATTGGATTGATTTGACCCTCCCCATAACCAGTTAACAATGAGGTAAACCTTCGTTGGATTTTCTTTTACCTACCTTGGATTTGGTAGGGAAATCAAGGGGGACCAAGAGTATATTTATAGGAGAAGACCATTTCAAATGTTTTTTCTTTCTACTTAATACTCAAGTTCTTCTTTCTAACCTCAATATTTTCTTCTTCGTTAAGATTTAACTATGATCTAGTTTAATTAGTGGATGAATAAACCCTCTGGTAAGTCTTACAACTTTGCGCGTTATGATTATAGAAGGGAAGTGTGTTGCAAGAAGGCCTTGCATGGGGATCACATGTAGTTTAAATGTTAGTAAAATATCTATAATAGGGATTCTGATGGGAACCTTATAATCTTTTAAGCAGCTGTTGCTGCTAGTTTGGGATGAATATTTGAACAGAAGCTCTAGGCCAAGGTTAAGGTGAGTCTTTGGACTATCTCCTTCGTGTTATAATATCATAATCCTTTGTATAATCGTCGTATACTTAGATAAGCATGTCTTCTTAAGAAAATGTAGCATGTAGTTCGTATGATTATCTATGACACATTTGTACATATGTGGGAATATATCTGTTAAGAAATAAGGTATAACTAAGAGAATGAATGAAATCTGTGTAAACATGTTCATTATGTCATTGAGTGATGCATGACAATATATGTTGGCAATAAGGGGGTTTCGGGTAGAATGTTGGGAAAATATATGATACGATAATAGACCTTGTGGTGGTGCTTTGATGACGTCCAGCAAGACAGTAAACATAATGCCCAGAATGGTGTAATGTAGTCTGCCGAGACAATAAACATAAAGACCAATGCGCCAATAATATGGAAAGACAGTGGCAATTATGTGGCCATGACATATATTGGAAATGACAGATGGGTTGCATTTGTCTTATAGAGTTGTTGAGTATCCCTGGGGCGATGATGGCCAAACTTTAGGTGGTGCTGAGTTTAGGCAAATCCATATCGTCAAACACAATAGGTTACTTGGGAAGCCTTTGTGGCTAATCTTGTGAAAAGCCTATATAGCGTGTTACCTAGGAAGCCTTTGTGGCTAATCTTATGAAAAGTCTTTATGGCGTGTTACCTGGGACAATGTAGATAAAGTATGCTAATATGGTGTGGATAAACCACTAAATGGTGTAGACGAGCTGTTAACACTTCCTTCGTACATATAGTCCTACCCTATGCAATGCAATAAAGCAAGCTCAAATAGATTAATACGATAGTATTTATCATGCTTTTAACAAAACAATACGGTAGAAATCGATCTGCTTATAGCAGTTTAATAATGTAGCAATTAATATGCTTATAATAGTCCAACTCAATAAAAAAATTTATTCTTATTAAGTTTCTAGTTTAATGGTGTCATAAAGCATACTATACATACAATCACAAACACTGAAGTAACAGTCATACGTGTTGTTCACAATTCATGCAATTATATAATAATCACATTAACACAGACAATCAATTCATGGATTCTGACATAATTCATAGTATCAGGGACATAATTGAATAATATAATATACTAAAATAGTTCGGGAATCAATTAGGGACTAAACTAAACATATCATAAAATTTTGAAAAAAATTGTAAAATTTGTAAAGTGGGGGCAAAACCATAAAATCTAAAAAATATGGGCAAAACTATAAAAAAAAGGGGGACACATAGCCATGTGGCCAAGCTGTGTGGAGGATTTTTGGCCGTGTGAGATTAGGTTTCAGAGGTACACGGGCGTGTCGTGTGGCCGGGATAAATTAAAATTATGATTAGGAAAAGAAGATAAAAGATGGTAGAATTCTAATTCTATTTGAATTTTGAGGAAGGTCAAGATATGAATTCTAATCAGGAAAGAACTTGGTAAATTCCTAAGGTTTGTAAACCCTAGGGGCGTTACTTGTAATTTCCCCAAATTTTTGTCAAATCTGAAATTAAAATGAAAGGGGGAAAATAGGCAACAACTTGAATCCTAATTTCAAGAAGTACCAACGCCTTACCAGTAAGCCTATTACTCATTCTTGCTTAATTTTCACACTTAATTTTACATATTTTAATGTTTGGGAGACTTGTCAGAATTTCAAAATTATAAGAAAAATGAGGGCTCGAACTTAGGTAATCGTTGGGCTACTGCCCATTTCTTGTTAAGTTTCATCCTCAATAGTATATGTTTTAATGTGGTTATTATCCTTAGCTGCTGAAAATTAAAAGGAAAAGAAATGAGAGGAGTGGAGTAGGGTTTAAACTTAGGCTCTCTAGAGAGGGAAGCTAACACTTAACCATTAAGCCTAAGGCCTATTCCTTACTTATTTTACTCACTTAATTGTATATATTTATTTTAGGCTCAACTTACATATTCTTTATTAGCTTATAAAATTACTTAATAGTTTTATTAACTTATTTAACTTTCTAGTTTTTAACACATTCCTATTTTAGTTTATATATAATAATTAATATTCATAGTCAAGTCTCATTATTATTATTTTAATTCATTTCACCCTTTTTCCAATTAGGTCCTAATTCAATTAAAATACACTATTTTCAAATTAAACCTCATAATCAAGTTTTGTTTTAGATTAATTAGTATAATAATACATGTTTATATTATTTTAATACTTTAATTAATTATTTATGACCCTACTTTTTGTATTTGTTTCAAACCCTCGATTTATAAATGCTCAAAAATAACCTTATAAATCGGGGTGTGGCCATTTTTGATTTTCACAAACCTGATTCTTTTAACCCACTTTTTGAGGTATGACAAGTCTTATTGGCATCCTTTGCAATCTCCTTGACGATCCTCTCTATTGCTACCATCAAGTTGATCGTTTGACTCCCAGAACAAACCAAGCTGTTGTCAGATGGTTTTTTCGGGTGTAAATCCCCATCAGTCGTGAAATATGGGCTCAAATTACCCCCTGCATTGCCTTTCTTTCCAAATTGAAAAATATGTTTCCTTTCCCCATATCCGCGTTAGCGTTCCCGACATCCACAATTTTGACAACTCTATGGTGTCTTTTGTCCAAATTGGACTCCACATTAACGACCTGGACTCTAAAGTCCCACCCTTTATCTATTGTGGCCTTAAGCCCCATAACAACCCCATCATCAAACAATCTCTAGCCCACTTTAGATGTTGAACCAACTTGCCTATTAACAAGATTCGAGATTTTAAGCCCAGTACCTTGCACGTTACCCACATACACTCCTTTTCCTTTGACCTTAGATGCTGACCATTTTGGAAAATTATCATTTCCACCTAGCTTTGCAAACCATTTTTGATACATTTCAACTTAGCTGGAGTCACTCTACTTTCTGACATAGACTCCTTGTGAGTCGTACATAAATCTAAAACGTACACATATAAACCACACTTAAAGCAAACATTCGACAGTGATTCATACTCAATGCGTTGAATCTGACCATTTATTTTAACCTTTGATATCAATTGTTTTCGGAGATAAACACAAATGACCAAACAGGTAAATCTCCTTTTATAAGCATTATCAGTATGTTTGTCAAGCTTAATCACTGGCCCAATAATTTGTCCTATTGTACGAAGTAAACACCTTGAATAATATCTCTCATGTAGACTAAGAAGACATAACTAAACAACTTGAACATCAATCTCATTCTAAATGTCGAGAAAGACAACATGTAACACCTCAGTTTTAACAGATCTAAAGTTTTGGGTGTATATTAGTAAAAAGGCTGCCTATCATGGTGTTATCCACCCAAATGATCATTTTGGCCTTAGCACATAGTAACCGCCACTTGAGTTAATAAGAATTTGATTTTATGACATTTTTTTATATTAAGGAGGCATTTGTGTTAAGGGATAAAAGGGAAATATGG
Organism: Gossypium anomalum; assembly: GCA_025698475.1. Taxonomy (NCBI): domain Eukaryota; kingdom Viridiplantae; phylum Streptophyta; class Magnoliopsida; order Malvales; family Malvaceae; genus Gossypium; species Gossypium anomalum. The sequence continues at coordinate 22,152,275 of CM046960.1, read as the reverse complement.
GATAGGTATTTGCCAAAGGTATAATATGTTTGGTTTGTATGGAATACTATCCTAGTTAGACTTTAAGTAATCTGGTTAGAAACCAACTATATAGTGTAGCCTGATAAGTTTGGTGAAGGGAACTTATTTACATTATTATCAGAAATTGTAGCCCAAAAAGAAGGTAAGTTCTGATATGTATGACACTTGTTAAATTCCACAAAGCAAGAGAGGTCATATTTATATGTGAAACTGTGTTATGAAAAAGGGTTCTTCTTCCTCTTCCTTAATTGGAATTTTCAAAAAATAAAAGCCTTCCTCAAATCTAAATACATCCTACCTCAATGACGTAAAGGTTAAGGTCCTTTAACGATCAGTAATTACTTTTCATCAGGGTAAGTACTTCAGCTCTGCATGTTAAGTTCTAAATGAGTAAATATATATTTGGTAGCTGAACAGTGAGACTGCAAGTATAAGGTTTCTGCATGAGATTGACAACGATTGAAATGATAAGCAACTTGTACATATAAGAGTAGTAATGTAATAGCCCGATTTTAGCTAAATTGGAATAGTGGTTTCAAAACCATAAATTCAAGGTCATAAAATTATTTTAATATTATTTTTGGTGTTTACAGCATGTGAATATATATATGTGAAAATTTCATGAGTTAATTTTATCGTTTAATAGCTCAATTTGAGAAAAAGGATTAAATCGCGTAAAATGAAAAAGTGGCATTCTATATGTTAAAAGTGCTCAATTTCTATGGTTTATTAAATGTGAGGTCCCTATATTGTGAATAGACCATGGATAGTGAGAATTGACATGAATAACCATCCATTATATGTTTATTAACGGCTTTTAATTAAGGTTAAATTTGTAAAATGTTAAATAACTTAACATAAATTAAAACATAATAAAAATTAAGCTTCATTTCATCTTTCTTGGCTGAATATTAAGGAGAAAAAAAGAAGCTTTTATGCATTCTAGGGTTCAACAATAGAGATCCTTGATTAATGTATGATTTTTGATGATTTCTATGGTTTTCTGATTGTTGCTTAGTAATCTAGCTAGCCCGTACCCTAATTTCTGAAATTTTTGATGAATTTGTGATTTTCCATTGATAAATGCTTGAGATTTTGAATGATTTTTGATGGATTTTGAAAGCTTGATGATAGATATTAAAGTTTTGTTAAGTGATTTTTAAAGAAAATACAAATTAGGGATTAATTTGTGAAAAGATGAAAATATGGGGTTAAAAGTGTGAATAAATGAAATTTTTGGGCTGCTAGAGGTCCCTATGAAATTCGATTAAGCATGGGTTAAATTGAATTTCATGAATTTTTTGTTTTTATGAAATAGGGACTAAATTGAAAAAATGTAAAATTATAGGGGTTAATGTGTAAAGTGTCCCAAATTGTGTGTTTTGGATGAAACTGAATGGAGGAATAAAAGAGTTAATTTTGAATTCATATAGATCAAGAACGAAAGAAATCGGATTTAGATCGAGGGAAATCGAAAGTTATCAAATAGTCGATCTGATTCCTCTATTCTGACTACGAGGTAAGTTCATATGCAAATAAATGTCTTTGAATTGAATTATATATGTTTTATTATCATTGAATTCCTATAAATGTCGAACGAGCAAATACGAGTATGAATCGACAAAGTTACGACATCCAAAAGTCCTATTCGAACCTTAGGAATAGTATAGGATACGAATGTCATGACATTAGGTTATCCAGATGTGATTACATGTAAGACCATGTCTGGGACATTGGCATTGTATTGATGTTACGTGTAAGACTGTGTTTGGGGCTTTGACATTGTTAATTGATTTTGTGTAAGACCCTGTCTGAGACAGTGGCATCGATATGTAATAACATGTAAGATCATATCTGGGATATGGCATTGTACGAGCTTATGTGATTTTCGAGTATCCTTAATGATTCCGAACGGTTCAACGGTCAAATTCAAGTCGAGAAATAATATGTGAATGAGCTAAGTGACTCAGGTGTGTACAAAATTCATACGAGTATTGAAAAGGGGAAATATTTGATGAACTCGATTAAGATATTGAATAAATGTTTAATGAGAAAGGTTTGTGAATTTGAATGAGATTAGCCATGTTAAGCATATTTGAATTGATATGTAAATATTCATAGGATGACTTTGTTTGTAAATGGCTTACTAAACTTTTAAAGCTTACTTTGTGTTTTCTTTCCATGTTTTATAGATAACCAAAGCTAGCTCAGACTCGCGGATCGTCGGGAAACGTCATCACACTATCGATCATCTCGTTGGTACTTTTGGGAGCTTTGTATATATGGAATATGGCATGTATAAGCTAGTGTCATTTTGGTATGTTTTGAGCCATAATATTAGCCATGAGATTTGGCTTGTAAATGTTGGTGTGTATGGCCATTAAAGTTGGCTTGAATTATGTGTCTAATATGTGATACATGTAATGAATATAATGTCTTAGGTGATGGTTAGTTTTGGCATATTACTTATGGTTGTTGTGATGGTTATAAGTTTGCTTAAGTAATTAGTTGTTATATGGTAAGCTAATGCTAGAATTGATGATATGTTGTGACTAGACTTTGAGATGATGAAATGGTACATTTTGAAGCACGAAATAGATGACAAATTGTTGAATAAATGCATTTAGAAGCTATATAAGTTTTGATGAATTTGGTATAATGACTTGGTATGTTTTGATTATGGAATTGAGTAGTTGAAATGGTTGAGACTAAATGGCATGAATGGTATATGAATTGACATGTTTTGGCTGCCTATAAATGTATTGAAATGGTGTCATTTTGGTTGCTAGGTGAGTATGTGAAAAGGGTGGCAAATTGGCTTTTCAAATAGCCTATTTTTGTCCACACGGGCAGAGACACCGGCGTGTATCTCAGCCATGTGTGACACACGGTCATGCTACACAGCCGTGTGTCCCCTAAGGTAGCCCTACGAATTAAGTCAGTATACCCTACAGGTTTGGCAAGGCCTAGACACAAGGGCGTGTCTACTGGCCTTGTGTGTCATACGAGTTCACACACGAGCGTGTGACTGACCGTGTGACATAAGTCAATATACCCCCCTAAATGGCACATGGCCTAGCACACGGGCGTGTGTGGCCATTTCGAAGGGTACATGGGCTAGACACACGGGCGTGTGATCGGCTGTGTGACCCAAGTCAGTATGTATGCCCTGTTTTCACACGGGCGTGTCTGGTAGCCGTTGAGGCACACGGCCTGTTCACACGGGTGTGTGACCCCTAAATGCATGATAATTTTCTAAGTTTTGAAAATTTTTGTATGTGATCGGTTTAGTCCTGAACCTCTTCTAAGCATGTTTTAGAGCCTCGTAAAGACTTATAAGAGACAATATGAATATATTAGATTGATAATTATGTGAATTAGAATTATGTATGAGAAATGTATAATATATGTTGTGCTTTGTTCGGTAATGCCTCATAACCCTATTACGGCAACAGATACGGGTTAGGAGTGTTACATTTAATTGGAATTAGAGCTACGGTTTAGTCGATTCTAGGACTAACGTAGCGTGTGAGAGTCTAACTATACGTGCCATATATATAAACTGCGATAGTGTGATGATTCCTGACAGTTAAAAATGTGCTTTTATATAGCAAATAGATCCTGATCGAGCTGTAGCCGACGATGTAAAAAGTAATGCGACTGCTCCCGCTCAAGAGGCAGCGCCGGTCGTTTCTAGGCCTATTTCGAGTAGCCAAGGGGGAGAGGCTAAGCAAGCCTTCTTCCAAATGATGAGTGAGTGCTTCACAGAATTCGTACGAACGACTCCGGTTGCTCAACAACCTCCACCCCCACCTGTTCCTCAACAAGTCCCAGTTGTACCACAACTGATAGATCCGATTCGATTGAGTAAGCCGCCAGTGGATAAGATACGTAAACACGGGGCTGAAGAGTTTTGGGCTATAGTTGATGATGATGCTGAAAGGGCTGAGTTCTGGCTCGAGAACACAATCAGAGTATTTGATGAATTGTCCTGTACTCCAGATGAATGTATCAAGTGTTTTATATCTTTGCTCAGAGATAATGCATATCATTAGTGGAAAACGTTGATATAGGTGGTTCCTAGAGAACGAGTTACCTTGGAGTTCTTCCAATCCGAGTTTCGAAAGAAATACATAAGTCAGTGATTCCTTGATCAAAAGCATAAAAATTTCTAGAATTGAAACAGGGTCGAATGACTGTGACTGAGTACGAAAGAGAATTTGTGCGATTGAGCAAATATGCTCGGGAATATGTTTCTACCGAAGAGATCATGTGTAAACGATTCGTTGATGGACTGAATGAAGATATAAAACAATTAGTCGGGATTCTTGAATTGAAAGAATTTGTTGCACTGGTTGAGAGGGCTTGTAAAGCCGAGTGTAAAGATCTTTATCAAATATGATGTAATAATTTATTTATCATATATTTTATTTTAAATTTTCATATGTTAAGCTTTTCTTTTGGAGCTACAAATAACAATTTTAAAACATAATGATGAATTGTAAAATGTTTTATATCATTTAGTAACACCTGAGGTTCGGGCCCCGTGAATCAGGTCGAGTGGAAGGCGTTACACGACATCCAAGGGCAAACTTCCATGATTACATCCCCATCCTAAAGCTCAATGTCCTCTTCCATTCTATTGTTTGCATTGGCTCTGTTGTAAGTCCCATCAACGTAAACTTATATGACGCATTAGTAACACCTGATATCAGAACCTTCCACCCAGTCTTGTCGACCGTCGGGTCCTCTGTGTTTGGTGGATAATCTAGCTGCCTTCTTACCTTCTTCGTTGCCTGGACAACACCACTGTTTGACCCTGCATGACCTGCTCCCACCGCAAACTCCACCGTTGGCAAAGTCTCACTCATTATCGAATTCTCCTATAAAATGAGACCCTTAGAATTGGGTGATAGATAATAATTAATAATTTTATTTGACATTAACTTGGCTGAATATCACATGTTTTGATTATTTAGCCGGCAAATTTGCAATATGGTAATTCCAAGTTGCATTCTTATTATTCCAATATTTACGCAATTTCAAATTTCATCTTTGAATTCTTTTGCAAAATAATAATTAAAGGTGATATATTTACATAGAGTAAAAATTAAAGTAATTTTACACACTTTCATAATTATTTAAATTATTAATATTTTAATGATTTAACCATTGAATTTATCAATATAATTATACTTTTCATGCATATAAATTTTCGAATCATTCTAATATCCCTATCTTATCGATCTAAAATACTCTATATATTAATATTTATTCAACAATTAAATTTTTTTACATAAAGCAAATAGTTAGAAATTTTAAATTTACATCAAATTTGACATGCATGATCTATGTAAATAGACTATGAAATATAATGGTTGGGTCATTAAAATATTAATCATATAAATAGTTAGGAAAATGTGTAAAACTATTTTAATTTTTACATTGTGCAAGTGAATCCCTACACTTAATTAAAATATCATTCTTTTTAAGACCTTACGTAGTCAAATACAAAATTTTGACCATTAACCATATATAACTGCATCAACTTTATACTCATAATATTTATGCATATAATATATTCAAAATATTGATATATACACTAAATTTGTGGATTAAAAAATTAGTATATTTTACAAGGTACATTCTTTTTACTACAAATTAGAAGATGTATTTAAATATGACAATGGGAGACATACGTGGTAGCTTTTTAAATTGAAACCTCGACAATTTAATATATATATATATATAGAGAGAGAGAGAGAGAGAGATACAAATTTGGAAAGTAATGTTTGTTGCCATAAAATCACATTAAAATCTACTTCAATACAAAGTTTTCATATTTTTACATAAAATATCTTAAATGATTCTCAATGTTAAATTTAATAACGAATTGTTTTAAACTTAATTAATATCCAAAATGTAATTAAGCTCTTCTAAATTTTGCATTAAAAAAACCAATCCATCATAATTGCTATACTAAGATTTCCACATAACTTAAAATTAAAATTAAAATTATTCAAAAATAATATACAAATAAAAATTAAAATTATTCAAATAAAATTATAAAAATAAACGTAGATTATTTATGCAATAAAATTATATCTTTTGAAATTACCTTTAAGTAAGAAATACTATATTGAAAGAGTTTTCTAAAATAAAAGAATAAGATATAATAAATGTAATAATCAAAATTTAAATAATATTACCTTAATGTTAGACAAACCAGAAATTAATTCTATAATGCAAAAGTAATATCCAATTAATAACCTGATATATATCATAATAAATCAAGAATTTCTTGTATTTTTGGAAATATTAAGTTCTGGAGCAAGGTAATGTTGTATTTTTATTGTATTAAAATATAATATTTAAATAATACATATTTTACAATATATTATATAGTATTTAGAATACATTATTTAATATTAATATATACAATCAATCCATATATTGCGCGAGATAAAAAAATTAACTATAATACTAAAATAATTAATACACCCTATTATTAATTTACCAATATTTATAATTTTTTAACCACCATATAATTTAACATTAAATTTTCATTTTATTTTCATATTTAACAATAATATCAGAACATTTTTCTTTGTTAAATACACTATCATTTATTAATAAAGTAAACTATGTATGATATCTTACTATGGAAAGAAATTAAATTCATTAATAAATTAATCCATTTTCTACCACATTAAACATAAACTAAGCAAAAAGATTGGTTCCAATATCATAATGGAAGGCTTTTAAAAAAAATTAAAAAAACTTAATAATTGTTGGTTGAGTCTCGATTGATTTGGGTCATTGGGTATTGTAGTCAATGTAGAAAGACGTGAGTTCCAGTGTGTTGAAATGCATTATCTTTTTATTTATGGATTGAGAGGGTTATGAGTTGTTCTATATATAGTGTAAATATATATATATATAATCAAAACCTATATAATAATTTAATGTGAAACTTTTAATAATTGTCATTTATTTTCAATATATAAAACATATAAATTCTAGGAATAATGTCTCTAACTTAAAAATAATAATAATTTTAGTAATTTTTTTTTTCTTTTAATCTTTAAATTTGCATTATTTTTCAAATCACTTAAAATATATAGAAAAGTTTACTGATTTGATATACATGTGGATGTCATATCAATAATTAATTAATTTTTTAAATTTTAAAAATTCAAAAAAATATAAAATTTAATTAATTGCTAAAATGGCATACACATGAAGTTTTTAAAATATCAATTAAGGACACTTGGCAGATTATTAAGTCTTCTTCTGAAGTTAAAAAATTACACCGCTAGTATATCTAATAATAGCCCTTATAAAAATTGTAATATATAATATTTGGTACACTAGCAGCATACCTATTTCTTATTCCACAAGCACCCTTAAAAAATTATTGTCTCCCTTTTTTAAATATTTATATTTCATCATACCCCTATAAAATTTTTGCTAACCCCTTGATTCTACTTATGAAGTGTAAAAACTTCACTAATAGCGCATCAAATATATTTTTAGGAAAATTATCTTATATATTGCTGTGAAATTTTTTTAGACTCCACGAGTGAGTTTAAGATATGAAACATGTCTTGTATAGTAAAAAATAAAAAAATTAAATCCATAATTAAATGTAGCACTTGTCATGCACTTAACTTGCTTTTGGAATTTAAAAGAAAATGTATCAAATAATTATCATATGTTTAAATATATAAATTAAATTTAAATTCATAAATTTGAATATTAAAAAAATCAAATAATTAAATTAATTGATAAATATTGAAAAAATAATAAAATTTCAATTTCAAAATTTGTTAATGTTTAACGTTGAATATTCAAAAAGAAATAATTAGATTTATTTTAAAAAAATTGAAAAAAATTAAGAATTAATTTCAGTATATAAATTTGGTATATTATGCTTTATGCTTTTACATATTTATTGTTAAATTCTTTTACGTTGAATTTAAAAAAGTAAAAATTAATTAAAAATATTTTGCTAAATAAAATATATATATATTAAAAAACATTCATTTAATTTTTATATATTTTTAAAATTTTAAAAATATAAATACTGTTGTAATTTTAATTGCATATTAAAAAATTTTAACACAAAATATAATATACAAAAATATATAAATTTTGTATCAAATTCTTAATAAATATAATATAATATATTTAAAATAATTCATACACTTAATCTGTTCATTGTAGGAATTAAAAAAAGAAAAAAACTAATATATAGGTATAATACTTTTCTCGTATTACATCACTTACAAGTTATTTTTCTTCTTTCTAAATTACAGTCACGATAAGAAAATTTTTTTTCCCATCTATTAATCATGAGATGCCCAGACTTGACTCCGGACTAACATTTAAATCTCAGCAGTCTTTCCTTTATTATAATTTCGGATGTAAAGTTTACTACAAAATTGAAAATAGCGTATTATTTTTGTTTGGTATTGATTAGTATAGATATTCGTATTGATATGTTTGGTGTATTATTTTAAGTTTATCTATATTTTTAAATATTTTTCACATCTATATATTTATAGTTTCATTTTAGTCTTTTAATATAAATTATATATACATTTAAATACTTTTATTTTTCTTAATAAATAATATATAAATTTGGTAAAAAAAATTTTATATTATATATACATGCAAATATATCCATATAAATATATTTATACGTAAATATGAGTTTTTAAATTATTAATTAGGTTCAATAATTTAATTTAATAGCTTTAACTTTAAATATATTATAGAAAAATTCAAAATGGTTAAGATAGAAATTTTAAAATTAGTTTAAAATATCAAAATTTTGTGTCAACCGGTATGGGTAGGTACGCATTGTTACAAGCTAGTAATAATTGAAACGGGTCAAAACACACCAAAATGGTTGAAATACACCAAAATTTTGACTAAAAGATAACATAAACTACTTAATATCAGTTTAAGATTAAAATAATAGGTATCAGCCGGTATGATATCAACTACAATAAATGCAACCGCAGAACTTAGATTTATTAAAATTGAGTTATTATGAGCTGAGTCCGAATACGTTGATGCTAGATTCAAAGTACCTTATGGTAAGGATGAACAACGATTTAATGTTAGGATGAACTACTTTATATTATATATAGTAAGATTCTATGGTTGTTGGAGCTGTAGAAAACTCAACTGAATAAAGAAAATTTGGCATCAGACAGATGGAGTTGGAGAAAAGAAACTTCCGAGCCATGATGGATATGAATTAGAGTCAGGGTTGGCGCCATTTCCAGGCAACTGAAAAACCTTGGTCGCCATTATCGCTGACCAACGTTAAATTGATAAAACGTTTTTGGAGCTGATTTTTCTATTTCCCTATTCAACTTCTTCTGAGATACGCAGTGGTGAATTCAAATCCAGATTTGTCAATGGAAATTGTTAATTGATATAAGTAAGCAAATCAAATAAAAGGTACTGCTGCTGTTTCCTTGAAATTAAAGCCAGGCAGGCAAGGTCAAATATGAACCTCCTTCATTTGTTTATTTTTTTATTAAAATATATAAAAGTTTGAGGTATTCATATATGTATACTACATTTCGTATCATATTAACATTCCTCCACACTATGTAGTATATGAACAAGAAAACAAAAATGATAATAACCTCGTGTTCCACAATTTCATTACGCAACTGTGCAGAGCTTGCGTCGAAATAGGAGGAACAAAGAATAGGTGTAAATGTTTCTCTTTTATAATACAATTTGGATTTTTTTTTTTTAACTACAATTTGGAATTCCATCAGGTTGTAAAATACTATATTTTTACCACTTGCTATTCCATTTCAACAATTTTAATCAATAAATGAATTTCAATACTTGCCTTAAGAAAATATGATGTTTTTTAAAAAGAAGTAAATGTTTTCCTTTTATCTCTTCTCATGTACAAATTAATTATATATGTTAATTATAAAGTAATTTAAGGTTGTGTATTCGGTTGGTTCAATTTTTTTTATACCGAAAATTAAATAAACTGAGTAAATTGAACTGACCTAGGGAGCAAAACCAAATAAATCAAATAAAAAAATTCAGTTTGATTTAGTTTTTCGGTTTTTAATATTTCTTTAGTTGAAAAAAAATTCTAATTGAGATGCAATTTTATTTCCTTTAATTTTTTTGTAAAAAAATAGAACGTCGGTAATGACAATATATCGCGAAGAAAAGAGAAATAAAGAACACACATATTTTTCGTGGAAATCCTTTCGAGAAAAGAACCACAGACAGAGGAGAAGAAAATTACTATGTCGAATTCGAATTAATACAAGAGGAATAGACTATGTCTATTTATAAACTTTGTAAAGCCATATTCTAATAGGAGTGTAGTAAGATTGAAACATGTTATTCTAATCAATATAAAATAGATGGAGTTTAATAAGGTTTAAAAAACCTTATTCTAAAATAAAATAAAAGAAGTGTAGTTCTATATGGATTTTACTTTTATTTTATTTTACCACTGTATTTTATTTAAATAAGGATTCGGGTCACTTAATTCTAACAATCTCCAACTTGACAAGAATTCTCAGTGAACAAGTTCTTCACCTCTTCCATAAAACCCCTTAGGTTTAACTTCAACAATGAATACTAACCAAGTCTAAGCAATGCTCAAACTTGATTATAGGAAGTGACTTAGTCATCATATCTGCAGGATTTTCAAGAGTACTAATTTTGCTCACAACAATATCACCACGAGCAATAATATCACAAACAAAATGATATCGAACATCAATGTGTTTTGTTCTCTCATGAAACATTTGATCTTTTGTAAGGAAGATTGCACTCTGACTGTCACAAAATACTGTACTGATTTGAAGGTCTTCATTGAGTTCACTAAAGAGTCCCTTCAACCAAATAGCTTCTTTACAAGCCTCAGTAATCGCCATGTACTCAACTTCAGTGGTAGACAAAGCGACTGTAGTTTGCAAAGTGGCTTTCCAACTGATTGAACAACCTCCGATTATAAAGACATAACCTGTGAGAGATCTTCTTCTATCAAGGTCTCCAGCAAAATCAGCATCAACATACCCAATGACTCCATCTCTAGTTCTTCTAAATTGTAAGCAAACATCAGTAGTACCTCGTAAGTATCTTAAAATCCACTGAACTGCTTTACAATGTTCTTTACCGAGATTCGCCATGTATCTACTAACTGCACTGGCTGCATATGATAAATCTGGATGTGAACAAACCATAGCATACATGAGAGATCCCACTGCACTAGAGTATGGAACATGTGACATGTACTCAATCTCATTATTTGATTGTGGAGACAAATCCGTTGAAAGTCTAAAATGGGCTGCTAAAGGAGTACTAATAGGCTTAGCACTCTGCATATTGAACGTGTAAAGAACTTTCTCAATGTACCCCTTCTGACTTAGGTATAATTTACTTGCTTTTCTATCTCTGAGAATCTCCATACCAAGTATCTTCTTTACTGGTCCCAAATCTTTCATCTCAAATTCTTCACTTAGTTGGGCTTTGACCTTTCTTATCTTTCCTTTATCTTTTGCTGCTATCAATATAAAAAAAGTAGATATACAAAAGAACCATCACTGTTTTTCTTAAAGAAAACACAACTATCAAAACTACTTCTTTTGAAATCATGAGAAGTCATAAAGGAATCAAATCTCTTGTAACACTGTCTTGGGTGTCTGTTTAAAACCGTAAAGGGACTTTTTCAGTAAGCAAACATAGTCCTCTTTTTCTGAAACTGTAAAATCCTCTAATTGTTGCATGTAAATATACTCTTCAAGTTTTCTATGCAAAAATGCAGTTTTTACATCTAACTGCTCAAGATTCAAATCATGCATGGCCATAATACCAAGCAAAGCTCGAATCGAACTACGCTTCACAACTGGGAAGAACACATCTGTGAAGTCCACTCTTGGAATTTGACTGTAACCCTTCGCAACAAGCCTTGCTTTATATATGGGTTCTTCAACTCCTGGAATCCCTTCTTTCTTTTTAAACACCCATTTACAACGAACAGCCTTTTTACCTTTAGGAAGTTTCACAAGATCCCATGTTCTATTTTTGTATAGTGATTTCATCACCTCTTGCATAGCAAATATCCATATTTCTGAGTCTTCACAGCTAACCGCCTTAGAATAATTAGATGGCTCTTGGTTCCTATATATATCTTTAGCCACATTTAAAACATAAGCAACTAGATCAGCCTCGGCATACTTCTTTGAAGGTTTAATTTCTCTTCTAGTTCTGTTTTTGGTGATAGAGTATTATGGTGAAGAAGCAATTATATTCTCAATTTTTGTACTGGCTTGAGGAGTCGACTCTGTTGTAGATTCTGTATTAAACTGATGCTCCATCTATTTTTGATTTTCTTTATTGGAAGAATTTTTAAGAGATAAGTTAGGTAGCATAGCAGTTTCATCAAAAACATCTTTGTTAATCACAACTTTTCTATTTTAGGACACCATAAATTATACCCTTTTACACCAGCTTTATAACCAAGACAAACACATTTAATGAATCTCAGTTCCAATTTTCCATTATCAACATGAGCATACGCAGGACACCCAAAGATCTTTAAATCAGAATAATTAGTAGGATTACCAGCCCATACCTCTTGTGGAGTCTTTTTCTCAATGGCAACGAATGAAGATCGGTTGATTAAAAAACATGCAGTAGAGGCTGCTTCGGCCCAAAACGAATTTGGTAAGTTGGCATTTGACAACATACATCAAACCTTCTCCATGATCATTCTATTCATTCGTTCTGCAACGCCATTTTACTGTGGAGTATGAAGAACTGTCAAGTGTCTCATGATCCCTTCTGACTTGCATAGTTTATTAAACTCATCAAAACAAAAATCTAATCCATTATCTGTGCTGAGGTATTTTATTTGTTTTCCCGTCTGTTTTTCAATAATAGTTTTCCAAGAATTAAATGCGGAAAACACATCACTTTTTTGCTTCAGGAAGAACGCCCAAACTTTTATGGAAAAATCATCAATAAAAGTTAGCATATAATTAGCTCCACCTCTCGAAGGCACTCTAGATGGCCCCCACAGATCATAATGAATATACTTCGATGTTCTCTTTGTGTTATGGTTTCCTCTGGTGAATTGAATTCTCTTATGCTTCCCAAAAATGCAGTGCTCGCAGAACTTTAGTTTTCAAATTTCTTGCCCATTAAGAAGTCCTCTTTTGCTCAATTCTGCCATGCCATTCTCACTCATATGCCCTAGGCGCATATGCCAAAGTTTAGTAATATCATCATTTGATAAGGAAAAGAAAGTGACAGCTGCATCACCAGCAACAGTAGAACCCTGCAAAACATATAACTTGACAGTTTTTCTCTACCCTTTCATCACAACAAGGGAACTTTTGGAAATCTTCAAAACCCCACTTTCAGCTGTGTACCTGTATCCTTTTGAATTAAGAGTACTCAACGAAATTAAATTTCTCTTCAACTCTGGAACATGTCGCACATCATTAAGTGTTCTGACAACTCCGTCAAACATCTTAACTTTAATTGTTCCAACACCTGTAATTTTACACGAAACATTATTTCCCATCAAAACAACACTTTCAGATACTGTTTCGTAAGTTATAAACCAATCCCGATTGGGACTCATGTGGAAGGTGCAGCTCGAATCAAGGATCCACTCATCGCTCACTTTAGGATTTTTGACAGAAGCGACTAAAAGTTCACCATCTCAGTAGTTTTCTATAGCATCAGTTTCACCGAAATTTTCTGGTTATTTTCCCTTTTGATTCGCAGCCTCCCTTTTGATCTTATTCTGTAGCTTATAGCACTCAGATTTAATGTGCCCTTTCTTCTTACAGAAGTTACAAGTTTTACCTCTGTTTGAATACTTCGATCTACCTTTAGATTTACAACAAGGATTCAGTTCCTGTGTCCTGCCACGATCATCATCAGTATTCTGATCTTGTCTCCCACGAACAATGAGACCCTCACTCTGAGAGTCAGTTTTAACCACAAGGTACTTCATCTTAACATACAAGGTCAAATAATTATAAACCTCATCAACTGTAAGAGACTCGTGGCTATATAAAATCGTGTCTCTAAAGGTTGAATAAGACGGGGGCAACGAAAAAAGTAGAATCAACCCTAGATCTTTCTTATCATACTGAACCTCCATGGCCTCCGAGGTTGATAGAATTTCTTTAAACACTGTTAAGTGTTCATGCACAGGTGCATCTTCCTCCAAACGATGAGCATAAAGACGCTGCTTCATATGCAACTTTCTGGTTAGAGTTTTCGACATACATATTTGTTCCAACCTCTTCCATAATCTAGCAGTGGTCTTCTCCTTCATCATATCCTGCAAAATTTTGTTAGACAAATGTAGACGTAACTGTGTTAATGCCTTTCGATCCTCGCGTTTCTTCTCTTCCTTCGTTAATGTCGAAGGCATCTTATCTACCCCTAGCAAGGCTTCCTCTAAGTCCATCTATACAAGAACTACCTGCATCTTTATCTGCTACAATGCAAATCTGGTGTTGCGATCCAACAACAGAATTTTATACTTCAAAGATGCCATTATTGTGATCGAGATGAACAACACGGAAGCTCTGATACTAATTTGTAAAAAGTTAGAACGTCAGTAATGACATATATCACCAAAAAAAAGAGAAATAAAAATAAAGAACACACAGATTTTTCGTGGAAACCCTTTCGGGAAAAAAAAACCACGGGTAGAAGAGAAGAAATTCACCATATCAAATTTGAATTAATACAAGAGGAATAGACTATGTCTATTTATAGGCTTTGTAAAGCCATATTCTAATAGGAGTGTAGTAAGATTGAAACACCTTATTCTAATGAATATAAAATAGATGGAGTTTAATAAGGCTTAAAAAAATATTATTCTAAAATAAAATAAAAGAAGTGTAGTTCTATATGGATTTTACTTTTATTTTATTTTACCACTGTATTTTATTTAAATAAGGATTTGGGTCACTTAATTCTAACATTTTTCATATGATTATCACTACATTGTATCACTTTTAATTTTAATTTTATTTCAAATTCATTATAAAAATATTAAAAATTAAATTAAACAATTTTTAATGAGTTCAAAAAATATTATTTTCGGCCATCATATCCTTACTTTGATATATGCTATTGCTACCATTATATATATAAATGAATATCATAAAAAAATAAATTATCAAATTATTTTTTAAATATTAATGGGTCTTGTGTTTAGTGGGTGTGGGTTTAAGAGTACTAAATTTTAATAGGTATTTGAGTTTAACGTTTAAATTTGGGTCTGAGTATGTAAATGGGCTTATGGCCTAATGAGTTATGACCTTAATCAGTTTAAATTGTCAAAACTAAAAACCAACCAAATAAACGAATTAAGCTGAGCATAAAAATTGATTAATCAAAAAAATAGGTTTTTTCGGTTCGAATATTTTGATTTTTTCAGTTCGGTATTGTAACGGCCTGATTTTAGCTAAATCAAAACAGTGGTTTCAGAATCACAAATCTGAGGTTGGAAAATTATTTTTATATTATTTTTGGTGTTTACAGCATGTGATTATTATGTGTGAAAGTTTCGTGTGATAATTTTATTATTTAAGTGGTTAATTAGACTAAAGGACTAAATCGCGTAAAATACAAAAGTTGCATTCTATATGATAAAGGTGTCTATTTGATATGGCTTATTAAATGTGAAGTCTTTATGTTGTAAATAAACCATTGATAATGTTTATTGACATTAATGGGCATCCATTAAGAGGTTTTTAAATGGTTTAATGAGGGGTAAATTAGTAAATGGATTATTAATGCCATTAATAATAAAACAAAACAAAATGGTGGTCATTTCTCATTTTCTTTAACCGACCATCAAAAGAAAATAAAGCTTAGAGAGCATTTTAGGGTGTGACTCTCATTGTCTTTGATTGATGTATGTTTTAAGCTCGGTTTTTGATAATTTTTACATTTTAGTGATCGTTACTTTGAGTACTAGCTAGCCCATGCCTCAATTTTTGAAAGTGTTGATGATTTTGAAAGCTTCCATTGATGAATTCATGTGTTTTATGATGTTTGATGATGAATTATGAAAGCTTGGTGCTTGATATACATGTTTTGTAAAGTGATTTTGAGTAAAAATGCATATTAGAGATTAAATTGAGAAAAGTGTAAATTGAGGGGTTAAATTGTGAAATAAATGAAATTTTTGGGCTACTAGGGGTCCTTAGGAAATTCTGCTAGAATATAATTGAATTTAATTGTGTGCATTTTGTGTATTTATGAAATATGGACTAAATTGAATAAATGTGTAACTTTAGGGGCTAAAGTATAAAAATGCTTGAATATGTGTTTGTGGATGAAATTGATTGAGTTGGTGATTAAATGGGTTAATTTTTAATACATATAGATCAAGAAAGAAAGAATTCGGTTTAGATCGGGAAAAATTGAAGGTTATCGAGTAATCGATCCGATTTGTCAATTCTGAGTACGAGGTAAGTTCGTACGTGTTAAATATTGTTACAATTATGTTTCGAATGATTTAATATTGCATAAATTATATACATGAGACTACGATTGAGTATGGTGACAAACTGACTATGTTTGGCACTTAGTGTGCATTTCGAGATAGCTTCGGCTATATACAGCACTTAGTGTGCGAATTGGAATAGTTTCAGCTTTATGTGGCACTAAGTGTGCAATACTGAAATAGCTTCAGTTTAATGTGATGGCACTAAGTGTGCAATATCGTTATAGCTTCGGCTAAACATTTATGCACTAAGTGTGCGAGTTCTTAAAACATTGAAAAATTTCCGAACGATTTAACGTATTGAACAAAGAGGTGAGAATGAGATAAATAAGTACGAAAAAGTACAGGTACGTACGATATCTATGTGGTAGTTGATACCATGTGTATGAAGCCTGATGAATTTGTATATACACGATAAATGGTCATGAATTAGAATTGAATGATGATATGAGAACTACTAAGTGTTTATTAATTGATGATTTGTATATTATGAATTGTTGAGTATTGTTGGTACGAACTTACTAAGCTATGAAGCTTACTTTGTGTTATTTGTCTTTGTTTTATAGAGAATCAAAGCTAGCTCAGACATCAGGGATCATCGAGAATCATTGTCACACTATCGACTACTTGTTGGTATTTTTGGATGCTTGTAAATATGGTATATGGCATGTATAGGCTAGTTATGGTACTTTGGTTGTGAATATGTCATGAGATTTGGCTTATTATGTATATGTCTTGATTTGTATAGATAGCCATGTGTGATGGCTTGGTTTGGTATGTTTTGGTATAAATGTGGTTAAGGTTTCATAGTTGTTCAAATGGTAATGTTTTGAGTTTAGTAAAGGACTATATGGTATGATTGAAGTTGATGAATTGAGAGGATATATGCTTGTGAATGAATGTTAGATGATATAAGTTTTTGAATAGGCATTTGGTTTGAATTGATGATGGAATTTGATTGAAATGGATATGGTATAAATTGTGCATTTGGTTAATGATTTTGTGATGCCTATTATATGATAAATTAGTACCTTTTTGGTTGTTTAAGTGAGCATGAGAAAGGGTGGCAAATTGGCCTTGCAAATGACCTGTTTTTTTGTCCACACGGGCAGAGAAACGGGCGTGTGTATCATGACCGTGTGTCCCCTAGGGTACCCTTTCGAATTAAAGTTAGTATACCCTATAGTTTTGACATAGCCTAGACACATGGGCGTGTCTACTGGCTGTGTGTGGCACATGGGCTACCACATGGGCGTGTGGCCGGCCGTGTGACCCAAGTCAGTAACCTCCTGAATTTTCGCATGGCCATGACACACGGGCGTGTCTACGGCTGTATCGTGTAAGTCAGTATGTATGTCCTGTTTTCACATGGCCTATGACACTGGCGTGTCTGGTGACCGGTAAGGCACACGGCCTATTCACACAGGCGTGTGACCCTTATATGTTTGAAAATTTTCTAAGTTTCTCATAGTTTGCAAATGTTATCGATTTAGTCCCGAACCACTTCTAAGCATGATTTAAGGTCCAGTAAGACCTTATAAGGGATAATGTGAATGAATTGAATGGATTTTAATTATGATTGTATAAATGTATGCGAATGATGTGTATTATCCAGTAATACCTCGTAATTCTATTTCAGCGATGGATACGGGTTAAGGGTGTTACAGGTACTTTTTTTTTGCACACCCGGATAAACTAATTAGTTGGTCACCCAATGTTTTGGACATTTTTTATTTTGGCTACCCAAATATTAAATTCTTACCACATTATCATTTTTGACCCTTTTTTTTACCCCATTACTGTCCATCTTCCCCTCTACGCCACCGCTGCTTTTACCATTTTGCTCACTGCTTCCACCATTACACCACATAGGGAGTACCCCACTAGAGTTTTAATGGATCCAGAATGAACTAAACCTTGTTACAACAGGTTTGTTGATATTCAAAGATGCAATCTTAGATTAGAAGACTAGGAAACTATGTTTTTTGAGTCAGTTATGCCATTGAGTCAAGACCAAAACTCAATTTTTCATTGGCATAACTTACTTAAAAAACATAGTTTTCTAGTCTTCTAGTCTAAGATTGCATCTTTGAGCAACTGCTTCAAACAAGTCCTAATTTTGGCCCTGGGTTTGACCTGATGTTACAGGGTGGAATTTGAATTAAGAAAAATAATACGACGATGAGAAACAGTGCATTTATGGGATGTTTGGTGAAACAAGAAAATAGTGCATTCCATGTTAGTTATATAGTGTGTATTGGGTGAGTTTAATGAAACGGTGCCTAGGGAATTAATGAATTCAACTGTTAAAGGTTAAAATTTCCAACAGTTACTTTATTCTCTCTTAAAAGCACACTATTGTAACTAGAATCAGTTATCCAATTTGTTAAGTATAATTTCAATGAATTTCCATCTTTTTCTCTATAAATTCTTCTTCCTTTTTCTCTCTTTTCTCTGTTCACTTTTGTCTTTCAGATTTTCGATTGCATCAAAGGTATTAGAGCTTCTATAATCTCCCATGACAATTGATGGTGTGACCACTCGTTTACAGAAAGAACTCAATGTGTTACAACATGAGGCTTCTAAGATTTAAGAGGAACTGGCATGGTTGGACATCAAAATGGAAACCATATTGCAAGAGTTCAAAGAGGAATTTAAAGGGGAACTTCATTATTTATTTAAGCAGTATCTTGGGCAACCCAATCCTGCTACTGGTGCCATAGCCAAGGGTAAAGGCATTCTTGGAGGACCCCCTCCTGGCTTTGCTCTCAAAGATTTGGTCGAGATCCCTACCAATGGTCAAGTGCCAATTATAGTAAGTACTCACTCACTTTTACAGTTGGACAGTGTTCATTTCCAATATCATTCTGAGGTTTTGGATGGATCTAGTAAGTTTCATAGGCTTGACTACCCCAAATTCGATTGGACAGATTTCTATGGTTAGTGGGCTAAGCTTGAATAGTTCCTTGAGGTAGAAGGGACTCTAGATACTGCCAAGATCTGCACGGTGATGCTCTACTTAGAAGGAAGAGTGTTAGAATGACACCATTTTTATTCCCAAAGGAATGGTGGCTTGCACATGTTAAATTGGCCATGCTATGTGACGAGCCTATAGGAGCAGTTTGGATCCAATATTTTATATGATCCAATGATAGACATAGTTTCTTTAAAGCAACAAGGTATGATTGAATGGTACCATAATGTGTTTGTTAGCCTTTTAAATCAGTTGCATCTTCCTAAGCCATATGCACTCAACATTTTTGTTAGCAAGTTGAAGGAAAAAATTGGCCAATACCTTAAACTATTCAAACCTTTTTCATTACTAAAGGGGTTTCAATTTGCTAGACAAGTTGAAGGCATTCTTTTGCACTAAAAAAAAGGACCTTATTCCCTAATGTTGACAATCAGAATAGACCATTCTTTACTCTTTCTATTATATCTAGACATTCTTCAGTGACTAGTAGATCTGTTACTTCATCCCATGCTTCTTCAGTACCTAGTGTCTCTAGTTCTAAGCATTATTCCAAGGGCATATCACCTTCTGTTATTGTTGAATGCAAGCAGAAGAGCCTGTGTTTCTGGTGTGAAAGAAAGTACCATATGAGCCATAAATGTGTAAAATCTCAGTTGTATTAGTTCTTATTAGAGCCACACTCTAATCGTGAGGGTGAAGATTTTTAAGAGTGCATTGAGCAATTGGAGGATGCTGCCTTGGATGAGAGTGCACCTTGGTCACCTATTCTCTTCCTACATGCCATTAGTGGGTCATAGGGTCATAACACAATGAAAGTGGAAACTTGAGTTGGTTTTGTTTTGGGCTATTATTCTAGTAGCTTAGGCAATACTCACAACTTCATTGATATGAAGCTGGTGCATAGATTGTCCCTTCCTGTGTTGCAAAAGGATCAATTAGAAGTAACAGTGGCCAATAAAAGTTGCCTATTCACTAAAGAAAATATAAGAGAGTCAGCTGGGAAGTTCAAGGATCTCAGTTCAACGCTGACTTCATGGTTATACCATTAAGGGGTTGTGACATGGTTTTAGAAGTTCAATGGTTATTTTCTTTAAGAGACATAATTTGGAATTTTGGTTCCGTAACTATGAAGTTCTTGGTTAAAGGTGAACCATGTACCACTCATGGGATTGTTCCTAGATTAATAGCAGTTGAAGATGTCAATCATCCTTTCAAGTGCTTTGTTGTAGTAGGGCAAGAACTTGGTCTTTGTACTTTGGTCATGAGTTCTCCTGATCAGGTTACCCTCACAACATATTTGCTTATTTATAATGATAAGATCTAATGTCTTTTGAAGGAGTTTTCTGATGTCTTTCAAACTCTAAATGGTCTGCCACCTCCTAGGATTTAGGATCATAAAATTCCTTTGAAAGATAAGGGAGTTATGGTTAAAATTCGTCCCTATAGGTATCCTATTGCCCAGAAGGGTGAAATAGAGAGATTAATTCATGAAATGCTCCAGATTGGCATCATCAGGGATAGCAAAAGCTCATTTGCTTCCCCAATGGTGATGGTAAAGAAGAAAGATGGAAGTTGGAGGTAATATGTTGACTATAGACAACTCAACCAACTTACCATTAAAGACAAGTTCACCATACCTATAATTAAAGAGTTGTTGGATGAATTGAGGCAAGCCAAGGTGTTTTTCAGGTTGGATTTGAGGTTTGGTTATCACCAGATCAGGATGTGGGAGCCAGATGTTCATAAGGCAACTTTCAAGACCCGTGAAGGGTATTATGAATTCTTGGTTATGCCCTTTGGCCTCACCAATGGCCCATCAAGTTTTTAGGCCCTTATGAATTCTATTTTCAAGCCATTTTTAAGGAGGTCAGTATTGGTATTTTTTATTATATTCTTTTGTATTCTAGTTGTCAAAACCATTTTTTTTGAAAACGGGAATCGACTTTATTTGAAAGCGAAGATTAAAACAGGAGTCGCCATCGATCTTTATTAGGTGTGATCGGATCACCTTTGTTTTAATAAAACATTTTAGTTTGCTAAAACAGTGTTTTTGGTTTATGAAACTCAAGAGAACAAGTTCAGAAATCGAATACGTGCGAGGAAGGGGTAGCACCCTCGACACGCCCAAAAATTGGTACCGAATTGATTAGTTAGTGTCTTAATGTCGAAAGTTGAAAATTGAGAATGGATTTAAAATACGATCATTTTTTATTAACATCGATTTTAAAATGCTTGAATTAGCTCAAAACGA
Organism: Gossypium anomalum; assembly: GCA_025698475.1. NCBI lineage: Eukaryota > Viridiplantae > Streptophyta > Magnoliopsida > Malvales > Malvaceae > Gossypium > Gossypium anomalum. The sequence goes on along the minus strand of CM046960.1, from coordinate 22,130,483 downwards.
TTGTTAAAGATTTCCTTGTCTTGAGATATCGGAGTATCACATCCCGTAAGTTAGGACACAATACCATGAACTCCCGAGCACAAGTTTGCCTTTAATTTTAATTGGAAATCCATGAATTTTAAAACTCAAAAGGATATTTGGCTATTTAGAATCAATGAAAGAACCGAAACCTCGTAAGTTAGGGCACAATTCCTCGACGTTCCAAAACGCGAAACATTGCCTTATTTTGAAATTTTTGCTTTTGAATAATATCGAATCCGATATTTAAACGACGTGGTATTATTTGTTTGGATTTAAATAAAATGATTTATTGGATAAATGCAATGAAGTTTGATTCATAAGGCGATGATGTGATATAAAATATAGTAATGAGCCTAAAATAATGATACATGAAAACGACATTATATGAATGAATAACAATTACACAAAATAAACGAATTAAAATACACACCATGGCAATACATCACTTAAATAATAACATTAATAAATAAAGACCAATGAATTAAATAATATATAACAATCTTAAAAATAATATATATATATATATATAAAGTAAATTAAAATAAATAAAATATAAAAAGATTTCAAGAATGGTAATAAACGAGTTTCAAAATAATGTAAAAAAAAAAATTAAAATCAACAATGTATAAAACGATTTAAAAATAGATTATATATATATAATTTTAAAATAGATAATAAATATAAATATAAAAGTGTAAAATAAATATTATAAAGAATATTAAAGTAAATAATAGTAAAACGATTTTAAAATAAATGAAAAAAAATTTAAAATAAGGCATATGAAATAATTTAAAATAAGTAATATAAGTCAATTTAAAGTTTATATACTAAAAGTTTAAAATAATATGTAAAAATAGAAATTTAAAATAAATGGCATACAAAACAATTTTTTTAAAAGGAATGATATATATATATATATATATATATATATATATATATGTATATATATGAAAATTTGAAAAGCAATAAGTATGTGATATGGGAAAAGAATCTAAAATAAATAATATATAAAATAGTTTAGAAATAAATAAATAAATAAATATATATATATATAGCAATTTAGAATACATAATAAAACAATCTTGAGTAAATTGTACATAAAGCAAGTTAGAATAAATATATATGAAAATAATCCAATGTAAATTATATATAAAATATTTTAAAACAAATTTTTTTTTTAGAGAACATGAATAAAATAGGTTTAGGATGCGATTGAAAACAGATTAGAGTTTTGGGGTACAAATTGGAAATAACAAAAATGAAGTAAAAGGCCAAATCGCAGCAAGCTGAAAATGTGAGGGGGCGAAACGGAAAATATCCCAGACCCCTCAATGCGCTACGCATCATCCCAGGCCAAAATGAAATGCCGTACAAATTTTAGGGTAAAATTAGCAATTAAAGAAAATAAAATAGGGCTTAATCGAATGGTGCTACAAAAATGAGGGACCCAAACCGCAAATAGCCCATTTGGGCCTTAAAAACATGCGGATCCTCTCCCATCCGAGTCGGGTCACGGGTTTTCCCCCCTAAACGATGCCGTTTTGGGGCATGGGGGGGAGTGCAAAACGGCTGCGTTTTGCTTGGCTATTAAAGCCAAAATTTTATTTTCCTCTCCATTTCAACCCTTTTTTAAAAAAAAAAAAAACAGAGAGCCTTTCTTGCTCTCTCTCCCTCTTCTATTTTCCCCTTTCGGCTAGGGAAATATACCCATCGTTGCCCCATCACCAGACCGCCACTCTTTCACCGTGGACGGTGGTCGGAGAGATGCAAAATGGTCCCTTTAGCCTCGTTTTGACTGGATCTAGAGGTCTAGCCTCTTGTTTGTGACAAAAAACCAAATAAAAGAGGACATTTCAGGCTTTTCTCCTAATCGACGCAGCCGTCAAAGCCAAGGCTAAACCTTAAAAGGTTTTGGGGCCCTCGGCGATGGTGAAACACCCTCGGCGATGGAGGAGCGTGAGGCTACTCAGGTAAAGTTTATTTTTTCTCCCTTTTTTATTTGAAAGATTTGTGTTATAAAATAAAAGAATAAAATAAAAGAAGCTAAAAAACGAAAATAAATGGTGAAAAGATCAACCTTTCGAAACTTCTGTTCTGTTTTTTTATTAATGGTGTTTGTAAAAAATATACAAAAGGAGAATTTTAGCTTTTAAAGCCGTTTACAAGACGATTCAATGCTATTCTTTTTGTCGTTTTTGCTTGTCCTTGTTGTCTTTACTTCTTCTGCAGGTGTCAGAGGCGTGGAAGGTCGGTGGTTGGCTCGTGAGGAGGTGAGGTGACGCGCGTGGTGGCCAAGGCTGAGGGTGGAGTGGCGGCTGAAAACTTTGGTGGCTAGGGTTAGGGTTTCCAAATGTTTAAACATTCTAGGCCACTTGGGCCTTCAAATTTGGGTTGTTTGGTTTTAACTGTTTGGGCTATCTGATATTGGTCTGGGTTTGGGTTAGTGATTGGGTTGATTGTTGGGTTTGGATTGGGCTATTTGGGTTTGGGGTTTGGTTTAATGAATTGGGCCTTGACATTTGTAAAAATGGACTGCAAATTTAGACTTTTATTATTCATTTGGTGGGTTTATTTTTGTTTTATTAGCCTGGGCCAAAATTAGCTATTACAGCTGCCCCTGTTTGCTCATTTTTGTGTAAGGAGAATGGAGCAAAGACCTTAAAAGAGCCAATTTTGCCTAGTCTAGCTGAATCTTGACTTCTTTGGCGCTTCTTTTCTTCGAGTAGCCTCATTCCATCCCACTGCATCTTCAGGGGTATAGGAATTAGTGCTATGATTTGCTCTAATGTAATTTCAGGGAGAAGAGATTTGTAGCTTCGATCTACTCCACTGGAACTTCAAAGGAATAAGACTTGGTAATTTCAACCTGCTCCACTGCAACTTCAGGGAGATGAGGTTTACAACTTCAATCTGCTCCACTACAACTTCAGGGAGATAAGATTTGCTATCTTAAGTTTGCCCCACTGCAACTTCAGGAAGATAAGACTCTATAATCTGTAGCTTTGATCTACTCTACTGTAACTTCAGACAGATAAGATTTGGTGCTGGTAGCTTCAATCTGTTCCACTGCAACTTCAAGGAAATGAGATTTGCTATCTTCAGTCTACTCCACTGCAACTTCAGGGAGATAAGACTTGTACTTTAACCTGTCCCACTGCAACTTCAGGGGGATAAGGTTTGCGACTTCAATCTACTCCATTGCAACTTCAGGAAGATGAGATTCGCCATGGTAACTTGATCCGACCTAATACAACTTCAGAGGTATAGGATTTATAGCTTCAATCTGCTCTACTGCAACTTCAGAGAGATAAGATTTGCTATCTTGAGTTTGCTCCACTGCAACTTTAGGGAGATAAGTTTCGTCATAATTCGTAGCTTCAATCGATCTTGCTACACCGTCCTCCGAGGGACATGACTTGTAGAATCGATTTCTTGAGCCTAGGCTTATGCCAAATGATTAGGATGTCATGAATGAATCAAATGCTCCTAACTAGATGTGTATGGATGATGTTTGCATGAATGCAAAAATGTCATTTTTTAATGCTTAATTTGATATTACTCATTGTTCATCGAGGTTTTATCATTGACGTATTACTCTTCTCTTTTCTTCGACTGGTATCTCTAGCAGAAAACTCGAAGAATAATCACAATTTGGGCTATTCTTTCCCCAACATTTCCAACCCTTGAATTTAGGGTAATTCAAACTAATTAGCCCCGTTTCAGGTCCTTGTATCATTTAGAAGCATTTCAGAGTAACATGCAGAACTTTTTTTTAAATATCATTAGTCCATTAATTATCATTTTAATGAAAAACACTTGAAAAGAATTATCGCAATAGACAAGATGAAATTTTATTGAGAGCAAAGCTCAAAATAAATAAGGCAATCAAGATAGCAAATTTTGCTAAGATACAAAATGAATAAAATGAGAATAGGTGCCCCAGATACCGTAGTATGAGCTTCTGTGCACCAAACTTTTTGAGGACCCTTTGAACTTGGTATGTGTTTCGAAGACGAAGAGTACTTTGTTGATGCCTCAAAATGTAGCATCCCACCTTCTTGTTACTTCAGAGAAGACAAGACTACCGCACGCCCCACCTTCGACCAAAATTTGAATTGCCCATTTCTGGGTTTTCAACTCAAAACCCCTTTGGTCTTAAAACGCCCTTTTGCAAGTTTTTGCCTTGGCCTCTCTATTTTTTTAGGTAAAGTACCTCTTGACCGAATTTGAATTCACAGGATTAGGCAGGCTTTTACCATCCATCTCGGTCAAAATTAGAGCTCCTCAAGAGAAAGCCTTCTTTACCACATAAGGTCCCTCCCAATTAGGCATCCATTTTCCCCTGAAGTCCTTTTGTATGGAGATGATCTTTTTCAAAGCAAGGTCTCCTTCATAGAATTCCCTAGGGCGAACCTTCTTATTATAAGCCCGCATCATTCTCTTTTGGTACATTTGACCATGACGAATAACTTTTAGTCTCTTTTCTTCAATTAAATTTAGCTGATCATATCGAGACTGGCCCCATTCCGTCTCATCTAACTTTAATTCTGACATCACGCGTGGAGAGGGAATTTCGACCTCAATAGGCAGAACCGCCTCTATTCCACAAACTAAAGAGAAAGGTGTTGCGCCGGTAAAGGTTCTAACTGACGTCCGGTAGGCATAGAGGGCAAATAGTAATTTTTTGTGCCAATCTTTGTAAGTCTCAGTCATTTTCCCCACAATTTTCTTGATGTTCTTATTGGCCGCTTCCACCGCACCATTCATCTTTGGGTGATATGGTGACGAGTTATGGTGTTTGATCTTGAATTGGCTACAGACCTCTACTATCGTACTATTGTTCAAGTTCAGTACATTGTCCGATATGATCCTCTCAGGCATCCCATATCGACATATGATTTTTTCTTTAAGAACTTGCTGACTGCTGACTTTGTGACATTGGCATAAGAAGTGGCCTCCACCCATTTGGTAAAGTAAGCTATGACCACAAAGATGAATCGATATCCATTAGATGCCTTCGGCGAGATCGACCCTATGACATCCATGCCCCACATGGAGAAAGGCCATGGTGAAGTCATAACATGAAGTGGTGAAAGAGGTACATGAATTTTATCTCCATAAATTTGGCATTTATGGCGCTTTTTGGCATAGTTGATGCAATTCCCTTCCATGGTAGACCAATAATATCTGAATCTCATGATCTATCTGGCCATTGTGAAACCATTAGTATGCGTCCCGCAGACACCCTTGTGAACCTCTTTCAAGATTTGCTTAGCCTCAACAGCGTCCACACATCTTAAGAGTACTTGATCCTTCCTTCTTTTATACAGGATCTCTCCATCCAAGACATAGTCACTAGCCAACCTTCTTAATGTCCTCTTATCATTCTCAGTCGCTTGGTCTGGGTATTCACGATTCCTTACATATCGCAATATATCCTGATACCAAGGATGATCATCTTTTTCTTCTTCTTCATCGATTTTGTAGTAATGAGCCGAAGCCTCATAAATACTCATTTGGATAGGCTTCACATCCTCTTGCTTGTTCACTTTGATCATAGAAGCTAAGGTTGCCAAGGCATCAGCCATCTGGTTTTCATCTCGTGGGAGGTAGCAGAAAGTGATATCGTCAAACTCCTCAATTAACGCAAGAACCAGCCTTTGGTAATTGATCAACTTGGGGTCTCTTGTCTCCCATTCACCTTTAAGCTGATAGATCACTAATGCAGAATCTTCGTATACCTCTAATATCTTGATCTTGCATTCTATGGCTGCATGGATGCCCATGATACATGCCTCGTATTCTGCCATGTTATTTGTACAGTCAAAATCCAATTTACCTGTAAAAGGATAATGATCTCCATTTGGGGATACCAAAACTGCCCCGATTCTGTTACCCACAACATTTGAAGCTCCGTCAAAATTCAGTTTCCAAGGATGGCCTTCCTGAGAGTCTTCTTCAGTGGTTGCAACATATATTAGATCCTCATTTGGAAAATCAAAGCTCAATGGCTCATAATTCTCTAGAGCTCTACTGGCCAGAAAATCTGCTATTGCACTCCATTTTACAGCCTTTTGGGTCATGTAGACTATGTCAAACTCAAAAAGTAAAATTTACCAATGAGCCATTCTTCTGTTCAAAGCATTTGACTCCATCATGTACTTCAGAGGGTCTAGTTTTGAGATGAGCCAAGTCGTGTGGTACAACGTGTACTATCTCAGTCTTCGGGTTCTCCAAATCAAAGCACAACACAACTTCTCGATCGATGAATATCTTGTCTCACATTCGTGAATTTCTTGCTGAGATAGTATATCGCTTTTTCTTTTCTTCCTGTCTCGTCATGTTGGCCTAGTACGCACCCCATGGAGTTTTCAAACACTGCCAAGTACAGTATTAGCGGTTTATTCGGGCAAGGTGGCATCAGTACTGAGGCATTGGACAAATAATGCTTGACCTTGTCAAAAGTTTTCTGGCACTCCTCATCCTAAACACCTGGGTTATGCTTCCTAAGGAGACGAAATATCAGGTTACATTTCTCCGTTAATTGTAAGATGAAATGAGAGATGTAATTTAGTCTTCCTAGGAAACCCCGAACTTCTTTTTGAGTGCATGGCGAAGGTAATTCTTGTATGGCCTTGACTTTATCTGGGTCAATCTCAATCCCCTTTTCACTGACTACGAATCCTAACAATTTTCCTGACCTGGCCCCGAAGGTACACTTTGCGGGATTGAGCTTTAGCTGGAACTTCCTTAACCTTAAGAATAGTTTCTCAGGACTTGCACATGCTCATTTTCTGTTCTGGATTTTGCAATCACATCGTCGATGTAAACTTCGATCTTCTTGTGCATCATATCATGGAATAAAGTTACCATGGCTCTCTGATATGTCGCCCCTGCATTTTTTAGTCTGAATGGCATCACCTTATAACAAAACGTTCCCCACATGGCTACGAATGTGGTCTTTTCCATGTTTTCCAGATGCATTTTTATCTGGTTGTATCCCGAGAAGCCGTCCATGAATGAGAAAAGTGAGTAACCCGCCGTGTTATCCACTAATGTATCAATGTGAGGCAACGGGAAGTTGTCTTTTAGGCTGGCTTTGTTCAAATCTCGATAGTCCACGCACATTCGTACCTTCCCATCTTTCTTAGGAACTGGGACTATATTGGCCACCCATTCTAAGTACTTGACCACTTGTAAGAAACTGGCGTCGAATTGCTTCTTAACCTCCTCCTTTATCTTCAACAAAACGTCAAGTCTCATTCTTCGGAGTTTCTGTTGATCTGGCTTGCACTCCTCTTTTATGGGGATTCGGTGTACCACGATATCAGTACTTAACCAGGGCATGTCTTGATATAACCATGAAAAGACATCCTTGAATTCTTGTAGTAACTCAATGAGGTCTTGTTTTGTCCCTGTAGTGATACAAGCTCAATCTTCACCTCTTTTCCTTCTCCTAAGCTCACAATTTCCACCGAATCTTTGTGAGGTAGGATTTGTTTCTCCTCTTGTTCTACCATCCTTAACAAATCAGGAGATAGGTCACAATTTTGGTTATCTTCAAAATCCTAAGAATCCTCCATGCACATATCTTTCTCAAAAAGAGGCTCTGAGTCAGTAGCAACGTTGCTCATATCATTGATATTTGGGGACCTATTATAAGGATGAAGAAAAAGAAACCAAAGAACAGTAGAATCTAAGAATATTTTATTTGTGTGGTATGATTATAAATGAAGTAGAAAGAATAAAAGAATATTTACTCAAGATGATACGCAAAAATGTATTTTTTTTCATTGAAATAACGATATTTGGGCATATGCCTATTTCATAAAAAGATTCTTATTGCCCCTAGGCTTAGAGCAATAAGCTTTTTTTGAACATTACCCTGAGTTAATTCTAAAAGTTACAGGGATCTCCTCCGCGGTCCAATTGTTCAAAACACTTCTCGGGATGCAAGGGCGAATTCCAGATAAATTCCCTTCTTCAATTCTTTCTTCAGATATGGCCTTAATGCTCAAACTTCCCAACATTTCTTCTGCCATTTTCTTTCTTGTCATCTTCTGTTTGGGGTAGATAGTTCCTCTCGACACAAATGTTCTAGATAAATGAGGAAAGGTCATTGGTTCCCATTTGACCTCCTCACCACACAGACGTGCTTTTCTTCTCTCTTGTTTTTTTTCCAGCTCTTTCTTCTTTTGCCTTGCATCTGGCTTAAATCCTAAGCCAAAGCGGTCTCATTTTTCCCTTAGCATTGGTACCTCAATCCTTCCTTGGAGGCATCTTCCAAGTCCTCTCCCTGGCAGGGCTCCTTTTTCGACCGTCAATCGCAGGCCCATCCTCATAGTTTTGGATATTTTGGGCATTGGGATCTTGTTCCCTTCGATAATAAATGTAGCATTGACAAATTCTAGCGATCGAAAGGAACATTCTATCGCCTCATCGTCCGTACCTATGTACGGTGTGTCACTGGTAACGGATGCAATGATGTCTTCTTCCGTGTTTATCATTACCAGTTTGCCCTCGGTTACCAACTTTAACTTCTGGTGTAGTGACGACGGCACTGCTCCCACAAAGTGAATCCATGGCCTCCCTAACAAGTAGTTGTATGAAGGCTTGATGTCCATCACTAAGAAGTCCACCTCATATGTGTTTGGGCCAATCAAGAGAGGTATCTCGATTCTTCCCATCACCTTTCTTTCAGTACCGTCAAATGCTCTCACTATGTTTTGACATGTCTTCATGTGAGAGTTATCCACTGGCAACCTATTTAGCGTGGACAAGGGCAGGACATTCAATGTCGATCCATTATCGATTAGTAACCCCGGTAATGTGTATCCCTTGCAGCGAGTGGTGATGTGCAGGGCCTTTGTAGATCCCATACCTTTCGGTGGTTTTTTATCATCATTAAAAAAATAAAATTATCGGTGCTGATGTTATTGACCAGACAATCGAGCTTGTTGACAGTTATATCATCCGCAACATATGTTTCATTTAATACTTTCATTAATGCACTGCGGTGTGTCTCTGAGCTCAAGAGCAAGGCTAGTACCGATATGCGAGCTGGTTGTTTGTGCAACTGTTCCACAATGCTATACTCGCTGTGCTTCAGGAATTTTAAGAATTCCTTAGCCTCCTTTTCAGTCACAAGCTCATTGACAGGTGATTCAGGTCTGGTTGTCTTCTTCCTTTTTTGTTCAACAACCATGGATTTTCCTTTAACCGGTTCTACTTTTGTGTTCAGGGTAATAGAAACCCTCGTTTTGACCATCCTCTAAAGCACTAGTCGAGTTCTCCTTTCCCGAGACCGTCACGTTGCAGTCATAATTCCAAGGAACCCTTTTGCTATCCTTGTAAGGAAAGGACATAGGTTTTTGGATTATGACTCTTGGCACCATTTGTGTTCCTGCTTCATTGTTCCTTGGCTGCGAAATGATCATCACAGGGTGATTAACTTTTTGGACGGTGATTAACTCTTTGGACCCTCTCTGTTGATCCTTCCTCTGAGGCGTAAACCTCTCCTTCTTCTAATCCTTGGATTTTTTCGTAAAATTCTATTTCTTTATTGTCCATCAGACCTTGCATTATGGATCTAAACTTAGTGCACTCTTGAATGTTATGACCCTCTTCGGTATGAAACTCGCAGTATTTTCTGGCCCCTTTGGGCTTCTCCTCTGAATGTCTCTTGATTAAACCTCCATTAACCATTTGTTTCCAAACCCAACTCAGTGGGGGTTTTACCTCTGAAACCTCCATCTTGGTTCTCTTCTCTCCATTTTCAGTTATCGCGTTCACCCCTTTGCCTGAATGGCTGGACAACGAATTCCCTACCACATTAGGTCCTGTGGGATCATCGACCTTTATAATGCCCATCTTTATGAACCTGTCAACTATCTTTTTGAAAGCAATGCAGTTCTCAATTGTGTGTCCCGGGATTCCCGCATGGTATTCGCATTGATCGTTTGCGTCATACCACTTAGGGAATGGAGGTTGCATGGGTTTTAGGTAAAATGGAGATACCACATGCGCATCGAACAGATTTTCATAAAACTCCCTATATGTCATCGGGATTGGCGTAAACTGGACTCTTTTTGTGTTAGGCCTTGGGTTGGGATCTTGTCTTGTGGAGCCTTGATGGCTAGTAGCCACTGCCCTCAGCTGGCTTACGGTAACTAGCTTAGAATAACCCTTATTGTACATTCTTACATTGTTCACCTCATTTTCTTTCCTTCTCGGGGTCGATTTCTTGGTACTTTCCCCCGCTTTAATCTTCCTGCATCTTACTATTTTTTCTATCATCTCTCCAGATATTACTATGTCTGAGAAGCTCTTAGTAGTGCTTCCCAACATGTGGTTAATGAATGGGGCCTTTAAAGTATTGATAAAGAGCATGGTCCTTTCCTTCTCCAAGAGGGGTGGCTGGACTTGCTTTGTTGGGGCCTCCATCGTTGGGCATACTGCCTGAAGCTTTCACTTGGCTTCTTTTCCATGTTTTGTAGAGTAATTCTATCGGGTGCTATGTCCGTCACGTGACTGTATTATTTCATGAAAGCTTGAGCTAAGTCCTTCCATGAACCAATTTGGGCACGGCTTAGCTGGTTATACCACTTGGCTGCAGACCCGATCAAACTGTCTTGAAAATAGTGAATTAACAGTTGATCATTGTTAACTTATCCTGTCATCCTTCGACAGAACATAGTAATGTGAGCTTCAGGGCAGCTAGTCCTATTATACTTTTCAAAATCTGGAGTCTTAAACTTTGGTGGCAGCACCAGATCTAGGACCAAGCTTAAATCCTTAGCGTCAATTCTGTAACGGTAATCAGCAGTCTCCATTGCTTTGAATTTTTCCTCTAGCCACTTCCATCGGTCCTCAAGTTTCTTTGGCAGATCTACTCCTGCCTTTTCCATTTCTACCACGTTATTAAGGTCAGGGACAATGGGGTTGGATGGATTATCTCCCAGATTGGAGCCCGAGCTTGTTGAAAAGTTCATTGGTACCGAGGCACCGGCCTGGTATTGCTGGGGCCTAATAGTAACGGGTAATCCTCATGGGTGCACCTCTGGTTGTGGTTGAGTGTTTATCGGAGCAAAGCCCGGAGGATAGATAGGGTCTTGATTATCGTTCCCCATAGTGCTCTTCCTTTTTTCGCGTTCTTTAGCCAGCAACTACGCCAACTGGCCTATCATATTATTCTGGGATTCTTGCATTTGTTCCCTCATATCTTGTTGGATTTTAGCTAACTGCTCTTGCATCTGCGCTTGTAATTGCTCTTGCATATCCCTTTGCATTTGGTCTAATCTTTCTAATCTTTGATCCATTGTTTTGGTCTTGCGACGGGTATTGTAGCGGTATTCGGTTGGTTGATTCTTGTTGGTTTCCACATTAACTAAAATAATTTTGTTTAATTAGGGTCTTTTCGTGAAATTTAATGCATATGATGAAATGTAATGCAAATGAATAAAATCAATGCAAAAAGAGGCGTTGATTTTGATTCAATTTCATTAGAAGAACTTTACTAGAAGAAAATTTTCTTTACATAGAACAGATGATTACATATATGACTTTGCCCTAATGCCCAAAGCTTTAACCTTCTTAAGAAGCCAAGCTAAGTTTTGGCCTCGATCTGATTCTGACTCGTACTTTAAGCTTAGTAGATCAACCTAAACTGCCAAGGTTTGCAAATGATCGGCTACCTCTCGAACCTGAGCCACAGCTTCACCCATGACATATTCCCTATCTCTGATCTGGTCTTGAGAGCAGTGAAGCTGTTCTTTGCAATGTTCATTGTTTGCCTCAAGGAGCTCCACTCGAACTTTGCTGTATCATAGTGCAGTCTCGAGTTCCTTTATTTTCCCTTTCAACTCCTCGATCTTGCTTAGACTGGCCTTCAACTCAATTATAGAGTTATGGCTACGATGCTGATGTAATGATCTTTCCAATTCGGCCACCCGAGCTCGTAACCTCTCTTTTTCGCTTTGGCTTTCCAAAAAACTCTTTTTTAGAGCATCCTCCTACACTCGGACATCTTGAAACTTCTTCTTCTAATGATAGGCTGTAGTTTTTTCCTCTTTAATCTCTTGACGCCACTGCTCCGATTTTTTACCTAAACCGGCAGTTCTTATCGACATACGCAGCTTCTTGTAATTAGTTTTCAGACTATCCAAATCTTCCTCGGCCTTATTCTTTCCCTTTCTCAATTTCTCGGCCTTTAGCTTGTGGATATTGACGTCTAATCCCAACTTCATATTCTCTTATTCTAATTGCTCTATCTTCTTCCCCAACTCCGAGCTCCTTTTATCAAAGTCTTACTTGATAATCTCTAACTCGGATGGGATGACTCATAAATGCTCCTCTATCGGTTGAGTGTTCCCTTGATCCGGCCTAGGGATGTTGTCATTGACTCTCCTACCCTACCGCCATTCATACTCGGGGGTTGTCATCGGACCCGTGGTGAATCTTTTCATTCTTCGAGTTTGGTTCCAAGCATCTGATATCTTACGAACCTTCTTCTTATAATTGTTGTCTTTATAAGAGAACTCACATTATGCAAACCCTTGTGTCACCGGTATAAACTGCCTTGATTGATACTGCCTTAACACACGTAGTGAAGCGTATCCAGTGGCTCCCCATATTCTAGCTAGAGGGACCCAGTCAAAATCACCGCACCGATATAAGATCTCGTCGGGGATCAACTATGGAGCCCTCCATTCAACATCTTCACCTTGCAAACACAAGAGAATAGCTATCCATTTTTCTTCTCAAATGTTGTCTCGCCTTGGTGTAGCCACTAATTCTCTTAATGGGGAATAGTCCTTGGAGAAAACTCGATAGAAAACTTTTTCTACCTTCCAAAAATGGCTATGGAACCAAGCCAATAGAAGCTGTGCACAACCAATAAATCTTCCTTCGCCCGTTCTTCGACATGCATTCAAGGATCTGAAAGTTTCTGCTAGGATTACCGGGACGGGTGTGCAAGGATCAAGTCCCTCAAATTCCTTCAAGGTATACACTTACTGTCCCCTTTCTGCTTGATATGGGCTGTAATCCATTGTTCGCTCATCCCCGTGATATTCATCATTTTCTTCAAAAAGGGGAGGACATTAACAGGTCTTGAATAGGCCATGTTGGCTTGAATCCTTGGGCAATTAAGTAACGCCATGTGTTCCTCTACAGTAGGTACTAAATTGACTCCTTCGAAGGTAAAGTAACTGTAAGCGGGATTCCAAAACTGCAAAAGGGCTCGAAACAAGTATTTGCCCACCTTTACATCGAGCAGATAGGGTAGATCGTCATAGTTATAGTAAAAGAGTTGCTTGATCTCGTCATTCTAACTATTCCATATCTCTCTTAGTTCTTGCAGGTCATTCTGAGTTGCACTGATGCGAATAAAATCCCACAACTCTGATTCATATCCCTTGTTCAAACTATCACCTTTCTCTTGTTGCGTTCTCTTGGACCACACTCGGACGGCCGTATTATTCTCCACTCTATCAAGAAACCCTTTTTCCATGCTAAGCTTTTCTATCTAGTAACCGAATCTGAATCAACACCGTTTTATGATGAGATGCCATGCAATAACAGTGAAATAAAACAAGTCAGTATTATACCCAAATAATAGAACTCAAAGCAAACAAGAAATAATCAAGCACCTATTCGAATAACCACTAGGGTTTGGTGTGGTTCTACCTAGGGTAGGCTCTTAGGGCTCATTATATGTGGTTTGGTTCTAGAGTAAAGGTACCTGAACCGGCAGATTCCTCGATCCTCATCCATTATAGGCTCATACAGACTGAGTTCAGTTCAGGGGAATACATTTCCCTACGGCTATACGGAGATGAAAACCTCACGAAGGTGTAGGTACGGATGTATCCCGAAAGTGATCCACTATCCTATACGGAGGCGAAGGCCTCACGAAGGAATAGTTTCTCACTCCCACTTAAAAGGGTAAAATTGACCACTTTATGCTACGTGATATGCAAAGATACATCAAAGAATTAAACCATTAAAGCAAGCATATTATGAAGAAAACCACGAAAGTAACAGATAACATGAAGTAACCGTAAATTTAAAATAAATTTTCAATTTTCGACAAAAACCAAAAATTAATCAATTTATGGCTCGACTCTCAAACTCCCTAATGGAGTCACCAAGTTGTCGAAACTATTTTTTTTGAAAATGGGAATCGACTTTATTTGAAAGCGAAGATTAAAACGGGAGTCGCCACCGATCTTTATTAGGTGTGATCGGATCACCTTTGTTTTAATAAAACATTTTAATTTACTAAAACGGTGTTTTTGGTCTACAAAACTCAAGAGAACAATTTCAGGAATCGGTTACGTGCGAGGAAGGATTAGCACACTCGACACGCCCAAAAATTGGTACCGAATTGATTAGTTAGTGTCTTAATGTCGAAAGTTGAAAATCGAGAATGAATTTAAAATACGGTCCTTTTTTATTAACATCAATTTTAAAATGCTTGAATTAGCTCAAAATGATTGTTAAAGATTTCCTTGTCTCGAGATATCGGAGTATCACATCCCGTAAGTTAGGACACAATACCACGAACTCCCGAGCGCAAGTTTGTCTTTAATTTTAATTGGAAATCCGTGAATTTTAAAACTCAAAAGGATATTTGGCGATTTAGAATCAACGAGAGAACCGAAACCTCGTAAGTTAGGGCACAATTCCTCGACGTTCCAAAACGCGAAACATTGCCTTATTTTGAAATTTTTGCTTTTGAATAATAGCGAATCCGATATTTAAACAACGTGGTATTATTTGTTTGGATTTAAATAAAACAATTTATTGGATAAATGCAACGAGGCTTGATTCATAAGGCGATGATGTGATATAAAATATAGTAATGAGCCTAAAATAATGATACATGAAGACGACATTATATGAATGAATAACAATTACACAAAATAAACGAATTAACATACACACCATGGCAATAAATCACTTAAATAATAACATCAAAAAATAAAGACCAATGAATTAAATAATATATAATAATCTTAAAAATAAAAAAAAATATAAAGTAAATTAAAATAAATAAAATGTAAAAAGATTTCAAGAATGGTAATAAACGAGTTTCAAAATAATGTAAAAAAAATTTTAAAATCAACAATGTATAAAACGATTTAAAAATAGATTATATACACAAAATTTTAAAATAGATAATAAATATAAATATAAAAGTGTAAAATAAATATTATAAAGAATATTAAAGTAAATAATAGTAAAACGATTTTAAAATAAATGAAAAGAGTTTAAAATAA
This sequence comes from Gossypium anomalum, assembly GCA_025698475.1. Classification (NCBI taxonomy): domain Eukaryota; kingdom Viridiplantae; phylum Streptophyta; class Magnoliopsida; order Malvales; family Malvaceae; genus Gossypium; species Gossypium anomalum. The sequence continues at coordinate 22,115,181 of CM046960.1, read as the reverse complement.
GGCATATGAAATAATTTAAAATAAGTAATATAAGTCAATTTAAAGTTTATATACTAAAAGTTTAAAATAATATGTAAAAACAGAAATTTAAAATTAATGGCATACAAAACAGTTGTTTAAAAGGAATGATATATATATGAAAATTTGAAAAGCAATATGTATGTGATATGGGGAAAGAATCTAAAATAAATAATATATAAAATAGTTTAGAAATAAATAAATAAATAAATATATATATATATATATATATATATATATATATATATATAAAAGGCAATTTAGAATACATAATAAAACAATTTTGAGCAAACTGTACATAAAGCAAGTTAGAATAAATATATATGAAAATAATTCAATGTAAATTATATATAAAATATTTTAAAACAGTTTTTTTTTTTTAGAGAACATGAATAAAATAGGTTTAGGATGCGATTGAAAACGGATTAGAGTTTTGGGTACAAATTGGAAATAACAAAAATGAAGTAAAAGGCCAAATCGCAGCAAGTTGAAAATGTGAGGGGGCGAAACGAAAAATATCCCAGACCCCTCAATGCGTTGTGCATCATCCCAAGCCAAAATGAAATGCCGTACAAATTTTAGGGTGAAATTAGCAATTGAAGAAAATAAAATAGGGCTTAATCGATGGTGTTGCAAAAATGAGGGACCCAAACCGTAAATAGCCCATTTGGGACTTAAAACCACGCGGATCCTCTCCCATCCGAGTCGGGTCACGGGTTTTCCCCCCTAAACGAAGCCGTTTTGGGGCATTGGGGGGGGAGTGTAAAACGGCTGCGTTTTGTTTGGCTATTAAAGCCAAAATTTTATTTTCCTCTCCATTTCAGCCCCATTTAAAAAAAAAAAAAAATAGAGAGCTTTTCTTGCTCTCTCTCCCTCTTCTATTTTCCCCTTTCGGCTAGGGTAATATACCCATCATCGCCCCATCGGCGGACCACCGCTCCTCCACCGTGGACGGTGGTCGGAGAGATGCAAAACGGTCCCTTTAGCCTCGTTTTGACCGGATCTAAAGGTCTAGCCTCTTGTTTGCGACAAAAAATTGAATAAAAAAGGACATTTCAGTCCTTTCTCCTAACTGACGCAGCCGTCAAAGCCAAGGCCGAACCTTAAAAGGTTTTGAGGCCCTCGGCGACGTGAAACACCCTCAGCGACGGAGGAGCGTGAGGCTACTCAAGTAAAGTTTATTTCCTCTCCCTTTTTATTTGAAAGATTTGTGTTATAAAATAAAAGAATAAAATAAAGGAAGCTAAAAAACGAAAATAGATGGTGAAAAGATCAACCTTTCGAAACTTCTGTTCTGTTTTTTTTATTAATGGTGTCTGTAAAAAAATATACAAAAGGAGAATTTTGGCTTTTAAAGCCGTTTACAAGACGATTCAATGCTATTCCTTGTTGTCTTTACTTCTTCTGCAGGTGTCAGAGGCGTAGAAGGTCGGTGGTTGGCTCGCAAGGAGGCGAGACGGTGCGCGCGGTGGCCAAGGCTGAGGGGGGAGTGGCGGCTGAAAACTTTGGTGGCTAGGGTTAGGGTTTCCAAATGTTTAAACATTCTGGGCCACTTGGGCCTTCAAATTTGGGTTGTTTGGTTTTAATTGTTTGGGCTATCTGATATTGGTCTGGGTTTGGGTTAGTGATTGGGTTGATTGTTGGGCTATTTGGGTTTGGGGTTTGGTTTAGTGAATTGGGCCCTGACATTTGTAAAAGTGGACTGCAAATTTGGACTTTTATTATTTATTTGGTGGGTTTATTTTTGTTTTATTAGCCTGGGCCAAATTTGGCCATTACACTAGTATCTGGCCAGATCATATCAACAACTATATTCCAAATTAAGTATGTTGGGCATATCATATCCAATGGAACAAGTGTCTATGGATAGGACTAAGGTTGATTGTGTAGTCAATGGCCCATTCCAAGTTTTGTCAAAGAAATAAGGAGTTTTCTTGGGCTCTCAGGATATTGCAGAAGATTTACCAGGCACTATGGGTCATTAGCTAAACCATTGACTAGTTTGTTGAGAAATAACAGTTGGGGATGGAATGATCAGACTACTACAACATTTCAAGCCTTAAAAGAAGCCTTATGCTCAACTCCAATATTGGTGTTGTCAAACTTCTAGTTGGAATCCAGTTTGGATACAAATGCCAGTGGCTATGGCATTGGGGTAGCCCTTCAGCAACAAGGTATGCCAGTGGCTTTTTTCAACAAAGGTTTAGGAGTTAGACACCAAACACTTTCTATTTATGGGAAAGAAATGTTGGTTGTCCTTCTAGCAGTCAGGAAGTGGCGTGCTTACCTTATGGGAAGACACTTCAAGATCATAATTGACCACCAGAGTTTAAGATTTATTTTTTATCAAGTGGCCATAAGTCTCTTCCAGCAAAGATGGGTGGCTAAGATGCTCAGATATGACTATGAAGTAATTTATAGGAATGGGATAAATAATAGGGTATTTAATTCTCTTTCCAGTAAACAACATCTCATACAAGGTCAACTACTATAGTTGTAACACCCTCACCCGTATTCAATACCGGAATAGGGTTACGGAGTATTACCAGACTTACAACACATTTAAATATTCAATTCACATATAATTTCACATTTCATGCAAGCATTAATCAAACTCAAGCATAATGTATCTATAACGAGCCTACGACGCCCTAAACATACTTTAGAAGTGGTTCGGGACTAAATCGAGCTCGAGAAATTTTTATGAAACTTAGAAAATTTCCTTAAAATAGGGGACACACGCCTGTGTGGCTTGACCGTGTGTCTCACATAGCCACCAGACACGCCTGTGTCACAAGCCGTGTGGACATTCAAAATAGGAGCACATGGCCGTGTCACAGCCCGTGTCTGACCCTGTATGACTCTTTGACTTGGGTCACACGGCAAACACACATGCCCGTGTGGCTAGCCCATGTGCCCTAAAAATGGCCATACACGTCCGTGTGTGAAACCATGTGCTAGGCCATGCCAAACCTGTAGGGTATACTGACTTATGCCACACGGCCAAGTCACACGCCCGTGTGTGATGCTGTGTGGAGCATACTGACTTGATTTCAATTTCAACACCAGGGGACACACGGCTATGTAACATAACCGTGTGTCACACACGGCTAAGACACACCCGTGTCTCTGCCCGTGTGGACAAAAATAGACTATTTACCAAGTCAATTTGCCACCCAAATTACAAGTACCTACATTAATCCAATTGACACCAATTCAAAGCATAAATGAACATATATTTTATACACAATCAAGGATAAATCATACCATTTTCAATACTAACAACTAACATACTTATAGTCTCATGTTTTACCCATTCAAAACATAACAATTCCACATATTCAAATCAATTAATTAAACCTTTCCAAACATGCACTATCATCCACCAATTCACAAGCACATAACTTACCAAATATTAACCCTTTGATCTTCAAATTACCTAATATCAATAAGCATCATGAAACCAACCTCAATCATACAACATAGGTCAATTACTAACTCAAAGCAAAAGCCATTTGCACATTTATATATACATCATCAAATTCACCATCCTAAGCCAACTCACATAGCTATATATATACAAACCAAAACATATACATTTACAAGCCAAATCAAATGGCCAAAATCATTATCAAAACTTAACCAAAATGAATCTAAATCCCTATACATGCCATATACTTAAAATATCAAAGTTCATAGGTACCGAGTGATAGGTGGATAGTGTGAAGTGATTTCCGACGATCCTCAAATTCGAGCTAGCTTGATAACACTATAAAACACGGGAAAAAAAATAAAAAAAGTAAGCTATAAAGCTTAGTAAGCTTGTATGATATAAATTCGATATAATCTTAAACACATAATTCAACAATTGATCATAAGTATAAGAATTCACATCAACTAACAAACCTATCAAATACTCATTCACAAAACTATATACTTTCTTCACCATTTCTTCAATTCAAAGCTAATATGGTTTATGCACATACCTGTTCCATATCGTACTAATCTCACACACATTCCCGTCTTTCATTTACTCGTTGAACCATTCAGAATAGAAGTCAAATACTAAAAGGTCTCACACGATAAGTACCTATACCATGGCCCATAGCCAACTCAAGGTAACTTATCTCCGAAGTACTGATATCATGGCCCAAAGCCAAATCAACTGATATACATGGCCTAAAGTGAAATCGGTATAACTTGCACCTGAAGTGCTATATCAAGGCCCGAACCCAAGTCAATGTATCCCCTAATGACATGTCACTAGCATCCTAAACTATTCCTAAGGTTCAACCGGGATTTCGAATGTCGAATCATCGTCGAATCACTATCGTTCATATCCACAGTCTCATATTCGCAATTTATGCAATATCAAAGCATATGAAATACATTTGTATTGAAATTTATCACATACGAACCTATCTCGGATGCTAAAACGGCAAAACGAGTCAACTATTCCGTAACTTTGTTCTTTCCCCGATCTAAGTCCGTATTTCTCCTTTCTTGATCTAAATATATTCAAAATTAACTTATTTAATCATCTATTTATTCAATTCAATCCAAAATATACATTAGGGCTATTTTACACATTTGCCCTTAAACTTTTACATTTTTACAATTTGGTCCTTATTCATGAAATTTCTTCAATACCCATGATATTCGAATTACCGTTATGCCCCTAGCAGCTCATATTTTTCATTTATTTCACATTTTAACCACTAACTTTGCACATTTCTCAATTTAATCCCTATTTTGCATTTTTACTAAAAATCAATTAACAAAACTTGTATATCTATCAACAAGCATTCATAATCTATCAAGAAACTTCAAATTACACATGTATTCATCAATGACATCATTTAAAATCTATAAAAATTTTGCAAAATAGTCCCTGGGCTAGCTAGTACTAGATGCAACAATCACAAAAACATAAAAAGCATTAAAAACGGGACAAAATACATACCTAAATGAGCATATAAAGAAATGGCCAAATGAAACCTAAAACTTTGGCTTTTATTCTTGTAAAATTCAATTAAAGAAGATGATGATAATATAAAAAATGGTTTTGTTTTATTTATTTTACATTAATTAACCAAATTACCTTTTTAAGCTTAACTAATAACTATCAAAACACTTTAATACATATTCATATATGTCTACTCATGCTATTAATGGCCTAATTAAAACATAAGGACCTTTACTTTAAGGTTCTATAGCTATTAGATACTTTTAGCTAATAGAACTCCAGTTTTACACTTTATGTAATTTAGTCCTTTTTATCAAATTAACTAATCAAACGATAAAATTTCTTAACGAAATTTTCACACAATAATTTTATCACATTGTAAACATTAAAATAATAATAAAATAAATATTTTGACCTCGGACTTGTGGTCCCAAAACCACTATTCTGATTTGACTAAAAATGGGCTGTTACAATAATTGTCTAGAAGCTCGCCTATTTCAGGCCTATTGTTAAGGGTGTACAATTCTATCAAGTTGATGAGAAGGTGAGCAAAATTCTTTAGGAGGTTCAGCAATAGGGTTTCTAACATCTTAAATACTCATGGGATGTATGTTTTTTGATAATGAAAGGTAAGATTGTGGTCGGGAAGGATGAAAGTCTAAGGAATGAACTAGTTAAGTATTTTCATGCCAGTATAGTAGGGGGTCACTCAGGAGTGGTTGATATACTAGAAGGGTATGTCAAAGGGTGGATTAGGGAATGCCTTGTTTATTAGAGGTGCAAAAGTGAAAATGTGGCCTCACTTGGGCTACAACAGCCACTTTCAATTCTAGGAAGGGCTTGGTCTATCATCAATTTAGACTTTATTGAGGGACTTCCACATTCTAAAGGGAATGACTCAATTTTGGTTATGGTAGACCATTTAACCAAATATGCACACTTTCTAGGTCTATCTCATCCTTTTGCAGCCAAGACAGTAGCTTATGAGTACTTGACTCAAGTGTAAAACTCCATAGGATGCTTGACTCAATTGTATCAAACAAGGATCAAATCTTTGTAAATGCTTTCTGACAAGAGCTATTTAGGAGGGCAAGCACTAAGCTTTTCTTATCTACAACATATCATCCCCAAATGGATGGTCAAACTTAAGTGTTGAACTATTGTATGGAAAACTATTTGCGATGTATGACAGGTGAAAGGCCAATTGACTGGTCTAGCTGGTTACCACTAGCTGAATGGTGGTACAACTCATTGTTCCATACATCCATCGAGGTCACTCCAGATGAGACCCTCTATGGGTAAGCTCAACCATAACACATTCCTTACTTGATAGGGATGTCACTTGTAGCTGATGTAGACGGAAGCTTACAGGCCCGAGAGGCTGCTAAGAAAATGTTGCAATTTCATCTCAAACATGCTCAAAACCGTATGAAGCAAGTGGCTAACAAACATAGAACTAATAGAGAATTTCAGATAGGAGATTTGGTTTATTTAAGGTTGCAAGCATATAAACAAAAAATAGTTAGAAGAATCCTTAATCAGAAGTTGGCCCCTAAGTATTTTGGTCCATTTTCTATAGTGGACAAGGTTGGGCAGGTATCATATAGATTGCAATTACCTCCAAGCTCACGCATTCATTCTACCTTTCATGTATCTCAGTTAAAGAAGCATGTGGGAGCAGCACCAACCCAAGCCAACTGCCTTTGGTGGATGCTTATGGGGATTTTCTTAAGGAGCCAGTTAGAATTTTAGAAAGGAGAATGGTTAAGAAAGGTAACCAAGCAATTACCAAAATTTTGGTAGAATGGGCAGACACATTCCTTGAAGATGCTACTTGGGAACCGTTACAGCAGTTACATGCCATTTTCGCTCATTTTGATCCTTAAGGACAAGGATCCTTTCTGGAGGTAGTATTTGTTATGGTGCATAATTTGAATTAAGAAAAATATTACGAGGGTGAGAAATGGTGCATTTATGGCATATTTGGTGAAGTGAGAAAATAGTGTGTAGGGAATTAACGAATTCAACTATTAAGGGTTAACTGATTTTCCAATAGTTATTTTCTTCCCTCTTAAAAGCACACTATTGTAACCAGGACCAGTTATCCAATTTGTTAAACATGATTTCAGTGAATTTCCTTCTTTTTCTCTATCGGTTCTTCTTCCTTTTTTTTTTCTTTTTTTTTTTCTCTTTTCTCTGTTTAGTTTTCTCTTTTAGATTTCCGACCACATCACCTGATTGGTAGCTTTATCAATTTGGATCCTGGTAATATAGGTTATTTTCCTGGAAATGGTATTCAAAATTAGATTTTTACTTCACTAGCTGAAAGTGTTGCTCTTCATGTTTCTTTTCCTATGCCTTATCAACAAAAACAATAAATCCAATACCTTGAAACCCAGGAAATTAAACCCCAGATTCAAAATCCCCCCAAATCCCAATTGTGCCATTTCCTTGAGAAAAACCATTATCGAAGAGGCTCAATCATGGTAACTTAGAACTTGGTTGTCAGATCCCAAGGTTACCATTTTCTTACCATGACTTGTTTATGAGAAAGCAAAAGCTTGTTGGGTTTCCATAGCTAAAGCCATTGATGGCTCGACAATAGCAACAAGCCATATTAATTCTTGGACCAACTTCGTAAAGTTGCAGAGATGGTAGAGATTGGGAATTTCTCACACACTCAAGGGATATTGGTGTAGCTCAATCACGACTAGTAATAGTGGAAGCAATGAGCAAAGGAAAAAGAAAAAATGGTGGAAGCAGGGGTGGCGTGGAGGGGAAGATGATGAACTGTAATGGGAGTAAAAAAAAGGTAAAAGGTAATGATATGGCGTGGACAGTCAGTTGTCGCCGTTAAGGAGTTAACTGGTGATTAAAATGAAAAATTTCCTGCAAATTTTTTATTTGTGTGACTTAAAAAATTAGGTGACTAACTAGGTAGTTTACCCTTAGCTATAAAAACTTAATTTAATTTTTTTTTAAATGTAAAATTTCATAAATAATATAAAATAATATAACCTAAATATTGTATAAAATATTTATATTGTTGAACCCATCAATTGCTTGGAGAAAATTTTCATTAATTTTAAGTTGCTCATTGTACACTGCATCTTAGCTTTGCACTACAATTGTTCAATTACTATTTTATAGAATTCATTCTTCAATTCCTTAGTGGATATTCCTTTTCAGTGACCATAAATGTCAAAGATTAGAGATTAAATAATGTTAAAAGAAATTATGCAAAATAGAATTAAAAAATATTATGTGAAAGTAAGAAAAATTATAAGATAGGAAAATAATGTCAAAAAAACCGTAAATTGTCAATGATTTGATTTATAAATCTTTGTTTCGTTTCATCATGTTTACAGGAATTCTACAATGTCTTCGTACATGCATAACATAGAAGAAGGATGGACTTTGAATACTGATTTATTTTATATAAATAATTCCTTAATTGTAGTGGTCTTATTGCCAATAATTTCACATTTATTTTTACAATCAATATTAAGTATTTTTATTTCCTTTTATGTTGATATTAAAAAGTAAATATGTTCTCTTTAATTTATATATTGTTATATATGACATTAGTTTACTTAAAATATGAATACTTAATTACTTTTAAAGACAAAGATAGTAAATAAGATTTAATATAAAACGAATTGTTGATATTATAATTAGTGAATGTATTCCCTATCCATTGTTATGGTAATTAATCAGCTTAGCTATAAATTGTGCTAAGAGTAAATTACAATTCAAAATTGAGTATTAAGGAATCAATAATGCAAATACGAAGAAGTTTGTTGAGAAGTTATTAGAATGTTTAATAATTTAGAATTTGGAATTAATGTAATAATGCATCATTATTACTAATGGTAAGAAAATTATATTTAAAATATAATTCTAAAAGTGAGATTCACTTTAAATATAACTAAAAAAAAGTATTAGAAAACTCAAAGAACTTATTACGGAAAGATATAAATATTATGAGATAATTTATTTTAAGAGTAGTTTTCTAAATTATAGGAAGTAGAGGGTGAATAGAAGTAGTTTTCTATATTATAGGAAGTAGAGGGTGAATAAGAGTAGTTTTACTATTCTAAGTGTAATATGACATGTATATATATTCTCTTATGTTGATGAATGATATTTGAGACTTGACCTTACTATTGTCATGGTATCACAGAGCCAAACCCTAAACTACCACAAACCAAATTAAGATGACCATGCCACCACCATAGGTGTCAAACAAGATTTAGGCTAATTCACCATTTTTTCTTGGTCCACAGGATCGTCCAGGAGATTTCATCACTCCAGTGTGTCTCCATCTTGATAATTTCGATGATTGGGCACATACTATTCATGTGGTTTTGTCCTTTTGGCGTAAGTTCAGATTCCTTGATGGTACGACAACTAGCTTGATGCCACCATGAACGAAAGAGGATTGGGTTTATATACAATGTATGCTTGTTTCATGGCTTATGAATACCATCGCTCACGAGGTTAAATCTATGCTTTCAAATTACGACAACACAAAATTACTATGGGATGTTTTGAATGAACGTTTTGCGGTTGTTAATGGTCAAAGAATACATCAATTAAAATCAAATATTGCTCGTTGTAAACAATCTAAAACAATTATTGTAGCAATATATTTTAGCAAGGTGAAGGTTTTATGGGATGAATTGAGTAATTATGAACCTATATTACGTTGTAAGTGTGGCAAGTGTACCTGTGATCTTGTCAAGGCACACGAGAAATGTAGACAGGAGGAACAACTTCATCAATTCTTGATGGGTTTATACTTGGAATATTACGTCCAGATTCTATCAAGTTTTCTATTTCAAGATTCTCTACCTAGTCTTAATCGAGCATTTCAACAGGTTATTCAAGATGAAAAATTATGGTGAGTTACTCGTATTAAGGACGAGAACTAAATATTGTGGGCTTTACGGTTCGTACAGAGGGTTGCGGACGTGGTCAAATTGTTAAGGTTGACAAGTCAAGCTTGGTCTGTTTAAATTGCCAATGTTCAAGTCATGATGCTGAAAATTATTTTATGGTGACCGGCTACCCAAATTGGTGGAAGGAGTGTTATGGTCCGTCACCAAAGTCAGAAGCAAAGGGCACAAGCAGTGCTCATGTAAAGACATATGTCTCTCGCTCTTCACCTACTACTCATGGAGGTTGAGGGAAGGTTCGTGCAAATGCTACTATTGCAATGGGGGTTGATGGTCTGACAGGTGCATCTTCTACCTAGTGACGATTGCGACATTACCTGGTTTTAATGCTGCGCAGTGGCAAGCGTTGGTTGCAGTGTTTTGTAATCTTCAAACTTAAATAAATTGCTTGAATGGTGAGTTTGATAATACTTTTTGGATAATTGACATTGGTGCTTCTAATCACGTAATGGGAAATATTTCCTTTTTGACTGATATTCGTGACGTAAATGCTTTCCCTGTCGATCTACCAGTGGACAAAGTGTTGTAGCAACTAAGCAAGGGACTATGAAACTAACGAGCAAAATTTTTCTTAATAATGTTTTTTATGTTCCAAAATTACATTGCAATTTAATTTCGGTTTTGCAACTTGATGATGATATGGATTGTTTTGTCCATTTTTCATCTAACATGTGTGTTATACAGGATCGACGTTCGAGGAAGCTTATTGGAATGGGTGATAGATGGGATGGACTTTATAACTTCCAACGCATGTCAAGTGTTAAAGCGATTCAGTTGTGGGTTCATCTTCGGTGGAGCTTGGTATAAGAGTCTAGGACATCCTTCTGAAAAAGTAGTCAAATTACTTCTTTTTGTTAGTAGGTTTAGGGAATATTTAAATAAAGCATGTAAAGTGTGCCATCATGCTAAGCAACCTAAATAGTCTTTTCTTTTAAGTGATAACAAAGCATCACAAATTTTTTTAATTAATACATTGTGACTTATGGGGTCCTTATAATCCATCGTCTTCCTATGGAGCAAGATATTTTTTACATTATTTGATGATTTTTCACGTGCTGTATGGAATATTTATTGGTTGATAAAACATAGGGTTTTTCAAGTTTTTATGTCCTTTATTGCCATAATTGAGCACAATTTTCCAAGAAAATCAAGATAGTTCAAAGTGACAATAGTACTGAGTTTAATTACATAAAAAACTACTTTTTGGCTAATGGCTTCTTATTCCAAACCTCTTATGTTGACACTCCTTAACAAAATGGACAAGTGGAGAGAAAACATCAACATATTGTAAATGTTTCTCGTGCTTTGCGTTTTCAAGGGAACTTGCTGATTATGTTTTAGGGGGAGTGTGTTTTAGCTGTGACACATCTGATTAATAGAACTCCCACTAGTGTACTTCATAATAAAACTCCCTATGACATTCTGTTTGGCTTTCCACCCTCGCATAATGACTTGTGTGTTTTTGGTTGTTTGTGTTTTACTCATAATTAATGAGAAAAAGGTGACAAATTTGCAAATCAAGGTCAAAAATGTGTATTTTTTGGGATCCTTTTGGAAAAAAAAGGTTGGATGTTATGTGATTTGGAGAGAAAGGTTCTTTTCACATTTAAGGATGTTCGATTTTATGAAGATATTTTCCCATCCTTGGATATTGACACTGCTATTGTCGATACTATACATAACTTGATGTGGATATTTTTGTGGATGAATTTTTTTTTTAAGATGAGGGTGCGGTGCTAAAGGGAAAAACAGAGGCTAGTGGTGAGCCTCGTCCCTCTTTGCTACCACAAATGTAGTCTCCTTCTGTCTCAGTGAAGGATATGCCAAAAGAGGTGGTTGCCTAGCCAGGTAATGGTTCGGAAGGCTCAACTTCTAGTTCGAATACTTCTCTTGATTCCTCTACGGGTCAAGGTATGAGAACAAAAATCTCTTCATCCAAATTGAAGGATTTTTTGACACATACAATGATTAGGAAAAAGTTCATCTCTCCTATCACCCGTTTCCTCTCCTATAACGACTCGATAGTCGGTAGTGTCGAAAAGTGCATTCTTGGGACTCCGTTCCCATAAATCAGACTCGTAAATATTTTAATAAATATTTACGAAGCTAGAAGTGTAATTAATTAGGTTTTGGTTAAGTGAATTTGCATGAATTAAGAGTTATTATAGTTTAAGGACTCAATTGCGTATAGGGTGAAAGTTGAATTATAGATTAAACAATAATTAAAGGGACTAAAGAAGCAATTATGCCTTATTCCATTTAGTGGGAGGCATTAGTATGTAAATTTATTTTATATATTATAATAGTTAAAGTTAAAATATATTATAATATTAAGAAAACTTAATAATTAAGTAAATGTATATATATTATATAATAATAAAAGTTAGTGTAATAGATAAAAAAAGAAAGAAAGCCATACAAATTAAGAAAAGGAGAAAGAAAGGAGACGCACGATTAGGGCTCCAAATTGTTCAAAGTTCAATTGGTTAGTCAATTTAGTCTATTTTCTTGTAAATTTTATGTTTTTGGAATCCCGGTACCCAAGGTTACCCGACCCATGTTGAAATTTTAGCAATTATTAAGTTTTTAAGTGTTGTTAATGTTGAATAATTTTAGTATTATGGATTAAATTGATAGATTTTTAAGTTAGAAATGAAAAAGGATTAAATTGTAGAACAAATTGTAAATTTTGAGTAATAGGGACTAAATTGTGAAAAATTCAAAATTTAGGGATTTAAGTAAAAATAGGGAGTTAAATTTAGTTTAAAGTGGAATTTGTATGAAAATATAGAATTAAATGTGAAGAATAAAAATTAGTCTTGGTTTAAGGACTAAATTAGAATTTAGACAAATATTGAGTAAAAAATTTAAATATTCAATATTCAATATGAAATTGAAATTTTATTGTATTAATGAATTTTAATTATTTTAATTTCGTAGCTAACGTTGTACTGGAATCCTCGACTAAAAAAGGGAAGGATAAAATTGACGTCGAATAGCTTAGAATTCCTTGTTTGTATTTCTATAATCTGAACTTAGTTGTTAATTATTATAATTCAATTTAATGCATATGGTAAGTGTTGAGGTGAATCATTGACATTTTGATAATTGATTGAAATTGATTGAATTGATAGATACATATTGAATGTATTGATTATTGAATTGAAATGAATATATGTGTTAATATGAAAGTTGGATATTGGTTATATCTGAAATGTGAAATTAAACCCTATTAACTATATCAGGCTGGTCGGATATAGATGGCATGCCTTAGGATAGAAGGAATACGGGGATTTCTTCGACTTCGAGTCGATGAGGCATTGGGTGCCAATTTGCTTCAGTTTAACTGACGAGATACTAGGTGTGAAATATATATAGCGCTGGGTGCATATTAATTCAGATTTATCCGATGAGGCACTAGGTGCCAAACTAGTGTGTTGGTTGGATCCGTGTATCCGTCCGAGTCCGAGTCGTGTTAATATGGGTAAATAAATAATAAAATTTTATAATTGATATTGAAATGGCATGGTATGAGAAATGGAAGTGATATAGTGAAGTGAAAATAGAATGTGAAAAATGTTGTAAATATATGGAATATATGAGTTATACACTCATTAATTGAATATGGAATGGATAGTGCCATTGTTTAAATGAAATGTGAATCAATTTGTGAAAAGCTATTTATATAGCAAGTATAAGAATTAGGACATTTGTGAAACAAATGAAATGATATGCTATTATGTATGAATTGAAAAAGTTTGCATATGGTAGTTGTGATTTTAAAATATTTATATGTGTCTACATTTCAATTATACATTTGTAATCTCTTATCTTTAAATATTCAGATTATAGAAATACCACCGAGTTTTGCTCTGCATACAATTTTGTTTTTTCGTGTGCAGATTAGGTACTTCACTTTTGATCGCCGATTCAGCATCCAACTACAATCCCAAACTCAAATGTGGTGATGTTTATCTTTTGTGTCAGCATGTACCTAGGATGTCTAAATGATAGTTATTTTGTAGATGGATTCTAAATGAGGTTATAAGTGCAATGTTAGTTTGGTGTATATAAATATAAACATGTGTTTGTGTTTGAAGCCATAGTATGGTATGGTAAATTGAGCCAAAGCTTGGTATGTGCATGTGAATTTAAGTTAATGTTTTAGGTAGATATGAGCTAGGCCAAATTGAAGGATTTTGACATGCTTATAATTTTAATTTGAATGATGCATTGATGATATGTTTTGATGAATCCTTTTATGATTTTTGAAATGTTTGAAATGAATGATTAGATTATGATTACTCAGTAATGCTCTGAAACCTTATTCTGACGACAGATACGGATAGGGGTGTTACATTTAGTGGTATCAGAGTTTTACAGGTTTAGCCGATTCTCACAGTAAATTGAGCTCAAAATTGAGTCTAGAAGTACATGCCATAATTGAGTTTAATTGAGTCAGGATTTGGATGATGATATATTCGTTTTTGTTTTATAGTTGAAAATGTCAAATGATTATAATGACGATGTTGATCAAGAGATGTATACCGGAGATGATGTCTCCAATGAGTTAGATGGAATCGAATCGGTAACACCAAGTGTTAATCCAGTTAGTACTTAACAACCAAAAGTTGAGCGAGGTAATACTAAGGGAGGAGGTGATTCACAGTTAATTCGAGCTATTGCTAATGCTCTTCATCGTGTAGCGAGAACCAAATCCGCTATGGCATCTGCACCTACTGTTCGTCAAGCTCCAATTAAAGAGTTGCGTAGATACAATGCAACTGAATTCTTAGGATTGAAAGGAGTTGATCCTTCTGTAGCTGAAGTTTGGATTAAATCCACTAAACGTATCTTGCAACAACTTGAATGCAACCTGCATGAAAGCGTAATATGTGATGTTTCTCTACTGCAAGTAGAAACATATACTTGGTGGCAGTCAATGACACGCCACGTATCCGCAGATCAGGCAAATTGGGAGTTTTTCCAAAAGTAATCCCAAAAGAAATACGTTGGTGAATTGTATATCAAAGATAGAAGACAAGGGTTTTTTATGTTGAAATAAGGCGAGATGTCTGTGGTTGAGTATGAACGAGAGTTTTCGCGACTTAGTAGGTACGCTGTGGAATTTGTGCCGACTGAAATTGATAGTTGCAAGCGATTTTTGCGTGGTTTATGCGATGAGTTGCGAGTACAGTTAGTATCGCACAAAATTATTGAGTTTACGGATCTGGTTGAACGGGCAAGAATGGTAGAACAAGTTCTAAGATTAGATAACAAGACTAAAAATACCCGTATTTTTGGAAAGTATCCTAGAGCTGCGAGTTCAAATCCACAACCGAAGAGATCAAAAGAGTTTCGTGGTAACTGGAGATCAAATTTTAAGTCAGATAGAGCTAATAGGAATTGTGATAGACAATCGTCTATGTCTACAGGTAGTGTGCGAGGTCTATCCGGGGACACTGATATTCCGAATTGTGAACACTGCGGGAAAAAGCATCATGGTGAATGTTAGAAATTAACTCGAGGTTATTTTCATTGTTGATCAACGGATCATTTTGCTAGAGAGTGTCCGAAGAATAAGAAAGCTACACCTGTTACTTCTCAGAGATCTATGCCTACTCCTAAAGGTCATAAATCAAGTCAAAGTGGTTTATTTTCGAGAGAGGGTGCTAGAAAGGGAAATGATGCTATTACTCATTAGTGCTATAGCACATTATGTTAACTGTGACAAATTTACTGCGAAACATAGAAATTTTCTTGCAACAGTAATTGCAGGGGTGGAGCCA
Source organism: Gossypium anomalum (assembly GCA_025698475.1). Lineage (NCBI taxonomy): Eukaryota > Viridiplantae > Streptophyta > Magnoliopsida > Malvales > Malvaceae > Gossypium > Gossypium anomalum. The sequence goes on along the minus strand of CM046960.1, from coordinate 22,099,450 downwards.
CAGTCTTTTAAGAAGGCTGTGAAAAATGCATGGTGGTGTAGTGTTATGCAAAAGGATATTCGGGATTTGAAGGCAAATGACACATAGACTATGGTCTCATCCTCCTGGAAAGAAAGCTCTAGGTAGCAAATGGGTGTATAAGATAAAATACAACTCCGATAGTACCTTTGAGAGATTGAAGGCTCGTTTAGTTGTCCTCTGCAATTATCAGATTGAAGGAATTGATTATAATGAAACTTTTGCTTAGATGGCAAAATGGTGATTATCCGAACCTTCTTAGCCATCGTTGCATCACGAATTGGGAGCTTCATCAAATGGATGTTCACAATATCTTTCTGCATGGGGATCTTGATGATGAGGTATATATGAAATTTCCACTTGGGTTTGACACTTCGGATCCGAGTATGGTGTGTAGGCTTCGAAAATCTTTGTATGGTTTGAATTAGTCACCTCACTATTGGTTTGCCCAGCTTGTTACGGCTCTAAAGGAGTATGGTTTCCTACAATCTTACTCTGATTATTCCCTTTTTACATATATTAGGTGTGCTTTGCAGATTACTGTACTTGGGTATGTCGATGATTTGATAATTTCTGGTAATGTTTCTGCTGCATAGAAGTTTTTTAAGGTCTATCTCAGCAATTTGCTTCATATGAATGATCTCAGAGTACTGAAGTATTTTTGGCTATTGAGGTTGCTCATAGTGCTCAAGGTTTGTTCTTGTGTCAACGTAAGTATACACTTGATATTATTTCTGGGGAAGGATTATTGGGAGCCAAACCAGTTGGCTCTCCTATTAAACAAAACCACAAACTTGCAAATGCTACAGGAGAATTGATTACAGGTCTTGAATCCTAATGACGATTGATGTGTTGTCTTATATATTTGGCTGTTACCCATCCAGGTTTAGCATACTCTATGCATGTTTTGTCTCAATTTATGTAGCATATTAAGCAGAAGAATTGGGACGTGACAATTTGAGTAGTTTGTTATTCAAAAGGTGCTCTAGGCCAAAGTATCCTCCTTCATTGAGATAGTGAGTTGTCTTTACAAGGCTGGTGTAACTTAGATTGGGTCATGTGCCCCATCACTCTACGGTCTCTAACTGGTTCGTTTTTGTTGGTAAGTCACCTATCTCTTGGAAAACTAAGAAGCAGCACACTGTATCTCAATCCTCAACTGAAGTAGAGTATTGTTTTATGACTTCTGTTACTTATGAATTGGAATGGTTAGAGGCTCTACTTCTATTCCTTCGTCACAAATGTACAATGCATAATGAGGTGGATTGTCATTTTATTTGGGATGCAATTTAGGAAGGTCTTATTTCTCCTTCATATATTTCTACTATAGACCACCTAGCATATATATTTACAGCAAGTTGTGCATTTACGATTTGCATGCTCCAACTTGAGGGGATTATTACGGAAAAATATAAATATTATGAGATAATTTATTTTAGGAGTAATTTTTTATATTATAGGAAGTAGAGGGTGAATAAGAGTAGTTTTCTATATTATAGGAAGTAGAGGGCGAATAAGAGTAGTTTTACCATTTTGATTTTAAGTGCAATATGACATATATATATTCTCTTATGTTGATGAATGATATTTGAGACTTGACCCTACAATTGTCAGACTCAATGTTTTCATACATGCTTCCATTCTTTCTTTTATATTATCTATATGATTAGTTTTTTTACTAGTGCAATGCATAGGTTTATTATATTTAATATTAAAAATATATTTGATAAATTTGCATTATTTTTTACATCAACATAATAATTGATGACTAAAATAATAATAATAAATAATTAGTTGATTTAATATATTTTTTTTACATGATTTATGTATTAAATATATGGCAATTTTATTTTATTAATATATTGATGTGTAGAGGATTACATTAACGTTTACTGCTGTATACATGTATGAATAGGGTTGAAAATTTGTCCTTGGGCTTTTTGAAGGAATCAAAGTATTTGACCATCGTTACAAGTTGGAAAACTAAAAAAATAAAATCAAAATCCAATGAGCCCAAACATTAAGGTCTATGTACGAAAATGGTGCTTAATAAGACTCTATCTCAAAAAAATTAAAGCTCCGATGATTCTAGTGGACTAAAAAGGTATGCGTAAGCCCAAAATTAGTACTTCTTTTTTGGGCTAAATCCTAGATAATCTGTTGGATTGTTATGGTTTAAACCTTATAGCAAATGCATTTACATTATAATACAAATTCGATTCAATTAGTATGATGAGTTAATTACACCAATTTAGTTAATAAAATATTTTTACAATTAAAATGAATACTTGAAAAAAAGAGTATTTATGTCTTTAATTTTTATTAAATAAAAATAATTTTTATTTTAAAATAATAAAAATAACTTATCCTTATTTTTCTTATATGTTTTTTTTATCAATAATTGTTTATATTTTTATTACTTTATCAATAATTATTATTTTTTCAAAAATATAATTACTAATTTTCATAGAAATATTAACGTAGAAGATTATACGATGAAAGTTTAAGAGTGTTTGATACAAGAATTTAAAGGAAGAATGTCATTTTTAGGAAAAATAAAATTTCAAGAAAATACTTTTTGTTTGAGTAGACATAATGGAAATTTTCTTTCAATATATTTCAACTAGTATAATAATAAAAAATTACATATAATTATTATTATATTATAGATTATAATAATATATATAGTATTACATGATATTATAATGGTTAATCATTAATGCATATATAATCTATTAATATATTATTTATAACACCCCACACCCGACCTAGTCATTAGATCCGAATGTGTGACATCACATTACGTTGCCGAAGTAGCTCCGACTAATTCCAATCATTGATTCAATCAAATGGACATTAAATCATATTAATCACCCTACAATTGTAATTGTAGCACCTATACCCGACCCAATTGTCAAGATGCCACATTCATTGTCCAAGTAACTACGACCAATTACAATTCAATATCACAATTTGTACATTCTATTAAGTTTAAATCATCATTAACATATAATATATAGTCATTTCTGGGGTTAAAATGAGTTTCGCAAAGGTCTTTTGGTAACCTAAGGTCGAATGAGGACTAAAATGTAAATATTTCAAATTATTGGGTTGATGTCATGAATTCAGGTGTTCCAGGTCACAACGCCACTCACTATTGAATTCTTGTCGTGACATTAAAGACTCAACATCGCAACATGACTAGATGTTTTCATAAGGCCCATATGATGCCAAATTCATAACATTTAAAAAAATTCCAAATACAATATTTAAACCATTCTTACCATTTTATACCATTCACCTACACAGTTTACAACCATATGCTCAATTCAAGTTGAAATTAGCTACAATTTTCCAAGTTGACCACTTATAGTACAAAATCGACACAAAACTTAAGTACATGCCATTTATTGAAAACATAAGGGAAACTTTACAAACTCCGTTAAGTCGAGGGCTAGGGATTGGATGTTGGATAACTTCTCAAGACTTCAGGATCTATCAATACTTGCGCACAGAAATAAAGAAATTGTGTGCTGAGCTATAAAACTTAGTGGTACTTTCATGATTCAAATAAATATAACAATAGCATTAGTCATATGAACACAATCAATTCAATCAATTCATATCCCATTCATGCCAAATACTTCAATTAACAAATCACTTATGCATATACCAACTTTATATACCAATTCATTTGACATTTGCAATTAAACATATCATATAAAGCTATCTAGCAATAAGGTACATACACTTTCATTTTAGAACATACTAATTATTCATTTCTTTATCGCATTTCATTCTCGAATCTATTGATTTGTTTCGTTTCCATATCGGCCCTCAGGCTCGTAATAACCAGTTCGCATGATCTTTCACATACGATCTCTAATCATATTTCACATATATGCACATTTAGTAACATTTCATAATATCATTTATCAAGTTCATGCTTTATAACCCTTATTAATCGAACTCAGACTTAAGATGGATACACAAACCATTCAACCAACACACCAATCTAGCACCTTAGTGCATCATCAGATAAACCGAAAGAAATATATTGGCACACACAATGCATAATCGGATGAATTGAAGCAAATATACTGGCATACATTGTACATCATCGGACAAACCGAAGCAAATATATTGGCACACATAGTGCATCATCAGACAAACCAAAGTATAAACTCTTACACAATCTAATCCTATGACATACCAGCTATATCCGAGTCTGCCCGAACAATTAATAGGGTATGCAATGTCCATTTACATATCATTACATAAACAATATCACAATTCCATACAATTTCCATCATCAATTCATACTATGAATAATTTATCAATTTATAACATACTACTTCTACTATATTCAATTCAGTCCAATCAATCGATATCATCATGTATAAACCGAGTCATACAATAGTGATATACTTACCTCAATAGATAGGTTTGCAATATTTACATACATGTATATATGCATATGTATATATATTAACGTATTGAACTCAAATCATAAAAGTACAAACTGAAAGTTCTATTACCCGTATAAGACTCTTGCATTTCCCTTCTCTCGTGATGGCTCTACGTTCGATAATTTGATAATAAAAACATATCAAATTACATCCAATTCCCATCCAAATACATAAGTAGTATATTTTGCATTTTATTCAATTTAGTCCTTATACTCGGGATACACATATTTTTTAATATCTAACACCATATCAAAATTCAATTTCGCATTCTTTCATTAGTGACATTATACTCTCTATTTATAGCATAATTTCATAAAATTTTTCAATTTATTCAATTTAGTCCTTAATGTTACAAAGTTATCTAGCAAGCTTAATTAGATTTCTAATTTAGTCCTTATCATAATCTAAGCTTATTAAATATCAAATTCAAGTCTAATTCATTAGTTTCTCCTAAATGGAAACTTTCTAAAAACTTATCAATTGAACAATTTAATACATAGGTTAGCTAAATCAAGCTCTCATGATCATAAATCTATAAAAAAAATTTAAAAAAAAAAGCTTTTCTCCTTTCTTATTTTCTTTCTAGTGGATGGTGGAAGAAGATGGATACTTTCTATCTTTCATCCCACTAATTTAACTATATATATTATGATTAACATTTACTTAAGCTAACTAATTATGTTTATTAATTAATCTTAACTTTTACCATTTAATGGCAGTCATCATCACTACCCACTATTAACATAAAGAAAAATGGATTAATAACCATTTAAGCCCTTTGGATAATTGCTAACTAGGTCTTTAAGAAATTTCTAAATTAGAACTAAATAACGATTGTACTTTTACAATTTAGTCCTAAGGTTCAATTAACTATTTTATCGGTTAAATTACTTAACTAATCTTCAATATATTTTCATGATAGCTTCATTAATTTATTTATTTTATCCTTATGGACTCGATTTATGAAAATGAGGTTCAAAAATCATATTTTTTGACACCAAATCGGGTCGTTACAATAATTATATGCACAAACATGATGAATAAATGTTAATTGATCTCTCAAACAGTGTTTCAAAGTTAAGCAGGGTAAAAAATAAAGTTAGAATTCAAATTTGAACTCAATATATCAATTTCAACAATGTTTATCAAAACATGGAAGGCTATTTCTCGATACATGCTTCCCCTGATTTCCTATTTTTGATTCGATGATCTGATGTTTCAATACATTGAACACATGTCTCAAGACTTTACCTCATACGTATCAAGACAAATCTCATGACTTAGCTACTTTATTTCAAACCTCTAGCTCTGATGTTTAGGTGTCTCAAGACAAGGGGTTCTTGTTTCAAGACTTAGAACGTGGCAAAACTAGCTTATCTTTGATGTTTTGGTTGTCTCAAGACAAAAGATCATTTGTCTTGAGACATGTTTAATGTGCCTCAAGACTATCACCCCAAAATGTATGAAATGGTCTTTTTTATTCATAGTGTCTCAAGACATGACTACTGTTGTCACATCCTATATAATTTTTATTATTTTTGTGTACAAGAATGAGAACAATGGAAATAATGGCCTAGTGGTTTAGTAGCTACTTATCTATCCTAGTGATCCAAGGTTCAAGCCTCATTGTTCACACTCTTTAATTATTTTTTTGACAATTTTTCCTTATGTTTAATGAGCATTTTCATCCACCTCTAGCACCATAATTAAGAGGATTTGTTTCCTCTATTGAAGGTCAAACTTGCCATAACCTCACATATTACCTATTTTCAAGATACATTGAACATGGCCAAGGTTGACCAAACATTCCACCCTTCTATTGCCGCCCATACTCCCTCTCACTTTCTTCTATTTTTCAATTCTTTTCTCACATTTTTCTTTCTATTTTGGCCAACCACCACCACCACCACTCATTTAATCATATTTTTCTTCCTCCACCGTGACACAAACCTTCTTCCATCGATCACCACCTCATGTGGCCGTATCACCTCTACTCTTCTCATCTCCCTTCTCCCATCGCCGTCGTGGTCTCCGTCATGCGCCACTGTAAGTCCTCCTCCACTTTTATTTATTTTTCTTCACTTACTCCTTTCTTCTCCTCTCCTTAGCCGAACTACATAACTCTACCACCGTTGGACCGTTGCTTAGCCACCATTAAATATAGATCCTCCACCATTGGACCATTGCCAAGCTGCTACCACCGTCGTTGTCGCCAGACCACTGTCACCGCTGATGACTAAAAATCTTTCTTTTTTTTTTTTCCTTTCCCTCTCCTTGTGTTGTTTATCTTTTTAATTTAATCAAACCCTTTCTTTCATTTCAATGATCCTTTCTAGATCACTTGATTTTTCGATAACGCTCCTTCTTGATTCATTGATCGACTTGAATTAATCAAGTGTAAGTAAATGTAACACCCTAAACCCCGCCTAGACGTTACGGCCTAGAGTGTTTTAAACAAATCGAATCAAGTCATAAAACTGTTCCACTTGTTATCTTTTACTTAGTCGAGAAATCGTATAACAGTCGAGTTGCTTTGAAAACATTTCTTTATTGCGGAAGCTTTTGATTTGTTTCTATTATTTAAAAAAAATGCTTTGGCGTTGTAGTTCGAGTTCCAAAATCACAGTTCAAAAACCCAAATTTAAAACCAAAGTCTAAGTCCAAAATTACATCAAAATTCCCGAAAATAATAAATAAGCAGTAGTAGAAAGTTCATAAACCATAACATATGTGGTCGTGGTCACCGTCAAGTCCTCCACTGCACCGATCTATCTATTGTTGTGGATTACCTGAACAAATAAACAAATAAAGGGTGAGTTTTCGCAAACTTAGTGTCTACATCCCCCATAGTTCAGCATGCATAGTCAAATAGCAGGAAACAAGCATAATTCGGGCCTGAGCCCTTTACACAATCGGTAGGGCCCTTGACCCACTCAGAAACAGAATTAGATACAGTCTCAGGGCTTCAGCCTATCTCAAATATAACATACATATCTGATTAGAATATCAGAAACATGCCCACCAACCCTGCACGCCAACTCCGTCCAACCCAAACACCATGTGGGGATAAAATTGACCCACCCATCCCTACACACCAAGTATGGGGATAAAATCAACCCATCCAACCCAACATACCATAGAGTATCGTAATATGACACATATCATAAATACGCAACTAAGCTGCCTGATAACGAGCTTATATAGCCCTTCAGTACTTCCTTCACTTCATCAAACCCACCCCGATGCAATGCATCATACAAGAATGACATGCTATAATGCAGATTAACAGACATAAGCTCATAATCAGAACAGATATATATATATATATACAAACCAAGTATAGCATGCTACCTCACACTTCATAATATCGTATCGCAAAATAGGGGTCTAAGTAATGCTTACCGACCCTACGACAGGTCACAGTCGTCTTAGGCAACCTGTGCAACCTAACAGAACATTTCAGAAAAATAGGCTTACACGCCCCTGTGGTTTACCCGTGTGGGCCCAAACGCCCGTGTGGCCCACACGGCCTAATTGATCGAGCTTGTGTCTCACACACGGCCTACCAACCATCACACGGCCATGTCCATCGCGCCCGTGTCGCGTGCGCGCGACCTGGTTCTTCGACCACATGCCCGTGTACTGCCACACGGCCTACCACACCGGCAGCCATACGCCCGTGTGACATCGACAGAACGTTTTTCAGCTTTCGCTGAATCTCATTTTTTATGCAATCGGAGTACACCCCTGTTACGATTTGATGCTTAAACGATCCCCGAGCACCCCAGAACCTATATTAGACCAATATATCACTTAATTAATTCCCTTACTTCAACATCCAATCAAGACTCCCAACCGTGAACCTGAGTAACTAAGCCAACAACGAGTCGAGAAACTTACCGGGACGAAAATGATAACCAGCAGTCATACATAGGAAACCCGATTAAAACCTTCGAATAGTACCTAAACGAGAGCAAAAATGAAACCTTTCATTATTCGCTTAATCACAATGTAACTAAAACGGCCATAACGTACTTACTAAAAACCCGTCAAACACGATGCGCTGGAAAAATTGAAGAAAGATTGAAACAAGAAAAGAATAGAAACGACAGCAAGTTGGGGAAGAGGAAACAGCAGAGAAAGAAAAAGATAAGAAAAACTTTCAGGAAAAGAGGGAAAATCAAGAATAGGATTCTATCAGATTCCCCCCAACTACCCACTACCCACTACCCACTACTTACTCAAACTCAACTTCTTCAGTATTTGAAAACCACTAAATTTTTTTTGCAGAACCGAGCAAAAATATAAACTCCCCTGCCCACGCAGGGGCTTGAACTCCAGATCACTAACATATTAACACTCCATTTAACCACCAGACTAGCAGGCCCATTTTGATATAATCTTACTTACATTTAAACTTAAGTCTACTGAACAAGAGTAAGGCCTTATTCATAAAAATACCAAAATTTGCCAAGACTAATGCTTGAACTTGGGACCTCCCACACATACCCAGAACACTTAACCACTAAAGCAGACACACAGTTGTGTCATAGACAAACAAAAATAAATATGTAGGATTTTGGGGCGTTACAACTCTACCCCCTTAAAAAAAAATTTCATCCTCGAAATTTACCTGATCAGAAAAGGTGAGGATACTGCTGTCATATCGAATCCTCCGGCTCCTAAGTGGCCTCCTCAGTGCTATGATTTCGCCACAACACCTTCACTAACGAAATAGATTTCTTGCACAGAACCTTAACGTCACGATCTTGGATCTGAACTGGCTCCTTCTCAATAGTTAGACCTGGTCTAACCTCAATCTCTTCCACGGGCATAATATGTGTGGGATCAGAGCGGTAGCGTCTCAACATCGAGACGTGAAACACATCATGTATGCGGTTTAACTCTGGGGGTAGCTCCAGCTGATATTCAACTGGTCGTACTCGCTTCAGAATCTGGTACGGCCCAATAAACCAAGGGCTCAGCTTGCCTTTGCGACCGAATCTTAAAACTTTCTTCCATGGCGAGATCTGAAGGAAAACCATGTCCCCCACAGAATACTCAATGTCCTTCCTGTTCAAATCAGTATAGGACTTCTGTCTATCAGAAGTCGCTTTCAGTCGATCTTGAATCAAGAAGATTTTATCCTCCGTTTTTGATACCAACTTCGGACCCAGAACATGACGCTCACCAAGCTCAGTCCAGTATAAAGGAGTATGACACTTACGACCATACAGTGCCTCGTAAGGTGCCATCTGTATACTAGACTGATAGCTGTTGTTGTAAGCAAACTCTGCCAAAGGCAGGTACTCCTCCCAACTGCCTCGGAAGTCGATCACACAACTCCTCAACATGTCCTCTAGTATCTAAATCACCCTCTCTGACTGACCATCTGTCTGAGGATGGAAAACAATACTGAAGTCCAATCTTGACCCCAAAGCCTCATGAAGCTTTTGCCAGAACTGAGACATAAAACGAGGATCCCTATCAGAAATGATCGAGACAGGTACCCCGTGCAGCTCCACAATCTCAGAAATATACAGTTTGGCTAACTTCTGTAGGGAGAAGTCTATCCTAACAAGGATGAAATATGTAGTCTTGGTCAATCAGTCCACGATGACCCAAACAAAATCCTTCTTAGTGGGGGTTAGGGGCAACCCACTAACGAAGTCCACCGTTACTCGCTCCCATTTCCACATCGATATCTTAACCAGCTGTAGCAAACCCGAAGGTAACTGATGTTCAGCCTTAACCTGCTGACATGTCAAACAGCGAGCAATGTAGTCGGTAACCTCATATTTCGACCTTGGCCACCAGTACAACTCTCGAAGATCTGGGTACATCTTATTCCCACCAGGATGCATAGCATAAGGACTACTATGATTCTCCCTCAGAATCGACAGTCTCAAATCCTCATCATTCGGTACACAAATCTAACCACGGAAACATAATACCCCATCACTGTTAACTCAAAAATTAGTCGTAACACCATCCTCTACTTGACAAAAACGTAACTCCAAAGACTTATCCCCTTTTTGTTTATCTCTGATTCGATCAATCCATGTCGGTCTAACCTGAAGTTCTACCAACAGACTCCTATCGTCAAAAAGACTCAGTCGAGTGAACATCGCTCCCAGATCTATCATGGACCTTCAGCTTAATGCATCGACTACCACATTGGCCTTACCAAGATGGTACTCAATACTACAGTCATAATCCTTAAGCAGTTCAACCCATTGATGCTGCCTAAGGTTCAACTCCTTCTGGGTAAGGAGACACTTGAGGCTTTTGTAATCAGTGTAGATGGTACACTTCTCACCGTACAAATAGTACGTCCAGATCTTTAGAGCAAAGACTACTGCAACCAGCTCCAAATCATGCGTCGGATAATTAGCCTCATGAGTCTTGAGCTTACGAGACGCATATGCGACAACCTTACCGTCTTGAATCAGAACATAACCCAGACCCACATGGGACGCATCACTGTAAACCACGAAGTCTTTTTCAGGCTCAGGCTGTATCAAAATAGGAGCTTGGGTCAGAAAAGTCTTAAGCTTATCAAAACTCTCCTGTTGTGCATCAGTCCACATGAAAGGAACTCCCTTACGCAACACCTTAGTCATCGGAGCAGCAATTAAAGAGAACCCCTCTATGAAACGTCGATAATATCTTGCTAGCCCCAAAAAACTACAAATTTCAAATACACTATTCGGCTCTTTCCAACTCAATACAGTCTCAATCTTACGAGGATCTACACGAATCCCCTCAGTAGAAACTACATGACCCAGAAATGTCACTTCGAGAAGCCAGAACTTACACTTGCTAAACTTCGCATACAACTGTTTCTCACGAAGAATCTTTAAAACCACTCTCAATTGCTCATCGTGCTGAACCCATGTCTTAGAGTACACCAAGATGTCGTCGATGAATACCACCACAAACTGATCCAACTAGGGCTGGAACACACGGTTCATCAAGTCCATGAATGTTGCTAGTGCATTAGTCAACCCAATAGGCATAACTAGGAACTCGTAGTGTCTATAACGAGTCCTAAATGCCGTCTTATACACATCGGCCTCCTTTACTCTCAACTGATGGTAACCTGATCGTAGATCGATTTCAGAGAACACTGAAGCCCCTCTGAACTGGTCGAACAAGTCGTCTATCCTCGGAAGTGGGTACTTATTCTTGATCGTCAACTTGTTCAACTAACGGTAGTCGATACACATCCTCATTGTACTGTCTTTCTTCTTTGCGAATAGAACAGGTGTTCCCCACGGAGACACACTGGGACGAATGAACCCACAATCCAACAACTCCTGAATCTGAGCCTTAAGTTCAGTCAGCTCTTTCGGTGCCATTCGGTAAGGAGCGATAGACACCGGAGCTGTACCCGAAAATAACTTAATCCCAAATTCTACCTCACTATTCGGAGGTAATCCCGGTAGTTCCTCTAGAAACACATCTGGAAAGTCTTTCACCATGCGAATATCCTTAACTGAAGAGTCCCCAGAATTAGCAACACTGATATAATTCAAGTATGCCTCGCACCCCTTCCTTACTAACTTCTCTGCCATTAACGTGGATATTACATTAGTCAAATAATATCATCCTTTCCCAATCACAACCACCTCAATATCCTCCTCGGTTCTCAAAACAATTCTCTTCGGAGCGCAATCCAGACTCACTCCATGTTTGACAAACCAGTCCATACCCAAAATCAAGTCGAACTCCCCAAATGGAAACTCCATCAAATCAGCCAGAAACTCCATCAAATCAGCTAGAAATACAGTCCCTTGGACCTCTAACGGTACGTCTTTAAAGAGTTTGTTAACTTCAACAGACTACCCCAACCGACTCACCATTGTTATCTCACTAGAAGTGCTCTCAGACTATAACTACAAGGTCTCAGACACTGCACTAGCTATGTAAGAATGTGTAGAGCCTATATCTATCAATGCAAAGTATGGCACATTAAAAATTAAGAACGTACCCATGATGACGTTCGAAGCATCTCAGTCCTCACGATGACGTGCAGCATAAACCAACGCAGGCTGCATCACCTAAGTCAGTTTAGCACCTCTACCCAGTGCTCTCTGTCCTCAGCCCATGTCGTCAGCTGTGCAGTCTCAATAGTCAGAGCTTGCATCTGATTAGTCCTCAGTGGACAATCCTTAACATGGTGCTCAGTAGACCCATATCTAAGACAGGCTCCAGTAGACCTCCAACACTCGCTCGGATGGCGTCTATTATAGAGCTAACAAATCTCCACCCTAGCAGGTACAACAGTAGGCCCAACTCTCATGGGCCCATCAAACTTAGCCTTTTTCCTAGGCCTCATCCCAAAATTCAAAGGCTCTACATCCCTCTAAGCCTTCCCTCTGTCACGGTTTTGGCGTTCAGCACGCTTCACCTCTTTAGTAATCTTGGCTTTCTCGACCAGCACAACAAACTCCCACTCCCTCTGCGGAGCTATCAAGACCCTCAAGTTATCCCTAAGGTCGTCTTCGAAACAAACATAACGCTCATACTTTTTCGCCACCATGCCTCATGCATAATGACTCAGCCTCAGAAATTTGGCCTCATACTCGGCCACTGAACGATCTTCCTGAGTAAGATTCAGGAACTCACACCTCTTAGCGTCGACATAGCCGTCTCCCACATACTTACTCAGATTGTCAGGCTGAGTGCCATCCCTAACTGTCAGCCACCACTGATATGCTTCATCGCGAAGCAATGAGATAGCCCCCTTGAGCTTCTGCTCGGCAGAGAAATCCAGATCATCTATAATGCTCTCCGTGGCCTCCATCCAGTACTCAACCATATTAGGAGCAACTCCAGCGATGCCCCTAAATACCTTAGCCCCATTGGATAGGAGTCGTTCCGTAACCGACCCATGGCCCCTAGAACCAGTGTTGGGCCCAGCGACCCTCTCTAGAATTAGCAGCATGGCTTGGGACAGTGCACCGTCCCCAGCCACACGATCATGAGACCTAGTCCCAAATCCAGTCTCAGTAACCAAGGACACCGGCGTCTCACTAGTTTCCAGATTTAGAATCGTATAAGATGTGAAGGGCTCAACTTGAGCCCCTCTACGGCCCCTACCACGGCCTCTAGTACCCTATCTACGAGTACCACGTGTGCTCATCGTAATTTTGAATTAATCTGTATTTAAAAATTTTATGCAAATCAGTTTGCAGTTTTGATATTTGTTAGTAGATATTTTATGTAGTCAAGTTATCAGAGTATTCAGAGTCTGTTATCGCAAATTGCAGTTTACTACAGTTTTCAGTCTACACCACTTAGAGTATTTCAATAAAGTATACTACCTACAGTAGTTTATAGCATACATCAGTGTTTCAAACAGATCCAAACAGTACATTCTAAGCATGCTTTCAGACAATTCTAAACAGAGTTTCAGAAACTTACAGGATAAGCGTCGGAGACTCGGTGTACCACAGTTTATCAAAGATATCTTAGATTGTTTTTCAAATCATTTTTTAAAAACCAAATTTAAAACCCAATCCACAGTCGAGTTTTGCAACCTGACTCTGATACCACTAAATGTAACACCCCAAACCCCGCCTAGACATTACAACCGAATCCAGCGATATCACATGAGAGTGTTTTAAACAAATCAAATCAAGTCATAAAACCATTCCAATTGTTATCTTTTACTTAGTCAAAAAATCGTATAACAGTCGAGTTGCTTTGAAAAGATTTCTTTATCACGAAAGCTTTTGAAACCCATTTGTTTCTATTATTTAAGAAATCGTTTCTATTTATGAAAACTCTTAGTTAAGTTTTTTAAAAAAATGCTTTTGCGTTGCAATTCATGTTCCAAAATCACAATTCAAAAACCCAGATTTAAAACCAAAGTCCAAGTCCAAAATTACATCAAAATTCTCGAAAATAATAGATAAGCAGTAGTAGAAAGTTCATAAACCATAACATATGTGCTCGTGGTCACCGTCGAGTCCTCCATTGCACCGACCATCTACTGCTGGGGATTACCTAAATAGATAAACAAATAAAGGGTGAGTTTTTGCAAATTCAGTGTGTACATCCCCCACAGTACAACATGCATAGTCAAATAGCAAGAAACAATCATAATTCAGGCCTGAGCCCTTTATAGAATCAGTGGGGCCCTTAACTCACTTAGAAATAAAATCAGATACAGTCTTAAGTCTTCAGCCCATTTCAGATATAACATGCATATCATATCAGAATATCAGAAACATGCCCACCAACCCTGCACACCAACTCCGTCTAACCCAACACACCATGTGGGGATAAAATCGACCCACCTATCCCTACACACCAAATATAGGGATAAAACCAACCCATCCAACCCAGCACACCATAGAGTACCGTAATATGACACATATCATAAATACATAGCTAAACTGCCTGATAACAGGCTTATATAGCCCTTTAGTACTTCCTTCACTTTGTCAAACCCACTTCGATGCAATGCATCATACAAGAATGACATGTTGTAATGCAGATTAATAGACATAAGCTCATAATAAAAACATAACACATATATAGCATGCTATCTCACACTTCATAATATCATATCGCAGAATAGGGGTCTAAGTAATGCTTACCGACCCTACGACAGGTCATAGTCGTCTTGGGCAACCCGTGCAACCTTACAGAAGATTTCAAAAAAATGGGCTCACACACCCATGTGGCCCACACGGCACAAATTGGCATCCACACGGCTTGGCCCAAATTCCCACATGCACCAAGCCCATGTCTCGCACACAGCCTTCCAGCCATCACACGGTCGTGTCCATCGCGCCCGTGTCGCGTGCACATGGCCTGGTTCATCAACTACACGCCCGTGTGGCATTAACAGAATGCTTTTCGGCTTTCGTCGAATCTCCTTTTCTGTGCAATCAAAGTACACACCTGTTACAATTTGATGCTTAAACGATCACCGAGCACCCCAGAACCTATATTAGACTAATATATCACTTAGTTACTTCCCTTACTTCAACATCCAATCAAGACTCCCAACCGTGAACTTGAATAACTAAGCCAACAACAATTCGAGAAACTTACCGCGACGAAAATGATAACCAAAAATCACACACAGGAAACTCAATTAAAACCTTCGAACAGTACCTAAACGAGAGCAAAAATGAAACCTTTCATTATTCACTTAATCACAATGTAACTAAAATGGCCATAACGTACTTACTGAAAACTCGTCGAACACGATGCGCAAGAAAAATTGAAGAAAGATTGAAACAAGAAAATAACAAAAATGGCAGCAAGTTGGGGAAGAGGAAATAGCAGAGAAACAAAAAGATCAGAAAAACTTTCAAGAAAAGAGGGAAAATCAAGAATAGGATTCTATCAGATTTCCCCCAACTACCCACTACTTACTCAAACTCAACTTCTTCAATATTTGAAAAACACTAAAATTCCTTTGTAGAACCGAGCAAAAATATAAACTCCCCTGCCTACGCAGGGACTTGAACTCCAGACCACCAACATACTAACACTCTATTTAACCACCAGAGCAGCAGGCCCATTCTGATATAATCTTACTTACATTTAAACTTAAGTCTACTGAACAAGAGTAAGGCCTTATTCATAAAAATACCAAAATTTGCCAAGACTAAGGCTTGAACTCGGGACCTCCCACACGTACCCAGAACACTTAACCACTGAAGCAGATACACAGTTGTGTCACAGACAAACAAAAATAATTATATAGGATTTTGGGGCGTTACAATAAAGATCATTTTGGGTCGTAAAAACCTTTCTCCTAGTGTTTCCTTAACATGGCCAAATGGTATTTTTCCATGAGTCATAGTATTATTTTATTATTTATTAAAGTACTATAGTACTAATACTACTTCATATCACTTTGAAAGGCCAAACAATAATTGTAGGGGAGACCCCTAACTTTGCATCAGAATTTATTCTCCTTTCGAGAGTCTTAGATCGTAGGGTAAGTGATGTTGAGACTATATATGATAGATCTCTTAAGTGACAAAATATTTTCAAAGATCCACACTAATACATGTTACTTATGTGATTGATCGTCTTGCAAGATAGATAGAGTGAAACCGTTAATAAGGGTTGAGGTGAATTAGATCCACAATCTAAGGTGTGGGATCGATACCATTTATTTGTGTGACATCGATCTTTAATTATTAATAATTTAATTATATTAAAAAATATGAATACTCTAAATATTCGTGAAGAGTTGTATAACTTATCGAGATGGATACCAAGTAAGTGATTCTAACCAAGTGATTCTATGAAATGCATGACACTCGATATGTTGATGTTTATGATTATGATGTATGTGTAGTTCTCATGCTCATGATATGTGATATATGGCTTATGTGTTATATGTGATGCTTTAAATATGTGCGATTTATGTATATGTGTATGATAAATTAAGATCTATGATCTAATGTGAAAAGCATGTTAAACATGTTAAAAGTGATTATTATGTGTTAAGTGATTATGAAAGGATGTTTACATGCATAAGTGTATAAATGATCTATATGTGTTATAAGTGAAAATTACCATATCACATGCATGGGGTGGAATTTTGTGAAAGGTGGAAGTAGTGACAGTATATCTGCAAATCAGTGGTGGCTTGTCGACATCAGTGTTATCAGCAGCAGTTTATCTGCAAATCAGTGGTAGTTTATCTACAAATTAGTGGTAATTTAACTGCAAATTAGTGGTGGCTTGTCCACAAATGGTGTTTTGGATGGACGAGTTTTAGGGAACTCGATATTGGTGTGTAGTAGAGATAGGTAGGAATTTTATAAAATGTCCATCGATTTTAAATATGCATCGATATATTCATGCATAAATATTAGTTTTAAATTCCATGATCTT
The DNA here is from genome assembly GCA_025698475.1 of Gossypium anomalum. Classification (NCBI taxonomy): domain Eukaryota; kingdom Viridiplantae; phylum Streptophyta; class Magnoliopsida; order Malvales; family Malvaceae; genus Gossypium; species Gossypium anomalum. The sequence goes on along the minus strand of CM046960.1, from coordinate 22,082,087 downwards.
GGTGATGTATGATTATACTGTGATTGTTATATGTATGTTGATATGTATGCAAGTATATATTTTATGTGTTAATGTCACATTGAGCCTTTTTAAGCTTACCCACATTACTTATGTGTTCAGATGATCCTTTTGGTTAGGACTCAGATTCGAACATCGAAGAGGCTCTCGGAAATAAATGATTTTCATGGTTATGGACTAATTTATATTTTTGGGACTTTCATGAACTTTTAAAATTTTATTTTGGGATTTACATTTTGAGGTTATTATTGAACTGTGGCATGGATAATTTAATTTAAAAACTATAGACAATTGAACATTTTGCATGGGTTTTAGTTTGGATAAATTGTTTTAATGTTTTCATAATAAAATTCGCTTTTCGCAAACTCGTTTGATTGAAATTAAATTTTCTTTAAAATTAATCATAATGATTTACAAATAATAATAAATAGGATTTCTTCTCATGTTATGTTTTAAAATATCATATTTAAAGGAAATATTAGTATGTGTTTTCAAAAACTTAATCAGTTGGTTTTAACTCGCGTTTTTGCCATCTCTATGGCCCATGTAATCACTTAGATTGGGTCGTAACATCTAGGCCAGTTTGAGGGATTACAAATGTGTCTCAAGACCAGCATACCAAATGGTCCAAAATGCATTATCTCAAGCATTAAAATAATATCTAGTTACTACTTTAAACTCTAAATTATATAAAAGAAATTTAGTAATTTATGGCACATTTTCACTTAAAAATAATGTTAATCCTGAGTATTTGATAGTTAAATTGGTAAATTTTGTTCATATTACAATAATGGGCATGATTTAATAAACTATGCAATTTTATGCTTTTTTGTATTAATTTTGTGCATAATTTAATCAATTAATGTTACATATTGTTTTCCTCTATTTAAATGTTGCAATGAGGTCATGGAGTTGATAATTTGTGAAGCTTATTTTAATTTTGCATGGGCATGAGACTTATCCTACCTAGTTGGACGACAAAGGCATGCAATTTGGGTCATGAAGAGGTCACATTGATCCAGTTAAAGATGATTAAATGGAAGAACAAGTCTGACAACTAAATGGGCACAAAACTGTCCAAACAAAGGGGGAAGAAGCCCAATTCGACAAGGGCATCTAAGCAGCCCAACATTAGCTTTTGGACGAAACTTTGAAAGGTCCTTATACTTGCAAAATAATTAAAAATCAGCTCTTAACAATCACCCATGAAACTTTCCACCACCTTGCTTGATTCAAGCATGATTTCATGCTTGAATCAATCAAACAACAACCTCCCCTCTCCACAATTCATGGCTAGCCAAGCAAGGGAACATATCAAGGGATCCCTCAAGTTATTTTTAGCAAACACTCATGTCTCCCCTCTACTATAAATACCAATCCTCACTTTTCATTCCATCATCCCTCATTCTTCATTTCACATTCTCTTCTCTCATTTCATTTTTCTCTCTGTTTCACACATTGTAATAGCCCATTTTTAGTCAAATTAGAATAGTGGTTTCGAGACCACAAATCTGAAGTCAAAATATTTATTTTGTAACGCCCTAAATTTTGGGCCTAGAGGAATTGGGCTTTGGGCTTTAGGTCTCATAAAATTTTTAAGTGAGCAAGAAAATGACAAATGATATGTTGGCTTTAAGGGCTTAATGAATTTGGAGTGTCTAGGTGTGTTGGAGAAGTTCTGGGTTCGAGTTTTATATTAGAGGAATTTTAATTTAATCATTAAAAGAACCAGAGTTGTGAGTAGTTGGGCTTTTAAATAAAAATAGAGGAAAAATGGCATCAAAAAGCCTTGTGGTGGAGTGGCTAAGTGACGCCACCTAGGGTGTGGGGAGGTGGCGTTAGTGGCTAGCAAAGAGATCCTAGGTTCGAATCCTAGCTTAGTATTTTTAGAAAGTTTAATTTTGGCCATCTAGAATGTTGGAAGTGGCGTGAAGATGGACTCTAATAGGAGTGTTCAGGAGAGAAAATTTAGGAAATAGATTGGGGAGTTATCAGGGAGAAAAACGAGGAGATGAGAAAGAGGAAGTGATGGAGCTGAATTAGGAATTGAGGGTCAGGCAATTTGGCTATAGGCTATGAATATGTACTGAGTTTGGTATATTAGGCTAATGCCAAATTCTTCATTTTTTAAGTGCCGATTGGCTTTTCTATCTTTGCTAGCCGATTCTTTCTTCTACTCTTCTTCTTTAATTTGTACCGAATAAACCTTATTCACCATATTAGTTTAAAAGCTGAAAAGCCGAATCTCTCTTGGGCTGATTGCTCTTTTGGTGTAAGTACGTTATCTCTTTTTTGGCTAGTATCGTTAATACCGATTACTCCTCTCCCTCACTCTTTCTAATCGACTTTGGTAGGGAATTAGTATTGGATCTCAGATTTTAGCTCTCTGCCAAATTGCTCCTTAGGTATTTTGCGGTTTTGATCTAGGGAATACATGATCAAGGAAAAGCTATTAGGGATTGGTGTTCAAGGTTTGCGTTTAAGGGAATCGCGGCACGCTCGATTACCAGGTGTGTACACATACTTCGCACACACAGTAGATCGGCAAATTCTGAAATACCAAAATGCCGAAAAGCCAAAGTTTAGATACGGTAGTCTTGCGAGTGCGCGAACACTCACAAGAGGGTATTCGATACGATAACAGAGACCCCATGAGAGATCTTATGGACTTGGGTCACATTTTACTGGGCCAGAATGGGCCAAATGGGCCCGACGGGCCCGTGAGCCCCAAATAAGCAAAAGTTGATAATTTGGTAATATGTGATGAGCTGATTAAGTTTGTTGAATGGTTTGGATTGGATTCGGGCCCGATAGGCCATATAAGTGTGATTGAGCCTAATGGACCGTATAAATGTGATTGGGCCTGATGGGCCATATGATTGTATGGAAGCTTGTAGACTTCCTAGGGTTTTGTCATGGACTTGTAGGCCTAGTTTCTAATAAATCCTTAAGCAGCATAAAACTTAACTAATTTATCAAATTCGTTTGTGGACAAGTCATAAGGGTAAAGTGTGGCAATGGGCATATGCATGTCTAGGATTGGATCTAGGAGAGCTTGGTATAGCGGTCTTAATGATGACTCCTCTTCTCTGGAATCCTACAGTGCATAGTGTCATGCATTTACTTTGGCCAACGAGGACTTGTTGACGGGCCAAAGTTCGTAATTAAGACCCATACTGCTAAAAAATTACCAAAATACCCCTGTAGGGTAGAAATTACTGAAATACCCCTATGTATTATGAGTATAATCTATGTATATGTTATGAGTATAATCTACGTATGACATATGCTGCATCCATACATTATTATGTTACTTATGAAATTTGGGTTTATGATTGGAGGAAGTGTATAAGGATCGCATGGTTGCTCGACGATTGTGGATCCACCAGAAGGCTTTTAGCCACCGAGTAGTAGCTTTTTGCCGCATTGTTAAGTAGTGCCGTAACGGTGCTACATCATTTTATAAGCAGCTATGCTGCACCGTTAAGTGGGGCCGCACTGGTTCCACACCGGGTTGTAATAAGGATAGGTGGGTCGAGTATCTCCCCACAGTAAGTTTTGGTTGGAAACCGGGTGTATAGGTTGGATGGGGATATAAGCATTTGCGTATATACGTCATGATTGGATTATGAAAAGGGCTTGGCCAAGTTAAATGTGATATGTGGAAATTTACATGGGTTCAGGCCCTACTGGGGCCAAAATGGGCTAAGGCCCAAAGGCTACCGTATTTGAATTGGGCTTAGGCCCAAAATGATTTGTCTGTTGCACGGTTGTTTGATGAGGGTTGTACACACTGAGTTTTCGAAAACTCACCCCCTCTTTTATTTTCTCAGGTGATGCTATTCTCAATAGGAGGTTCGATGTTTGGAGGAACTCAGGGTGGCCAGCTAGCAGGACAACTTGAATTTGTTTAAAAAGCATTTAAGTTACTAGTTTAGTAAGTAATTACCTTTTCTTTAGTCTGGATTGTAATAAGACCTCCCCTCTTTGCTATTATTTGGTTTATTATTTTTATATGATGTAATCATGGAAAGTTGAGCACGGTTTCCTAAATCATAGAATGTTTTCCACATTTCCGCAACTAAATTCTAAAATGACAGTTTTTCTTATATCAAATGTTTCGAACAAGCTTTCCCAACTGAAAAGAGATTTTACGAAGTAATTGAGATGTATTATTCTAAGGAAGGGTTTTCAATGAAAATAAGGTTTTCGCTAAAACACTTCAATGTGACACACCAAATTCAGCCATAACGTATGGGCTGGGTTTGGGGTGTTACATATTTTATTATTATTTTAATGTTTACAACATGATAGCATGTATGTGTGAAAATTTCGTGAAGTAATTTTATCGTTTAAATGGTCAATTTGAGAAAAAAAGGACTTAATCCCATAAACTGCAAAACTTGGATATTAATAGCTAAAGGTGTCAAATAGTTATAGAACCTTAATGTTAAGGTACTTATGTTGTAATTAGACCATTACTTATTTGATTGGACATTTATGTCCATGATTTATATGAAATATTAATGTTTAATTAAAGGTTAATGTAAATTGTTAAATAAAAGTTAAATTAATAAAAAAATGTAAATTTTCTTCATTCATCATCTTCCTAACAGATTTTTGAAGAAGAAAAGCAATTAAAATAGCTTCAAATGTTTGGCTAGCTATCATCTATACATGTAAGTCCATTTTTGCTCAGTTTTTAATGATTTTTATGTTTTTGTGATCGTTGCATCTAGTACTAACTAGCCCAAGGACTATTTTGCAAAATTATTAAAGATTTTGACAGTTGAAATTGATGAATATGTATGAGTTTGATGTTTGATGATAGATTATGAATATTTATTATGAATTATGCAAGTTTTGTAAAGTGATTTTTAGTGAAAATGTAAAATAGGGATTAAATTGAGAAATGTGTAAATTTAGTGGTTAAAATGTGAAATAAATGAAAATTATGGGCTGCTACAGGCATTATGGTAATTTGGCTAGCATGGGTATATTTGGAATTTTATTAATTTGTGATTTTATGAAATAAGGACTAAATTGTGAAAAATGTGAAATTTGTGGGGCAAAAGTGTAAATGTGATTTAAAGTGTGTTTTGGACTAAATTGAATGAATAGTTGATTAAATAAGTTAATTTTGAATATATTTAGATCAAGAAAAGCAGAATTCAAATTTAGATCGGGGAAAAGATAAAGTTATCGACTAATCGGCTTGATTTATCATTTTAACATTTGAGGTAAGTTCGTATGTTATAATTTTATTTCAAATGTATTTTATACGCTTTGATATAGCATGAATTGTGATTATGTGGTTACAAAAGAGTTTCGAAATGATTCGACGATGATTCGACAATTGGAGTCTGGATTAAACCTTAGGAATAGCTTAGGATGCTAGTGACATGTCATTAGGTATACTTTGAGTTGGCTTCGGGCCATGTTATTAGCACTTCGGGTATGAGATATACCGATTTGGATTTAGGCCATGAATATCGATTGATTTGGCTTCGGGCAATGCTATTAGAATTTTGGATAAGTTACCTTGATTTGGCTTCGGGCCATGGTATAGGTACTTATGATATGAAACCTTGAGTATCCGACTTCTATTCTGAATGGTTCAATGGGTAAATGAAAGATGTGGTTGAGTATGAGATTGGTACGAGATGGACAGGTATGTATAGTAATGAATTGAGTATTGAAACTATAGAATTGATAAGTTCTTTGGTAAGTTATGTTAATGATCATTTGATAGCTTTGAGATTTAATAGAATTGTTGTATATTGTTTTCTACTCTTTGAATGATTAATGAATAATGATAGTTGCTTATTGTTAACATACGAACTTACTAAGCTATATTGCTTACTTTTTTGTTTTTCCATGTTTTATAGTGATTTCAAAGCTAGCTCAGACTTGGGAATCGTCGGAGACCTCATCACACTATCCTCTGACACTTGGTACTTTTGAAACTATGTTTTGGGTCGTATGGTATGTATAAGGACTTTGGTCATTTTGGTTATAGCTTGATAATGAATTTGGCCATTTGTGTTGGCTTATAAAAGTTATGTTTATAATGTTGTATATGGCTATGTAAATTGACTTATTTGGTTTGGTTGGTGATGAATGTTTATAGGTATGCTAATGTCATTTTGTGATGTGTTTAATGTTTGCTTGGAAATGATTGATGAAATGAGAATGTTTGAGATTGTGGTTTAGGTTAAGAAATACTTAGATGAAATGGCATATGAATTATGTTTGATTTGGTTGTTTTGGGTTACCTATTATGCTTTGTTTTGGTAATATATGTGTAGGTGAAGGGGTGTACCAAATGGGGCAGCAAATTGGCTTAGTAAATAGCCTATTTTTGTCCACACGAGTAGAGACACGGGCGTGTGTCTCAACCGTGTGTAACACACGGTTAAGTATACGGCCACGTGTCCCCTGGTGTTGTTTTAGAAATCAAGTTAGTATGCTCCACACGGCCTCACACACGAGCTTGTGACTTGGCTGTGTGGCATAAGTCAGTATACCCTACAGGTTTGGCATGGCCAAGCACACGGCCTGGCACACGGGCGTGTATGGCCATGTTTAGGGCACAAGGGCTAGCCATACGGGCGTGTGTGTTGGCCATGTAACCCAAGTCAAAGAGTTACACGAGGTTGGACATAGGCTGGGGCACAGCTATGTGCTCGCATTTTGAATGTCCACATGGCCTGTGACACAGGCGTGTCTGGTGGTCGTGTGAGACACACGGCCTGGCCACACCAGCGTATGTCCCCTATTTTGAGAAAAATTTTTAAAGTTTCATGAAAGTTTCTTGAGTTATTAGTTTAGTCCCGAATCACTCCCAAATAATGTTTAGGGTCACTTAGGCTCGTATAAGGGACGATGATTGAGATTGAATGATGAATGCTTGAATTGAGAAAATGTATGCTAAATGGATGTTTAATTATTTTGTAAGCTCGATAATGCTCTGTAACACTATTCCGACATTGAATATGGGTGAGGGGTGTTACAAACATAGCCACCTTGAGGAGTACTTTGCAAAGGAGCAAACACAAGGATTAGAGGAAGCCACTGTGATTGATTTCTAGAGGACTATCAAATCAATCAAATTTTATTCTTCCTTATCTTTCTTTTACTTTTGATATTAATCATGTTCGCAATTTTTTTTGTTGTTCTTTCATCAACAATGTTAGCTTAATGTTATTTAGCTAGAATGATTACATCAATTTGATGAAGTTCTTTTGATTTATGTTCATGGTGTTATGTGCCTCAATTATTCATGCTTTCAATTAAAATCATGCATGTATTTCATTCATTAAAATATGATTGAATGCATTAGAATTAGTTACTTAATTCGAACTAGATGGTGATTAATGGACACAATAATTGAACGGTGCATGCTTAATTTATATCCGACCTAGAATAAATTGAAGGTTCGTAATAACTTGAACGAGCTCTATTAATCTTGCATAGCTTTTAGGTTTATGTGATTAAATTATTTCAAATCGACCTAGTTCCTGTTACTTCACATGAATTCTAAGAAACCCTTAGTTAAATATGATCGTGGTAGTATGCATGTTTTTCTAAGTAGAAGATTCTGAAAGGACTTAATATTGGTTTCAAGTTCATGAAAGATCAAGTTGCCGTAGAATATTTTCTAGAACACTATTAAACATGATGAAAATGAATTAAGTCAATTGATGTGATTATTCTAGCTTATTCATGTTATTGTTGTTGAAGCTTATGAATTTGCTGCTAAATCCATCACATAGATTTTATTGCATACATTACATTTAGATCATTTAATTTAATTTAATCATCAATAACCTCAAAAATATTGTGTTTTTCTACCAACAAGTAATTCTTTTAATTTACAATTAATTGATTAATATACACAGTCCCTATGGAGACGATAACTCTTATACTTACTTATTAGTTGCTAACAACTGTCTACACTTGCACAAACCCCGACATTACAAGTTTTTAGCACTGTTGCTGGGGACTGTTGCTTAATCATTTTTGTGAAATTATTCTTTGCAATTTGATTTTTATTTTATTCTATTTTATTTCTAACTTTATTAATTAATTTTTTTATTATTATTTATTCTTTAATTTTTTGTGACTTACTTTTAGGTGTTTATAAGCATAGATTGAATCATCGATTTATTACCTGTAGACCATGATATCGAGTGGACATTTAGACAAAGAAGACAAGAAATACTAGCCAAAAGACAAGCCATAGAAATGGACCTTGGAAATCAAAATGATGGTCAAGAAAATAGAGCCGCTAATGTTCACAATCCAATCCTTATTGCTGATGATAGCACACGGGCATGTGAGGCTATTTCGAGAGTCACACGGCCTGAGACACGGGTGTATGTCTCAGCCGTGTGAGTCACACGGCCATGTGACCCCTACAGTCTAATTTTTTCAGCTTTTTTCCTATTGATTCAAATGTTTTCGATTGAGTCCCAAATCATTCCTAAAGTGATTCTAAGGCCTCGAGAGCTCGAATAAGGGACGATATGCATGTGTTTGAATGGGCTATGATATGATTTATGAAATGTTTTGAAATGACAGATTTTAAGTTACATTTTAAAGTAATGCTCCATAACCCTATTCCAGCGGTTGATACGGGTTAGAAGTGTTACATTTATTGGTATCAGAGCTACAATTTTGATGGTTCTCTAACTGAACATAGCATGTGCAGAGTCTAGATATACATGCCATTATATAACCTGTGATAGTGTGATATCTCCTGACTTAAATGAATTATGTTATCATATAAATAAAGATGTCTTCCAATCGAGCTAATTCCAATGATGTTGAAAGCGATATTCAAGTCTCCGATTAAAAAGTTGCCAATGATGAGCAAAAATCTATAAAGGTTAGAGTAAAGGTTTATGGTGTTTTTATTAATAATGAATGTTATGTTGATGTGTATATATATGAAAATCAAATTTTGTGGCTTTACGATCTCCATCCCCTCATTCTCAAAATTTTATATCACAAAATGTCTATAGTATTTCTGTTGTGGAAAGTTCACAAGTGTGAAGCCAAAGAGTTTAGTGGTTGACCGAGTAATAATGTAGTCAAAGCTGAGAGTTGGTTAGCAAATAAAAAGAGTTTTGGATGAGATATTAGATTTTTTAGAAGATTATTTGGGATGTACAATGTCACTGCTAAAGAAGAAGTTATTCTCTGGTAATCGACTTTAACTGTTATAGTATCTAAAGAATAGGATAACGAGAGTTTCTTATGGATTGATTACTTTAGTGAAACAGAATAAAGTGAGATCACTGATAAATTTAGCAGTCAGCGGGGTAGTTTTTCAAATGTGAATAAATCTAAATGCAGTCATTACAGTCGAGTACCTTACAATTATCTCATCTGGGTATTCTATGCATTCTTTCATCTTTAGTGGCATATGCAGTTGATTCATCTTCAGATGTGATTCTTATCATGGAGGGATACTGGTTAATTATAATGATAGGTAGAGATATTGCTAGTATGGTTGAATAATGGTTGACATTTTTATTCAAATATGTTTTGGTAGAGGACTCTATGGCAAAATCCAAGTGTTATTAATTTTCTGCTTCTACTGGTTGTTGCTCTGCTTTGTGAATATGGAATTTGTGTTTTTTATGTCACAGTTAGTTTCTATATGTCTGAGTGATATTCTTTTTCTGGATTTCTCTTTAGGGTATCATTAATTCCCTTAACAATCAATATGTTCTTGTTATGCTGCATAATATTCAATAGTAATCAATTGGATGTGAACGAGTATGTTAGGAAGGCTCATAAATTTGCATACTCTGATGGTATAGAAATCAGTTATATTCTTGGGAGTTTAGTAAGAACTTTACATCTGGGACTTCCTTATCTTGGTTTTCTTATTGTTCTTATTGTCTACTCTATCATGTATGGTCCATCTGCAAAGGATATACATTGGCTTGGGATTATGACAATTGTTACGGTTATAATTCTTGGTATGTCATGGGAGTATGTTGATACAGGTCTCAATTTTTTAGCAATCGTGTTGCTGCATTCGTTATTGTTAGAACTACATTAGGTTTCTCTCGTTCATTTTGGAATGCATTATAGGTATTTGATGTATTGTTTTAGCTATATGGTAGTAGTGTCTATCTTATTAGAGCATTGTGGTTCATCTAAGGGAAGATTTTCGAAAAAAGAAGTAAAGTAATACTTCTAATTCATCTGATGGTTCTATCTCTAGTATGGTTCAATGCTTTGATATTAATTATTGAAGTTGTTTCATTATGCATCTAACTTCTAGCTTTCAAGAAGGGATAAATAGTGGTAATAGTATAGACAGTGAAAGATCAAGCTTAGTATCACACATTAGTTCTTATCACTTCGATGATATTGAATTATGTCAACAAGTCAAGACTGGATGTTATAATTCGTGTGGACTAATGCCGTTGTTCTGATTTTTGATTGGTACTATGACAAAATCAAGATAGATTTTATGTCTGGATTTCTTGTCGACAAGAAGAAAGAATTGATTTGAAGCATTAACATCAAGTTGATAAAATAGACTCATTGGTTTTAGTTAGAATGGATTAATCACTTGAAAAGTTAATTGAGTTGTATGCATTTGAGTTTATCCCCAGGTTCGGGAATAAATTTTGTGAATTCTTGGGTAAATATACGGATAGTCAAAATGAGGGATTCATATTCTAAAAGAAATAATACATGAATTTATTAATTAGATCAGTTATAATTAAGAAATGTTATTATGGGATATGTCGTCTCAATAGTTGCAGCTATCACACTTTTATTTAAATGATATTATTTGAAATTTTTCATAAAATCAAACTTTTGTCAGTTGGAAGTTACAGATGCAGATATGTCAGAAACATCGGTTAAAGTCTGTTATGAAAATTATGAACTTTAGCTTAACGTTATGAAAAATCTAATGTATCTGGAATCTTATGATATGGGTTTTTTGGTTATGTTTTGACAGATGATTGTTGCGAATTTCTCGGTGGTTGTGCTACTAATGATAAAGTTATGATAGGAGAGCATCAAATTTGTTCAGTTAAGTCCAGGTATAGTATCAAGTTCTAATTTGAGTTCTGAAATAAGACGAGTTATGGTTGATTTATTTATGGACTACCATTGAAAAGGTGAAAGAAAGACTCAATTTGATGGCTATTATTAGGTGATAAATTTCGAGGACGAAATTTTCGTAAAGGGGGAGAATTGGAATAGCCAATTTCTTTGAAGTGTCAGAACAGTGATTTCGGGGCCACAAATCGGACGTGTGAGTTTGTAAATATTATTATTTAGTATTTACGAATATTATATAGTGTAATAATAAATTTTGATTTAATGATTTTTAGATAAATGGAAGACAATTAGGTTCAAGTGGCTTTAGAAAATGTGGTATCAGGACATCGTTTTCTATAAGCCAAGTCATAAATATTTTATTAAATATTTACAAAGTGTTATTAAGGTCGTATTAAAATTTGGTTAAGAAATTTTAAAGTTTAAATGGTTGATTAGTTAAAAAGAACTAAATTGTAAAGGATGCAAAAATTAATCGCTATAAGTTTATTTGTATTAAATAGTTATAAAATTATGAAATGAAGGTTTTAAAGTGAAAATATACGTTAATTATATTGATGTACGGTTAGTGGGTGGAAATAAAAAATATTATGTATTTAAAATTTTTAAATTAAAAGATTTTATATGTTAAATTCATAATAAAGGGATAAAACAAACGTTGTATCATCATTTTCTTCATTTCATGGTTTTGGAACCGAAACTCAAGAGCTGAAGAACACCAAGCTTTAGATCAACCCATTTTCTTTTGCATGGTATGAAATTGAAGCCCGTTTTTAGTAATTTTTATGTTTTTGAGATAGTTACAACCAGGTTCAGCTAACCCGTATCATCGTTTTTGAAACTGTTAAAGATTTTGAATGTTGCCATTGATGAATCTTCGTGATTTTAGCTGTTAAATGATGAATTTGAGGTATTAGTTATTATTTATAAGTATTTTGTTCAGTGATTTTGATGAATTTAATGATTAGGGATTAACCTATTGAAATATAAAAATACAAGGACATGGTGTGAAATTGTTACAAATGTGGGTTGTAATGGATGCTGTTAACATTCGGCTGGTAGGAATTTTCAATAAAAATGGTTAATTTGCATTTTTTAGGCTCAGAGACTAAATTGAATAAAAGTAAAATATTGGGGATAATTTTGTAAAAATGTCAAAAAGAGACTAAATTTCATAAAATGAATTGGTTTTGCTATCCAAATTGATTAATTGAATAAAATTATTATTTTAGATCAAGAACAAGTGGAAAATCGAGGAGAAAGAAAAATTACCAAATAGTCCCTATATTTAGTCGTTTCTGCAATTTAGCTGGGTAAGTTCATAGTGTTTCAATACATAAATAAATTTTTACTTGCATTTTTATAATATAGTTCTTTAATTAAATGTTCATAGCTAATTAATGAATGATCGCACTTACGTGCCCTATTTGTACTTCAATACCCCTGATTGTACTTATGTGCCCTTATTTATACTTCAGTTGTAACAACCTATTTTTGGGTCAAATCAAAATAGTAGTTTCAGAACCACAAATTCGAAGTAGAAATATTTATTTTATTTCTATTTTAAGGTCTACAACATGATAGAATAATTGTGTGAAAATTTCGTTAGGAAATTTTATCGATTGAGTACTCAATTTGACTAGAAGGACTAAATTGCAATAGGTGCAAACTTGAATTCTACAAGTTAAAGGTGTCTAATTGTTATGAAATTTTAATTAGAGGTCCTTAAATGGCAATTAGACCATTATACCTTAGAATGGATAAAAATAGACATGGTTAGGTAAAATTTTAAAGTTATGCATTAAGGGTATTTTAGTAATTTGGCTAATAATGACAAAATTAACAAATAAAAGATGTCCATCTACTCAATTTCATCCCCCCATAGCTGAAAATGGCAAGGGAAGACGTAACTAGGGTTTGGCCAAGCTTTCAAGCTCGATTGTAACTCCTTTCTTGTCTCATTTTTAATGATTTTTATATTTTTGAGATCGTTGTAACTTGATTTAGCTATTTCAAGGACTAATTTGAAAGAAATTTAAAGTCTATAATTTTACCCATGTTGAATATGTTTGTATTTTTATGTTTGATGGTAGAAAATTCATGTTCGTTGTTAGCTAAACAACGTTTGTAAAGTGATGTTTGATAAAAACGTTAAATAGGGACTTATTTGTAAAAGTTTATAAAATGTGTATAAAAGTGTGAATAAATGAAAAATGTGAGCTGCTATAAGTGCAACTAAAATTTAGCTAGGCTTGGGTTGTGATGAAATTGAAAGAAATTCATTTTACGAGCCTAGAGACTAAATTGAAAAATGTTAAAAAGTTAGGGGCAAAAATGTAAATTTTACCATAATTTGTTTTTAGGCTGAATTGAATAATGTGATGATTAAATAAGTTAAATGTGGTAATATAGATCAAGAAAAATGAAGTTCGGGTCTAGATCGGGGGAAAAATAAAGTAATTGATGAATAGATCCCTTTGGTCGTTTTTGTAATCGAGGTAAGTTCGTATGTTAAATAAGCTTTACTATAATTGTATTTTAAATGCTTTAATACTTCATGAATTGTGTAAATGACTCTACGGACACGTTCGACAATGTTTCGACAAGCAAAAAATCTCAGTCGAACCTTAAGAATAGATTAGGATACAAGTGACATGTCACTAGGGTTTTATGTTATGTGATCTAGGTGCTAGTCCTGTACGTCCTACTGGTGGCTAGGTATACCGGCATATGTTGCAGTTACTTGACAGCTTGTGTGAGCAGCACCGAGTAGCTACGTCTTGACTAACAGCTTTTGTGAGCAAGCCCGTTAATGGCTTGAGAGTAAGCATATATGTGTTATGAGATAGAGGTAGCAATGGCTACATATGTGACACCTTATGTGCAAGGTTTTCCTGAGTATACGATATTATTATTTCGAGTGGTTCATTGGGTATGACAAAGATGAGAATGTGTATAAAATTATTTCGAGATAGTACAGGTATGTACTTAAAGCTTATGATTATTAATTCGTGAAATGACGATTTTAAGGTAAGTTTCTGATGGAAGTGGTTTTTGATCATGAGATTATGGAAAATTACATTGCCTTATGTTATATTACTTGCATGTTAATGTATGGTAAGGTTTGCTTATTTCTTTCATACGAGCTTACTAAGCTATATAGCTTACTTTGTTTTACTTTCCATGTTTCATAGTGTCGCCAAGCTAGCTCGGATTGGAGATCGTCAGAGATCGCATCACACTATCAAACTATCATTTTGGGTATCGATGATCTTAACATTTTGAGTATATGGCATGTATAGGGACTTGGTCATTTTGTTATATGTGTCTTCATGAATTTGGCCAAATGTATTGGCTTGTAATTGTCAAAAGCTTGATGTGGTATTTGGCCATGTAACTTGGTTCATTTTGGTTGAATTGGTTGTAAGCTTATATATATATATGCATGCATGTACAATTATCCCTTGTGTGATGTGATTTATAAATGATTGGTGAATGGTTGAATGTGGCTTAATGGTTTTGTTGTTGAATGGTTAAGATTGGCTCATTGGTATGCTAGCAAAACTAAGTAAAATCATGCATGTTATTGGTAGCCATATTGGAACTTGTAGAATGTGAGTTTTGTATGATTTGGTTTGGCAAAATATGATGCTGTAAATATGTTGAGTGTGGATAATGAAATGACATGATTTGGCTTTGTTTGTGGATGTTTTGGTTGCCTAAATATGCCATGGTTGTGCCAATAAGATTGTGGGTGTTTATTTGCAAATGAGGGTGATAAATGGCTTGGTAAATAACCTTTATTTTGTCCACATGGGTAGACACACGGGTGTGTGTCTAGACCATGTGTGACACATGGTCTGCCCCATGGGCATGTGTTTCAGCCATGTGTCCTCTGCACCTTAATTTTGAGAACAAAATTCTTAAAATTGAGCACACGGGCAGAGACACCGGCGTGTGTCTCAGCCGTGGGCGTGTGTCCCAACCGTGTAAAGTCTACACCTATTTTATGAAAATTAAATTAACCACACGGCCTAGCACACAGGTGTGTGACTTGGCCATGTGACCTCAATTTGGTCATGCTTTGCAAAACATAGAGTTACATGGGTTAGGGACACGGGCGTGTGTGACCACACGGCCTGCCCACACGGGTGTGTCCCAAGCCACATGGGCGTGTGACCCTTACTCATAGCAAAAATTTTCTAAGTTTTATAAAAATTTCTTGACTTATCAGTTTAGTCCCGAACCACTTCCAAAGCATGTTTTGGGCCTTGTAGGCTCGTATTAGGGACTTTACGATTGAATACAAATGGTTTTAATTTGGATGCAAATTTATGACTTAATTTGTATGTTTGCTTGCGATATAAGTCTGGTAATGCCTCGTATCGTATTCTGGCGTTGAATACGGGTAAGGAGTGTTACAGGTACCCCTGATTATACTTATGTGCCCCTAGTTACACTGCGGTACTCCTGAATGCACATTTGTGCCCTTGTTTGCACTTCGGTGCCCCTGATCGCACATTCGTGCTCCTTATTGCACTTTGGTGCTCCTGTTATGCATCTATGATGCCCCTGATATGGTGTAGTTACCTGAATATCTGAGTCAAATTACTAGTTCAACGGGCATGAAAAGGAAAGGAACGATAAGTGTTCAAATGAATTTTGTCATGAATCTATAAAAGGAACTGAAAAGGAAATTTTCAATGAAAGTATACTTATGTTCATGAAATTAATGAGTTCAAAATGAAGTTGTTCATGCACAATGATTTACCTTTTGATATTTCAAGTGAATTATGTGTATATGCAATAACATGTGTAGTTGGTAATGCTTAGGCTTGTGCCAAGTTTATGGTTGGATTATATCATGCTTAATGGTAATATTATACATTGAAATGGTAAGTGTCCAAATGGACATATGCTTATGTTCATGAAACGGTGGTATGAATCAGAAGATGTGTTTTCTAATGAAATGGTTTATCATGTGGTTGATTCAAAAAGAGTTATGTACAAATGCACCGACTTGTGTATTGATGATAATGTTTAGGCTTGTGTCAAGCTTGTGGATATGGTTGATGTTTATGCTTATGTCTTATATTATGCAAATGAAACTAGTAAGAAAAGGTAATGAAACGGTAAGTTCATAATTGATATGTAATATGATGATAAAAGGATTGATGAGTTGAATGATGTACTTATATCTGAGAAATTTTCTTATGCTATGAATGAATTTTATGTCACGAGTAAATACACTAATTCGTGAATCAATGATGTTATTTAAGTTTATGTTGAGTAAAGGGAATTTAAAGTAAGTAAATGGAATGGTTCATAATCTTATGAAATAGTTAGTGATTATGTAATATGTTTTATAAAATCCTATTATATTAGGAACGAAAGATAAGTGATGTTGATAGACTTTCTCATTTGTGAGTTGGTGGTTAAGTAGTTGATAAATCTTGAGGCATTAGTATAGTTTTCTTTTCTTTAACCTATAAAGTTCATTGTTGAAATGGAATGTATTGTTTAAACTTTTTATGAGTTTACAAAGCATTCATTGTTTATGTAATTACTTTTCTTTACTTTTCAAATTTTTGGAAGCTCGTCGGAGATTTATCACACTATCCAGCATAAATTTCGGTAGATTTTGATGTTTTGGTCATGGTTATAATGGCATGTATAAGTGACTTATGTTTGATGATTTAGTTGTTATTTTTGGCTTGTAAATATGGTAATATGGTTGGTATGTTTTTGGTACTATGGTGCCTTAATGGTTGGTGTGGATGTGGCTAAATAAAAGTATGTTTTGGATTACCAAATTGGTATGTCTAGCTGTGGTTTGGCATATGGTCAGTTGTGCTATGGCTTGGTATGAAAATAGGTAATTGTTTGTTGTTGGTTTATGCCCAAATATGTTTATGTTTAGGTTGATTTGATGATTCGTGATTAAGGTGTCTTTTGGCATATTGGATGTATGGATAAATGGTATAATGATTTAGTTATTGTTATGCATGTTTTAAGTATGTTTTCAAGGATTGAAAGCATGTGTAATTGGTTCATGAGTTCATGCTTGATTAGGGTGAAGGAAATGACTTGAAATTGACCTATTTTTTGTTTACACAACCAAAGACACAGGCGTGTGTCTCATCCGTGTGTCCCTTATAGGTTTTAAAGGTTGATTTTCGAGTGTTACACGGCGTGGCACATGGGCATGTGGCTTGGTCATGTGACCTAAGTCAGAGAGTTACACGGGCATGAACACGGGCTAGGACATGGGCATATGAGGCTATTTCGAGAGTCACACAGCCTGAGACAAGCACACAGCCTAGCCACACGGCCGTGTGACCCTTGCAGTCCAATTATTTATAAACTTTTTCCCTATTGAATCAAATGTTTCCGATTAAGTCCTGAATCGTTCATTAAGTGATTCTAAGGCTTCGAGGGCTCGAATAAAGGACGATATGCATGCATCTGAATGGGCTATGATATGATTTATGGAATGTTTTGAAATAACAGGTTTTTAGTTATTTTTACGTTAATGCTCCGTAACCCTATTCTGGTGATTGATACGGGTTAGGGGTGTTACAACTTAATGTTGTTACAAATTCGAGATCCTAATGGATTATAAAGAAGTACGGGAGTCATTCTTGTCGAAGGGAGTATTTAAACCCAATGGCTATGGTATGGTTCTACTTTATTTGTTATAGCTTCGTGCCTATCTCACATAATTCCATCACCTCGATGGAACGAATGCTTTTGTTGTATGCAATTATGATAGAAAGGTTTATCAATGTTGGGAAAATTATTATCAAGGAAATTCAAGATTGCTCTAGAAAAAAGGAAAGAAGTGCTTATTTTCCATCATTGATTACTGCACTTTGCTTGAGGGCCCAAGTAAGATCAAAAGAAAACTTGAAGGGTCGTTATGCTCATGGTTGCATAACGAGGCATGATCTTGAAAGGTTAATAGAGTGTAACAGTCCAGTTTAGTCCCTAGTCAAAATAGTGGTTTTGGGACCACATATCCAAGTCAAAAAATATTTAAATATTATTTTTCGTGCTTTTGATATATGAATTAGTATGTGTGAAAGTTTCGTATGAAAATTTAATCGTTTGTGTGCTTAATTTGATAAAATGACCTAATCGCGTAAAATGTAAAGTTGCTTGCTACTTGTTAAAAGTGCCTATTTGATTTGGCTTATTATTTGAGAGGTCCTTATGTGGTTATTATGCCATTTATATGGTTAATGAACATTTATGACCTTTATATTTATGTTTTAATAGTTTTATAACAAAGGGTAAAATGGGAATTTAATTAATATGTTAATTAAAATGAAACAAAAACATGAAAATTGGCCATTATATCTTTGTTGGCTGAATGTAGCACAAGAAAAAGAAAGAAAATCATAAGCTAGGGTTTGGCACTTTGATTTGGTGATTGAGGTATGTGTTTTGATCGGTTTTTGATAATTTCTACGTTTTTGTAATCGTTGCTTTGAATACTATCAAGCACATGTCTCAATTTCTGATTTTGTTGATGATTTTGAAATATGCCATTGATGAAACTATGAGTTTTGTGTAGTTAGTTGTTGATAAATGGAAGATATGTTTTGGGTTTGCATGTTTTGTCTTTTGATTTTTGATAAAATTGAGCAAAATAGGCTAAATTGTAAAATTTGTAAATTGAGGGACTAAAAAAATAATGATATGTGTGGATTTGTTTGAGAACTATGAATATTTGGCCAAGCATGAATATATGCAAATTATGTGTATTTTGTGATTTTGTGAATTAGGGACTAAAGTGTCAAAATGTGAAAAAGTGAGGGCTAATTTGTAAATTGCCTTAAATATGTGTCTATGGATTGTTTTGAATGAATTTGTGATTGAATAAGTTAAATTTGAATTTATATAGATCAAGAATTAAAGAAAACGAAGTTAGATCGGGGAAAGTCGAAAGTTGTCGAGTAACCGATTTCATCCATCCGAATTCGTGCGAGGTAAGTCGATATACAATAAACGTGTTTAAATTGAATTCTTATTATTCATATGATATTGAATTGTGATGAATGAATGTTCAAACTAAATATGTGTCATTTGAGAAAGTGTCGATAAAGTTTCGACGTTCGAAAAGTCCCATACGAACCCTAGGAATAGTTAGGATACATATGTCATGACATAGGATTTTCGATATCTGTTTTGCATGTAAGACCACGTCTAGGACGTTGGCGTCGACTTCTATTTTATGTGTAAGACCATGTCTGGGACATTGACATCGTATTTGATTTCGTGTAAAACCCTGTCTGGGACAGTGGCATCGATATTTGATTACATGAAAGATCACGTCTGGGACGTTGGCATTGTATGTGCTTTCCGAGTTATTTGCAT
The DNA here is from genome assembly GCA_025698475.1 of Gossypium anomalum. NCBI lineage: Eukaryota > Viridiplantae > Streptophyta > Magnoliopsida > Malvales > Malvaceae > Gossypium > Gossypium anomalum. Next base: position 22,062,596 of record CM046960.1, on the reverse strand, counting down.
ATCCTTATGTTTCTAAACGGTTCAAACGGGCATTCTGAGAAAATGAATGACTTTGTGAAATTGTATACGATTCAAGTACGTTTGAATTGTATATTTTGTTCAAGAATGAAAGGTAAGTATACAAGCAAATGATGATATATGATCTAGGTATGTGAACATATGTTATATGTATAAATGAATTGAGATTATGTAACATGAACATGAGCAAGAGGTTTGTGTTAGTTTTTGGCTATAAAGTATATGTAAATTGATGATGTTTATATGTTTTGAATGTTAAGTTTATTTGTATATGGCTTACTAAGCTTTTGAAAGCTTATTTTGTGTGTGCTTGCATTGTTTATAGATATCAAAGCTACTGTGAGCTCGGGGATCATCGAAGATCATCACCACATTATCGAATCTCATTTTGGTACTTTTTGAAAATGTATATAGTAAAGTATGGCATGTATAGGCTAGAAGTACTTTGAATATGTTTTGTAATGTTTATACAAAGCCATGTGATATGGCTAGCTTGTGTTTGAACTTATAGTTTGAAAATGGTATGTGATATGTGTTGCTAATGTGCTAATGCGATATGTTTTTGGTTGGCCAAAGGAAATGGTCAATTTGGTAAGGTTTTAGTATGATATTTGGTTGTAATTTGGAGTTTACCAAATTATATGTTTTGATATGCTTTAGTCTTATGTTTCGATATAAATTAGTAAGGTTGATAAGCATGGAATTGGTTGGCAATGATATGTCATGAATGGCTTATGTTTTGGTATTGAGATTGACTGAAATTGGTGTACAAATATATGCTTGTTTTATTGCTTGGAGGTTTGACCCAATTAAGTGGCAAGTTGGCTATTCAAATGACCTATTTTTGTCCACACGAGCGTATGTCTCAGCCGTGTGCGACACACGGTCACGTTACACGGCCATGTGTCCCCTGGGGTACCCTACGATTTAAAGTCAGTATACCCTCCAGTTTTGACACGGTCTGGACACACGGGCGTGTTTAATGCCGTGTGTGGCACACGGGGCTAGCACACGGGCGTGTGGTCGGCCTCCAAGTCAGTAGCCTCCTTAATTTTCACACAGCTTGGCACACGGGCTTGTCTTGTCGCCATGTGGACAAGTAAGTATGTATGCCCTGTTTCGCCACGGCTTAGACACACAGGTGTGTCTAATGCCGTGTGAGGCACACGGCCTGTTCACACGGGCGTGTGACCTGTACTTGTTTGAAAAATGTTTAACTTTTGGAAAAATTTTGTATTGTTCAGTTTAGTCCCGACCCCTTTCTAGGACATGTTTAAGGTCTCGATGACCTATATAAGGGACTCTATATTGATGTTTGATCTTTGATGCTTTGATGCTTATGAAATGATTGTTAAATGCTTTGATTCCTCTGGTAATGCCTTTAACCCTAGTCCGGCGATGGATACGAGTTAGGGGTGTTACATGGAGAATGTTGAACTATTGAACCAGGTTGAGCCAAATGAACCAAATGAACCAGAATCTAATGAGTGTCAACCAAATCTAAACCAGAAGTTAACTTAGTAAATGAAATAGAAGAAGCATAAACTGAAGAGGAGCAAAACAACCCTAAACTGAGGGTGGAACCAAATGTTGCTAAACCAGTGGAGCCAAGTTTTAATCCTGAGTTGACCGTTCCTACTTCTTCAAACACTATGAAGAAGTCACATTTTTCAATCATGGTGGTGCTAGTGTTGTGTGACCCAAATTCCTGTTAAAATAAAATACAAGTGGCAAGATTGGGGGATCTGAGAGGGTGAAGGCCGAGATGTTTGATTAGAAGTTTAGTTCCTCTATTTGATATCTGATTAGAATAAGGTGTTTTAACCTTATTGTATTACTTCTATTAGACTTTGATTAGAATATCGTTTTAGATACCTATAAATATATATAGTCTATACTCTTCTTATATCATTTGAATTCGACATAGTAAATTTTCTTCTCCTCTGCCTGTGTTTTTTTCTCGAAAGGATTTCCACTTAAATTTATGTGTGTTCTATTCTCTATCTTTTTTTGTGATTCATTGTCATTATCAACATTCAATTTTTACAAATTGGTATCAGATCTTTTCAGGTTCCTTATCTCAATCTTGTGGCAGATAAAGATGCAGACAGTTCTTGCACAGATGGATTTGGAGGATGCCCTGTTAGGCATAGATAAGATGTCTTCGATGTTGATAGAGGAAGAAAATAAGCATAAAGATTGAACAGCTTTGACGCAATTACATATGCATTTGTCTAATGAAATTCTGCAGGATGTGATGAAGGAGAAGACCGTCGCTGCATTATGGGTGAAACTGCAGTAGCTATGCATGTCGAAAACCTTGACTAGTAAGTTACATATGAAGCAGCGTCTTTATGCTCATTGTTTGGAGGAAGGTGCGTCTTTGCACAAACACTTAACTGTGTTTAAAGAAATTCTCTCAAAACTGGAGGCTGTAGAGGTTCAGTATGATAAAGAAGATTTAAGGTTGATTCTACTTTACTCGTTGCCCCTGTTTTATTCAACCTTTAGAGACAAGATTTTGTATAGCCACGAATCTCTTATAATTGACAAAGTTTATGCTTCTTTGACTTTGTATAACAAGATGAAACAGCTTATGGTAAGATTTGATTCTCAAGGAGAGGGTATCGTTGTTCGTGGGAGACAAGAACAAAAAACTAATGATGATCATGGAAGGACACAGGAACAGAATCCTCATAGTAAATCTAAGGGTAGATCAAGATCTTCAAACAAAGTTAAAACCTGTAACTTCTACAAGAAGAAATGACACATTAAATATTGGTGTTATAAATTACAGAACAAGATCAAAAGAGAGGTTACGAACCAAAAGGTAAAACAACCAGAAAAATTCAGAGAAGCTGATGTTGTAAAAAACTACAGCAGTGGTAAACACCTAGATGCTTCTGCCAACAACTCTAAAGTGAGCGAAGAGTGGATCCTTGATTCTGGCTGCACTTTCCATATGATTCCCAATCGAGATCGGTTTACAACTTATGAAACAATGTTTGGAGGTGTTGTTTTGATGGGAAATAATGTTTCGTGTAAAATCACAAGTGTTGAAAAATGATTAAAGTTTAGATGTTTGGTAGAGTCATCGGAACACTTAGTGATGTTCGACATGTCCCAAAATTGAAGAGAAATTTGATTTTATTGAGTACTATTGATTTAAAAGGGTACAAATACACAGGTGAAAGTAGAGTTCTGAAGATTTTCAAGGTTCCCTCGTTGTGATGAAAGGGTAGAGAAAAACTGCTAAGTTATATGTTTTGTAGGGTTCTACTGTTACTGGTGATGGAGCCATCGCTTCCTCTTCTTTGTCAGATGATGATGTTACTAGACTTAGCCCTATGCGTCTAGGGCAGAATGGTATGGAAAAAATAAGCAAAAAAGGATTTCTAGATGGGCAAGGCATTATTAAACTGAAGTTTTGAAAGCACTGCGTCTTGGGGAAGCAAAAGAGAGTTCAATTCACTAGAGGAATCCATAACACAAAGGGAACACTGGATTATATTAATTATATGCTAATAGTTATTGATGACTTTTCCAAAAAATTTTGGGTATTCTTCCTGAAGCAGAAAAGTGATACGTTTTCTGCATTTAAGGCTTGGAAAACTATTATTGAGAAGCAGATAGGAAAACAAATAAAACACCTCCATAGAGATAATGGCTTGGAGCTCTATTCTGATAAGTTTAATGACTTGTGCAAATCAGAAGGGATCATGAGACACTAGACAGTTCGTCATATTTCATAGCAAAACAGCGTTGCAGAACAGATGAATAGAACTATCACGAAAAAGGTTTGATGAATGTTATTGAATGCTACTTTGCCAGAGTCATTTTGGGCCGAAGCAGCGTCTACTGCATGTTACTTAATTAACCAGTCTCTGTCTATGGCCATTGAGAAAAAAACTCCACAAGAGGTATGGTCTAGTAATCCTGCTGATTATTCTGATTTGAAAATTTTTGGGTGTCATGTGTATGCTACTGTTAATAATGGGAAATTGGAACCGAGATCCATTAAATGTGTTTTTCTTGGCTATAAGGTTGGTGTTAAAGGGTATAAGTTATGTTGTCCTAAAAATAGAAAAGTTGTGATTAGCAGAGATGTTATCTTTAATGAAACTGCTATGCTACCTAAGTTATCTCTTAAAGACTCTTCTGATAAAGAAAAACAAAAGTAGGTAGAGTTTTAGATTAGTTCAGGTTCTACAATAGAGTCGACTCCTCAAGGTTAGTATAAAAATTCATAATAGAGTCACTTTTTCAGTACAATATTCTATTGAGAAAAACGGAGCTAGGAGAGAAATTAAACCTCTAAATAGGATGCCGAGGCTGATCTAGTTGCTAATGCTTTGAATGTGGCTGAAGATATAGATCAAATCAAGAGCCATCTACTTATTCTGAGGCAGCTAGCTGTGAAGACTCAGAAAAGTGGATGTTTGCCAAGCAAGAAGAGATGAAATCACACCACAAGAACAAAACATGGGATCTTATGAAGCTTCCTAAAGGTAAGAAGGTTGTTTGTTGTAAATGGGTGTTCAAAGGGAAAGAAAGGACTCTAGGAGTTGAAGAACCCAAATATAAAGTAAGGCTTGCTACAAAAGGTTACAGTTAGATTCCAGGTGTAAACTTCACAGACATATTTTCTGTAATTGTAAAGCATAGTTCGATTCGAGCCTTGTTTGGTATTATGGCCATGTATGATTTAGAGCCCAAATAGTTATATGTAAAAATAGTGTTCTTTCATGGAGAACTTGAGGAGGATATTTACATGTAACAACTAGAGAGCTTTACAGTCATAGAAAAAAAGGACTATGTTCACTTATTGAAAAAGTCCCTTTATGGCTTGAAACAGTCACCAGGGCAGTGGTATAAGAGGTTTGGTTCTTTTATGACTACTCATGATTTCAAAAGAAGTAGCTTTGATAGCTGTGTTTATTTTAAGAAAAACAACGACGGTTCTTTTATATATCTACTCCTCTATGTTGATGACATGTTGATAGCAGCAAAAGATAAAGGAGAGATAAGAAAGGTCAAAGCCCAGATCAGTAAATAATCTAAGATGAAGGATTTGGAAACAGCAAAGAAGATACTTGCGATGGAGATCCTCAGAGATAGAAAAACATGTAAATTGTACCTAAATCAGAAAGGGTACATTGAGAAAGTTCTTTGTAGGTTCAATATGCAGAATGTCAAGCCTATTAGTACTTCATTAACAGCTCACTTCAGACTTTTATCGACCTTGTAACACCCCTAATCCGTATCTGTCGCCAAAATAGGGTTACGAGGCATCACCTGATAATACACATCATTCATAGACATTTATGCACTCATAATCAAAATCCATTCATCTCAATCATATCATCCCTTATAAGGTTCTACGAGCCTTAAAACATGCTTAGAAGTGGTTTGGGACTAAACCGATAACATATGCAAACTTTGGGAAACTTAGAAAATTTTCAAACATTTAAGGTTCACACGCCCATGTGAACAGGCCGTATGCCTCACACAGCTATTAGACACGCCCGTGTCATAGGCCATGCGAAAACAGGGCATACATACTAACTTGCACCACACGGCCGGAGACACGCCTGTGTGTCATGGCCATGGGAAAATTAGGAAAATTACTGACTTGGCTACACGGCCGACCACATGCCCATGTACTAGCCCGTGTGCCACACACAACCATTAGACACGTACGTGTGCCTATGCCGTGCCAAAACTGTACGGTATACTGACTTAATTCGAAAGGGTACCCCAGCGGACACATGGCCTTGTAACATGACACACACGGCTGAGACACACGCCCGTGTCTCTGCCCGTGTGGACAAAAATAGATCATTTGCATAGCCAATTTGCCACATTTTTTCATGCACACCTAACCATCAAAATGGTATCATTTCAATACATATTTACTGTAACACCCCTAATCTGTATCTGTTGCTGAAATAGGGTTACGAGGTATTACTGGATAATACACATCATTCACATACATTTATAGAATCATAATCAAAATCTATTCAATTCATTCACATTGTCCTTTATAAAGTCCTACGGGACCTTAAAACATGCTTAGAAGTGGTTCAAGACTAAACCGATAACATTTGCAAACTATGAGAAACTTAGAAAATTTTCAAACATATAAGGGTCACACGCCCGTATGAACAGGCCATGTGCCTCACACGGTCACCAAACACGCCCGTGTCACAGGTCGTGAGAAAATAGGGCATCCATACTGACTTGCACCACACAGCCAAAGACACGCCCGTGTGCCATGGCCGTGGGAAAACTTGGGAGGTTAATGACTTGGGTCACACGGCCGGCCACACGCCCATGTGCCAGCCCGTGTGCTACACACGGCCAGTAGGCACGCTCGTGTGTCTAAGCCTTGTCAAAACTGTAGGGTATACTGACTTTAATTCGAAAGGGTACCCCAGGGGGCACACGACCGTGTATCATGACCAAATGCACAATTTACACCATATCCATTTCAATCAAATTCCATCATCAATTCAAACCAAATACCTATTCAAAAACTTATATCATCTAACATTCATTCACAAGTATATATCCTCTCACTTCATCAACTTCAATCATACCATATGGTCATTTACTAAACTCAAAACATTACCATTTGAACAACTATGAAACCTTAACCACATTTATACCAAAACAGACCAAACCAAGCCATCACACATGGCTATCTATACAAATCAAAACATATACATAATAAGCCAAATCTCAGGACATATTCACAACCAAAGTACCATAACCAGCCTATACATGCCATATACCATATATACAAGGCTTAAAAAGTACCAACAAAATGATCAATAGTGTGATGATGCTTCCTAACGATCCTCGAGTCCGAGTTAGCTTTGATTCTCTATAAAACAAAGACAAATAACACACAATAAGCTTCATAGCTTAGTAACTTCGTACCAACAATACTCGACTGTTCATAATATACAAATCATCAATTAATTAAATCATCAATTAATAAACACTTAGTAGTTCTCATATCATCATTCAATTCTAATTCATGACCATTGATCGTGTATATACAAATTCATTAAGCTACATACACATAGCATCAACTACCACATAGGTATCTTACGTATCTGTACTTTCCTGTATTTATTTATCTTATTCTCACCTCTTTGTTCAATACGTTAAATCATTCGGAAATCTTTCAATGCTTTAAGAACTCACACACTCAGTGCATAAATGTTTAGCCGAAGCTATAACAATATCGCACACTTAGTGTCATCACATTAAACCGAAGCTATCTCAGTATTGCACACTTACTGCCACATAAAACTGAAACTATTCTAATTCACACACTAAGTGCTGTATATAGCCGAAGCTATCTCAAAACACACACTAAGTGCCAAACATAGTTGATTTGTCGTCGTACGCATTCGTAGTCGCATATATACAATTTATGCGTTATTAAAGCATTAAAACATAATTGTAACAATGTTTATCACGTACGAACTTACCTTGTACTCGAAATTGACAAATCGGATCAATTACTCGATAACCTTCGATTTTCCCAGATCTAAATCCGAGTTTTTTCTTTCTTGATCTATATGTATTAAAAATTAACCCATTTAATCACCAATTCATTAAATTTAATCCACAAACACATATTTTGCCATTTTTTCATCTTATCCCTTAAAGTTCCACATTTATTCAATTTAGTCCCTAATTTACAAAAACACAAATTACACAAAATTTAATTACACCCAAGCCTAACCGAATTTCCTAGGGACTCCTAGCAGCCCAAAACTTTCATTTATTTCACAATTTCACCCTTCAATTTACACTTTTCTCAATTTAATCTCTAATATGCATTTTTACTCTAAATCACTTTACAAAACATGTATATCAAGCGCCAAGCTTTCATAATTCATCATCAAACATCATAAAACACATGAATTCATCAATGGAAACTTTCAAAATCATCAACACTTTTAGAAATTGAGGCATGAGCTAGCTAGTACTCAAAGCAACGATTACGGAAAAATCATCAAAACCCAAGCTCAAAACATACCTCAATCAAAGACAATGAGAGTCGAACCCTAAATGTTCTCTAAGCTTTGTTTTCTTTTGATGTTCGGTTAAAGAAGATAAGAAATGGCGACCATTTTGTTTTGTTTTATTATTAATGGCATTAATAATCCATTTACTAATTTACCCTTCATTAAACCATTTAAAAACCACTTAATGGATACCCATTAATGTCAATAAACATTATCAATGGTTTATTTACAACATAAGGACTTCACATTTAATAAGCCATATCAAATAGACACCTTTATCATATAGAATGCAACTTTTGCATTTTACGCGATTTAGTCCTTTAGTCAAATTAACCACTTAAACAATAAAATTATCACACGAAACTTTTACACATACATAATCACATGCTGTAAACACCAAAAATAATATTAAAATAATTTTCCAACCTCATATTTGTGGTTTCAAAACCACTATTTTGATTTAGCTAAAACTGGGTTGTTACAACTCTCCTCCCTTAGGGATTTTTGTCCCTAAAAATCTTACCAGCGAATAGGTTTGGCTATTGCTTTCTCATAGCATCCTCGGGTTCCCACATAGCTTCTTCTACCCATTTTCGATGCAATAACACTTTTACTAATGTTATTCTTTTATTTATCAACTCTTTCATCTCACGAGCTAGAATTCGGATGGGTTCTTCACTGTATGATAAATCTTACTAAATCTCAACTTCGGTCGGGGAAATAACATGCGAAGGATTAGATCTATACCTTCGTAGCATTGATACATGAAAAACATTATGAACCTGTTCCAACTCAGACAGCAATGTTAGCTGATAAGCAACTGGTCCAACTCGCTTGATAATCTCATACGGCCCGATAAATCTCAGACTCAATTTGCCTTTACAACCGAATCGAAGTATTTTCTTCCACGATGAAACTTTCAAAAACACTCTATCTCTGATCTGAAACTCAATATCTTTCCATTTCAAGTCTACGTAGGATTTCTGATGATCTGGCATTGCTTTCAAACTATCGTGAATCACTTTCACTTTTTCTTCTGTTTCTTTAATCAGATCAACACAGTGAATCGTATGCTCGCTAAGTTCAGTATAGTACAAAGGTGTTCGACATTTCCAACTGTATAAAGCTTCGTGTGGTGCCATTTTAATACTTGATTGAAAGCAAATTCAATCAACGACAAAAACTTTTCCCACGTACCTTCGAACTCAAGAATGCAACACCTCAACATACCCTCAAGTATATGTATAACTCGTTCGGATTGACCATCCGTCTGAGGGTGAAATGCGGTACTAAAATCTAGTTTTGTACCCAATGCATCTTGCAATATCTTCCAAAACCTTGATGTGAATCTCAGATCTCTATCCGAAACAATAGAAACAGGTACTCCCTGTAATCTCACAACCTTGAAGATATATAACTCAGCAAGCTTGTCAAGTGAATAATCTGTATGCACAGGAATGAAATGAGCTAATTTTGTTAAGCTGTCAACAACAACCCAAATTGCATCTTTCTTACTTGGAGATAGGGGCAAACCCAAAACAAAACCTATAGTCACTCTATCCCATTTCCACTTGAGAATCATGATAGGCTGTAATAAACCTGATGGCACTTGAGGTTCAGATTTTACTTGCTGACAAACCAAACATTTCAAAACAAATTCTGAAATATCACGTTTCATATCATGCCACCAATAAAGCTGTTTTAAATCGTTATCCATTTTTGTGCTTCCCAAATGAACAAATAAATGACTACTATGTGCTTCGTTCAAAATCATCTGAATTAACTCCAATTTTCTCGGAACACATATTTGGCCTCTAAATCTTAAACAATCATCTGAATCAACTTGAAACTATGAATCAGGGTTCGAATCACACTGAGCTCGTTTTGCTAACATTTTATTATCGACTTTCTGAGCTTCACAAATCTGTTGTATAAATAACGGTTTTGCTTTCAACTCAGCTACAATTGAGCCATCATCAGATAGGGCCAACTGACTATTCATTGCACATAAAGAAAACAAAGATTTCTGACTTAAAGCATCAGCAACAACATTTGCTTTTCTCGGATGATAGTCTATCACTAGCTCGTAATCTTTTAGCAATTTTAACTATCTCCGTTGTCGCAAATTCAAATCTTTTTGAGTCATCAGATATTTCAAACTCTTGTGATCTAAATAAACATGACATTTCTCACCGAATAGATAATGGCGCCAAATCTTTAATGCAAATACAATGGCTGCTAACTCTAAATTGTGTGTCGGATAATTCTTTTCATGCTGCTTCAACTGTCTCGAGCCATAAGATATTACTTTGCCATCCTACATCAAAACGCAACCCAGACCATTCAATGATTAATCACTATAGATCACAAACTTTTTACCCGATTCTGGCGTACTAACACTAGAGCTTCAGTCAAAAGAGCTTTCAACTGATCAAAACTTTCTGACATTTCTCGGACCATTCAAACTTTACATCTTTCTGAAACAATCTTGTTAACGGAGTCGCAATCATCAAAAAGCCTTTCACAAATCGTCAATAATAGCTAGCTAGTCCCAGAAAACTGCAGACCTCAGATACAGTTCTCGGAGGCTTTCAATCCATTATTGCAGAAATCTTACTCGGATCTACTCGAATACCCGATGCTGACATAATATGCCCCAGAAAACCAACCTCACGCAACCAAAATTCACATTTACTGAACTTTGGATATAACTGCTTATCACGCAGGGTTTGTAATACAATTCTGAAATGATCGGCATACTCAGTTTCATTTCATGAATATATCAAAATATCATCTATAAACACAACAACAAATCGATCTAGATACGGTCTGAAAATACAGTTCATTAAATCCATAAAGACAGCAGGTGTGTTCATTAGTCCAAAAGGCATAACCAAAAATTCATAGTGACCATACCTCGTTCTGAATGCAGTCTTCGGCACATCAAAGTCTCTAACTCGCAACTGATAATAACTCGATCTCAAATCTATCTTTGAAAACACTGTAGCCCTTTTTAACTAATCAAACAAATCATCTATTCTGGGTAGAGGATATTTATTCTTAATCATCACTTTATTAAGCTATCGATAGTCTATACACATTCTCATCGTGCCATCTTTCTTTTTAACAAACAAAACAGGAGCACCCTAGGGCGAGAAACTCGGTCTTGCAAACCCTCGTTCAGTTAATTCTTGCAACTGAGCTTTTAATTCTTTTAATTCTATTGGAGCCACTCTGTACAGAGCTATCGATACCGGTGTTGTACCTGGCATTAACTCAATGCCAAACCCAACCTCTCGGATCAGTGGTAAACTCGATAACTCTTTAGGAAACACATCCGAATATTCATACACAACTGGCACCGATTCGATCTTCTTTTCAGTCACTCTCGTATCAAGCACATAAGCAAAATAAGCTTCGCAACCCTTTCTCACATATTTTTGAGCCAACATCGATGAAATCACTGTTGAAAAGCCATTCAAATCATCTGACTCAATTCAGATAATCTTATTATTCTGACCTCTCAATTCAATCATCTTTCTTTTGCAATTCACAACAGCATCATGCAACGTTAACCAATCCATACCCAGAATTATATCAAATTCATCAAATGTTAACAACATCAGATCAGTCAAAAAACAAATATCTCAAATCATCAATGGCCAAGCATTCTTCGATTTTTGCACTGAATTAAAATTTAGTGGCCACTATCAATCGGGGAATGAGCATAACCCAAACCATAAAACCTGGGTACAACATTCAATCAGTGCTTTTGATTTCAACTTCGATGGATAGATGTCTTAGGGAGGAAGCACTTATATTGGGGGACCATCATCCTACATTGGTTTACAATACGAGACAAATTTTTTCGGGTAATTAGGGTACAAAAAAACTGATGACTTATTCCCTACAATCGGGTTTGGCAAGAGTACATTGAACCTTTTGGTTGAACATGACAATGAAGGCGCAGATTCAGAAGAAGATGCAGTCGAAAAAGAAGGGGTAACAGATGTAGCTGACGGATTGGAGTCAGAACACGAAGAAGAAGCACTTTTTCTGAACTAGAGCATGTTCTAATAGATCCAAAACCTTGTAGTTCTAACGATGATGATTTGGACAATGCTCCAGATCTAGATCCATGATTCAAGGCATACAAACCTTCGCCCCACAGGACTAGCATCGACCTCTTCATTAAGGGTGGTTTACGGCTACTGCACAAAAAAATTGGTCATGCAAGCTCATCATCAAATGTTAGGGTATTGGAAGTTAGCATAGAATACCCCAACAAAGATTTTTTTCTTGTTGCACTAAAGTGATACATCTTTATGAATAGTGTGAATTATCACGTCACAAAATCTCATTTGGAGAAATTCAAGAGAAAGTACATCGTTCGAGACGGGAGGTACAAATGAAAAATCATGGCATCTTATCGAAAAAGATAAGCTTGTGGACGATAAAAAATTATTCAGCAGGTGCGCGATTTGATCACCCAATTTTGTCGTAAAATGTGTCCTAACTGGGATCTTTGTTTTTCCTAAAAACACAACTTTAAGTCGTAATTTGTAGTGTAACTAAAGATCATCTGAGGCTAAATTTTGACATGATGTCTAACATTATTCTACCTATGGTGAAGGCGAGTCCTAGGATTCCCATCCCAGTGTTGATTGCCAACACTCTAGCTAGAATGATTACACACCATCATACTACAAAGCATGGGTCGCAAAATAAAAGGCTATGGATAAGTTGCATCAGAACTAGGACAGGTCGTACAATGATTTATGGCAATGGTGTTAGGTATTGAATCGGTACATACCCAGTTTCGCAACCAATCTGGAAATGTATCCAGCGTACTACGATAATCGTCTAGTCCTTAGGAAAATAGTATTCGACTGACTCTTTTGGTTTTTCGATCAATACAATGAAGCTTTCCGGAATTGCAAGCCTTTGGTGTAAATTGATGGTCAATGCTTAAGAAGGTAATCGGAAGATTTTGCCAATAGCGTTTGCAATAACTCCAAGAGAAAACATAGATGATTGGGGTTTATACCTTAGCCGATTGTGTCGTCATATAATCCCCTAGCCCAACATATATGTCATCTCTAATAGGGGACCGAGAATTTTGGCCACTATCAAATGACATGGTAGCCTTTGGGATCGCACTCACCATAGTGTTGTATACGGCATGTCAGCTCCAATTACCACTCAGTATGGCCTTTGGAAAGTGAGTGAGATCAAGTCATTGACATGGGTATGTAGTTGCCACTATTTCCACAATCAAGCTATACCATTTAAGGGTTCATTGTTTACATTCATGGGTATACTTTTCTCGACATGGTAAAATCTCTTCCAATATTATTTCCATGAAATGTTAGATAACTTGCGTACCATTAACAACTTGGTGCGGTGTACCTTGCCAACATACCCTTCGAACAGTGGATGCAATCGTATGATGGTGCCTATGGTATGGGCACATAACGACGAACTTAGATGAATGCATCAATTTTGTAGTGAAGGGGACGCGTCATTTGCCAATAACCTCGATTATCAAAGAAACACACTTTCTCCTGTTGCCTTATTCCCAAAGTAAGAGACTGCATATTCTGGAAAGATTACGAGCGGACACGTTTGGTGCGAGGATGTCATGAGAGAAATTAGACGAAATACAGTCACAACAAACACTAAGTATGTAGTGAGTCATTTGCGCAGAAACCTACAATTTCGGGTCATGGAGCACATTAGGTCCAACCAGAACATATCAAGGGAATCATATCATGTCAACCTACCAGAAGGGACTTGCGATTGTGGGAGATTCCAGGCACTTTCATTCCCATGCACATACATAGTTGTCACATGTGTGAATGTACGAATTGAGTATATGCCTTATATCAATGATATGTATAAACTGAAATGCATGCACAATGTATGGAGACCTGAATCCTCACCCGTTGCAGATGAGAGTATGTGGCCACCAATGTCCAGTGTACCATTCAAGTTGGCCCTAAACATCAACTTGCGTCGCGTCCCAAAAGGTCACCCAAATTCCACTCAAATATGAACCAATATAGATCTTCGAGAGTGGGAAAACCAATAGAGGTTATGCAAGTACTGTAAAAACCAAAGATATACGAAAGCAACATGTCCTGTACTGAAGGGTACATTGGATCCGCAACGTTGCTAGCATTCAATTTTTTCCAGCGATATAAAATTGATTACAGTGCTTCCTTTTTGTTTACAAAATTTGTTCTATCTTTTTACTTACATTTCAATTCTATGTGTCACCATCTACTAACATTTACATTGTGTAAAAATTTCTACTTTAAGTGCTACTTCAAGTAAAATGTTATATATGAAAATTTACGTATAATTTACATTAAAAATTAATAAAGACAAATATGAGTTTCAATAGAAATATATAAAATGATCACTTTTCTATTAATGTCATTTATATTTACATCACAATAAGTAAATAAAATATATATCATTGGTGTCGTTAGTTCGAATATGTACGACAAGACAGTGGCTGACGAGTGTGCGTAGGATTTCTACACAAAACTAGTAGTGTTGGCTTCGGTTGTTGATCATGATCATCTTCTTCGTTGTCACCTTTAACCTTGGACTCATGTTCATATCCATCATCGTCTTCATCTTCATCTCTACCTCAGCTTCGTCTTCGTCTCTATCACTTTTGTCCGTGCTTGAGTGCAGTGTTATCCTAGCCTCTCATCATGTGTCCTCCACTCTACGATAAGGTGGTTGCGTTGATGACCCACCTCGATAAAATAATGACACATTGGGTGTTTGTGACACTATCAGCAAATAATCATACGATGTCGTGAAACTCGAATACGTAGGCATTAACTCGGGCATCGATACTAGCATCGGTGTTGCCATCGGTGACAATACATGCATCGACATCTAGCTCGGTGTTTTTTGTCGACACCAACATCATAATGAGGACGTAAAATGCTAAGGACGAAGGTGCTCTGTAATATGTACTTGTGGGAGGGGTAGTCGTAGGGTGCTATGATGGTGCATAATATGGTGTTTGTGAAAAAAATACAAGGTTAGTGAAATGAACAAGAATAAATAGAGTGAACTGACTGGGATGTGCTGTGTACATCGGTGGTGCTTGTTGGGTTAGAGCCGGTGACAAACCCGACGTGACATCTCTTTTGAACCTATACTGTTGGTCTACTCGTCGTTGCCTCTTCTGATAAATTTTCCTACTCCTTGCCTCCACCGATAGCAAATACAGCTTGTCGGCGACTCTAAACCAGGGCAAGTCTTCGTTTCTAATGAGAAAAAAGGGCTCACGGATGGGTTAGAATTTCATCCTATGATCCCAAATGCCAATGTACTTCTTACGGCAATCTTTCCAAATTATTCATTCTTCTCCCGTAAATCCAACTTGTCTCACGACGACAGCTAAATTTGTTACCTACACCCAAACTGTCGCATCACTCAATCTAATCCGTGCATTTCCACCATCGTGTAACTGATCAACGACACCTTTGTGTCCCGCATACTCCGATTGGCCAAAAATTTTAGCGAAACGCATTCTATGATATTCGAGTTGGCGTATGACATCCATTCAAACTGTAGTGCACAATTGTAAATTCTATTATGTATAGAATTTTATGTTACAAATATTGCGCAATTATTATAGGTTTAGGGTAAATAAGTAACTAATCTTGGCTTCCGAGTGATGACATAACAACAAATACAAATATAGAAAACTTTGATTCTAATTATACAAACTTACCTCGAGTTGCTCGAATAAAACTATTGGCTATTCGTCCACTTTTCATTTTCCCCGATCTAGTTCCGGTAATTGCTTATTTTGATCTAGATCCAATATATTAACCTCCAAATTATTCAATTTAACATATAATACACATTTTTGTAAAATTACGTTTTGCCTTTAATGTTTTACCTTTTTACAATTTAGTCCCTAATCTCGTAAAATGAAATTCATTCAATTTTTGCCAAACCCATGCCTAGCCAAATTTAATACAACTTTATAGCAACCCATATTTTTTTATTCACGCATCTAACCATAAATTTTACACTTTTCTCAATTTAGTCCTTAATTGACATTTTTGTCAAAAATCACTTTATAAAACTTGTTAATCTAGCTTCAAATATTAATAATCTATCATAAAACATCTAAAAAACCAAGCATTAAACAATGGCATCATTCAAAATCTATAGCAGTTTCGAAACCGAAGGTACGGGTTAGCTAGATTAAGCTGCAACGAGCTCAAAAAAATAGAAATCATTAAAAATCGAGCAAAAACCACTCACCAATTAATCTTCAAAGCTTGTCCGAATGTAGCTTCATCCATGGCTATTTAATTCATGCATTTTTGGTGGATAAATAGATGGAAGATGATGATATTTGGTTTTGTTTTATTTTATTATTAACATTTTAACCATTTTACCATTTTAACCTTTAATAATATCATAAATTTCAACAATACCAAGCCACGGAATTCCAATATCAACACTTATGGGATAATTACCACTTAAAGACTCCCACTATTTAATTTCATAGCCATTTAATACCTTTAACTTATAGAATTCAACTTTTACGCTTTACGCGATTTAGTCCTTTTTACCGAATTAACTACTCAAACGGTAACATTTCTTTACGAAATTTTCATACGAACATTCTATCATATTGTAAACCTTAATAAAATAATAAAATAAATATTTTGGCTTCAGATTATGGTCTTGAAACTACTGTTCTGATTAACCCTAAAAACGGGCTGTTACAACTCTCCCCCTTAGGGATTTTCGTCCTCGAAAATCTTACCAGGATACAGATCAGAGTATTACTTTTTGATAAACTTTTTAGATTTTCACGTAGTCTCTTCAATTCTATTTTGATACAAAAAGAAAACTTTTAGTAACGCTATTCTTTTATTTTTCAGCTCCTTGATCTCTCGAGCTAAGATTCTTATCCGCTCTTCACTATAGTATTTATATATGAGTGTATGTAACAGTTCAATTTTGACCCTAGTCGGAATACTAGTTTTGGGACCACATATCTGAGTCAAAAAATATTTTTATATTATTTTCCGTGCTATTTATAAGTGAATTGACATGTGTGAAAGCCTCGTGTGAAAATTTAACTATTTGTGTGCTTAATTTGCAAAAAGGACTTAATCGCGTAAAATGTAAAAGCTGTGTGCCAGATGTTAAAAATACCTATTTGACTTGGCTTTATAATTGAGAGGTCCTTATGTGGTTATTTGACCATTTGAAGTTTGAATCGACAAAAAGGGGCATGTTTTAGGTGAATTTATAACGGGTTAATGAAAGGGCAAAATGGTCATTTAGATTTTATGTTAATTAATAATAATAATAAAGCATGAAATTGTACATTATTTTCTCCATGCTTGCCAAATATTGAAGAACAAAAGAAAAGAAAAAGAGCATTAGGGTTCGGCCTTGGTTTTCCTTGATTGAGGTATGTAATTTGATCGGTTTTTGATGATTTCTACATTTTTGTAATTGTTGTTTTGTATATTATAGAACCCATGCCTCAATTTCTAATTTTGGTGATGATTTTGAAATGTGCCATTGATGAAACTATGAGCTTTGTGATGTTAGTTGATGAATTATGGAAGCTTGATGTTGGGTTTAAATGTTTTGTCTTTGAATTTTTGATGAAATTGAGTAAATTGGGTTAAATTGTAAAAATGTTATTTTAAGGGACTAAAATGTGAAATAAATTAAATGTATGGACTTGTATGGGAGCTATGAAAAATTTGGCTAAGCATGTGTATAAGAAAATTTTGTGTATTTTGCGATTTTGTGAATTAGGGACTAAAGTGTTAAAATGTGAAAATGTGAGGGCTATTTTGCAAAATACCCTAATTGTGTGTGAATGGATTGGTTTGAATGATTTAGTGAATAAAAGGGTTAATTTTGAATACATATAAATCAAGAAAAGAGGAATTCAGACTTAGACCGAGGGAAGTCAAAGATTGTAGAGTAAAGGATCTGAATCAACAAATTTCGAGTACGAGGTAAGTTCGTACTTAAAGTATGATGTTAAAGTATATTTTGTTGTTTTGATTGTACATAGATTGTATATATATCTGGTTTGGATGAATACGACAATAAATCAATAGTATTTGGCACTAAGTGTGCGATTTACACTAGCTTCGGCTATATGAGGCACTAAGTGTGCGATACCGACTTAGCTTCGGTTAATTGAGATGGCACTAAGTGTGTGGAATCATTCTAGCTTCGACTAACCTTTATAGCACTAAGTGTGTAGATGTTTGAAGTACGAATAATTTACGGGAAGTTTTAAAATATTCAAACGAGAGGTGAGAATGAAAAGGAATAAGTATGGGAAATTCAGGTATGTACGATACCTATGTGGTAGATGATATTATGTATGTGAAGTTCGTTGAATTGGTATGAACATATGGATTGAAAATGTGTAAATACTTATGTGTTGATATTTTATGTTTTATATATTGTTGATGATTTTAGTACGAGCTTACTAAGCTTTTGAAAGCTTGCTTTGTGTATGTTTGTATTATTTTTTAGATATCGAAGCTACTGCATGATCGGGGATCATCAAGGATCGTCACCACACTATCGAATCTCATTTTGGTACTTTTGAAAATGTATATTTTGAAGTATGACATGTATAAGCTAGTAGTTGGGGGATTATGCGTTGTGATGTATATACTTAGCCATGTGATTTGGCTAGTTGTGTTTGAACTCATAGTTGATAATAACTTATGGTATGTGATGCTAATGTGTAAATGTGGTATGTTTTAGTTGAACAAAAGAAATGGTAAATGTTGGTAAGTTTTTGGTAGGTTTTAGCATGGGATTGAAGGATGTATGGAAAGAAATGTTTTGATATGATCTTACCTTATGTTTGGCATGAATTGGTAAGGTTTGTGAGTATGGATTTGGGTAACTATTATATGATATGAATGGTTTATGTTTTGGTGTTGAAATTGGCTGAAATGGTGGTGCAAATATGCTTGTTTTCATTGCTTGTAGGTTGACCAAATTAGGGTGGAAAATTGGCTATTCAAATGGCCTATTTTGTCCACACGGGTAGAGACACGGGCGAATGTCTCAGCCGTGTGCGACACACGGCTATGTTACACGGCCGTGTGTCCCCTGGGGTACCCTACAATTGTAAGTCAGACCTGAGCACGGCCGAAGCACATGGGCATGTGGCTAGCCGTGTGGCCCAAGTCAGACACGACCACGGCCAAGGCACACGGGTGTGTCTTGTGGCCATGTGGACAAGTCAGTATGTATGCCCTATTTCGCCACGGCTTAGACACACGGACGTGTCTAAAGCCGTGTGCCTCACAGGCGTGTGACCTTTTAAAAGTTGAAAATTTTTTTAAGTTCTGAAACTTTTATATGTTGTCAATTTGGTCCTGAATGCATGTTTAAGTATTGCATACTTGCTTTTATGATCTTATTGAATGTGAATGAACGAGATCTACTGCAATGAGATAATATTTGATATTTGATTATTCTAAATTGTGTTATGGATTAAGTAATGCCTCTTAACCTATTTCGGTGAAGGTTATAGGTTAGGGGTGTTACAGTGTATCTCAATATCGGTAGGAGAATTTATATGCAAAAGATTTGATCTGCACCGTCGCAACATAGATATATGAAACACTGGCTTAATTTCCTCATTAATCTCATACAGCCCTATGAATCGCAGACCCAACTTCTCTTTACAGTTAAATTGAGTAATGTTGTATCCACGGCAATACTTTCTCAAAACTTAGTCCTTTAACTGCAACTCAATGTTTTTACATTTCAAGTTCGCATCATTTTTTTTTGTCGATTTAAAATCACTTTCTAACGATTATGAATTACTTTCACTAACTCTTCAATCTCTCTGATCAGAACAACCCAGTGGATTTTTCTCTCAAAAAGCTCTATCCTGTACAACGGAGTTCAGTAATTGCAACTATACAATACTTCATACAATGCCATCTTTATACTAATCTGATAACCATTATTATACAGAAACCCAACCAACATAAATGTCTTTCTCAGTTGCTTTCAAATTCTAAAACAAAGTAACAAAACATATTTCCAAAAATCTGAATCACTTTATCCGATTAACCATCAGTTTGAGGATGAAATGTGGTATTCAAACTCAACCTCGTACCCAGAACTTACTGTAGTTTTCTACTGAATCACAATATAAACCTCGAGTTCCCAAAATAATGGAGACTGATACGCCATATAATCTGAAAATATCTGAAATGTACAACTCAACAAGTCTATCAAAAGAGAAATCTGCACATATAGAAATAAATATGTAGACTTTTTAAACATTCGACAGTAACCCATATAATATCTTTCTTTTTCAGTGATAAGAAAAATTCCAATACGGAATCCATTATAATATTATCCTATTTTCCACTCAGATATCATCTCAGACTGTAACAGTCCCGAAGGTACATAACAATCAGTTTAACATGTTGATACTTTAAACTTCTAAGCGTAGAGTCAAAAATGTCTCGTTTCATACTTGTCTATCGATACAACAATTTTAGATCATTAATCATCTTGTTTTTCCTGAAGAAAACAAGCAAACTACTACTGTGACTCAAAATTTGTCTTGAAACAACAAGTAATCATCGGTTCTAATCTGAAACTCTGAATTAGAAGACGTCTCCCATTGTACTCTTTTAGCTTGCAATTCACTACCTTATTTCCAAGTCCCACAGACTTGCTAAATAACATCGATTTAGCTTTTTTAACTTAGCTAAAATCGAACCACTTTTTGATAAATTAAATTGCATACTCATTACTCATAAAGCAAACAAAGATTTTATGCTCCTGGTATCTGTGACTACAATCACTTTCCCGGGATGATAATCAATTGCTAATCCATAATCCTTCCAAAGTTAATTAACAAGTATCAAACCATTCAAAATTCACAAATGCAATAACTTTATCCATCAGAATATCTTTAATTTATAATATCATTTCTAAATTAGATCTGATCCGATAGTTATAATTCTGTATCATGTGTTCAATAATATGAATTCTTCATTCAGACTATCCGTCTGTTCACCCGTGAGCGTATAAGATTTATTTTTCCGAACCTAAGGAACTCAAGTACACAAAATTCAATTACCTTTCAAGTGAATAACTCAATCAGATTAAACAAATGAGTCGATCTCTACTGTCAATAATGCAGTTCGAAACAAAAGTGAAAATCAAATGTAGTTTCAAATAACAACCAGTGTAGAATAGAGGTGTGCATGGGCCGGGCCCATAAAAATTTTTTGGCCCGTTTTCAAGGCCCGGGCCCGAAATATGGGCCTAGATTTTGTCCAAGCCCGGCCCGAAAAAAATGATAGGCCCGAACGAACGCCCTACCGACCATATTAAAATTTTTTTACTTTTTATTAAATAAAAACTTTAAAATATAATAAATCAAATGCATTTAAAACATAAAAACAAATATTAAAAAAAAGGGACTAAAATAATTCTTAAAATAATATATAAATTAAAAATATAATAAAAAATAATTATATTAAAATTAAAAAATTGAAACAAATTAGAACTAAATTATATTAATAACAAAAATTTTACAATATCAAAATAACATTAGAAACAATAAAAAAACTAAAGTTACTTAAAATTTAAAATAAAAAATTAAAAATAATTTAATATTAAAAATCAGTAGGGTAGCAGTTCCCCCGCCAAAAAAATCTTGCTCGATGCTCGCCCGTTTTCTAAGCAGCCTCTTTTTACCCAAGCCCATTTTTTTGGGCCTATATTTTTACCCAAACCCTCCCATTTTGGGTGGGCCTTGGGCCAGTGTCGCCGCCTACCATGCACACCTCTAATGTAGAATCACAACCTCTATAAATTTGGGATTTATATAACAACGCTATTATGATCAAGCCAGAAATTATAATCGAAGTGAATATAATTATATCCATTCAATAAACATCTTTCACAGATAACCATACAGAATCATAAAAAAACCGAGATACTGAAATCCCAAATATAATACTATACTGAACTTTTTGAGAAAGCACCCATATCAAATGATTAATATCTTGATAATGTCTCAGAGGAAATCCAGAAGTGAAGCATCACTCTTATGCACTGGAATCAACAGTAACAGAAGCAATATAATCTTCATGTATACTCAACAGAACAATAACCAGTAGAAACAAAATACTAACATCATACAGATTTTGCCATCGACCTTCTATCGACACAATGTAATAGAATACCAGAGAAAGATAGAATAATGCTGATCATAACCCAAATAACCCAAAAATGCTTTCGTATATCAGTATATTTAGATAACGTTCTCATATGATAAGAATTTCATCTGAAAATTTACAATTACACATACCTCTGAAGATAGATGAACACATTGAAAACCCAAAAGAAATCATCACAATTTACTTCAACTATAATCGTTGCACTCAACTATCAATACAATTCAAACATTATCTCACTGTCTAATCCTGTTATCACTAATCCCACATTATCTCATCCATTAATGAAAATCAATTCAGAAGAAATTCTGGTAATACATTCTTTAATTATCATACCTGAATAATTCAGTTAACTGAAGTAAATTTCTTCCTTAACAGTGACATTGCGTAATCCAAATGATCTTCTGAGCAATCTGTCATCTATTCCAAAATAGTCTTTACTTGCTAACCCATTTTCATATCTAACCATGTTATAAATCATTCTATCCTTGAACTCTTTAATTTCACACTTGTGAACTTATTCAATTTAAATCTGATAAATTTCATTATAACTCTATACTGGTAATGGGGTGAAGGTCGTAAAGCCTCATAATTTGACTTTCACTATACTCACATATGACATAACATTTATCAATAACATGATGTTATAAACTATCATTCATACCTTTATGAGTTTCAACTCATCATAAACACATTTTACTCAAATATTTGAGTATCACATCCAATATTATCAGAATTAGCTCGGTTGGAATGCACATCTGTCTAATTAAAATAATTCTCATCAGAGTCAGGAGATATCACACTATCACATGTTAAATATGGCATGTATAGCTAGACTCACATATGCTACGTTAGTCCTAAAATCGACTAAACTGTAGCTCTGATACCAATAAATGTAACACCCTTAACCCATGACCGTCGCTGGAACAAGTTACGAGGCATTACCGGACTTATCACATCATAACATATACATATCTCATACATTTAAACTTTCAAAGACATACATAATTTATGTACAATCATATTGTCCCTTATAAGACTCTGTGATATCTTAAAACATGCTTGGAAGAGATTCAGGACTAAACCGTTAACATTTAAAAACTTTGGGAAACTAAAAAAAATTATTAAATGAAGAGGTCACACGCCTGTGTGCCCAGGCCGTTTGCCTTACACGGCCACTAGACACGCACGTGTCATAGATTGTGTGGAAAAAGGGCATACATACTGACTTGTGTCACACGGCCGACCACACGCCCGTGTGTCAACCCGTGTGCCACACACGGCTAACAGACACGCCGGTGTGCCTAAGCCGTGTAACTCACTGACTTATTTTAACTAAGCTTCAGCAGACACAAGGTCGAATCACACTCCCCTGTGCTCAACTGTATGGACGAGAAATAGGCTTGTTTTAAGCCACTTTTCCTCACCCAAACATCAATCACCTAAGCTCACATATATCACCACACTTTCATTCAATTTGAAAATCAAAACAACCATTTCAAATACACATTATAAGCTATTACAAAACCAAACATTTATATACTCAAATCAATTCCATTTGTGCATTCAAACACATACCAAACTAATATAAGTCATTAGCCAATATACACATATAATCTATTCAACAATTCAACCTTAAACATCCAAGTACCAACTATTATTCAAACAGTTTTAATTCATATTTCTATCACATATCTATACCATTTGCATATCCTCATTCTATCAACTACTTACCAAAACATGCCATATCTAGTACACGTAAACATAACTCGATATTTAACCAAGTTAAGCCAAATCACTTGGCTTAACCACATCAATACATATAGGCTTCAATAGCTAAAATAACTTATACCTTTCATATATTCAACTACCCTATACATGACATATTACCAATTTCAAAGAGTTCAAAATTACCAAATCAACTCCTGGATAGTGTGATTAAATCTTCGATGACTTCCAACCCGAGCGAGCTTTCAAATCACTGTAAAATACAGAAAATAAATAGAGTAAGCTAATAAGCTTAGTAAGCTCGTATGACTAGTATGTAATATTTACAATTTAACAATTAATTCACAATTAGATAAGCATGAATAAATATAAATTAGATCCATCGAAATTAACACGTATTACAATAACAACCTGGTAATTCTTGTATGTGTTCATCGGTTTTCATTTATGTAATATATGAAATTATTAAATATTACTTACTTGTTGAGCGTGTCACGTATACCTGAACTGATTCATATAATAATTTCAATTCTCGTACCTTTATCATGTTCGTTGAACCATGGAAATAACATTGAATATTCTTTATCTTGCACACTAATGGGCATATATATTGTTAAACCACCTATATCGAGATTTATATATAACATTTGTCTGTACATCATTATAACCTGTATTACCATTTCAATACAATCCAACCAAATTTGCCCAATGCATAAGCATATAAAATCATCAATAGATTAGTATCATTATATCAATGTAATCATCATGTCACCATAGGTGAAAACAATAAATATTCAAGCTCAAGTACATATAACTTCATTCCGTATTTAATTCATCAAATAACATTAATTCCATGTAATTCACATATCATACATAATATTAATATCAGTTATAACTCGTAACCTATCCGTATAAACAGTATTTAAGCCCGTTGAACCTATTAGAAATTTAAAAGATAGTCAAATGAACAATGTCTTTAATCCATCAATTCATAATCATACATGCTCTTTCGAGTCATGGTCAATAAGCTTCTCTTGAGCTGATAAATAGTAAGCTTTATTGAGCTAAAAACGGTAAGCTCTATTGAGCTGAATAGTAAGCTCTATTGAGCTGAACAGTAAGCTCTATTGAGCTGAATCGGTAAGCTCTTTCGAGCTGAATCGGTAAGCTCCAATGAGCTGAAACAGTAAGCTCTTACGAGCTGAATCAGTAAGCTCTTATGAGCGGAATCAGTAAGCTCATACGAGCTGTGGTGAGTCCGCAACAAATGCAAGAGCTCGACCAATACAATAATCCCAGTAACATGTCACTCGTATCCAATGAATTCATATAGTTCAAATGGGGCTCGATAACGAATACAATATATCATCAATGCATTCATATTTTAATTATTTCAATTATATACATTCATTTCAACAAATACAAATATAGAAAAGTTTGATTCTAATTATACGAACTTACATCGAGTTGCTCGAATAAAACTATTGGCTATTCGTCTACTTTTCGTTTTCCCCAATTTAGTTCCGGTAATTGCATGTTTTGATCTAGATAAAATATCAAATTCAATATATTATCCTCCAAATTATTCAATTTAACATATAATACAGATTTTGGCAAAATTATGCTTTTGCCCCTAATGTTTTATATTTTTACAATTTAGTCCCTAATCTCGTAAAATGAAATTCATTCAATTTTTGCCAAACCCAAGCCTAGCCAAATTTAATACAACTTTATAGAAGCCCATATTTTTGTTTATTCACACATCTAACCATGAATTTTACACTTTTTCTCAATTTAGTCCTTAATTGACATTTTTGTTAAAAATCACTTTATAAAACTTTTTAATCTAGCTTCAAATATTAATAATCTATCATAAAAAATCTAAACAACCAAGCATTAAACAATTGCATCATTCAAAATCTATAGTAGTTTCGAAAACGAAGGTACGGGTTAGCTAGATTAAGCTGCAACAAGCTCAAAAACGTAGAAATCATTAAAAATCGAGCAAAAACCACTCACCAATTAATCTTCAAAGCTTGGCCGAATGTAGCTTCATCCATGGCTGTTTAATTCATGCATTTTCGGTGGAGAAATAGATGGAAGATGATGATATTTGGTTTTGTTTTATTTTATTATTAACATTTTAACCATTTTACCATTTTAACCTTTAATAATATCATAAATTTCAACAATACCAAGCCATGGAATTCCACTATCAACACTTATGGGATAATTACCACTTAAGGACTCCCACTATTTAATTTCATAGCCATTTAATACCTTTAACTTATAGAATTCAACTTTTACGCTTTACGTGATTTAGTCCTTTTTATCGAATTAACTACTTAAACGGTAACATTTCTTTACGAAATTTTTACACGAACATTCTATCATACTGTAAACCTTAATAAAATAATAAAATAAATATTTTGACTTTATATTGTGGTCTCGAAACCACTGTTTTGCTTAACCCTAAAAACGGGTTGTTACAGTATTGTTCTTTAATGACGTCGGGTGTGTTCGTAGGAAGCTCTTTGAAATTTTTTTCCAACCACTTCATATCTATCCGACCACTGTAAAACTTATTTATCACCTTATTCAAAAATGCCTCGCAAAGGTCCTATTTACCGAGAACGACTGCTGAACCCGTGATGACTAGCTCATCCACCGATAAACCGAGTTGTAAAGCTACGTCTTCAAGTGTGATTGTACACTCGCCACATGGAAGATGGAAAGTGTATATCTCAGGCCTCCAACTTTCCACCAACGCGTTGATAAGTGTAAGGTCGAGTTTACAGCCTCCGAGCATACGAGACGCGTGCAAGAATCCTATGTCTTGCAAGTAACCAGAAATTTCAATGATTAGGCCCTTTGACAAATTATGTATGAACCCCTTCAAAACACAAACATCCGCCTATTTATATCGACAAAAAAAATATTTTAAAATATTTTAAAAAATAAAGTACTTTAAAATTAACTTAATTGAAAATAATGAAATTTAAAATTTCGTCTTACCATTATCGCTGGAGCGGCAGAAATGTGCTTGTCGTCAAAACGAATCAGAAAAGTTGTCATTCGTGAAAACTTAATCAAAAAAATAATATACGAAATAATTAAATAAATCTACAAAATTTTAAACAAGAGTTTCGAGAAATTTAGAACAAAACTTGAGAAAATTAAGAGAGTTGAGAGTTTAGAAAGAATTGAGAGAGTTGGATCTGAGTGAAAACAATGAAAAATGACCTGATATTTATAGGAAAAAAATTACCGTTAAGGCCCTTCAAAAATTCTACTGTTGCCAATGTTCAAAAAAATAATCGTTGCACCCTCTCTCTAAAAGCAACTTATTTCTCAAAATTAAAAATAATTAAACCATTTTCACAAAAAAATAATAATAATTAAACCATATAATTAGTTTTAAACCGTAAACAGTAAACGCCAAACATTTCATTCCATTCTCAAAATTCATTCAATTATAACATGCCATTGGCAAGTGCTGGTGAATGCTTAGATTGAGGTTTACTGATAACAACAACTCCCATTTCTTGCCCATAAATTCATTTCTTTTATCACCATTTGACTTGATTGATAACTCAAACTAAAAATTTCATTTTCTTTTAATAAAAAAAATGTCAGGACAAAATACTGCTCAGAATTTTGCAAACAATGTTAAAATAGGGCAAATTACCAATAAAAACTCCTTTTTTTTAAAATTTACTGAAATGGGCCAGGTCAGAAATTATTTACCGGTATGGGCCAGTTTTTACAAAACGTGTCCACGTCAGCGCGTTGTCAGGGGAAAAAGCAGGAAAACGCTTCCTCAAGGAAGCGCTTTGCCTACGTGGACAGAAAACACTTCCTTGAGGACGCGCTTTCCCTACGTGGACATAAAACGCTTCCTTGAGGGAGCGCTTTCTGTCCATGTTGGCAAAGCGCTTCCTCAAGGAAGCGTTTTTCCCGTGTTTTTATTAGGGTTTTCTGCAATTAAGGTTAGGGTTTTAGAAATTTTGGGTTTTAAAATTTTAGGGTTTTAAGGGAAAAAATTAAATAAATTAGGGTTTATTGTTTGTAATTAAATTAATTACTAATTTTAAAAAATTAGATTATGGTTTAGTGTTTATGGTTTTTAAGGAAAAAATCAAATAAATTAGGGTTTAGGGTTACTTGAGTAAATTAATTATAAATTTTAAAAAATAGATTAGGGTTTTAGGGTTTAGGGTTTTAGGGTATTTAAAAAAAATCAAATAAATTAGGGTTTGGGGTTTAGCGTAACTTAATTAAATTATTTGTTAATCTAAAAAAGCTTCTACGTGGACGCTCTTTTGCTACAGTAGTCTCTGAAAAATAAATTTAAGAAGACGTATTTGCGCAAATAGTGTCAAAAATGCTTCAAGCAGGATGCATTGTCAGCAAAAGTACTGAAAGAAGCTCCCACGTGGACGCTCTTTTGCTACAATAGTATCTAAAAAAATAATTTTGAGAAGACGTGTCTGTGCAAATAGTGTAAAAAAACGCTTCAAGCAGGATGCATTGTCAGCAAAAATTCTAAAAAAAGCTTCCACGTGGACGCTCTTTTGCTACAGTAGTCTCTGAAAAAATAATTTTAAGAAGACGTGTCTGCACAAATAGTGGTAAAAACGCTTCAAGCAGGATGCATTTTCAGCAAAATTACCGGAAGAAGCTCCCACGTGGATGCTCTTTTGCTACAGTGGTCTCTGAAAAAATAATTTTGAGAAG
This sequence comes from Gossypium anomalum, assembly GCA_025698475.1. Lineage (NCBI taxonomy): Eukaryota > Viridiplantae > Streptophyta > Magnoliopsida > Malvales > Malvaceae > Gossypium > Gossypium anomalum. The sequence goes on along the minus strand of CM046960.1, from coordinate 22,033,807 downwards.
ACATGTCTTCATAAATAGTGTCAAAAACACTTCAAGCAGGATGTATTTTCAGCAAAAGTACTGAAAGAAGCTCCCACGTGGACGCTCTTTTGCTATAGTGATTTCTGGAATAACTTGGGCTATAAATGAGCCAAATTTTGTTCTCAGGTTGCATAACTTACAGCAAAAAAAAATAGAGAGGCTAAGAAGGATAAAAATTAAGGATGAGTGAATGCATTAGTGCTGTTATTTACTATGATGGTGAGGTTCGTCACACCGAGAACAGTGTTGTTTTGTTTTTCAGAGAATACAATACAACTGGTTTTTAACCAGAACATAGATTTGACAGAACTTCGTAAAAGGATTAGGCATAAAATATTCGGAACGACGCCAATGAAAGTGTTGTCTATTAGGTATCAATTTTGTGCTTCTATTGATCCAGTAACATATGACTCGTTCGACATCAAAGGTGCTCGTAGCTTGGAGGCAATGGTGCAGACTCATCTTGCTAGTGGAGCACCATATATTGAGTTATATGTACAATTTGCATCGCCAAATGATACATTTGCGGCTGCTGTTCGAGAGGAATACACGACCCCTGTCCGACACTCCGTTAGTGGGTTACATAACATGGAACCGTCGATTTTTGGTAGCAGTATGGAATACACAACCCCTACACGACACTCTATTAGTGGATGGGACATGCACCTAGGTGGGTCGATGTTTGATGCTGGAAATACGTACTGGGGAACGATATCAACTTATAGTGCTTGGCAATCTACATCCAATTGGGGACGTTATGAAATGCCCAGAAGAAGGGATGATGTACTCCCCATGACGTCCACCGGTGAGGGGACCTCATACGTCGCAGATGATGGTGGGTTAGATGATGAGTCCGATATGGATCCACCTCGAGAGCCTAGCCACAATGGTACAGAACTTGAATTATTTTCTGAACCGGAGCCTATTCCAACTGAACCTGAAGATGTTGAAGGGGGTTCAGATGAAGAGGAAGATCCACGATTCAGGGCATACTCGCCTCTAGCCCACATGCATAATGTTTATCTATCTACAGATGATGCCTTAGAGTTTCCAGATCTACCACACAGTACGCGTGATCATACAAGTTCGTTATTGGATTCGAGTGAATTTGAAGTTGGTAAGGAGTTTTCCAATAAGGATAGTTTTCTTGGTGCATTGAAACAACATAGCATCAATAATGGTGTTAACTACCACGTGGTTAAATCTAAATCCGATAAGTTTAAGGCGAAGTGTGCAGTGCAAGACGGAAGTTGTTCATGGAAAATCTACGCCTCGTTGAGGAAAAAGACAGGGTTGTGGGAGATAAAAAAGTATAAAGGTCCACATACATGTCTTTGCAGTAATGATGATTTAAGGTTTTTGAATAATACTGTTATTATGTAATGTTACATTATTTAACGTACTTCATTGACAGGTATTTCACAAGATCATCCCAAGATGGAATCAGCTATGTTAGCTAGCTTAATACTACCTACGGTGAAGGCAGATCCTAGGACTTCAGTGCCAGTCTTAATTGCCAATATTCGTAACCAAATGGGGTACACGCCCTCTTACTGCAAGGCTTGGATAGCTAAGCAGAAGGCTTTAGAGAAGATGCATAGTGGGTGGGACGCTTCATATAATGAAATATGGCAGTGGTGTCAAGTGCTAGAGAGATACGTCCCAGGTTGCATAACAGACCTTCAAACAGGACCTGCATACTACAACGACCGATTGCTCCGTGGATGCCAAGTATTTAAGCGTCTCTTCTAGAGCTTTAAGCAATGCCGAGACCCATTTGTATATTGTAAGCCATTGGTACAAATTGACGGTACCTTTATGTACGGTAGATATACCGATCGGCTATTGCTAGCAGTCACACAGGATGGTAGTGGAAGAATTTTTTCAATTGCGTTTGTAATAACACCGGGGGAGTCAGCTGATGACTGGGATTTCTTTCTTTCTAGGTTAAGGATGCATGTTTGCCCCCAACCTGATATATGTGTTATATCGGATCAAGGCACCGGGATACTAGCTGCAATTGAGCGACAGGGAAGCCTATGGCATCGCACACACCATCGGTATTGCCTAAGGCACATTGCTTCCAACTACTACAGGCAATATCCATCTAAAGGTGAACAACGGCAAGTGACCAACATGGGTATTTAACTTTATCTCTATTAATATAATTTCGTTTGGAATATTGAATTTATTTTAAATGGAAAAGTGGTATGTAATTTTCGCTATCAACTTATATTGGTAGGGTATGAGATAAGTAAGGATCGTTTTCATGAGATGTTGGCGGTTTTCCATTCAGTTAACGAAGAGGGTCATGACTACCTATGTAATATACCTTTCGAACAGTGGACACAAGCATACGACGGCGGCTTACGATATGGTCAAATGACCTCAAACCTGGCCGAATGTATAAATTCTGTTCTAAAAAGAACACGTCATTTACCGATAACATCAGTTGTGCGAGAGACATATTTTCGTTTAGCGGCACTATTTCTGAAACGAGTAGCAAGTTATGCAGGCCAAATGCAGGGAGGCCATGTATGGTGCACAAAGGTATTGCAAGAAATTAACAAGGCGAAGGCACGGGCGAATACTATGCACACAGTGTGTCATGATCGAGATAACTTATGGTTTCGTGTGACAGAGTTTGACAAACCGCACCAAGGTATTACTGGTGGGCAATATCGTGTACACTTAAGAAATAGGACTTGCGATTGTAGGAGATTTGACATACTTCGTTATCCATGCGCTCATGTAATTGCAGCTTGTCAAAATCTTCGTCTGGATCCCATGAGCTATGTCGACGACGTGTACAAATTGGAATACATGTACAACGTGTGGAGACACATATTCCCACCGATCCCAAATGAGCGTAAGTGGCCCTCTGTATCGCTTGCTCCGTTTAAGCTGTTACCGGATAGAGAGTTGCGGCGTAAACCAAAGGGTCGACCTTGCTCGACTAGAATATGCAACAATATGGATATTCGAGAAACAACCAATCAACAGAAGTTATGTGGATGGTGTAGGAACCCAGGCCATACAAGTAGATCATGTCCAAATCGCAATAGTTGATAGTTGTTGTAATTGTCAATATGTTGTATTATTTATATTTTATTACATGAAATAATATAAAAATATTCAAAATATTGCTTTATTTAAAATAATTTTCATTTTATTAAAAATATAAAAGTAAATTATAATTACTTTACTTAAAACAATATTTTATATTATCACATGAAATAATATAAAAATATTCAAAATGTTGCCTTATTTAAAATAATTTCCATTTTATTAAAAATATAAAAGAAATTACAATTACTTTATTTAAAACAACCTTTTATCTAATTACATGAAATAATATAAAAAGATTCAAAATGTTTGTACAAATATATTAAAATAAAAATCAATGTCCGTGTCGGTCGGATTCAGTGCCACATGGAGGTCGTCGACGGTTACACGTTAGATTCCTCCTTTGTCCAGCTTTCGGTGGGGTTTCTGCTTGCTCTGGCGAGGATTCTGGTTGTGGGTGTTGGGAGGATGACCTGCCTTGATAGAATAGTGACTGTGGAGGTGTTTGCATCATTAATGGCGAAGGTTTTTGAAACCCATAAGGTGATGGGGATTGGTAAAAAGAAGAGCTCCCCGATGGCCCCTCCTACGATCTCTCATGCGACGGATGCCTATAGATCAGCGGTCTACTCGGAGTAATCAGAAATGGAGATGAACCGGGCCATGCATTCCAACCTGCCATAAGACTAGAAAAAGGAAACATATAAGGGCTAGGATACATAAAAGGGCTAGGATACGTACCCGGCATCATCTGAAGAGGCTGTGCTGTGGGTGTCGATGGTTGAACTGTTGGGCCCAGTGACTGTGTAGGTCTTGTTGCTAGGCCGGGTGATTGTATGGGCGCTTTTGATGGGCCTGCATCGTCGTCACTTCTTCTAGGATTTAAAGGGCCACGTCGTTCCCTTTGGGCACGCAATTGCCGCTGTCTCTCCTCTTCTGACAATAAATATGGCTTGCCATGGATCCCAAACCATGGCATGTATTCCGGCACGCACGCCAACTCTGGAACGATGATCGGTTCCCGAGTAGGTATATAATCATACCGATCTTCCCACATTTGGATATAGTGTGACCAGAATCTCGGCCAATCCGTGTGCAATTACCGTAATTTGATTTTGTGATGATCATCCAACACCTCAGGTGCCACAGGAATCGGTTGTCAGAATCCAAATTGCCATAATACTCTGTCTGATTGGTGCATCTCCACAATAACAAAGTTGACCAATGGGACCTTCACGTGCCAAGCGTTCGGGTTTTGCAAGTATTCATCCGGAATTACTGCCCAAATTGCCAGATCCTCGTATGGTGTCCATTGAAACTATATAAAAATGATGGAAATATTAGTTAAATAAAAAATACTAAATACTAAATACTAAATACGAATCCACTATTTTATTATGTATGTATATATTTTTTTTTAATACTTACTTGTGCTTCCGACTGTTGCTCTAATAGAAGCCATATATCTTCAAGACAGGTAGGTAATCGAGCATAACTTGCCGAATGGTTCCACCTAATTAAATAAATTTTTAGCATACGATTATATTTTAAATCTACGTAATAATTGTAAAATCTAATATAAAATTTACCTCGTTATGAGTGGGAATGTATATGGGTGGTCCACTCGAGGACGTAAAAATGGAAAGTGAAACCGTGCCCATGATTGCAGTAATGATAGGCAACCTCCGATTTTCGCTTTATTCGATCTCGTAGCCCCGCACATCTCCCGATCTGATGTTGCCAACACGGCGGCGGACCCCAACTAAATTCACCAATCGCTCTAAAATCAACGAGTTTTTGACCATCTCGAATGTACAAGGTTTCGTGACAAGTCCGGCATCAGATAACCTCCAATTATCTGAAGAATGTATGCTCGAGCATATCGAATTTTTTCTAGTTCAGTAGAATCATCATTCTGCTCCGAAAATGTGTCTCGTAACCAACCCATCTCGATCCGACCTCCGTTAATATTATCCGGAATAGCACCCAAAAGCTCGTAGCATACCGCTCCCCAATCAGCAGAATGAACGGACCCAGTGACTGCGTCCCTGTCCACCGGCAATCCTAATTGCAAAAGCACGTCTTCCAAAGTGATAGTGCACTCTCCACATGGAAGATGAAATGTGTGCGTCTCGGGTCTCCACCTTTCTATCAACGCACTAATAAGTTTCGGGTCCAACTTGCACCCCCGGCCTATCATCGCCATATGCCAAAAATCCACTTCCCGTAGGTAATCTTCTATCAACGGTGATGGAGGACTAGTCATGTTACGGATATAGCATTGCAATATCCGATCTACAGACTTTTATAAGAAATAATAAAATAAAAATTATTTAAATTTGCATAAATGACAGAAATCTTAAATAATATTTAAATATTAAATTTAACACTTACCATTTGCATTTGTTCGACGGATATGTGTTTATCATCGAAGCGAATTAATTCTCCGGCCATTGCTAACACGATCAAATTTTTTTATTTTAAAAAATAAATTTAGAAAAAATAAAAATTAGAGCTTTTTTGAAAAAATTAACGAGAGTTTTGAGAGGAATTTAAGAGAAATTTGAGAGATTTGAGAGAAATTTGAGAGAAATTTGAGAGAAATTTGAAAGAGATTGAAGATTGAAAGGATTTAAGTGTGAAAAAAAAGAAAGGGGTGGGGGGTTTTTATAGTTTTTTTTTTTTGGACCATTAGGGGGTTACCAATGGTAAAAAAAGTAGCCATTGCTACTGTTCAAACATGGGGAAAACGTTTCCTCAAGGAAGCGCTTTGCCTCACGTGGACGTAAAGCGCATCCTCAAGGAAGCATTTTACGTCCACGAGGCAAAGCGCTCTTGAGGAAGCGTTTTCGCTTTTCCCCGACAACGCTATTGACGTGGATGCGTTTTGTAAAAACTGGCCCATACCGGTAAATAATTTCTGACCTAGCCCATTTCGGTAAATTTAAAAAAAATGGGCTTTTATTGGTAATTTGCCCATTAAAATAACTGGTCAAGCTCAGGTAAATAATTCAATTCTTTGTTTTTTATTAATTTAAAAAATTTGTGTTAATTAAACATAATGGGTCATTTTTATATATGAAAAATTAATGAATGGGAGTGCAGTATCTTTCATCCCCTTCAACACTTACCCAGGGAGGAGATGATGAAGCAGGGCTCTCAATTATTGTTTTAAGCTTTGTTTTGTCTAGTATGGGTGTTTCAGCTCTCCTTTTCTGGTAAGTGGTGTAATTCTCTTCTATTTTCGGAAGAATGATATAAATTTTTGCTGAGAAAAAAAAAAAGAGAATAAGTATATAGATCAAATATCTAGTTTCAGCCTATTTTAAGGACTAAAATTGAAATGTGACTATTGTCTTGTATTGTAAAAAATGTGACCTAAGCCTAAAAAAATAGGAAGCTACTGTTAGTCCTTAAAACTCTTATAATATTCAAATTATATAACCATAAAATATTTTAATAGAAAAGTTAAATATATTAATTATTTGGATTTATTAATAATATTATAAAAATATAAAGACTAAATTATATTATAAATTAAATTATATAGATTAAATCTTAAGTTTAAACATAATAGAGTGATCAAAACTAAAATATAACCATTTCTCTAAAATGTAAATATATAAACAGAGAGGGGGGAGGATAAATGAGGACATATTGCACAAGGAGAACCTAATGGACACCACATTTATATATAGATATATAGATATCGTAAACAAGAGTATCCTTTTCGTAATAAGTATCATAAAAGTAATAAATCATGATATATATATATATATATATATATATATAAAAAGAAGGTAAATACCCTCGATACAATATTGTTACTTTGTAAATGTAATGGGCTTTTACTAATTTTACAATTAAGTTGAGACTCGATTAATAAATGACATCAACTGAAATAAACACATTATAATAGATAATAATAATAAATAAAATTTCTCATTTCACATAACAATTTAATAACACTAAATAAAATGGGCTAATAGCATAAACTTTACTTAAGACCCAAAGGTTTTGGGGTGGAAAAGTGAATCTAGGCTGGAGTTTATTATTAGGTAGCTTAGCTTTACTTTGGGTTTGGGTCACACTTTGGGCCATTCCTGCATTTCTTTTTCTTAATCTTTTATATTTTTCAACTAATTATAAAATTTATCCTTTTACGTTTCATAATCTTTCTATAATTTTAATAGTAAATTATTAAAACTCCACATAATGACACCCTTGTCTATAAATATAACATACATTCTTAGATATTTACAATTTGACATAGACTTGGGCCTAAGCTTTAGTCCTTTTAGGAGAATCTTTATATCAATTGAAGAGCCCACTGATATCAAATTTGACTGAAGGTTTGTACGTACATGCTGAACTTGTGGTATAAGTCATAAAAAGTCCCTATAGTATACTATAGGGTGATGAGCAATTTAATTTGCTTCAAAACAATTTATTAAATAAAGGACATTTGAAGCCCACATTAATTATTTTTGTTAATTCATGTTCATTTAAATAACTAAAGAAATTTGAAATATATAGAAGTTAGAATAAATAAATAAATAATTCAAAGAAATCTTAAAATCCAAAAAAAAAACTTCAAAAAAAATTAAAAAATTACAAAATTTAAAAAAATGAAATAAAAAATATAGCATTAGAAAACTTTAAAACTTTATATAAAATTTCAAAATCTAAACATTTATATTTTTTATATAATTATTTCTCATAGATATCTTGAAGAAAATCAGTATAAAATATTTTTCCCAATTAATATTTAGTTTGAAATGTTATTTTTTTATGAATATTCCGTTAATAATAACTTTTGATGAACTGTTTTGTTGAAAATATTAAAATTTAGAAGTGATATACGAAGAAAAAATTTCAAAAAACTATTTTTATTTTCTAGAATTTTTTGTTTCTTTCAAAATTGGAATTTTTAAATAAATTTCCATTTTTTTTTCATAATATTTTTATCCTCCTTAGAATTTTCAAACTTATATTTTTTTCAATTTTTTTTTTAAATTCAAGCCTTTGAAATTATCATTTTATAATTCTTTAGAAATTCTTAGAATTGTTACAACTTTTGAAACTTTGGAAACATTTTATTATATTTTATTATATTTTAAAAAAATAATATTATATATATTTCTTTTCAACTTTATGAAGTTTTTAATTTTCAATCAATCGTAGATGAACATGTGTCATGTCTTGAAATAAGTTATGAGATCTTCAATTATTTTTATTTATTCCCATTTGAATATGACATGAACTAAATTACCCTATTTGTTTTAAGAATGAATAAATTGCTCATAACCCTATGGCACGAGTATTAGTAGTTTACAATGTTAATAATCTCACATTGCTAATAAATATATAGTATAAAGAATTTAAATATAATTTGAGTAATTGAGTCAGGTGTCAAATTCACTAAGTAAGGTGGACTTGCCTATTAGTATGTGTATAGTCAAAAATAGCACTTGGAACTAACACGTGTTTAGTGTAATGGTAAGGCATAATGCACTCCCAAGGAGAAAATGTGAGTTTGAGTCTTGGATATGACATTGCTGAGAGGGTCACAAACCCCAAACATAAATTATAAAATAGACATAGAAGATACCATGAAAATGGGCACTTAGGCTTAAGTTTGATAGTGTACTTTTCTTATATATTTATTATTTTTATTTTTTGAATTAATTATAATAATTTTTTATCAAAGTTTGTATCTAAATAAATATATTGAAATAACAGAATTGTTCTAGAAAGTTTTAGAAATGTAGAAATATATATATATATATATATATATATATATGTAATGAAAAAGTGTATAGAAAGACACATTTGCGCTAAAGGATATGTACCAAGGGGCAAATACTTTAAGGTGTAACTATTCATTTCCTATATAAGACTTGGTTCTTTTTGCCATTTTCACTACTCTAATTTGTTGTTTATGACTTAGTTGTATCCTATAGGCATAATTAAAAGCTTTAAGGAAAGTGATTTCACACTTCAAAGTCTTATTCTTATTTCTTTATTACAGCTTTCTTCACGTTATTTTTCTCACAATCTTAAGGCTTTTAATTACCATTTCTTACAATCATCATGGAGATTGAATTTACTTCAAGTTTAAAAGTTCATCAGGATATTATCAAGTTATATAGGTTAAAGGGGACCAATTACACAAGATTGAAAGATAAGATGGTGTTTTTGTTAACTATGTTGAAGATTTATTATGTTCTTTATTCAAATCTTTAGCCATTACCAAAAGCAACGCTTATAAATTCTGATGCTATAGTAAAAGAAAAATGCAAATGCCAAGAAGATGAGTGTATTTTGCATTTTCCGTGGATAGACTTTAAATTCCTTCACATATAAACTATATGATCTTCACAGAAATATAACTTCACCAAGAGAAATCTAGATCACTTTTGAGAACTTTTTATAAAAATGAGAAGAAAGGCACAAACAAGTTTCTTGCTTTAAGATACTTTGAATTTAACATTGTTGATGTAAAACCTATCATTGACCAAGTGCATGAGTTGACAATTCTAGCTTTTAAGTGGGAGCTTGATTCAAGTTCCTAATTCAGTTTAGGTGGGAGCAATTTTATCCAAATTGCCTCCTTCTTAGAATGGCTATAGGAAGAAAATATTGTGTTCTCTAGAATCCTATACAATTCAAGATTTCGTAACCCACTTGCAAATTAAGGCTAAAAACCACACTCAGGATGCACTTATTCTTGGTTTTAATGTAAACTTTGCTAGTGAAAAGAATTCTTGAAATGGCCTAAAAAAGTCTTGAGTTTAGAAGAAAGACTTCAATCGGACTAAGGAAAGAAAGGCTAATAAAATGTGTTTCCATCGTAGAATGAAAGAACTTTTCATCAAAGCCTATAGATTCAAAAATTCTAGAAATAAGACTACTTATGTTTCTATAAGCACAAATACAATAAATCTTGATGAACAAGATGTGAAGGAGCTTATTACGATGGTGATTAAAATGCAAAACGACATGGTGATTGAAGTTCATATGGTTACTATAACAAAGTCTTCTGCAGGTGGTTGGATTCTAGGGCTACTATTCATGTATGCAACAATAAAGAACAATTCAAGATGTATGCAAAATGTGAGAAACTAGAAGAGATCCTAATGAAGAACAATAATGTTGCAAAAGGTCCTTGGCAAATGAACTATTGGACTGAAATTTACTTTTAAACAAAAGTTAAATTTACTTAATGTATTCCATTTTCTCAATTTAAAAAAAAAATCTTGTATATGCGTATCTACTTTGCAAAAATGGTTCAAATTTGTATAAATGTTGGTAAGGTGATAGTTTTAAAAAATTATGTATTTGTTGAGAAAGGTTACTTATGTGATATCAACAAACTAGCCTCCAATCCATAGTTTTCACTCCTTGATAATCATGGTAGAGAAAGGACTAATAATAAACTAGCCTCCAATCCATAATTTTCACTCCTTGATCATCATGGTAGAGAAAAGACTAACAATAATAAAGTTCAACAAGTTTACACCCTGCCATGCCAAATTGGTTGAGTAAGGACTTTGAGAATTAGTCAATCCCCATTCACTCTTAAGCCCTAAGTTAGCCTCCAAGTAAGGTATAATACCAAGTATCTCATTCGTTCTCATCCTTATACGAAAGAATGTTCTAAGTAAGGTATAATATTGTAAGTTGATAACATTCTACTCATTGGGAATGAAGTAGGGACATGTCATCAATTATATTGATGCTTATGCAATAGTTTAGTATGAAGAAGGGAGACGCCAAAAATAAATTGAAGGGGGAAAATTAAGTTATATACTTTTATAAGAACTAAAATACAATTTCATCTTTGTATTGGCACATATCTTTATAGTTTTCATAAGAACTAAATCAAAATCTTATCATTTTTTGTGGGATAAACTATAATTTTACCATATATTAATTTAAAATATTATTGATTTTTAGGGGTTTAAAGAGAAAATTTTCCATTTTAAAGAGCCAGAGCCCTTACTCACCCTTGCTTTTGCCTTTGCTATGAAGGACTTAGGGAAAGTTAATCATGTTTTAAGTGTTCGATTACTTAAAACATCAAAAGAACATAACGGTCTTACCCTAAGCTTCATGTCTTGAAAAAGTTGCAGAAACATTTGTAATGCATGTTACTTAGAAGGTAACTAAGCCTTCTATAATAGGCTGATATCTTTCTTTGGATGATTGTCCTAAGACAAAGGAAGAAAAAAGGCGTATGAGTAAGGCTGTGGGAAACCTTATGTACATGATGCTATTTGTTACTTAGTGGAATATTGAATTGATTTGAAGCACTTTATGGTCCAAAGTAATACAAATTCGTGGAATACAATACAAATTCGTGGAATACATACTCTAGTATCTTCAGAGAATGAGGGATAATATGTTAGTATATTCTGGAGGGAACCAATACTCATTAAATATACATGTTTTGACTTTTAGACTTGTAGTGATTCGAGGAAATCAATATCAAACAAGGAATTTGTGGAGGAATATCAATTAGTTATTCACTATTTGATTTCACAAAAAACCTAATAAGAGGATAAAGATATTGTAAATTAAAGGATTAAATATGGGTTCTAATGAAATAACCGATGGTATTAGAATAAGGACTTATATAAATTATTTAAATTATAATGGTGCTAGTGGGAATGGTAACAAACTGATATTATGCATATGAGGACAACATAATGATTACCTTTAATAAGGTTCTACTAAAAACCTTTGTAACACAAGTTAGAAGGTTTGGGATACAAAATATGATTCATTTAGACCACTAAGGCAGGTGAAAAATTGTTAGGTATTTGTGTTTTAAGTATTGTAATTTTATTAGATTTAATAAATTATTGAAATGGTCAAACTAATTATTCAAGGAAATATATACATATCATATGTTTTTTCTTATATCTATGATGGTTTGTCTTAAATGGTTTTGCATGTATAAACAAATGATATAAGTAAACATGTCTCATTAATTTCCTCTGTTAAACTAATAAGAAGTAGCACCAAAAATACTAATAACAAGACAACTTTTGTTGGTAATCTAAAACCAAGTCCATTCTCCATGAAATCATGGTTAACAAGTGAATCATGTTAGCACTATTATGTTGTCTTAAGCCGAAAAGAAGGAGATAGATTGCTATGGCTATTGAAGCAGGGTTGACTCTTGAGGAGAGACATAGATGTGTTAGTTTAGACTGACAACACATTGCAAGATTAATTCACATGAAACATTTATTGTGTGTTCACCTTAGTCCAAAGTAAGTAAATGGTTAAAAGTGTTTGACTTATATGCTTTGTTGTATTAGTGACTAAAGTGTCTCAGTTGTAATTCGATACATTGAGTATATAACTCGTACATAATGTAGCTTTGCTTATAGATACATAATTATAGCTTTTACCAAGAGTTAAGAGTATCCTCTTAAAAATATTATATGGTTAAAGTAAATACGCGGTTGTGGGTCATGTCAGATTGACTAATATCATCCATTGGTGGATGATATTATATAATGGAACTTTATGAAAAAGTTATCAATGTTAATGAACAGATAAAACCTAAAGGGATCACGGGTGTCATATAAGGGTTGCACATATTTAACGAGGTTATTGAACAAAGTTTTACTTGTTAACATTTATAATGGTATATAATTAAGAGTTCAACATCAAGACTAAAAACTATGTAATTGATAGATGTAGAGTTGAAATTCAATTACTTAACTTATAACTTAAATTGATTTAATAAATGAATATAATTATGAGTTATATCCATAATAAAATTAAAAAAAATTATGCAAAAAGATACTTGTATCGAAAATTATCTAAATCCCATATCATCTAAACTAAAAAAAAAAAAAAATTCCTACTTGAAAAAGAAATTTGGACCTTGAAGAACCTCACCCGATTCATCTTGTCACCTCTCTCTCTCTCTGTATATATATATTTATGTATATAGCTAAAAAAAATGGGATTTTGGTTGAACATAGTCAACAAATACGTGCTCAAGGTGATGATAAATATGAAACAATTAATTAGTTTGAGGCATGCAAGCCTCAATATTGTAGCCATTGTGCTTGTAAAAATGTCCACAACAGCCTATGAAAGTTTAGAGGCAGCTCCCTTCTCTCTAATTATGAGAATTAGACTGACAGACACTCCCTCATTAAGCATTAAAATATAAACGAGCAGCTTGGGAAAGGCTGAGAATTATAGGATCATGCGCAATGCAAAACCGCACGCGCACTGACTCACTGCACTGCCCGCGGCCCAAGGTGGCCAGACGCCCAGGCCTCCGCCGAGGCTCCTCTTCCTCGTTACGGCAAATGAAAAAAAGGAAAAAGTTTCAGGTTTTGATCGTATATGATTTTTTAAAAGATTTTCTAGCTGTAAATTTTCATATTAGATTTCTATTATTCTAAAATAAAGAATGTTATTTCAAAACTTATTTTTTCTTGAGAAATACCGAATTCTTTGCATTCAACCCAAAAAAACACTAATTTATATATATATATATATATATATATATATATATATATATATGTGTGTTTTATGCTTCTGAATCACTCAATATTCTCGATGAATGTCTTTTTTATTTTTTTTTCTCCCCTTTACACTCTTTCTCCTTGGATCTCTCCTTCCAACACCTTTCCATCATTCACTTTCTGTCCTTGATTTAACGATTTGCATTTCTTAACTATTATTTCTTGTTTGTGTCTAATATTTAACCTTCTTAGGACAGGTTCGGCAGCATGTCCATATTCAGACAATGATCATGTTCTTGGCTGCCATTAATGGAACCTAATTTGTATTATTTATTAATTTCAAGCCATTCCAATTTCCACAAGACTTGCCATGCTTAAAGTGGACTACTAGGTTTCATAAAATATTAGTTTGAAGAATATAATATTACTTCCTTTTGCCTCCAACTTAACACTTCAAAACTCTTCCCAAAATAAAATTATATTTTTTATTATAATAAAAAATACCGTAGTTGAGAATGACAAAGGGTACGGATATTGCCACTCAAACATTTAAAAAATAATGTGCCAATAAAATAAAATAATATCGTAATTTGAGAATAAATGAATTTTTTAAATAAAAAAAATCGTAGTTTAAGAATAATAAAGGAATTATTATAAGGTAAATTGTCAAAATAGTCACTTTTATTTGCCTCATATTACATTTTAGCTATTTATGTTTGAAATATTACGTTTTAATCACTTACGTTATCGTGTTGTAATATTTTAGTCCCTGTGTCGTTAATAGCCATTAACGGTGTAACGGTACGCTAATGTGGCACGTTAAAAATGTGGCACGTTAAATCATCATTTCAAACAAAAATTTTAGGTTAAATTCTACAATTGGTCCTTATATTTTTTTCATTTTAAGCAATTTATTTTTTCTTTTATGTTCTTTTAACTCTACTTTTTTTATCTGTCTTCCATTTGTTAAAACTAGTCCACAAGCTCGCCTTACTCAAAAAAATTAAATTGTTTTAAAAAAATAAAAGTATAATGACTAGTTTTAAGAAATGGAAAATATCGAAAAAATACGTTAAAAGAAATAAAGAAAAGAGGAAAACAGGAGCAGAAGCAAAAGAGAACGGAAAACAAAGAAAAAAAAAGAAAGTTAAAAGAACATAAAAGAAAAAAAACTAAATTGCTCAAAACGAAAAAAAATGGGGAGCGATTGTATTAATTAACCTAAAATTTTTTGTTTTAAATTATGATTTAACGTGTCACGTCAACTTACCGTTATTCCGTTAACGACAATTAACAACTCAGTGACTAAAATGTTACAACGTGATAACATAAGTGACTAAAACATAGCATTTCAAACATAAGTGACTAAAATGTAACCTGAAGTAAACAAAATTGACTATTTTAATAATTTACTTTTTTTTTTTTTTTTTTACATAATGCCTAGAACTACCCATAGCCCCTCCCAACTTATAAGTAAGAGTATAATACGTTTCAGCACACTCGAACCCATGTCCTCCTGTATTGACAATAATACTTATGCCAATCGAATTAAAGACTCAACCTACTAATTCAACTAAATTTTGAATTCAATATATGTATATTATTTAAGATAATTGGATAGATCTAAGTTGTAGAACATAAGGTAAACTATCCTTTTAAACTTGTACTACTCAAATTATTGTGCATGCCAAACAAACAGTACCAATTTCTTAAATACCAAGAAGTCGTCTCAAATATAGACTAAAATAAGTGTTTCATATATACGAATTTCTGATGTAGTAAAATAAAATTGTTCAATTATTTTCTCAAAGTAAAAATTTTGAACCGTGATAAAAATAATATTTCTCAATTTATTTATATCTACTGTAAGTAAATAGATAAATAGATTAGTAGAAGAAAATTATTTATATTAGTGTAAAATTAAAATAATATTAGATATTTGTTGATTGAGTTTTAATTCAATTAGTATGAGCATTACTGTCAATATAAGAGGACATGAGTTCGAATGCACAGAAGCATATTATCCTCCTATTTATTGGTTAGGAGGGATTACAGGTAGTTTTAATCATAACCTATAATGAGATTGTTAAATAATAATAATAATAATAATAATAATAATAATAATATTACACACTTCTATAACATTTTTATTATTAAAATTTTAATAATTCATATTTAAATTCAACAATAATTGCATTTGTTGTGTATGTAATGTTTCCAACTAAATTAATATTTTTATCATTTAGTTAAAAGTATTATTTTATCAATATATATTTAAGGGTCAAAGTTTATAATATCAAATAAAGAGTTATATTTTTTTTCCAATTTACTTAAAAGTTGGTCATAGAATATTAGAACATGGAAATTCAAATTGTTAATATATTATATAAAAATTATGGTAAAAAATACAAATGCTCACCTAACTACGCTTACTTCCTATTTTGGTTATCTAACTTTAAAAATTTTCAATTTAGGCACCAACGTTTGAATTCGTTCCTATTTTGGTCACCCGAAAGTCTTTGTCTAACTAGTATAATAGCACATTTAGTCCTCAATACTTACATTTTCTATCTTTCACCCTAATTCTAGATAATTCAATAAATTTAGCCCTTCACATTTACAAGTTCTATCAATTTGATCCTCAAACTTCCTAACCAAAGTTTTCAACTTTTAAATAAAGGCATTTTACATCTATAAATTTGTAAAACCTCAAAAGAAAAAAATTCTCTCAACTAATGAGCCATTTTCCGGGCCAATTCCTGACACTAATGAGTTTATCTTGAAACTTTATTTCCCTTTTTTTCATTAGTTTTCTTCTAAATACAATATTTTATAACCTTTTGATTGATAAAATTTTGACTAAAGGAATTGGAAAACCTTGAAGAAAAATATTTTAGATTTACTCTTGTTGTTATCAGTATGATATATCCTTCATGGTACATAGAAATAGTCCTCGAAGTTAGTCCTTGAAATTGAAAATTAAATCCAGAGTTAGAAAATATAAATTTGAAAAATTCAATTGTTCAATCAATAATTATACAAGAAGAATTATGAACATTTAATTTTTCATAAGAAAAAAATGTGAAAGAATTAATAGAATTTTCTTTTGTTACATTGATAATGAAATTTTTAATTTTTTTAAACTGATTAAGAAATTATTATATGTTCTATTAAATTTTAATTATTTATTTTTAATTTTTAAATCCACGATAAGTAACACGTATCATTAATAATTTGATTTAGTGTCTAATCATTTATCAAATTAATTAAAAACTAAAATTATGCTAGTTAGAGTAAAAATATTTTTAAAAAATATTAAATTATTTATATAATTCTATTATATATTATATTTTTAAAAATTTTGTTTTCTATTATTTTTAATGATGTTTAGTTAACTTCTAACACTAACTTCTTAAAAATATAAACAAAAAGGATTATGTACTGAATTGGATAATTTTAATAATAAAATAAAACAATTAATAGATGTGGAATGTCTCTGTTTTAAAAGTTGAAAACTTCAGTTAGGAAGTTTGAGGAATAAAATTGATGGAATTTTATTGAACTATGTAGAATTAGGATTAAATTTGATAGAATATGCAAGTATTGAGGACTGAATGTGTTATTATACTAATTAAAAAATGACTTTGCATTATCAATTTAACGACGGGTTACCAAAATAGGAACAAATTCAAACGCTATTACCTAAATTAAAAAAAATTTGAAGTTAAGTAACCAAAACAAGAACATAAAACATAGTTGCATGACAATTTGTATAGTTTACCTTAAAAATTATAAATATGTATATATTAATTTTAGTGAATCCTTCCCTTCACGGTTTTTTTCCATTGACTTCTCTTTTGTAACAAATTAAATTATATTTATAATAAGGGTGAATATTTTGCGGTGTACTTTTTTTTAATTTTATAAGTAGTTTTAAAATATTTATATATGTCTCTTTTTTTAAAATATTTCTTTTAGTATTTTACTATACTCTTATAAAATACTTGTTAACACTTTGACCCTACTCACAAAGTCTAAAAACTCCACTAACATTGTACCAAATAATTTCTCATGTAATAATTCATAAAATATTAATGAAAACTAAAAAGTAAAAAGAATAGAAGCAACCATTGATTGAACCATTTGATCCCCAATGCCCAAGCTTTCTACATAATTTTTAAAAGGAATAATATTTGATACAATGCTAAAATAGAGTTTTTAGACTCTACAAGTAGGATTAAGCAAGTGTCTTATAAAGTTATAGTAAAATATTAAGAAACAAATATAAAAAAAAAAAACACAAGCTGCTTATTAAATAAAAAAAAAGTGACAGTGTACCAAATGCTAACTTTTTTAAAAATACTTTTTTTAATATCCACATGTGCCCTTATCCATTTTAGGGTTTGAATATAATTTTATTCAAGCCAGAATGATATTGAGATAAAACCCTCCCCACCATAACGATTCTAAAATTCGAACTTAGTCTAAATATTTTTTATTAGAAACAATTGTATTTATATATATAATTTTTTTAATGTAAAAAAATGTATCTTTTGAATTTTTAAATGAAATATGTTTTATGAAATAGTGAAAATGGAATATGTTTTATTTACTATTTATTATTTTTTGATATAATATTGGGTAGGAGATGGGGTCTCATGGTTTAAATTCTTGTCAAATAGATGCTTGATAAAACCTTTAACCACCATTCTATATATCATATCATTTTGATTCATAATACTGGATTCAACTTTAATTTTAATAGATATTATATTTGAAGAAAAATTAGAGTTATGTAATTATAAAAACTTAAATTTTAAGATGAAATGAATCCAATTTGAATGACTTGTTACTCAAATTCAGATGTGAGTGTTGAATATAAGTATTTGTCTCACACATAAGTGTAGAGTTGTTTATGGGTCGAGTCGGTTTACTTTGCCCGAAAAGTCTATTTTACTATTTAGAAATTAATAAAATATTAAAAATATTTTTAATTGATACTTTATAATTAAATTTTAATTTTAAAAATATTTTTTATGATTTAAATTGAAATTTGAACGATCCAGAACGAGGTATAAATCTTTATTGAAGTTCAAATCAAAACTCAACTCAAATTGGACCAAATTTATAGAATCGGATGGGTTACCCAACCTTTGGACAGTTATACATGTTATTTCAAATATTTAAAGTATGAACATAATTAAAAATGAAAAGACAACTACAAAACCTCTACGTAAAACAAAAAACAGTGATTCAAAACTATACTTTCATACTCATAAGTGAGACACGATAATTGAAAACAAATACATTAAAAGAATAAAAAAGAAGGATATAATAGTTTTGTTAGTGATACGGGAATTTATGATAAAACTTAACAGAAGAACAATAAAATGTTTTTCAGAAACTGCAGTTTCTGCAAGTTGCTAGCTTTCATTGAAAATTGACAATTCATTCAATCATTTTAAGCAAAGATGGCATTTAAGTACAAACTCGCAGTAATTAATGGATGCACTTACCGTTGATGTAACATAGGGATTGTAACAGGTACAAAATCAGACATTTGTGAATATTTGGTTTGCTTTTATAATGATATTTATGTTAGATTTATTTGAATATTTAATTTTTTTTTATTTTTAAAATAATTGACATATTAAATTCTAATATTTAATAAATTCGATGACTAAAGATAATGTTATTTTTTATAGAAAAGATAATTTATTGTTTTTTTTTATACAGAAAATAAAGAAATCCAAAATTTAAAATAATTATCCATTAATTTTATATTCAAATTTAGATAATAATATAAAAAATAAAAGAAATCAAAATTTAAAATAATTATCTAGGTTGATATTCCCCATCCTTGACAAAGAAGAGAGAGAACAGACTTTTTATCATTGTACAAAACTGGAAATAAGGTACCATCGTCATAAAATTAGATTACAAGTCATTAGGACCACTGCGATGTTTCTCCAAGAATCTAGGGTTAGATGTAATTATATTGTGAAATTTCTAACATTACAATCATTTGTGAAAGACAACGTAAATCAACCACATGAGAGGTAGGATTGAGAGTTGTGGTTTCAACATTTTCCGTGATCTCTTTTGCAAAAAAATAATGGGAAGCACCAACTTTTATATAATCAGATTTAATATGTATAACTATAAGTCATTATGAAAAAAAACCATCTTGCTTTTTATAAAATCTCGAGATTTATTTCACATTTAAAAAAAGTGGCATTGGAGTTCCAAATGTAAATGAAGGGGGAGCAAATTCAAACTGAAAAACTAGATTCAAAGGGAAATAATTTAATGAAATTCGAATTTGGAAATTACATTTGAATTTAAAATTGGATGCGAAGGAATAGAAGGATCTTTAAAAGGTTATACCTTTCTTGACTTTTGCTTGAAAAACAGTTAGTGTGAAGACACTGAATCTGAATATGTGCTGAATAGTTTTGGTGAAGTTATTTTATTTTTATTTTGTCCGCCGTCCATGAATATTGTAAATGGAGATACTCTAAAAGATGTAAATTTTGCATTCCAGACAAATATTCGTGATTGAACAATTTATTCCATTTGCATTTTTGCAAAGAATCCACTTTTCTTTCTTTCTAAGGATTACAAAGTTTTGACAAATATAGTTATGAAAGTAAGAATCCATAACTGGTGAATAAAGAAAACCAAATAACTTGGCCTTTTCTGTATTTACATCCTATTCCTATTTTCTTGTAACAATTTATTTTTTCTTTTTATTTAAATTATATTTGTGTTACTGCCACAACTTATCGTGTCTGCAAGGCAAAAAAGGGGCCAAAACCAAAAGAAAAAGGCAATTTTTGTAGCATTCTCTATTTGCTTTCAAAGCCTTTCCCATTTCTACTGTTTTATTTGTTTCAACTATACATTACCATAATATTATTCCCTTTTATTATGTTATACCAATTTTATTTTTAATTTCTTTTTTTTGTATACTCATGTCCCATTTTCAATTTCGAATATGGAACTAATCAACAATTTCACTGCTTTAAGTAGTAAAAACTTTTTTTAATATTTGTAAAAAAACAAAAAACATAGACAACAAAAGCTCACTAATTTTTTTTACCTACAAAATTTGCTCCTTTTTTTTCTTTTTTCTTTTTTGATAATATTGTTTGTGTAGAGAGCCCCTTAAAGACCCCACCCTAGCCATGGTCAAAATGCAAGCACCACCATTGACGACTGGTTCGAACCAAAGGCGCCCTGATGCTCCAAAATGGGCCCACCTGAGTCAGTTGGTCCACCCATTCTCCCACTCTGGCTAATCTGAATTTTTCCACCCTTTTTCTTAGAGCAATTTTTCCAGCATTTTTTTGTGGGAGAGAGTTCTGTTTTGTTTCGGTTTTGTTTTGTTTTTTTTTTTTTTAATGCAACAAAGAATAAATTAGCTGGAAAACCTACTCCTCCAAAAATCGCTTCACAATCTTCACGCTTGGTTCCAGCACTTCCCTTTCCCAAATCTCCCTCCATTCTAGTTCCGGCGCCGCCACCACCGACGACCGCTTTTTCTTCATCAATGCTTGAAACGTCGCCGTTGCGTCGAATCTAGTGAAGTCCCATCCGCCCTCTCTCAGCCGTAGGATCTTTCCTATCTGTCTCTTTGCCAATCGACACGTGTTATCTTTGATCTCCCGCAGGGCTTCCTCGTACGCTTCCCTCCGGCTTGGATCACGGTCCTTGTTGGGGACGACGCCGTTTTCTGGGCTTTCCCACGGCGGGTATTTCCTGAAATAGGCATCGAATTCGGGTACTCCGATTGCCTTCCGTAGCCCAACCATGAGACCCGCTTTGGTCGGGTCATAGAACTGAGCCAACTCTTCCAACATCCCTGAGTCAAGCATTTCATCAACTCGTATGCATAGGTACTCACTGAGTACCGACCAAGCCACGTCGACCCAAAGGAAACAACAGTCATACCTCAACGCTCGACTCACTGAGCTCGACTCGGCAAACACGTCCACTTGAGGGTCAAAGGTTTCCACCAGGAGAGCATGAATGAAAGTGTTGGACCCACCAACAAGAAGCGGCAAGTTCCCACGCGAGGCAATGTCGGCGATGGTTGAACCCGCGACGGAACGGAACTGCGACGGCGCCACGTCGGCGTCGATTGAGTCGAACTCGCCGAGAAGATAGTGCTGGACCCCTTTCCTTTCAGGGAGAGGGATCTTGTTCGTGGTTATATCTAAGCCATTGTAAAGTTGCATTTTGTCTGAGTTTATGATTTGAGAGTAAGGGAAATGGGTTGACAAGTCGATGGAGAGGCGGGATTTTCCGGTACCGGTAGCACCCATGATGACGATGAGTTTGGTCTTGTTTTGGTTGTTACGGTGGTGGAGGGTGGAGGAGCCCATACGGGGCCATCTCGGACGCCGGTGGAGGGGAAGAGGACGGTAAAAAACCGGGGAATCGAGAGAATAAAAAGAAGAAAGAATATGTTCCATGGGGAAGGGGATAAAAAAAAAAAAAAAAAAAAAACAAGCTGGTTATGAGTTTATTGATGAGCTGTGTTTGTGAAGGGACATATACGGAAACCACTACTGCGTGTGCCTCTTGACAACTATTACAATTAGTACTGCCGTTGTTTTTTTGGTTCTCACAGAATAACGCAAAGAGAGAGAGAGAAAGCTGATGAAGTCAAGTAATGGCGTTTGGCATATTATTCATTCGCCGGTTGTGTCAAACGCTGCGTTTTTCGGCATTCTGGGTTTCCATCTAATCTCTCTGCTTCCTGCGTCACGCCGCCGGTATCTCTTCCTTGTATATATAATCCAATAGGAAAAATATAAACAACACCAAGAAGAAGAAGATGGGATGGGATGGGGTTTTAAGATTGAAGGTAAACCTGGGAAATCAATATATATCAGGTGGAAATGTGTATATATAAAAGTATAAATATATGAAAACCAAAGGGGTACAGAGGGCCGTTGTTCTTCTCTTTAAACTGTCTAAGCTGCCCCCGATATTTATATTGCTCTGCACTCTTAAAATATTTTTAAAATGTAACTTTCTAGTTGTCTTTAGAGGTGTGCATGGGCCAGGCTACCCGGCTCGGCCCGAAGGCCCGCCCGAAATGTGGGAGGGTTTGGGTAAAAATATAAGCCCGAAAAATGGGCTTGGACAAAAAAATAAGGCCCGTTTAAAAAATGGGCCGGGCCTCGGGTAATGTATTTTTAGCCCGAGCTCGGCCCGGCCCGGCCCGAACACACTAAAGGACAAAAAAAATCTGTATATATTTTTTTATTTTTGAATATTATTTTCTTGTTAATTTCTCCATATTTTGCTACCATTTTACTATTATGTTGCTATTATTTTGTTGTTATTGTTTGGATATTGTATAAATTTTATTTTATTGTTAATTTTCTTATTATTTTAAAGGCATTTGTTAATTTTTTTATTATTTTAGAAGTATTTGTTTGTTAAGTTGCATTTATCTTAGTGTTATTTAAGTTTACATATTTTTTAAAATTTATTTTCAATTTGTTGGGAAATATTTATTTTGATATTTTTAGTATTTTTGATGTATTATATTTATTTAAAAATAATATAAAAATTAATACGGGCGGGCCGGGCCGGGCTCGGGTTTTAGTATTTTTATCCGGGCCGGGCTTGGGTAAAATTTTAGGCCCATTTTTTGGACCCGGCCCGGCCCGAGCCCAATAAATGGACATGATTTTTTAGTTGAGCCCGACCCGAACCGGCCCGGCCCATGAACACCTCTAGTTTTCTTTATATCTTTTTAATTTTATATTTAAAAATTAGATATAGGAATAATATTTTGATGCCCCACATGCATGTATTAATTTTACATGCCACCAATAAAATTTTTTACAATTTATTATTAAATTAAATAAAAATTATAAATATCTTATAAATAAATACTAATAATTATATTTAAATATAATAAAATATAACTATTATAAATAAATATTAATAAATCTTGAATTTAGTGCTTAAGTTTTAGTATTAGATTTAAAGTTTAAGACTTAGGGTATAGAAATTCAAATCTAGAGTTTAGAGTTTTAATATTTATTTATGTTTAAATAAAATTATGATTATTTATTTATAGGTCTTCTATTATTTTTGTTTTATTTAATAATAATGTATCATATTATTATTTATTAATGATGCATTAAACTCGTGTCTTAGCTATGTATTAGATATTCTCTTGTAAATTAAAATAAATCCGTTTATAAAAAACAAGGAAATACATCTATTAATTTGTTCGTTTAAGTATATTAGTATATTTATTATATTATTTTTTTGATCTAACTCTGTACGAGGTTTGTCTTGACCTATATGGGTAAATTTAACTCAATTTAATATATAATTCATTCAATTTAGCCCAAAATCAAATTTTAAAAAATTACTATTTTACCTCTATACTTTTAATTCCTTTGCAATTTAGTCTTTAGTTCATAAAAATGGAAATTCATGAAATTCCACCACAACCACTATGGCCGAATATCAATTAGGTCCCTAGCATGCCCTATATTTCATTTATTTCACAAATTCACCATGTAATAATTTTTTATTTTTCTATCTAGTCCCTATTTGACAATTTCATCAAAAATCTCTTAACAAGAGTTGATTATCTAACAACAACCATCCATTTTCTATCATCAAACATAAAAAATCATGTATGTTCATCAATGGAAAAACCCTAATTTTTGAACAGTTTTACAAATTAGTCCTCGGGCTAGTTAGATTAAGTTACAACAATCCTGAAAACATAGAAATAATTAAAAACGAGACAAAAATACATACCAATCAAGAAAAATGGAGATGGCCGAACCCTAGCTTAGGAGAACAATGAATTTTTGGTGGTGGCTTGATGAAATGAAGAAGATGAATGCCTTTTACTAATTTTAATTATCATTAATTATCAAATTACTATTATAAACTTTAAAAACTTTAAGAATTACACAAAATGCCAAGCCATCATATTCCACTATCTTATTTATGGTCTAATTACCATATAAGGACTTCCAGTTTAAGGTTCTATAGCTATTTAATACTTTTAGCTACAAGAACA
Source organism: Gossypium anomalum (assembly GCA_025698475.1). Classification (NCBI taxonomy): domain Eukaryota; kingdom Viridiplantae; phylum Streptophyta; class Magnoliopsida; order Malvales; family Malvaceae; genus Gossypium; species Gossypium anomalum. The sequence continues at coordinate 22,009,153 of CM046960.1, read as the reverse complement.
CAACTTTTACACTTTACTCGATTTAGTCCTTTTTATTAAATTGAGCATGTAAACGGTAAAATTTCTTAATGAAATTTTTGTACGGTACTACTATCATGCTTTAGGCAATAAAATATTAATAAAATATATTTTTTGACTTTGGATTTGTTGTCCCAAAACCACTATTTTGATTTCACTGAAAACAGGATGTTACAACTCTCCCCCTAAAGGGATTTTCGTCCCCGAAAATCTTACCAGAAAAGAGGTTTGGATATTGTTTTCTCATAGCTTCCTTGAGTTCCCAGGTAGCTTCTTCTATTCCGTGTCATTTTCAGAGAACTTTTACTAAAGCTATGTTCTTGTTTCTTAATTTTTTCACTTCTCGTGCCAGAATTCTAATCGATTCCTCATTGTACAACATATCAGGTTGAATCTCAACATCTGTCGGGGAGATAACATGTGAATGGTCAGATCGGTATCATCATAACATAGACACATAAAAGACGTTATGAATCTTTTCTAGTTCTGACAGTAAAGCTAATCGATATGCAACAGGCCCGATTCTTTTAGTAATCTTATACGGCCTGATAAATCATGGACTTAACTTTCCTTTGCAACCGAACCGAAGAACTTTCTTCCAAGGCGATACTTTCAAGAATACTCTGTTGCCGACTTGGAACTCTATGCCTTTACGTTTAAGATCCGCATATCATTTCTGATGATCTAAAGTTGTTTTCAAACTATCTCGAATCAAGTTTACATTTTCTTCGGTCTCGTGAATCAAATCAACCCCGTGTATCTTTTTCTCATTAAGTTCAGTCCAGTATAATGGAGTTAGGCACTTACAACCATACAGAGCCTCATAAGGTGCCATCTTTATACTTAATTGAAAACTATTGTTGTACGCAAATTCAACCAATGGTAAATATTTCTCCTAGTTGCCTTTAAACTCTAATACACAACAACAAAGCATACCTTTGAGAATTTGAATTACTCATTTGGACTGACCATCGGTTTGAGGATGAAATGTAGTGCTAAAATGCAACTGCTTACCAAGAAAAATCTATATGTAAAAAAAAAAAAGTGCAGACTTCGTCAAACGATCAACAATAATGTAACAACCTATTTTTAGTCAAATCAAAACAATAGTTTCGGGACCACAAATTCGAGGTCAAAATATTTATTTTATTATTATTTGAATGTTTATAGCATGATTGAATGATGCTGTGAAATTTTTGTTTAGAAATTTTATTGTTTGATTAGTCAATTTGATAAAAAAAGACTAAATTGCATAAAGTGTAAAAGTGGAGTTCTATTGGCTAAAAGTATCTAATAGCTCTAGAACCTTAAAGTTAAGGTCCTTAAGTGGTAACTAAACAATTATTATGATAGTGGATGATAATGACATGGCATCATTGAAATTTTGAATTATTAATAAGGTTAAATAGGTAATTAAGTAAATAAGGTTAATAAATTAAATAAAACATAATTTTCTTTCATTATCATCTTCTTCCGAGCCAAATTTAACAAACAAGAAATCAATTTTAGGGCTTGAAGCATTCGATCATCTCCTAGCTCAATTGTAAGTCCATTTTTGTTGGATTTTTAGTGATTTTTATGTTTTTGAGATCGTTGCAGCTAGGTTTAGCTAGACCAGGGACTATTTTGTAAAAATGTTAAAGATTTTTTATGTTTCCATTGATGAATATGTATGAGTTTTGATGATTTATGATAGATTTTGAAAGCTTGTTAATAGTTAAACAAGTTTTGTTAAGTGATTTTTAGTGAAAATGCAAAATAGGGATTTATTTGTGAAAATGTGAAAATGTGTGGTTAAATGTGTGAAAAGTTGATAAATGTGGGCTACTAGAGGCATTATAGTAAATCGGATATCATGAGTATTAAATAAATTTCATGAATTTGTGATTTTGTGTAATAAGGACTAAATTGTAAAAGTTGTTGTGTAAATGTGCTTAAATGTGTGTTTTGGATTAAACTGAATAGAGAGATTATTAAATAAGTTAATTTTGAATATATTTAGATCAAGAAAAGCAGAATTCGGATTGGACCGGGGAAACTAAAGTTATCAACTAATCGACTTATTCCGTCATTTTCACATCCGAGGTAAGTTCGTATGTGATAAATTTCATTATAAATGTATTTTAAATGCTTCGTCATTGAATAAGTTGTAAATACGAGATTTAGATAAGTTCGACAATGACTTGATGGTAATTCGACATTTGAAATCCTGGTTGAACCTTAGGAATAGTTTAGGATACTAGTGACATGTCATTAGAGGATACATTGAGTTGGCTTCGGGCCATGATATTAGCACTTTGGGTGTGAAATATACCGATTTAGCTTCGGGCCATGAATATCGACTAATTTGGCTTTGGATTTACTTGTTAAGCTCAGTGAGCTTCCTGTTATAGACTCATATGAGTTTCTTGTTTAGCCTAGATAAGCTTCTTGATACATGGCTCACATGAGCATCCTGATATATGGCTCGAGAGCGTGCTTCCTGATTGTGTGCCCTAATTGAGTACCCTTGGATATGAATTGATGGATTTCAGTTTTGTACACTTTAAGTGTACTACATGAGCATATCCATCGATATTTCAAATAAATTCAATGGATAAAGTTCTGACATGACTAAACTGAACTTGAAATGATTTGTTATGGAAATATACATATAATATGGAATAATGGTATGGAAAGCATATATATATATATATATATATGAATGTCATTAAATGATGAGCTCATCCATGTTCGAATTACTTGATTAACATTATTAGTGAAGTTGTGTGTTTTAGGCTATTAGCCAAATTACTTGGATGCAGTTTTGTGCTCGAAAGCTTGTAAAGGTTAGAATCGGTCGGAGCATCATGACACTATCCTTCAGCCCGTTTTGGTATAAATAGAAAACTTATTTTGGTATAATGACATGTATAGGTTAACTTGGCCAATGTTAACATGTAATGGTTGTTTGTAATCTAGCCATTGGCATGGCTAATGATAGTATGTTTAGTGAAAAAATATATATATGAGGTTATAATATGGTTAACATATGTGTGCTTGGTATGATTTGATTTAATTACGGAAAGCATATATGTATTACAAAAGGTAAGTTTGAATACATGTGATTATATATCTTATATAATGTTAATATTGGGTTGGTTTTAATGTCTTGAAGTAGTTGGTATATGTATGTATGTATTGGTGTAGGTTGAAGATAATTTGGGTGAGAAAAGTGGTCATGAAAATGGCCTATTTTCATCCACACGGGCATGTGTCTCAGCCGTGAGTGACACACGGCCATGCACACGGGCGTGTGCTTTGGCCGTGTGCCCCCTGCATCTTAAAATTTGAGAAACAGAATGCTTAGAATTGAGCACACGGGTAGAGACACGGGCGTGTGTCTCAGCTGTGTGAGACACACAGCCTAGCACATAGGTGTGTGTCCTGGCTGTGTAACCCTTGCACCTAATTTTCAAAAATTAAATTGTCTACACGGTCTAGCACACGGGAGTGTGGCTGGCCATTTGACCCAAGTCAGAGAGTTACACAGGTAAGGATACAGGATGGAACACGGTTGTGTGCCTCACATCGAATTGCCACATGGCCTGGGACACGGGCATGTCATTGACCGTGTGAGCTACACGGCCTGATCACACGGGCGTGTGTCCTCTGCACCTAAGAAAAATTTTGAGATTTCACGAAAAATTTTCTGTGATTCTGGTTTAGTCTTAGCTCGATTCTAATATATATTTTGGGCCTCGAGGAACCATATAAGGGACATTATGATTGATTATGATTGATTTTCGAAAATGAATAGTAAATGACATGAATTAACTATAATTGAATTGTAAACTCCGATAGTGCTTCATAACCCTATTCTGGCGACAGATATAGGTTAGGGGTGTTACATAAACAAGGTAAGCATTGCAACCTTTTCTCACATATTTCTACGCTAACATAGCTGATATAACAACAAGTAACTCACTTGGACTATCTGAATTAATACGAAGTGTTTCACCATTCTGACATTTCAATACAATAAGCTTTCGTATGCAATTCACAACAGTGTCGTGTAGAGTTAGCCAATCCATACCCAAATTTACATCAAATTCATCAAATAGTAATAGCATCAAATTAGCTGGAAAATTGTAACCCCGAGTCATCAAAGGACAATTCTTGCAGACTTTATCAACTAGCACATACTGACATAGGGGGTGGGTTACTTTAACCACGAATTCAGTGGACTCAACAGGTAAATTCTTACATGACACTAAATTCATGCACACATATGAACAAGTTGATCCTGGATCAATCAAAGCAGTAATATCAGTATAAAAAATAGAAAAAGTGTAACACCCTTAACCCGTGCCCGTTGATGGAACAGGGTTTCGGAGCATTATCAGAACATTTAAAATAAATTTCCATTTAACTTTATAAATTACTATTCATTTACCAATATCATCCATAACGTCCCTTGATAGGGCCCTTGAGGCCCAATACGAGCATTAGAATCGAACCGAGACTTAATTAGGACCTCTAAGAATTTTTTGTGAAATTACAAAACTTTTTCAAGGTACAAGGCTCACACGCCCTTGTGGTCTAAGGGACACACGGCCATGTGCTAAGCTGTGTAGTTAATTAATTCAATTCGAATGAGGTGCAGGTTTCACACGGCCAAGACACACACCCGTGTGTCTGCCTGTGTGCCCAATTCTGAGCGTTCTGTTTCTCAAAATTTAGGTGCAGGGGACATACAGCCTAACCACATGCCTATGTTACCAGGTCGTGTGTCACACACGGTCTAGACACACACTCGTGTGTCTGCCCGTGTGGACAAAATAAAGCCATTTCTAGCTTTATTTCTCACCCAAAATTTCACCCAAGACCTACACTTGAAACACACAACCAATACCAAGCATTCCAAGCATTCAAATTAGGCAATTTCATCATTTAACATGACATATCATTGTAAGCACAAGTGTCTATAAACTTACCTTGATTTAATTTAGGCAATAACAACATTTGATCACATGTACTCAACTTAACACATATGTATATATATCATAATAGCATGCTTAGAAATATCAAAATGAACCATTACTAGCCATTCTAATGGCTAAGTTACAAAATAACAATCCAAGCCTCTATTGGCCAAGTTGTCCTCTACATGCCATTATAGCAAAATGATTTTACTAAGTATACCCAAAATGCTAGTTGATAGTGTGGCGATGCTCCAATGATCTTCCAACCTTCACGAGCTTTCGAGCACTATAAGACAGGGGAAAAATAAAAGGAGTAAGCATTACATGCTTAGTAAGTTCGTATAACGGGAATTAAACTTACCAATCTTGATTATTAAATCTAAACATACAATATCATGTTTCCATCCATTTGGCTAAATTTGCCTAAGCATATACATTCAATCAAACATGTTAGTCACCAAAATCTTCATATAAATCAAGTAACATAGATGAGTTCATCAAGCAATATTCTATCTAGTCATTACTATTTCATCTCAAGGTTTTCATGCCAAGTCATGGGTTATATGTCCTTTGAATTATTGAATTCTAATGAATGCTCAAGTAGTACACTCGAAGTGTACGATTCAACAATTCGTCGATTTCTTATTCAAGCGTACCCATTAGGGCACTTAACTAAGAAACACTCTCTCGAGCTACATATCATTTAATAGGATTACCAGTCCAGGCTAAATCCTTTATATAATATATGCTCAAAGGAGCTTAATTAGAATTACCAGTCCAGGCTAAACCCTATTCATATCATATGCTCGAGAGGTATTATATCGGGATTACCTGTCCGGACAAAATCCTTTTTATAACAAGGTCATTGAGATTACTCGTCTGAGCTAAATCCCGTCCGCAACAAATACAGGACCCTACTTGTTTTGGGAAAGCGCACACATTCATTGGAGTTTAACATCCAATCGGGACTAACCCCTTTATCACCATTTCAAGCTTATTTTCATTTTTCATCATAGCATAAAAGTGAAGCACATCAACATAAATCTCATGACATACAACACAACAATCAATTAACATAATTACATGTCTGATTAAGTTACACGAACTTACCTTGAAACTTGTTCGCATAAAAGTTTACTAATCCAAAATCTTTTTTTTCCTCGATCTAACCTCGAATTAGTGTCATTTGGATCTATATAAATGAATTTAACATCAATTTCATACATTTTATAGCTAAATGGACTCAATTTATGTTATAGGCAAAATTGTAACACCCCTTACCTAGGTCTCAGGCCAGGACTGGGCACGAGGCATTACCTAACTTAAACACATGCATACAGTCATTTCGAGTCATAAAAATTTGATCGAATTTAAAAATTTTTAATCTTACTCTAGAAGTTTTTAATATGGGCCTACGAGGCCCAAATCACAACTTGGGAATGACCTGGGATTAATCCGAACACCTCTAAAAACTTTAAAAAAAAGGTCACTTGAAACAGGGGCACACGCCCGTGTGAAAGGGTGACATGCCCGTGTGGCCATTTTGACATGGCCGTACTGAAGGCCCGTATGGTTCACATGGCATAAGCACAAGGGGACACACCTGTGCCCTAAACTCATGTGAATTTAATTCTAAATTCGAACCCACAGGGGTTTTCATACGGCCTAGCACACGCCCGTGTCCCTCACACGGCCTTGACACGCCTGTGTCTCAACCCATGTCCAAAAACCTGGACATTCTGTTTCTGACGTCAGCAACCCTTAAGGGTCACATGGCCAAGGCTCACGCCCGTGTGCTAGGCTATGCCTTTCACACGGCTGAGACACACGGCCGTGTCTCTGCCCGTGTGTTTACTACCATGCATACTAACTTACAAATTTAACGTGCAGGGGACACATGGCCGTGCAACACGCCCATGGGGTTGCCTGTGTGTCACACACGACTTAGACACACGCCCATGTGTCTAGCCGTGTGGGTAAAACAAGACTATTTTCCAAGACTTTATGTCACCCTTACATGCACCAACCTACACCATCATCTAACATGACCAATCCACACAGCCATACAAGGTCTAATCAGCCACAATAGGCATTAGTTTAATCATGCGATTAACCCCTCCATGAAAATATCATCACTTGTATATATCAATAATGAATATTAGCCATTATCCAAGGCTTTATACAAAATGAAGGGTTCATCCCAAGCCAACACATTTGGCCAATATAATAATGACACAAAAGTCTAAGTCCCTATACATGCCATACTCAAAATAGAAAAAGACTAACTATACCAAATGCTTCAGGGATAGTGTGACTGGCTTCTTCGATGTAAGGCGATGATCCACGAGCTACTTTGGTGGCACTATAAGAAAATGGAAAGGAAAAAAGGTAAGCATAAAGCTTAATAAGTCGCATGTAAATAATGAAATAACTACAAGTTACCATAAAGGATCATACTCCCAATATAACTCAATCTGTACACGAAAGTGAGGACTCATAAATATTATTTGTTCATATTCATCTCTTACCAAGCATACAATGTTGATTGAATTCACATTCCATGCTTCATATAAAATGCACAAGTAATCATACGCATAACTTACTCACTTTCTTTCCTTATTAAACATACCACATAATTGAGGCTCGTATTTCGTAATTCTCATTTAGGTACCTGTACCACTCGCCACATGGTCATAAGTTCTCTCATTTTGATATAAACCATAAATCTCCAGTTGAACTATTTGGAATACTATCGGATATTCAATAGCCCCAAACATAGGAATTGATGCTGACGCCATGTCCCAGACATGGTCTTACACTGGCTAGGACGTCAAAGTTGATGCCATGTCCCAGACAGGTCTTACACTGACTTTCATATATCAAGGCCGATGCTGTGTCCCAGACAGGTCTTACACTAGATCTCATCTATCAGTGTCGATGCCATGTGTAACAACCCTAAATTGACCCTAGTCGGAAAGTGGTTTCGGGACCATAAAACCGAATTATAAAAATAAAGAACCGTTAGTTTCTATGTTTAATGTGCATGGATATGCATGTGTGAAAATTTCAATCTTTAATTTATTCATTTGAGTGTGAATCTTTTAATAGGACTTATATGAGACAAATGTGAAATATGATAGGTAATTCTAGAAGTGATCCAATAATGCACGAAATCAAAAGGGTGGACTTGCATGTCAATTTCCCCATTTTGCTAATAGTGGCCGGCCATGACAATGATGATAAGCAATATGTGTTTGTAATAATAATAAAATAATGTATTATTGGCATAAAAAAATAATAATAAAAATGGGGTTAAACTAAATTGATGAATAAAACAAAGAAAGAAATTAGTGTTCATCTTTTTAGCATCCTTTGGCCGAAACTTTAAGAAGAAAGGGGAAGAGGAAAACAAGCAATTGATCACTCCTAGTCTTGATTAAGGTAAGTATTCATGATAACTTTTGAAATTGTTGAATGTAATGAGTTAGTTACTAAGTCTCTTAGTTAGCCCATGTCCAAATTTTGAATTTTTGGTTGGTACTATGAGTAATAGGTTAAGAGAAAAATGTTCAAGAAATGGTTGTTGTTCATGTTATTTGGAGGAAAAGTGATACATAGGTGAATTAGAGCTTAGCAAATAAGCACATTTGGGCAATTGTTGTTACATGGAAAAGAATCGGCTAACAAGGGTGTTCTAGGGCCGAATGTGGTTTTAGGCAATTGGGTAATGTATGCATTTTTAATTGATAGAATGAAGAGGATGCTTTAAATTGTGTTAAGAACAATTGTATGTTAAAACAAGGTTTGCTAAGCTAGCTATTAAGGTGAAATACAAATGTTAACAATTGATTTCTAGTATATATATATATGTGTATTAACCGAATTTTGAACTTGAATAATGGCTTGAACACCATGTGTTGTATTGAGAATGTTGAAGTGAATTTGTAGATAATTAATTGATGAATTCGATTGTTAATATACATGCTTAAATAAAATGTATGCAAGGAATGTTTGAAAGAGTGAGCTAGTATTAAACTGCTTGGGGACAGCAGCAGTAAGGTGGTTTTGGAAAATCACCATAAATTGTAGGAGTTGAGTTAGAAGCTGGATAAATTATGTCATTAAAGATTGAAGAGTCTAGTTTCTTACAAAGGAGGCTATAGAAACGAATGAGTTACCGATTTTGAGATATTTGAAGTATTGTGGGGTTGAGTCGAAATGACTAATAGATTTCCTGTTCTGTCTTTATAAAATTAGTATAAATTGTACAAAAATGGCCTTAAGATAAAATTTATATGCTTAGATTCCTTAATGAGTCTAGTTTCAAATGAAATAAGTGAGAACACATTTTGAATTCTGTACAATGAGAAATATGATTCGTAGCGAAGAATGGTCAGTTTAGTCAAGCAGTGAAACAAGGTGAAATTTAAGAAAAATCTGGTAGGGATTGGCTAGACTAAAAATTATGAAAATTTTATGGCTAAAAGATAAATTAGTCTATTTTCGAGGAAAATTTAGGGTCTTTGATTTGGAGTTTCGTAGCTCAAGTTATAAGTAAATTAATGATTGTTGCTCAGTAACTCAGCTTATAGGGAAGTTGTGATTACTAATGAATTACTTATTGATTTTTATAAGCTTACTATAAGTTGTATGTGTGAAATTCGAATATATATATGTGTGCTATATTCTGAAAGTAATACTTGAGTAATTGATTAATGGTTAGTCTAAAATTTATTGATTAAGCTCAAGAGCATAGAGGGGCAACCTCGGATAAGGGAAAAGCTAAAGTCGCGGAATAGCCAACCCGAACTTGTTCAGAAAGATACAAGGTAAGTCTTTGAGTAATGGAATATAACTTATGTTTAGACATAGAAATTATTTAATTATGATTGCGATGAATAATTTATGACTTAGTGGTCTTGCTTGCGTCACATGACCAAATAAATAGGTAAAGTACTTGTTTGTAATCAGTATAATAGTAGAAAGTTTCGGAATAATGAAACGAGAACATGTCATTGGTTATGACTAGTGAATTAATTGTAAAATAGTTAGAAAGAATGCTGAAATTGTATTCAAGTATCAAAGTGTTGTTTAAATGTGTATGTATGTATGAATGTTGATCAAGGTTTGAAACCGAGCTAAGTCTCGAAGGGCTATAAGCCGATGTTAAAAACGGACTTGGTCCGAAGGGTTTTAAGCCATTGTTAAAACCGGACTTAGTTCCGACGGGCTCTGCGCCAGTGTTATTGCCGAACTTAGTTTCGAAGGGCCTTTAAGCCAGCAGCGCAAACCGAGCTTAGTCTCGAAGGGCTTCTGAGCCAGTTCTGAGATTCGGGTAGTTCACAAGGACGTCTTCGCCGGCCTATTAATTGGGTTGATAAACCGTAAGTATGCACAAGAGAATTTATATAATGCATGTCAAATTAATTCCAAGCATAAGTACAACTTAACGTGAAGTGATCAAGTAAGTAAATGCTTTCGTTGAGGATATGATTAATTGTTATATTTCGTATTTCGAAAGTCGGCAATTATGCTTAGACTATTGTTTAAAATCCTTTGAATGTTTATGATTGGATTAGAAGGTATGAGTACTAACTTAGGTGATTTCAACATTACTAGTAGGCTACATATATATGCATGAGAGTTGTCTGAAAATTTGAGAAGATTATATTCGGTCATAAATTAAAGAAATAGATGGAAGTTTTGATTTCCCCTTTATGATATGATCGATAAGGAAGTATCTTCGTTATGTTTGGATTCGGCCCAAGGCTGATTCATATAGACCTGATATTAATATGCTAATTTCCTAGATGATTTCATTACTTAAAGCTTACTAAGCATTGAAATGCTTATTCTTTTCTTTTACTTCTCTGTTTTATAGATTTTGCTCGTCATCCATCGGATTCAGAAGTTCCAAAGTCGAAGTCAACCACACTATCTAAGCTTTTTGGTACATTTTTTTGATCAAATTGTGATAATGGCATGTATAGGATCGACTTTGTAATTTGACCTAGTACCTTTTGGTGATGTATATATATGTATAGCCATATGCAAATGGCTTATTTAGTCAACTTGCATTTTTGTTTCTAGATGATGGAAGTGTTTATGAATGTGATCGATAATGCTCGAATGTTTTATTTATATGGTTGATATTTAGAAAAGAAATCAAGGCTTAGTTAGCAACATTCCTTACCCCTCCGGCGACGGATACAGGCGAGGGGTGTTACATTTTATTAGTATCAGAGCCACAGTTTAGTCGATTTTAGGACTACCGTATTGCAAATTGGTCTAGCTATACATGCCATTATATGTTTATTTGATAGTGTGGTGATTTCTGACAGTTAAAAAAATACGTTTATGTATAGTGATTGATCCCGATCCCAATCGAGCGATAGTTGATGATGTTGAGAGCGTGGCACCTGCCCCCGCGCAAGGGACAGCCCCGGTGAACTCTCAACCTATGGCTAGTAATCAGAACGAGGAAGGTAGGCAAGCTTTCTATAGCGTGATGAATGATTGGTTCAATCAGTACATTCGAACTAACACGGCTATTCCCCAACCCCCACTTCCGACCAATACACCCCCTGCACCAGCAGTACCTCCAGTAACCGATCAGATGAGGTTAAATAAGCCCCCAGTTGACAGAACCCGAAAGCACGGGGCTACTAAATTTAAAGCAACAGACAGCGATGATGCCGAACAAGCTGAGTTTTGGTTGGATAACACTATCCGGGTACTTGATGAACTTTCTTGCACACCCGATGAATGCTTGAAGTGTGCTATCTCTTTGTTACGTGATTCTGCTTATTATTGGTGGAATACGTTGATTTCGGTTGTATCTAGAGAGCGGGTAACATGGGAGTTTTTCCAAACTGAGTTTCGGAAGAAGTATATCAACTAGAGATTTATCGATCAAAAACGGAAAGAATTTCTTGAGCTTAAACAAGGTTCCATGTCGATTCATCGATTATGAACGAAAGTTTGTGAGGCTTAGCGGTATGCTCGAGAATGCGTTTCTTCGTAAGATGTAATGTGTAAACGCTTTGAGGAGGGATTTGAACGAAGATATAAAAGCGTTCGTTGGCTAGAAGAGAATTTGTAGTACTTGTTGAGCGAGCTTGCAAAGCCGAAGAGCTCGATGAAGGAAAAAGGAGAGCTGATTTGGGAGCAAGAGAGTTTCGTAAAAGATCTTCGGAAAACCATTTCATCAATCATCGAAGAAGTTTAGAGATGATCCAAACAGATCTAAGAATACTTGGTTTTTTCTGGACGGGATCGTAATCGACCCTATGAGCACACGAGCTACTTCATTTGCTGTGTTGGCAATGATCGCCGGGGATAGATCGATTGTCGTGATTGTGGCAAGTGGCATCGGGAAGAAGTGTAGAGTTCGTGACCGCTCTCGCTTCAAATGTGGATCGACCGATCATTTTATCAAAGATTGCCCGAGATTGTCCGGGTCGAATGTGAATCGAGTGAAAACTGAATAATACTACAAAGAAGAGGTAGGCCCCTAGAAATCAGGGAATACTAGTGGCGATCAGAGAGGGCCTAAAGATACCACCACCAAATCGGAGGCTCGTGCTCTGCTAGAGCTTATGCTATATACGCGCACGCCGAAGATGCTTCTTCACCAGATGTTATTACCGGTACTTTTACTCTCTTTGATACTAATGTGATTGCTTTGATTGACCCTGGTTCTACTCATTCTTATATATGTGAAACCTTAGCATCCAGTAAGACTCTACCTGTTGAGTCTCATCGAGTTTGTAATCCGGTGTCAAATCCTTTGGGTCGTTACGCATTTATCGACCAAGTGTGCAAGAAATGCCCCTAGTAATCCGAGGTTCCTGTTTTCCGGCCGATTTGATACTTTTACCGTTTGATGAATTTGATGTTATCCTCGGTATGGATTGATTGATCGTACATGACGCAATTGTAAATTGCAAAAGAAAAACCATCGATTTGAGGTGTGTGAATAACGAGATAATTCGAGTTGAGTCTACCGAATTGAATAGGTTGCCAGCTGTAATATCGTCGATGCTGGCTCAGAAATGTGTAAGAAAGGGGTGTGAAACATACCTTGCGTATGTACTAGATGACAAAGAGTTAGAAAAGAAGCCCGAATCGTGCGGTGGTTTGTGAATACCGGATGTTTTTCAGAGGAATTACTGGGTTTACCACCTGTTCGGGAGGTAGAGTTTGGCATCGAGCTTGTGCCTGGGACTACACCGATCTCGATAACTCCGTATCGTATGGTACCAACAGAATTAAAAGAATTGAAAGCTCAGTTGCAAGAGTTGACGGATAAAGGTTTCGCTCGACCAAGTTTCTCACCTTGGGGTGCACCAGTATTGTTTGTGAAAAAGAAGGACGGAACCATGAGATTGTGTATTGATTATCGTCAGCTGAATAAAGTGACAATAAAGAATAAATATCCGTTACCGCGTATTGATGATTTATTTGATCAACTGAAGGGAGCCTCGGTGTTTTCAAAGATAGATTTGAGATCGGGTTATTATCAGCTGCGAGTTCGAGATTCGGATATACCCAAAACTGCTTTCAGAACGAGATACGGCCACTACGAGTTTTTAGTGATGCCGTTCGGGCTCACTAATGCCCCTGCGGTGTTTATGGATTTGATGAATCGGATCTTCAGACAGTATTTGGACCGGTTCGTAGTTGTGTTTATTGATGACATCTTGGTCTATTCTAGAAATGAGACCGAACATGCCGAGCACCTGAGATTAGTGTTGCGAATTTTACGGGATAAGCAGTTATATGCTAAGTTCAGTAAGTGTGAGTTCTGGTTAAGAGAGGTTAGCTTTTTGGGGCATGTAGTATCCGCATCAGGTATTCGAGTTGATCCGAGCAAAATTTCAGCCATACTTAACTGGAAGCCTCCGAGAAATATTACTGAGGTTCGGAGCTTTTTGGGACTTTGTTTGGTTACTACCGACGATTTGTAAAGGTTTCTCAATGATATTTGCACCAATGACGAAGCTATTTCAAAAAGATGTTAAGTTTGATTGGTCAGAAAAGTGTCAGAAAAGTTTTGATCAATTGAAGACTTATTTGACCGAAGCTCCGGTACTGGTACAGCTCGAATCCGGTAAAGAGTTTGTCATTTACAGTGATGCATCCTTACTTGGGTTGGGTTGTGTGTTGATACAAGAAGGTCGAGTTGTAGCATACGCGTCGAGGCAATTGAAGCCACATGAGAAAAACTATCCAACTCATGATCTCGAATTAGCTGCCATTGTATTTGCTCTTAAAATATGGCGACACTACTTGTTTGGTGAGAAGTGCCATGTATTTTCAGATCACAAAAGTCTCAAATATTTGATGACTCAGAGAGAATTAAATTTGCGACAAAGACGTTGGCTTGAGTTGTTGAAAGATTATGAGCTTGTCATTGATTATCACCCGGGAAAGGCTAATGTGGTTGCGGATGCTTTAAGTCGCAAATCACTGTTTGCTTTACGAGCAATGGATGTACATTTGTCTATCCTATCCAACAATGTGTTAGTGGCGGAATTAAAGGCCAAACCATTGTTGATTCATCAAATTCGTGAAGCTCAGAAAATCGATGAAGAATTGGCTGCAAAACGGGCTGAATGTGTCTCGAATACGGAATCGGAGTTTCAACTTGATGAGGACGATTGTCTGAGGTTTAGAAGTCGGTTGTGTGTTCCAAGAAATGCAGAACTCATTTCGATGATTCTGAACGAAGCTCATTGTAGTTGAATGTCACTTCACCCGGGATGCACGAAAATGTACAACGATCTGAGACGTCAGTTTTGGTGGCATGGTATGAAACGAGACATTTCCGATTTTGTTTCGAAGTGTCTAATATGTCAGCAATTGAAGGCGGAACATCAAGTGCCTACGGGTTTTTCACTTGAGATCATGATACCTGAATGGAAATGGGATCGAGTCACGATGGATTTTGTAACCGGGTTGCCATTGTCGACAAGTAAGAAAGATGCGATTTGGGTTGTTGTTGATAGACTGACTAAGTCGGCTCATTTTATCCCCGTACGTACGGATTTTTCATTGGATAAACTAGCTGAATTGTATGTTTCTCGATTGTGAGATTACACGGGTACCAATTTCTATTGTGTCGATGACAGATCCGAGATTCACCTCACGATTTTGGAAGAAATTGCAAGAAGCCTTGGGTACCAAGCTGCATTTTAGCACCGCTTTTCATCCGCAAACTGATGGTCAATCCGAGCGGATAATTCAGATACTTGAGGATATGTTGAGATGTTGCATCCTCGAGTTTAGTGGTTCATGGGAGCGGTATTTACCTTTGATTGAGTTCACTTACAAAAATAGTTTTCAATCAAGTATTAAGATGGCACCTTATGAAGCTTTGTACGGGCGTAAATGCCGTACGCCGTTGTTTTGGACCGAGCTCGGTGAAAATAAAATTTTCAGAGTGGATTTGATTAAAGATGCTTTGAGCAGAAAGTAAAAATAATTCGTGAAAGTCCAAGGCGCGACATCGGATCGTCGGAAGTCGTATCGGATTTAAAGCGAAGAGATATTGAGTATCGGTGGGAGACAAAGTGTTTCTTAAGGTCTCACCTTGGAAAAAGATACTCAGATTTGGCCGTAAAGGCAAACTGAGTCCGAGGTTCATAGGGCCATATGAAGTATCCGAACGAATTGGTCGATTGCGTATAGATTGATTTTGCCCCCTGAACTTGAAAGGATTCACAATGTTTTTCATGTATCAATGCTTCGACGTTATAGATCTGATCCTTCGCACATAATTAATTCATCAGAGGTTGAAGTTCAATCTGACTTGAGTTATGAAGAAGAACCGATTCGTATCCTAGCTCGTGAAGTGAAAGAGTTACGAAACAAAAAGGTTCCTTTAGTAAAAGTGTTATGGCTCAAGCACGGGATCGAAGAAGCTACGTGGGAAACTGAGAACTCTATGAGAGAGAGATACCCAGATTTATTCATTGGTAAGATTTTCGGGGACGAAAATTCTTTATGTGGGGGAGAGTTGTAACAACCCTAAATTGACCCTAGTCGGAAAGTGGTTTCGGGATCACAAAACCGAATTATAAAAATAAAGAACCGTTAGTTTCTATGTTTAATGTGCATGGCTATGCATGTGTGAAAATTTCAATCTTTAATTTATTCATTTGAGTGTGAATCTTTTAATAGGACTTATATGAGACAAATGTGAAATATGATAGGTAATTCTAGAAGTGATCCAATAATGCACGAAATCAAAAGGGTGGACTTGCATGTCAATTTCCCCATTTTGCTAATAGTGGCCGGCCATGACAATGATGATAAGCAATATGTGTTTGTAATAATAATAAAATAATGTATTATTGGCATAAAAAATAATAATAAAAATGGGGTTAAACTAAATTGATGAATAAAACAAAGAAAGAAATTAGTGTTCATCTTTTTAGCATCCTTTGGCGAAACTTTAAGAAGAAGAAAGGGAAGAGGAAAACAAGCAATTGATCACTCCTAGTCTTGATTAAGGTAAGTATTCATGATAACTTTTGAAATTGTTGAATGTAATGAGTTAGTTACTAAGTCTCTTAGTTAGCCCATGTCCAAATTTTGAATTTTTGGTTGGTACTATGAGTAATAGGTTAAGAGAAAAATGTTCAAGAAATGGTTGTTGTTCATGTTATTTGGAGGAAAAGTGATACATAGGTGAATTAGAGCTTAGCAAATAAGCACATTTGGGCAATTGTTGTTACATGGAAAAGAATCGGCTAACAAGGGTGTTCTAGGGCGAATGTGGTTTTAGGCAATTGGGTAATGTATGCATTTTTAATTGATAGAATGAAGAGGATGCTTTAAATTGTGTTAAGAACAATTGTATGTTAAAACAAGGTTTGCTAAGCTAGCTATTAAGGTGAAATACAAATGTTAACAATTGATTTCTAGTATATATATATGTGTGTATTAACCGAATTTTGAACTTGAATAATGGCTTGAACACCATGTGTTGTATTGAGAATGTTGAAGTGAATTTGTAGATAATTAATTGATGAATTCGATTGTTAATATACATGCTTAAATAAAATGTATGCAAGGAATGTTTGAAAGAGTGAGCTAGTATTAAACTGCTTGGGGACAGCAGCAGTAAGGTGGTTTTGGAAAATCACCATAAATTGTAGGAGTTGAGTTAGAAGCTGGATAAATTATGTCATTAAAGCTTGAAGAGTCTAGTTTCTTACAAAGGAGGCTATAGAAACGAATGAGTTACCTATTTTGAGATATTTGAAGTATTTTGGGGTTGAGTCGAAATGACTAATAGATTTCCTGTTCTGTCTTTATAAAATTAGTATAAATTGTACAAAAATGGCCTTAAGATAAAATTTATATGCTTAGATTCCTTAATGAGTCTAGTTTCAAATGAAATAAGTGAGAACACATTTTGAATTCTGTACAATGAGAAATATGATTCGTAGCGAAGAATGGTCAGTTTAGTCAAGCAGTAAAACAAGGTGAACTTTAAGAAAAATCTGGTAGGGATTGGCTAGACTAAAAATTATGAAAATTTTATGGCTAAAAGATAAATTAGTCTATTTTCGAGAAAAATTTAGGGTCTTTGATTTGGAGTTTCGTAGCTCAAGTTATAAGTAAATTAATGATTGTTGCTCAGTAACTCAGCTTATAGGGAAGTTGTGATTACTAATGAATTACTTATTGATTTTTATAAGCTTACTATAAGTTGTATGTGTGAAATTCGAATATATATATGTGTGCTATATTCTGAAAGTAATACTTGAGTAATTGATTAATGGTTAGTTTAAAATTTATTGATTAAGCTCAAGAGCATAGAGGGCAACCTCGGATAAGGGAAAAGCTAAAGTCATGGAATAGCCAACCCGAACTTGTTGAGAAAGATACAAGGTAAGTCTTTGAGTAATGGAATATAACTTATGTTTAGACATAGAAATTATTTAATTATGATTGCGATGAATAATTTATGACTTAGTGGTCTTGCTTGCGTCACATGACCAAATAAATAGGTAAAGTACTTGTTTGTAACCGTATAATAGTAGAAAGTTTCCGGAATAATGAAACGAGAACATGTCATTGGTTATGACTAGTGAATTAATTGTAAAATAGTTAGAAAGAATGCTGAAATTGTATTCAAGTATCAAAGTGTTGTTTAAATGTGTATGTATGTATGAATGTTGATCAAGGTTTGAAACCGAGCTAAGTCTCGAAGGGCTATAAGCCAGTGTTAAAAACCGGACTTGGTTCCGAAGGGTTTTAAGCCATTGTTAAAACCGGACTTAGTTCCGACGGGCTCTGCGCCAGTGTTATTGCCGAACTTAGTTTCGAAGGGCCTTTAAGCCAGCAGCGCAAACCGAGCTTAGTCTCGAAGGGCTTCTGAGCCAGTTCTGAGATTCGGGTAGTTCACAAGGGCGTCTTCGCGGCCTATTAATTGGGTTGATAAACCGTAAGTATGCACAAGAGAATTTATATAATGCATGTCAAATTAATTCCAGCATATAAGTACAACTTAACGTGAAGTGATCAAGTAAGTAAATGCTTTCGTTGAGGATATGATTAATTGTTATATTTCGTATTTCGAAAGTCGGCAATTATGCTTAGACTATTGTTTAAAATCCTTTGAATGTTTATGATTGGATTAGAAGGTATGAGTACTAACTTAGGCGATTTCAACATCACTAGTAGGCTACATATATATGCATGAGAGTTGTCTGAAAATTTGAGAAGATTATATTCGGTCATAAATTAAAGAAATAGATGGAAGTTTTGATTTCCCCTTTATGATATGATCGATAAGGAAGTATCTTCGTTATGTTTGGATTCGGCCCAAGGCTGATTCATATAGACCTGATATTAATATGCTAATTTCCTAGATGATTTCATTACTTAAAGCTTACTAAGCATTGAAATGCTTATTCTTTTCTTTTACTTCTCTGTTTTATAGATTTTGCTCGTCATCCATCGGATTCGGAAGTTCCAAAGTCGAAGTCAACCACACTATCTAAGCTTTTTGGTACATTTTTTTGATCAAATTGTGATAATGGCATGTATAGGATCGACTTTGTAATTTGACCTAGTATCTTTTGGTGATGTATATATATGTATAGCCATACGCAAATGGCTTATTTAGTCAACTTGCATTTTTTTTTCTAGATGATGGAAGTGTTTATGAATGTGATCGATAATGCTCGAATGTTTTATTTATATGGTTGATATTTAGAAAAGAAATCAAGGCTTAGTTAGCAACATTCCTTACCCCTCCGGCGACGGATACGGGCGAGGGGTGTTACACCATGTCCCAGACAGGTCTTACACTGACACACAACAAGTTGACGCCATGTCCCAGATAGGTCTTACACTAGCTTGTATATTTCGAGGCCGATACATGTCCCTGACATGTCTTACACTAGCTCTCGTCTCAATGCCAATGCATGCCCCAAACATGTCTTACACTGGCTCTCATAATGTGGCTGATGCATGTCCCAGACATGTCTTACACTAGCACACATATCACCCAATGTCATGGCATGAATATCCAAATCTATTCCTAATGTTCAATCGGGAATCTTTGTCACATTAACTTCTCAACATGCATACTCACATTCACAGTCAAAACAACTTATGTAATATCAATTCAATCATACATCATAACAATATAGTTGCATTATTAATATACAACTTACTTCGGATTACAAAATGTAGACGACTAGTTGATTTAATCTACTTGCTTGGCTTTCCCCCGGTCCAGGTTCAAATTTTGTATTTCTTGATCTAAAATGGCAACATTTAGTCATTTAATCATCAATTAAATCTAAACACTCAATAATTTATAATTTGGGCAAAATAACCATTTTGCCCCTAGACTTTCACAAAATGACCATTTTACCTCTAGGCTTGGAAATCAATTTTTATCGAATTTCCTTATTAGCCAAGCCTAACCGGCCATTTATTACTCTTACGACAACCCAAAATTTTCACTATTTCACACAATTACAACCTATTTTATAACTTTTACAAAATGGCCCTTTTAGGGTTTTCATGAGAAGTCCTTTCACAAAAGTTATTTACCCGACAACTAAGACTCATTTTTTTTCCATAAAAACTCAGAAAAGATTACAAATCATTTCATTGCAAATCCCTATACTATCAACTATTTCACAAAATAGTCCCCCCATTAGCTAGCTCATGCTACAAGGGTTCCAAAAGTACCAAAATTATCAAAAATAGGCATCTAAATCATTTACTTGCAATAAGATAGCTTGGTTGAAATTTTAAAGCTTCCAAAACCCCTATTTTGCTAATATTTTTGGTGGATGAAGGAAGAAGATGATGGCCCTTTTCTTTTTGTTTTATTTTAGTCAAATAGGTTACCAAATTTCCACCTAATCTTTGAATTTCACATTTTCTTGTCCCCCTATGGCCGGCCATCACCTAAATAAAGGTCTATTTGCCCTTTAAAGACCTCAAATTTTAATTCTCTATCTATTTAACATATTTAGCTAGTAAAATAAAACTTTTACCCTTTATGCGATTTAGTCCTTTTTTCAAAATTAAGCTTCCAATCGCTAAAATTAATTCACCAAAATTTTCATATACTCATATAATCATACTATGACATCAAAATAATAATAAAAATAATTTCTCAACCTCGGATTTGTGGTCTCGAAACCACTATTCCGACAGCCTAAAATCTTGTTGTTACAAAAATTACCATTTTACCCTTAACTTTTCCATAAAATTTGATTTTGTCCCTAGGCCCGAAATATGAAACTTGTACAAATTACTCCCTATTCCAAGCCTAACCAAAGCCTCATTACAAATTTTACAGCACATGTTTACAAAAAAAATTAGAATTTTTCCTTCAGTTTCATAAGTTTACGTTTTAGTCCCTAAATAAAATTTTCATCAAAAATCACTTTGCAAAAGTTGTTTATCTATCGTTAATATTTCATTTTCTACCATAAATTTCTAATTTCCAGCATAATACATCCGTGACCCATTTTCAAACCTTGATAACGTTTCAAATTAATCCCTCAAATAGAGAGATTAAGCCATCCCGATTTCAAAAATACCAAAATTACTAAAAACGAGATAAGAAAACTTACCCAATTAGGCCTTGAAAGCTTATTTTCTCTCACCTAGGGTTTTCATGTATTTTTAAGGTTGAAGATGACAAAGTAAGATGATATATCTTTTTTTATCATCTTTTAATTTAATTAATTATTTCAAATTCCAATTTAGTCCTTGACCTTTTTCTATATTTCCATGGATGAGTCATCATGAAAAATCTACATACTTTTATTAATGGTCTAGTTACCATATAAGGACCTTAAGTTTTGAATTCCATAGCTATTTGATCATTATAGCTACTAGAATTCAACTTTTGCATTTTATGCGATTTAGTCCTTCTCGTAATTAAACACTTAATTGATAAAATTTTCATATCAAAATTTTAACACGTCATTTCTAACATATTACGGGCCGTATGATAAAATAAAAATAAAATATATTTTGGGTCAGATTTGTGGTCCTGAAACCACTGTTCCGATTTCACTGAAAACGGGGTTGTTATAGAAAGTACCAATAATAGCATCTAGCCTAGAAGCATCTAGCCCAGAAGCATCCTCTCGTATGCAAATAGCATAAGCCCTAACTGGTGCTCGTGCCTCCAGATCTCACACCAGAATCTTTTGTAACAACACGACTACCACTCACATTTCCAGGATTACGAGATGGTCGACCTCTCGCAGCAGTGTTGTCGGGCCTCGTGGTCTGAGCTTTCTCTTTCTTAGATTTCTCTAGGAAATCTTTAGGATAGTGGTCTAAGGAACCACACCTAAAACACGCTCTGTTCTTTAATCGACACTCACTATAATGTGGTTTTTTACAGTGCTTGCACTCGGGCCAAACATCTCTAACACTACCCACACTCGCTATAGATGTAGCTTGAGGTTTTGGACTGGAGCATCGGTTACCACTGTATCCACTAGAATATCCCGCAGAAGCTGTAGAATAGTTGTAATGTTCTTTAGATCTCTTTGATGTTGATTGATATGACTTTCCCATCGATCTCTTTCTCGAGTCTATAGTTTCAAATTCAGCATGTCTTTTCTCTTTACTCAGTTCCTCGGCCTTATGTGCTCAATCGACCAATACAACAAATTCTTTCAGCTTAAGAATTCCAACTAGAAGCTTTATGTTTTCATTCAGCCCTTCTTCATACCTCCTACACATAGCAGTCTCGGTCGGAATACATTCTCAGGCATATTTTCTCAGTCTAAAAAATTCTCGCTCATACTCTAATACAAACATACAACCCTGTTTGAGTTCAAGAAATTCTTTACGTTTTTGATCCAGAAACCTTTGACTAATATATTTCTATCGAAACTCAGTTTGAAAGAATCCCAAGTGATTCGCTCTCTCGGTACAATAGAAATTAACGTGTTCCACAACTGGTAAGCCAAATCTTTCAACAAAGATACTGTACATTTAACACATTCAGCTGGTGAACAGGATAACTCATCAATAACCCTGATTATATTCTGTTGTAACAGCCTGTCTTTAGTCAAATCAGAATAGTGGTTTTGAGACCACAAATATAAAGTCAAAATAATTATTTTATTATTATTTTGAGGTCTATAGCATGATAGTGTGAATGTGTGAAAATTATGCTAAGAAATTTTAATGTTTGAATGCTTAATTTGATAAAAAAGACTAAATCGCGTAAAGTGCAAAAGTAGTGTTCTAATAGCTAAAGGTGTCTAATTGCTATGAAACCTTAAAGTGGAGGTCCTTAAGTGATAATTCGACCATTGTTAATGTTAGTGGACAAATATGGACATTATTTAAGTAAAAATTAATGTTTTAATTAAAGGTTATAATAGTAAAATAATAAATTAACTTAAGTAAAATATACAAAACAAAATTGTCATCTTCTTTAGTGCATTCATCCACCAAAAATTGAAGAGGAGAAAACCATTCTCAGGGCTAGACATTCGGCCAAGGCATTTTTGTCCAATTAGGTAAAATTTTTGTCCCTTTTTAATGATTTCTATGTTTTTGAGATCGTTGTAGCTTAATCTAGCTAGCCTAGGGACTAATTTGAAAAATTGTTAAAGGTTTAGTGTTTTACCATTGATGAATATATGAGTATTTTGATGTTTGATGATAGAAAATGTATGCTTGTTGTTAGATAAACAACATTTGTAAAGTGATTTTTTGTAAAATTGCTAATTAGAGATTAAATTGTGAAATGTGTAAATTTTGTGATTAAATTGTAAAATAAATGAAAAATATGGGCTACTATGTGTCTATATGAAATCCGGCTAGCATGGGTAGGGACCTAATTGCATGAATTTGTATTTTTATGAGATAATGACTAAATTGTAAAAATGTTGAAATATTACGGGCAAAAGTGTAAAGTTGCCATAATATGATTTTTGGGCTAAATTTAATAGAATGATAATTAAATAAGCTAAATTTGATTACATATAGATCAATAAAAGTGAAGTTCGGATTTAGATCGGTGGAAAAAATAAAGTTTTGGACTAATCGATCTATTTCATCGTTTTTGCAATCGAGGTAAGTTCGTATCTTAATAAGCATTATTAAAATTGTGTTTTGAATGCTTTATTATTGAATTTAATTGTGAATACAACCTTTCGGATATATTTGACGAAGATTCGGCAATTGGAAATCCCGGTTGAACCTTAAGAATATATTAGGATACAAATGACATGTCAAAAGGGGTTATGTGATTTGGGTATTGGTCCGTATGTCCTATCGTTGGCTGAGTTATCCGGCATGTGTTGTGAATTCTCGTCAGCTTGTGTGAGAAGCACCGTGTAGCTACGTCATGACCTTCATCTTGTGTGAGTAGACCCGTTGATACCTAAAGAGTGAGCATTATATGTGGTATGAGAGTGACATTGTAACGCCCCAAAAATTTGGGCCTAGAAATATTGGGTTTGGAGTCTGAGTCCGGGTAGAAGGCGGCCCGAATAAATGGGATGATTTAATTTTTATTATTATTATTTAGTATGTTTAGTTAGTAATTAAATAAATTATGAAGGGTTTATAGTGTGGGAAAAGTCCTGGGCTTGACCCAGGGCTCTGGCAAAAATTTGAGCATTTATTTTATTCTTAAAGAGATCTGGGCAGTAGGCCTTATAAGTGATTTGGGTTGAGTTTTAGCACAAACAAGCACCTGGCCCATGGCTAAGCAAGCTAGGAGGACGTGGGAGGTGCCTGGGTTCAAGGCACGGCGCGCGCAAATGGTTGTTTTTTTGTTAGTATTCAGGTTGCAGTTAAAATAGGGGTTAAGAGGAGTTGCGAGCATAATCCAACACAAGGAGTGCCCGTGGCGCAATGGCAGCAGCGTGCTGGGCACGCGGAGGGGGCGCAGGTTCGAGTCCTTGCGATGGCGAATTCTGTTTTATTTTTAAAAGCGGGCTAGAACTGAAGCAGGTAAGGGTTATAAATTATTGTGGCAGTGTTATATCGAAAACAAGGTTGCATCCCAGTGGCCAGCAGCGTGGGGGTGTGCCTGGAGGACCCAGGTTCGAGCTGCTGTGCGCTCAAAGGACTCTCTTTTTGCTGCATACGTGAGGGAGAGTAGTACAGTTAGACCGAAACTCTTCTTAGCAGCATGATGAAGCGGTGGATAAGGCTGCTGATCGGTTAGGAGTTTGAATGAAATTCAAACATTGAATTTGGCCAAGAATCAAGGAGCAAAACATGGAATTTAAGTTAGGAAAGAATTATGCCGAAATTGTTCTTTTAATTTTGGGCTTTTATGAGTTGTTTCCTTTTTGTTCATCTCTTCTTCATCAAGAACAGAACCTATCTTCTTCTACTCTTCTCTTCTCTTTTTACTCATCTTTTCTCTTGATTAAAGATAGCCTATTACCCTTAAAAGCCGAAACCTGAATTTCCTTGGAAGCTGATTGTTCCTCTTGGCCGAATCTTTTACCCTCTTTATTCCAATCTTTCAATAGCCGCAAACCCTCAACTCTCTCATCCATTACCGATTATTTCCTCTCCTTCATAAAACTTCTTTTCATCTCTTTTATATTAAAGCCGAGCCTTAACCTCTCATCTGCCGATAATCTCTTCTATTTTGGTAACCCATTCTTACCTGAGAATAGGTTCTAGAAGCCAAATAATTAGATTTGTTCTCTACTCGTATTTTAGGGATTTGATCTACATCAGATCGGGAATAGGAAGGTACTTGGGAATGTTTCTTGCAAGTGAATCTTCGGTAAGTGCTCAGATCTCATCTCTCTATTCCGTATTTCGGGAATTAAGAAAAGTCGAAAACCCCTATTCACATAGGGTGGCTATCGACTAAGACTAAAGGGTTATTGGTTTTGTTTATTGTTCTGTTATGAGTAAGGTGGACTAAAAGCTGTCAATCAAGGGGCAGTTGGAGGTTAAGATCTTTGGAAAGACTAGATCTAGTAGTTGAGGATTGACGAAGGTAAGTGGTTAAGGATGCCTATTGTGGCCGAATGTGGTAAGTGGTTGTTTCGTAAGGTTATCATCGATTTATAAACTAATAGCATAGTGATCGATTGTAGGATATCGTGGAAGATTTCGTTGGCAGTCATCGCAAACAGGTGTGTAAACGACACCCACTAGTAGACTAGATCGACAAAAGCCAAAAAGCTGAAATACCGAAAAGCTGGCATTTTTAGAACTTGCGAGCATGCAAGCGCTCGTGGGATTGTTTGTATTGATAATTTTGGTAACTTCAACGGTAAGATTACAAAGTGCGCAATTTCGTGCAACTCGGTGAATTTGAGCTTCGATGGGCCGAAATTGGGTAATAGGCTAACGTGCCCATTTCGGTAAAAACGTCCGGTAAGTATTCTGAAGACACGTTAATAAATGTAATGAGATTGAAACCTTAAAAAGACTGATAAAATTACTGAAATACCTCTGTAAGGTAGAATTACCGTAATACCCTTAAAGGGTTAAGTTACGATTATAAATAACTGTTCTTACGCTATAATCTGATTACTTGGACTCTAATTCTGTTTTAAATTCTGATTTGGGTTTTAAATTTTGTAATAAGGCCTCTTTGGATTTGTTTTAGTTTGGGGATTTTTAGTTGTTACGTTTATTGTCTGCTTTAATTGTTACGTTTATTGTCTGCTTTAAGTAGAACTCGATTTTCTAAAAACATTAATTATTTTTTTTGTCAACACGTTTTCGCAAACTAAGAACTTTTATAAAGCTTTTGCAACTTACTTGGTTTTCGTTTATAACAACAATTAAGGTTTTAAAAGTATACAACTTTTCAATAAGCCATATTTCAGAATTAACGAACACAAATTGCGACTCAAGTTTTAAATAAATAAGAAGGGTTTTCAATGAAAACAAGGTTTTCGAAAAACACTTCAATGTGACACGCCGAATTCGGGCCTAACTTCTAGGCCGGGTTTGGGGTGTTACGGAGATAGCTTCGACTATGATTGAGATATCTTCGACTATGTATTGGCACTTAGGATGCAAGATTCTCGAGTATCCGATAGTATTCCAACTGGTTCAACGGGTATATCAAGGATATGGATGAGTATGAGATCAATACGAGCTTGTACAGGTATGTACGTGAACTTCACAATCATCGAATCGAAGAAGTTGATGGAAATTTTGTTTAATCTTTAGATTGAGCATATGTGTTAAGTTATGCTTCAAATTTGAATTGCATTATATGATGTTTATGTTATTGAATTATTGGTTGGTAAGTTTTACTTACTTAGCATACAAGCTTACTAAGCTTTATGGCTTACTTTGTTTACTTTTTCGTGTTTTATAGTATAATCGAAGCTTGCTCGAATTTGAGAGTTGTCAGAGATCTCATCACACTATCAAGCTTTCACTTAGGTACCTTTGAAACTTTTGTATTTGGTTATATGGCATGTGTAAGAGTTATGGTCATTTTAGTATAAGTTAGTAATGAATTTAGCCATTTGAGTTGGCTTGAAAATGATGAAAAGTTTATTATGTGTATAGCCATGTGATTTGGCTTATTTTGGTATGTTTGGTGATGTATGTACATATGTAGGAAAGGCTTTTTGACATGTTATGCATTTGCTAGTTGCTATGTAAATTGTTTGTGGTGAATAGTTGTTTATGAATTGGTAAATTGAGTATCAAATAGTTGATAATTGAGAATTGGTATGCTTGTGATTTTAGGCAAATTGGTGCATAAATAAAATTGACCATTTAGGTGATTTGAGAATGTGAACTTGGTATGAAATTGAATGGCATATTGTGGTAAGTTTGTGCTTTGTAGTTTTGGTATTGAAATGGCATGAATTAGGTTTAATTGAGATTGGTCAGATTGTCTATTGATGCTATGTTATATGCCAATTGATGTGTTTAGATAGATGAAAGTTTGGGTGAGAAAAATGGCTTGGTAGATAGCCTATTTTTGTCCACACGAGTAGAGACACGGGCATATGTCTCAGCCGTGTGTGACACACGATCAGGTGACACGACCGTCTGTCCCCTGGTTAGAAATCAAGTCAGTATGCTCCACACGGTTCAGCACACGGGCATGTGACTTGGCCGTGTGGCATAAGTCTGTATACCCTACAGGTTTGGCACGGCCTAGCACACGGCCTGCCACACGGGCGTGTGAGGTCATTTTGAATGGCACACAGGTTAGTCACACGGGTGTATGGTTGGCCGTGTAACCCAAGTTAGAGAGTTACATGGGGTCGGACACGGGCTGGGACACGACCATTTGATTCCATTTTGAATGTCGACACAGCCGGGCCACACGGGCGTGTGTCCCCTGTATTTTGAAAAATTTTATATGTTTTTCAAAAATTACCCAAGTTATTGGTTTAAACTCGAACCACTTCTAATGCATGATTTGGGCATCGTAGGCTCGTTTTAGGGACATTATGTATGATTGGAATGGTTTATATTTGAAATGGAAAAATGTATGAGAAATGTATATTTATTTGTGTAATAAGTCTAGTAATGCACCGTAACCCTATTCTGGGGACGGATACGAGTTAGAGGTGTTACATTAATTGGTATCAGAGCTGTGGTTTAATCGAATCTAGGACTAACGTAGCGTATGTGAGATTTTAGCTATACATGCCATATATAACCTATGATAGTGTGATATCTCCTGACAGTTTAATATCATGTTTTCATATAGTAATGGATCCCAATCCAACTGTAGGTGATGATGTTGAAAGTAATGTGTCAGCTTCCGTTCATGAAGTAGCACAGTCTAAGTCGAAACCCGTATCTGGGAGTCAGGGAGGAGAGGCAAGGAAGCCTTCTTCCAAATGATGAACGAGTGGTTTACTGATTTTTTTCGAACTAATCTAGTTGCTCAGCAACCTCCACCCCCACCTATTCCCCAGCCGGTCCCCGTAGCTTCTCAAGGTTTGGAACCTTTACGGTTGAATAAGCTACCTATTGATAAAATCTGAAAGTATGGGGTTGAAGAGTTTAGAGCTACAGTTGATGATGATCCTGAGAGAGTCGAGTTTTGGCTGGAGAATACGATCAGTGTATTTGATGAACTATCTTGCACGCTTGCTGAATGTGTAAAATACGCCGTATCACTTCTGAGAGACACTGCATATCAGTGGTGGAATACTTTGATATCTGTGGTGCCGAGAGAAAGGGTCATGTAAAAATTTTTCTAAACCGAGTTCAGAAAGAAATACATCAGTCAGCGATTTATCAACCACAAGCGTAAATAATTTTTAGAGCTAAAACAGAATTTAATGTCTGTAACCGAGAATGAGAGAGAGTTTGTAAGACTCAGTAAGTATGCTTGAGAATGTGTTTCCATTGAGGCAATTTTGTGTGAATGATTCGAAGACGGGTTGAATGAAAACATTAGACTTTTAGTAGGGATTCTGAAGTTGAAAGAATTTGTTGTGTTAGTTGACAGAGCTTGCAAAGCTGAGGAACTGGGCAAAAAAAAGAGAAATGAAACACCCCTATCTCGTATCCGTCGCCGGAATAGGTAAAGAGGCATTACCGGACTTGAAACTCATATCAAAACAGTAAAAATTTTGAATTTTTTTTTTTGAAATAAAGAACATTCCTTTAGATAAATACCAAAGACAACCAGGGATACAATTTAAACTTCTATAAGTACACATTCAAAAGATGCCATTTTCGCATGGCTTATATACATTAACCAAAATATTCTTCTGCCACTGGTCTATTCTACACATGCTATAAAATAACCCAAAACATAACAGTACCAAGCAGTGGATAGTGATAGTGTAACAAGTTCTTTGTGATCCCGAGTCTGTAGCTTCCAAATGAGATCTATAAAAGAGAGGAAACAAAGTAAACGGAGTAAGCATTACAATGCTTAGTAAGTTTTAAGCAGTGTCAACAGATAACAATCAAATTATAACATGGTTGTTCGTATTTTTATTTCACTCTTCCTTTGGGTATATCATCCCTTTACCGAATATGCTCATCTCATCATATACAATAGGCAGATAAACTTTCACATAAAAGTGACCTCATGTAACATAGATATATTGTATAATTTCACATAACCTTTCACACTGATCCGATGCCACATAATCATAGGAATAGTCTCATAGATTGCTCACGTATGCATCACATAACTACCTTATGATTTAGTTCAAATCAAGCTCACATATAAACTCGGAGTACATACCTGTTTTGTAACAGCCCTAAATTGGCCCTAATCGGAAAGTGGTTTCGGGACCACAAAATCGAGTCATAAAAATAATTAGCCGTCATATTTCATGTTTATTATATGTGAATATATATGTGTGAAAGTTTTAAATTCCGATTTAGTCGATTTCATGTGAATTTAGTTAATAGGACTTATGTGTGACACTTTTTAAATGTGATAGGTAAATCCATAAGGACCTATTTAAGCTTATATTGAAAAAATGGGTTTGCATGTCAAATGAACCTTTTATGCTTAGTGGCGCCATGATGATGGATTTTGGGTAAAATGTGCCAAATTAATTATTAAAATAAGAAATTAGATGGTTGAAATAAAATAATAATTAGTAAAATAAGGTAAAAGAAAAAAAAAAGAAAGAGAATGCTCATCTTGTCTCCTTCATTGCCGAAAATTGAGAAAGAAAGGCTTGAAAGGAAACAAGACATTCGGCCATAGCTACTCCCATTTTAAGGTATGTTTTGTGTTGTCTCTTTTGATTGATGATGAGATTAGGTTGTTAAGAGTATGGTTTAGTTAGCCCATAGTTAAGATTTGTGAATTCTTGAGTATACATATATAACCTATTGGCAAGTAGATAAATTTGCTTAATGGATGAATTTTGAAGGTTGTTTGATATGTTAAGGTAGCCTAGTTGAAGAAGTTGATTTCATTGTTGGAAGTGCATTAGGGAAAGGAATTGGCTAGTTAGTTGTGTATAGGGCCGAACATGGTTTTGGGATGTTTGAGAAATGTATGTGTTTTTAATGGATGGAATGAAGAGTATGCTTTAATTGTGATAAGAGAAATTGTATGTTAAAATAAGTTTGCTAGGCTAGTTATTAAGGTGAAATGAAATTGTTAGTAATTGATTTCTAGTGTGTATATATATATGTGTATTAACTTGAATTTTTAACTTGAAAAATGGCTTGAACACCATGTGTTGTATGGAGAATGTTGAAGTGAATTGGTAGATAATTAATTGATGAATTCGGTTGTTAATATACATGCTTAAATAGAATGTATGCAAGGAATGTTTGAAAGAGTGAGCTAGTATTAAACTGCTTGGGGACAGCAGCAGTAAGGTGGTTTTGGAAAATCACCATAATTTGTAGGAGTTGAGTTAGAAGCTGGATAAATTATGTCTTTAAAGCTTGAAGAGTCTAGTTTCTTGCTAAGGAAGCTATAGAAACGAATGAGTTACCGATTTTGAGATATTTGAAATATTGTGAGGTTGAGTCGAAATGACTAATAGATTTCATGTTCTGTTTTTATAAAATCAGTATAAATTGTACAAAAATGGCCTTAGGATAAAATTTATATGCTTAGATTCCTTAATGGGTCTAGTTTCAAATGAAATAAGTGAGAACACATTTTGAATCTTGTACAATGAGAAACCTGATTCGTATCGAAGAATGGTCAGTTTAGTCAAGCAGTGAAACAGGGTGAACTTTAAGAAAAATCTGGTAGTGATTGGCTAGACTAAAAATTATGAAAATTTTATGGCTAAAAGATAAATTAGTCTATTTTCGAGGAAAATTTACGGTCTTTGATTTGGAGTTTCGTAGCTCAAGTTATAAGTAAATTAATGACTGTTGCTCAGTAACTCAGCTTATAGGGAAGTTGTGATTTACTAATGACTTGCTTATTGATTTTTATAAGCTTACTATAAGTTGTATGTGTGAAATTCAAACATATATATATATGTGTGCTATATTCTGAAAGTAATACTTGAGTAATTGATTAATGGTTAGTTTAAAATTTATTGATTAAGCTCAAGAGCATAGAGGGCAACCTCGGATAAGGGAAAAGCTAAAGTCATGGAATAGCCAACCCGAACTTGCCAGAAAGATACAAGGTAAGTCTTTGAGTAATGGAATATAACTTATATTTAGACATAGAAATTATCAAATTATGATTGCGATGAATAAATTATGACGTAATGGTCTTGCTTGCATCGTATGATCGAATAAATAGGTAAAATACTTGTTTGTAATCGCATGTTAATAGAAAGTTTCGGAATAATGAAACGAGAATATGTCATTTGTTATGACTAGTGAATTAATTGTGAAATGATTAGAAAGAATGCTGAAATTGTATTCAAATATCAAAGTGTTATTTAAATGTGTGAATGTATGATTGTTGATCAAGGGTTGAAACCGAGCTAAGTCTCGAAGGGCTATAAGCCGATGTAAAAAACCGGACTTGGTTAGAAGGGCTTTAAGCCATCGTTAAAGCGGACTTAGTTCAGAAGGGCTCTGCGCCGATGTTATTGCGAGCTTAGTCTCGAAGGGCTTACGAGCGAGTTCTAAGATTCGGGTTTAGTTCACAAGGGCGACGCCATGACCTATTAATTTGGTGGAGAAACATGCAAGTATGCTCAAGTAAATTTATATAAAGCATGTCGAGTTAATTCCAAGCATAAGTACAATTTAACGTGAAGTGATCAAGTAAGTAAATGCTTTCGTTGAAGATATGATTGATTGTTATATTCGTGATTCGAAAGTCGGCAATTATGCTTAGACTATTGTTTAAAATCCTTTGAATGTTTATGATTGGATTAGAAGGTATGAGTACTAACTTAGGAAATTTCTATATTACTAGTAGGCTACATATATATACATGAGATTTGTCTAAAAATTCGAGAAGATTGTATTCGGTTATGAATTAAAGATATAGATGGACATATTGATTTTCCCTTTTACGATATGATTGATAAGGAAGTATCTTCGTTAGTTTTGGATTCGACCCAAGGTTAATTCATATAGACTTGATATTAATATGCTAATTTTCTAGATGATTTCATTACTTAAAGCTTACTAAGCATTAAAATGCTTATTCTTTTGTTTGGTTTCTCTGTTTTATAGATTTTGCTCGTCATCCATCGGATTCGGAGGTTCCAAAGTCGAAGTCAACCACACTATCTAAGTTTTTGGTACTTTTGTTTAAATTTTGAAAATGGCATGTATAGGATCGACTTTGTAATTTGACCTAGTACCTATTGGGTGATGTATACATATATGTATAGCTATCATACATAAATGGCTTATTTAGTCAACTTGCATTTTTATTTTTAGATGATGAAAACGTGTATGAATGTGATCAATGATGCTTGAATGTTTTAATCTATATGGTTGATATTAGAAGCGAAATTAAGGTTTACTTAGTAACATTCTTAACTCCTCTCGCGACGGATGCGGGCTAGGGTGTTACATTTTATTGGTATCGAGCTACGGTTTAGTCGATTCTAGGACTACCATATTGCAAATTGGTCTAGCTATACATGCCATTATATGTTTATTTGATAGTGTGGTGATTTACGCGATTAAAAATGTGTTTATGTATAGTGATGGATCCGATCCCAACCGAAGCGATAGTTGATGATGTTGAGAGCGTGGCACGCCCGCGCAAGGGGCGGCCGGTGAACTCTCAACCAATAGCTAGTAATCGAGCGAGGAAGCTAGACAAGCTTTTTATAGCGTGATGAATGATTGGTTCACCAAGTACATTCAAACTAACACACGGCTATTCCCCAACCCCTACCGCCGACCAATACACCCCTCGCACCAGTGTACCTCTCCCAGAATCAGGCGGATGAGGTTAAACAAGCCCCGATTGATGAATTGAAAGCACGGGGCTACTGAATTTAAAGCTACGGACAGCGATGATGATGCGAGCAAGCTGAATTTTGGTTGGACAACACTATCCGGGTACTTGATGAACTTTCTTGCACACCGATGAATGCTTGAAGTGTGCTATCTCTTTGTTACGTGATTACGCTTATTATTGGTGGAATACGTTGATTTCGGTTGTACCTAGAGAGCGGGTAACATGGGAGTTTTTCAAAGCGAGTTTCGGAAGAAGTATATCACCCGTGAGATTTATCGATCAAAAGCGGAAAGAATTTCTTGAGCTTAAACAAGGTTCCATGTCGGTTCATGCGATTATGAACGAAAGTTTGTGAGGCTCACCGGTATGCTCGAGAATGCGTTTCTTGAGAAGATGTAATGTGTAAGCGTTCGAGGAGGACCTGAACGAAGATATAAAATTGTTCGTTGGCATTCTAGAAATCGAGAGAATTTGTAGTACTTGTTGAGCGAGCTTGCAAAGCCCGAAGAGCTCGATAAAGGAAAAAAGGAGAGCTGATTTGGGAGCAAGAGAGTTTCGTAAAAGATCTTCGGGAAAACCATTTCATCAATCATCGAAGAAGTTTAGAGATGATCCAAATAGATCTAAGAATACTTGGGGTTTTTCGGGGCGGGATCGTGTCGACCCCTATGAGTACGAGCTATACATTGCGGTGTTGGCAATGATCGTCAGGATAGATCTGATTGTCAGTATTGTGGCAAGTGGCATTCGGGAAGCTGTAGAGTTCGTGACCATTCCTGTTTCAAATGTGGATCGATGATCATTTTATCAAAGATTGCCCGAGATTATGCGGTCGAATGTGAATCAGAGTGAAAAACCGACTAATACTACAGCAAGAGGTAGGCCCCCTAGAAATTCGGGGAATGCTAGTGGCGGTCAGAGAGGGCCTAAAGATACCACCACCAAATCGGAGGCTCGTGCTCCTGCTAGAGCTTATGCTATACGCGCACGTGAGGATGCTTCTTCACCGGATGTTATTACAGGGTACTTTTACTCTCTTTGATACTAATGTGATTGCTTTGATTATTACTGGTTCTACTCATTCCTATATATGTGAGACCTTAGCATCCAGTAAGACTTTACTGTCGAGTCTCACGAGTTTGTAATCCAGTGTCAAATCCTTTGGGTCGTTATGTACTTGTGGACAAGGTGTGTAAGAAATGTCCTCTAGTAATCAGAGATTCCTGTTTTCCAGCCGATTTGATGCTTTTACCGTTCAATGAGTTTGATGTTATTCTCGGTATGGATTGGTTGACCGTACATGATGCAATTGTAAATTGCAAAGGTAAAACCATCGATTTGAGGTGTATGAATAACGAGATAATTCGAGTTGAGTCTACCGATTTGAATAGGTTGCCAGCTGTAATATCGTCAATGCTGGCTCAGAAATGTGCAAGAAAGGGGTGTGAAACATACCTTGCGTATGTACTTGATGACAAAGAATTAGAAAAGAAGCCTGAATCTGTGCCAGTGGTTTGTGAATACCCAGATGTTTTTCCCGAAGAATTACCGGGTTTACCACCTGTTCGGGAGGTAGAGTTTAGCATCGAGCTTGTACCTGGGACTACACCGATTTCGATAGCTCCATATCGTATGGCACCAACAGAATTAAAAGAATTGAAAGCTCAGTTACAAGAGTTGACGGATAAAGGTTTCGCTCGACCAAGTTTCTCACCTTGGGGTGCACCAGTATTGTTTGTGAAAAAGAAGGACGGGACCATGAGGTTGTGCATTGACTATCGTCAGCTGAATAAGGTAACGATAAAGAATAAATATCCGCTACCGCGTATTGATGATTTGTTTGATCAACTGAGGGGAGCCTCTGTGTTTTCAAAGATAGATTTGAGATCGGGTTATTATCAGTTTGCGAGTTCGAGATTCGAGATATACCTAAAAGCGCTTTGAGCGAGATACGGTCACTATGAGTTTTTGGTGATGCCGTTTGGGCTCACTAATGCTCCTGCGGTATTTATGGATTTGATGAATCGAATCTTCAGACAATATTTGGACCGGTTTGTAGTCGTGTTTATTGATGACATCTTGGTCTATTCAAGAGATGAGACCGAACATGCCGAGCACCTGAGATTAGTGTTGCAAATTTTACGGGATAAGCAGTTATATGCTAAGTTCTGTAAGTGTGAGTTCTAGTTAGGGAGGTTAGCTTTTTGGGTCATGTGGTATCCGCGATCGGGTATTCGAGTTGATCCGAACAAAATCTCAGCCATACTTAGCTTTGGAAACCTCCAGAAATATTTGCGAGGTTCGAGCTTTTTGGGACTTTAGGTTACTACAGAAGATTTGTAAAAGGTTTCTCGATGATAGCCACGCCAATGACGAAGCTACTTCAAAAGGATGTTAAGTTCGAATGGACGGAAAAG
Source organism: Gossypium anomalum (assembly GCA_025698475.1). Classification (NCBI taxonomy): domain Eukaryota; kingdom Viridiplantae; phylum Streptophyta; class Magnoliopsida; order Malvales; family Malvaceae; genus Gossypium; species Gossypium anomalum. The sequence continues at coordinate 21,973,439 of CM046960.1, read as the reverse complement.
TGTCAGAAAAGTTTTGATCAATTGAAGACTTATTTGACCGAAGCTCCGGTTCTGGTGCAGCCCGAATCCGGTAAAGAGTTTATCTTTTACATTGATGCATCCTTGCTTGGGTTGGGTTGTGTGTTGATGCAAGAAGGTCGAGTCATAGCTTATGCGTCGAGGCAATTAAAGCCACATGAGAAAAACTATCCGACTCATGATCTCGAATTAGCTGCCATTGTATTTGCTCTTAAAATATGGCGACACTACTTGTTTGGTGAGAAGTGCCATGTATTTTCAGATCACAAAAGTCTCAAATATTTGATGACTCAGAGAGAATTAAATTTGCGACAAAGACGTTGGTGGAGTTGTTGAAAGATTATGAGCTTGTCATTGACTATCACCGGGAAAGGCTAATGTGGTTGCGGATGCCTTAAGTCGTAAGTCTTTGTTTGTTTTTACGAGCAATGAATGTACATTTGTCTATTCTATCCGACAATGTGTTAGTGGCGGAATTAAAGGCCAAACCATTGTTGATTCATCAAATTCGTGAAGCTCGGAAAGAAAATCGATGAAGAATTGGCTGCAAAACGGGCTGAATATGTCCCGAATACGGAATCAGAGTTTCAACTCAATGAGGACGATTGTTTGAGGTTCAGAAGTCGGTTGTGTGTTCCAAGAAATGCAAAACTCATTTCGATGATTCTGAACGAAGCTCATTGTAGTCGAATGTCGCTTCACCCGGGGAGTACGAAAATGTACAACGATCTGAGACGTCGTTTTGGTGGCATGGTATGAAACGAGACATTTCGATTTTGTTTTGAAGTGTCTAATATGTCGCAAGTGAAGGCGGAACATCAAGTGCCTACGGGTTTACTTCACCGATCATGATACGAATGGAAATGGGATCGAGTCACGATGGATTTTGTGGCTGAGTTACCGTTATCGACAAGTAAGAAAGATGCGATTTGGGTTGTTGTTGATAGATCGACTAAGTCGGCTCATTTTATCCCCGCACGTCACGGATTTTCCATTGGATAAACTAGCTGAATTGTATGTTTCTCAGTTGTGAAATTACATGGGGTACCAATTTCTATTGTGTCGATGCAGAGATCCGAGATTCACCTCACGATTTTGGAAGAAATTACAAGAAGCCTTGGGTACCAAACTGCATTTTAGCACCGCCTATCATCCGCAAACTGATGGTCAATCCGAGCGGATAATTCAGATACTTGAGGATATGTTGAGATGTTGCATCCTCGAGTTTAGTGGTTCGTGGGAGCGGTATTTACCTTTGATTGAGTTCGCTTACAACAATAGTTTTCAATCAAGTATTAAAATGGCACCTTATGAAGCTTTGTACGGGCGTAAATGTCGTACGCCATTGTTTTGGACCGAGCTCGGTGGAAATAAAATCTTCAGAGTAGATTTGATTAAAGATGCCGAACAGAAAGTAAAAATAATTCGTGAAAGTCTGAAGGCAGCATCAGATCGTCAGAAATCGTATGCGGATTTAAAACGAAGAGATATTGAGTATCAGGTGGGTGACAAAGTGTTTCTTAAAGTCTCACCCTTGAAAAAATACTCGATTTGGCCGTAAAGGCAAACCGAGTCAGAGGTTCATAGGGCCATATGAAGTATCCGAACGAATTGGTCGATTGCGTATAGATTGATTTTACCCCTGAACTTGAAAAGATTCATAACGTCTTTCATGTTTCAATGCTTGACGTTATAGAGATCGATCCTTCGCACATAATTAGTCCATCGAGATTGAAATTCAATCGACTTGAGTTATGAAGAAGAACCGATTCGTATCCTAGCTCGTGAACTGAAAGAGTTACGAAACAAAAAGGTTCCTTTAGTAAAAGTGTTATGGCTCAAGCACGGGATCGAAGAAGCTACGTGGGAAAGGCGAGAACTCTATGAGAGAGAGATACCAGATTTATTCATTGGTAAGATTTTCGGGGACGAAAATTCTTTATGTGGGGAGAGTTGTAATGACCCTAAATTGACCCTAATCGGAAAGTGGTTTTGGGACCACAAAACCGAGTCATAAAAATAATTAGCCGACATATTTCATGTTTATTATATGTGAATATATATGTGTGAAAGTTTTAAATTCCGATTTAGTCGATTTCATGTGAATTTAGTTAATAGGACTTATGTGTGACACTTTTTAAATGTGATAGGTAAATCCATAAGGACCTATTTAAGCTTATATTGAAAAAAATGGGTTTGCATGTCAAATGAACCTTTTTATGCTTAGTGGCCGGCCATGATGATGGATTTTGGGTAAAATGTGCCAAATTAATTATTAAAATAAGAAATTAGATGGTTGAAATAAAATAATAATTAGTAAAATAAGGTAAAAGAAAAAAAAACGAAAGAGAATGCTCATCTTCTCTCCTTCATTGCCGAAAATTGAGAAAGAAAGGCTTGAAAGGAAACAAGACATTCGGTCATAGCTACTCCCATTTTAAGGTATGTTTTGTGTTGTCTCTTTTGATTGATGATGAGATTAGGTTGTTAAGAGTATGGTTTAGTTAGCCCATAGTTAAGATTTGTGAATTCTTGAGTATACATATATAACCTATTGGCAAGTAGATAAATTTGCTTAATGGATGAATTTTGAAGGTTGTTTGATATGTTAAGGTAGCCTAGTTGAAGAAGTTGATTTCATTGTTGGAAGTGCATTAGGGAAAGGAATTGGCTAGTTAGTTGTGTATAGGGCCGAACATGGTTTTGGGATGTTTGAGAAATGTATGTGTTTTTAATGGATGGAATGAAGAGTATGCCTTAATTGTGATAAGAGAAATTGTATGTTAAAATAAGTTTGCTAGGCTAGTTATTAAGGTGAAATGAAATTGTTAGTAATTGATTTCTAGTGTGTATATATATATGTGTATTAACCGAATTTTTAACTTGAAAAATGGCTTGAATACCATGTGTTGTATGGAGAATGTTGAAGTGAATTGGTAGATAATTAATTGATGAATTCGGTTGTTAATATACATGCTTAAATAGAATGTATGCAAGGAATGTTTGAAAGAGTGAGCTAGTATTAAACTGCTTGGGGACAGCAGCAGTAAGGTGGTTTTGGAAAATCACCATAATTTGTAGGAGTTGAGTTAGAAGCTGGATAAATTATGTCTTTAAAGCTTGAAGAGTCTAGTTTCTTGCTAAGGAAGCTATAGAAACGAATGAGTTACCGATTTTGAGATATTTGAAATATTGTGAGGTTGAGTCGAAATGACTAATAGATTTCATGTTCTGTTTTTATAAAATCAGTATAAATTGTACAAAAATGGCCTTAGGATAAAATTTATATGCTTAGATTCCTTAATGGGTCTAGTTTCAAATGAAATAAGTGAGAACACATTTTGAATCTTGTACAATGAGAAACCTGATTCGTATCGAAGAATGGTCAGTTTAGTCAAGCAGTGAAACAGGGTGAACTTTAAGAAAAATCTGGTAGTGATTGGCTAGACTAAAAATTATGAAAATTTTATGGCTAAAAGATAAATTAGTCTATTTTCGAGGAAAATTTACGGTCTTTGATTTGGAGTTTCGTAGCTCAAGTTATAAGTAAATTAATGACTGTTGCTCAGTAACTCAGCTTATAGGGAAGTTGTGATTTACTAATGACTTGCTTATTGATTTTTATAAGCTTACTATAAGTTGTATGTGTGAAATTCAAACATATATATATGTGTGCTATATTCTGAAAGTAATACTTGAGTAATTGATTAATGGTTAGTTTAAAATTTATTAATTAAGCTCAAGAGCATAGAGGGCAACCTCGGATAAGGGAAAAGCTAAAGTCGCGGAATAGCCAACCCGAACTTGCCAGAAAGATACAAGGTAAGTCTTTGAGTAATGGAATATAACTTATATTTAGACATAGAAATTATCAAATTATGATTGCGATGAATAAATTATGACGTAATGGTCTTGCTTGCATCGTATGATCGAATAAATAGGTAAAATACTTGTTTGTAATCGCATGTTAATAGAAAGTTTCCGGAATAATGAAACGAGAATATGTCATTTGTTATGACTAGTGAATTAATTGTGAAATGATTAGAAAGAATGCTGAAATTGTATTCAAATATCAAAGTGTTATTTAAATGTGTGAATGTATGATTGTTGATCAAGGGTTGAAACCGAGCTAAGTCTCGAAGGGCTATAAGCCGAGTGTAAAAACCGGACTTGGTTCCGAAGGGCTTTAAGCCATCGTTAAAGCCGGACTTAGTTCCGAAGGGCTCTGCGCCAGTGTTATTGCCGAGCTTAGTCTCGAAGGGCTTCTGAGCCAGTTCTAAGATTCGGGTTTAGTTCACAAGGACGTTTTCGCCGGCCTATTAATTGGGTGGAGAAACCGCAAGTATGCTCAAGTAAATTTATATAAAGCATGTCGAGTTAATTCCAAGCATAAGTACAATTTAACGTGAAGTGATCAAGTAAGTAAATGCTTTCGTTGAAGATATGATTGATTGTTATATTCGTGATTCGAAAGTCGGCAATTATGCTTAGACTATTGTTTAAAATCCTTTGAATGTTTATGATTGGATTAGAAGGTATGAGTACTAACTTAGGAAATTTCTATATTACTAGTAGGCTACATATATATACATGAGATTTGTCTAAAAATTCGAGAAGATTGTATTCGGTTATGAATTAAAGATATAGATGGACATATTGATTTTCCCTTTTACGATATGATTGATAAGGAAGTATCTTCGTTAGTTTTGGATTCGACCCAAGGTTAATTCATATAGACTTGATATTAATATGCTAATTTTCTAGATGATTTCATTACTTAAAGCTTACTAAGCATTAAAATGCTTATTCTTTTGTTTGGTTTCTCTGTTTTATAGATTTTGCTCGTCATCCATCGGATTCGGAGGTTCCAAAGTCGAAGTCAACCACACTATCTAAGTTTTTTGGTACTTTTTGTTTAAATTTTGAAAATGGCATGTATAGGATCGACTTTGTAATTTGACCTAGTACCTATTGGGTGATGTATACATATATGTATAGCTATACGCAAATGGCTTTTTTAGTCAACTTGCATTTTTATTTTTAGATGATGAAAACGTGTATGAATGTGATCAATGATGCTTGAATGTTTTAATCTATATGGTTGATATTAGAAACGAAATTAAGGTTTACTTAGTAACATTCTTAACTCCTCCGGCGACGGATGCGGGCTAGGGTGTTACATGTTTAACCTTTCGCATTGAATATATTTATAAGCAATTCTTATTGCGAAGTCTTATAGCTTTAAACTCTACTCGGATTATCGGTGAGACCTTTAGCTCAGATGAAATCTCTAGACAAAGTCAGCGGGTTTTAACCCGGACATAGTCACCACATATAGTCATCGGGGTCTTAAATCCCGGATTTACATCACAAAGTTTCATGCATATTTATTCACATGTTACAGCATTCACATCAACTATCATATTTGTAATTCATTTGCCTCATCAAATATCTAATAAAACACACCTTCCGCAGTTTGTCATTTGGTCACAATATATATATACACTTTCACGTTCATCACATTGGCCATTCGGCCTTATCTCATATATACACATTCACATTCATCACATAAAATTCTGAATCAAAATATAAATTTTCATATATTCACATCACAATTATCCAAATATACTTCATATACCACATAAACTTTCATGTATACACTTTGTCTTGGCTGAATCTACATCTATCATTTTCCAATGAATAATTCAATTTCAAGCCATACTATCATTTCATATTCGAATACTTATAAACTTACAATTTCACAATTTTAATATCAAAGATCCATCTAACACTCATATATCATTTTATAATGTCACAAATTAGAATTCACGTATGGGTTTAATCAATAGCTTATGAGCAACTAAAACAAGTTTTATCAATGTTTACAACATAATCACATATTCTCTACAAGTTTGTTTTCCTAAGCAATTGATCGTTAAATTATTTGTAACTAGAGCTACGAAACTCCACATGATGTGCTGTTAATTTTCCATGAAAATAGACTCGTATATCTTCTATCCATAAAATTTTCAGAATTTTTGGTTTGGCTAATCAATACCAGATTTTTCTTAAAGTTTCCCTATTTTCTCGCTTGACTATTCGACTACTCTTCACTAAGAATTGAATTTCTCATTGTACGTAATTCAAAATATGTTTTCGTTTATTTTGTTTGAAACTAGACTCATTAAGGAGTCTAAGAATCTTATCTTATAATCATTTTTGTACGATTTATAATGATTTTCCAAATCATGGACAGGGGATTTTGGAGCCATTCGACTCTGTCTCACACAACTTTAAAAATCTCATTATCGGCAACCCCTTTACTTACACGATTTCTTTTATACTGAAACTAGACGCATCAAGCTTTAATTACATAATCCATTCAGCCTTTAACTCAATTCCCACAATTTATGGTAATTTTTCCAAAACACACTACTGCTTTGTCCCAAGCAGATTTATACAAATTTACTCAGAAAGTTCTCATTCACATATTTAAAACATAATATCATATATGCCATCATTTAGAAAAGTCATTGACCTTAACGTATATACTTAATTCATATTCATCCCATTTAAAAACTTAAAACTTACAAAGGAATCAAACTCAAATACTTAAGAACTTACCTCGGAAGTTGTCGAACGATTACAGATCGACTATTCGGCTAGGTAGCTTTTTCTCTTATCCGAATTAGACTCCCTAAGCTCTTGAGCTTGAATAAACAAATTTAATCTATTACAAACCAATTATACAAACTCATGGCCGAATATAACAAGAAGACTAACTAGATTCTACTAGCCACTCATTGCTCTATTATTAACCTTACTTAATTATAAACACATTCGGCAACTACCTCAACCTTATTTAATACAATTAACACCAAAATTCCTCATGTAAAAAGTACCATTGCCGAATATCATTTAGTTCACAAGGTCCTAATTTCAAAAATTTGACAAGCTCATATCCATTTCCTACTAATTCCATCATTTTAACACATGTATGGCAAAGCTAAATTCCATTCTTCCATTAGTTTGCATTTAACTAAATCATGCCTTAATGTTAAGCACATTCGACAATGGTGCAAACATCAATTAACAAACAAACATTATCAACCCATTTTTATTACATGTTTTCCCCAATTTAACACCCCCAAATTATCAAACTTTAACAAGTTTAAAACTCATCTAATGACCATTTATAAACTAAAGCATCAACCATTCAAATTCAACTCATCACAACATGGCCGAATACACATTTCTCCTACTTTCATTCTAAATAAAATTTTATCAAGCTTCCATCTTCATTTAACTATGTACCATTTAGAACTATCAATACTTTACACCCTTTAACAAATTATAATCAATTGCCAAATGCATCTTTGACAATTTAAACCACACAACTCAAATTCTTACAATTTAACGTTAGAAATTTCTATTCATGTAAATTTTAGCAACATGGAGTCCATTAAACACTCCAAATTCCATTTCTAGTACAGCTTTCACATTCAAAACTCCCCCCTATAACCGAATGTTCCCAAGACATCTCTTTCAAAGATAAAATAAGTAGAAACATGGGTCAAGGAGGGTACCAAGCAAGGAACTCAATTCATCAAGATGAAGCTCAAATAATCAAGAAATTACCTTGAATTTTAGACCTCCATGGTCGATTATCCAAAGCCTTCTTTCCTTAGTTTCTTTCTTTTATTCTCGGCAAAGGTGAGAAGAAATAACATATAGCTTTTTTTTATCACCATGTGTTCATTATAATATTTATATTCATTTCATATTATAAAACCAATTATCATTATTTTACTAATATAAAAAGCACAAAGATACAAATTTCCCTTCATCATTGCCGAGTCACTAAAATAAAAGGGGTCTAATTGACATGCAAGCCCCACATTTTAGCCATGTTAACAATTGGCCACTTTAAGAAAAAGACTTCTAAAATTTTCCTTTATACAATCAAATCCCAACTAAATAATTTAGCATCCAATTAACTAAATTAGACCACCCAACTTTCACAATAGGTTATTCACATAACAAAAACACTGAAATTAATATTTTACAAAATTTTTAACTAGGTTTTGTGGTCCCGAAACCACTTCCCGACTAGGGTCAATTTAGGACTGTCACAAGAAAAGCTGATTTCGAGGCTAAAGATTCGAGAAAAAGGCCAGTGGATAAATCATATCACTCTTCGTCAAAGAAATCACGGGATTCATATAATCGTTCGACAGCTTCAGTGGGGTATTCTAGTAGAGATAGTGGGAAACAATACACGAGTCCTAAAGCTCAAGCCATTTCAGTATTGAAAATTGGTAGTGAGAGAAAGAACAAACTTGATTGTCAACAGTGTGGTAGACGACATTTTGGAGACCGTTAGATGAATAATAAAGGTTGTTTTAAATGTGGCTCGCAAGATCACTTCATTCAGGATCGTCCCGAGTTACCCGAGAAAGATTGATATCAGAATGCAAGACCGAGTAACACAGCTACTAGAGGGGGACCATCTAGAAATACGGGAAATGTGACTAGTAGCAAAGGAACAAAAAAAGACTCTGCGGTGAGATTAGAGGCTAGAGCACTAGCCAAAGCTTACGCTATTCGCACTCGCGAAGATGCATCGTCACCAAATGTTATCACAAGTACATTTTCTCTCTATGACACTAATGTAATTTCCTTGATTGATCCTAGATCGATTCATTCATATATCTATATGAATCTAGTGTCTAGTAAGAGTTTTCCTGTTGAGTCTACCGAATTTGTGATTAAAGTATCGAACCCCTTAGGCAAGTATGTCCTAGTTGATAAAGTTTGCATGAATTGTCCTTTGATGATATGGGGTTACTATTTTCTGGCTGATTTGATGCTTTTACCTTTTGATGAATTCAATGTGACTTTGGGTATGGATTGGTTGACTTTGCATGATGTTGTTGTGAATTGTTGACGAAAGACTATTGAATTGAAATGTCAAAATAATGAAATCCTTCGAATTGAATCTGATGAGTCGAGTGGATTACCTGTTTTCATATTGTCGATGTTAGCTTAAAAATATGTGAGAAAAAGTTGTGATGCTTACCTTGCATATGTACTAGATACAAAAGTGTCTAAATTGAAGATTGAATCAGTACTAGTGGTTTGTAAACTTTCAGATGTGTTTATAGAGGAGTTGCCTAGGTTACTGCTGATCAGAGAAGTAGATTTTGCTATTGAATTAGTACCGAGAACATAACCGATATCGTAGATCCGTACAGAAGGGCTCTGATAGAATTGAAAGAGTTGAAATCTTAGTTGCAAGAGTTAACAGATAGAGGTTTTGCACGACCTAGTTTTTTGCCCTGGGGTGCACCACTGCTGTCGTGAAGAAGAAAGACAGATCAATGAGATTGTGAATTGACTATCATCAGCTCAACAAGGTTACAATTAAGAATAAGTATCCTTTGCCAAGAATTAATGATTTTTTTGATCAGTTGAAAAGAGCAACCGTATTTTCGAAGATTGATTTGAGATTTGGCTATTATTAGTTGCGAGTTAAAGATTCAGATGTGTCAAAAACTATATTTAAAACAAGGTACAAGCATTATGAATTTCTTATTATGCCTTTCGGTTTAACTAATGCTCTTGTAGTTTTTTATTGACTTGAAGAATCAAATCTTTAGATCGTATTTGGATAGATTTGTTGTTGTATTCATTGATGACATTCTGATCTATTCCCGATATGAGTCTGAGCATGCTGAACATTTGAGGATTGTGTTACAAACTTTGAGAGATAAGCAATTGTTTGCTAAATCCAGTAAATGTGAGTTTTAGCTTCGAGAGGTTGGATATTTAGGACATATTATTTTGGCGAAAGGTATCCGAGTTGATCCGAGCAAGATTTCAGTAGTTGTTGACTAGAAACCACCAAGAAACACATATGAAGTTAGAAGTTTTTTAGAATTAGCTGGCTACTATCGCCGTTTTGTAAAAAGGGTTCTCGATGATTGCTACACTGATGACTCTATTGCTATAGAAAGATGTGAAGTTCGAGTGGTCTAAGAAATTCCTAAAGAGTTTTGAACAGCTGAAAGTATTGTTAACCCAAGCACCAGTTTTAGATTGATCAAATTCTATTGAGTCTGACTCATAGTGATCATTTATCATGCAACCTAAGTTGGGTAAAGAGTTTGTGATTTTCAGCGACACATCATTGAACAGTTTAGGATGTGTTTTGACGCAAGAGGGCAAAGTGATAGCTTATGCTTCCAGACAATTAAAACCGCATGATAAGAATTATTCGACACATGATTTAGAGTTGGCTACTATTGCTTTTGTTTGAAAATTTGGTGACATTTTTTATTAGGTGAGAAGTGACATATCTTTACCGACGACAAGAGTTTGAAGTATTTAATGACTCAGAAAGATTTGAATTTGCGACAACGAAGATGGCTCGAGTTGTTGAAAGACTATGAGTTAGTGATTGATCATCATACGAGGAAAGCGAATGTAGTTGTGGATGCTCTGAGTAGAAAATCTTTGTTTGCCTTGTAGGCGATGAATAAACAGTTAATTTTGTCTAATGATGGTTCGATTTTAGCCGAGTTAAAAGCTAAACCGTTATTTCTTCAACAAATTTTTGAAGCTAAAAAATGTGACGATAAATTGTAAGTTAAAAAAGTGCAATACGAGTCGACTACTGATTCAGAGAATCAGATTAGATTCGATGATTGTTTAATGTTCCAAGGTAGAATATGTGTACCAAGAAACTCCGAGCTTTTTCAGAAAGTTCTACATGAAGTACACAGTGGTTGTTTATCTATTCATCTGGGGAGTATTAAAATGTACAATGATTTGAAACAGTTGTATTGGTGGTTGGGCATGAAACGAGACATTTCAGAGTTTGTGTCAAAATGCTTGGTTTGTCAACAAGTCAAAGCCAAACATCAAGTGCCTTCGGGATTACTACAACTAGTGATGATACCTGAGTGGAAATGGGATAGAGTTACGATGGATTTCATATTGGGATTACCCCTATCTCTAAAAAAGAAAGATGCTATTTGGGTTGTCGTTGATCGACTGGCGAAATCTACACATTTCATTCTGATACGTACATACTTTTCACTTGACAGACTAGCTGAGTTGTACATCTATAAGATCGTTAGATTGGATGGGGTGCCAGTTTCTATTATTTCGGATAGAGATTCGAGGTTTATGTCAAGATTTTGGAAGAAATTGCAAGAAGCTTTAGGTACGCGGTTGCACTTTAGTACTGCTTTTCATCCGCAAACTGACAGTTAGTCTAAGAGAGTAATTTAGATTCTCGAAGATATGCTTCATTGCCGTGTTTTAGAGTTTGAGGGCAACTAGGAGAAATATTTACCGTTGGTTGAATTCGTGTATAACAATAGTTTTCAATCAAGCATAAAGATGGCATCGTATAAAGCTTTGTATGGGTGCAAATGCCAAACTCTATTATACTGGATCGAGCTTAGTGAGAAAAAGATTCACAGGGTTGATTTGATTAGAGAGATTGAAGATAAAGTGAAAGTAATTCGCGACAGTTTGAAAGCAGCTTCAGATCGACAGAAATTGTATGCGGATTTGAAATGCAAAGACATTGAATTTCAAATCGGTGATAGAGTATTTTTGAAAGTATCTTTGTGGCAGAAGATTCTTTATTTTGATTGTAAAGGAAAATTGAATCCGTAATTTATCGGGCCGTATGAGATTATCGAAAGAATAGGGGCAGTGGCATATCGACTAGCTTTACTGTCAGAATTAGAAAAGATTCATAACATGTTTCATGTGTCGATGCTACGCCAATATAGATCAGATCTGTCACACGTAATTTCTCCTGCAGAGATTGAATTCAGCCTGATATGATGTATAACAAAGAACCGATCAGAATTTTAGCTCGAGAGGTTAAAAAGTTGAGAAACAAGAGCATAGCTTTAGTGACGGTACTTTGGCAACATCACGGTGCCGAAGAAGCTATGTGGGAACCCAAGGAAGCTATGAGAAAATAGTACCCTATTCTCTTTTCTGGTAAGATTTTCGGGGATGAAAATTCCTAAAGGGGGAGAGTTGTAACAGCTCATTTTTAGTCAAATCAGAACAGTGGTTTTGAGACCACAAATTTGAAGTAAAAATAATTATCTTTTTATTATTTTGAGGTCTATAGCATGATAGTATGAATGTGTGAAAATTTTGTTAAGAAATTTTATTGTTTGAATGCATAATTTGATAAAAAGGACTAAATCGCGTAAAGTGCAAAAGTAGTGTTCTAATAGCTAAAGGTTTCTAATTGCTATGAAACCCTAAAGTGGAGGTCCTAAAGTGGTAATTAGACCATTGTTAATGTTAGTGGAAAAAGATGGACATTATTTAAAAGAAATTAATGTTTTAATTAAAGGTTATAATAGTAAAATAATAAATTAACTTAAGTAAAATATAGAAAACAAAACTGTCATCTTCTTTAGTGCATTCATCCACGAAAAGTTGAAGAGGAGAAAATCGTTCTTAGGGATAGACATTCGGCCAAGGCATTTTTGTCCAATTAGGTACGATTTTTGTCCCATTTTTAAAGATTTATATGTTTTTGAGATCGTTGCAGCTTATTCTTGCTAGCCCAGAGACTAATATGCAAAATTGTTAAAGGTTTAGGGTTTTACCATTGATGAATATATGTGTATTTTTAGAAAATGTATGCTTGTTGTTAGATAAATAACATTTGTAAAGTGATTTTTTGTAAAATTTCCAATTAGGGATTAAATTATGAAATGTGTAAATTTTGTGATTAAATTGTGAAATAAATGAAAAATATGGGCTGTTATGTGTCTATATGAAATTCAGCTAGCATGGGTAGGGACCTAATTGCATGAATTTGTATTTTTATTAGATAAGGACTAAATTGTAAAAGGTTAAAATATTATGGGCAAAAGTGTAAAGCTGCAATAATATGATTTTTGGGCTAAATTGAATAGAATGATAATTAAATAAGCTAAATTTGATGACATACAGATCAAGAAAAGCAAAGTTCGGATCTAGATCAGGGGAAAAGAAAGTTTTGGACTAATCGATCTATTTCGTCATTTTTGCAATCTAAGTAAGTTCGTATGTTAATAAGCATTACTAAAATTATGTTCTCAATGCTTTATTATTGAATTTAATTGTGAATATGACCTTTCGGATTTATTTGACGAAGATTCGACAATTGGAAATCCTGGTTGAACCTTAGGAATAGATTAGGATAAAAATGACATGTCATTAGGGGTTATGTGATTTGGGTGCTAGTCCGTACGTCCTACTGGTGGCTAAGTTATGCGGCATGTGTTGCGGATTCTCGTAGCTTGTGTGAGCAGCACCGTGTAGCTACGTCATGACCGTCAGCTTGTCTGAGAAGACCTGTTGATAGTGAGGATTACATGTGATATGAGATTGAGATAGCTTCGGCTATGTATTGGCACTTAGGGTGCGAGATTCGAGTATCTGATAGTATTCCAAATGGTTCAACAGGTATATCAAGGATATGGATGAGTATGAGATCAATACGAGCTTGTACAAGTATGTATGTGAACTTCACAATTATCGAATCAAAGAAGTTGATGGAAATTGTGTTTAATCTTTGGATTGAGTATATGTGTTAAGCTATGCTTCAAATTTGAATTGCATTATATGATGTTTATGTTATTGAATTGTTGGTTGGTAAGTTTTACTTACTTAGCATACGAGCTTACTAAGTTTATAGCTTACTTCATTTACTTTTTCGTGTTTTATAGTGTAATGGAAGCTTGCCCGGATTTGGGAGTCGTTGGAGATCTCAACACACTATTAAGCTTTCACTTTGGTACCTTTGAAACTTCTGTATTTGGTTATATGGCATGTATAGGAGTTATGGTCATTTTAGTATAAGTTAGTAATGGATTTAGCCATTTGAGTTGGCTTGTAAATGATGAAAAGTTTATTATGTGTATAGCTATGTGATTTGGTTTATTTTGGCATGTTTGGTGATGTATGTATATATGTGGGAAAGGCCTTTTAACATGTTATACATTTGGTAGTTGCTATGTAAATTGCTTGTGGTGAATGGTTTTTTATGAATTGGTAAATTGAGTATCAAATAGTTGATAATCAAGAATTGGTATGCTTGTGATTTTAGGCAAATTGGTGCATAAATAAAAGTGACCATTTAGGTGATTTGAGAATGTGAACTTGGTATGAAATTGAATGGCATATTGTGGTAATTGTGTGCTTTGTATTTGTGGTATTGAAATGGCATGAATTAGGTTTAATTGAGATTGGTTAGATTGTCTATTGATGCTATGTTATATGCCAATTGATGTGTTTAGATGGATGAAAGTTTGGGTGAGAAAAATGGCTTGGTAAATAGCCTATTTTTGTCCAGACGGGCAGAGACACGGACATGTATCTCATCCGTGTGTGACACATGGTCAGGTGACACAGCCGTGTGTCCTTTGGTGTTTTGTAACAGCCCGATTTAGACCCTATTTGAAACGGTGATTTCAGGACCACGGATCCGAGTCAGAAAAATATTTTAATATTATTTTCTGTGTTTATAATGTGTGTATTTATATGCGTGAAATTTTCATGTTTTAATTTTATCGTCTAAGTGCCCGATTTAATAAAAGGGCTTAATCGCATTAAATGCAAAATTTGCATGCTAATTGTTAAAGTGCCTATTTGCTTTGTTCTTTTAATGTGGAGTATTTATAATGCAATCATACCCTTGAATTTTAGCATGGACAAATTCGGCCATTAGTTAGTGGAATGGGAATAATTTTACAAAGGTTAATTTTGTAATATGTTAAATAATATAAGTTATAATAAAACATAAAATAAGTAAAATTCAGACATTCATCTTTTTAATGGCCGAATGTTGTAAGAAAGAAAAGAAATAAAGAGTTTATGGGTTCGGTTATGAACATGCTTAATTAAGGTATGTAATTTAGCTCAGTTTTTGATAATTTTTACGTTTTTGAGATCGTTGCAGTGAAATGTACAAAGCCCATGATTTAATTTTTGATTTTGATGAATATTTTGAGTTATGCCATTGATGACTAATTGAGTTTTGTGATGTTAGTTGATGAATTATTAAAGATATGTTTTGGATTAATATGTTTTATATTGGAATTTTCGATGAATTTGAGTAATTAGGGCTAATTTGTAAAAATAATAATTTGAGGGACTAAAATGTGAAATAAATGAAATGTATGGACTTGTATGAGTATAAGGAAGATTCAGCCTAAGCATGGTATACTTAAATTTTGCATGTTTTGTGTTTTGTACAATTTGGACTAAATTTTAAAAAGTGTAAAATGTCAGGGGCAAAATGGTAATTTGTGTAACGCCCCGGATTTGGGCCTGAAAGTATTAGGATTTGAGCATCGAAACAGTTAGGAGGTGGAACATAAATAATTAATTGTGCAAAAAAGTGACACAAATGCATGTATGTCTCAGTGGTTAAGTGTTTTAGGAAGTGCCTGAAAAGTCTTAGGTTCAAGTCTAAGCAGGTGCAAAAAGTTTTGTTTTTGAAGGAATAAGCACTATCTTTGGGCAATAGGCTTTTAAATAATTGTGGGGATATCATGTCATAAAAAGCCTGCTAGCCTAGTGGTAAGTGGCGTGTGGAGTGTGCAAGGGGTCTGAGGTTTGAATCCCTACTTGTGCAAATGGGTATTATTTTTATTGTTGGCTATGAGAGGTAGTGGAGTTTGACCGAAACACTGCAGAGTGGAGTGGGGTTTCAACTGGTCATGGAGGGGTTGTAGGAGGGAGTTGAGGAGAGATATGAGGAGGGATTTTAGGAGAAAATCAATGAAAGTGGGGTGAGAGGGAGTAGTGACGTTTGGAAACACTGGGCACTTTGGAAATTCGGCTTTTGTGAGTTAGGGGACTCCATTTTGGTTTTTGGTAAGCATTTTGGGGGTTCTTTTCTTTTGTTCTCTGAAGGCCAATTGGAGGAAGGAAAAAAAGGCTAGGTAATACTTTTATTTTTTGTGTTGATAACGGTTCTACACTCCTCTCACTAGCCGAATGTTTCCTTTCTCCCTCTCTCATTTCTCTTGAGACCATCAAGCCTTTCTTTTGCATCTTATTGTTGGCCAAACTTCTCCACCTTCTCCCTCCCTCATTCGTTTTGCTTAACCAAATACCTTTTTGATCCCTCTCCATTCTTCTTCTTTCTCTTAACTGGGTTTCCCGTCTTGGGGCCTTGGCCGAATATCACTTGCCTCCTCTCCCTCTCTACTCATTCGGTTTTTCTCTGTGCCAGCTAATTGCTCTCTTCTTTTTGAAGCCGAATCTCTCTGCTCTGGTTTAAGGTAATTGGTTTCTTTCGTTTAGGTTGTTGAATCTGTGGCACATAGTTAGACTCTATGGCTGCTGTTATCTGGGTTAAGGCTCACGATTATTCTTTCCTCTTTCTCTCTATCAAAATAGGTGTCCCCTCTAACACCCTCTTTTATCTGCCATCTCTGACAAGGGTGTGACTGTTCATCTCGTGTTCCAATCTTAGAATGTACCTTTGCAGGCCAATTACTCCTTGGTGGTGGTAAGTTGTTGCCCACTTGGTTCTAATCATTTACGTTTATAGTTTAGTTAACAAGGTTGGAATGCAATGCAGTTTTGCCAAGGTTTGGAAGGTATCTTGATCAGTGGTTTAAGTGAGAAACCATTTGCATTTTTAAGGTGGGTAACAAATTATCATTGTGAGGTTTAGGTGCTATTAGAGGATGTTAACTTTATCGATTAAGGACTGATGTTGGGCCATGTTTGAATCTAGGTTTAGCGCTGTGGAGATTTGCGCAGTTTTCGTAAACAGGTGTGTAATCACACTGCTTCAATCGTTAAACGGCAAAAGCCGAAAAACTATTACTATCAGTGCCATGCGGGCGTGCGTTCGCTCGTGTGGTCATCTAAGTGTATAAGCGCGGGCATGTGATTGTAGTGACCACCATGAGCGATCTCGTAGGCGTAGGTCATTTTAGGCCACGTTGGGCCGAAATGGGCAGTGTGGGCCTTGCACGGGTAAAACCGCACGGATATGTCGAGATTATTGGCCCAGACTAGGTAGTTCGCATAGTCAAGGCCATTTTTGGGCTTTGTAGGCCTTACGGGCGTTTAGGCCCACATAGGCCACACAATGGGCCTTGGGCCCATTTTCACTATTGGACTGTTGAGGTTGTATGGGTCGTGCGAGACAACTGTGACCTTCTATTGGGTCGGTAACTGTACTTAGGCCCCAATGTGATGAAATGACTGTTTTGCCCCTATAGGGTAAAATGACCGAAATACCCTCATAGGGTAAAATAACTGAAATACCCTCATAGGGTAAAGTGACCGAAATACCCTCATAAGGTAAAATGATCGAAATACCCCCATAGGGTAAAATGACCGAAATACCCTTGTAAGGTAAAATGACTAATTTGTTCTACGATGTGTATAACTGTATTTGAGCATGCTGCGTTATATGTATGTTGCATCCATGTTGGATATTATGTTGCATTGCATGGGGTGGGATATATGATTTTGGAGGAAGTGTACTGTACTGAAATGGTTGCACGGGTCGCGCAAGATGACTTTGGACCTACTGATGGCTTTAAGCCTACTATATTGTCAGCTTTGCTGCAATACTGTTTTAGTGTCGCAACTGGTGCTACTTGGTGTGTAGGGCTGGGTGGGTCGATTTCATCCCCACATGGTGTGTAGGTTTGGTACGGAGATAGTGTGTAGAGGCTGGATTGGGTAGGATTTTCTGCTTGAATACAGTACTGATTACTATTACTGCATTGATCATGGTTAATACACTAATTACTGATACTGTAACATCCCTTACCCGAGACCGTCGCCGGAGTCGAGCAGGAGGCGTTACCTGACTTAGCTTACTAATTCGGGGCGTAAAAATTTGCTTTTAAAATTAATTTAGTTTCATTAATTCAATATGTCCCTAAAAAGGGTCCTTGAGACCCTAAAACATGAAATTAAAATGGTTCGGGAACAAACTGGAATCAATAAAAATTTTCCGATCACTTAAACAAATCAAAACAATTTATTTCATCTTTCATAAATAAACCGTCCATCTGCGTCATAGTCACTAAATAAATCATAACTCGAGTTACGAAACTCTAAATTTAAATCCGTAAATTTTATATGAAACTAGACTCATATATATTCTTACTAAATTTATTTCAGAATTTTTGGTTTAGCCAATTAGTACAATTTATTAGTTAAATTTTCCCTTATTTTAGTGTTTGGCTGCTCTGACCTCTATTTACTTCAAATTAATTTTCTCTATGTACAAGATTCAAATAACCATGACGTTTATTTGTATTAAAATTAGACTCAATAAGGAATCTATACATATAAATTATAACTCCTAATTATTTTTGTATAAGTTTTAGTGAATTTCTAAAGTCAGAATAAGGGATTTAGAAATCACTCTGACCCTGTCTCACCAAAATTTAAATATCTCATAAAATACAACTTTTTTATTTACTCTGTTTCTTCCATATGAAAACAGACTCAATAATATTGAATATATATCTCATTCACTATCTAAATCCATTTATACTATTTTTAGTGATTTTTCAAATTCACATCATTACTGCTGTTGGATACTGTTTTAAAGCTAATTTCACCAAATAACTAGATTTAGGCATACATAACACCAAACATGTCCTCGATTTTCCATTCCAATAGCTAATCATTATCAAGCATTTACATACCATTCATTAGCCATATCATAAGATCATACACACAAAATGGCTACGATGCTATACATGCTATACTCAAAATGAAACGTCTAGCTATACCAAAATAATCCTTGTGATAGTGTGCCTGGACCTCTGACTTACTTTACGATCCCCGAGTTAGCTTGAAAAAACTATAAAAAAGAAGGAAAATATAGGGGGCAATCATTAAGCTTAGTAAGTTTTATGCAAATAAATAACAACATTCATAAGAATTATCTTATTACTTGGCATGATACTACTTAATGCAACTTTATTAATTGTCATAGACATATTTTAAACTTCTTCACTTACTCACTTACTTAAATACTTACTTACTTAATCAAATTTATTAATACATTTTACTTACCTTTTTCCTTATCAAGCATACATGAACATTATATACTTACCTTTGCTCTTCTAGCATGAACTTGTCTTACCTTTCTAGTATAACTCGTCTTACCTTACCTTACCTTGATATTCTCTTTAAATTTTCCCATTGAACCACTTGGAATACTAAGGATACACGGGTACCTTACCATTGCCATGACTTGTCATGGTCTTACGTGGTATCCTTTTGAAACTTACCATTGCCATGTCTCGACATGGTCTTACATGGTATCCTTGCCTTATGAACTCACCAACGCCATGCCTTGGCATGGTCTTACATGGGACCTGTGCCTTATAGTAACTTATCAATGCCATGTCTTGACATGGTCTTACATGATTTCCTTGCCTTAGAAACCTTACCATTTGCCATGCCTTGACGTGGTCTTACATGGTATCTTTAAACCCTAATGTCATGACATTTGTATCCTACACATTCCTAAGGTTCAATCGAGACTTTCTGAAATTACTTCTCCGTCAATTCATGCTTGAGTCTTCTTTGAAGAATTTCTTAAAATAAATATACACATGCTGGAAATTAACAACATTAACATAAAATAATAGAATATTGCATTTATTTACCGTAAACTTACCTCGAAACAAAATACGATCAACTATATCGATTTAGTCCACTATCTTTTTCTTTCCCTGGTCTAACTTCGGATTTCATTCTTCTTGATCTATAATAATAAATTTAGCTTATTTAATACTCACATTTATTAAAACAGTCCTTAAGTCAAACTTTAATAAAATTACACTTTTGCCCCTAAACTTACATATTTACACTTTTGCCCCAAGGCTCAGAAATTAAACTTCATCCCTTTTTTTCATGTTTTATGACATGTTGAGCATTTTTTCCTTCTATGGTAACATCAAATTCTCACTCTAACATGTACTTATGAACATTTGGTATTTTTACCGATTATGTCGTTTTACTCGTTTTCACGTAAAATCGCTTAGCAAAAGTTGTTTAACACAATTTCAAGCTTCATATTCTACCATAAAACATCAAAATAAACACACTTCACCTATGGGTATTTTTCCAAATATAAACCCTAGGTTAAATTATTGCTAGAATAAGCTTAATCAAGTTACCGGGACTCCAAAAACGTGAAGAACATTAAAAACGGGGCTTGGAATCACTTACTATGGAGCTTGGAAACAAACCTTAGCTATGGAGAACCCTTGACATTCGGCCTAAGAAAGAAGATGAGCACATTTTTGCCATATTTTTCCTTTTTTTAATCTTTTAATTACTAAATGACTAAAACACCCTTTATTAAAACTTTAGTTATTTTTATCTATGCATGTCCATTTTTCTCCATGAAAACCTAATGGTCTAATTACCATTTAAGGACCTCTACTTCAATTATACTCTTCAATTTAATCCTTTAGCATTTAGAACTCATATTTGTCAACTTTTGCAATTAAGCCCTAATATGCAAATCGGACATGCAATCACTGAAATTTCTTATCAGTATTCTAACACATGCATGTAATCACTTGGTAAACCATAAAATTAATTACAATAAACTTTTCTATCTCAGATTCATGGTTTCACAACCGCTATTCCGTTTAGGCCCTATTTCGGGATGTTACATTTCTCCCCCTTTAGGGATTTTTGTCCCCGAAAATCTTACCTGTGAAGAGATTTGGGTACTGTTTTCGCATAGGCTCTTCAGGCTCCCATGTAGCCTCGTCTACTCCATGTCTTTTCCATAATAATTTCACAAGTGCAATACTTTTGTGCCTTAATTGCTTTACCTCTAGAGCTAGAATCTTTATCGGTTCTTCACTGTAAGTCATGTCTGGCTGAATCTCAACCTCTGTCTGAGAAATCACATGTGACAGATTTGAACGATAACGACGTAGCATAGGCACATGAAATACATTATGAATCTTCTCTAACTCAATCAGCAAAGCTAACCGATATGCTAATGGTCTGACTCTCTTAATCACTTCAAACGGTCCAATAAAACGTGGACTTATTTTGCCTTTCTTGCCAAATCTGAGAACTTTCTTCCATGGGGATACTTTCAAAAACACTTTGTCACCAACTTGATACACAATCTCTTTTCCCTTCAAATCTGCATATGACTTCTGTCTGTCTGAAGCTGCTTTCAAGCAATCTCTGATGACTTTTACTTTCTCTTCTATTTCTTTGACTAGATTAACCCCATAAATCTGATTTTCCTTAAGCTCTGTCCAATACAAAGGTGTGCGACATTTACGTCCATACAAAACTTCATAAGGTTCCATCTTCAAACTCGACTGATAACTATTATTGTTGGCAAACTCTACTAATGGTAAGTACTTTTCCCAACTGCCTTGAAATTCCAGTACACAGGATTTAAGCATTTCTTCAAGTACTTCCAGTACACAGGATTTAAGCATTTCTTCAAGTACCTGAATAACTATCTCTGACTGACCATCGGTCTGAGGATGGAAAGCTGTACTAAAACTCAACTTTGTGCCCAAAGCTTCCTGTAACTTCTTTTAAAATTGTGAAGTAAATCTTGAATCTCTGTCTGAAATGATCGATAATGGTACCTCGTGTAGTCTAACTATCTTTGAAATATACAACTCGGCCAACTTGTCAAGTGAATAATCCATACGAACTGGGATAAAATGAGCCAACTTCATTAACTTATCAATCACAACCCATACCGTATCTTACTTTCTCGGTGTCAACGGTAATCCTGTCACAAAATCCATAGTAACTCGATCCTATTTCCACTCAAGGACTAGCACAGGTTGCAATAAACCTGAAGGTACCTGATGTTCGGTCTTTACCTGCTGACAGATCAAGCATCCAGAAACAAACTCTGAAATGTCCCTTTTCATTCCTATCCACCAGTACATTTTCTTCAAATCATTATACATCTTTCTACTACTTGGATGAATAGACAAAGAACTACTATGTGCTTCTTGTAAGATCTTTTGAATAAGCTCATCATTCTTTGGTACACATACCCTGTCTCTGAACATCAAACAACCGTCAGAACTAATTTGAAAATCTGACTCTATATTCGACTCACATTGAGCTCTTTTGGCTAGCAACTCACTGTCATTTTTCTGAGCTTCACAAATTTCTTCAAGAAACATCGATTTAGCTCTCAACTCAACTAAGATAAAACCATCATCTGATAAGGCTAGACTAGTGTTCAAAGCTCTTAATGCAAATAAAGATTTCCTACTCAAAGCATCAGCAATAATGTTTGCCTTACTTGGGTGATAACCGATCACTAGTTCATAATCTTTAATCAACTCTAGCCATCTTCTTTGCCTCAAGTTCAAATCTTTTTGAGTCATCAAATATTTCAAACTTTTGTGATCAGTGAATATTCGGCACTTCTCACCGTACAAATGATGTCTCCAGATCTTCAGCGCAAAAACAATGGCAGTTAGCTCTAAATCATGTGTCGGATAGTTCTTCTCATGTGGCTTTGGCTGTCTAGAGGCAGAAGCAATTACCTTTTCTTCCCGCATAAGTACACAACCAAGTCCATTCAAGGACACATCACTGTAAATCACAAATTTCTTACTTGGTTCAGGTTGTACTAAAACAAGAGCTTCAGTCAACAATGCCTTTAACTTGTCAAAACTCTGTTGACACTTCTCAGTCCATTCAAACTTGACATCCTTTCATAGCAATCTTGTCAGTAGGGTAGTTATCATGGGAAATCCCTCTACAAATTGTTTATAATATCCGGCAAGACTAAGAAAATTTTTGACTTCTGATACTTTTCTAAGAGGATTCCAATCAACAATGGCTCAAATCTTGCTCGGATCAACCCTGGTACCTTCATCTGAGACAATATGTCCAAGAAAACCAACTTTTCGTAACCAGAACTCACTTTTGCTGAACTTGGCATACAACTGATTATCTCTTAGAATCTGTAAAATTGTTCTCAAATGCTCTGCATGCTCAGTCTCATCATGAGAATAAATCAAGATATCATCAATGAACACAACTACAAACTTATCCAAGTACGGTATGAAAATTTGGTTCATTAAGTCCATAAAAATGGCAAGAGCATTAGTTAAGCCAAATGACATCACAAAGAACTCATAATGACCATACCTAGTCCGGAAAGCAGTCTTTGGGACATCTAACTCTTTAGCTCGTAACTGATAGTATCTAGATCTCAAATCTATCTTGGAGAACACAATGACTCCCTTTAATTGATCAAACAAATCATCAATTCTAGGCAGTGGATACTTGTTCTTTACTGTTACCTTGTTAAGCTGCCGATAATCTATGCACAATCTCATCGATCCGTCTTTCTTTTTCACAAATAGCATTGTGCACCCCATGGTGAACTATTAGGTCTTGCAAAGCCTTTATCTGTTAATTCCTGCAACTGAGCTTTCAATTCTTTCAATTCCAACGGGGCTATTCTATAAGGAGCAATAGAAATGGGTGTGGCACTTGGAATCAACTCAATACCAAACTCAACTTCTGTAACAGGAGGCAAACTTGGTAGTTCTTCCGGAACACATTGAGAAACTCACATACCACAGGCACTGATTCAATTTTCAATTCTAGATCTTTAGTGTTCAACATAAAAGCAAGATAAGCTTCATACCCTTTTCTCAAACATTTCTGAGCAGACATAAAAGAAATCATGGCAATTGAACTATCTAGCTCTTCTGAATTAACCCGAAGAATTTCACCATTTTCAGATTTCAACTCAATGAATTTCTTTCCACAATTCACTATCACATCATGTGTTGTCAACCAATCCATACCAAGAATCACATCAAATTCATCAAATGACAATAGCATGAGATCGGCCTGGAAACAGTGACCTCTAATCATCAAAGGGAAATTTCTACATACTTTATCTATTAATACATGCTTGCCTAATGGATTCGATACTTTAATCACAAATTCTATAGATTCTATAGGCATACTCATACAAGGCATCAATTTCATGCAAACATATGAATGGGTCAAACCCGGATCAATCAAAGCAATAACTCTAGTATCATGGAGAGGATGCCTCTTCGCGAGCACGGATAGCATAGGTCCTCGCAGGTGCTCTAACATCTGGCCTTACTGCTGAATCTCTAGATGCACCTCTATTACCTGCCCCTACTCTCGGATTTCTCAGTGGTCTGCCTCTGTTAGGAGCGTTGCCTAATCTTACACTCAGTGTTGCTTCTCTTTTAATCATCTCGGGACACTCCCGAATAGAATGGTCTGGTGCACCACATCGGAAACAACCTGTCTCAGTTGTTCGACACTGACATGGGTGACGTCGACCACATCGGGGACACTCTTGTCTATCAAGCTGAACACTGCCAACACTTGCAATCGAAGTGGTCTGAGCTTTCAAACTCATAAATCTTCTGCCTCTGTTTCGGCTAGAACATCCAACTGAAAAATTAGATCTAGTGGAGGACTCTCTAGGCCTCTTGAATGTAGACTGAAATGACTTGCTCGTTGGTCTCTTCTTCGTGTCTTGCGTCTCGATTTCAATCTTGCCCTTTCTTTTTAATAGCTCCTCTGCCTTACAGGCTCTCTCAACTAGGACAACAAACTCTTTTATTTCTAGGACACCAACCGACAATCGGATATCTTTATTAAGCCCATCCTTAAATCTTTTGCACATAATAGCCTCTCTAGACACACACTCTCGAGCATAATTGCTGAGTTTAACAAACTCGCGCTCATATTCAATCACTGTCATATTGACCTGTTTCAACTCTAGAAACTTTTTTCTTTTCTGGTCAATAAACCTCTGACTGATGTACTTTTTACGGAATTCCTCCTGAAAGAAATCCCAAGTGACACAATCTTTCAGTGCAACTGATACTAGTGTCTTCCACGAATGGTAGGCCAAATCTCTAAGAAGTGATACAACACATTTCATACATTCTTCAGGTGTGCAGAATAACTCATCAAAGACTCTGATAGTATTCTCAAGCCAAAATTCTGCCTTTTTTGCATCATCATCTTTTGTAGCTCAAAACTCTTCAGCTCATTATTTTCTGATTGTATCAACTGGTGGCTTTTCTCTTATAATCGTACCTGTGACTGGGGGATCTACATGGATGGCCTGAGGATCATAAGGGGGTGGAGGTCTAACAACCGGATTCGTACGAACGAACTCGGCAAACCATCCATTCATAGCTTGGAAAAAGGCTTCTCGAGCCCCTCCTCCCTGACTAACTATAACGGGCCTTTCACTACTATCTGGTGGAACCGTCCCTTCTGCGGGAGCGGGCACGTTACTCTCTACATCATCTGCACCAGCTTGTTTGGGATCCATAACTATAAAAGAAAACATTTTAAAATCGTTAGGAGTGGTCACACTATCAACATATAAGTATGACATCTATAGCTAGACTCTTACTTATATTAAATATTCCAAGAACCGACTAAACCTTTACTCTGATACCAATAAATGTAACACCCCTTACCCGAGACCGTCGCTGGAGTCCAGCACAAGGCGTTATAGGACTTAGCTTACTAATTCGGGGCATAAAAATTTTCTTTTAAAATTAATTTAGTTTTATTCATTCAATATTTCCCTAAAAAGGGTCCTTGAGACCTTAAAACATGAAATTGAAACGGTTCGGAAACAAACCGGAATCAATAAAAATTTTCTGATCACTTAAACAAATCAGAACAATTTATTTCATCTTTCATAAATAAATAAATCATAACTTGATTTACGAAACTCGAAATTAAAATACATAAATTTTTTCTAAAACTAGACTCATATATATTCTTACTAATTTTATTTCAGAATTTTTGGTCTAGCCAATTAGTACAGTTTATTAGTTAAAATTTCCCTTGTTTCAGTGTTCGGCTGCTCTAACCTCTATCCACTAAGAATTAATTTTCTCTATGTACAGGATTTAAATAACCATGCGTTTATCTCTCTTAAAAGTAGACTCAATAAGGAATCTATACATATAAAGTATATATCCTAATTATTTTTGTACAATTTTTAGTGAATTTCTAAAGTCAAAACATGGGATTTAGAAATCACTCTGACCTTGTCTCACCAAAATTTAAATATCTCATAAAATAAAACTCCTTTATTTACTCTACTTCTTTCATATGAAAATAGACTCAATAAGCTTTAATTATATATCTCATTCACTATCTAAATCCATTTCTAATATTTTTAGTGATTTCTCAAATCCACATCATTACTGCTATCCGATACTGTTTTAAAGCTAATTTCACCTTTTTCATGATTTCCATGAAATAACTAGCATTTAGGCATACATTGTAAGAGTATGCCCAAAGATCAATCACGAGATGGTTGTAATAACATACTTGGCTTATCATGTTTATTAATATAAGGCGTTGCCATTATTATTTCAGTTTCTTTTCTGTGTGCATAAATAAACTGTTTTATAATAATGTCCTGAGAATAATATGATTATTCTTAAAAGATCCTTAGTCAAGTATTATTGTTGGCTAGGACAATAATAATGCATTAAGACTAACATGTAGTTGATTGATGATAAAGAGTTGTCATTGATATGGAGTGTCAGAATCAATGCATGAATATGTGTGTTAGAGAACAACATATTGGGTGACCGCTATGAGTATGTTTCTTGGATTATTATGTAATTGTCACAACATTACTCATAGTGATTAATATGTATATGATCCTCATACTTGAGATCATCTTTATCCCAACATCGTGAGTTGTATATTTTGATACTGATCAAACAAACATCAGATGGCTGGTTGTTCTATAAAGGCGATGTTGGATATACCACAATCTATGTTGAGGATATAGTTGATCAATATAGGATAAGTCCCTCCTACATAGTGGGAGTAATATCTCGAGCCACTTGATTGAGTGAGGCTAGAAATGCATGGCCATGCTCAAATAAGTTGATATGAGATGTCATACTTATTTGTGTATCATAGTCTACTCAAGGTATCAAGAAACATGGGATGGACTATACAAGTGTGACTATTCCATGACTTGTGTCCATTTAAAAGATATAGGACTTAAGGATTAATGCATGAAAGGTTAATCACAAAAGGTTATGTCGAATCATGACTTCTTGTAACTTAGGTAGCATTGATGCATTTCTAGATGCCACTCATTGTTTGTAACATTAGAATCGTTCTAAATATTCACGCTAACGTTACAAGAACCTATAAGGTCACACCCTATGGTTGAAATGAACGAGGTAAAACATAGTTGGTATATTGCTTGGTTGTCACATGAATTAAATAAATTATAGAATTAATTTAATTGGGCAATCAAATTGTTGAACATACTATATGTACAAGGATGTTGTACACATAATCGAACATAATTTTATTGATATATGAATTTAGTTCAGTATATAAGTTTAAATAAATATAGTTTACTGAAATCTTTATTATAATTAATGTAATTATAATTTTTTGGTTAAACATTATTATATTTATTTGAATGATAATTATTATGTTTGGATTAATTTTAATAAATTAAAATTCCTTATAAATATATACCAATTAAGAGGGAGTTATATATAGCAAGGGTAAAAACCCTAAAAAGGATATATAAAAACTAGCCCGAAAATATGCAAGGTGGTCTAGCAGCCGTTTAGCAAAATACTCTCTGAAAATAGTTTTCTGGGATTTCTACCGTTCATTGTCAATCGGGTGGACTACGTAGAGGCCGATATCGGAAAAGGTTGCGGCTTGGTTCGATAGTAGTTTAGCATTCCTGTTGCCTAAGCATCGCTGTCTACTCAGATTGAAGTTTCAGTAATTTCAAAACCTTTTTATCACCCCGATTCGTTCCTTACACATGGATCCTTGGTTTGGATCGCCGGTTTTTTTTTTAATTTTTCGCTGCGCCTTGGAGGCACCGGTGTTCCAACATATATAACACCAAACATGTCCTTGATTTGCCATTCAAATAGCTAATCATTATCAAGCATTTACATACCATTCATTATCCATATCATAAGATCATACACACAAAATGGCTATGATGCTATACATGCCATACTCAAAATGAACGTCTAGCTATACCAAAATAATCCTTGTGATAGTGTGCCCAGACCTTAGATGTACTTTACGATCCCTGAGTTAGCTTGACAAAACTATAAAAAAAGAAGGAAAATAAAGGGGGTAAGCATTAAGCTCAGTAAGTTTGCATGCAAATAAATAACAACATTCATAAGAATTATCTTACTACTTGACATGATACTACTTAATGCAACTTCATTAATTGTCATAGACATATTTTAAACTTCTTCACTTACTCACTTACTTAAATACTTACTTACTTAATCAAATTTATTAATACATTTTACTTAAATTTTTCCTTATCAAGCATACATGAACATTATATACTTACCTTTACTCTTCTAGCATGAACTTGTCTTACCTTTCTAGTATAACTCGTCTTACCTTACCTTACCTTACCTTGATATTCTCTTTAAATTTTCCCGTTGAACCACTTGGAATACTAAGGATACACAGGTACCTTACCATTGCCATGACTTGTCACGGTCTTACGTGGTATACTTTTGAAACTTACCATTGCCATGTCTCGACATGGTCTTACATGGTATCCTTGCCTTATGAACTCACCAATGCCATGCCTTGGCATGGTCTTACATGGGACCTTTGCCTTATAGTAACTTATCAATGCCATGTCTTGACATGGTCTTACATGATTTCCTTGCCTTAGAAACCTTACCAATTTCCATGCCTTGACATGGTCTTACGTGGTATCCTTAAACCCTAATGTCATGGCATTTGTATCCTACACATTCCTAAGGTTCAACCGGGACTTTCTGAAATTACTTCTCCATCAATTCATGCTTGAGTCTTCTTTGAATAAGTTCTTAAAATAAATATACACATGCTGGAAATTAACAACATTAACATAAAATAATAGAATATTGCATTTATTTACCGCAAACTTACCTTGAAACAAAATACGATCAACTATATTGATTTAGTCCACTATCTTTTTCTTTCCCCGGTCTAACTCTGAATTTCATTCTTCTTGATCTATAATAACAAATTTAGCTTATTTAATACTCAGATTTATTAAAACAGTCCTTGACTCAAACTTTGAAAAAATTACACTTTTGCCCCTAAACTTTTACATATTTACACTTTTTCCCCAAGGCTCAGAAATTAAACTTCATCACAGTTTCTTATGTTTTATGACATTTTGATCATTTTTACCTTCTATGGAAACATCAAATTCTCACTCTAACATGTACTTATGAACATTAGGTATTTTTACCGATTATGTCGTTTTACTTGTTTTCACATAAAATTGCTTAGCAAAAGTTGTTTAACACAATTTAAAACTTGATAGTCTCCCATAAAACATAAAAATAAACACATTTCACCTATGGGTATTTTTCCAAATATAAACCCTAGGTTAAATTATTGCTAGAATAAGCTTAATCAAGTTACTAGGACTCCAAAAACGTAAAAAACATTAAAAACGGGGCTTGGAATCACTTACTATGGAGCTTGGAAGCTTGGATACAAACCCTAGCTATGGAGAACCCTTGACATTCGGCCTAAGGAAGAAGGTGAGCACATTTTTGTCATCTTTTTCCCTTTTTTAAAAATTTAATTACTAAATGACTAAAATACCCTTCATTAAAACTTTAGTTATTTTTATCTATGTATGTCCATTTTTGTCCATGAAAACCTAATGGTATAATTACCATTTAAGTACCTTTACTTCAATTATACTCTTCAATTTAATCCTTTAGCATTTAGAACTCATATTTGTCAACTTTTGCAATTAAGCCCTAATATGAAAATCAGACATGCAATCACTGAAATTTCTTATCGGTATTCTAACACATGCATCTAATCACTCGGTAAACCATATAATTAATTGAAATAAACTTTTTTTATCTCAGATTCATGGTTTCCAACCACGATTCTGTTTAGGCCCTATTTTGGGATGTTACAG
The DNA here is from genome assembly GCA_025698475.1 of Gossypium anomalum. Taxonomy (NCBI): domain Eukaryota; kingdom Viridiplantae; phylum Streptophyta; class Magnoliopsida; order Malvales; family Malvaceae; genus Gossypium; species Gossypium anomalum. The sequence goes on along the minus strand of CM046960.1, from coordinate 21,943,381 downwards.
ATACCGCACTGATTACTGTTACTGAAATGGGCTAAAGCCCAGACCGCTATTGTTACTGATATGGGCTTAGGCCTAGAATGTATTCGCTCTTTGTATGTTTAACTGTTTGTCATTATGGGATTACACACTGAGTTTTTGTAAACTCACCCAACTATTTTTTTGCGCAGGTAATCCTTAGGCGGATCGGTGCTACGAGGGACTCGAAGGTGGCCACACAACCGCTCTTGCTTCCCTATTGGATTTTTAATTTATAAATAGTTTCAATTAGGTATTTTTATGTAAGAAGGCCTCTATAATTTTTAATTTTAGGGTTTTATTTATTTTGATTTATATCTGTTAGTAGTAGGATGCGGGTTTTCAAAAGGATAAATGTTTTTCAAATACACCACGATTGTTTTAAGGTTTAATAACAAGCTAATGTAATTAATATATTGCTAAACCAACTTGAAATTTTTACAATGAACCAAACACTCTAAACTTTTCTTGAGAACCTAAAGAAGTTTTTGTGTAGAATGGATTTTCATAGAACTCATGTTTTGGAAAAACACTCCAATGTGACATCACAAATTCGACCATAACGTTTAGGCCAGGTTTGGGGTGTTACAATTTGTCCAATTATGTATTTTTGGATTAAATTGAATGAAATTATGTTTGAATGAGTTTAATTTGAATATGTTTAGATCAAGAACTAAAGAAATCAGATTTGGATCGGGGGAAAACCAAAGTTGTCGAATAATCGTCCCGTTCTAATTACTATTGTCCGAGGTAAGTTTATAGGAAAATAGATGTTGTAAATTTCAATATATGTGTATTATAAATGCTGAATTGAATTGTTATAATTGTTTGAGAATGTGCCGAAATGATATATGTTTGAGAGCAATGGTTATGAGTTCGATTCGATCGAGTTACGATATACAAAAGCCCCGTATGAGCCTTAGGAATAGATAGGATATATATGTCATGACATAGGATTTCGATATATGTGTGCGAGTAAGACCACATCTTGGACATTGGCATCAATATGTGATTACGTGTAAGACCATGTCTAGGACATCGGCATCGTATTTGATTCGTGTAATACCTTGTCTCGGATAGTGGGATCCATATGTGATTACATGTAAGACCACGTCTGGGATGTTGGCATTGTACGGTATGTGTGATTATACGATTATCCTATTCAATTCTGAATTGTTTAACGGGCAATGATAAGTTGTGATCGAATGTGTAAATTGAGCTAAAGTGATCAGGTATGTGATAGTTGATTACTTATTTGAAAATAAGGTAAGTTGATTATTTGATATGTGATGCAAATTATACATGTTGCTAATGTAAATATATGTGTATTTGTGTAGTATATTCGGCCACATGTTATGTATAAGTATGTGATATTAAAGTTTGATTCATGAGTATATGCATATGAGTTTATATATATTCGGTTACATATATATATTATGGCTTTGAAATTGAATGATGCTTTGATAATAGATATATGTATATTCGTCGAAGACAAATATTATATATGAAAATTTATGTTGTAAATGTAATTGCAAGTTTGAAATTGTATATAAACATAATAGCATAATTCGATTATGTTGTATTGAATTATAAATGTCATTGAATTTTTATTTGCTTATAAATTACTAAGCTATGTTAGCTTACTATGTGTGTATGTTTGCCTATGTTTGCCTCTGTTTTATAGATTTTGGAGATTAGTTACGGGCTCGAGGATCGTCAGTGAAGTCTATCACACTATCGTCTGTTTGTCGATACTTTTGAAAGCTAAATTTTGAACCTATGGCATGTATAGGCTATACTAATTTTTGAATATATTTGAAGTTGTGTATATAATATGCCATGCGAAAATGGCTTATTATTTTTTTGTGTTGGGTTTTATGTATTGATCAAATTATGAATATGTTTGATTTCGATGTTTAGATTATACTTCGTTTTGTAATTTAGTATCAAGGTAAATTCGGTTGTGATAAATAGATTATGTGAAGTTGCTAATAATATATATATATATATATATATATATATATGATTGATCAATAAATTCAGCTATGATATTAAATATAGATAAAAGATGTAAGTTGATTGAAATTTGGCATTTGAGTTTGAATCTAATGCTGGTTATGCTTGGTTTTGGTTTTAGGTGATTCAGTTATGACTTGTCTATAAGTGAATATAGGTGAAATTGGTTTGATAAGCTTATGAAAGTGTGGATCTATGATTTGGTATTTTAGTGAATTCAGTATTGGTATATAGAAGAAATTGATATGAATTATATTAGTAATTCAAACATGATTCGACACTTATATATATAGGTATATGATGTATTGGTTTAATATTTATACATTAGTTGAGATATATTTGTAATATGTTTGACATGACATAAATTTTAGTTATATGTATTTTATGTACTTAACCAAATATGTGATCATTGAATTAGCTTGAATATGACCTTTGTTACATTGCATAATAAGTAATATTACCATGTTTAGGTTCAGTTTTGGTATGTTTAAATGTTAGACAAATTGTTGCTATGTATTATGTATATATATATATATATTTATGATGCGTTGATGTGAAAGGCAAACTATGTTTGATATACTGGTTTAGTTATTTGAAATGTTTAGGCGTGTAAAATGATTGAATAAAGTTGAAAGTGGACAATTGTTAAAGCTTTAGAAATTGACCATATGAATAGTAACTTATGTTTTTTTTTATTAAACAAGATGGTTTGATGCAAGTTTAATATGTGGCTTCATTAATTGTGCTTTAATTATTAAGTATATGTTATATGATGTTTTTATGTGTATTAATGGTATAACAAATAAGTAAGCTTGGCTTAGTCAAAACTTATAATAAGGTTGCATGTATATTTGGTCTTGAATAATGAGTAATGAGTTGTTTAATTCCTATGCTTATATTTGGCCAGTTGATAATGATTTATGGTTGTATGTTTATTGATTTACGTGTAACCTGTAATGTTTTGGTTTGGTTTAGTATACGTTCATATGTGGTAAATAAAATGATTAATTCCTGTGTATCCATGAAAGTCTAGAAGTTGTGTCTCGTTTGGTAATACCTCGTAACCCTATTTTGGCGACGAATACGGGTTAGGGGTGTTACATTTGATTGGTATCAGACCTATGGTTTAGTTGATTCTAGGACTAGCGTAGCGCGTGCGAGTCTAGCTATACATGCCCTATTTTATACTGCGATAGTGTGATGATACCTGACATTTGAAAATGTGTATTCGTATAATAAATGGATCCCGATCAAGCTATAGCTGATAATGTCGAGAGTATAGCGCCTGCTCCCACGCAAGGGATAGTGCCGGTTGATTCTCGATCGACTTCGAGTAACCAAGAGGGAGAGGCTAAACAAGCCTTTTTCCAAATGATGAATGATTAGTTTACTCAGTATATCCGGACAAATCCGGCTGCACAACAACCTCTACCCCCGGCTAATTCTCCTTCGATACCTGTTATACCTCAAGTGATTGATTCGTTGAGATTACATAAGCCCCATATTAATAAAATCAGAAAACACGAGGCTGAGGAATTCAGAGCCACTGATGATGATAATGCTGAGTGAGCTGAATTTTGGCTTGATAATACTATTCGCGTTTTTAATGAATTATCCTGTAACCCTGACGAGTGTTTAAAATGTGCCATATCCTTGCTACGAGACATCGCATACCACTAGTGGAATACATTAATATTAGTGGTTCCGAAAGAATGGGTGACCTGGGACTTCTTCCAGACTGAATTTCATAAGAAATACATCAGTCAAAGATTCACTGATAAAAAATGCAAAGAATTTCTCGAGTTAAAATAGGGTCGCATGACTGTGAAAGAATATGAATGAAAATTTGTGAGACTTAGCAGATTTGCTCGGGAATATGTATCGATTGAAGCTATAATGTGTAAAAGAGTTCATAGTACTGGTTGAGCGAGCATGCAAAGTCGAAAAGCTCGGGAAAGAGAAAAGAAAAGCTGACTTTGAAGCTAGAGATTTACGTAAGTGACTATCAAGTAAGTCATTTCAGTCTTCATCAAAGAGATTCTCAGATGATTCTAGCCATTCAAAGGCTACTGCGGGTTTTACTAGACGTGATCTGGATAGATCACCCGCGAATTCAAAAGCTACCTCAGTAGCTAGTGTTGGTAACGTTAGATCAAATCAACCGGAGTGTAAACATTGTGGTAAATGACATCTCGACAGTTGTAGATTGTTTTATCGAGCCTGTTTTAAATGTGGATCGATGGATCATTTCATTCGTGAATGCCCTGAGTTAGCTGAACAAAACACAGTACAGAATGTGAGACCGAGTAACATGTCAGCTCGAGGTAGACCACCTAGAAATACTGGTAATATGAGTAGCAGCCAGAGAGGAACTAAAGACACAACAGTTTGATCTGAGGCTTGTGCACCTACCAAAGCTTATGCCATTCGCGCTCGCGAGGAGGCTTCATCACCCGATGTTGTTACTAGCACATTCACTCTCTATGATACTAGTGTAATTGCATTAATTGATCTTGGTTCGACTCATTATTATGTGTGTGAGACCTTAGTATTCAATAAGAATTTGCCTGTTGAGTCTACTGAGTTTGTGATTAGAGTATCGAACCCCTTAGGCCGGTGTGTTCTAGTTGACAAAGTGTGTAAGAATTGTCCTTTGATGATTTGAGATTTATGTTTTCTGGCTGATTTGATATTGTTTCCATTTGATGAGCTAGATATAATTCTAAGTATGGATTGGTTGACTTTGCATGATGCTGTCGTAAATTGCAAAAGAAAGACTATTGATTTACTGTGTCAGAATGATGAGATTATTCGGATTGAATCTAATGACCTAAATGGTTTATCGGCAGTGATATCTTTGATGTTAGCTTAGAAGTATGTAAGAAAAGGTTATGAAGCTTACTTTTTGTATGTGCTTGATAGTAAAGTGACTGAAAGAAAGATTGAATCAGTACCAGTTGTGTACGAGTATCTGGATGTGTTTCTTGAATAATTGTCGGGTTTACCACCTATTCGAGAAGTAGAGTTTGGTATTGAGTTAGTGCCGGGAATGACTCCAATTTCAATAGCTCCTTATAGAATGGCACCAACCAAATTAAAAGAATTGAAAGCACAGTTGCAAGAACTGACAGATAGGGGCTTTGAGCGACCGAGTTTTTCTCTCTGGGGTGCACCAGTTTAATTTGTGAAAAAGAAAGACAAAACTATAAGAATGTGTATTGACTATAGACAGCTTAATAAGGTGACTATAAAGAATAAATATCAGTTGCCATGGATTGACAACCTGTTTGATCAGCTAAAAGGGGCTACAGTGTTTTCAAAGATAGATTTGAGATTAGGTTACTATCAGTTGCGAGTCAAAGAATCCGATGTGTAGAAAACTATTTTCTGAATAAGGTACGAACACTGTGAGTTTTTAGTTATGCCTTTCGTACTTACTAATGCACCTACCATTTTTATGGATTTGATGAACCAGATCTTCAGACAGTATCTGGATCGATGTGTGTTTGTGTTTATAGATGACATATTGATCTATTCCCGTGATGAATCCAAACATGCCGAACATTTGAGACTTGTGTTACAGACTTTGCGAGATAAACAGTTGTATGCAAAGTTCAGTAAATGCGAGTTCTGGTTACGTGAAGTCAGCTTTCTGGGACATGTTGTATTAGCATCGGGTACTCGGGTTGATCCAAGTAAGATTTTGGCTATACTCAATTGGAAACCTCCGAGAAATGTTTTTGAAGTCTGAAGTTTTTGGGGACTTGCTGGTTACTATAGACGATTCGTGAAAGGTTTCTTTATGATTGTAACCCCGATGACGAAGCTACTATAGAAAGATATTAAGCCTTGAACTCTTTATTTCTTTTCTTTCTTACAACATTCGACCATTAAAAAGATGAATGCATGGCTTTTACTTATTTTATGTTTTATTATATCTTATATTATTTAACATATTACAAAATTAACCCTTGTAAAATTATTCCCATTCCACTAATTAATGGCCGAATTTGTCCATGCTAAAATTAAAGGGTATAATTGCATTATAAATACTCCACATTAAAAGAACAAAGCAATTAGGCACTTTAACAATTAGCATGCAAATTTTGCATTTAATGTGATTAAGCCTTTTTATTAAATCGGGCACTCAAACGATAAAATTAAAACACGAAAATTTCACACATATAAATTCACACATTATAAACACAAAAAATAATATTAAAATATTTTTTGATTCAAATTCGTGGTCCCAAAACCACCGTTTCGAATAGGGTCTAAATCGGGCTGTTACATGTTTAATTGGAAATCAAGTCAATATGCTCCACATAGCTCAGCACACGGGTGTGTGACTTGGCCGTCTGGCATAAGTCAGTATACCCTATAGGTTTGGCAGGGCCTAGCACATGGCTTGACACACGGGCTTGTGGTTGGCCGTGTGACCCAAGTCAAAGAGTTACACGGGGTTGGACACGGGCTGGGGCACAGCCAGGTGATTCCATTTCAAATGTCCACACGGCCTGTGACACTGGCGTGTCTTTGGCCATGTGAGGCATACAACCAGGCCACACCGGCGTGTGTCCCCTGTATTTTGAAAATTTTTCTAAGTTTTTCAAAAATTTCCTGTGTTACTGTTTTACACTCGAACCACTTCTAAAGCATGATTTGGGCCTCGTAGGTTCGTATTAGGGACGTTATGTATGATTGTGAATGGTTTATATTTGAAATGGAAAAATGTATGGGAAATGTCTGATTATTTCAGTAATGCTCTGTAACCCTATTCTGGCGATAGATACGGGTTAGGGGTGTTACATCTCTAACCAGAATTCAGCCCTCTCGGGATCATCTTCAACAGTAGCTCAGAATTCTTCAGCTCTGTACTTACGTATCTTATCAACAGGTAGCTTTCTAACTCAGATTAGTTCCAAAACTTGAGGAATAACGGGAATCGGTTGGGGAGCAAGAAGGGGTAGAGGTTGTTGAGCAGCCGGATTCATCCGTACAAGCTCGGTAAACCATTCGTTCATCATCTAGAAGAATGCTTTTTTAGCTTCTCCTCCCCAGACCTTAGATAAGAGCCTTGTGCCGCTTGATGCTACTCCGTGAATGGAGGCTTAAGCGTTACTCTCTACTTCATCGGAGTCAGCTCAGTTAGATGTCATTGCTATATGAAACATATTTTAAAATGGTCAGGAGATATCATACTATCACAGGTTATATAATGTCATGTATAGCTAGACTCATACACGCTACATTCATTCCAAGAATCGACTAAACTATAGCTCTGATACCAATAAATGTAACACCCCTAACCTGTATCCATTACTGAAATAGGGTTACAGAACATTACCAAAATTTACAATTCAAATGGACAGAAATTTCAAACATTTCATATCATAGCAATAAACATATTAAAACCAAGTCAAAACATACATATTGTCCCTCATACGTGTAACGGCCCTAATTAGACCCTAGTCGGTATATGGTTTCGGGACCGCAAAATTGAGTCACAAAAATTTATTTTTGTTTTAATTGCATATATTTATGTGTGATAGTGTATGTGTGAAAAATTAAATGCTTAAAATTAGCCATAGGCATGTGAATTTTCTTGAAAGGACTTAGTTGAGAAATTTAGAAAAGTTGATAGGTAAATTGTAAGGATTAAATAACAATAAGGTGAGAAGGCATGGATTTGCATGTCAAAATGCCCATTTTTGCACTAAGTGGCCGGCCAAGTAATGATGCCTTCCACTAATTTAAATTAATTTAGTACATTAAATTGGCAAGGGAATAAAATATTGATATCATAAAGAATAAAAAAAATAAAAAATGAATAAAAGAAAAGGAAGTGTTTATCTTTTTCCTTGGAAGAAAACTGAAACAAAAGGGGAAAAAAAAAGAAGAGGGAAATTTTATTAGGGCAATTCGACACCTTCTTGGTTAGTTGAAGGTAAGATTTGAAGTATTTTTGGAATTTTCCCTTTAAATGTTTAAGTTAATTGAAAGTGCATCTCTTGGCCATGTCAAAAGAAATCAAAGTTCTATGGTAGTTTGGGCACTAAGCCGTATATCAATGTAGTAGAATTGGAGGTTGTTTTTCATGTTGTTTGAAATTTGTAGATGAGAGAATGAAGTTGAACTTGTTGAATTATTAGATGGGTAGTACATTGTGTATTCGACCATATGAGGATTTGAATGAAATATTCATTTTGTTTGGTATTTTCTTGTATGAGAAATGGTTCAATGTAAGCCAAATGAGTCATAATAGATAAGTTAAAATGCAAAATTCAAGATTATGAGGTAACATGAGTAGTTGACCGAAATATGAAAGAAGGAAATAGATTGATATTTTTATGTTTTGGGAGTGAAAAGCATAATGAAAACATAGTAGTTTAAGTGCATATTTTAGTTTAAGTGATAAGTAGAATTTAGTTAAAATAGCTTGATATGATATATGTGTGTGTTTGCCGATTTTAAATTAAGATAGTTTGAGTGACTTAAGTTATGTATTTGAAATTATTTGAATAATTACGATGGGCATTAAGATGTTGAGTTTATGAAATTAGAGAAATATGAGTTTGATAGATTTTAAATGAATACTAACTGAAAATGAACTTAGCTAGTAAAAATTTTGAAATGTGAATTGCCGAAATTGATCTTGTAGTGTATTGAATTATTGGAGTAGATGAGAAGTATGTTGGATATGCATTAAGCTTAAAGATTAAATTTAAAATCTATGTTTGAGCAAATACCGAATCTTTGTGTGTGTGTCTATGAGGTAGAAGTATAAATTGGGGCTACGATGAGTTAATTATTTTATTTGTTTAGCCGGAGTTAGAGCTCAAGATCAAAGGGAGCCAAGTTCAGCAAAAGGGAAAATAAAAGCAGTGGAGTAGCCGATCGGAGTTGTTCATTTGATTAAAAAGGTAAGTTCTTAGGTAATTGAAGTTATAGTTAACTTTGAACATAGAGGACACAAATTAAGTTAGATAAGATATCATAGTATATATGAGTTCTTGGGAATCGAACGTGAAATTATTGATAAATCTATGATAATGTGATGATTAAAGATAAGAAAATACAACACTATGTGTGCGAGGCTATGTGGCACTATGTGTGCGAGAAAACATTGCACTATGTGTGCGAATAAGTAAGAGCACTATGTGTGCAGACTTTCAAATCGAGCACTAAGTGTGCAATGTTGATTATGGAGTATTATTTGTGGCAATTAAGAATGCAACTAAACATTAAATTGGAGATTTGATTGATAAATGAAGTGCCTAGGTTTATGCTTTAAATTTTTAGGCTTTGTATATTATATATATATATATATATATATATATATATATATATATATACGTCAATGGTTGTATATGATATTGCCATGGTATTTTAATTGTGAATATTTAGAGTAGGAGTACATGGTGTATTCGGGTAAGTATGTATCAAATGCATAAGGTACGTTTGTGACATAGTATTTCCTTGTGATATCATGGTTGAATTCGAATAGTATTGAGTTAATTATTGAAATTGAATATAAATCATTATTATAATATTGAAATTTTCTTAGGACTTACTGAGTTAATAACTCACTCGGTGTGTTTTGGTTTTGGTATAGATCATCTTATCAAGGAAAGCTTGGAACCATCACGAAATCATCACAACTTTTGTCAAACTTTTTGGTACTTTTGTTTAAAACTTTAGAAGACATTATGGCATGTATAGGAGAGTAATTTTGGGAGGCTTGCTATTCCGATATATTTGTATATAAAGCCATACGAATATGGCTAAAGTTTTATATATGAATTTGGAAATGTTTTGGTTATAAATCCTAAAAAGTTAATCAACTTGAATTAGAATTTCATATTTGTGATATGCTTGAATTGTATATATTATGTATGTGTACTCGGTCAATAGGGGATAAATCATAAATGTATAGAAGGGTTTTAATTGGGTAATGATATTCGTTAAGTTTAAGATTTCACTTTTAAATTTCTTTTGTATCTTAAGTAATCTATTGAAGAATTGAGTAGATTATGTTATATGAACCTACTTTAGTAATTGACACGGATGTTTGGGTGTTACATTTTATTGGTATCAGAGCTATAATTTAGTCAGTTCTAGGACTACCGCAGCACGTATGAGTCTAGCTATACATGCCTTAATGTTAGTATATGATAGTGTGATGACTTCTGACGGTTGAAATTATTGTTTTGATTAGTAAATGGAACCCAATTTAGAGAGAGCCTTAGCGGATGAGTCGAGAGTGTAGCGGCTGCTCCTGCGCAAGGGACACCGCTTGTTGAAGCTCAATCATCTGCGAATCATCAAGATGATGGGGCAAAACAAGCCTTCTTTACCATGATGAATGAGTGGGTCGCACAATATGCCCAAACTAACCCGGCTGCTCAACCATTCCTGAATTTAAATAATCCGCCTCAGGTGCCCATAATACCAGCAAATACTGATCCGTTGAGGCCGAGTAAACCTCCTGTGGATTTGATTAGAAAACGCGGGGCCGAAGAATTTCGAGCCATAGCTACTGATGATGCCGAAAGGGTCGAGTTTTGGCTTGATAACACCATCTGTGTTTTTGAAGAGCTGTCTTGCACACCTGATGAGTGTTTAAAGTGTGCCATATCCTTATTGCGGGACTCGGCCTACTATTGGTGGATAACCCTAATTTCTATTGTTCCGAGAGAACGAGTTACTTGGGATTTCTTTCAGGCGGAGTTTCGTAAGAAGTATATTAGTCAACGATTCATTGATCAAAAGTGTAAGGAATTTTTAGAGCTCAAACAAGGTCGTTTGTGATGATTCGAATATGAAGCGTGAGTTTGTAAGACTCGATGAGATATGCCCGAGAGTGTGTGGTGATGAAGTCACCATGTGTAAAAGATTCGAAGAAGGATTGAATGAAGATTTAAAGCTACTGGTGGGTATCTTAGAAATAAAAGAATTCGTAACTTTAGTGGAACGGGCTTGCAAGGCTGAATAGCTTGGAAAGGAGAAAAAGAAAGTTGAATCTGAAGCCAGAGACTTTCGTAAAAGATTGGCGGGTAAAACTTCTTTCTCGGCTACAAAAAGGTTTAGAGACGATACTAATAAATCGAAGACGACTGCAGGAATTTCTATTAGGGAGCGACCATCAACGGACTCTCGAGCTACTTCAGTTGCTAGTGTTGGTAACAATCGACAAGAAAAACCTGAATGTCCACAATGTGGAAGACGACATGTAGGTGAATGTTGGGTTAAGTCTATTAACAGAGCCTATTATAGATGTGGTTCGAGGGATCATTTCATTCGAGATTACAAAGAATCTGACGAGAAAAATAAGATGCAAGGTGCGAGATCGAGTGGTACAGCGACTAGAGGTAGACCACCGAGAAACACAGGAGGTAGGAGTGGTAGTCAAAGAGGGACTTCTGATATGGCTGTTCGATCTGAGACTCGTACTCTTGCCAGAGCTTATGCCATCCGCGCGCTAGAGGAGGCATCCTCCCCTGATGTTATCACTGGTACTTTCACTCTTTTTAATACTGATATGATTGCATTGATTGAACCTGGCTCTACTCGTTCTTATGTATGTGAGACTTTAGCATCCAGTAAGACTCTACCTGTTGAGTCTCACGAGTTAAATAATCGAGAGTGTCGAATCCTCAGGTCGATTTGTACTTGTCGACAAAGTGTGTAAGAAATGCCCCCTGATAATCCGAGATTCTTATTTTTCGGCCGATTTGATGCTTTTTCCTTTTGACGAATTTGATATTATCCTCGGTATGGATTGGTTAACCGTACATGATGCAGTTGTGAATTGCAAAAGAAAGGCCATTGATTTGAGGTGCGCAACTAATGAGATAGTTCGAGTTGAGTCTACTGACTTGAACAAAATGACAGCAATAATATCCTCGATGATCACTCAGAAATATGTGAGAAAGGGGTGTGAAGCATATCTTGCGTACGTACTTGATAGCAAGGAGTCAGGAAAGAAAATTGAATCAGTACCAGTGGTTTGTGAGTATTCAGATGTTTTTCCTGATGAGTTATCGGGATTACCACCCGTTCGAGAAGTAGAATTCGGCATCGAGCTTGTACCTGGTACCACACCGATTTCGATAGCTCCATATCATATGGCACTAACGGAATTGAAGGAATTGAAAACTTAGTTGCAAGAGTTGACGGATAGAGGTTTCGCTTGACCGAGTTTCTCACTTTGGGGTGCACCAGTATTGTTTGTGAAAAAGAAAGACGGAACCATGAGAATGTGCATCGACTATCATCAATTGAACAAAGTGACAATAAAGAATAAATATCCGTTACCACATATTGATGATTTGTTTGATCAGCTAAAGGGCGCCTCAGTATTTTCAAAGATAGATTTGAGATCGGGTTACTATCAGTTGCGTGTTCGAGAATCAAACATACCTAAAACTGCCTTCAGAACGAGGTATGGTCACTGCGAGTTCGTAGTGATGCCGTTTGGGCTCACTAATGCCCCTGCGGTATTTATGGACTTGATGAATCGAATCTTTAGACAATATTTGGATCGGTTGGTAGTGGTGTTTATAGATGACATCTTGATTTATTCGCACGATGAATCTGAACATGCTAAGCACCTGAAATTGGTATTACAGATTTTACGAGACAAGCAGTTATATGCGAAATTCAGTAAATGTGAGTTCTGGTTGAAAGAAGTTAGCTTTTTGGGACATGTGGTATCCAGATCGGGTATTCGAGTTGATCCGAACAAAATTTCAGCCATAATTAATTGGAAGCGTCCGAGGAATGTTACTGAAGTTAGGAGCTTTTTGGGACTTGCTGGTTATTACAGATGGTTTGTAAAGGGTTTCTCGATGATAGCCACACCGATGACGAAACTACTTCAAAAAGATGTTAAGTTTGAATGGTCAGAAAAATGTCAGAAAAGTTTCGACCGATTGAAAACTCGTTTAATGAAGCTCGGTGCTAAAACTGAGAGTCAGTAAAGAGTTTGTTATTTACAGTGATACATCCTCACTTGTGCTGGGTTGTGTGTTAATGCAAGAAGGTCGAGTTGTGGCTTACGCGTCGAGGGAATTAAAATCGCATGAGAAAAACTATCTGACCCATGATCTTGAATTAGCGGCCATTGTTTTCGCTTTGAAAATTTGGAGACACTACTTGTTTGGAGAAAGGTGTCATGTTTATTCGGACCACAAAAGCCTCAAATATTTGATTACTCAAAGATATTTGAATCTGCGACAAAGACGTTGGCTTGAGTTGTTGAAAGATTATGAGCTCGTCATTGATTACCACCCGGGAAAGGCTAATGTGGTTGCCGATGCTATAAGTCGTAAATCACTGTTTGCTTTGAGAGCGATGAATGTTCACCTGTCTGTCTAATCAAATAATGTGTTAGTAGCAGAATTAAAGGCCAAACCATTATTAATTCATCAAATACTTGAATCCCAGAAAGTCGACGATGAATTGGTTGCTAAACGAGCTGAATGTGTTTCAAATATGGAATCAGAGTTTCAAATTGACGACAATGATTTTTTGACGTTCAAGAGTCGATTATGTGTTCCATGAAATTTGAAACTTATTTCAATGATTGTGAGCGAGGCTCATAGTAGTCGAATGTCAGTTCACCCGGGTAGTATGAAAATGTACAACGATCTAAAACGTCAATTTTGGTGGCCTGGTATGAAGCGAGACATTTCTAACTTTGTTTCGAAGTGTTTGATATGTCAACAAGTGAAAGCAGAACATCAAGTGCCTTCGGGATTACATCAGCCGATCATGATACCTGAATGGAAATGGGATCTAGTCACGATGGATTTCGCATCTGGTTTGCCATTGACGCAAAGTAAGAAAGACTCAATCTGGGTTATTGCTGATAGATTAATGAAGTCCACTCATTTTATCCTTGTCCGTACGGATTTCTCGCTCGATAAATTGGTAGAATTATATGTCTCCCAAATTGTTAGATTACATGGAGTGCCTATTTCTATTGTGTCGGATAGAGACCCGAGATTCACATCACGATTTTGGAAGAAATTGCAAGAAGCATTGGGTACCAAGTTGCATTTTAGCACCGCTTTTCATCCCCAGACTGATGGTCAATCTGAGCGGATAATTCAGATACTCAAGGACATGTTGAGATGTTGTATCCTAGATTTTTGTGTTCATGGGAAAGGTATTTGCCTTTAATTGAATTCGCTTACAACAATAGTTTTCAATCAAGCATTAAGATGGCACCTTATGAGGCTTTATACGGTCATAAATGTCGTACACCGTTATTTTGGACCGAACTTAGTGAAAGTAAAATCTTGGGGTTGATTTGATTAAAGATCTTTGAGAGAAAGTAAAGGTGATCCGTGAAAATTTGAAAGCGACCGGATCGTCGAGAGAAGTATATGGATTTAAAAGAAAAGACATCGAATATCGGGTTGGAGATAAAGTGTTTTTTAAAGTCTCACCTTGGAAAAAAGTGCTCAGATTTGGCCGTAAGGACAAATTGAGTCCGAGATTCATTGGGCCGTATGAAATATCTGAACGAATTGGGCCGGTCGCATATAGATTGATTTTACCCCCTGAACTTGAAAGGATTCACAACATTTTTCATGTGTCGATGCTTCGATGTTATAGATCCGACCCATCGTATGTAATTAATCCATCAGAGGTTGAAATTCAATCTGATTTGAGTTACAAAGAAGAACCGGTTCGTATTTTGGCTCGTGAAGTAAAAGAATTACGAAATAAGAAAATCTCATTACTAAAGATACTGTGGCTTAAACATGGGGTCGAAGAAGCTACTTGGGAACTTGAAGACACTATGAAGGATCGATATCCTAACTTATTCGCTGGTAAGATTTTCAGGGACGAAAATTCCTTATGTGGGGGAGAGTTGTGACGGCCCTAATTAGACCCTAGTCGGAATGTGGTTTCGGGACCACAAAATCGAGTCACAAAAATTTATTTTTGTTTTAATTGCATATATTTATGTGTGATAGTGTATTTGTGAAAAATTAAATGCTTAAAATTGGCCTTAGGCATGTGAATTTTCTTGAAAGGACTTAGTTGAGAAATTTAGAAAAGATGATAGGTAAATTGTAAGGATTAAATAACAATAAGGTGAGAAGGCATGGATTTGCATATCAAAATGCCCATTTTTGCACTAAGTGGCCGGCCAAGTAATGATGCCTTCCACTAATTTAAATTATTTTAGTATATTAAATTGGCAAGGGAATAAAATATTGATATCATAAAGAATAAAAAAAAAATAAAAGATGAATAAAAGAAAAGGAAGTGTTCATCTTCTTCCTTGAAAGAAAACCGAAACAAAAGGGGAAGCAAAAAGAAGAGGGAAATTTCATTAGGGCAATTCGGCACCTTCTTGGTTAGTTGAAGGTAAAATTTGAAGTATTTTTGGAATTTTCCCTTTAAATGTTTAAGTTAATTGAAAGTGCATCTCTTGGCCATGTCAAAAGAAATCAAAGTTCCATGGTAGTTTGGGCACTAAGCCGTATATCAATGTAGTAGAATTGGAGGTTGTTTTTCATGTTGTTTTAAATTTGTAGATGAGAGAATAAAGTTGTGTTGAATTATTAGATGGGTAGTACATTGTGTATTCGGCCATATGAGGATTTGAATGAAATATTCATTTTGTTTGCTATTTTCTTGTATGAGAAATGGTTCAATGTAAGCCGAATGAGTCATAATAGATAAGTTAAAATGTAAAATTCAAGATTATGAGGTAACATGAGTAGTTGACCGAAATATGAAAGAAGGAAATAGATTGATATTTTTATGTTTTGGGAGTGAAAAGCATAATGAAAACATAGTAGTTTAAGTGCATATTTTAGTTTAAGTGATAAGTAGAATTTAGTTAAAATAGCTTGATATGATATACGTGTGTGTTTGCCGATTTTAAATTAAGATAGTTTAAGTGACTTAATTTATGTATTTGAAATTATTTGAGTAATTACAATGGGCATTAAGATGTTGAGTTTATGAAATTAGAGAAATATGAGTTTGATAGATTTTAAATGAATACTAACTGAAAATGAACTTAGCTAGTAAAAATTTTGAAATGTGAATTGCCGAAATTGATCTTGTAGTGTATTGAATTATTGGAGTAGATGAGAAGTACGTTGGATATGCATTAAGTTTAAAGATTAAATTTAAAATCTATGTTTGAGCAAATACCGAATCTTTGTGTGTGTGTCTATGAGGTAGAAGTATAAATTGGGGCTACGATGATTTAATTATTTTATTTGTTTAGCCGGAGTTGGAGCTCAAGATCAAAGGGAGCCAAGTTCAGCAAAAGGGAAAACAAAAGCAGTGGAGTAGCCGAACAGAGTTGTTCATCCGATTAAAAAGGTAAGTCCTTAGGTAATTGAAGTTGTAGTTAACTTTGAACATAGAGGACACAAATTAAGTTAGATAAGATATCATAGTATATATGAGTTCTTGGGAATCGAATGTGAAATTATTGATAAATCTATGATAATGTGATGATTAAAGATAAGAAAATACAACACTATGTGTGCGAGGCTATGTGGCACTATGTGTGCGAGAAAACATTGCACTATGTGTGCGAATAAGTAAGAGCACTATGTGTGCAGACTTTCAAATCGAGCACTAAGTGTGCAATGTCGATTATGGGGTATTATTTGTGGCAATTAAGAATGCAACTAAACATTAAATTAGAGATTTGATTGATAAATGAAGTGGCTAGGTTTATGCTTTAAATTTTTAGGCTTTGTATATTATATATACATATATTTATACGTCAATGGTTGTATATGATATTGCCATGGAATTTTAATTGTGAATATTTAGAGTAGGAGTACATGGTGTATTCGGGTAAGTATGTATCAAATGCATAAGGTACGTTTGTGACATAGTATTTCCTTGTGATATCATGGTTGAATTCGAATAGTATTGAGTTAATTATTTAAATTGAATATAAATCATTATTATAATATTGAAATTTTCTTAGGACTTACTGAGTTAATAACTCACTCGGTCTGTTTTAGTTTTGGTATAGATCATCTTATCGAGGAAACCTTGGAACCATCACGAAGTCATCACAACTTTTGTCAAACTTTTTGGTACTTTGTTTAAAACTTTAGCAGACATTATGGCATGTATAGGACAGTAATTTTGGGAGGTTTGCTATTCTGATATATTTGTATATAAAGCCATACGAATATGGCTAAAGTTTTATATATGAATTTGGAAATGTTTTGGTTATAAATCCTAAAAAGTTAATCAACTTGAATTAGAATTTCATATTTGTGATATGCTTGAATTGTATATCTTATGTATGTGTACTCGGTCAATAGAGGATAAATCACTAAATGAATAGAAGGGTTTTAATCGGGTAATGATATTCGTTAAGTTTAAGATTTCACTTTTAAATTTCTTTTGTATCTTAAGTGTTCTATTGAAGAATTGAGTAGATTATGTTATATGAACCTACTTTAGTAATCGACACGGATGTTTGGGTGTTACAATACGAGCCCTCAAGGCCCAAATATACGTTAAAAACAAGTCGGGACTAAATCGAAAACTCAGAATTTTTTAGAAATAGTGAAAAATTTCAACATCGCAGGGGTCACACGGCCAAGGGGCACGTCCGTGTTTCAGGTCATGTGGGCATTCGAAATAGGGACATACGGCCGTGTCCCAACTTATGTCTGTGCTTATGTAACTCACTGACTTGGGTCACACTGCCAAGTCACACGCTCGTGTGCCAAGCCGTGTACGCTTCGAAGTAACCCCACATGCTAGTGTGTCAGGCCGTGTGCTAGGCAGTGTAACAACCTAACTTGCAACTCTTTGAAAGCTATAGGGGGCACACGGCTGTACCCCCTGGTTGTGTGTCATACACGGCTAAGACACACGCCCGTATCTCTGCTCGTATAGATGAAAATAAGCCATTTTACAAGCCATTTTTCTCACCCAATTTGGCATGTACCTACACACAACATTTCACATACTTATTAGCCATAACAAGGCATCCTAATCAAGCATAAATAAGTCATATACATACAGTATAACATCATACAACCAATATGCCCTTAGTCACCTCAAATGACTATACTTGATTTGACCAAATAATCAACTAACTTGCATGCATATTTGCATCAATACATACCATATAATTTAGTTACCAAAACACAACTAATTGGTACCAAAATGCCATTCTGTAATTAGCATCAATAGTCATTTAAGCTATTCAAAAAAGGTACCAATTCTAAACAAGTCACAAGCCACATATATTATGCATATTCATCTATCATCTCATCTTCCATAATCCCACCATATTAAGTCATTCGTCAATCATTTTAAGGCTACTTGTATACATACCAAAATATGCCAAAACACAAGCGAAATCAAATAGCCAAATTTACAACAAAACATATAGGCCAAGCCAAAATACCTATACATGCCATTATAACCAAAATTAAACAATCGAATGTACCAAAAGAGCTGATGAATAATGTGATATAACTCCGACAAGCTTCCAACTCAAACGAGCTTCCGATTCATTATAAAACATAGAGTAAGCATTTAAGCTTAGTAAGTTCGTATAACATAGAATTTAACTTACCTTTTAGTCATATAATAGGTAAGTAAACAAAGCATATCCCAGCAAAATTTGGCCAAATGCCTAAGCACATACACACTAACCATGTTAGCCATGTAAATACATATATAAGCCAATAAACATGGATGAACACAACAATTGATCAAGTTCTATATACATGTATCATCCATTTCATGTTTCCATATACCATGTAATAACTTTTCCATGTAATTCATGTGTCCCTGTAATGGTCTGTATTGAACTCTTACTATTTCGTATTTGCCTGTTGGACCATTTAGAATACCGTTGGATACCCGGGATAGCTTACACATAATGTGCTAGCTCATATAACTGTAATCCATCAATTCATGTACATGTATGCTCATACGAGCTATGAATCGGTATGCTCACTCGAGCTGTAGATCGGTATGCTCTCATGAGCTATAAATCGATATGCTCACACGAGCTGTGGGTCGAAACATAGCTATACAATGCTACTCACCCGAGCTGTGGAGTATTTGCAACATACGCAGGACCACAGCCATCGGTAGGATGTTCAGGACCAGTACTCAATCATGTAATCCTAATGACATGTCATTTGTATCCTACGGATTCCTAAGGTTCAAACGGGACTCAGTAATTGTCGTACATCGTTGGATCTGTACTCAATAATTGTGTATGAAACTTCATATCATATATATATATTTCAATTAAAAATATATAAAAACGGTTTAATTACACAAACTTATTTCGACGAGTATCTGTAGATAGAGAGGCGATTAATCTGAGATTTTCCTTTTGCCCCGATTGAACTCAATTTAATATATAATTGATTCAATTTAGCCCAAAATCATATTTTGGCAAAATTACTATCTTTCCCCTATACTTTTAATTCCTTTGCAATTTAATCCCTTGCTCATAAAAATGGAAATTCATGAAATTCCACAACCCACTATGGAAGAATGTTAATTAGGTCCCTAGCATGCCTTATATTTCATTTATTTCACAAATTCACCATGTAATATTTTCTGTTTTTCTATTTATTCCCTATTTGACAATTTCATCAAAATTCTCTTAACAAAAGTTGTTTATCTAACAACAACCGTCCATTTTCTATCATCAAACATCAAAACTCATGTATGGTCATCAATGGCAGAAACCTAATATTTTAATAGTTTCACAAATTAGTCCCTAGGCTAGCTAGATTAAGTTACAATGATCCCGAAAACATAAAAATAATGAAAAACAGGACAAAAATACATACCAATCAAGCAAAAATGGAGATGGCCGAACCCTAGCTTAGGAGAACAATGAATTTTCAGTGGTGGCTTGATGGAATGAAGAAGATGAATGCCTTTTACTAATTTTAATTATCATTTAATTACCAAATTACTATTATAAACTTTAAAAACTTTAAGAATTACACAAAATGCCAAACCATCATATTCCACTATCTTATTTATGGTCTAATTACCATATAAGGACTTCCACTTTAAGATTCTATAGCTATTTAATACTTTTATCTACAAGAACTCAACTTTTACACTTTACACGATTCAGTTCTTTTTATCAAATTGAGCATGTAAACGGTAAAATTTCTTAACGAAATTTTTGTACGGTAATACTATCATTTTGTAGGCAATAAAATATTAATAAATTAAATTTTTTGACTTCAGCTTTGTGGTCTCGAAACCACTGTTTCTATTTAATTGAAAACGGGCTATTACAAGTAATGTAATTCATGAATAATTTTATTAGCCAATTTGTTCCAAAAAATTACTGGTGTATTTAAACGAAAATACTACACTTACGGCATTAGATCCAACAATCTCCCACTTGCCCTAATAAAGTAGATGAGTCATGTTTCACATTCTTGTGCCATCCTTATGTTTCCCAAATAACTCTGTAACATCCTCACCCATATTCAACACAAGAATAGGGTTACGGAGCATTACCGGACTTATAACACATATAACCATACTTTTCTCATACATTCGATCAATTCATACAATTCTCATTCGATCTCAAACAATATGTCCCTTATAATAGCCTACGAGGCCATAAACATGCTTTAGGAGTGGTTCGGGACTAAACCGATAAATTATAAAACTTTCATGAAACTTTTAAAATTTTACTCAAAACAGAGGACACACGCCCGTGTGGGCAGGCCGTATGTCTCACACGGCCATCAGACACACCCGTGTCACTAGCCACGTGAAAACAAGTGGTACGTACTGACTTGAGTCACACCGCCAACCACACGCCCGTGTGTCTAGCCTGTGTGCCCTTCGAAGTGGCCATACACGCCCGTGTGCCAGGTCGTGTGCTAGGCCGTGCCAAACCTATAGGGTATATTGACTTATGCAACACGGCCAAGTCACACGCCCGTGTGCTAGGCCGTGTGCAAATTAAGGGGTATACTGACTTGTACCACATGGCCGGTCACACGCTCGTGTGTGAGAGCATGTGGAGCATACTGACTTCATTTTAATTTCTACACCAGGGGACACACGGCCGTGCAACATGACCGTGTGTCACACACGACTGAGACACACGCCCGTGTCTCTACCTGTGTGGACAAAAATAGTTCATTTCACCAAGCCATTTTGCCACCCATTTTGCACATACTTATACGAGCCCAATTGGCACAATTGGCACCATTGCGAGACACAAATATGCAGCCAAAAGTCATCAACCAATACACAATCATACTATATCCATCTCAACCATTGCAATACTCAATTTAATGTCATTTACCTATTCAAGTACCTACCAACTCAACTTGTTTTACTAGACATAATTCACATATACAATTCATATAAACCATTCCAATATGCATTATCAATTCAACTTCATTCACTCAATATAGATCAATTACCTAACTCAAAACAAAGCCATTTACACAACTTAATACATTAACAAATTCATTATCATAAGCCAACTCAAATGGCCTAAAAACACATATTGATCAAACATGCTCAAAATGACTCAAGCCTATACATGCCATATACCATATATACATAACTTCAAAAGTACCAAAATAGATATTAGATAGTACGATGAAGTCTCTGACGATCCCTGAATCTGAGCTAGCTTCGATATCACTATAAAACACAAAAAAATATAAAAAGTAAGCTAATAAGCTTAGTAAGCTCATATGATATAAACTTAACTAATCACTAATACAACATTCATCAATCTAAACATATTATCAATTACTTTATGATTACTAACAAACCTTTCAGTTGTTTAATCATAAGCTTATATACAAGCTTTATAACTTCTTCGATTTTAGGATCATAATATACATGTACATACCTGTACCAATCCATAACAAGTTCATACATACACGGAATGCCGTTGAATACTCAATGCCTCTCACACTAGTGCCACACTCGATATCTCACACACTAAGTGCCGTATTAGCCGAAGCTATCTCAAATTGCACACTAAGTGCCATATATAGCTGAAGCTATATCAAATCACCCACTAAATGCCATAAATAGCTGATTTGTCGTCGAACATAACAATAATCCCGTATATACAATTTGTGCAATATCAAAGCACTAAAAGCATAATTATTATAGTGCTTAATACATATGAACTTACCTTGGATGTTAAAACAGCGAATCGAGTCGATTAGTCGATAACTTTATCTTTTCCTCGGTCCAAGTCCATATTTCGCTTTTCTTGATCTAATTATAATCAAAATTAACTCATTCAATCATTTATTCATTCAAGTTAGTCTAAAATACATTTTAAATCACATTTACACTTTTGCACCATAAATTCACATTTTTCACAATTTAGTCCTTATTTCACAAAATCACAAATTAATGAAATTCAAGACTAACCCATGCTAGTCGAATTACCATAGTGCCCTTGCAGCCCATAATTTTCATTTATTCACACTTTTAACCACTACATTTCACATTTTCTCAATTTAATCCCCTTTTGACATTTTTGTAAAAAATCACTTTACAAAACTTATTTAACTATCAACAACTATTCAAAATCCATCATCAAAATTCAAAACTCATACATATTCATCAATGGCATCATTTAAAATCTTTAATATTTTTGCAAAATAGTCCCTGGGCTAGCTAGTACTAGTTGCAATGATATAAAAAACATAGAAATCATTAAAAACGAGATAAAAATCATACCTTAATTGACCAAAATTGCTTATCCAAATGAAAATCTAAAACTTTGGCTTCTCTTCTTGCAAAATTTGGCTAAAATGATGAAAATGGACAACCAAATTATTTTATTTTTACTTAATTAATCTTTGTTTACCAATTTACAAAATTAACCTTAATATTAATTCAATATTTCAATAATGCCAAACCAAATATCATCCCCTAACTCACTATTGGGCTATTTACCACATAAGGACCTAAAATTTAAGGTTCTATAGCTATTAGACACCTTGAGCTATTAAAACTCAAGTTTTATGCTTTACGCGATTTAGTCCTTTTTATCAAATTGACCATTTAAACGATAAAATTTCTTTACAAAATTTTCACACATACATATTGTTGCTGTAAACATTAGAATAATAATAAAATAAATATTGTGGCTTCGGATTTAACTAGAAATGAGCTGTTACAACTATCCCCCTCAGGGATTTTCGTCCCCGAAAATTTTACCAGTGAATATGTTCAGGTATTGTTTTCTCATAGCATCTTCGGGTTCCCATGTAGCTTCTTCAACCCCGTGTCGATGCTTTAATATTTTCACTAATGTGATTCTCTTATTTCTCAACTCTTTGATCAGATCAACCCCGTGAATCTTATTTTCCCTGAGCTCACTCCAGTACAATGGTGTTTGACATTTATGACCGTATAGAGCTTCATACGGTGCCATCTTTATACTCAATTGGAAGCTATTATTGTAAGCAAATTCAATCAGCGGTGGATATTTCTCCTAGGTACTTCAAATTCATGAATGCAACAATGCAACATATCCTCAGGTATCTGAATAACTCGTTCAGATTGACCATCCGTTTGCGGGTGAAATGCCGTGCTAAAATGCAACTTTGAACCCAAAGATTCTTGTAATTTCTCTCAAAATCGTGAAGTAAATCTTGGATCTCTATCCGAAACAATAGATAGGGGAACACCATGTAATCTCACAATTTCAGAAATATACAACTCAGCTAATTTATCAAGCGAATAATCTGTACGCACCAGAATGAAATGAGCTGATTTTGTCAATCTGTCAACAACAACTTAGATCGCATCTTTCTTTTTTGGAGATAAGGGCAAACCCGATACGAAATTCATTGTTACTCTATCCCACTTCCACTCAGGAATCATAATAGGCTATAATAAACCTGATGGAACTTGATACTTAGCTTTGACTTGTTGACAAATCAAACATTTCGGAACAAATTCTGAGATATCTCGTTTCATGCCGTGCCACCAATAAAGCTGTTTCAAATCGTTATACATTTTCGTGCTTTCCGGATGTACTGACAAACAACTACTGTGTGCTTCATTTAGAATCTTCCGAATGAGCTCAGAATTTCTTGGTGCACATATTCTATCACGAAATATCAAACAGTCATTAGGCCTTATTCGAAACTCTGAATCAGAAGTCGACTCATACTGAGCTCGTTTTGCTTGCGATTCATTATCAAATTTTTGAGCCTCACAAATCTGCTGTAGAAATAACGGTCTCGTTTTCAACTCGGCTACTATCGAACCATCGTCAGACAAAGTTATTTGTGTGTTCAAAGCATGCAAAGCAAACAAGGACTTTCGACTTAAAGCATCCGCAACTACATTCACTTTCCCTGGATGATAGTCAATCACTAATTCATCGTCTTTTAGTAATTCTAACCATCTCCGCTTTTCTAAATTCAAATCTTTTTGAGTCATCAGATGTTTCAAGCTTTTGTGGTCGGTATAAATGCGGCATTTTCACCTAACAATTAATGACGCCAAATTTTCAATGCGAACACTATCACAGCTAACTGTAGATCGTGCGTTGGATAATTCTTTTCGTACGGTTTCAATTGTCTTGAGGCATAAGCTACAACTTTGGCTTCCTGCATCAAAACAGAACCCATGCCATTTAACGATACTAAAAACTATGAATTCTTTACCTGACTCAGGTTGAACTAACACTGGTGCCTTTGTCAATAATGCTTTCAATTGTTCGAAGCTCTACTGACACTTTTCTAACCACTCAAATTTAACATCTTTTTCACAATTTAGTCATTATTTCACAAAATCACAAATTAATGAAATTCAAGACTAACCCATGATAGTGGAATTACCACAGTGCCTTTAGTAGCCCATAATTTTCATTTATTGCCTCTAGTAGCACATAATTTTCATTTATTCACACTTTTAACCACTACATTTCACATTTTCTTAATTTAATCCCCTTTTTACATTTTTGTCAAAAATCACTTTACAAAACTTATTTAACTATCAACAACTATTCAAAATCTGTCATCATACTTCAAAACTCATACATATTCATTAGTGACATCATTCAAAATCTTTAACAGTTTTATAGAACAGTCCCTAGGCTAGCTAATATTAGTTGCAACGATATCAAAAACATAGAAATCATTAAAAACGAGACAAAAATCATACCTTAATTGACCAAAATTTCTTAGCCGAATGAAAACCTAAAACTTTGGCTTCTCTTCTTGAAAAATTTGGCTAAAATGATGAAGATGGACAGCCAAATTCATTTTATTTTTACTTAATTAATCTTTGTTTACCAATTTACAAAATTTACCTTAATATTAATTCAATACTTCAATAATGCCAAACCAAATATCATCCACTAACTCACTATTAGGCTATTTACCACATAAGGACCTAAACTCTAAGGTTCTATAGCTATTAGACACCTTGAGTTATTAGAGCTTTACACGATTTAGTCGTTTTTATCAAATTGCCCATGTAAACGACAAAATTTCTTTACGAAATTTTCACACATACATACTGTCATGCTGTAAACATTAAAATAATAATAAAATAAATATTTTGGCTTTGGATTTGAGGTCCCAAAACCACTGTTCTGATTTGACTAAAAATGGGCTGTTACAAACTCTCTAGCTAGTAGTGTCTTTGTAAAATAAATCCCAAGGGTTTGTTCTCAGTTTTGATTTTTACTACATCCACAATATCGTCAAACACTATTGTGTCCCTCATGATACTTTCTATCAATTTGTTTTGTTGTTATGTGGTTTCTTTGGGTTTTAGCTATATCCGTACTGTTATAGTTCCATAACTTTGCCATACCTCATATTCGACCATCCATAGTGGAGTTAGCAATGTAACCTTGCTTGACGCTTATTCAAACTATGCACCTGCTATATAGGACAAAAACATAGCCCGATATCGAGTTCCTTGAATCTTGACACATTTCAAAGTTTGAATTAGTATTTCTATTAGGAGTAAGATCTTTGACAAAATATGTAACACCCCTAACCCGTATCTGCCGCCAAAATAGGGTTAAGGAGTATTACTAGAGTTTTCATTTCAAACCAAACAAAATTTATAAACATTTCAGCTCATGTCATTAATAAAATCAAAACCAAACCATAACATGCATATCGTCCCTTATACGAGCCCTCGGGGCTCCAAAAACACATTAGAAACAAGTCAGGACTAAATCAGAAACTTATAAAAATTTTTAGAAAATAATGAAAATTTTCAAAATTGCAGAGGTCAAATGAGTCACACAGCCAAGAGACATGCCCATATCCCAGGCTATGTGGGCATTCAAAGTAGGGACACACGGTCATATCCCAGTTCGTCCCCATGACCGTATAACTCACTGACTTGCGTCACACGGTCAAGCCACACGTCCGTGTGCCAGGCCGTGTACCCTTCGAAATGTCCTCACACACCCGTGTGCTAGGCCGTGTGCTAGGTTGTGTAATAGCTTGACTTGCAACCCTTTGAAAGCTACAGGGGACACACGGCCGTGTCACCAGGCCGTCTGTCACACTTGGCTAAGACACATGCCTGTGTGGATGAAAAATAAGCCCTTTTCCAACCATTTTTCTCACCCATTCATACATGTACCTACAACACCACAACAAGAGGTAAATACTTTTCCCAACAGCCTTGGAACTTAAGGATACAACACCACAACAAGACTCCAAAAATCTGAATTACTTTCTCCCACTGACCGTCGGTTTGCGGATGGAAAGCCGTGCTAAAGTTTAACTTTGTGTAAGAACCTTAACACGTATCCGTCGCCGGAGTAGGGTTACGACGTATTACCTGACATGGTACAACTCAAATAGACATTCATTACATTCTATACTTTGTAATTCATCCACACTAAAAACATTTATTTCAACCAGTAATTTCGAAACTTTAATACAATTTCAAATTTTATCATTTAATACTTACTTATAATCAATCATGTCTATTTAATTAACCTGTACCAAGCATGTGTCAAAATGATTGAAACATTAGCTTAATATTAAATATACCACTTCATAATCAACACACATGTGCATTTTAATATTAAATGAACCATATTACTCAACTTAAATACCACTCACATATGCGGCATGTGGAATAGTTAATATAAACAACATGCTTTGTACATTAATGCAAGTTAAAATAACCACACGGCAATAGTCATACATTTTCATATACTTCATTTAAACACTGATCATTTAAAACTAAACATATCTCTTCTAAGTCACAAAACCATGCGCATATGAATATATTGATTTATACTATTTTGAGCACCAATACCAACTAAAGAAAATTACACTTAATCTATATGCGAATTTGCCATACTTTAAACACAAACACATGACTAAATTATTAATCAAATTTAAGCACAAATCATGACCCTTTTTAACCATCAATTAAGTACCAAAGTAAACAACAACTTAATCATTTATTCATATCTATTTTAATAATATACCAATTACCATTTTCGGTCACAATAGGTATGAATATAGAACACCTAGTTTACTAGTTAATAATTCTAAATTACATACCAACTTGTCTCCACTTGACCAATTCACTACATTAGCAAACATGACATATGCGCATATATATGTATACGAATTCAATTAACAAATCATGACTGAATATATAGGTACATCATCTTCCACTATCAGCCCAATTCTTATTACAAAATATACATCCCAATATGTCAAACTTACCATGATGAATAAATCGTGATATACACATATCATTAATTTAAATCACAAATAAATACCGAATACACCCCAAGCATATATCTTGAATACTACCTAACTAACACATGATATATACTAACTCATCTAGCATCCATTATTTACCTTATAATGAAATAAATAATCAAGCTTCACAATATAATATACAATGGATATACTTTCAATATAAGTATATGCCATAACCGAATGCATAATTTACATTAAAAACAATTTCCAAATGGATTCATATTTCGAATATGTATCTCAATAAAAGATCATTAACAATCCATATCTCAAACACATGCATCAATCACATATATCAAGCTTTCCTAAAAGAACTAAACATAAGCCATAAATGGTTACTTCATGCCAAAATATATATATACCTAACATGAACTTATATCACAACCGAAAATGCATAAAAATAAGCTTCATTACAAGCCATTTTTGCATGGCTCATATATATACAAATCCAAAATCAACTAACACAAAGGCTAGCCTATACATGCCATAAGTTCATAGTTTTAAACTTTTATAATACCGAAATAATGATCGATAGTGTGACGGATTTCCTTGATGATCCCCGAGCTCGTAACCAACTTCCAAAATCTATAAAATAACAAACGAACACACACAGTAAGCTTAAATAGCTTTGTAAGTCATGAGCAAATAATTTATTTTAATGACATCCATAATTCAATTTAACTAGATCGAACAAAACAAATCTTAACCAAATGTACATGTATTATGCTTACAAAATCATACATATCCCATAATCATTAACATTTTGATATCAATTGTTGAATATACATATACTCATAAACATATATAATTCTCACTTTTATATTGCATATTTCATATATATATATCACAAGTATACACTTACATTACTATCCCAATCATTTGACTTAGCACATACCTGAATTCTGAGCTCGATTTCATATTCAATCATTACTTGATATTGCCCGTGGAACCATTCGGAATTAATAAGGATACTCGGATAGTCGAAAAGCTGGTACAATGCCAATGCCCCAGACGTGGTCTTACATGTAATCACATATCGATGCCACAGTCCCAGATAGGGTCTTACCCGAACTCTTATACGATGCCAATGTCCCAGACATGGTCTTACACGTAAATTACAAGTCGATGCCAACGTCCCAGACGTGGTCTTACACAAAATCACATATCGAAATCCTATGTCATGACATATGTATCCTAACTATTCCTAAGGTTCGTACGGGGCTTTCGGACGTCGTAACTCAATCGATTCACGTTCATAAATATTGCTCCCATGCTTAATTCAATTCGGCATATACATATACACAAGTAATAACTCAATTTGGCACTATTAAAATATATAAAATTGAATTTAACGACATTTATTTACCTATGAACTTACCTCGGACAAAGACGAACGAACAGGGACAACTATTCGACAACTTTAGATTCCCCCGATCCAAATTCTATTTCCTTTTTTTTAGATCTAAATTACTACAAATTTAACATGTTTATTAACATATTCATTCAATTTAATCCAAACACACATAAATGGAAAAATTACACTTTTTCCCCTGACATTTTACATTTTTTACAATTTAGTCCCTATTTTACAAAACACAAAATATTCAAAATTTAACCACACCCATGTTTGGCTGAATTTCACTAAGGTCCCTAGCAGCCCATTTCTTTCATTAATTTAAAATTTTGACCCCTCAATTTACAAAATTCACAATGTAATCCTAAATAGGCATTTTTACTAAAAATGACTTAATTAAACTTGGCAATCTAACAACATATATTTATTTTTCATCATCAAACACAAAAATCATCAAGCTATCAACAATGGCAATTCATGAATACATCATCAAATTCAAAAATTCAAGCATGGGCAAGCTAGTATTTGAAGCAACAATCTCGAAAACGTAAAAATTATCAAAAACCGAACAAAAACTAACCTTGAATCAAGCTCCCAAAGTGCTGAATGTTTAAAGCTTTCAAAAGCTTTATTTTCTTCTTAGGGCCGGCCAAAAAGATGAACAACATGCATAGTTTTTGTGTTTTATTTTATTTAATGCATATTAATATAATAATTACTATTTTAACCTTGTAAATTTAATTAGTAAACCATATAATACAAGCCCAAAACCATCCATGCTACCCTTTAATGGCCTAGTTTTCTTTTAAGGACTCCACATTATAAAAACAATAGCAATTCATCACTTACACATTTAATAGCTAACTTTTGCATTTTACGCGATTAAGTCTTTTTTCTTAAATCGAGCACACAAACAATAAAATTTTCAAACGAAATTTTCACACATATCAATTCACATACTGTAAACATAAAAAATAATATTAAAATATTTTTCCGACTCAAATTTGTGGTCCCAAAGCCACTGTTTTGAATAGGTCTAAACCGGGCTGTTACACTTCGTCCCTAAAGCTTTTTGTAACTTTTTCCAAAATCGTAAGGTAAACCTCGGATCTCTATCTGAAATAATTGGCAAGGGCACTCCGTGGAGTCTCACTATTTCGAAAACATACAAATCAACAACTTTTCAAGCGGATAATCCGTACGTACCTGTATAAAATGGGCTGACTTTGTTAGCCTATCAACCACAACCCATACAACATCTTTCTTCCTTGGCGACAGCGGTAATCCTGTCACGAAGTCCATAGTAATCCGGTCCCATTTCCACCTGGGAACCATCACAGAATGAAGTAACCCTGAAGATACTTGGTGCTCAGCTTTCACTTGCTAACAAATTAAGTATTTTGAAACAAACTCCGAGATGTCTCTTTTCATACCTGACCACCAATACAATGTCTTCAAGTCATTGTACATTTTCAGACTACCCGGATGGATAGACATACAACTGCTATGTGCCTCGTGAAGAATTTTTCCAATAAGCTTGTTATCTCTAGGTACACAGATCCTATCCCGGAACATCAAACAACTGTCGGTACTAATCTAAAAATCTGATTCGTTAATTGTCTCGCACTGAGTCATCTTAGCTGGCAAATCACTATCTCTTTTCTAAGCTTCACAAATCTCTTGGAGGAACATAGGTCTAGCTCTCAACTCTGCTAGAATCGAAACCATCATCGGTTACAGTCAACTGAGTGTTCATAGCCCTCAAGGCAAATAATGACTTTCTACTCAATGCATCGGCGACTACATTTGCCTTTGCAGGGTGATCATCAATCACCAACTCGTAATCCTTTATTAGCTCTAGCCATCTCCGTTGGTGAAGGTTCAGTTCCTTTTGGGTCATCAAATACTTTAAGATTTTATGGTCGGTGAATACTCGGCATCTCTCGCCATACAAGTGGTGTCTCCAAATCTTCAGTGCTGAACATATAGTCGAAACCATTCCTTTTCCTTTTCTTTTACATTGCTCCTCGCTCGCGCCAAAAAATGGTGTTGATCACAAGTTGAAGGTTGGAATGTAAGCTACACGATGCCTCTCACACAAGCTGACGAGCATCCGCAACAAATGTAGGGCCTCAACCATCAGTAGGACGTTTAAGACCAGCACCTAAAACATGGTAACCCTAATGACATGTCAGTTGTATCCTATATATTCCTAAAGTTCAAACCGGGCTCAATAATTATTGAAACATCGTTGGATTTCCATAATTTGTTTGCATGATAAATAGCACTATAACATATATATCAAAAGAACGTTAAAACATTATTTAAACATACGAACTTACCTCGATTACAAAGATGTCGGAATAAGATTGACTAATCTGAGGCTTTAGCTTTTCCTCGATCTAGATCCGTACGAGGTTTATCTTGATCTAAATAATTAAATTCAGTCTATTTAATACTCATACTATTCAATTTAGTCCAAAATTCATAATTTTGCAAAATTACATTTTTGCCCTTAATATTTTAACTTCTTTACAATTTAGTTCTTAAGCTTGTAAATTAAAATTTATGCAATTTCATCCACATTTCATGCTAACCTATACAAATCATCATTTCACAGTTTTACCATGATATTTTACTACTTAACAAATAAGTCCCTAAATGGTAGTTTCATCAAAAATCACTTTACAAAACTTGTTTATTTAACAACAAAGACACATAATCTTTCATTACACTTCAAAAACAATACAAACATGTTCTTGACAAAACCCTAAACCTTTAACAATTTTGCAAATTAGTCCCTCGGCTAGCTAGATTAAGCTACAACGATCCTGAAAATATAAAAATAATTAAAAATAGAACAAAAATTACTCACATGCAAATAGATATCCCTAGCTAAACCTAGCAAGCTTTCATGGAGTTTCTTTCTTTTAGTTTTCAGTAGAAGAAGATGATCCAAAGATGATTTATTTTGTTTTTCTTAATTTCCATTAACATATTTATTGATTTACTAAATTAACCTTATTAATTAACCTTATAATCACTTCCTTTTATATCCACAAATGTCCACTAATAATAACAGTCTACTTATTATCTAAGTCCTCTTACATTAAAGTTTTATAGTTATTAGACACCTTACTACTAGAACTCCACTTTTACACCTTTTACGATTTGGTCCTTTTCAGTTAATATGGGCTTTAAAGCAAGTGACTTCTGTATAGGTATCAAATGAACTAAGTAAATAAAAACATATTTTCTATAGGATGAAAGAGAGAATGCATGGGTACTTCGAAAATTTTATTTTTAGGAAGAATTTTTTTGCAGTACCTTTGCTGAACAAACCTTTGACATTCGAATCAGTTTTAGAAAAAAAGAAGATTGCTGAGAACGAAGGTTTAAATTATTTTTCAAAGAGCAAAAAAGTACAAGAAAGTTTTCCGAAGATGTATTTTGCTTGAGGACAAGCAATAACTCAAGTTTGGGGGTGTGATAACTCTTGAAAATAGTTATATTTCATGCCTTTACACCTAGTTAATTGCTTGTACTTAAGTACATTTTATTTCATTTTAGGACATTTTAATTAGCAAATTTAATGTTGCATTAGGACATAGACAATGTTGGAATTGGGTGATTTTAAACGCTTACGGTGGATTTTTTTTGTGTGGTAGGAACATGGTTTGGAACGAGCAAATAAAGGAGTGAAGTTTTGTTAGTGTAAAGTACAAATAGTTTTTCAGCACAGATGCCGAGGTAATGCCAAGAAGACCAAGTTAGCATTTTTCGCGCAACAGTGCTAATTCAAATTCAAACCTGTACCAGATAAATCCCCTTAAAAGAGGAGAAGATAATCTCGAGTTTCTAGTTGACCCTAGCCTAATCTATCTAAAAGAGCCAATGAAGGGGACCTCACAAAGGGTGAGAAAAAAAAGTGAGAGAGATCCTTAAGTTTGAATAAGGTTTTAGCTATGCAAACAACAGGAAGTTGAAGGCAGTCCTTCTTAGCCATCATAGGACGCTATACTGCAGAAGTGTGGATTGGGCTAGCGAAAACTGATTTCCAAAGTTCTTTTATTATTTCATTTAGTGTTCCTTCGAAAGATTGAATTGAAGTAATTGAACGCAATGTCAGATAATATTGTGGTTTGGAATTTTATTTCCCAGCCCATGAGCTATAAGGTTGGTATTATTTTCGATGCAATATATATCTAATTTAGTTTACTATTTCATTTGATTGATCTTATTTCTTAATTATAATGAAAACAATCTCTAGACATAGAAGACTATTCGCACACTTATAAACTGATTCTAATTTTGAGAGGGTTGGATTGGTTGGATTAAAAGTAAATGAAATGACCAACTATTCGATAGACACTTGTAGTTGATTCTAGACATAGAGTCACGATCATACAGAAGGAATCCATGCAAGATCCTAAAAAGCCTATAGATACAGATAACGTAACTTAAGGTTTTGCACTCGCTAGAGGCAGGTCATTTTTAGAACTTTTTTGTGCAATAATGTAGATACAATTTTGCCAGGGCATTATTAATAGTCAGGGTTGATTCTAGGTAATCTCGACCTTTCGAAACAACATCATTCTATCCTTATTCTTTGTCATAGTATCTTTGTCACTTCATATTTAGTTGCTTATTTCTTTTTTTACATTCTATTTGGATAATCACTTTTGTTATTGCCATTACATTTCTACTTTCACTTTTTCTATAACGTCATATTCATTAGTCTTCCCATAACATTAACTAGATTATAATAACTTGACCACTTTTGTGCCTCAGTCCGATGCTCATGGGAACTATACTCAGTCATCACTTTATTACTTGAACCGACGTGTACTCATCACTTTATTACTTGAACCGACATGTATACTTGCACAAAGTCGCATATCATTTTACATGCAAAAGTAAGATACCATTTTGGCCTGGCCTAGGCAAGCGTATTCCCCTTTCACCTCAGCCCTTGGTACAAGTCTACTCAGCAGGATACCCTTTTGGTCTCCCCTCTGTAAATATTCTACTAGGTTTGTTAGTCCTAATATACTCAGTTCTCTTCAATAAATACTCAATTAATAAATGCTCAATTCTAGATAAATATTTACTTAGTTAATTAATTAGGTTTAACATTTTAATCATGCGAGATATGTATAAAACACAATTTTATTCTATTATTAACACAAACATTCACTTAACAAAGTTAATGAAAGGGAAATAAATAAAAGAATAAGAAAAGAGAATACTTATTGATTTGATCGATATAAAGGCGCGGTTCCCGAACCATCTTCGTTCGCGATCGTCTAAGTTTGGAGTAGGAATCTTCCAATTAAGCAAACAACAAAGAAAACTAAAAATAAAAACTAAAAATCTAAATCAATAGTATGAAATCTGATCCGAGGCAGATTTGTTTCTCTACGTCAAGTTTAGGAACTCCTTCCTTCTTGCATCCACAGAGCTCGCACCTACATACTTCCCTTGAAACACAGTTTTAAAGAACTCCCAAGTGACCTGCTTAGGTTGGGTTACCTCTTTCACTGTTAGCCACCACTGGTAAGCTTTTTCCGTAAGCAGTGACACCGCCCCTTTCAGCTTTTGTTTAGGTGAACAGTCCAAGTACTCCATCATCCTTTCAGTGGCCACCAACTAGTATCCAGCCACGTTAGGAGCCAGACCAGGCACGCCCTTAAAGATCTCAGCCCCATTTGATCGAAGTCGCTCCAGAATTGAGCCCCAATTTCCTGAGCCATTATTGGGCCCTGTGACCCTTTCCAAAATCCTCAGCATTGCCTGGGACAATGCATCTCCCCCCGCAGTCCAATCATACGGTCCATTCCCAGCCGCGGGTGAGGCCGGAGCCTCTTCTACTCCAACATTGGGCATATGGCCCGATGCCGACGATTCAGCCTTAACACTTTCGCGGCCTCAGCCACGGCCTCTTGCACCTCTTCTAACACTCATCGTCGATTCACGTATATTCTGGATTAAAAATTTTATGAAGTTTTAGTTAGTTTCAATAATTAAACCGATGTTTTATGAAAGTAATAAAAAGAAGGTTGTTTTCGTAATTCCACTACAATTTCAAGATCCTACGGGCTTCAGTTCCACTCTAACTAAAAACCTCAACATAATTATCTAAAGTAGCCCACTAACTATCTACTGTATATCAAATTAAATAGGCTTAAGAATAAAAGAACTTACTTGGTTCGACATCGGAGACTTAGTGTGCCTCACAACAAGATTTCCCTTTTTCCAAAACATTGTGACCCAAAAAATCCAAATAATAAGGCCCATTTCACAGCCTTAGTTTTGCAACCGGGCTCTAATACCACTAAATATAACACCCCAAACCCGGCCCAGACGTTATGGCCGAATCTAGCATGTCACATTGAAGTGTTTTTCGAACACCATGTTTTCATTGAAAACCCTTCTTTAAAATGAGAAACCTTTATTAACTTATAGAAACTCCTTTCAATCGCGAAAGCTTGTTTAAAACATATGATTTATGAAAACCTGTCATTTTAATAAAATTTAGTTGCGAAAATGTAGAAAAACAAACTATGATTTAGGAATCCCATGTTCAATTTCTCATAACTATAACGCATAAAAATAATAATCCAAATAATAACAAAAGGAAAGGCCTTATTACATTCCAATCTTAAATTACTTAATAAACTAGAAACTATATGCTTTTACAAAAAGAAACAAGTCTAAATTGTCTTGCTAGCTGGCCACCTCCAAGTCACTCTAAAGGTCGAACCTTCTACTACGCATCATCTGAGAAAAAATAAAAGAGGGCAGGTGAGTTTTTCAAAACTCAATGTGTACAACCCTCGACGAGTAACTAGTATTCATCAGTCACCATAAAATCATACATGCAATGCAATGCTGTGCAACCCACCCCAATAATCCATCCGCTATACACCAACTCCATCCCCCGGTGCACATTATGTGGGGATATAAATATCGATCCACCCAATCAATACACATCAATGGTATCCCGGTTGTGGAACTACCTTGATTGCAGCAAGCTGCCAATCACATATTGGGCTTAAAAGTCGTCGGTGGATCCACAGTTATCAAGCAACCATGCGATCCTCATATACTTCCTCCGTTCTATAATTCCCAATGCAGATGCAACCTAAACAGAATATCGTATGTATGCAGCAGATATACATGTAACATCCATAAATTTTATATTCAAAACATAGGGATATTTTGGTCATTTTCGCCCTTAGGGCATTTCAGTAATTTTTCTTTATTTTGAGTTTTTACTTACCTTGGCCCGTTAACAAATCCTGTGAGCTAAGATGAATGAATACTATGCACCAGGTAGGATTCTGGAAAAGAGGAGGTGAGTCATTAAAACCGCTTAAGTACCAAGCTCTCCCTAGATCCAATTCTAGACATGCATATACCCGTTGCCACACCTTAACTCTATGACTTGTCCACGGTTTAAATAAACTAATTAAGTTTATGTCTGTTTAAGCAGTTATCGGATACTAGGCCAAAACCCCTTACAAAGCCCTAACAAGTCTACATACATGCATATGGCCGACTAGGCCCAATCTCATTCATATGGCCCATTAGGCCAAATCACATTCGTATGGACCATGAGGCCCAAATCACATTCATTTGGCCCGTTAGGCCCAATCACATTCATAGTAATGCAATCATACGATTTCCCATCACATAGCATCAATTACCAATTTTGCCTATTATGAGCCCTACAGCCTATCGGGCCCATTTAGCCCAAGCTGGTCGGTTGGCCAACTCACAGCCCAAGTCCATAGAATCGCTCATGGGGCCTTAGATAACCTATCGGTTTCCCCCTTATGAGTGTTTGCGCACTCACAAGACTACTGTAGCCAAACTTCAGCTTTTCAGCATTTTGGGATTTATCGAGCTACTTGTGTGTGTGCAGTGTATGTACACACTCGGTAATAAAGCATGCTGCGATCCCCTTAGCCACGAACCTACAATCGATATCACTCAAGAATTAATCTCACATACTTATCGAATAATTTACCCAAAAGCCGAAGTCTCACCTTAACCTTACCTGAAACGCCAGGCCTTAATAGCTTTTCCTTGATCACTAATCACGAGTACTTCCCAGATCTGCATTAACCTTTATCATTAATAACATAATGGGTGACTTGTATCCAACATATGTCACCCTTTTCTACTAAAGCCTATTCGGCCCACCCTTACCGAAGTGAAGAACACTTACCAAAATCTCACACCTAAGGAGCAAATCGGCAGGGATCCAAAAGACTGGGATTCGATACTAATCCTACCAAAACTGATTAGAAGAAGTGAGGGATAGAGTAATCGATACTTGCAAAACCGATTGAGAGAACAAAACACTTACACTAGATTTGGCTGGGTGGAAAGGGTAGTGGCGGCACAGAGGATATTCGGCTCTTGAGACTTGTATGGTGAAAGAGGTTATTCGACACAAAGAGAAGTAGAAATCATTAAAAACCAGAGGTGAATCAAAAAGAGAACTTGAGTAGGGAAGAATGGAAAATCGGAACAATGAAAATGAAAGAAGAACAAGGGATTTTGGCTTTTAGATCTTTGGAGAAGAAAGTGTTTTCTGGCAACAAGGTGAGGAAGAATTCGACATTAGCTTGGCAACCTCACGTTCATCACCTATATATAGCCTCTAGCCAAATTTCTTATCCCCTAATTCCCAGTTCAGGTCCACCTCTTTACACTCCTCATCTCCTAAATTTTCTCCCTAATAACTCCTTAATCCCCTCCTCAAATTTCTCCTTTTATCACTCCCTATAGAGTTCATATCCAACACCACCACTGTCCATCTCTTAAGGAAAAAAATAAATCCTTCTTTTGGGAAAGGAGGGATTCGAAACCCAAACTTCTTTGCCTTGCATGTGATGCCACTTGCCACTCTACCACCAGGCTTTCTTGTGTCCAATTCTTCCTTCATTTATTCAAAGACCCTCATACTTTCCATCAAGATTCTTTTATTTATTAACCTATAATTTCTTTCACCCCTAAGTTCGAACTCAACCCTTAACCAATATCTACTATTACATAATTAACACTTGATTAGGAATGTTAAGCATAATTTTTTTTGAAACCGAAAAAAAAAAGTTTGGGATTTCGAGATTTTTGGGGCGTTACATATACATTCATAGTCAAAATCCATTCAACACATTCATATTATCCCTTATAAGGCTCTACGGGACCTTAAAACATGCTTAGTAGTGGTTTGGGATTAAACTGATAACAATTGCAATCTTTAGGAAACTTAGAAAATTTTCAAACATATAAGGGTCACAGGCCCGTGTGAACTGGCAGTGTGAAAATAGGCATACATATTGACTTGTACTACATGGCGGAAGACACACCCGTGTGACACGGCCATGGGAAAATTTGAGAGGTTACTGACTTAGGTCACACGGCCAGCCACACGCCCATGTGCCAGCCCGTGTGCCATACACAACCAGTAGACACACCCGTGTGCCTAGGCTGTGTCAAAACTGCAGGGTATACTGACTTTAAATCGAAGGGTATATGAAGAGACACACGACCGTGTAACATAACCGTGTGTCACACACAGCTGAGACACACGCCCATGTCTCTGCCCGTGTGGACAAAAATAGGCCATTTTCAAAGCCAACTTGTCACCCTTTTCTCATACTCACCTAGCCAACAAAATGGTACCATTTCATAACATTTTTAGACAGCCAAAACACACCATTTCATAACATTTTTAGACAGTTAAAACACACCATTTCATAACTTTTTTAGATAGCGAAAACACACCAATTCAATCACATATCATACTATCTATCATCAACCAATTCAATTACTAAATTTCATTTATAAAACATACCAAATCATTATGCCAAAACTATCACAATTTACCTAATTCCAAATACATTAACTCATCAACATACCCTCAATTCTCAAGTCATTTAATATACCATAACATCATCTCAAAACAAACCACAATGTGCTAACTTCCAAGCATTAGCAGATCAATTAACAACTAACCAAAATAACCATCACATAACCACACCATATAAGTCAACTTATAAGGCATTATATACATCACATATATATAACACTTACCAAACACAATTCAAGCCAACTTTAATTGTAATACATACCAACATTTACAAGCCAAATCTCATAGCTAATATCATAGTTCAAAACATACCAAAATGACACTAGCCTATACATGCCATATACCATATATGCAAAGCTCCAAAAGTACCAACAAGTAGTCGATAGTGTGATGATGGTTCCCGATGATCCCCGATGTTCGAGCTAGCTTCGATGATCTATAAAACATGAAAAAAACAGACAAACTAAGCTTTAAAAGCTTAGTAAGCCATATACAAATAAAGTCATCATATGAACATTTGCATTAATTCAAACATGCTAAGCATTGCAAATCATATACAAGTTCACAAACATTTCACCATGAACACATATTCTATAGCTTAAACAAATTCATCATATACTCCACCTTTTAATACTCATATAAATCTCATACGTACTTGAGTCATTTAACTCATTTACACATTCTTTCTCGACTTGAATTTGCCTGTTGAACCATTTAGAATTGTTAAGGATACATCAAAAATCATATAAGCTCGTACAATGCCATATCCCAGATATGGTCTTTATATGTTAACACATATTGATGCCACTGTCCCAGGTAGGGTGTTACACGAAATCGATTAATGATGCCAATGTCCCAGACATGGTCTTACATGTAATCTCAAAACAATACCAATGTCCCATACATGGTCTTACATGTAATCACATCTCGATAACTTAATGTCATGACATTCGTATCCTATACTATTCTTAAGGTTCGTACGAGACTTTTAGATGTCGTAACTTCGTCAATTCCTACTCGTAAGTACTCATTCAACATTCATAGAAATTCCATGACAAATAAACATATATAATGTAATTTAAAGACATTCATTTGCATATGTACTTACCTCATACGAAAACGAACGGATTGGAACGACTATTCAACAACTTTTGATTTCCCCTGGTCCAATTCTAATTTCTTCCTTTCTTGATATAAATCAATTTAAATTTAACTTATTTAATTACAATTCATTCAATTTCACTCAAAAACACATAAATGGGCATTTTACACTTTAGCCCCTAACATTTCACATTTTTTCAATTTAGTCCCTATTTCAAAACAATTCAAAATACACAAAATTTCAACATGCTCATGTTAGGCCGAATTTTCCCTAAGTCCCTAGCAACTCATATTTCACATTTATTTATAGTTTTGACCCTTCAATTTGTAAATTTCATAATTTAATCCTTATTTGACATTTTTGTCATACAAAACATAATAATCTATCAACAATTACTCATTTTCCATCATCAACATTCAAAAACATCAAGCTATCATCAATGGAAATTCACAAATTCATCAACAAATTTAGAAATTGGGGTACGGGCTAGCTAGTACTCAAAGCAGCGATCATAAAAACGTAGAAATCATCAAAAATCGAACAAAAATCTCATACCAATTGAGCCTTGCAAGTGCTGAGCCCTAGAAAGCTTCCAAAATTTCTTATTTTCTTTGATTTTTGGTCACCAAAAGAAAGATGAATACAAATTATAATTTTTGTTTTGTTTTAAACATTATAATGACCATTTTACAAATTTAACCTTAATAAAATAAACATTTAAACTTATAATGAATGTCCAACAATGTCCATTAACCTTATCAATGGAATAATAACAACATAAGGACCTTGGGTTCAATAAACCATAGTAAATAAACACTTTTAACAAATAGCATGCAACTTTTACATTTTACGCTGTTTAATCCTTTAGTCAAATTAACCACCTAAACGATAAAATTAGCACACAAAACTTTCACATATACATATTCACATGCTTCAAACACATAAAATAATATTAAAATAAATTTACAACCTCAGATTTGGGTTCCCAAACCACTGTTTCGATTTAGCTAAAACCGGGTTGTTACATCCATAACGAATTGTGGCAGATCAATGGGGTGTTAGAATTGGATGTATATTTTAATCTATGTATGATTTAAGAATCTATCATATGAGGGTTATTGTAAGAGTATGATAGTTGGCGTACATATGAGCATCAAATGGTAGTGGTAACCACACGAATCAAATGGTTTTGAAGATAAGGTTGTCGCATAAAAGTCATTACAAGAAAATAAAGTATCCTTCAGGGTAATTTGGTGATAAAGCTCACTAAATTTCTCATGACCTTACAATGTTTGTTATTGTTTCAGGTGAATTATGAGTTTGCGACGGGAGGGACAATGTCAAGTGTGCGCCAAGGTAGTGACAAAATGGGCTATTATGCATATAATGGATTTTAGCATAATTTAGGATATGCCTATCGAGTCTGTATTAAACAAACTTCTATTTTTTAGAAATCTGTATCAAGTTAGCTGTGACAAGTTATTTCAAAATACTTCCTTTGTTTTAAGCTAATAAATTCTCAATCAAAATGTCAAATAAAATAATTAGAGAAATGAGATATTTTAAACTAATTTATAATTTTTGCTAATTATGTTTGTAGTAACACCTTAGATATAGACCCAATGAAACAGGTCGGGCTGATGGTGTTACAGCACGAGTGTTGTATAAGCTTTTCAGGACGCCAAAACACAAAAAAAATGACTATGGTAAAAATTGCACGTTGTGTCGCATTATAGACATTTTGTCGCGTGACATAGGTCAATGTGCTATCCAAGAACATCGAGGCTATTTTTGTCGGCGTAATCAAATTTGTACGAATACCTAGGACGCGTTAAAGACCTAATTTGGGCTGCCAACACTTCTATAAATAAGATATTAAGGGTTTGATGTAACTAAGTCATCTTAAATGCCTTCAAAAAACTCTCGTAGTTTAGGCGTAAGATTAGATTGATTTTCTTTTTTTTTTCAATAACTATTTGTTTTTCCTCTTGGAATCAGTTTTGACCCAACAATTTATTTATTTTATTAAAGTATTTCAGTTATTTTCTCTTTGCGTTCAATTTATTTATTTATTGCAATAAATCGATTTACTACTCTATTCTCCATTCAATATTCAATCCACGATTATTCAAATCTCTTCTCTCTGTTGAATTAATCATGTTCTTTACAAGATTTATTCTGTTAAGGTTGAGATTATAAATAACATGAGTGGCTAAATTCCTTAGGGGGGATTAACGAGTCAATGAGGACGTGATAAACAGAGGATTTAGGGTTTCCCCGATAGGGTTTAGTTGTTTTGAATTATGTGTTCTTAA
This sequence comes from Gossypium anomalum, assembly GCA_025698475.1. NCBI lineage: Eukaryota > Viridiplantae > Streptophyta > Magnoliopsida > Malvales > Malvaceae > Gossypium > Gossypium anomalum. Next base: position 21,900,927 of record CM046960.1, on the reverse strand, counting down.
ACTATAGACCTAACAACTCTAGGAAGTTATTGTAGGCTGGACGAGATTGGGAGATATGTAACAGTCCGATTTTGGGCCTAGTTGGAACAGTGGTTTCGGGACTACAAATCTGATGAGGAAAAATATATTTTTATTATATTTTTATGGCCTATGGTTTCACAAAATAATTTCATGAAAATTTCGTTTAAAAATTTTGATGTTTGGGCTCTCAATTAGTCAAAAGGACTAAATTGTAAAAAGTGCAAAAGTTGAGTTCTACATGTTAGAGGTATCCAATCATTATGAAATTTTAAATTGGAGGTCCTCAAATGGTAATTAGACCAATGGTTAAGTTGGTGGACAAAAATGGACATGGTTTGGTATATTTCTAAAGTTTTTCATTAAGGGCAAGTTGGTCATTTGGTAATTAAAATGAATTAAAAACAAAATTAAACGCCAATTTTTTTCCATCTTCAACCCCATGGCCTAATTTTACAAGGGGAACAATGTCTAGGGTTTTTTAAGTTTCCAAGCTCGATTGTAAGTCTGTTCTAGCCCCATTTTTAACGATTTTCATGTTTTTAAAATCCTCGTAACAAGATCTATCTGTTTCTACCACTAATTTGAGATATAGTTAAAGTCTAGGATTTTGAACCATGATGAATATGTGTGTGTTTTTGTGTTTAATGGTAGAAAATGCATGTTTATGGTTAGAGAAAAGACTTTTACTAAGTGATTTTCGTTGAAAATGCCTAAAAGGACTAATTTGTAAAAGTTATAAAATATGTCATAAAAGTGTGATTTAATGAAAAATGTGGACTACTATAAGTATAAAAGAAAATTGTCTAGGTTTTTAAATCGAAGAAATTGAATAAATTTCATTTTTCGAGCTTAGGGGCAAAAATGTAAATATGTCAAACTTTAGGGGAAAAAATGTAATTTTTACATAATATGATTTTTGGGTCACATTGAACAATGTGACTAATAAGTAAGCTAAATTTGATATTATAGATCAAGAAAAAAGAGATTCGGGCCTAGAACGAGGGAAAAATAAGTATTTAACAGTTAGGTCCTTTTCACCAATTTTGGTATCGAGGTAAGTTTGTATGTGAATAATGCAATGTTATATTTATGTTTTAAATTGCTTTAATATTATGTGATTTCATTTAAGATCGTCTCCGGGACATGGCATCGATATGATACATCGTGTAAGACCATAGTTGGGCTATCGGTATTGATATGTGATCCCATGTAAGACCATATCTGGGATATGGCATTGGCATCTTACTACGTGTATGTGATTTCCCTGGTATGCTTTAGTATTCCAAGTGGTTCAACGGGTAATTCAAAGATTATGTCAAAGATGTGAAAAGATATGACTGTGTTACGAGTTAGTATAGGTATGTACGTAAAGTTTATAAGCATTGGCTTCATGATATTATGAGTTCATGATCACTATGAAAGTGACCTTAAGTTAAACTTGTGAATAAGTATTTATGTTGATGATATGTAAATTCATGGTAAATTCAGTTGAGAATCATTCGTTAGGCTTTTGAGCCATATCAAATTGAGAGATAAGATGTTTAGTTCACTTGATTTGTGATTCATTGGATATGTGAAAAAAATGAAAGATTTGCATAATTGCCTATTAAAATGGTTATGAAAGTATGTGATGTTAAGTGTTTAAATTCTTGAAAGATGTTAAGTTTTGGGCTTGAAAATATGAATACACATAATTAATGTGCATGTTACTATGAGGCTTGAAATGATTTGTTAATGATTATTATGGTATGTTATATTGGTAAGGTTACGATCGTTTGGCAAATATTACGATGTACTAAATTATTCGTATAAATTGAAGGGGATAAGCATTGTGATTGAGTAAGTTATGCCTATGAAGATTTAATGACGTTTATGTTGTGTTATGTTATGTTTGTTGTATGACAAATGTATGACTATCGTTGCTTATTAGTTGTATACGAACTTACTAAGCTTTGTAGCTTACTCCCCTTCCTTTCCCATGTATTATAGGGTTGTACGCTAGCTCAAGTTGGAGATCGCCAGAGGTGCTATCACACTATCAAGCTATCATGTTGGGTAAATGAACGCAAACCCTTGAGTCTATGGCATGTATAGAGAGTTAGTCATTTTGTGTATGTGTCATTATGACATGGCCAAATGTATTGGCTTGTAATGATTAAGGATTTGATTTGGTATGTAGCCACATAAATTGGCTTATATTGGCTAATGAGTTGCAAGCATATTAATTACTCATATGCCTATGCCAATGTCATTGTGTCATGTGGTTTATAATGGTATGTTAATGAAATTAGACTAGATTATACATGTGGGAAGTTGTTACGTTGAAGGTGATTGGGTATGTGTGGACTTGATAAAGTATGATGCTATGAGCTTGTATATGAAGGTAAGGGAATGATATGTTTAAGTCTTTATTGTTGATGTATAGGTTAAATTGCCAAATGATTGGCATGTAAATATTCGATAATGACTAGCTATTGGAATGGCTAGTTATGGATATGCTTTGGTGTTTTGTATGTCTAAATGAAAGTTAATACAAAGAAATCATGAAAGAGTAAAATTAGCATTAAAACAGTTTTGGACAGTAGCAGTAGTATAAATTTGAAAAATCACCAAAAATTGTTGAAATCAAATTAGAGGTTGAATAAAATATGAAATTAAATCCTATTGAGTCTAGTTTTACATAGAAGAAACGATGTAAGCAAAAGAATTTCATTTTATGAGATATTTGAATTTGTGTGAGATAATGTCAGAATGATTTTGGGTTCCCCTATTATGAATTTGGAAAATCATTAAAATTTTATAAAAAAACTTGGGGGTTAAAATTTAAATTTTTAAATTCTTAATGAGTCTATTTCAAAGAGAAATAAATAGAAACATCATCTGAATCTGTACTAAGAGATAATTAATTTTTAGTGAAGAAAGGTCGAATCTGTCAAATAGCAGAACAGGGATGAATTTGAAGAATTAACTGTACTTATTGGCTAAACCATAAATTTCAAAAATTTTATGGCAAAAAGATATTTGAGCCTAGTTTTGGAAAAATCAAGCAGATCTTAATTTAGAATTCTTTAGCTCAGGATATAAATAATTTAGTGACTATGACTCAAGTGGACAGTTTTGTTATGAACAGTAAATAATTGTTTTGATATGTTTAAGCCTTGATTATGCTTGTGTTGGTAGCTTAATTGTGCCGTATTAAGTGCCATTAAAAGTGTGTATGTGAGTGTGCAAATGAGACTGGCAAATGGCTTGGTAAATAGCCATTTTCTTGGCCACACGGGCAGAGACACGGTCGTGTGTCTCAGCCGTGTGAAGGACACAACCTCGAAACACGGGTGTGTAACTTGGTCGTGTAACCCCAAATTGTGTATGACATCATAAATAGAGAGTTACATGGGCTGAGGACACGAGCGTGTGTGACCACACGGCCTACCCACACGGGCGTGTCCTAAGCCACACGGGCGTATGACCCCTTTTGCATGAAAAATTTTCAAAGTTTCCCAAAAGTTTCCATAGTTCTCGATTTAGTCCTGAACCACTCCTAATGTATGTTTTGGTCCTCATAGGCTCGTTTAAGGGACGATATGAATGCATGTGAAAGGTTTTAAATTTGAGTGGAAATTTATATATCATTTTTGAATGTTTGTTTGAGTTTAAGTCCGGTAATGCCTCGTACCCTGTTTCGGTGTTGAATAAGGGTAAGGGGTGTTACATTTAGTGGTATCAGAGCTATGGTTTAGTCGATTCTCAGACTAACATAGCGTACGTGAGTCTAGCTATACATGCCATGTTACCACCTGTGATAGTGTGATATCTCCCGACTCTGACAAGAACTGTCTTACTGAGACAAAGATGCTTTCCAACCAAGCTATTTTTGATAGTGCTTAAAGTGATATTGAGATATTTGAAATGTATTTATGATGAGACAAAACTTAGAAAGTTATGAATAGAAGTTCATGATATGTATGTGATAATGTACAAAATGAGATAACCATAAGTTGAGGAATGTGGAAACGTGGAATGAAATGAAAGTTTATATGGTGATAAGCCCATCCATGTTTGTTTGGTATTCATATGATGTTATGTGCCCAACATATTTGATTAAGTGAATATGATAAGTACACTTACACAAATTGACGCAATGTGTGTTTATGTACACTTGCTTGAATAAGTGTGATTAGTATGTTCATATGGTTAAATCTTATGTTTAATTGTTAAATTAGAGATAATATAATGTTTTGTTTTATGTCTTTGTTATTGAGCCATGAATTTTATAATAGAATGAAAATTGAATTGGAAGATCAAATTAAGTAGAATGCAAGAAATAAGTACGATCATTCAATGATGAATTGACGGATAAGACTATGGTTGGACCATGGCAAAGTATAAAATGTAAGACCACAGCCGGGCTATGGCATTCCAGTGAAAAGACCATAACTGGGTTATGGCATTCTGATACGTGTAAGACCTTGACAGGGCCATGGCAAAATATGTGTAAGGCCATAGTTGGACTATGGTGTCAAGTAAACGACGTACTCAAATCCGTAAGAAATTCTCTAATTTGACAAGTGTTGGTAAGTGATACTGAAGTTAAGTGTTGGAATTTAATTAGATATTGATGTTGAATTTAATTAAGTAACTTCATCGTTTGAAATTGTGGATGATAGAAAATATTTGTAAAATAAATAAGTATATTAATTTGCTTAGAATGAATTACGTGATTATGATGATATTATGTTGATGATGAATGCAAAGTCATATGTGTGTAATAATGAGAGTCAAGTTAGAGGCTTTGCGACCTTACACCCTTACCAGTGTTGCTTTATAATGAAAATTCACGAGAATCATGTTGAATAAGTCCATAAATGTGAAACTAAAGAATTCAGTGGTGAAATAATTAGTAATGCATACAAAGATGAGAATAGTTTGGAAAGTGAAAACAGTTTTGGATGAAATATCAGAATGTTTTAAAGATTACACAGATAATGTAATGTTACGAATATAGAAGAAGTTAGTCTCAGGTAATCGACACAATTAGGTATGAAGTCTAAATATATGTTTGCTGAAATTTCTCCCGAATTGGTTTTCATTAGTGAGTGGAATGATGCGGGGTTCATGATGACATAATTAGCCAGAGAAATGATAATTGAGTAGTAAAGATGTCTGTGTCTGGCAGTTATAGTTGAAATGAATATGGATCTTTTCAGGGTATTCTATATATTCTTTTATCCTCGGAGATATGTTTGTGATTGTTCATTTTCTGGTGAAATTCTTATCGTGTGAGAATGTTAGCTGACTATAATGTTAGACAAAAGTTCTGTTGGTCTGGTTGGTTCATGATAGGCATTTCTTTATCTCTTTGGAATTCTATTCTAATATGTTGGAATGAAGATGATGGTAAAAAATTATGTGAGACTGATCTTATGTCTCTACTGATTATGGTTGTTTTCTATATGAGGTAAATATATTATCTCTGTTATGATGGAAGTCCAAAGTCAGTAAGCAGTGTTTTTCTTCTAGCTTTCTCTAAGGAATTATCAAGATCTTTATTATCTTCTTGTGAGTTATCTTCTCGGGCTTCCAGTATGGTATCGTATCTTGGATTTCTTTATCTCGATTTTTCTATCTTTCTTATTTCATGAATTATCAACCATGGCTTATCTTTAAAGTGTGTTCTTCAGCTTGTGATTACTATGTCTATTATGATTATGCTTCTGGTCCGATCATAGAAACATGGTGATTCTAGTGTCTGAATTTCTCTAATTTTCATGTAAGGAATTGACATTAGCAACGGTATAAAAGATGGAAGCACAAACTCAAGTTGTATGATGAACTTCTTTCTTAGGTAAGTTGATTAAAGTCAATGCATTCAATCGAGATGTCTTTGTTTCTTTGAACTAATACGATTGTAAAGGCCATTGATTAGCATGATAAGAGAATTTCGAAAGATTGTGTGTTTGAGTTGTTTTAGTAGCATGAAGAAAGGAACATTTTGTTATGTAATTATTTGATAGTTGAAATCGACTCGGTTGTTTTTATCAGAATAAGCTGGTCAGTTGAAATGTGATTTGAGTTACATGTAGTTAAAGTATCCTCAGTTATGGAAATAAATTTTGTGCATTCACGAGTATATCGATGGACAGTTTGAATGAAGGATTGATATTCTAGAGAGTGCGATATAGAGATATACCCATTAGATTTGTTCTAATCTGATGATGTTATTATAAGATAAAGCTGTTCTGAATGATATGGTTATCACATTTGTGAAAGTTTGAATGGTCTGTTGCATGTTAGTAAAGTTGAAAATAGTTGAAGGTATTATTGACTGAAGCACTGGCTCTGAGTTTAGTCTAAATTGAGAAAAGAATTTGCGATTTTTCAGTGATGTACTATTGAACAGATTGAAAATTCTTTATTTATTTTGTGTGTACTGGTTACATGATTAATCTTATTGATGATGGTCTGATTCTAGCTAAGTTAAAATCTAAATCAATGCTGTCCTTGTGAGTTTGAGAATCTCAGAAATGTGTCAATGAATGGTAAGCTAAACAAGTTCAGTATGAGTCAATTTTTGATTCTGAATTTCAGGCCTGACCTAATGACTGATGTTATTGTTTTGAGATAGAAATTATGTGTAGATGAATTCAGAGCTTATGCATGAAATTTATGTACGAGGCTTAGTAGTAGCTTGTTGGTTCATTCTGGGAGTAATCAAAATGTGTTGTTATTTGAAATAGATGTTTTGGTGATCGGGTTTCTCATTTGACAGATCGGCCGAGTTATATGTTTCTAAGGTTGTTAGCTCTCATAGATTGGCAGTCCTCATTACTTCAGATTGAAATCTGAGGGCTATATCCCAATTATGGAAAATGCTATGGGAAACTATGAATACGCAGTTGCATCTTGGCACGGTAATACACCTGTAAATCGGCGGTAAGTCTGAGAGAGTAGTTCAAAACTTTGATGATATGCTCTGACACTGTGTGTTAAAGTTTAAGGTGACTAGAAAGAGATATAAGAGGTTGATATGATTTGTGATTCTAGGAAATTAGTGAAAGTGATTCATGAGAGTTGAAAGAAATTTCTTCTGGTAAGATTTTCAGGGACGAAAATCCCTAAGAGGGGAGAGTTGTAACAGCCTGATTTTGGGCCTAGTCGGAACAGTGGTTTTGGGATCACAGATTTGATGAGGAAAAAATTACTTTTATTATATTTTTATGGTCTACAGTTTCACGGAATGATTTAGTGAAAATTTCATTCGAAATTTTTGACGTTTGGGAACTCAATTTAGTCAAAAGGACTAAATTGTAAAAAGTGCAAAAGTTGAGTTTTTACATGTTAGAGGTGTCCAGTTGTTATGAAATTTTAAATTGGAGGTCCTTAAATGGTAATTAGACCAATGGTTAAGTTGGTGGACAAAAATGGACAAGGTTTCATATGTTTCTAAAGTTTTTCATTACGGGCAATTTGTTCATTTGGTAATTAAAATGAATTAAAAACAAAATTAAACGCCAATTTTTGTCCATCTTCAACCCCATGGCCGAATTTCACAAGGGGAAACCCTGGCTAGGGTTTCTCAAGTTTTCAAGCTCGATTGTAAGTCCGTCCTAGCCCCGTTTTTAACGATTTTCATGTTTTTGAAATCCTCGTAACAAGATCTATCTATTTATACCACTAATTTGAGATATAATTAAAGTCTAGGGTTTTGACCCATGATGAATATGTGTGTTTTTTTGTGTTTAATGGTAGAAAATGCATGTTTATGGTTAGAAAAACGACTTTTACTAGGTGATTTTCGCTGAGAATGCCTAAAAGGACTAATTTGTAAAAGTTATAAAATATGTCATAAAAGTTTGATTTAATGAAAAATGTGGACTGCTATAAGTATAAAAGAGGTTTGGCTAGGTTTTGAATCGAAGAAATTGAATAAATTTCATTTTTCGAGCTTAGGGGCAAAAATGTAAATATGTCAAACTTTAGGGGAAAAATGTAATTTTCCCATAATATGATTTTTGGGTCACATTGAATAATTTTACTAATAAGTAAGATAAATTTGATATTATAGATCAAGAAAAATGAGAGTTAGGCCTAGAACGAGGGAAAAACAAGCATTTGACGGTTAGGTCCTTTTCACCATTTTTGGTATCGAGATAAGTTTGTATGTGAATAATGCAATGCTATATTTATGTTTTAAATTGCTTTAATATTATATGATTTATATGATTATATTATGAGCAAGTTCGATAGTGCCAAGTTAACGAATAAGTCTCGGTTGAAGCTTAGGAATAGATAGGATACAAATGTCATGACATTAGGGTTATGTGTGATTTCGTGTAAGACCATATCTGGGATATGACATCGATATGTGATTTCTTGTAAGACCATGTCTGGGACATGGCATCGATATGAGACATCGTGTAAGACCATAACGGGGCTTTCGACATCGATATGTGATCCCATGCAAGACCATATCTGGGATATGGCATTGGTATTTTACTATGTGTATGAGGTTTCCCGGGTATCCTTTAGTATTCCAAGTGGTTCAATGGGTAATTCAAAGATTATGTCAAAGATGTGAAAAGATATGACTGTGTTACGAGTTCGTATAGGTATGTACGTAAAGTTTATAAGCATTGGCTTCATGATATTATGAGTTCATGATCACTATGAAAGTGACCTTAAGTTAAACTTGCGAATAATTATTTATGTTGATGATGTGTAAATTCACGGTAAATTCAGTTGAGAATCATGCGTTAGGCTTTTGAGCCATATCAAATTGAGAGATAAGATGTTTAGTTCACTTGATTTGTGATTCATTGGATATGTGTAAAAAATGAAAGATTTGCATAATTGCCTATTAAAATGGTTATGAAAGTATGTGAAGTTAAGAGTTTAAATCATTGAAAGATGTTAAGCTTTCGGCTTGAAAATATGAATATGAATAATTAATGTGCATGTTACTATGAGGCTTGAAATGATTTGTTAATGATTATTATGGTATGCTATATTGGAGAGGTTATGATCGTTTGACAAATGTTAAGATGTATTAAGTTATGCTTATAAATTGAAAGGGGTAAGCATTGTGATTGAATAAGTTATACCTATGAAGATTTAATGACGTTTATGTTGTGTTATGTTATGTTTGTTTTATTACAAATGTATGACTATTGTTGCTTATTATTTGCATTCGAACTTACTAAGCTTTGTAGCTTACTTCCTTTTCTTTCCCATGTCTTATAGGGTTGTACGCTAGCTCGAGTTGGAGATCACCGGAGATGCTATCACACTATCAAGCTATCATGTTGGGTAAATGAACGCAAACCCTTGAGTCTATGGCATGTATAGAGAGTTAGTCATTTTGTGTATGTGTCATTATGATATGGCCAAATGTATTGGCTTGTAATGATTAAGGATTTGATTTGGTATGTAGCCACATTCATATGCTTATGCCAATGTCATTATGTGATGTGGTTTATAATGGTATGTTAATGAAATTAGACTAGATGATACATGTGGGAAGTTATGTTGAAGGTGATTGGGTATGTGTGGACTTGATAAAGTATGATGTTATGAGCATGTATACGAAGGTAAGGAAATGATATGTTTAAGTCTTTATTGTTGATGTATAGGTTAAATTGGCCAATGAATGGCATGTAAATATTCGATAATGACTAGCAATTGGAATGGCTAGTTATGGATATGCTTTGGTGTCTTGTATGTCCAAATGAAAGTTAATACAAAGAAATCATGAAAGAATAAAATTAGCATTAAAACAGTTTTGGACTGCAGTAGTAGTTTAACTTTGAAAAATCACCAAAAATTTTGGAAATCAAATTAGAGGTTGAATAAAATATGAAATTAAATCCTATTGAGTCTAGTTTTACATAGAAGAAACAGTGTAAGCAAAAGAATTTCATTTTATGAGATATTTGAATTTTTGTGTGACAAGGTGAGAATGATTTCGGCTTTCGCTTTTTTGAATTTGGCAGATCATTAAAAATTGTATAAAAATACTTGGGGTTTAAAATTTATATGTTTAAATTACTAATGAGTCTATTTTCAAGAGAAACAAACAGGAACATCATCTGAATCCGTACGAAGAGATAATTAATTTTTAGTGAAGAAAGGTCAAAATTGTCAAACAGTAGAATAGGGATGAATTTTAAGAATGAACTATACTTATTGGCTAAACCGTAAATTTTGAAAAGTTTATGTTAGGAAGATATTTGAGTCCAGTTTAGGAAAAATCAAGCGGATCTTAATTTAGAATTTTGTAGCTCAAGAAATAAATAATTTAGTGACTATGACTCAAGTGGACAGTTTTGTTATGAACAGTAAATAATTGTTTTGATATGTTTAAGCCTTGATTATGGTTGTGTTGGCAGCTTAATTGTGTCATGTTAAGTGCCATTGAAAGTGTGTATGTGAATGTGAAAATAAGGGTGGCAAATGGCTTGGTAAATAGCCATTTTCTTGGCCACACTGGCAAAGACACGGCCGTGTGTCTCAACCATGTGAAGGACACGGCGCCAGAACACATGCGTATGACTCGGCCGTGTGACCCCAAATTGTGTATGACGTCATAAACAGAGAGTTACACCAGCTGAGGACACAGGCATGTCTGACCACAGGGACTACCCACATGGGCGTGTCCTAAGCCACACGGGCATGTGACCCCTTTTGCATGAAAAATTTTCAAAGTTTCCCAAAAGTTTCCAAAGTTCTCGGTTTAGTCCTAAACCACTCCTAATGTATGTTTTGGGCCTTGTAGGCTCGTTTAAGGGATGATATGAATGCATGTGAAAGGTTTTAAATTTGAGTGGAAATTCGTGTCTCGATTTTGAATGTTTAGTTGAGTTTAAGACCGGTAATTCCTCGTACCCTATTCCGACGTCGAAAATGGGTAAGGGGTGTTACAAGATAAGTCGACCTGAGTAAATAGTAATTTATCCTGGTTGATAAAGTGAGGTTGGGAGATAAGTGAGTATCAACCAATAGATTAGTTAATTAGAGGCCAAGAGGTAATAATTTGTTAATCGGTAGCTAATCCACCCCAAAACCTTAATCTGAAGTTAATTACAAACCCTAAAGCGAGTTAATATTCCTAATTGGTTTTTTATTTTTAGTCATTTATTTATCTTTCCTATTTATTTATTTTTTTGTTATTTTTTTTTATCTCATTAATAAATTTTATGGTTTATCATAGTATAGGAATCAATTACTACTACTTAGACTTCTTATTGTAAAAATGTTTTCATAATTTATTCCATCTTCCCTTGAGTACGATCCTCAGAATACTCCCAAGTCTTTCATTGTACTAAACTATATTACAATTTAACCTGCGCACTTGTAGATACCGTCATTGTAATCTCTTATATTTTTGGTGGTATATTTTACTATAAATGATAACTCGTTTATAGGCGGTCGTGTTTTTGGCGTTGTTGTCGGGGAGGTTTCAACAATAAATTGTGAGAATATTTTTGTTACAATTAATAAGATAAGTAGGAATGTTAAGACCTATAGATACGATATTTAATTTTTGTTTAATTATTTTTATTTTCTTTCCAGATCGTTTATAACTCGAAGCTCCAGCATTATAATCGAATCGTACCCAAATCCAGAGCAACTACTTAGGTGCAACCGTCTATCGATGAATATTGATCCACCCGCTGTAATTAACTTACCTTGAGGAAATTCGTTATTTGAGGATCCACGAGAGCAACAAGGACATAATCGAGAAGAAGCCCCAATAGATCAATGGACGTTACGAAAGTATGCCCTACATACACTAGACGTGATGTGATGAAGCATAGAACGACCGATGACTAGCGCTAATAAGTTTGGTATAAAGACGGCCACTATCTAGATAATCTGAAGCACATTGCAGTTTAAGGGGAATATGGTGGAAGACCAGAACCAACACTTGAAGTGATTCCTACAACTTTGTGACACCTTCAAGTATAACGTGGTATCTGATGATGTTGTGCATCTTTGGTTATTACAATTTTCTTTGTGTGACAATGCGACTGATTAAACTCGTTAAAACTAGGTTCCTTTACAACATGGAATGATCTAGCGAAAAAAATCTCTATAAATTTTTCCTGATAAGTCGAACCATTCAGTTGAGGCGAGAAATTGTAAATTTTAAACAATACAAAAGTGAGTCTCTGTACGAGGCGATCATGGAATGCAAGCATGGCTCTAGATCCAAATATTCTACAATGGTGTCAGCAGACAAATTAGATCTAACCTAGAAGGAGCTTCTGGTAGATCTCTCATGTTACATACATACGAACAAGGTTATAAAATCATAGAAGACATGAACATGAATTCGAACATTTGGCGCAATGAGAGGTTTATGTACAGATCTAAGCCTCTAATGGTGAAAGCAGTGAACAAAGAAAACAATGATGATAGATTCCAATGAATAATTAAGAAGCTTAATCATTTGGAAATAGATGTCAAGCCGACGAGAATAGAGCCATGTTTTGAAAACCAACTAGAGGTGGTGAGCTACATAGGCAATGACGGTCAAGATCCCTTTTCAAATACCTACTATCCTGATTGGAGGGATCATTCAAACTTCTAGTGGGAAGGTAAACAGGAAGGAGCAAATCAAGCACAAGCTCGACAAAATCTCCCATTCCAACCTCCACCATTGCGAAAAAGAGCCGTGGGAAATGACCATGCTGCATGTCGTCAAAGATTCAATCGACTAGAGGGGGAGATGCAAACATTATGATAGACATTTGGCAAGTCCAAGCTACATGTAGACGACTAGAATCCTGAATAGATAACCTCTACGAATAGAAATGGTCAAAGTCTCCTTAGTAATAAGGAGAACAACCCTCAAAGAGATGGGAAGGAACACATAAAGGCGATTGTGTGTCTCAATCCGTGTAACTCACTAACTTTCACCCTAAAGAAATCATCAGATAACACATGGCCATGTGTCTCACACGAATGAGAAACACGCCCATGTCTTAGGCCATGTGGACCCAAATCTACTTAAAATCAAGGCATTTGCAAGACTATTTCATGCATAATTATATAAACCATTTGTGCACACAATCAAGTGGTTCAAGCATCATTCAAACTTGCATAAACATACCATTTCAAGTATCCTAATTTACCTAACCGCTATGCCATTCAAAGGAACCACAAACATACCAAAACATAACATGCCAACATAAGTCAACATTACCTTATTCAAGCATCATAATCTAACTTAATCCCTTACCAAAACATATCTCAATTTATCCATTCTCAACCATTACAAGCCCACCAAAATACCTTACCTTTCAATAACTAAAAGTGGTTAAGATGACTTTACTTAAGAAGCATTACAGATCCATCATATAACATAAACTTCAAAGACACAAGCATAATAAAACAACCATTAATACTACCATGAGCCATCAATACAATAGACCTATACATGATAATATTGCTATTTCCATACATGATAACTTAGATGATAAATATACTTAACCATGTCTCAAGTAATCATTTTCAAGTCATTTTCAACGTGCCAAGATAACCTTAAAAACATGTAACGCCGTCATGCCCGAGACCGTCGCCGGAGTCGAGCTTGAGGTGTTACTAAACTTAATTCATTAATTAAACACTCAAACAATTTTATTTTAAAATTTTCAAACAAGCTGGCTAACTGTGACACAGTCTCTTAAAAATTCATATCTCGAGTTCTGAAACTTGAAATTAAGATCCGTAAATGTTTCCTGAAACTAGACTCATATATGTATCTACTAATTTTTTTCTAGAATTTTTGGTCGGGCAAATTAGTACAGTTCATTAGTTAAAATCTCCCCTGTTTCTGGGTTCAACTGCTCTGACCCTTGTGTATTGCGAATCAGATATCTCCCTGTACAGAGTTTCAAAGATTATTTAGTTTGTTTCTCTTAAAACCATACTCAATAAGAAGTCTGTACATATAAAGCATGACTTCTAAATATTTTTTTACAATTTATGATGAATTTTTAAATTCAGAACATGGGATTCAGAGATCATTCTGACCCTGTTCCACAAAACTTAAATATCTCATAAAATATGACTCATTTACCTATTTTGTTTCTTCCACATGAAAATATATTCATTAATATTCAATTCCATATTTTATTCATCATTTAATTATATCTCTACTATTTTTAGTGATTTTTCAAACTCACATCACTGTTGCTATGAGATTCTGTTTTATAGTAAATTTCACTTTACTATAGATTTTCAAGAACTAAATAGCATTTTAAACATACATGACATCAAATATGATTTAGATTGGCCATTCCAATGGCTAATCATTTACAAACCTTTTTCTTACCAAACCACAACCATATCATAAGATCATTTACACAAAGTAAGTATATTGCTATACATGCCGCTCTCAAAATATACAAGTCAATCTACCAATTTAAGTCTTCGGATAGTGTAAACGAGTCTTCGGTCTATCCCGATTCTCAAGCCGACTTGTCAAAACTACAATGAATAAAAAGGAGAGAGTAAGCATAAATGCTTAGTAAGTTCACATGCAAATAATAAGTAACATGATCATGCAATCCAACATAAACATCATTAAGACACCCATAACATAAAAATACTTACTATCTTACCACAATTTTGTCTCACCAAGTTCTTAACCAAGGATTAAACTCATACCTTTCCATTTTCACTTCTACAACACATTCATCATCGAATCACTTTCGTTTTAGGTATTCTCCATATTTTCTTAGAATTCTCCCATTAAACACATCAAAATATAATTTCTGATACGCAGATTGTGTGCACGTAAGTGCTATACTCATAGCTAAACAAGCTCAATAGCTTTGGAAATCTGTGTAGTCAAGCTACCATGTAACCCGCCCATAAACGAACTCGGACTCAACTCAACGAGCTTGGGCGTTCGCATCCATAAATGAACTCGGACTCAACTCAACGAGCTTGGATGCCTAGTTACATCTCACGAACTCGGACTCAACTCAAAGAGTTCGGAACTCAGCCATCCTAGTGACATGTCACTTACACCCTAATCTATTCCCAAGGTTCAAATGGGATTCTTCTCAATTACACATTTTAATCGTCTTCTTCGAAATATAGAAACCGATACTTGCTAGCATCTCATACTTATCAACTTGTTCACATAATTTGCATATTACCAAATAATAATTCACAAAGCATAATATTTCATGATAATAAGTATCGTATCATATAAATATAGTTAAATCACTTAAAATAAAAATTATGTTACCTTATTTACACATGAACTTACCTCGATGCCAAATATTAGCAATCGAGCCTATTCCTCGTAAACTTTATTTTTCCCTCGATCACGACTTGAATATTGTTTCTCTTGATCTATAATACCAAATTAATTTATTTAATACATACATTCATCAAAACAGCCCCTAATACGAACTTTGGCAAAATTACCATTTTGCCCTTAAATTTTCACATATTTACACTTTTGCCCCAATGCTCGTAAATTAAACCTCATCCTATTTTCTTATGTTTTATGACATGCTGATCATTTTTCCCTTCTATGGCAACATCAAATTCACATTCTAACATGTACTTATGAATATTAGGTATTTTTACCAATTAAGCCCTTTTACTCGTTTTCACTTAAAACCGAGTAACACAAGTTTTCTAACATAATTTAAAACCTCATATTCTAACATAAAACACCAAAATACACAAATTTCACTTATGGGTTTTTTTCCAAATATGAACCCTAGGTTAAATTATTGCTAGAATAAGCTTAATCAAGTTACCGGGACTCCAAAAACGTAAAGAACATTAAAAACGGGGCTTGGAATCACTTACTATGGAGCTTGGAAGCTTGAAACAAACCCTAGCTATGGAGAACCCTTGAAATTTCGGCCTAATGAAGAAGATGGACAAAAATTGGCTTTTAATTTTGTTTTTAATTCATTTTAATAACTAAATGACCAAAATGCCCTTAATTAAAAACTATGGTGTTTTATTTTCCTTTAGGTATTTTTGTCCAAACTAGTATAATGGTCTAATTACCATCCAAGGACCTCCACTTTAAAAACCCATTACTCACAAGTACTTAATACCTTTGTGAACTAGAACACACATTTTACAACTTTTGCAATTTAGTCCTAAATATCAAATTGGACCCTCTATTGATAAAATTTCTAAACGAAATTTTCACACAATCATGCAATCATGCCATATACCTTAAAATGATAATAAAATAAATTTTTCTACCTCGAATTTGTGGTCACGAAACCACTATTCTGATTAGGCCCTAATTCGGGATATTACAAAACAAGCACATCAAAGTAAGCAATATCACATAACTCGGTAAGGCATCAAAATGTACCAAACTAACCTAGCTTTCCAAAGCTTATACAATTCCAAAACACAATTAACACATACACCTTAATACCATCACAAAGCACCCTATAAATGCCATTCTAAACCATATAAAACTTACTTAAAAACTACTGAATTGTCCACTGGATAGTGTGATAGATCTTTGACAAATTTCCAACAAATTAAGCTTCTGATAATGTGTAAAGTAAAGGAAAATAACTCCCTAAGTGATAAATGCTTAGTAAGCTCGTATAAACTTTAAACATAATGTACCATTTCAATAATGAACTTAATAGAATAAGTATAAAGCTTTACCAATGCCATATGATTAATAAAGCTTATATAACACCATCAAACTCACAAGTTAGCATACTTGTTCATGATACATATGAAATCAACCATGTATATATAAACATAACATTTAATTCATCATCGTTACAAAATGATCATGTTTCACTCCATTAGCTTACTTACCATTTCCAAATGCTTAGTATAAGCCTAAACAACATCATCAAATCACACGTTAGTGCACTTGTCCATAATATAAATGAGTTCATCCATAGCATAAGTAGATTTCACATATATAAGTACATCATTTAATTCATCAACCTTTTTATAACATCATGTTACATCTCAATTGTGAACTTACCATTTAATTCCCTTTTCTTACCCGTTGAACCATCTAGAATTACATCGGATACTCGGGAAACCTCACACGAAGTATGCCTTTAGTTATAATCGTAACATTTCCTTTACATCAATGCTCACACGAGCTGTGAAATGGGCCTGCTCACACGAGTTGTGGAGTATCCGCAACAAATGCAGGACCTCAGCTATCAATAGGACATTCAAGACCAGCACCCGAAACATGAAATCCCTAATGACATGTCATTTGTATCTTAAGAATTCTTAAGGTTCAAATAGGACCCGATATCAGTCAATTCGTCTTAATGTGGATACATTCTCATATATATTGATTCATTTAAATTATAAACAACATAGTAAACATTTAATTTAAGTAACATTATAACGATTACAGTTCATACGAATAACCTAACTAAATCGCAACAATGACTAAGTATAGGGGCTATTTGGTAATTTGCTCTTCTCCTCGATTTTCTACTCGTTCTTGATCTAAAATAATAATTCCATTCAATTCCCTATTTCTAACAAAAAAATAAATTTAATTTATTTTAGTCCCTAAGTTCAAAACATGCAAATTAACCATTTTTATTCAATTAAACCCATTCCAACGTTTAAAATAATTAATTTAGCTTATAATCCATAATAATGAAAATTTACAAAATTACCCTTAAAGTTTACCCTTTTGCAATTTAGTCCCTAAACCCGAAACTTGCAATTTCATCATTTCTAAATAAAATTCATGCAACCAAATTTTTACCTATTTTTATAAAAGCCCATATTTATCATCCATTTGCAATATTTTCCTTTAATTTTACCTTTTTCACAAATAAATCCTTATTCCTTAAAATCATTGAAAATTACTTAATAAAATATTTTTATCTAACAACAAAGTTTAACAATCTATCATAAACTTTCACAAACACTTCAAATTCATCCATGGAACATTCTAAAACATTTAATAATTTCAAAAATAGAGGTATGGGTTAGCTGGGTCTAATTGCAACGATTTCAAAAAAATAAAATTACAATAAATAAATGAAAAATGGACTTGCATTAACCATAGCAAGACTGAAGCTTGGAGCTTTAACTCCTATTGAGTTTCGATTTCTTCAATTAGAATTGAAGAAAATAACTCTTTACTTTACTTAATTTAAGTTTTATTATGTATTTACTATTTTTCCCTTAAATATTTAACCTTTAAAAATCAACTAATCATGTCCAAAACCGTCCATCACCAAGCCATAATGTATAATTACCAGCTAAGTCCAACAATTCAACTTTTCATAACTATTAGACACCTTTAATTAATAGAATTCAACTTTTACATCTTTTACAATTTAGGCCTTTTCAATTAATTAACTATTTAAACATTAAAATTTATTAACAAAACTTTAATATAAGCTTAA
The DNA here is from genome assembly GCA_025698475.1 of Gossypium anomalum. NCBI lineage: Eukaryota > Viridiplantae > Streptophyta > Magnoliopsida > Malvales > Malvaceae > Gossypium > Gossypium anomalum. The sequence continues at coordinate 21,882,502 of CM046960.1, read as the reverse complement.
TAAAACTCCGTAAATATTTAATAAAATATTTATTGCTCGGTTTATAAAAATGAGGTCTTGATACCTCATTTTCTAAAACTACTTGACTTTAGGGTCATACCACTTAAATCTAATTATTCATGCAAATAACATAAATTGTCAATTCAAAAAAAAAATTAATACCATATTTGACTTGTAAATATTAAATAATAATATTTACGAACTTACTCGTCAAATTTGTGGCCTCGAAACCACTATTTTTGACACCACTAAAAAATGGGCTGTTATAAAATGATCCAATCATAAAAATTGATGATGAACTAGAAGTATTCAAATGTGGTTGAGATTCCCAAAGTTATGTTATTTTTTATTTTATTTTATTCCTAACGGCATTGATCAAAGGCATTTCCTGAGTGCTGTATGTGTAGGTACTCATAAGGCAAGAGAACGAGACAAATGGCAAGATCTGGAAGGGAATGAAAATGATTGGAAGGCACGCAATGGTCATGAAAGAAAAATGAAGTCAATGGTGAAGTTTAGATAATTAATAAACACGTCTGGTAGCACGACATAGCATTAACCATTTAATTTTAATAAATTTGTAAAGAAAAATTAAATTAATCTCACGTTTTAATTTGTAGTTAGATTATAGGATAATTATAGTTTAATTAAATGTTAGAATTATGAGAATTTAGGTTTTTGGATGTAACGGGACAAAATGAAGCTAAACGGCGACAAAAATGAACGACCGAAGGACATCAACATATCCCGAAGGGCTAAGAACAATGTTATGTCATGCCATGCATAGGACATTGTGTGACACGCGCACTTCAAAGTGTTAAAGTGTTATCACACCATGCACAAGCTATGGTGTGACATGAGCACTTCGAAGCAAAAATGGGCAATGTTAGGGCATCATTTCGTGCCATGCACAAGTTGTGGCATGACACACCTATGTGTTCAGCCAAAATCAGGCCATTTCAGGCAGAAAGCCCGTCAAATTCTATTTATAGTCATCGGTTTTAGGTGTAAAAACACACACCTAAAACACCCCAAGAGAGAGAAAACACCCTCATTGAGTCTCCGTAGATCTTCCCTACAATCTAGCTTCAATTTTTCTCATTCCTAACCTCTGATTCACATAAATAACTGTTCTTTTTCTCTGTCATTCCAGTTTTCATCTTTTATTTTACTACATTGTACATCGATTGAGAGCCAAATTTCGCTACCTGAGGTATTGTGTTCTAAACTTGATCTTTATCACTTTTATTGGGTTTGTTGTTATTTTACTTTAATTCGAAAATGACATCATGAAAACAACAACATTCCATTTAGGCATCGAGCAACCTCAATGCCATTCGCTTCCATAACACAGAAGTCGAGCGGTTTTACCTTAATATGAGTGGATGTTTGTTCGCACATGAGCGTGGGTTCGATCTCACCATGTCTGCTTGCGACGAAATATGAGACTTGATGCGATCCCATCAATGTAAAATTTTTGCACAACCTTGATCAAACCGGCGGTTGATGCTATTGTTTACGAATTTTATGCCTCCTTAAAAGATAGGGGGAATAGCAAGCAAAGAGGTGAGACGATCACGCACATGACTACCTGGGGCAAAGAGGTGCTAATTACACCTTCAGATTTTTGCTAGTACTACGATGCCCCGTATTATACCCATGATCATCTAGAGACCTTAGACTTATTTACGTTTGAGGATTTTGATATGGAGGGTATTATTGATTATTTGATAGAGGGGCATGGTGAGTGGACTCGCCAAGCCAAGTCTGAGGTGCCACTAAAATCTAACACAGCCATCATGGTCTTAGTGGCCAAGATATGGATGAAATTTATTTATTCTCACCTAGCACCATCCTATAATGCCTTTGACATTATTACTTACCAAGCAATTATGCATTATTCAATCTTGCAGAAAGATGAAATTTGTGTAGGCCACTAGATTTATGTGCAAATTCTTAAGTGCATACGACATCGAATGTAAAGTATGTACTTCCTATATTTGATTATCGCCCTATGTCATTGAGCCAAAGTCCCTATGTCCTCGATCGAGCCATTCATGTGACACATGAGGAGCATGATTGGGGACAACTTGTACGTCTAATTCCTTGAGCTACAATGCAAACAAAATCAATAAAAGGAGTAAAGAACAAAACATAGGAGTAACACTCAGCACCCGATGAAGAGGAAGGGTAATACACACACGTCAAAGATGATGTGACTTACCGACATGGCCAATTTGAAGTGACGGACCCTAATGGATGCAAGATATGGGAGACATTCTAATCCTTAATGCGAAACAGAGTGGTTCGCCTACACTTGCACCGCTCCTGGACATGTTCGAGAGGTTCCAACTGCTAAGTGAGGAGGGCGCTAATGATGATGATGATAAGGAGGAGGAGGAGACCCCAATCGTGCCACCGAAATATGATTGAGTATTTAGACTAGTCTTCTCATCGACGAAGAGCTTGGTGATCAGCAAACTTAGTTAGCACAGGCTGCCCCAGACTTCAAGAAGGCGAGCTAGGAAAACATCAGCAGGGCACGAGAGGGGCACGACCTTGATGATAGAGGAGTCAGAATCTGAGTCTGACTATTTCTGAACATTTTGATTTTTTACTCTATTTTTTTTGCAGATGATTTTTAATTTTTGTTTTAGTTTTTAATTAGTTAGGATTTAGTATTTTTTTATATATATTTGTGTGTTTATTTTTCTTTGTAGGAACCCCATTGCCAGCCAAAACCGAAAGGAGTAGTCCCACCAATCGAGTTGCACTAATCATGCAAATCGGGTAACCTCTTTCCTTTATATTTTTAATTGCATATTAGAGACAATGTAACGGATAAAGTGTGGGGCAACTTAGGAAAATTTTTATTCTTTTGTTCTTTTTATATTATTTTATTTTCTTTCCTTTATTTTTAGTTTCTCATTTTCAGTTGCATGTTTTCTACGAACTTGAGCTTGTAGAAATACAAGTGATTGGTTAGGAGCATATACCTAGGTTGTTTGTTTAAATTGGAAATCTAGCTTGAAGTTGAATAATTTGGGTTGTTTATAGTTAGAAATTAGTTCAATTTATTGAACTGTAAATAGGAAAAAGAGATTAAATGTACCAAGTTATAAAGGTAGATATGAATAGGTAATTATATCTATAGAAGTATAGGATGTTTGAATTAAAAAGAAAATACTCAGTAAAATCTACAGTTATTGAAACGATGAGTATGACAAGTACAACCCTTATAAAAAATGTCTAAGAAAATCTCAATCGTATTGGCAAAAATTAAATTTTTTTTAAATAAATCATAAGGGATTATATGGGGAAATATTACTACACTAGAGCTCAAAGCATGGACAAAAACAAACTAAGTAGGAAAAAAATATTCGAACTGACTATATCATGCAAAAAGAAATATTATATTTGTATATATATTTTGATGGAGACATATATTAAATTCTTTTAACTTGTTTACTTTCTAATTTATTTAACTAATCTGTTTAGGTGTAAATAACTGTGAATTTTTAAATTTCTAGCTAGAGTTATATATTTATACAAATTTTCCTAGTGTCAATGCTCTATCTAATCTTGTGTATCAAGCTAGCTCAGGTACATTGTATTTTCTTTGCATGTCTATTTCCTATTTTTAGTCTTAGTTTATTTTTTGTTTTTATTTTGTTTTGTCTAGTTTTCTGAATGATAAGCAAATACTTAAATGTGGGGGTATTTGACCTGTCGTCAAATGTATTAGTTAATTCGGGTTGTTTTCACACTTAAGGAGCTTATTTTCTATGCAATTTAGGATTTTATATTACATTTTCGTATTTAGTAGTTAGAATTAAAGATTAATAAAATAAGTCTATTAATCATATTTTATAAGTGTTATGACCCAATAGGTCGACATAGGCCTTATGTAGTACTAGTATATTTAATTGAGTGTGTAGGATTAATAATTAAAGGCCCAATTCACGTGGAAGAAAATGAGGAGTGATGCATAAGCTTCTTGGGACATCAAAGCACAAAACGAATGACTAAGGCTGAAATTGCATGTTGTGTCGTGCTGTAGACATTGTGTGCTATGACACAGGTCAATGTGTTGCCCTAGAAAAATGAGGCTATTTTTGTCTGTGCAATCAACTTTATACGAAGCCTATGCCGTGCTGAATACCTAATTTGGATGCACAACACTTCTATAAATGAGACATTATGGGTTTGATGTAACTAAGTGATCCTAGATGCCTTGAAAAAACCTTAATAGTTGAGGAGTAGGATTAAATTGATTTTCTTTCCGCTTTTCAATAACTATTTTTTTTCCTATTGGAATCAGTTTTGATTTAATAGTTTATTTATTTTATCGACGTATTTCTAATATTTTGTCTTTGCATTTGATTCATTTTTTCATTCCAATCAATCGATTTGCTACTCCATTCTCCATTAGACATTCAATCCATGATTAGTCAAATCTCTTCTTTCTATCGAATCAATCGTTTTCTTTACTTGATTTATTGAATTGAGATTGAGATTATGAATAACATGAGTGGATAAATCTCTTAGGGAAGATTATCGAGTGGATGAGAAAGAGATTAATGGAGGATTTAGGATTTTCACAAGAGAGGTTAGTTGGTATGAATTACTTGTTCTTAAACCCTAGGCGTGACAACCCTAGGAAGTTATCATAGGCTGGACAAGGTTGGGAAATAAATCGAACTGAGTAAATCATAATTTATATTAGTTGATAAGGTGAGGTCGGGAGATAAGAGAGTTTCAACCAATAGATTAATTAATTAAAGACTATGAGGAAATAATTGATTAATTGGTAGCTAATCTATCTAAATACCCTAATTCTAAGTTAATTAAAAACCCGAAGCAAGTTCATCTTCCTGATTGGTTTATTGATTTTAGTAGTTTGTTTATCATTCTTATTTATTTATTTTTGTTTTTTTATTTTTATCTCATTAATCTATTTTATCGTTTATCGTAATATACGAATTAATTAACTCCTACTTAGACTTATTATTGCAAAAAGGTTTTCAGAATTTATTGCATCCTCCATTGGGTACGATCCTCAGAATACTCCCAAGTATTTCGTTGTACTAAACTAAATTATAATTTGACTCATGCAGTTGCAGACACTGCCTTTCTAATCTCTTATATTTTTGGTATTATATTTTACTATAAACGATAACACTTTTATATGCGGTCAGACACAAAACACAAGATTATCATCTAGGCATATTCAGGCCATTTATCCACCTTGTCATTTCAAGTCACTGATCTTTCATAATTCGATGTAGCAGATTAAACTCGTTTTCACATTTGAGGAGCTTGGATACAATCACTTTTGTTATGTTTTGGTGGAGTTTACATAATTTCATTTACATTCAAGACAGAGTGTAATTTGAGTGTTTTTTTTACCTTAGGGGTCGAATGAGACCTAAGGGTGAGCTAATATACTCTGTGAGTGTGCAGGAGACCATTAGAAGGCGTGCTAACTTGATATTGGTCTTTGTGTTGCAACATGGAGATATTGATGTCGCAACATAGGTAGCAGAATAGAATAATTCCAAGAATGCCTTCAGTGTCGCGACACGGCCTGAAGATTTCACGACCTACATCTGAAGTTACCTTGAATATGAGTATCCTGCCCTCGATGTCACGACACAGACACTAGGGTATCACGAAATCGGTCTTGTACGAGAAGCACTTATGAGCACGTGACATTCTAGCCTGCACAATCAAATGTTTAACATGAGAATGTCAGCTAACCCAAGGTTGAGGAGGATAGCAACCCTAAATCTATAAATAGGCTCATTTAACACTTGTTATGGACAACTTTTTATATTATTAGTTTCCTTGTAAAATTTAGTTTTCAATTTCTTTTTTTTCTCTCAGGGTTTAGACTTCTATTCAGTTGTTTTTCATTCGTGTTCTTGGGAGAACTTGAGTTGTAGATGCAATCAAACATTTGAGGATTTCAACACTTCATATATTAAATAAAAACATGTTTCTCTAAACTCTACTCTTGTTTTATTCTTTATTCATATATTCAATATCAAGTTTATTACGTTTATGGATTCCACGAGGAACTAATCCTTTTATGGGGGATTACGAGTGATGATTTGAATAATTAACTATTTGAAGGGATATCTTAATAGGTCAACTCTTTAGGAAAAGAAGAACCTAAACCCTAGGCCTAAAAACCTTAAAAAGTCATCAAGGTGGGAATTAACCCCAAATTTGGTATGGCCTACCGTGAACACCTTAACCCTGAACTGGTCTAGACTATGAGGTCAGAAGATAAGTAGTTCTTACTGACTTAGTATTTTAGTGGACTTATTAGAAGATCCTACTGGGGTATTGACTAGTTTATTGAACAAGAAAACTTGAGACAGTAGTTGATTATGACTACCGAAGCGAGCTAATCACCTATCTTTACATTTGATCCTATAACACCCCTTACTCATAACAAATGCCAAAATAGGGTACAAGGCATTACCAGACTTATGCACAAGCAATCATACAAACTGAGACGTAAATTTCCATTCAAATTTAAAACTTTTCATATACATTCATATGATCCCTTAACAAGCCTAAGAAGGCCCAAAACATACATTGGAAGTGGTTCGGGACTAAACCGAGAACTTTAGAAAATTTTACAACACTTAGAAAATTTTTCGTTAAATAGGGGTCACACACCCGTGTGGCTTTAGGACAGGCCCGTGTGGGCAGGCCGTGTGGTCATACACGCCCGTGGCCCTAACCCATGTAACTCTCTGTTTGTCACCCAATAACAAATTGAAGTCACACGGCCAATGCATAAGCCCGTGTGCTTAGGTTGTGTGGTTGATTTAATTTTCATAATTTTTCATAAAATAAGTGCAGACTTCACACGCCTAGGGTACACCCCCGTGCCTGAGGCCGTGTAATCGATACGGCTAAGACACACGCTCGTGTCTCTGTTCATGTGCTTGATATTAAGCATTCTGTTTTGTAGCAATTAAGGTGCAGGGGACACACGGCCGGAACACACGCCTATGGGGCAAGCCGTGTAACACACACGGTCTAGACACACGCCCATGGGGCAAGCCGTACGTCACACATGATCTAGACACATGCCCGTATGTCTACCCATGTGGACAAAAATAAGGCTATTTACCAAGCCATTTTGTCACCCTTCCATGCACATCCCTACACAACAACATACAACACCAATCCAAGCAATTACATTCAACCAATTTAGCAACAATCAAGACATCCACACATCATTCACATACTACCATTTATCACATATGAACATCACATACTTATCAACTTAAACCATGCAAATTTCCACATCCATGCAAACATAGTTATATGCATATATACTTAAACCAATATTAGCCAATTTCAATGGCCATTTACAAAATGAATAACAACCAACATAAGCCAACACATTTGGCCAAATCAATTATGACACATAACAAAATGACCAAGTCCCTATACATGCCATAACTCAAAATGTTGAATTCATTGGTGCCCAAAATAATTGTTGATAGTGTGAGTGGATCTTCGACAGTCTCAAATCCTCGAGCTAGCTTGGTGACACTATAAGACAAGGGAAAGGAAAGGGGAGTAAGCTTTAAAGCTTAGTAAGTTCCTAAGCAAATAATAAGCATCATATCAAAACATTTAACATACAATTAACATGATGATAATCGACATAAATATTATTAGGATTTTATAATCATAACTTACTCAATCTTAACCTTACCGAGGGTTCATCACATAACGAGCTCATTATGTATGAGTTTTACGTACATACCTGAGTCATCTCGAATTAGATATACACACAATATCTTTGACATACTCGTTAAATTACTCGTTGAACCACTTGGAATACTAAATGATACTTGGGAGTCCCATACACATGGTACCGTACCAATGCCATATCACAGGTATGGTCTTACATATAATCTCGTATCGATGCCAATAGCCCAGCTATGGCCTTATACGAAATCTCATATCGATGCCACTTCCCAGATAAGGTCTTACACGTAGTCCCATATTGATGCCATATCCCAAATATGGTCTTACATGTAGTCTCATTAACCCTAATGTGATGACATTTGTATCCTATCTATTCCTAAGGTTCAACCGAGATTTCACGCTTTTTGAAACTTTGTCGAATATGTCCAAGGGTCAAACAAAATTAATGCAATGATAAAGCATTTAAAACATAATTAAAACAATGCATTATTTACATACGAACTTACCTCAGTACAAAAATAGTAGAAATAGGACCAAATTGTCAAACACTTTATTTTTCCCCCAATCTAGGTTCAAACCTCATTTCTCTTTATCTATAATAGCAAATTTAACTCATTTATTATTCACATTACTCAATTTAGTTGAAAAATTACGTTATGGAAAAATTATGTTTTTGCCCCTAAACTTTGACATTTTTACACTTTGGTCACTAGGCTTGTAAATTGAAATGGATTGAATTTCTTGAATTCCCAAGCCTAGCTGAACCTCTTTCATGCTTATAAAAACCCATATTTTTCATTTAATCACACTTTTACACACATTTCATAACCTTTTTACAAATAGGTTCTTTTGACATTTTCAACAAAAATCACCTAGCAAAAGTTGTTTATCATATTGCAACATACATATTCTACCATTAGACATCAAAATACACACATTTCCAACTTGGGTAAAACTTTAGACATTGATTATTTCTTAAATTAGTTGTAGAAATAGATAGATTAAGTTACAAGAATCTCAAAACATGGAAATCATTAAAAACAGGGCTAGAACGGACTTACAATTGAGCTTGGAAGTGGCCAAACCCTAGCTATGGCTTCTCCTTGAAAACTTCGACTATGGTGAGAAAGATGGACAAGCTTTTGGCTTGATTTTTGCTTTTTAATTCATTTAATTACTAAATGACCAAAATACCCTTTTCTTAAAACACTAAAATTCCCTTACCTCATGTCTATTTTTCTCCAACTCAATGTAAAATGGTCTAATTACCATCTAAGGACCTTCAATTTAAAATTTCATAGCAATTTGACACCTCTAGCCTATAGAACTCAACTTTTGAAGTTTTACAATTTAGTCTCTTTTGCTAAATTGATTGCTCAAACGTCAAAATTTTCAAACGAAATTTTGACGAAATCATTCCATAAAACTATAGACAATAAAAATGTTAAAAATATGTTTTACTATGTCAGATTCGTGGTCCCAAAACCACTGTTCTGACTAGGCCGAAAATCGGGCTGTTACAACTCTCCTCCTTTAGGGATTTTCGTCGCCGAAAATCTTACCAGAAAATAGGTTTGGGTACAATTTTCTGATAGCCTCCTCGAGTTCCCATGTAGCCTCTTAGACCCCATGTCGTTGCCATAAAACTTTCACTAGGGCTGTACTTTTTTTTTCAACTATTTAACTTCCCGAGCTAAAATCTTGATAGGTTCTTCACCATACGTCATATCTGGTCGAGTCTCAATCTCTGTTGGAGAAATCACATGTGAAGGATCAGAATGATATTGTCGCAACATTGACACATGAAACACATTATAAATCCTTTCCAACTCTGTCGGTAAAGTAACTGTAATGCCCTACAAATCCCAAAACCCAAAAATCCCAAAATCGTGAATTTTTCTTTTTGTGCTTAGCAATTCCGGTTAAGTGTTAATTACGCAAAGGTAGGTCTTGGACAAGGTTTGAGTTTGAATTAGGAGGTAGAAGAAATTATAATTTAATTATTAAAAGAATCAGGGTTGGCAAGTAGTTGGGGTTTTAAATAAAGATAGGGGAAAATAACATCAAAAAGCCTTGTGGAGGAATGGCCTAGTGACGCCACTTAGAGTGTAGGGAGGTGGCGTTAGTGTCTAGCAAGGAGATCCTAGGTTCAAATCCTAGCTTAGTATTTTTAGGAGTTTAATTTTGGCCTTCTAGAAGGTTGGAAGTGGCGTAAAGATGGACTCTAAGGGGAATGTTCAAGAGAGAAAATTAAGGAAAGGATTAAGGGGTTATCAGGGAGAAAAATGAGGAGATGAGAAGGGGGAAGTGATGGAGACGAATGGGGAATTGAGGGCCAGGCAATTCGGCTATAAGGGGTATAAATAAGTGCCGAATGCAAGGTTTCCAGGCTAGTGCCAAATTTCTTTCACCCTATTACCGGAAACCCTTTTCCCTAAAAGCTGAAAACCCTTTTTGTTTTACTCTCTTTTCTTTGTGCCAATTTTCTATTTCTTCTTCTACTTTTCTTCTTTAATCTATACCAAATAACCTTATTCGCCATACTAAGTTGAATCTTCTGAGGGCCAAATACTCTTCGACCGAATCTAGTGTATGTGTGTGTTCTTCCAATCAGTTTTGCTAAGAATCTATTACGATGTTCTTTCCTTACTCTTTCTAATCAACTGTGGTAGGGAATTAGTATCAGATCTTGGATCTTAGCTCTCTGCCGGAATTGCTCTTTAGGTGTTTGCAGTTTTGGTAAGTATTCCTTTCCCATTGGCTAAGGTGGTCGAATGTTCATAGTTAGGGTAAGGGGACTTGTGTTGGATATGAGTCACCTACTATTCTGGTTTTAATAAATAAGTTTAATGCAGATCTTAGGAATACGTGATCAGGGGAAAAACTATTAAGGATTGGTGTTCAAGGTAAGGTTAAGGTGAGGCTTCGGTTTTTGGAAAAGTTATGTATTAAACATGCGCTTAATCGAAGGGTGATATCGATTGTAGGTTTGGGGCTAAGGAGATCGCATCATCCTTACTTACCAGGTGTGTACATACACTGCACACACACTATGAACCGGTAAAAGCCGAAATGTCGAAATACCGAAAAGCTGAAATGCCGAAAAGCTAAAAGTGTGGCCACGGTAGTCTTGCGAGTGCACGAATACTCTTAAGGGGGAGACTGATAGGTTGCCTGAGGCCCATGGTCGATTCCATGGACTTGGGTTGTGAATAGGCCAAGTGGACCAGAATAGGCTAAATGGGTCCGATGGGCTGTTGGGCCTATAATAGGCAAAATTTGATAAGCAATGCTATGTGATAGGAAATTTGTATGTGAGCATGAATGTAATGTGATTTGGGCCGGATGGGCCATATAAATGAGATTGGGTTGAATGGGCCATACGAATGTGAATTGGGCCTGATAGGCCATATGAATGTGAATTGGGCCTGATGGGCCATATGAATGTGAATTGGGCCTGATGGGCCATATGTATGAGATTGGGCCAAGTGGGCCATATGCATGTATGTAGGGGGTTTGGGCCTAGTATATGATAACCACATAAAACTTAATTAATATATTGTGACTGTAGACAAGTCATAGAGTTAAGGTGTGGCAACGGGTATATGCATGTCTAGGATTGGATCTAGGGAGAGCTTGGTACTTAAGCAGTCCTAATGACTCACCTTCTCTTCTCTGGAATCCTACCTGGTGCATAATGTTCATTCATCTTAGCTCACGGGATTTGTTAACGGGCCAAGGTAAGTAAAAACCCATAATAAAAGAAAATTACCGAAATGCCCCTAAGGGCGAAAATGACTAAAATACCCTCAAGTGTTATGTGTAAGATTTATGACTGCTACATGCATTCATATGTATTCATGTGATATCCTGTTTAGGTTGCATATGGGTTGGGAATTATGGAACGAAGTGAGTATATGAGGGTCGCATGGTTGCTTGACAACCATGGATCCACCGACGGCTTTTAAGCCCAATATGTGATTGGCAGCTTGCTGCAACTTGGGTAGTTCCACAATCGGCTACCATTGATGTGTATCGATTGGGTGGGTTAATATTTATATCCCCATAGGTTGTAAAAAAGGGGACGGAGCAGAAGTGTACCGGTTGGATTATTGGGGTGGGTTGCACTACATTGCATTACATGTCTGATGTATGATGACTTTTGAATGCTTGTTTTCGTTGAGGGTTGTACACACTGAGTTTGCGAAACCTTACCCCCTCTTTTATTTTATTTTCAAGTAATGCTCAGTAGAAGGTTCGATGTTTGGAGGGACTCTGGGCAGCTAGCTAGCAAGATAATTTGGACTTGTTTTTCTTTCTAAAGCTTATCAGTTTTTATGTTATTAAGTACTTTTCAAATCAGATTGTAATAGGGATTCAACTTTGTTATTATTTTGATTATTATTTTTATGTGATGTAATTATAAGAAGTTGAACATGGTTTCCTAAACTATAGTATGACTTTTCTACGTTTTCGTAACTACATTTTAAAAGGACATGTTTTCATAAAATCATATATTTTAAACAAGTGATTAAAAGGAGTTTTTTTTAAGGATAGTTAAGGTTTCTTTTATTTTAAGAAGGGTTTTCAATGAAAACACGATTTTCGCTAAAACACTTCAATGTGATGCGCCAGATTCGGCCATAACATCCAGGCCGGGTTTGGACTGTTACAATAAGCAATACGCCACTGGCCCTATTCTATGAATAACCTCATACGGCCCAATAAAATGTGGACTCAACTTGCCTTTATGACCAAATCTGAGAATGTTTTTCCATGGAGTTACCTCCAAAAATACCTTATCACTAACCTAAAACTCAATCTCTTTTCTTTTCAAATCTGCCTACGACTTCTGTCGATCTGAAGCTGCTTTCAAGCAATCACGGATTACCATTACTTTTTCTTCGGTTTCCCTAACCAAATCGACCCTGTGAATCTATTTCTCACTAAGCTCGGTCCAAAAAAAGGGTGTTCGGTACTTGCGGCCATACAATGCTTCATAAGGTGCCATTTTTATACTCGATTGGAAATTGTTGTTATATGAAAATTCGACCAATGGTAGATATTTTTCCCAACTACCTTTGAATTCTAGAACACAACATCGGATCGTATCTTCAAGAATCTAAATCACTCTCTCAGACTGACCATCAGTTTGCAGATGAAAAATGGTACTAAAGTTCAGGTTCATACCCAAAGCTTCTTGCAGCTTCTTCCAAAACTGCAAAGTCAACCTCGGATCACTATCCGAAATAATAGAAATTGGTACTCCATGTAATCCTACGATTTCGGCCACATACAATTCAGCTAACTTATCAAGAGAATAGTCTGTACGACCAAGATGAAATGAGCAGATTTCATCAATCTATCAACCATAACCCATTCAACATCTTTCCTTTTCGAAGTCAAAGGAAAACTAGTTATGAAATCAAACGTAATCCTATCCCATTTCCACTCGGGCACTATCACTAGCTGAAGTAAACCCAAAGGAACTTGGTGTTCAGCACTCACTTGTTGACAAATTAAACATCCCGAAACAAACTCTGAAATATATCATTTTATACCTGACCACTAAAATAATTTCTTCAAATCATTATACATTTTTGTACTACCCGGATGCACAAATTGTGACAGCCCTATTTTGACCCTAGTCGAGAAGTGGTTTCGGGACCACAAAATCGAGTTAAAAAATTTTCTAAATGCTCTTTTCTATGTCTATTAGTAGTGAGAATGCATGCGTGAAATTTTTATGCTTTGATTTTGTCATTTGTATGTGAAATTTATTAAATAGGACTTATATGAGACATTTTTTAAAATGTGATAGGTTAATGTGTAATGGTCTATCAATGCATGTTACAATAGTAGGGACTTGCATGTCAAATTTTCCATTCTAGCTAGTGGCCGGCCATGTTGTTAATTATTATAAAATATATATTTTATATTAGCATTATTTCTATTATATGGCTTTATAATATAGAATAAGGTTATTAAAAATAGAAAATGGGTGAAGAAATCAAGGAATTCATCTTTATTTCCTTCTAAGCCGAATGTTAAGAGAAGAAAGGGGAGAAAACTCCATTCGGTCACCTTAGGCTTGAATCAAGGTAAGAATTCATATTAATTCTTAAAATTGTAGTTAATTTTAAGTTAGTTACCAAGTTCTTTATTTAACCCATGTTAAAATTTTGATTTTGGGGAAGATTTGAGCTCTCGGCCATGGTAGATAATGAAGGGGATACATGGTTGTCTTCAAGTTTAATGTTCTTGTAAGTAGTTTAGATAAAATAATTAAAAAAAATTAGCTTGTGTATTGGTGTAATTGCCGAATTTGAACTAGGGATATCTTTGAGTAATGTTTGTTTTTTTTTAAATGATGGAATAGAGTGAATGCTTGGAATGTGTTATGCATAAATTATAAGTTGATTAAAGATTGTTATATTGCCTTGTCATTTCCGAAATTGTGCTTGGTTAAAGAAATTGGGTGTCGGATGTTTAAGTGATGTAAGTATATGTATATTCGGCTTGTAGTTATATAAATGTAGTATGAGAAAATAAATCATTATTAAATGCAATGTATGTTTCGGTAAAATTGGTCTTGTTGGCTATTCATGTATGTATATATATGCAATACTACGTAGTGATTTTTTTTAGCTTATGTGTAAAAGTATATGCAAGCATGATTATAATAAAATTTGTGGTTTTTGAGAAGTTGTTTATTAATATATTCAAATGGTCAGGTGAGTATTCGGCTAAGTAAATAAAAATGAAATTACTTATATATATATATATATATGTGCATTCAGCAGGGTAAAACAAAGTGGCTATTAAGTTAATTGAAAAATAGACAATGTGTGTATTTGATCATTCGGCCAAGATGATGTTTAAGTGCGAATGTATATATGTGGATGTACTATTAAGTATAACTTGAGATTAAATGGTATTTAGTCACTATAAATAACCATACTTGTAGAATTTATTAAATACATAATTGGTCTTAACGTAGACATGCTTATAACTATAAAGTTGTTAATGCCTACTAAGGTGTTTGGTTGTGCATGACTAGGGAATATATATATATGGTGTTTAATAGTTAATTATTAAGTCATTTGTACCTTAACCTTATAATATACATGTATTATATCAAATTGCCTATTTGATAAGAAATTAAATAAATCTATTTGTTTTAAAATCAAGCTCAAGAGCAAAGAGGGCTGAAGTTGGGTAGGGGAAAAGAGACAGAAATTGAGTAACCTTTCCGCAACCGTTCAAGTATATTCGAGGTAAGTTTTTAATAGTCACATTTAGTACATAATTGATAATGTCTTGATATATGAATGTTAACTGTACTACGATCGATCGATTCTTTTTGAATACAGTTGTATGACAAATAAATGTATTGTTTAAGGCTCAAAGCCGAATAGACATTGGAAGATAAGCTTAGGAAGTAAAAATGGACAATTTTTTTTTATGTATGTTATTGAGCCAAAAGTTATATGAACGGTGCCCATGTTATGCTATTATTCGAATGGAATATATGAGCTTGATTGTGAGATGTTATGTGAATCGAATTCTCTTGCGAATGAGTGTGCATGGCATTTAGTGATGTTTATACTCGGACTTAAGGTCTGCAGGCCATGTGCTGGAATTTTAACCGGACTTAAGGTCCGCAGGCTACGTGCTAGAAATATAACCGAACTTAAGGCCCGCAGGCTATGTGCTAGAAATATATCTAGGCTAAAGTCCCACAGGCTTCGAACTGGTATTATACCGGGTTTTAAATTACCTCGGGCTTGTGCTGGTATTGATTTCAAATCCTAAGACCGGATAGGCTAAATGCCGATGAGTTAAGCAAGAGTACAAATTGAATGATCGCAATAAAACATCGTCAAATTAGTATTATGCATTTAAGATGTTCAGGTACGTATTAATTATTCATTGGTGAATTGATTTCGAAGTGAATCTTTTGTATCAAAGAAGAATATTTATATGATTATGATTGATGGTTATGATTGTGAAAACGAAAATGATTGGATCGGTCATGGTATATTTGTATATGTGATTATTTGATTTAAATGCATCATATAAACTTTAAGTAGAAGCAAAATATGTGCCGAGAAATTTGTGTATACGATTATGTATTTTCAGCCATGAAATAAATTAAATTGAGTATAAGTCTGATTAAATGCATGCTTTGATTTCTATTAAGACTTTAATATTTTGCAATGCTTAAAAATCTTACTAACTTTGAAAGCCTACTCTGTTCTTTATTTCTCTATTTTATAGATTGTCGATTTTGGCCACCGACTTGGGGATCGTCAGCAGTTCATCACACTATCGATCATTTTGGTATTATTATGTTTTGGCGTCGATGTGGCATGTATAGGTTAGACTGTTGAGAACGATGTTTTGTATATGTAAATATTTAGTCTTATGAATATGACTTATAATCCTGAATGTTTGTATAGACTACAATTGGATTTTGGATTGTGTTAAATGACTATGTGAACGTGATATTTAAATGTTTAGCTTAGAAATACCTCTTAACCCTAATCCGGCGATCGGATACGGGTTAGGGGTGTTACACAGATAAACAACCATTTTGTGCCTCATGAAGAATTTTCTGAATAAGTTCATCATTTTTTGGTACACAAATTCTACCTTGGAACATCAAACAGTCATCGGATCTGATATGAAAATCTGAATCACTACCCGATTCACAAAGAACTCTTTTGGCTTGCAAATCACTGTCACATTTCTGAGCTTCACAAATTTGTTGAAGAAATAATGGTCTAGCTCTCAACTCAGCTAGGATTGAACCATTATCGAAAAAAGTCAATCGTGTATTCATCACTCTCAATGCAAACAAAGTTTTTTTACTCAACGCATCTGCGATTACATTTGCCTTACTCGAGTGGTAATCAATTACTAGCTCGTAATCTTTTAGTAACTCGAGCCATCTCTATTGCCGCAAGTTTAAATCTTTTTGGATCATCAATTATTTTAAACTCTTATGATCAGTAAAGATATGGCATTTCTAACAGTACAAATGATGTCCCCAAAATTTTAAAGCGAACACAATGGCGGCTAATTCCAGATCATGCATAGGATAATTCTTCTCGTGTGGTATTGTCAAGCTATCACTTTGCCCTCTTGCATCAACACACATCCTAATCCATTCAGTGACGCATCACTATAAATCACAAACTCTGTTCACAGTTCAAGTTGCACTAAAATCGGCACCTCAATCAATAATGCTTTCAACTTCTCGAAACTTTGTTGACATTTTTCAGACCATTCAAACTCAACATCTTTTTGCAACAGCTTGTTCGTAGGAATAGCGATCATCGAAAATCCTTTGACAAAATGTCGATAAAATCCAGCTAAGCCCAAAAAGCTTCTAATTTCAAATACATTTCTCGGCAGTTTTCAATCAACAATTGCCGAAATCTTACTTGGATCAACCCGAATACCATCACCTGAAACAATATGTCCCAAAAATCTGACTTCTCGGAGCCAAAACTCACTTTTACTGAATTTAGCAAACAATTTCTTATCTCTCAAAGTATACAATACAGTTCTCAAGTGCTCGACATGCTCAGACTCGTCTCGAGAATAAATCACGATATCATCGATGAACGCAACCACAAACTTATCTAAAATGGTCAGAAGATTCTATTCATCAAGTCCATAAAAATAGCAGGTGCATTAGTTAGTCTAAAAGGCATAACAAGAAATTCATAGTGCCCATAGCTTGTCCTGAAAGCGGTTTTTGGCACATCTGCCTCTTTAACTCTCAACTGATAGTAGCCAAAACTTAAATCAATTTTCGAGAATACCGTTGCTCCTCTCAACTAATCAAACAAGTCATCAATCCTTGGTAAAGGATACTTGTTCTTTATAGTCACCTTGTTGAGCTATTGATAGTTGATACAAAGCCTCATGGATCCGTCTTTCTTCTTTACAAATAACACTAGAGCACCTAGGGAGAAAAACTTGGTCTTGCAAAACCTTTATCCGTTAACTCTTACAATTAAGTTTTTAATTCTTTCAATTCAGTCAGAGCCATTCTATACGGAGCAATAAATATTGGTGAGGTCCCTGGTACTAAATCAATACCAAACTCAACTTCTCCAATCGGAGGCAACCCAGGCAACTCTTCTAGAAACACATCCGAATATTCACAAACTATCAGCACTGACTCAATTTTCAATTCAGACATCTTTGTATTCAACACATAAGTAAGATAAGCTTCACAACCTTTCCTTACATATTTTTGGACAGATATCAAAGAAATCAAAATAGGTAACTCACCCGACTCATCTGAACCAATCCGAAGAGTTTCACCATTTTCACATTTCAGTTGAATAATCTTTCTTTTATAGTTCACTACGGCATCATGCAGTATCAACCAATCCATACCCAAAATAACATCAAATTCATCAAATGGCAACAACATTAAATTAGCCAAAAAATAGTGACATCAAATTACGAAGGGACAATTCTTTCAAACTCTATCAACTAGTTTATGTTTGCCTAAAGGATTTGACATTCTAATCACAAACTCATTAAATTCAACAGGAAAGCTCTTACTAGCTACCAATTTCACACAAACATAAGAATAGGTCGATCCAGGATCAATCAATGCAACTACATTAGTATTATAGAGAGAAAAAGTACAAGTGATAACATCAGGAGATGTCGCTTCTTCGCGAGCACGGATAGCTTAGGCTCTAGCAGGTGCTCAAGCTTCAGATCTCACAGCTGAATCCTTCGTCACACTTTTACTACTAGTTCCATTTTTGGTATTCCTCGGTGGCCTACCCCTATTAGTAGTATTACTCGACCTTGCACTCTGAAATTTTTCTTTCCCAGCCATTTCGGGGCAATCTGGGATAAATTGCTCTTAAGAGCCACACTTGAAACAAGCCCGGTCATTCATCCTACACTCACTGGGATGTCTTCTTCCACAATGTTGAAATTCGGGGGTGTTAGGCCTTACATTACCCACACTTGCCATTGAAGTGGCTTAAGATTTAAAACTCGAGTATTGCTTCCTGCGGTCTCTGTGGGAATACCCAACTGATACATTCGAACGGGAATACATTTCTTTGACTGGGATGGAAATGACTTACTCATCGGTCTTTTCCTCGAATCTCTAGCTTCACAATCAGCTTTCCTCTTCTATTTATTCAACTCTTTGGCTTTACAAGCTCGCTCGACCAATACCACAAATTCTTTCAGTTCTAAGATCCCAACTAACACACGAATATCCCTATTCAATCCATCCTCAAATCTCTTGTACATGATGGCCTCGGTGGGCACTCTCGAGCATATTTACTAAGTCTGACAAATTCTCGCTCATATTCTGTTACTGACATTCGACCCTATTTCAGCTCAAGAAATTCCTTACGTTTCTAATCGATGAACCACTGACTAATATGTTTCTTTCAAAACTCCTCTTGAAAGAATTCCCAAGTAATCCTCTCTCTTGGAACCACATATACTAGTGTATTCCACCGGTGATATGCAAAATCTCTCAAAATGAGATGGCACACTTTAAACACTCATCTGATGTGCAAGACAGCTTATCAAATACCCTGATGGAGTTTTCGAGCCAAAATTTGGCTCTCTCGGGATCATCATCCACATTAGCTTTGAAGTCTTCGGCTCTCTGTTTACGAATCTTATCAATCAGGGGTTTGTTCATTCTTACAAATTACATACCTTGTCGATCTACGGGAATCGGTCGAGGAATAGCTAGGGTTGGAGGAGGTTAGGCATTCAGATTTGTTCGAAAAAAATCCGTATACCACTCATTCATCATGTGGAGAAAGACTTCCCTAGCCCCTTCTCCCTGACCAACCGTTGGAGGTCTACTATCTGACAGCGCTGCCCCTTGAGTGGGTGCCGGCACATTACTTTCAATGCCGTCAGCCTTAGCTCAATTGGGATCCATTTACTATACAAAAACATAATTTAAAATTGTCAAGAGCCATCACACTATCATAGTTCATAAATGGCATGTATAGCTAGACTTTCGCACACGCTACGTTAGTCTGAGAATCGACTAAATCGTAGCTCTAATACTACTAAATGTAACACCCCTTACCCGTATCCAACGCTGGAATAGGGTACGAGGCATAAAGCAATCATACAAAACCGAGATGTAAATTTCCATCCAAATTTAAAACTTTTCATATACATTCATATCGTCACTAAAACAAGCCTACGAGGCCCAAAACATACATTGGAAGTGGTTTGAGACTAAATCGAGAACTTTAAAAAAGTTTACAACACTTAGAAAATTTTTTAGTAAACAGGGGTCACACGCCCGTGTGGGCAGGCCGTGTGGTCATACACGCCCGTGTCCCTAACCCGTGTAACTCACTGTTTGTCACCCAAGAACAAATTGAAGTCACACTGCCAATGCACACGCCCCTATGCTTAGGCCGTGTGGTCGATTTAATTTTCATAATTTTTCATAAAATAGGTGTAGACTTTACACGCCCAGGGTACACGCTTGTGCCTGGGACCTTGTCATCCATACGACTGAGACTAACGCCGATGTCTCTACCCGTGTGCTCAATACTGAGCATTCTATTTTGCAACAATAAAGGTGGAGGGGACACACGGCCAGAACACACGCCTGTGGGGCAAGCCGTGTGTTACACACGGTGCCGTGTGGACAAAAATAAGGATATTTACCAACCCATTTTGTCACCCTTCCATGCACATACCTACACAACATCATACAACACCAATCCAGGCAATTACATTCAACCAATTTAGCCACAATCAAGACATCCACACATCATTCACATACTACAATTTATCACATATGAACATCACATACTTATCAACTTAAACCATGAAAATTTCCACATCCATGAAAACATCATCATATGCATATATACTTAAACTAATATTAGCCAATTTCAATGGCCATTTACAAAATGGATTATCAACCAACATAAGCCAACACATTTGGCCAAATCAATTATGACACATAAGAAAATGACCAAGTCCTTATACATGCCATAACTCAAAATGTCGAATTCATTGGTACCCAAAATAATTGTTGATAGTGTGAGTGGATCTCCAACCATCTTTGATCCCCGATCCCTGAGCTAGCTTGGTGACACTATAAGACAAGAGAAAGAAAATGGGAGTAAGCTTTAAATCTTATTAAGTTCCTATGCAAATAATAAGCATCATATCCAAACATTTAACATAGAATTAACATGATGATAATCGACATAAATATTATTAAGATTTTATAATCATAACTTACTCAATCATAACCTTACCGAGGGTTCATCACATAACGAGCTCACATTACGTATGAGTTTTACGTACATACCTGAGTCATCTCAAATTGGATTTACACACAATTCATCTTTAACATACTCATTAAATTACCCGTTGAACCACTCGGAATACTAAAGGATACTTGGGAATCCCGTACACACGATACCGTACAAATGTCATATCCCAGATATGGTTTTACATGTAATCTTGTATCGATGTCAATAGCCCAGCTATGGTCTTACACGAAGTCTCATATCGATGCCATATCCCAGTTATGGTCTTACACGTAGTCTCATATTGATGCCATATCCCAGATATGGTCTTACACGTAGTCTCATTAACCCTTATCCTATCTATTTTTAAGGTTCAACCGGGATTTCACGTTTTTTGAAAATTTATCGAATACATCCAAGGGTCAATCATAGTTCATGCAATAATAAAGCATTTAAAACATAATTAAAAAAATGCATTATTTACATACAAACTTAGCTCGGTACAAAAATAGTAGAAATGGGACCTAATCGTCAAACACTTTGTTTTTCTCCCAATCTAGGTTCGAGCCTCGTTTCTCTTTATCTATAATAGCAAATTTAACTCATTTATTATTCACATTAATCAATTCAATTCAAAAATCACAATATGGTAAAATTATGTTTTTGCCCCTAAACTTTGACATTTTTACACTTTGGTCTCTAGGATAGTAAATTGAAATGGATTCAATTTCTTCGATTCCCAAGCCTAGCCGAACCTCTTTCATGCTTATAATAGCCCACATTTTTCATTTAATCACACTTTTATACACATTTCATTACCGTTTTACAAATAGGTCCTTTTGACATTTTTCATCAAAAATCACTTAGCAAAAGTTGTTTATCGTATTCCAAACATACATTTTCTACCATTAGACATCAAAATACACACGTATCCAACATGGTTAAAGTTTTAGACCTTGATTATTTCTTAAATTAGTGGTAGAAATAGATAGATCAAGTTACAAGAATCTCAAAAACATGAAAATCATTAAAAACGAGGCTAGAACGGACTTACAATCGAGCTTGGAAGTGGCCAAACCCTAGCTATGGCTTCCCCTTGAAAACTTCGGCTATGGTGAGAAAGATGGACAAGATTTTGGCTTGATTTTTTCTTTTTAATTCATTTAATTACTAAATGACCAAAATGCCCTTTTTTAAAACACTAAAATTCTTTTACCTCATGTTTATTTTTGTCCAAATTAAAGTAAAATGGTCTAATTGCCATCTAAGGGCCTTCAATTTAAAATTTCATAGCAATTTGACACCTCTAGCCTGTAGAATTCAACTTTTACACTTTTTACAATTTAGTCCTTTTTGCTAAATTTAGTGCTCAAACATCAAAATTTTCGAACGAAATTTTTCGGAAATAATTCTATAAAGTTGTAGACCATGAAAATGTAATAAAAACAAGTTTTACTACGTCAGATTCGTGGCCCTGAAACCACTGTTCTGACTAGGCCCAAAATCGAGCTATTACATATCCATTTTATAATCTAGTTTTATGACCACTCCTTTTATTTATGTTATTTTTAGTTCTTTAATTATAAAAACCAAAAACCCTTTATCTATTTTTATTCTTAATATAGTTTATTTAATTTACTAATTAGGTCTATTGCCGTTTAGGTTAGAATTAATCTAGTACTTGCCTCCCTTGGGTACGATCCTCGAAGGACTCACCTACTTCATTGTAACTATATTGCAACCTGACCTGTATACTTGCTAACACCTCCTCAATTCCACATATTTAGTTGCAGTATTCACACTGTAGATGTTAGTACGTCTGTGAAGTTGTTGGCGCCGTTGCTAGGGAGGCTACGTTACTAAATTGATTTTAATAAGTACGTTTTAATAGAATAATTAGGAAATTTTTGAATTCTAGATATGATTTGTATTTTTGATATTATTAACTTAGTTTACTAAGTTCTTTCTTTTTCTTTGTTAATTTCAGTATATGCCTCAGAGGAGAGTAATACTTGTTTAGTCAGTCACTGATCCATAGGGACTAATCCAAAAAATCATTCAAACATGGATCCAACTGATAACATATGGTTCAATGATAAGATGGGACTTGATGATGAAATATATGACGAGGGAGTATATGAAGAATAGGAGATCATGGAAAATAAAAAAAAAATCATGATCGAGATGAGCCAACGTGGAAACAAAGTCTCAACATAATAGTTGAGTAATGAACAAGGTACTAATATAGTCGAATATCTATATGAGTTCACTGATAATTTATATAAGGCACTTGAAGAAGATCATGATATGCCCAAACATTTAAACAAGCCTCCATGTGATTCATATGAAATAGCTTCATGTGAAACCAACAGGACGGACAACTCTGAAGTATTGTCACAAATATCCGATATGATGGTGCAAATGATTAAAATGACACAAGAAACATCTGAAGCGCTTCCTCCCAGGAAATAGGACATGTCTGACACTCACAACTCTGATCATGAGAACCCTTGTATTATCAACGACCATGACTAGAATTATGGTGAGATTTAACCGGAGCTTGTAACTAAAGATCATGGGGATGAGTTGGATATAGTTGAAATGGTCTTCGATCCAGTTGACATAACAACAGAACTAACCATAAAGGTAGAAGTGAGGGATGAACTAACCACTAACATGGAGCTTAAAATTATATTGAATGAAAGTGTTGAAGAGCCAATACATTTTCTGGCCATAGTAGAGAAGGTGCCAACCGAAGAGGTTGATGAGTTTGATTCGTTCTCATTCAACAAGGGCAAAAAATCTCGCATGACCAATACTTCACACGACATGGAGAGGAGGAAGCTCGAGGTGATAATACATCAAAAAAAATTTAGGGTTGGCTCAGATTTGGTACCAAATGGCTTGTTATATGGATGTCGTGTTGGTTGAAAATAAGGCAACATCATTGGAATCGAACGAAGGGGCTGGTTCGTATATATTGACAGTGGAACAAATGCCGAATGAAAGTGTCAAGAACCAGCTGGAAGTTCTTTTATGGTGGCAAAACAAATCGTCCTAGTTTGTAAAGAACTTATATTTCCTACTTTAAATTTTGTAGTTTATTATTATTACTAATCATTTATTTTATTATTATTAAAATTATTTATGTTTAGTTTTTTTTCCATAGCAAGGTAGATATCATGGAGTGGTAGAACCAGAAAAGAAATTGAAAAAGTCAGAAACTGGTATCAATGTCGCGACATCCTAAATAAAATGCACCTAGCAACATTAAAAACCCAAGTTCATCTGAATATTTTTAGACGTTCTGTCATCCATTATCGACACTTATTTTTCTTTTTCTTTTTACTCTCTTTATATTATATTTCATATTTCTTGTGACAAAATTTTTTAAGGTACCTTTTCATCCACTTCAAGCAGACAAACCCTAAGATTATCATAACAACAAGGATTAGACCTACTCAGAGAAGTTTTCTTGTTTGCACTTTAATTATTTTTCATTAAGGGCAATGTATGTTCTAAAGTGTGGGGGAAGTACATAGGATTAGTTTGTGTGTTTTTGCTTATATGTTTACTTTAATTTAGTTCATTATTATTTTTTAAAATAACTAAAATATTATTGTTTTGTTGCATGGTGCGTGGATTATATTAGCACTATTAATAGTGGTTGAAAATAATGAAGCATGTAATGATTTTTTTCAAGCATGAATTTTTTTTATTGATATGAGATTATTTGATTATTTTTAAGAGAATTTTATTAGGTTACCTACTTAAATTGCATAATAGATTAGAAGTACCTAAGTAAGAATGTTTGTTAATGCCATATGAGATATAAAATTTATAGATAGTCATAGAGACATGAATGCTTGAACTGATTATTATTCATTCAGATTAATTTGAAGCATGAAAGGAATTGTGTATGGTGGGATACTTAGGGATGACCAAAGGCATTGTTTGAATAGCTAGTTCCCAAATGACCATACCTTAATGCTATGAATCCCTAGTCTTCTTATTTGAGGATGATAACTTCTTTTCGATGAACCAACAAAATTGAAACCCAAAGACCACAAATAAAAATTGAACTCTTCCCTATCCTTGGTCCTTTAATACATTACAAAATAAATGTTAGGCCATAGATATTGAGGGTTTAGGTAGATACATTACGGTGGTTTAAAAATAGAGTGAAAAAGGGAGAAACAATGTGATATAGTGATTATAAGTTGGGAAAAATGTGTGAAAAAGAAAAAAATCGAAAGTAAAAATGAGTGGAAAGAGTATCGAACAATACAAAAGCACTAAGAAAAGAGTAAAAAGTCCAGTGACAAAAAAAAGTCACAAAAGTGAGAGAAAACGAGTGGCAAAAAGTATCGAACAGAAACAAAAGCACTAATAAAAGAGTAAAAGGTCAAGTGACAAAACAAAAAAGTCACAAAAGTGAGAAAAACTTAGTCATCAGTGCACCATAACTCATTAAGCCGACCATAGTTGCTAGTATTATATTGTATCTTCCTATATGGAGAGATAAGGTAGGTGAGAGAGGGAGACAAAATGCAGTGAGCTTGGATGAGACAGTAAGGGGGAAGAGAGGGAACAATGTCATGTGCCTAACAATTTCTAGTGTTTGAACTATTTTGAGCCATATCTTCTTTGAAATCATACCGTCCTAAGCCTTAAAATGTTACAAGCCTAGAAGACTAATCTGACTTAAGCGTTCTTTGTGAATAATTTTCAGGAATTGCTAACAATTATACTTAATGAGTATTTTTTTATTCACATGATTGCGTCTACTACATATCTGTTTGATTTATGTTAAAGGTGATATTGTGAAATATTTGGCCATGGGAATTACTTCTAATCTATTAGTAATGTAACTTTGTAAACTAATCCTAATTTGCTTTAAATATTTTCAAGGCATCGAACAATCATGTAACATCTCGAAATAGGGCCTAAATGGAACAGTGGTTGCAAAAGTTGATAAATATGAGTTCTAAATGTTAAAGGATTAAATTGAAGTGCATAATTGAATTAGAGGTCCTTAAATGGTAAATAAATCATTATATTTTCATGGACAAAAAAAGATATACATAGGTAGAAATAACAAAAAAAATTTAATGAAGGGTATTTTAGTCATATGATAATTAAAAGATTAAAAAAGGGAAAAAGATGGCAAAATATGCTCATCTTCCTCCTTAGGACGAATATAAAGGGGTTCTCCATAGCTAGGGTTTGTTTCAAGCTTCCAAGCTCCATAGTAAGTGATTCCAAGCCCCGTTTTTAATGTTCTTTACGTTTTTGGAGTCCCGGTAACTTGCTTAAGCTTATTCTAGCAATAATTTAACTTAGGGTTTGTATTTGGAAAAATACCCATAGGTGAAATGTGTTTATTTTGATGTTTTATGATAGAATATGAAGCTTGAATTTATGTTAAACAACTTTTGCTAAGCGATTTTAAGCGAAAACGAGTAAAACGACATAATCGGTAAAAATACCTAATGTTCATAAGTACATGTTAGAGTGAGAATTTGATGTTGCCATAGAAGAGAAAAATGATCAGAATGTCATAAAACATAAGAAAATAGGATGAATTTTAATTTTTGAGCCTTGGGGAAAAAGTGTAAATATGTAAAAGTTTTAGGGCAAAAGTGTAATTTTGCCAAAGTTTGAGTCAAGGAATGTTTTGATAAATGTGAGTATTAAATAAGCTAAATTTATTATTATAGATCAAGAAGAATGAAATACGGAGGTAGACCAGGGAAAGAAAAAGATAGAGGACTAAATCGATATAGTTGAAAGTATTTTGTTTCGAGGTAAGTTTGCGGTAAATAAATACAATTTTCTATTATTTTATGTTACTGTTGTTAATTTTTCAGCATGTATATATTTATTTCATGAAATTATTCAAAGAAGACTCCAGCATGAATTGAAGGAGAAGTAATTTCAGATAGTCCCGGTTGAACCTTAGGAATGTGTAGAATACGAATGTCATGATATTAGGGTTTAAGGATACCATGTAAGCCCGTGCCAAGGCATGGCCATTGGTAAGGTTCTAAGGCAAGGATACCATGTCAATACATGGCATTAATAAGTTACTATAAGGTAAAGGTCCCATGTAAGACCATGCCAAAGCATGGCATTGGTGAGTTCATAAGGCAAGGATACCACGTAAGACCATGACAAGTCATGGCAATGGTAAGGTACCCGTGTATCCTTAGTATTCCAAGTGGTTCAATGGGGGAAAAATTAAAGAGAATTAAGGTAAGGTAAGGTAAGACGAGTTATACATCAAAAGGTAAGATAAGCTAATGATAGAAGAACAAAGGTAAGTATATAATGCTCATGTATGTTTGATAAGGAAAAAGATAAGTAAAATAATTCTTATGAAAGTTGTTATTTATCTGCTTGCAAACTTACTAAGCTTAATGCTTAACCCTTTATTTTCCTTCTCTTTTATAGTTTAGACAAGCTATCTCGGGGATCATAAAGCACGTCGGAGATCTGGACATACTATCATCAAGAATTATTTTGGTATAGCTAGACGCTTCATTTTGAGTTTGGCATGTATAGCATAGCAATCATTTTGAGTGTATAATATTATGATAGGGCTTATGGATGGTATGAAAATGCTTGATGATGGTTAGCTATCGAATTGGCTAATCAAAGACATGTTTGGTTTTATGTATGCCTAAATGCTAGTTATTCCATGGAAATCATGAAAAAGGGTGAATTTAGCTTTAAAACAGTATCGATCAATAGCAATGATGTGGATTTGAAAAATCACTAAAAATAGTATAAATGGACTTAGATAGTGAATGAAAGATAGAATTAAATATTATTGAGTCTATTTTCATATGGAGGAATCAAAATAGACAAATGAGTTGTATTTTATGAGATACTTTAGTTTTAGTGAAATAGGGTCAGAGTGATTTCTGAATCCCCTATTCTGACTCTAGAAATTCACCATAAATTGTACAAAAACAATTAGAAGCCATACTATATATGTAAAGATTCCTTATTGAGTCTATCTTTTAAAAGAAACAAATGACATAATCATTGGATTTCTTTATAGGAAGAAATTTGATTTTTAGTGCGTTGAGGTCAGATTAGCCGAACCCTGAAACAGGGGAGACTTTAACTAATAAACTGTACTAATTGGCCCGACCAAAAATTCTATGAAAAAATTAGTAAGTAGATATATGAGTCTAGTTTCAGGGAAAATTTACAGATTTTAATTTTGAGTTTTGTAACTCGAGATATGATTTTTTTTAGTAACTTTAATGCAGACAGACAATTTATTGCGGGAAATAAAATAAATTGTTTGAACTTAATTAAGTTGTAAGGTTAGTAACGCCTCGTGCTCGATTCCGACGATGGTCTCGGGTAAGGGGGTGTTACAAATCAAGATTAAGTTATTTGTCTGATAAGAATTGTTATACCTTTAATATTTGACAATCATGTTCTTAATAGTAATAAAATCCAAGGGGCATCTTCTTACTGCATGCTATGTGTCTAGACTTGGTTTGCTTGAGGACAAGCAAAATTTTATGTGTAGGAGAGTCTAGGTGTGAGGTTCTTATTTGCATCCATCTTCACCAATTCTAGCTTGTTTATAGAAAGAAACCAAGTCAATTTTTTATTTATTTACGTTTTGTCATTTGGTTTACTTTTACTTACAACTAATTTTTTCTTCTTGATTTCATACCTTCTTTTTTTTTTTATTTCAATTATATGTTTACATTGCTTGAGGACAAGCAATGACTTAAGTGTGAGGGAGTTTGATCTGTTGTAATTCGGTGTAGCAGATTAAACTACTTTTCGTATTTGAGGAGCTTGAATACAAGTACCTTTTTATGTTTTACTCATGTTTTCATAATTTCATTTACATTCATTAAAAAGTGTCATTTGAGTCTTTTTTTGACGTTATGGGCCGAATGAGGCCTTAGGGTGAGCTAATATACTTTGTGAGTGTGCAGAAGACCATGATAAGGTGTGGTAATTTGATACCTGTAATTCTGTTGCAACACAAAAAGTTTGATGTCGCAACATAGGGAGTAAAATAGAAAAATTCCTTTACTCCCCTCAGTGTCACGACACGACCTGAGGATGTCGTGACACACCCCTGAAGATACCCTGAATATGAGCATACTGCCCTTGATGTCGAAATATAGGCACTAGGGTGTCACGACATTGGTCCTATAAGGGAAGCACTTACGAGGCAGGGACATTTTGGTCTACACAATCAAATGTTTAACATGAGAAATTTAGCTGACCTAGGGTTAAGGACAACGACATCCCTAAATCTATAAATAGGCTCATTTAACACTTGTTATGGATAGCTTTTTATATTTTTAGTTTTCTTTGTAAAATTTAGTTTTCGGTTTATTTTTCATTTTCTTAGGGTTTAGACTTCTTTTTAGTTATTTTCATTCGTGTTCTTCAGAGAACTTGACTTGCAGGCACAATAAAAAATTTGAAGATTCTAGCACTTCATATATCCAAGGCAAACAGGATTCTCTAAACTCTACTTTTTTTTTTATTCTTTATGCATATATTCAATATCAAGTTTGTAATGTTTATTGATTCCATGAAAAACTAATCCTCTTATAGGGAATTAGTGAGTGAAGGTATGAATAATTAACTATTTTGTAGGGATCTCTTAATGAATTAGTTGTTCAGGAAAGGAAGAACATAACCCCTAGGCCTGACAACCCTAGGAAGTCATCAAGGTGGGAATTAACCCATGGCCTATCGGTGAACACCTTAACCTTGAACCGGTCTAGACTATGAGGTCGGAAGATAAGTAGCTCTTACCGACTCAGTATTTAAGTGGACATATTAGAAGATCCTACTGGGATATTGACTAGTTGATTGGACAAGAAAACTCGAGACGTTAGTTGATTTTGACTACCCAAGCGAGCTAATCACCCATGTTTACATTTGATCCAGTTTATAATCTTTTTTTTAACACTCCTTTTATTTATGTTATTTTTAGTTATTTAATTATAAAAACAAAAAACCATTTATTTATGTTTATTCTTAATATGGCTTATTTAAAATACTAATTAGCATCTATTGGCGTTTAGGTTAGAATTAATCTAGTACTCGCCTCCCTTAGGTACAATCCTCAAAGTACTCACCTACTTCGTTGTAACTATATTTCAACCTAATCCGTATACTTGCAGACACCGCCTCAATTCCACATCTTTAGTTGCAGTATTCACATTCTGGACGTTAGTACGTCTGTAGGCAGTTAGTCGCTCAACTTTCAATTTCAAACACATAATGCTATTCCAATTTGGAACCAAATAATTTAGTTGGTTTTGGCATATATCAATCAAAGCATAAACTAAGCCGTAATTCACACTTAAGATACAAACATGACCATAACTACAAATACCATATTGGCATTCACCATTGGGGATGACCATTTACATATCAAAGAACCCTAAATACATTCCAAAACATTAGATACCAAAATGAATGTATTTCTACCATTTTGATGATAGTGCGTTCTCCATAATGGTCTAACTTTGTGAGTTCTACAAGCTAGAGATCTACAATTAGAAAAAAATACCATCGGGAAGTATTTAATGTATATTAAGTTTAAATGGAAACTACAATACTTAGCTTTCTCATATGTGAGCATAGTATTACCAAAAAGCATTCAGCATAACTTTGTTTAAGGCTTGACATATGATGTCATGACAAAATGCATAACAAGCATAAGTATACAAATATGTTACACAATATTGCATATCCAAAACATCACCAACTCATTCCAAATACATGCATCATCATAAGTTCATATACTATCATCAATTCACAGGCTCATACCATTTCAATTTAAATCACATATCTCAATAGCTTACCAAAATTGGTTCATTTCATTTTCTGATTTCAAAGTTTAATTTTAACAGCCCACTGAAACCCTAGTAAAATAGACTTGGATACTCGTGTGAACTAGACCACACTAGATAGCTCATTTGAGCTTAAACTACACCACATCAGGGCATCAAAGTCCAAAGTCTATAGGCACCAAATGTTTAAACAATTTCAATTATATCCCTCCACCGCACCAAAGTCTCTATAGAGAGAAGTAATACTCGATGATCTACAATAGATGCTACATATTGATATAGCCTAAATTAGTCTTCATATCATCACATATCCTTTACAAGTACGCATATGACCCTATTGGCATGCCCATCATATCCTAACCTTTTACCAAGCTCACATTGGCATATATCTTACATATTACATTTGCATACCTTGTATCATTCACATTTACAACATGATAAATTAATTATGTAAAAGTTTCGTAAAGAAATTTTACCGTTTAAATGCTTAATTCGGTAAAAAAGAGTAAATTGCATAACGCGTAAAAGTAGATTTCTATTGTTTAAAAGTATTTTATGGATATAACTTGAAATATGAGAGTCCTTGCATGTCAATTAGACTTTAAATAGCATAATGGAAGTTGTTGGCTTGGTATTTTTGATATTATCAAATGTTATAAAGGTTAATTTTGTAAATGGCTTATTAAGTTAATAATAAAGCAAAATCAAAATCACATTATTCTATTCATCTTCCCAAACTAAAATTGAGAAAGAAAAATCAGCCATAGCTAGGTTTTACATTCGGCCAAGCTTGAGTGAGCAATTAAGGTACGATTTTGACTTAGTTTTTAATAATTTTTACGTTTTTAAGCTCGTTGCAGCTTAATCTAGCTAGCCCGTACCTTCGTTTTTGAAACCATTATAGATTTTGAGATATGCCATTGCTGAATACTTAGGTATTTTGAAGTCTCTTGTTAGATTGTTGATGGTTGTTAATAGATATACAAGTTTTATAAAGTGATTTTTGACAAAAATGAGAATTAGGGATTAAATTGTAAAAGATAGAAATGTTGTGGTTGAAAATGTGAATAAAATGAAAATATGGATTACTATGTGATTATGTGAAATTAGGCTATACGTGGGTTAAGGGTAAATTGCATAAATTTGCCATTTTGTGTATAAAGGACTAAATTGCAAAGTAGTTAAAAGTCTAGGGTAAATTTGTAATTTAGCCAAAATGAGTGTTTTAGGCTAAATTTAATTGAATGAAAATTTAAATGAGTTAATTTGATATCATATAGATCAAGATAAGCAAATATTAGAATTAGATCGGGGGGCAAAAGGTAGACGAGTAGACGATAGTTTTCATCCGAACAACTCAAGGTAAGTTTGTATAACTAGAATCGAACTTTACTATACTTGAAATGGTTGAATTGAATGTATTTAATTGAATTATTTGAAATATGAATGCCTTGATGATATATCGAAATTGTTACCGAGCCTTGTTTGAACTATATGAATTCATTGGATACGAGTGACGTGTTACTGGAATTACCGTAATGGTTGAGCTCTTGCATTTGTTGCGGACACACCATAGCTCGTATGAGCTTACTGTTTTAGCACATTGGAGCTTAACGATTCAGCTCGAAAGACCATACTGTTTAGCTCAACAGAGCTTACTGTTTTTAGTTCAATAGAGCTTACTGTTGTTCAGCTCAGTAAGAGCTTACTAACCATGACTCGAAAGAGCATGTATGATGATGATTTGACGGATTATTAACATTGTTCACTTGATTATCCTTTGAAGTTCTAATAGATTCAACTATCCTGAGCAATGTTATATGAACAAGTTATGGTTTATGTATTAGTTAAATGACTAACATGTGATGATTATGTGTGATTAGGTGATGGTTATATTGAATTGTTGGCATTTTATTATTGCTTTGATTACTTTAAACGGTAAGTTTAATTCTGAATTATATGGGCTTACTAAGCTTAGAAGCTTACTCTGTTTCTGTTTCTATGTCTTATAGAGGTTCGTTAGCTCGCTCGTTCAGGACAAGTTAGAATTGCACGTCATCTATCCAAATTTTATTTTGGTATTTTAAACTTATGAAATTATGGCATGTATAGGATAGTTTGATAGTAAAAGTTATGCTTTGGTATCATGGTTTAAGAATGAATTTGTATATAGGTTAAGCCATGTGCTTTGGCTTATTTTGGTATCATTTGGATTGCATATATGTGCTTAAAGATAGTATGTGTTGGTATGGTAATATTTGAATGAAATTATGCAAAATAAGTCTTAATATATGGATTTTAGATGAATGAATTGTACATGTAGTTATATAAGACATGTAAATGGTAAGTTTGATTATGGCTTATAATGTGTATTGAAATGGTTGATTTGGTTTCCAATTGAGTAGCTTAAATGTGGTAAAATATGAATGTATATGCTCATGTTTTAGGGTGGAAAATTTGGCTTTTCAAATAGCCTATTTTTGTCCACAAGGGCAGAGACACAAGCGTGTGTCTCTGTCGTGTGTGACACACGGTCATGTTGTACGGCCATGTGTCATTTGGGGTACCCTACAATTGTAAGTCAGGCTTGAGCACGGCCAAGACACACAGGCGGGTGACTAGCCGTGTGACCTAAGTCAGTTTCGACCACAGCCAAGGCAAACAGGTGTGTCTTGTGGCCGTGTGAGCAAGTCAGTATGTATGCCCTGTTTGGCCATGGCTTAGACACACAAGCGTGCCTAATGTCGTGTGTGGCACACGGCCTGTTCACATAGGCGTGTGACACTTTAAAAGTTAAAAATTTTCTAAGTTTCTAAAACTTTTATATGTTATCAAATTGGTCCCAAATGCATGATTAAAGCTTTGTATGATTGATTTAAAAATGAGATGGAATTTGTTAAATGGTTGTTTTGAATTGAATTACAAGTCTGGTAACGCCTCTTAACCTATTCCGGTGGCGGTTACGGGTTAGATGTGTTACATTATCAATATTTGAAATTATGTTCAAACATAAATATAATGAAATAAACACAAGCATACATATAAAACAAGAAATGGTATTAAGTTCCATATGTACTTACCTTTTCCAAAACACAAAACAAGAAGATTTCTCAAGGCCTAATCCACAATTTTTGCTTTTCCTCTATTAGCTCCACTTTGGTCTAATTCTTGGTCTATACAAATAATTTTATATACCAAATCAATCCCATAAATTTTCACACAATGTCATGAGATGCATGATCCTAAATAAATCCCTTTTTCAATTTCACACATTATTTTTATTTTATTCAATTTAGTCTCTAAACCTAGGATATGCATAACTTTTGATCCCCTGCTCCGAATTAAAATGTAACTTTACATACTTTTTATTAGGGACCTTATACTTTCTATTTCTAGCATAATTTCATGACATATTTTATGTTTAGTCAATTTGGTCCTTAATGTTACAAAGTTAACAAACAAGCTTAACTAACTTTACAATTTAGTCCTTTTCATAATCTAAGTTCGATATAGATCAATTCCAATCCTAATTCATCAATTTATGAATAAGGACAACTAGCTAAAATTTCAACAATTGATTAAATTGATACATGGGCTAGCTAAACTAAGCTTTCATTATCACAAATTTATAATAAAAAAAGGTACAAGAAAAGGGCTTGGTTTCCATACCTAAATGAATTATCGAATGTATGAGGAACTATTTGAAGTTTTCTCCCATTTCAAGCTTTGGTTGACGGTGGACTAGAGAAGATTGTGGTAAGCTCCACTAGCTTTCCATCATCATCATCCACTACCTAATATCTACTATTAGTTTATTTTCTAATTTAGTCCATTGGATAATTGCCATATAGGTCCTCAAACGTTTGGTTAATTAAAACTCAATAGCGATTGGACTTTTACAATTTAGCCCCTCAACTTAAATTATGTATTTTATCGGCTAAATCACTTTACTATTCTTCAATATATTTTTATATTAACTCCGTAAGCATTCCTATTTTCTATATACAGATTTGGTTTACGAAAATGGGGTTTTAAAATGACATTTTTTGGTACCACTAAAAATCAAGCCATTACAATTCTCTTCCCATTATGAAATTTCATCCTTGAAATTTTACATAAGAAACGATGGAGGATACTGAGATCTTGTAGTCACTTTCGACTCCCAGCTAGCCTCTTCTACATTATGACGATGCAACAATACTTTCACTAACGCAACGTGCTTGTTTCACAATTATTTCACTTCTCAAGCTAATATCTTAACAAGTTCTTCACCATATGTTAAATTAGAATACAACTTGATTTCATCGGGAGCTAAGACGTTGGAGGGATCAAATTTATATCTTCTCAGCACCGACACATTAAAAATGTTATGGATTTTTTCTAACTTCAGTGATAATGCTAAACGATACACAATGGTCCAATTCTTTTAAGAACTTCATAGGGCTTGATAAATCTCAAATTGAGCTTCCCTTTTCTACCGAAACTTACGATTTTCTTCCAATACAAGACTTTCAAAAAGAATTTATTACTCACTTCAAACATAGTTTTTTCTTTTTAAATCTACATAAGACTTTTTCCTATCGAAAGAAACCTATAAGAAATCTCAAATAACCCTGACTTTATTTTTAGTCTCTCCTACTAAATCAATTCCTGTTTGTAACAACCCGTTTTCAGTGAAATCGAAACAGTGGTTTTGGCACCACAAATCTGATGTCATAAAATTTATTATCTTATTATTTTATGGTCTTCAGCATGATAGTAGCATCGTATAAAAATTTCGTCAAGAAATTTTATCGTTTATATGCTTAATTTGATAAAAAGGACTAAATCGCATAAGGTGCAAAACTTAGGTTCTATTAGAAAAGGGTCGCAATTTTTTATGAAATTAAAATATGAGTGGCCTTAAATGGTAATTGGACCATAATTATTTTTAGTGGACAAAGAGGGACATTAAGTAAGCATTATAAAGGATTATAAGTAATGTTATTTTGGTAATTAATGAAATAAACTAAAATTAAATTAAGAAAAAGAAAGACATCATCTTTCTCCTTCATTTTATCAACTGAAAATTAGCTGGGGAAGCCATTAAAAATCATCCAAGCATTTGACCATCCTCAGTTTTCATGCACGTGAGTATTTTTCATCTCGTTTTTAATGATTTCTATGTTTTAGAGTCGCTCTAACTTAATCTAGCTAGCCCAATGACTAAATTGCAAAACTGTTAAAAGTCTAGGGTTTTACCATGAATGAATGCTAGTTGTTTTTTATTTTTTATGGATGAAAATGAATGTTTGATAATAGTTGAACAACTTTTGTAAAGGAAATTTTGATGAATTTGTAAATTAGGGATTAGAATGAAAAGCTAAAAATTATTCTTGGTGAAATTAAGAAATAAATTTAAATGTGAGCATTGTTAAGGGCCTAAATGATATTCGACTATCATGTGTGTGGACTAAATTGCATGAATTTGCATTTTTATAAGCTAGGGACTAAATTGTATTGAATTCAAAATTATAGGGGTAAAAGTGTAATTTTGCCAAAAAAAGATTTTTAGATTAAATTGAATAAAATGAATTTTGAATGAGTTAAATTTGATTATATATATCAAGAAAAGCAACGTACGGATTTAGATCTGGGAAAAGAAAAAGTATTGGATTAATCGATTATTTTTCTCCGTACGTGTTTGAGGTAAGTTCGTGTAACAGCCCATTTTTGAGTCAAATTAGAACAGTAGTTTCAGGACTACAAATCTAAATTTGAAATATTTATTTTATTATTTTATTAAATTTATAGCATGATAGAATTACTTTGTGAAAGTTCCGTAAAGAAATTTTATAGTTTGAATGCTCAATTTGATAAAAAGGACTAAATCGCGTAAAGCGTAAAACATGAGTTCTATTAGCTAAAGTTGTCTAATAGCTATAGAATATTGAAATGAAGGTCCTTATGTAATAAATAGCACAAAAACGTGTTAGTGGATGATAGTGGCTTGGTAATTTTGAAATTTGTAAGGTTTTTAAAGGTTAATTTTGGTATTTAGTAAATAATGGTCAAATTAAATAAAACAGAACCTAAAATTTTATGTTCATCTTCTTCCTAAAATACTAAGAATCGAATTTTACAAGGATACAGAGGGCTAGGGCTTGGCCAAGCTTCATATGCTAAATTAGGTACGATTTTTGTCCCGTTTTTAATGATTTCTACGTTTTTAAGATCGTTGCAGCTAGGTCTAGCTAGCCCGGAACTATTTTGCAAAACTATTAATGATTTTAAATGATGCCATTGATGAATACATGTGTATTTTGAAGTTTCTTGATAGATTATGATTGCTTGTTGATAGATATACAAGTTTTGTTAAGTGATTTTTAGTGAAAATACAAAATAAGGATTAAATTGAGAAATGTGTAAAGTTAGTGGTTAAAAGTGTGAATAAATGAAAATTATGGACTATTAGGGGCATTATGGTAATTCAGCTAGCATGGGTTAGTCTTGAATTTCATTAATTTGTGATTTTGTGAAATAAGGACTAAATTGTGAAAAATGTGAAATTTGTAGGGCAAAAGTGTAAATGTATTTTAAAGTGTATTTTGGACTAAATTGAATGAATAAATGATTGAATAAGTTAATTTTGAATATAATTAGATCAAGAAAAGTGGAATACGGACTTGGATCAGGGAAAAGATAAAGTTATCGACTAATCGACTCGATTCGTTGTTTTAGCATCTGAGGTAAGTTCGTATATATTAAGCGTTGTAATAATTATGCTTTTAGTGCTTTGATATTGCATAAATTGTATATATGCGACTACAGATATGTTCAATGACAAATCGGCTATTTGTGGCACTTAGTGTACGATTTGAGATAGCTTTGGCTATGTACGGCATTTAGTGTGCGAGATATCGAGTATGGCACTTAGTGTGCGACATATCAAGTATGGCACTTAGTGTGCTAGGCATTGAGTATTCAACGGCATTCCGTGTATGTATGAACTTGTTATGGATTGGTACGGGTATGTACATGTATATTATGAGCTAAAAATTGAAGAAGTTATAAAGCTTGTATATAAGCTTTGATTAAGCAGGTGAAAGGTTTGTTAGTAATCATAAAGTACATGATAATATGTTTAGATTGATGAATGTTATATTTTTGATTAGTTAAGTTTATATCATACGAGCTTACTAAGATTATTAGCTTACTTTGAATATTTTCCAGTGTTTTATAGTGATATCGAAGCTAGCTCAGATTCTGGGATCGTCAGAGACTTCATCACACTATAGAACATCTATTTTGGTACTTTTAAAGTTATGTATATATGATATATGGCATGTATAGGCTTGAGCCATTTTGAGTATGTTTGATGAACATGTGTTTTTAGGCCATTTGAATTGGCTTGTGATAATGAATTTGTTAATGTATTAAGTTGTGTAAATGGATTTGTTCTGAGTTAGGTAATTGATCCATATTGAGTGAATGAAGTTAAATTGATAATACATATTGGAATGCTTTAACCATATGAATTATATATGTGAATTATGTCTAGTAAAACATGTTGAGTTGATAGGTACTTGAATAGGTAAATGACATTGAATTGAGTATTGAAATGGTTGAGATGGATATAGTATGATTGTGTATTGGTTGATGACTTTTAGCTGCATATTTGTGTCTTGAAATGGTACCAATTGGGCTTGCATAAGTATGTGCAAAATGGGTGGCAAAATTTCTTGGTAAAATGACTTATTTTTGTCCACACAGGCAGAGACACAAGTGTGTGTCTCAACCGTGTGTGACGCACGGTCATGTTGCACGGATGTGTGTCCTCTGGTGTTGAAATTAAAATGAAGTCAATATGCTCCACACGGTCTCACACACGGGCATGTGACCGGCCGTGTGGTACAAGTCAGTAGACCCCTTAATATGGACAAGGCCTATCA
The DNA here is from genome assembly GCA_025698475.1 of Gossypium anomalum. NCBI lineage: Eukaryota > Viridiplantae > Streptophyta > Magnoliopsida > Malvales > Malvaceae > Gossypium > Gossypium anomalum. The sequence goes on along the minus strand of CM046960.1, from coordinate 21,843,679 downwards.
CACGGGCGTGTGACTTGGCCATGTTACATAAGTCAGTATACCCTTCAGGTTAGGCATGACATAGCACACAGCTTGGCACAATGACGTGTGTGGCCACTTCGAAGTGCACACGAGCTAGGCGTGTGGTTGGTTGTGTGACCCAAGTCAGTATGTACCCTTTGTTTTTACACGGCTGGTGACACGGGCATGTGTCCTCTGTTTTGAGTAAAATTTTCAAAGTTTCATGAAAGTTTTATAAGTTATCGACTTAGTCCTGAACCACTCTTAAAGCATGTTTATGGCCTCGTGGGCTATTGTAAGGGACAAATTATTTGAGATCAAATGAGAATTGTATGAATTGATCGAATGTATGAGAAAAGTACGATTATATGTATCGTAAGTCCTGCAATGCTCTAAAACCCTATTTTAGTATTGAATATGGGTGAAGGGTATTACATTTATTAGTATCAGAGCTACAATTTAGTCTATTCTAGCACTAACGTAGCGTATGTGAGTCTAACTATACATGCCATATATATAAACTAAGATAGTGTGATGACTCCTGACGTTTTAAACTGTTTTTTCATATAGTAATGGATCCCAATCGAGCTATAGTAGATGAGGTTAAGAGTAATGCGCCTACTCCTACGCAAGGGATAGCACCATCTGATTCTAGACCCATAACGGGTAGACAAGGAGGAGAGGCTAAAGAAGCCTTCTTCCAAATGATGAATGAATGGTTCACTCAATATATTCGAACAAATATGGCTGCTCAACAACCTCCACCCCTTTTTAATCCCCAACCGATACTTATAGCTCTTCAAGGATTCGAGCTTTTATGATTGAATAAGCTTTCAATTGACAAGATCCACAAACACGGGGCAGAAGAGTTCAGAGCTAATGTTGATGATGACCCTGAGAGAGTCGAGTTTTAGCTTGAAAATATGATTTGAGTGTTTGACAAGCTTTCTTGCACACCAACTAAATGTTTAAAGTGTGCCATTTCTTTGTTAAGAGACACAGCATATCAGTGGAATACCTTAGTGTCAGTAGTACCGAGAGAACGAGTGACCTAGGAATTCTTTCAGACAGAGTTTCGAAAGAAATATATAAGTCAATGGTTCCTTGATCAAAATTTTCTAGATTTGAAACAGGGCCGAATGATCGTGATAGAGTATGAAAGAGAATTTGTAGGGTTGAGCATGTATGCTCAGGAATATGTTTCCACTGAAGAAATCATGTGCAATCGATTTGTAGATGGGTTGAATGAGGACATTAAACTTCTTGTTGGAATTTTAGAACTAAAAGAATTTGTTATTTTAGTAGATAGAGCTTGCAAAGCCGACCAACTTAGCAAATAAAAGAGAAAGGCTGATTCAGAGGCAAGAGATTCGAGGAAGAGATTGATGAGTAAACTTTATCAATCTTCGTCGAAAAATCCAAAGACTATCTTAACCGATAGACAGCTTCGGTGGGATATTCCAATAGAGATCGTGGAAAGCAATAATCAGCCTTAAGGCTCAAGCCACATCAATATCGAGTGTTGGCAATGTGAAAGATGTTAAACCCAAATGTTAATAGTGTGGAAGATGACATTTTGGAGATTGCTGGGTGAAAAATAATAATAAAGCTTGTTACAGCTGTGGTTCGCGAGATCATTTTATCCGAGATTGTCCTATTTAAATGAAAAAGATAAATCTCACCGTGAAAGATCGAACAATACGACAGCGAGAGGGAAACCACTAAGAAATACGGGAAATGTATCCAGTGGTAGAGGTGTGATAAGAGATTCTGCTATGAGGTTCGAGCCACGAGCACCTGGCTGAGCTTGTGCTATTCGTGCACGGGAGGAGGCATCATCGCCAGACGTTATTACTGGTACTTTTTCTCTTTTCGGTACTGATATAGTTACGTTGATAGATCCTGGATCAACCAATTCATATATCTGTATGAATTTAGTATTTAAAAGGAGTTTACATGTTGAGTTTATAGAATTTGCAATTAAAGTATCGAACCCCTTAGGCAAGTATGTTTTAGTTGACAAAATTTGTAGGAATTGTCCTTTAATGACTCGGGGCTACTGTTTTCTCGCTGACTTGATGCTTCTACCATTAAATGAGTTTGATGTGATTCTGGGTATGGATTGGCTGACTATGCATGATGCAGTTGTGAATTGTAGACCAAAGATTATCGAACTGAAATATCAAAATAATGAGACTATTAGAATTGAATCTGATGATCTGAATAGTTTGCCAATTGTGGTCTTGTTTATGTTAGCTTAGATATTTGTGAGAAAGGGGTGTAAAGCTTATCTTGCTTATGTACTTGATACGAAAGTAACAAAACAAAGATTGAATCAGTACCAGTTGTGTGCGAGTATCCAGATGTATTCCCCGAAGAGTTACCAGGTTTACCACCTATCAGAGAAGTTGAGTTTGGTATTGAATTAGTACCGGGAACAACACTGATATCGATAACTTTGTACAGAATGGCTCTGATAGAGTTAAAAGAATTGAAAGCTCAGTTGCAAGAGTTAACAGATAGAGGTTTTGCTAGACCAAGTGTCTCTTCCTGGGGTGCACTGGTGTTATTTGTGAAAAAGAAAGATGGCACAATGAGAATGTGTATAAACTATCGATAGCTTAACAAAGTGACGATCAAGAATAAATACCTTTTGCCACGTATAGATGATTTATTTGTTAAAAAGGGCAACAATGTTTTTGAAAATTGATTTGAGATTGGGTTATTACCAATTGAGAGTTAAAGACTCAGATGTGCCAAAGACTGCATTTAGAATAAGGTACGAACACTACGAATTTCTTGTTATGCCTTTCGGACTAACAAATGCACCTGTTGTTTTTATGGACTTGATAAACTGGATTTTCAGGTCGTACTTAGACTGATTCGTGGTTGTGTTTGTTGATGATATTTTGATTTACTCTCGTGATGAATCTGAGAATGCCGAGCATTTGAGAATCGTGTTACAAACTTTGCAAAGTTCAGCAAATCTGAGTTTTGGCTACCAGATGTTGGTTTTCTAGGACATATAGTTTCAGCCGTAGGTATTCGAGTTGACCTGAGTAAAATTTCTGCGATTATAGATTAGAAGCCTCTGAGAAATGTATATGAAGTCCATAGTTTTCTGGGACTAGATGGCTATTATAGATGACTTGTGAAAGGTTTCTCGATGATTGCGACTCTGATGGCACGATTGCTTCAAAAAGATGTTAAATTTGAGTGGTCAGAAAAGTGTCAGCAGAGCTTCGAATAGTTGAAAGAATTATTGACAAAGGCACTAGTGTTAGTTCAACTTGAGTCGGGTATAGAATTTGTAGTTTTTAGTGATGCATTGTTAAATGGTCTGGGTTGTGTTTTAATGCAGGAAGGCAAAGTTGTAGCTTATGCCTCGAGACAATTGAAGCCGCATGAAAAGAATTATCTGACGCACGATCTAGAGTTAGCCGCGATAGTGTTCGCATTGAAAATTTGTCGTCATTACTTGTTTGGTGAGAAATGCCATATTTATATCGGCCACAAAAGCTTGAAATATCTAATGACTTAAAAAGATTTGACTTTGTGACAACGAAGATGGTTAGAATTGCTAAAAGACTATGAATTAGTGACTGACTATCATCCGAGGAAAGCAAACGTAGTTGCTGATGCTTTAAGACGAAAGTCCTTATTTGCTTTACACGCTTTGAACACACAATTAACTTTGCCTAAAAACAGTTCGATAGTAGCCGAGTTGAAAGCGAGACTGTTATTTCTACAACAGATTTGTGAGGCTAAAAACTTTGATAATGAATTGCAAGCAAAATGAGCTCAGTGTGTGTAACAGTCCGGTTTTGACCCTAGTCAGAATAGTGGTTTCAGGACCACATATTCGAGTCAGAAAAATATTTTAATATTATTTTTCATGCTTATTATAAGTGAATTGACATGTGTGAAAGTTTCGTGTGGAAATTTAATTGTTTGTGTGCTTAATTTGCAAAAGGACCTAATCGCGTAAAATGTAAAAGTTGTTTATTATTTGTTAAAGTGCTTATTCGCTATGGTTTATTAATTGTAAAGTCCATAAAAGGGAATTTGGCCACTATTAAGGTTAGTGGATGGTTATGGACTTAATTTATATGATGTTATAATGTTTTTAGTAAGGTTAATTTAGTAATTGGATTAATAAGTTATAATTTAATAAAACAAAATGAAATATGGCTTCATAATCATCTTCATCAACCGAAAATACAAATAAAAGAGAAAGAAAAAGAGTTCTAAGGTTTTGGCACCTTGAGATTTAATTAAGGTATGAGTTTTTGATCGATTTTTGATAATTTCTACATTTTTGTAATCGTTGCTTCGTATATTATCGAACCCATGCTTCAAAATTTGATTTTGGTAATGATTTTGAAATATACCATTGATGAAACTATAAGTTTTATGATGTTAGTTGATGAATTATGGAAGCTTGATGTTGGGTTTACATATGTTGTCTTTGAATTTTTGATAAAATTGAGTAATTTGGGCTAAACTATAAAATTTTATTTTCATGGACTAAAATGTGAAATAAATGAAATGTATGGACTTGTATGAAAGTCATGGAAATTTAGCTAAGCTTGTGTACAAGCAAATTTTTTGTATTTTGTGATTTTGTGAATTAGGGACTAAAGTGTCGAAATGTGAAAATGTGTGGTCTATTTTGCAAAAATACCCTAATTGTGTATATATGGATTGTTTTGAATGATTTGGTGAATAAAAGGGTAAGTTTTGAATACAGATAGATTAAGAAAAGAGGAATTCGAATTTAGATTAGGGAAAGTCGAAGATTGTAGAATAAACATCCGAGTCGACAAATTTCGAGCACGAGGTAAGTTCGTACTTAAAATATGATGTTAAGTAGGTTTTGATGTCTTTATTATACATGGATTGCATATAATTTTATTGAATGAATATGATGATGAATCAAAAGTATTTGGCACTAAGTGTGCAATTTAAACTAGCTTCGGCTACTAAAGGCACTAAGTGTGCAATACCGACTTAGCTTCAGTTAGTTGAGATGGCACTAAGTGTATGGAGTCATTTTGGCTTCGGCTAATCTTTAAGCACTAAGTGTGCGGATAATTAAATCCTTGGTGATTATCGGATAGTCTAAAGTATTCGAACAAGAGGTGAGATTGGAAACGAATGAGTATGAAAATGCTCCGGTAAGTATAATACCTATGTGGTAGGTGGTAAAATACATAAAAGTTTATTGAATTTGTATAAACATATAGTTGGTGTTGTCATGGACTTGATGAATGAATTGAGAGATTACAATTACTTATGTGTTGATGTTTCATGTTTTATGTTGTTAATTTTTTTGGTACGAGCTTACTAAGCTTTTGAAAGCTTACTTTGTGTGTGTTTACATTGTTTTATAGATATCGAAGCTTCTGCAAGCTCGGGGATCGTCTAGGGTCGTCATCACACTATTGAACCTCATTTTGGTACTTTAGAGAATGCATATTTTCTTTAAGTGTGGCATGTATAGGCTAGTAGTTTGAGAAGTATGTTTTATGAAATAGATGCTTAGCCATGTGATTTGGCTAAATTGTACTTAAACTTATAGTTGATAATGGTTTGTGGTATATGATGGTAATATGAAATTGTGGTATGTTTTAGTTGGCAAGTGTTGGTAAGAGTAAATTGTGATTGTATAAAGTATGGAGGAAATGTTTTGGTATGATATTATCTAATGATTGGCATGAATTAGTAATGTTTAGAAGTATGAATTTTGGTGTTGAAATTGGCTGAAATGGTGATATAAGTATGTTTGATTCTTTTGCTTGTAGAATAACCAAATTGGGGTGGCAAATTAGCTATTCAAATGGCCTGTTTTTGTCCACACGGGCATGTGTCTCAGCTGTGTGCGACACACGGCCATGTTGCACGGTTGTGTGTCTCCTGGGGTACCTTAAATTTGTAAGTCAGGCTCGAACACGGCTAAGACACACGGGTGTGTGGTCTGGCCGTGTGACCTTAATTGGGATGCTGACGTCACAAACAGAATAACCCCTAGCTTTGGCACGGCCTAGCACACGGCCTGGACACTGGCGTGTGCATAGTACACGGGCTGGACACACAGGCATGTGGTCTGGCCGTGTGGGCAAGTCAGTGGCTATGCCCTATTTTGCCATGGCTTTGGCACACAGGCGTGTCTAGACCGTGTGAGGATACGGCCTGTTCACACGGGCATGTGATCTTTTAAAAGTTGAAAATTCTTTTAAGTTTTAAAACTTTCATATGTTGTCAATTAGATTCCAAATGCATGTTTTAAGTATTGTATGCTCGAATGTAAGTTCATATTGAATGAGAATGAATGACTTCTATTGTAATAAGTTGATGATTGGTTTGTAATTGTTCTGAATTGAATGATAAGTCCAGTAATGCCTCTCAACCTATTCCGGCGATGGTTACGGGTTAGGGGTGTTACAGTGTGAATCAAATTCTGATTCAAAGTTTCAAATAGGGCCTGATGACTGTTTGATGTTTTATGATAGAATATGTGTACCAAGAAATTTTGTGCTCATTCAGAAGATTGATCGTGATTTTTCGTGATAAGTTTTATAAATTTATAATTAATCATTCTTGAAACTAACTATTATCACGACGTAGGCAAGTGTACATATCAAACAGTAGTATAGCTTTAGCAAGATCGGATTGTCGAACTCAAAGGACTAAAAGTACTAGTAATGACTGTCTTTTTATTATCTAGCCTAAGAAATAAGGGGTTTGTTTTAACTAACTAATTAATTAAACTAAGAAGTTGCAGAAAATAGAATTGGAACATTACTTTTGGGAAAAACGATTGATTTAGGATAATACCTGTAACGCCCCAAAAATCCCGAAACCCAAAAATCCCAAAATCCTGAACTTTTTTTGTTTTTGGTGTTGATAAAATTGTGTTTAATGTTCCTAGCCATGTGATAATTATAGTAGGTCTTAATTAAGGTTTGAGTTCGAACCTAGGAATAAATGAAATTATAGTTTAATTATTAAAAGAATCAGGATTGGCAAGTAGTTGGGCTTTTAAATAAAAATAGGCAGAAAATATCATCAAAAAGCCTTATGGAGGAGTGGCTAAGTGACGCCACTTAGAGAGTAGGGAGGTGGCGTTAATAGCTAGCAAGGAGATCCAAGGTTCAAATCCTAGCTTAGTATTTTTAGAAGTTTAATTTTGGCCTTCTAGAAGGATGGTAGTGGCATGAAAGAGGACTCCAAGGGAAGTGTTCAGGAGAGAAAATTAAGGAAAAGATCAAGGGGTTATCAGGGAGAAAAACGAGGAGATGAGAAAGGAGAAGTGATAGAGCCAAATTGGGAATTGGGCATGGAGAATTCAGCTATAAGGGCTATAAATAGGGGCCGAATACAGAGTTGCTAGGCTACTGCCGAAATTCTTCTTCACCTTGTTGCCATAAACCCCTTTCTCCAAAAGCCGAAAACTCTTTTCTTTTCGAGATCCAAAAAGTCGAAAACCCTTTTGTTTTCTTTCTTTTCTTCCTACCAATTTCTATTCTTCTCTATACAATTTTCTTTATTTCACTTTGCACTTGCAAAGCTATTCAATCAGAAGGCAAGAAATAGGTATTGGTGTAGGAACTTGGGGATGGGGTTATGCCATCAGGGGCACTTGACATTGAGGAGGTGGCATAAAGGCATCTTTAGGCTTACCTCCTAGCCCTTGTGGAACGGGCAAACTTTGAGCTCCCTGATCAGTGGTAGGGGCATTACTTTCCACTTCATCTGTTATGGCTTTAGTTGAGTTAACTAATGTGGATAACTTACATTGAAAACCAAAGACAATTTAGATCAAATATACATTACACTATCATGGACTATTATTACATGTACTTCTAAACTCGACACACACTATTATTTAGTCCTAGGATTGACTAAATTGTAGCTCTTATACCAAAAAATGTCACACCCTTTTCCTAACATGATCATCAGGTTTGAGCTACAGGATGCCACATTCATCGTCGGAGCTACTATAGTAATTTCAATGAAATTCAATAATTCCAACATGCTAATTTGTATAAAACACATTTCCAATATGATATAAAATAATTTTTGAGTCTTATACAAGCTTATGAAAGCTCTTTTGTTAACCTGAGGTCAGTTAAAGACTTAATTGAAAGGTTTTTAGCATCTGCGAGTTGACATTACGACATCATGGCTTTTACAGTGCAACATCATCAGTTAGTGAGTTACATCATGACATCATTAATCAGTGAGTTATGTTGTGCTTTAGAAATCTCAACATCGAATTGCCACTCAATGCCAATCTATGTAGTGATGCAGGGGACTTGTGGTCATGATATTGCCCCTATTTTGTCAAAATTCACATATGTACACAATCCATACTTCTATAAAAAAATCTTTATACATTCATGAGTTCTTTCCAAAATCAACAAAACATTATTCTATGCAAATCTATACCAAATATAGCGAATGAACATTAAAATCAAGTAATCCATATAAAACAAAACACATGATTATCATCAAAGCATATTCAAGCCATTTATCCACATTATCATATCGATTCATTCCATTTTTAAGTTCAAACACATAATACTTAACCAATTTAGAAACCAAGAATTCAATTGGCTGTAATATAAATTGAACAAAGCATAAACTAAGCCATAATTCATGCTTAACATACAAACATAACTGTAACTACAAATACCATGTTGGCATTCACCATTAGGGATGAACATTTACTTATCAAAGGACCCTAAATACATGCCACAAAATTAGATTCCAAAATGAACATATTTATACCATTTTAGAGATAGTGTGCTGTCTGCAATGATCTGGCTTTGTGATGTCCACAAGCTAGATATCTACAAGTAGGAAAAACAACCATAGGTAAGCATTTAACTCATAATAAGTTCAAATTGAAATTACAATACTTACCTTGCTCATAGGTGAGCATATTACTACCAAAGAGGACTTTGCATACCTTTGGCTAAGGTTTGACATATAATGTCGTGATAAAATGCATAACAAGCATAAGTATACAAATGTGTTAAGCATTATATCCTATCCAAAACATCACCAAGTCATTCCAAATACATACAAGATCATCATAAGCTCATATACTATCATCAATTCACAATTTCATACCATTTCAATTTAAATCACATATCTCAATAGCTTGCCAAATTTGGTTCATTTCATTTTTTTATTTCAAATTTAAATTTTAATATTTTTCCCTACAAAACCCTAGTAAAATTGTAACACCCCTAACCCGTATCCATCGCCGGCTAAGTCACATGCTCGTGTCTCAGGCTGTGTGGACATGAATTTGCCCAAAATCAATCTATTTCTAGCACAAAATTATACATATACCTATAGGGCTTTTGTGCACAATATCAAGACTTCAAAACCTTGCAAAACATGCATATAATGACCAATTCAAGAATCCTATCATCAACTAACCAATATACCAACCAAGGCACTTCAAATGCAAACATTTAAACTTAGCTAAACATGCATTTATTTGATCACATCTCCATCACCAAACATAATATAACTTCTAACAAATCATGCCACAAATATTACCATTAACTCTTCATCACAAACATACTATTTGAGCCACACCATTCATGCATCACAAGTACCCAAAAATGACATAATTTGGCAAGCATCAAAAGGGTATCAAATCCAAACAACTTATACATGCAAAAATCATCAATTAACATTCAACCAACTGCCAACACAAGTCCACCTATATATGCCATTATAACATTGGCTAAACAAAAAAATATATATTGATATTTATGCTGGATAGTATGATAGATCTCTAACAAGCTTCCAAACTGATCAAGCTTCAAATTATCTATAAAATATAGGAAAGAAACTACATAAGCACATAATGTTTAGTAAGTTAGTAAAACATGAAACATAACTTACCATTTCATTTAAATAACATAAGTATAAGCACAATGTAATCCAACCTCAATCTTGGCACAAGCCTAAGCATCATCACCAACACAAGTTAGTGCATTTATACATAATTCACTTGAATTGAACATATGATGATTCATTTCCATGTGAACATATATCATTTGTATCATTTAACCTTTCCATGAACATATGCATTTTACCATATGAGAACTTACTTTCTCAGTCCTTTTCATTGCCTATTGAACAATTTAGAATATCATCGAATACTTTGGAAAACTCACATGAAGTGTGCTTAAATATATAACCGTAACATTTCCTTTACATTATTGCTCACACGAGCTATGGGTTAGAATGTAAGCTACACGATGCTACTCACATGAGCTGTAGAGTATCTGCAACAAAAGCAGGACCTCAGCCATCAGTAGGACATTCAAGACTAACACCCGAAACATGAAATCTCTAGTGACATGTCATTTGTATCCTACGACTTCCTAAGGTTCAACCAAGACTCATTAACCGCCATAGCATGATTTTGGATATACATTGTTCAATAGCATTTTAATTATATATTAACATATGATTAAACAACATAAACATAGTAACTCATACATACGAACTTAGCTCGACGATTAGGGCGTAAAGATGAGATTGACTAATCCGAGGCTTTAATTTTTCCCTGATCTAGATCCACACGTGGTTTATCTTGATCATGCACCAATCCAAGCCTAGCTGAATCAAGCTATCATCAATGGAGGTTTCTTTGTCTTAGTTTCGGTTAGGGAAGAAGAAAAATAAAAGATGATACATTTTTCTTTTCTTTTTTTTTAACTTAATTTACATAATTACAATTTTAACCTTTAAAAACTTTAATAATTTCATTAAAACCATGTCCATAAATATCCACTACCACTTTAATTTGTCTAATTACCATCCAAGTCATTTATTTTAAAGTTTCATAGTAGACTCCACTTTTGCACCTTTTATGAGTTAGTTCTTTTCACGTAATTAAGGATACGAACATCAAAATTTCTTAACGAAATTTTTATATAAGCCTTTTGACATCCCGTAAACATAATAAAATAAAATTAAAATAATAATTTACTCATCAGATTTGTGGTCCCAAAACTACTGTTCCAATTTCACTGAAAAGGGCTGTTACAAAAACAAACTTGGATGCATATGTGAACTACACCACACCAGATAGCTCGTTTAAGCTTAAACTTCACCACACCAAGGCACCAAATTGGAAATTTGATCGCCTCCAGATGTACTAACATCTAAAGTATTAATACTACAACCAAATATGAAAGTTAAGAGATTTTTGCAAATATATGGGTCATGTTGTAATATAGTTACTACAAAGAACATAGGTACTTTGAGGATCGTACCCAAGGGAAGCAAAACTAAACTAATCCTAATTTCCATACTAATAGATCTAATTAGTAATTTAATTAAATTATATTACGATTAAAGCTAAAGTGACTGAAAATAGTAATTTATTAAAATAATAAAAGAACATAAAAACAAATAGGGAAACTTTTTTGCAAATTTTATCAGTTCTACAATAGAGGACTAACTTGCTTTGGTGTTCATAACTAACTCCTATTTCGGGTTATGTCCAACCAACTAGTCATTAACCTTGCAGGATATCTCGATCTGCCACTAACCTAATGAGTCGACATTAACTAATTATCTCTCGACCTCATAGTCCAGATCGGATAGGGGTAAGGTTTTCACAGATAAGCAATAGCAATTTTGGGTTCATTCCCACCTATATGACTTTTTAGGGTCATCAAGCCTAGGGTTTTAAGCTCTTCCCCCAACTAGCTGATCCACTAAGATACCATATGTAGAGGCTAATTACTCCCACATCCACTCTTTAATCTCCCATTACAAGATTAGTTCCCCATGGATCTACCAAACATCATAAACTTGATTAGGAATATAAACATAAAGAATGAATCAATAAGAGAGTTTTGAGAAGAATCCTAATATATTATGAATCGCAAACAATAATCTGATGAATAGTTGATGGATCCACAAGTTGAATTCCGTGAAGAACGAAAATAAAGCGAACCTAGAATTACAACTGAAATAAGTACTTAAACTACAAATAGAAAATAATTAGGTAGGAAACAAAAAATAAAACTTAAGTAAAAATAAATAGAAAATAATTAGGTAGGAAACAGAAAATAAAACTTAAGTAAAAAACTGTCCATAAACTAAGTCAAGCAATCCTATCTAAAGGCCTAGGGTTGGTCGTTGGTCATTTACCTAATTCGACTGACTAATATTCATTATGGTTTGTTGTGTAGACAAAAATACCTTTGCTTGATTATTTGACCTCATCATATCGGTGTCACGACACCCTCTTACCTATGTCATGACACGATTTTTAGTATACAAACTTGGGCATATCCTCAAGACTGTGTCGCAACATCCTCTAGTTGTGTCACAACATCCTTTGGTTATGCCATGACACAGAAGGCAGTCTGCTCCTTTGATGCTTTGTTCACTATATTGCAACTTTGCAGGTAGTTCGTTAACTTCATGCCTCTAAATAATGTCTTCCACACTCATTAAGTAGGTTAGTCTACCTTTAGGCCTCTCTTGGACCACAAGGTCATATAAATAATGAAAATTGCTTATTTTATTATCTAAGTACTAAAACTAAAAACTAAACAAAGGAATAACTAAATTGATGCCCTACGAGCTTATTAAGTGTGGAAAATGGTTTAATCTGCTACAATGAATTGCGATAAATCAAAAGCTCGTATGCACCAAATGTTTAAACATTTTAAATTACATTCCTCCACTACACCAAAGTCTTCGTAAAGACAAGAAATACTCGACGATCCACAATAGATGCTACATCTTGATATAACCTGAAATAATCTTCATATCATCATATATCCTATACAAGCACGAATATGATCCTATTGGCATACCAATCATATCCTAACTCTTTTACTAAGTTCACAATGGCATATATATTACATTTTACATTTTCATACCTTGTATCGTTCAAATTTGCATATCATACCATATAACCAGTCAAATTTGCATTTTCATATCTGTAATCATTCATATTTTCATATTTATACCCTATATTGTCACATAACATTCAATTATAATACTTCATTTCAATTCAATCCCATTACTAACCTTGTATGCCAATTTCATCAATATTTCAAATTATTTTCAAATATAAAGATAATGAAATAAACACAAGCATACATATAACACAAGGAAAGGTATTAAGTTCCATATGAACTTACTTTTTCCAAAACACAAAACGGGAAGATTTCTCAAGGTCTAATCTGTAATTTTTGTTTTTCCTGTACTAACTCCACTTTGTTCCGATTATTAGTCTCTACAAATATTTTTATATACCAAATCAATATCATACATTTTCACACAATGTCATGAGATGCACGATCCTTAATAAATCCCATTTTCAATTTCACACATATTTTTCATATTTTTCATTTTAGTCCCTGAACACAGGATATGCATGACTTTCAATTCCTAACTTCATATTAGAATTTGATTCCACTTACTTTCATTAGGGATGTTATAATTTATATTTCTATCACAATTCATCAAAGGTTTTGTATTTATTCAATTTAGTCCCTAATGTTACAAAGCTAACAAATAGCTTAATTAACTTTTCAATTTAGTCCCCAATGTTACAAAGCTAACAAACAGCTTAATTAACTTTACAATTTAGTCCCTTTCAGAATCTAAGCTCAATATCTATCAATTTCGAGCCTAATTCACCAATTTATCAATAATAAAAACTTGCTAAAGTTTTAGCAATTAATCAAATTGATACATAGGCTAGCTAAACCAAGCTCTCATTATCACAAACCTAAAAAACAAATTACAAGAAAAGGGTTTTGTTTCCATACCTAAATGAATTGTTGAATGTATGAGGAAATATTTGAAAGTTTTCTCCAACTTCAAGCTATGGTGGACGGTGGACTATAGAGGATAATATTAAGCTCCACTTACTTTCACTTTTATACTTAGGTTACATGTTAATTAACTTTAATTAATTTGTTTAATTAAGCTTATTATTCCTTAACTAACCACTAATCTCACTTAGTGTTTTCCACCATCATCATCCACTATCTCATATTTAATATTAGTTCATTTTCCATTTTGGTCCATTAGATAATTATCATCTAAGTCCACAATCCTTTACTTAATTAAAACTCAATAGCGATTGAAATTTTATAATTTAGTCCCTTAGCTTTAATTAAGTATTTTATTGGTTATATCCCTTGACCATTCTTCAATATATTTTTATATTAACCCCGTAAATATTCCTCTTTTATATTTACAGAATCGATTTACAGAAATGGGGTGTTGAAATTGAATTTTCTGGTACAAGTAATATCATGTTGTTACAGTTGCGCTTGTAGGATATCCCTAATCTCTTTAAGATAAATTCGTTCTCCCAATATAATTATATTGTAACAGCCCATTTTTGGGTCAAATTAGAATAGTGGTTTTGAGACCACAAATCTGAAGTAGAAATATTTATTTTATTGTTTCTTTAAGGTCTACAGCTTGATAGAATAATTGTGTGAAAATTTTGTTAAGAAATTTTATCGATTGAGTACTCAATTTGACTAGAAGGACTAAATTGCAATAGGTGCAAAATGTGAGTTCTATAGGCTAAAGGTAGTAAATTGTTATGAAATTCTAAATTTGAGGTCCTTAAATGGTAATTAGACCATTATACTTTAGGATGGACAAAAATGGACATAGAGTAGGTAAAATTTCAAAGTTTAAGTGAGGGGTAAATAGGTAACTTGGTAAATAAAGCCAAAATAACTAAATAAAAGATGTCATCCACTTCAATTTAGTCCCTTATAGCCGAAAGTTTGGGGGAAACCATAGCTAGGGTTTTGGCCAAGCTTTCAAGCTCAATTGTAAGTCCGTTCTTGCCCCATTTATAATGATTTTTATATTTTTAAGATCGTTGTAACTTGATTTAGCTATTTCAAGGACTAATTTGAAAGAAAGCTAATGTCCAAAATTTTAACCATGTTGAATATGCTTGTATGTTGATGTTTGATGGAAGAAAATGCATGTTTTTTGTTTGTTAAACGACTTTTGTAAAGTGATTTTTGGTAAAAATGTCAAATAAGGATTTATTTCTAAAAGTCTATAAAATGTGTAGAAAAGTGTGAATAAATGAAAATTATGGGCTGTTATGAGTACAAACAACAATCAGCTATTCTTGAGTTGTGAAGAAATTGAAAGAAATTCATTTTACGAGCCTAGGGACTAAATTATAAAATATTGAAAAGTTAGGGGCAAAAATGTAAATTTTGTCAAAATGTGTTTTTGGGCTAAACTGAATATGATGATTAAATAAGCTAAATTTGACATCATAGATCAAAGAAAAATGAAGTTCGGGTCTAGATTGGGGGAAAAACAAAGTAATTGACGAATAGATCTCTTTAGTCATTTTTGTAATTGAAGTAAGTTCGTATGTTAAATAAGCTTTACTTTAAATGTATTTTGAAATGCTTTAATCTATGCATGAATTGTGAAATTGACCTTACGAACACATTTGATGATGATTTGGCAAGCGAGAAATCCCAATGGAACCTTAGGAATAGATTAGGATACAAGTGACATGTCACTAAGGTTTTATGTTATATGATCCGGGTGCTGGTCCTATACGTCCTACCGGTGGCTGACTATACTAGCATATGTTTCGGTTACTTGACATCTTGTGTGAGCAGGCCCGTTAATGGTTTGAGAACAAGCATTTATGCGTTATGAGATAGACGTAGCAATGGCTACATATGTGGCACCTTGTGTGCAAGGTTTCCCGAGTAGCTGAATTTATTATTCTGAGTGGTTCATTAGGTGTGACAAAGATGAGAATGAGTATGAAACCATTATGAGTGGTACAGGCATGTGCACAAAACTTATGATTATTAAATTTAGGAAATGATGAACTCAAGGTAAGATGTGATGGAATGAATTGTGATCATGAGAATATGGTAAATTGCATTATCTTAAGTTATATTATTTGCATATTAATGTATGGTAAAGTTAGCTTATTTCTTTCATACGAGCTTACTAAGCTATATAGCTTACTCCATTTTATTTTCCATGTTTTACAGTGTCACCAAGCTAGCTCGGGTTAGAGATCATCAGAGATCATATCACACTATCAAACTATTATTTTGGGTACCGATGATTTTAAACATTTTAAGAATATGGCATGTATAGGGACTTGGTCATTTTGTTATAAGTGTCATTATGAATTTAGCCAAATGTATTGGCTTGTGATTGTCAATGGCTTGATGTGGTATTTGGCCATGTAACTTGGCTCATTTTGGTTGAATTGGTTGTAAGCTTATATATATATGCTTGTATGTGCAATTATCTCTTGTGTGATGTGGTTTATAAATGCTTGGTATATAACGCCCGAACTTGGGCCTAGAAGTATTGGGCCTTGAGTATGGGTCCGAAAGGAGGTTGTATATAAGTATTTAATTGTGCAAGGAAATGACACAATTAAATGACTGCTCTAGTGGTTAAGGGTCCTCAAAGAAGTTGAAAAAGTCCTGGGTCCAAACCTGGGCTTTAGCAGAATTTTAATTTTAAGTGAATAAAACCCCGGATGCTTGGATGAAGGCCTTTTAAATTATTGTGTTAAATAAATGACATAAGGAAGCATGTGGTCTAGTGGTTGTGGTGTCATTAAGGTTGTAAGGGGGCTTGGGTTCAAGTCTTGGCTCTTACAATTTATTTTGGTTTTTCTTTTAAAGGAACCTGGACTTTGGCCTATAGACCTTATAGTTAAATGAGGATAAAATGTGACACAAAAGAGCCTTGTGGCTTAGGGGTAAGTGACGTGTTGAGCAATTGAGAGGGCTTGGGTTCAAATCCCATTGCTAGCAAAAAGGATATTTATTTTGTGTCATGGGATGGAAAGAGTTTGATGTGGTTCTGAACTCTGTTCTGTGAGAGTTTGAACTAGTCTTGGTAGTTGTTACGGAAGATATCAATGAGGGATAAGGGGAGGGATTTATGGATATTTTTAAGGGATTGGAAAGTTGGGGAGTTGTAGCTGGTTGGGAGACTTGTATGTGCAATTCGGCTAAGGGGGTCTTTGGGTATGCATTTTCGGCAATTAGTGAGGGAATAGGTGCCGAATTTTCACTTTATCTTTTTGGGTTTTTTTTCCTCTTGGCGTTTCTAGCTTCTTTTCTCCCTAGTGTCGGTTCAGCAAGTAACCTTTCACGCTCTTTCTGGATTTGTGTAAAGTAAGCTCTTAGTATTGAAATCCCCATACTTAACTTCCTTCTCTTTGCCGGATCATTCTTTTACTCTAACTCTTCTCTATTTTCCAAGACTAGGCCGAATATCTATTGCCTGTTCCTTTCTTTGCTTTCGGTCGGGCCTCTGTCCATCCCTTGCTCTTCATATTTCATCTCTTCTCCTTTTCTTTTAGCTACTCACGGCCTTTTTGTGTTTCTTCTTCTTCATTTCCTTCTATTCTTGGGCGATTATTTTCGTGTTCTGCTGCGAATACTGTTATTCTGATTCTGCGAGGAATCCTAACAACGGTAGGTGTTCATACTTTCTCCTCTAGTTCAAATTTGTTCCTTCTTATTATTTTTATTTAAATTTAGTGCTGCTTGTTCATGCGGGCTCTAATGTCGACTCCTATTCTCTTCTCTTATATGTGTGGGTTCTTTGGGTTTCTAAAACTCTCGATGAGTAAAGGGACAAAAAAGGTGTGCTTTGGGGGTGTTGGCCGAATGCTGCTATTCCTCACTCTTAGTCTTCACTTTTGGTAAGTGGCTTTGGTAAGTGGCTATACGCTTGGTACAATGGATTGTGTATTTACAAAGAGTGTATGGGTTGCAGGTAGTCGCTAAAGATTGGAAACGATTACCTGCAACGGCTCTTTGATCGGTCAAAATAAGGGGTACGTAGTGCTATGAAAAGTGTTTCGATTAGGGTTTGCTTTAATTCAATTTTAGACTAATAACTGAAACTTCTGCTTCGAATAGACTGGCGAATCTCGTGGGCCAGTAGGGCAATTTCGTAATCAGGTGTGTAATCGGATACCTTGTATGATAGTCGGCTGAAAAGCCAAAAATGTGCGAGATGTTTATTCTACTATGACTGTAGATCGACAAAATACCGAAAAGCTGAAAACATGGCATATGATGCCACACGAGCGTATGATTGCACGTGTGGTGAACTGAGTCTACAGAACATGGGCAATAGGCTGTAGAGGCCGCCACAAGCGCTCTCGTGGACTTGGGCCGTTAAGGGCCTCAATGGGCCGAATGGGCCAATGGGCCCGCATGGGTAAAACTAACTGTTAGGTGGGAAATAGTTAGGTTGTCATGTTGTGTACATGGCATAGGCCATTCTGGGCCTTGTTGGGCGAAAATGGGCCTTGTGGGCCCAATGGGCTCGGAGGCCCCACACAGATAAATGTATGTAATGTGGTAAGTGTTGTCTGGACTTTGATGTTCGCATAGCTGTGGCTGTTTCAGGGCTAAATGGGCCACACGATTGTGTGGGCCCATTTGGGCCGAGTAATGAGCCTTAAGCCCACTTACACCGTTATGTTTGCTTAGGTTACTTAAGTCGCTCGAGGCGACGGTGGACCATCTGTTGGGTCATTAAGACCCCCGATTTGTTTGCAAAATTACCGAAATACCTCTAATTTGCAAAATTACTAAAATACCCCCAGTTTGTACTAAAATCCCTCGATTTGTAAAATTATTGAAATACCCCCGATTTGCAAAATTACTAAAATACCCTCGATTTACAAAATTTTCAAAATACCCTTGATTTGAAAAATTATTAAAATACACCCTGTTTCAAAATTACCAAAATACTCCAGATTTGTAAAATTACTAAAATACCCCTAGTTTGTAAAATGACTATAATACCCCCTTTAGGGTAGAATGACTGTAATACTCTTGTAGGGTAAAATGACCATAATACCCCTGTGGGGTAAAATAACTGTAATGCCTCTGTATGGTAAAATGACGAGTATGCCCTTATGTTCCGTATGACTAATCTGCTTATGATTTACTTATATGATTCCATATGACTAATGTGCCTATGATTTACTTATATGATTGTACTAGGTATGACTGTGCATACATGTAATGATTATGACATAACATATTGCATGGGGTTGGGATTTTGATATGGAGGAAGCATTATACTGGTGACTATGTCACACTTACTGATACTGGTGGCTTTGCCACATTTGCTGTTTCTGGCAGCTTTACTGCGATATTGGTGTGCTAGCTGGGTGGGTCGATTTATATCCCCACATGGTGTGTTGGTTGGTACGGATGGTGTGTTGGCTGGATTTGGGTGAGATACATAATTGCATTACATCTGCATCGACATCAGATCGGGCTTAGGCCCACTCACATCTTGTATAGGGCTAAAGCCTGCATCGCTCTCATTCTTGAATAGGCTCGGGCCCAAATCACATTCTTGCATGTATTGTTTACTGTTTGACTGATAATGGATTACACACTGAGTTTTCGTAAACTCACCCTTTCTTCTAACTATACAGGTAATCCCCAACCTTAAACGATTTGGAGCCGCAAGGGACTCGGAGGTGGCCACATAATTACTACTATTTGGATATGATTTTAATTATTTCAAAATTTCAGTTTGGGTTTTTTAATTTTGTAATAAGGCCTCTCTAAATTTCCTAGCTTTTAATTTGGGGACTTATGATCATCATGTTTTATATCTACTAAGAGTAGAACACAGTTTTCCAAAATGATAACTATTTCCAAAGCATTACGTTTTCGTAACACTTATGAAATGCTTTCGCAACAAACAATGTTTTAAAGATCATGAAAATTTAAAATGAAAAATAGATTTTAGAAGGATTCACGTTCTAACAAAGAGGTTTTAAATTCAGTATCGGACTTTTACCGAAAAGATCAATTTTTGAAAAAACACTTCGATGTGACACGCCAGATTTAGCCATAACGTCTAGGCTGGGTTTGGGGTGTTACATGGTAAATGGATGAATGTGGTTTAATGGTTTGTTGTTGAATGGTTAAGATTGACTCATTGGTATGTTAGGAAAACTAAGTAAAATCATGCATGTTATTGGTAGCCATGTTAAAACTTGTAGCATGTGAGTTTGGTGTGATTTGGGTTGGTAAAATATGATGTTGTAAATATGTTGAGTGTAGATAATGAAATGACATGAATTGGCCTTGTTTGTGGATGTGCTGGTTATCCAAGTGTACTATAAATAATGTCTTAAACTTGTGCATGTGCTGGTGTAAATGAGGGTGACAAATGGCTTGGTAAATATCCTTTATTTTGTTCACATGGGTAGACACACGGGCGTGTGTCTAGGCCGTGTGTGACACACGGCTTGCCCCATGGGCATGTGTTTCGGTCGTGTGTCCCCTGCACCTTAATTTTGAGAAACAGAATGCTCAGAATTGAGCACACTGGTAGAGACACGGGAGTGTGCCTTAGCCGTGTGAGGGACACAGCCATAGGCACGGGCGTGTGTCCTAGGCGTGTGAAGCCTGCACCTATTTTAGGAAAATTAAATTAACCACACGGCCTAGCATACGGCGCGTGACTTGGCCATGTGATCTCAATTTGTTCATGACTTGCAAGTCAGAGAGTTACACGAGTTAGGGACATGGATGTGTGTGACCACACGGCCTAACTACACGGGCGTGTGACCCCTGTTCATAGCAAAAAATTTCTAAGTTTTGTAAAAAAATTCCCTAAGTGCTCGATTTATTCCCGGACCATTTCTAAAGCATGTTTTAGGCCTTGTAGACTCGTAGTAGGGACATTATGACTGAATACAAATGGTTTTTAATTTGGATGCAAATTTATGACCCGATTTGTATGTTTACTTGCGATGTAAGTCCGATAATGCCTCGTATCCTGTTTCAGTATTAAATACGGGTAAGGGTTGTTACATATATTCTATCTAATGTTATCCATTAGATATTCCTTCATGAAAAGTCACCAACTATCAAATAGTAATTAAGTCATTCATGACAAAGAAAAATGAAAGAATATCATTCACCTATTTTACTTTTCATATATCATATAATGCCAATGAGAGGATATCATTTACTCATTTCTTGGGCTATGAAATCCACCATTGTTAATGATTTTATATATTGCAAAATTCATATACCCAACGCACTATCTTCCAGTTCCTTATCTATTTGAACTTAGGTTTTTACTTATATGAAAGTATACAAGTCACACGTACATAGTTCGTCATCCACTCAATATTAAAGTATGCTACACTAAGAATGTCACAAGTGAATAAATCCATAAGAAGATCCAAGATCTATTCTACTTGGGTCCTGTCTGATGTACTTTCAGTCCAATTAGTCACATATATGTCTCTATCTTCTAGGAGTCATTCGCTTCAATGCCCAAGACAAAGCATCTCCTATATTGGAGTTGATAAATGATATATTAGTCTTCCAATTGGTTTGCTCATTTTTTATTTGACTAAAGATATATTTAGGATAATCTAACAATACAAGTTATCTATTTGTGTTACTATTCAACCACGTAATATCACTTAGTATTAGTTAAACATTAGATAACCAGCGAGCAAATATTTGCTTTCATTTTGCTTTGCATGCAAAAGCCATTGAGGACAATGTACAAAAGGTATTAATGTAACTTAGATTATTTTATTAAAAGGTATTAATGTACAAAAAGTATACAAAAGAATATACTCCACTTAGGGCACTAGATCCAACAGCGGCCACAAGGTTGAAGATGCTACATGGGAAAGTGAGCATGCTATGAGAAAATAGTATCCTCAATTATTTGCTTTAAATAATATTTCATGGAAAAAATGTTTATGAGGGGAGAGTTGTAACAACAAAAAATTTTCCTATTTATTGTATACTGATAGATCAAAAGATTTAGTAGAATCTTGATTTAAGAAGATTTGAATTTTGATGGATTAAATTAGTTTAAATTATTTGAAGCCTTTATAAAGAAATTTCTGTTAATTCGATTGTTATGGGCCCAATCGAGTAAAAATATGAGGGTAGGTGCAAAATGGTAATTTTTCCACTGAAAGGTAATTTAGACATTTGGAACCCATAGGAAATCAAATATTAGAGTAAATATAGACTTTTGGTGGTGAGATGGTGATGGAGTTATTTTATTAGATTTTTAAGCCTTTGACTTGAATGTTTTGTCACATGTTTAATTTATGTTAAATGTTGACCATTTGGCCATGTGGGCTTTCATAAAAAGTATGATAAAAAAGATGAAAATATCTTTTCTTCTTTTTCTCCTTTTCCAGATGACCACTAAGGGAAAGAGAAGACTTTACACACTTCTCCATTTTTCTTCATTATTCCATCTTTTCTACTCATTTCTTTATTTATATTTCATCATTTTTCATCATTTCATTGCAAAATTTACTCACCAAAACTATTATTTAGCTTCTCCATTTGTAATCTCCATCATCCAAAAAGCTAGGGTTTGAGCATTTATGCGAGAAAGTGTGTTGGAGGAGATGAAAAGATGTAATTAATGTATGAGTTCTTTCATCTCATTCATGTTGAATCTCATGTTTATGGCAATCTTTTGTGTTGTTGAATCATTTTTATGGTCATTTGATGAATTATGTAATAATGGGTATTTTTTTTCATAAAAGAAAATGAACAAGGAAAAGTGTGCTAGCAAGGGAAAAGAAAAGCTAGTCAATTAAGGTGGATTTAGGCTTCTCCAACACTTCTAAATGTTTTTTTGTGACAAGATGTATAAAAATCTATTAAAACTCTCCCATATAATTTTATATTGTTTTTAGTTCATTACTTATTATTAAATTAAATATATTGTAACAACTTGTTTTTAATGATGTTGGAAATAGTGGTTTCGGGACCACAATTTTGACGTGGGCTTATAAATATTATCTATTTATTATTTACAAGGTCATTAAAATGTCGTATTAAAGTTTGGTCTGGTAATTTTGATGTTTGGATAATTAAGGAAAAAGGACTAAATTGTAAAAGTTGCAAAAGTTATTCGCTACTAGATTTTATGGGTTAAATTAGTCTAAAACTATTAATGGATGGTTTTAAATGGAAATTTGTCCATAATAGATTATAATGAGACTGTTGGTACTTAAAGAATGGTATTTTATATGTTAAAAGTTTAATTAATAATTAAATAAAATAAAACATAAAACATTGGTTGACATCTTCCTCAGCATTTCCTTCCCTGTTTCTTCAACTAAAAGACCTAAAAAAGCTTCATTGTTTCTTCAACTAAAAGACCTAAGGAAGCCATTTTTTTAAGCATGAAGTTTGGCCCTTGGATGTAAGTAATTCTGAAGCCTATTTTTCGTATTTTTTTATTTTTGAAATCGTTACAGCTTAATCTAACTTGACCAAGGACTATTTTGAAATTTTGTAAAAGTTCTAAAAAGTTACCATTTTTATTCTTGAATCTTTTTAGATGTTAATTGTTGAGTTTGAAGCTTGTTGTTGAAATAAAACTATTTTGTGAAGTGGTTTTGAATAGTTTTGAATTTAGGGACTAAAATGATAATATGTTGAAATTCTTATAAATTTAATTACTTGATGATTGTATAGGGATGATAATGAATTTGACAATATGTTTTTGGGCTTAATTATGAAAAATAAGCTTGTTTTAGTTTTAAGGACTAAATTGAATAAAATAAAACTTTTTAGGGAAATTCTAAAAATTGTTAATAAGAAGTCATATGCATCAAATTGAATGTTAAGATGAAACACAGACTGATAAATTGAAATAAAATTATTGTATAGATCAAGAACTAGTAGATAATCGTGGAAAAGAAAAAATCACAGACAAGTCCCTAACACTTCTATCTTTGTTGTTTGACCCTAGTAAGTTCATATGGTATAGCTTTGTGTACTTTGGAATGTTTATATTGAGTAGTGTATTTTGGTAACTTGTGTCTAACCTAAATA
This sequence comes from Gossypium anomalum, assembly GCA_025698475.1. Classification (NCBI taxonomy): domain Eukaryota; kingdom Viridiplantae; phylum Streptophyta; class Magnoliopsida; order Malvales; family Malvaceae; genus Gossypium; species Gossypium anomalum. Next base: position 21,819,752 of record CM046960.1, on the reverse strand, counting down.
TTGCAAACTGGTAAAAGGTGAGAAAATAGGTTGAAATAGAAATTGTCATATCGTTATATGTGACGAGCCCAGATGAACATGGGATAGGATACAATTGGTATGCCAATAGGTTATTTTGTGTATTGTACGAGATTTATATGTGCTGAGATGATGATAGATGGCATGATATTATATGGTAAATGTACCGCAAACCAGTATTTATTAAGGATTGCTAAGTTATATTTATAGTGATTTCAGGCATGTAACTAGGGGAGGATGTGAAGCCTACGAGTGTGGCACTTGGTGTCCAGACGTGCTTTTGGAGGGATGTTAGCATTTAGGTTAGGCACTCAATGCCTAAGCGTGTTCTTGGTTGGATTAGCTCGGTTTAGCATTCTGGCCTATCATGGATGGATAACTGTGTATCCATATCTACTTATATTAGTTCATCAGGTTGAATCGTGTTGTCAAAAGACATGGTAATTTGTAAATAAGTGTATTGTGTTATATCATGAACTAATAAAATGGAAAATTTATGAGATTATTGAAATGATGACTTGATAGGGTAATGAATTAACTTGTATAACTTGAATAGATATATAACTTGTATAGCTTGAATGGTTATATGATTTTTAGCTTGAATGGCTATATGATTTGTATATAATGAACTCACCTATTGAAATGGTTGTGATGGAAGGGTTTATGTTAGTTTTGTTTTGTTAATTTTAAACTAACATTAAGGTATGTTATATTGCGTTTCCACCTATGAACTTACTAAGCTCAGTTAAAGCTTACTTTGTTTGTTTTCCTATTTTTCCTATAGTTATCGTATTGCATGTAACACTTCTAACCCGTAAAAACGTAACTTAAATCATTCATTTCCAACATTTCATAATCATTCCAAAATCAAATCAATCACAAGCATATCGTCACTTATTCGAGCCCTCGAGGCCTTAAAAACACTTTAGAAACGATTCGGGACTAAATTGGAAATATTTAAAACTTCATGGAAAAAGATAGAAATATTTACACTGCAGGGGTCACACGATCGTGTGGCCAGGCTGTGTGGACATTCGAAGTAAGGACACATGGTCATGTCCTAGCCTGTGTCCATGATTGTGTAACCTTCTGACTTGGGTCACACGGCCAAGCCACACGCCCATGTGCTAGGTTGTGTAACTCTCAAAATGCAACCTTTAAGAACGTACAGGGGATACACGGCCGTGTTGCATGGCTGATAAGTTGTAATTTGTACATATTTTTATCCCATGCTTAGCACATTTTTGGATAAATTATCATTAGATTTGTGGAATTTGATGCTCCTAATCCTTTAATTTCATATCTTATACTTAAGTGAGCATAGGAAAGTAAAAAGAGCGAGAAACGGGCCAAAAACGGAGAAAATGGGCCAACGTGGGAAATCAACACGACCTGGACTTCCTCACACAGGTAGAACACACGCCCATGTCTTTTTAGCATACTTCAACATGGCCTAAAGCCACCCCAACACGGGCGTGTCTATTTCACAGCCCTGAACACGATTTGAAGCATTTGCATATGGGCGTGGCACACGGCCGTGTCCCTATTGAGCCCAAGTTGAGTTTTATTCGAAAAAGGGAAATTTTGAGGGTTTGAAAGCATTCTAAAGCCTATTTAAAAGACCCTAAAGGAGGATTTCATGGACACAGAGAGTAGGAAGCAAGGAATTACTCAAAGAAAGCTGATTGATCCATTTCAGAAGCTGGATTCTCCTTCAAGACTGAAGATCTCCCTTCAATTTCCTTCAGGGGTTTTTGGGTTTTCTTTATGTTTTGTCATTATTATTCTTCTGAGATGTTTTCTTTTATAATTATGAACTAAATCCCCTAAATACCTAAGGGGAATGAAACCTAAGACGGATTTTGTTAATATTTTCTGAATTATATGATATACTTGATTTGTTCTTAGTTATGTTCTTAACTCTTGTTTTAATATTCCAGGATATTGACTCAAGTATTGATGTGCTTATTCAAAGGATGAAAAGTCCCTGTCTAAGAGTAGATCATCGTAATTAAGCGGAGTTGCATGCAATCCTAGAGATAGGACAACATAAATCTGTCAGATTAGAGTTAAATCTAATAAGGGAATCCATAGATCGAGTTAATGCAACACTAGAGGTTTTAATTAGAAAGAGATTTCAATTAATCAACCTAAGGTTAGACGTTATTAGTCTCGAGAGGGATAATAATATAATTTAGGGATTTCTACAGATCAAATCAAGTGAATAAATCGTCTAGTTCAGAGTCGAATAACAAGTGAAGTCTAGGTGGATTCTTCCTTGGGTATTGTCTAAATCAATCAATTTTTCACAAAAGTATTTCCCCAAATTACTTTTTGTGCATTCTAAGTTTAGTTAATTAGTTTAGATAAAACAACTCCCATTATTCTTAGGCTAGATAATAAAAAGAAGGTTAATACTAGTACTTTTAGTTCCTGTGGGTTCGACATCCGGTCTTGCTATAAACTATACTATTGTTTGATAGGTACGCTTGCCTTCATCGTGATAATAGTTAGTTTTCAAGTACAATCAATCCTAAATTTTAGACTTATCGCGAGTGCAATCAATGGCCATGTGTCACACATGGCTGAGACACATGCCCGTGTCTTAGGCCTTGTGGACAAGAAATAGGCCAATTTAAAGCCATTTCTTTCACCCTTTTCAAGCTCACACCTACAAGACATTTTCACATATAATCAAGCATTCTAGCATACCAAAGCATGCCTATTAAGACCAATTCATTAGGTCATTTATCCTTACAACCAATTGCCATATAGGCACCTCAAATGCAAACATACAATTTATCTAAACATATATATGTACTTAACATATTCCATTCATCAACACTTAATTCATTTTCCATTTCAAAACTCATCATAGATTGACCACATTTATTTTATTACAATTAGTTCATATTTACCTAAAAGCATAATTCCACTTAGACTTATATAAACATACCAAAAATGGTCATTCCAAACATACCTAAACATCTGCATGTTTAAGCATACCATACTTGGCTTATACCATGTCAATAGAACTTATCATTTGACCATTGTTTTCTTGCATCCAAAATACACATATATTTAACTTATATATATATTTGACCATATTTCATCCATATATATTTAGCTTAGTTCCATACCATGTTATACCATAATTGACCACAAGCCAAATTCACATTCAAACATACCAAATTGATCATAATTCAACCAATTATATTTTAGTAAATTTCATATCAAATCATGCCTTAAATGATCATTTTCCAAACATGCCAACACTTACCATCTTGGACATAAAAAAATGCATCAATTTGATCATATAAACACCAACCATCAAGGCATCAAAATAACATATGTTTCACAAATTCAAAGCAATATTACATGCCTTTATCATTAACTAAACATTAGACATAGTCCACCTATACATGCCATTATAACCACGACCAAAGCATCAAAATCTATAGATAAAATCGATGGATAGTGTGATGGATCTCCAACTAGCTTCCAACCCGATCGAGCTTCCAATAATCTATAAAGTAAAGGAAAATAACTATGTAAGCAATGAATTCTTAGTAAGTTCGTATAAACTTAAACATAGGATTCCATTTCAATAATGAACATTATAGATTAAATATAAACTTATACCAATGCCTCAATATTTATCGAACCATAATCATCAACTCACAATGGAATAAGTCTATCAACACCATATATAAATACTTATCATTCCTAGCATAGTAGGATTTCATAAGACTTTGAACCCTTCCATTTACTTACTTTAGCTTAATTATCAACATCAATTCATTAATTAGCATATTTTTTCATGAACTAGGTATATTCATCCATAACATACACAAAATTCACACATACAAGTACATCTTTTAACTCATCATTCCCTTTTGTTTCATCGTATTTCATTTCAACTATGAACTTACCAATTTCATTACCTTTTCACACCCGTTTCCTTTGCATAATACAATACATAAGCAAAACATCAACCATGACTACGAGCTAGTGTATTTAACATAGCTCTTTTAAAACCAACTACATGATAAACCTTCTCATGTACATAAGCATATTACCAATTGAACACTTACTGTTTCAATGTATTTCATTAAGACTAAGCATGATAAAATCCAATCATAAGCTTGGAAAATGCCTAAGCATCATCTGCAACTCATGTTAGAGCATCAGCTCATAAATCAATTGAAATAACATAAGGTAAGTCATACATGAACAACATCATTTGAAATATTCAATTTCATGAGCGTAAACTGTAACACCCCAAACCCGGCCTAGACGTTATGACCGGATCCGACGTGCCATATCGAAGTGTTCAAAACATTCCGTATTACTTAGTTTAGAAAACTTAGTTGATGTTTTAAAGGATACCTTTTAAATAGATTAAAGTGAATGGGAGCTGTGCACTAGGTAGGAAACCGGAAAAGAGGAGGTGAGTCCGTCGGAATACTTAAGTACCAAGCTCCCTTCAGATCCAATCCTAGACATGCACACCGCCATTGCCACACTCTAACATCACGTATAATTGTGAGAAAACCAGTTGATTAAGTCCATCTTAAGAAAATGATTAAGTTTGAAAACGTTTGCTTAGCAGAAGCCTTACTTGTAGTCGTGTTATTTTGAAATCACTTAATGTTTTTGAAAACGCGCCCTAGAGCTAATCCATTTTGATAATTAAAATAAATCATTTCTATCCAAATAAAACATAAATCAAAACCTTAAAAATAATTAAGCGGCCTTATTACACTTAAAAACCCAAAGAAACCGTAAACTAAAATAAAAGGACATCCAGTTCATCAGAAAGAAACTGAATTTGCAGAAACGAGTGGCCACTCCGAATCCCTCACAGCTCCAAGCCCACTATGGTTGGGGATTACCTGCAGGGATGAAAAGAGGGGTGAGTTTAGGGAAACTCAGTGTGTAAAATAACCCAACCATAGATTAAATCAGTTCAAACCACAGAAATAGAATAAGTTGGCCTTAGCCGAGAACAGATTTCAGAATAAAGCCCATAGGCCCAAAATAGATCAGAACAGGTATATATCATGCTTATGCAGAAGCCCAACCCATATCCAACCATGTACTCCCCCATACCATCCTTTCACCATGTGGGGAGACTACTCGACCCACCCAACCGCTACACGCCATTAAATATGCAAGCATGGTCGCGGATACTGAAAAATGTGTGAGTCACGGATCTGAATATTTGTGGCGAGCCACTGAAGCAGATATATGTGGCAGAGCCACCAGAACAGATAATTTGTGGCATAGCCACCAGGATGCTTCCTCCATAATATAACCCATGTCCCCATGCAACAGATATTTATTCATGGCACACATCATACAGATTTAAATCATCATGCTTTTCAGACAAAATTAACCCTAGGGGTATAAAGGTCATTTTGCAAACATAAGGGTATAATGGTAATTTTGCATACGTAGGGGTATTATGGTAATTTAGCTATACTTAGGGTTTTCATGCATTGCCTTACTATTTACGTACTATCAGAACACTTACCGCGCATACTTACCGAATTGGGCCCATCGGCCCATTTTCCCTATTTTGGCCCACTAAGCCCAAAAAATGCCGAAACGCACGGAATAGTACACTTTGCAGTCTTATCACCACGGATTGTCTGAATTATTAACCCACTTATCTTACGAGCGTTCGCACACTCATAAGTTTCTAAAATACTGATTTTTCGGTATTTCGGCTTTTCGGTGTTTGCCGATCTAGTCTATAGGAGGGTGTCAGTTACACACTTGTTTTACGACGATTCGTTTGACGAGATCCACGCACGATCTGCCTTGATGCTGAAAGATGATTAAATCCAAAGATCCGATCGTTCCCCTTGTCCAAGCCCTTGATCAGCAGCCTCGCCGATTCCTTAATCAACGATCCCAGTGAGTTTCCACTCGATTCCGATATAGACCTAAGCCCTCAGATGATAACAGAAGTCGAGCTTTTAGAGAGTTCAGTATTCGGCTATGCTCCCTAGACTATGAGGTTTTCTTCGGCTTTTTGTAATAATGAAAGAAAAGATGGAATAGTAGGGTTATTGTAGTGGCTTTGTCGATAGAGGTTTTAGACTTGGAAGAAGGAAAAATCGACCACAAGATGGAGAAAAGCCACAGAGTTTGGCTAGGAGAAATCGGTACAGAAGGAACCAAACTTTCGGGATTTCGGCTTTTGTGTATAAGGCTTAAGAACAATTGCTAAGAACGTGGAGATGAATAGAACAATGGAAAGATTCGGCTATGGGGGAAAAAGAGAAGAGAAAATAGATGAATAGAAAAAGAAAAGAAAGGAAGAGAAGGAAGAATGGTCAGAAAAACGGCACAACACATCTAAATGCCGAATTTATACCTAGCTTAACCCTAGCCAAAATTTTGCCCTCCTAGAGAATCCCTTGGCCGGCCACCTCTTGCTCTTCAAGAGTCCATTATTCGGCCAACACAGCTCGCCCCAATCAGCTCCTAAATTCTCTCCCTTATCCTCTCCTTGCTCAATCTCCTGAGCAACTCAAACTCCTCCTACCAGTCTTTTACTTGAGTTCCATCACTTTCCTCTTCTGTACATAAAAATTAATCCCTTAATTTGCTGTCATTGTGACTTGAACCTGGGTCCTCCCAATCATCCACACGCCACCTATAGCATTCCTAGTGGCGTCACCTAGCCACTTTACCACATGCCTCCTTGTTATTTATTTTACACAATAAATACCTAAAAGCCCAATTAACCAAAACCATCTTTTTTTATGGAATTAAAATTAACTAAAACTATCGAATTTTAACTTAAGCTTGGGCCTTCTAGAGGCCCACTAACGCACTTAATCCTACGGCAAACAAACAGAACACAGAATTAAAATTTTTTTTCCAACATTTTTAAAATTCCCGAAAATTGGGGCGTTACAACTCTACCCTCCTTAAAGAAATTTTGTCCTCGAAATTTACCTGGTCCGAACAGATGAGGGTATTGTTGCTGCATCGCCTCCTCTGGCTCCCAAGTAGCTTCCTCTCTGCCATGATTACGCCAAAGTACCTTTACTAATGGGACAAATTTTCTTCTTAGAACCTTAACCTCTCGATCCAGTATTTGCACAGGCTCTTCCTCAAAAGTCAAATCAGTTTGCACCTCAATATCTGCAATCGGCACGACATGAGTAGGGTCAGAACAATAACGCCTTAACATGGAGACGTGAAAAACATCGTGAATCCTGTCTAACTCTGGAGGTAATTCCAACTAATAAGCTACTGGGCCTACTCGCTTCAAAACCCGATAAGGCCCAATGAGCCGCGGACTCAACTTGCGCTTCTTTCCAAACCTTAATATCTTCTTCCAAGGAGAAACCTTCAAGAAGACCATATCACCCTCTGAGTATTCAACCTTCTTACGCTTCAAATCTGTATACGACTTTTGCCTATTAGATGCTTCTTTTAATCAATCTCTAATTATTCTGACCTTTTCCTCAGTATCAACTATCAACTCTGGTCCAAGAGCTTGTCGTTCTCCTAGTTCGGTCCAACAGCTAGGTGTCCGACACCTTCGCCCATACAGTGCTTCATATGGTGCCGTTTGAATACTAGCCTGGTAACTGTTATTGTACGCAAATTCTGCCAATGGCAAGTAATCCTCCCAACTACCTCAGAAATCAATAACACATCCCCTCAACATGTCCTCTAGAATTTGGATAACTCTTTCTGACTGACCATCAGTTTGGGGATGGAAAGCCGTACTAAAATTCAATCGCGTCCCTAACGCCTCATGCAACTTCTGCCAAAATCGAGATGTGAATCTAGGATCTCGGTCAGAGATGATCGAAACTGGAACTCCATGAAGTCTCACAATCTCCGCCACATACAACTTAGCTAACTTCTGAAGTGAAAAGTCAGTGCGAACTGGTATAAAATGAGCCAATTTGGTCAACCTATCTACAATCACCCATATCGAGTCCTTTTTCGATGGCGTCAAGGGTAGCCCACTCACAAAGTCCATGGTTACCCTCTCCCACTTCCAAAGTGGTATCTTTACTGGCTGCAACAATCCAGAAGGTAATTGATGCTCAGCTTTCACTTGCTGGCATGTCAGACATTTCCCCACAAATTCTGTTACTTCGCGTTTCAACCCAGGCCACCAATACAGTTCTCGCAAGTCGTGATACAACTTATTCCCTCTAGGATGCATGGCACAAAGTCCCCCATGAGCTTCCGTAAGTATTGACTGTCTCAAGTCAGAGTCCTTCGGAACACAAATTCTTTGTCGGAAGCATAAAACTCCTTCGTTATTTAACCCAAACTCAGAAGTTCCTCCTTCTTTAACCTATTGAAAATGAGCAACCAAAGACTCATCTTTCAACTGTTTTTCCCTAATTTGATCTACCCAGGTTGGGCTTACTTGCAATTCAGCCAACAGACTTCCATCATCATACAGACTTAGACGAGCAAACACTGCACTCAAATCATCATACTTTTCAGACAAAATTAACCTTAGGGGTATAAAGGTCATTTTGCATACATAGGGGTATAATGGTGATTTTGCATGCATAGGGGTATTTTAGTAAATCTAGCTATTTGTAAGGTTTTCATGCATATCGTAGCCCTTACGTATAACCAGAAACACTTACCGAGCGTTCTTACCGAATTGGGCCCGTTGGCCCATTAACCCAATTTTGGCCCATTAAGCCCCAAATATCAAAACGCACGAAATCGCGCGTACTGCAGTTTTATCACTTTCGATTACCAGTAATATTTACCCATATATCTTACGAGCATTCGCACACTCGCAAGTGCCTAAAATACCGACTTTTCGGCATTTCGGCTTTTCGACTTTTGTCGATCTAGTCTATAGGAGGGTCTCAGTTACACACCTGTTTTACGATGATTCGTTTGACGAGATCCACACACGATCTGCCTACAGTTGAATTACTAAAATATTACTCTAAATATCAAAATAACACTGAGTATATAGTCCCTTACCATATTCGTCCAAACATGTTTAAAACCCTTATTGCTCTTACCTTGATGCCGAAAGATGATTAAATCCAAAGATCCGATCGTTCCCCTTGTCCAAGCCCTTGATCAGTAGCCTCTAAGTCACACCATTTATCAAAGCAGAATAGTTATCACAACCCCTTAGGCTACAAGTATAAATCGATAGCCTTCCTAACATTTAGGGATTTCGGCTTTTCCTAAAATACGAAAGAAGACTAAGTTTAGGAAAGACTTACCACCGATTCCTTAGTCAATGATTCCAATGAGTTTCCACTAGATCCTGATGTAGATCTAAGCCCTTAAACGATAACAAAAGTCAATCTTTCAGTGACTTCAGATTCGGCTATGCTCCCTAGACTATGGGGTTTTTCGGCTTTTGTGTATAAGGCTTAAGAACAATTGATAAGAACGTGGAGATGGATAGAACAATGGAAAGATTCGGCTATAGGGGAAGGAGAAGAGAAGATAGATGGAGAGAAAAAGAAAAGAAAGAAAGAGAAGGAAAAATGGTCAGAGGAAAAAAAAAGGCACAACACTCCCAAATGCCGAATTTATACCTAGCTTTTGACCTAGTCGAAATTTACCCCCTAAAGAAACCCATGGCCGGCCAACTCTTGCTCCTCAAGATTCCACTATTCGGCCAACACCATCCTCCTTGATCAGCTCCTAAATCCTCTCCCTTATCCCCTCCTTACTCAATCTCCTGAGCAACTCAAACTCCTCCTGACAGACTTTTACTTCAGTTCCATTACCTCCCTTTTCTGTGCATAAAAATTAATCCCTTAATTTGCTGCCACTGTGACTTGAACCTGGGTCCTCCCAACATCCTACACGCCACTTATAGCATTCCCAGTGGCATCACTTAGCCACTTTACCACATTCTTCCTTGTGATTTATTTTACACAATTAATACCTAAAAGCCCAATTAACCAGTACCCTCTTTTCCTTATGGAATTAAAATTAACTAAAACTATCGGGTTTTAACTTAAGCTTGGGCCTTCTAGAGGCCCACTAACATAATTAATTCCTACGCCAAGCAGACAAAACACAGAATATTAAATTTTGCCAACATTTTTAGAATTCCCAAAAAATTAGGGCGTTACAACTCTACCCTCCTTAAAGAAATTTCGTCCTCGAAATTTACCTGCTCTGAACAGATGAGGGTATTGTTGCTGCATCGCCTCCTCTGGCTCCCAAGTACTTCCTCTATGCCATGACAGATTTTCTTCTTAGAACATTAACCTCTCGATCCAGTATTTGCACAGGCTCTTCCTCAAAAGTCAAATCAGTTTGCACCTCAATATCTGCAACTGGCACAACATGAGTAGAATCAGAACGATAACTGTGTAACTCTGGAGGCAATTCCAACTGATAAGCCAGTGGGCCTACTCGCTTCAAAACCCGATAAGGCCCAATAAACCGCGGACTCAACTTGCCCTTCTTACCGAACCTTAATATCTTCTTCCAAGGAGAAACCTTCAAGAAGACCATATCACCTTCTGAGTATTCAACCTTCTTACGCTTCAAATCTGCATACGACTTTTGCCTATCAGACGCTTCTTTTAATCGATCTCTAATTATTCTGACCTTTTCCTCAGTATCAGCTATCAACTCTGGTCCAAGAGCTTGTCGCTCTCCTAGTTCGGTCCAACTGCTAGGTGTTCGACACCTTCGCCCGTACAGTGATTCATATGGTGCCATTTGAATACTAGCCTGGTAACTGTTATTGTACGCAAATTCTGCCAATGGCAAGTAATCCTCCCAACTACCTCGGAAATCAATAACACATCCCCTCAACATGTCCTCAAGAATTTGGATAACTCTTTCCGACTGACCATCAGTTTGGGGATGGAAAGCCGTACTAAAGTTCAATCGTATCCCCAACGCCTCATGCAACTTCTGCCAAAATCGAGATGTGAATCTAGGATCTCGGTCAGAGATGATCGAAACTGGAACTCCAAGAAGTCTCACAAGCTCCGCCACATACAACTTAGCTAACTTCTTAAGTGAAAAGTCAGTGCGAACTGGTATAAAATGAGCCGATTTGGTCAACCTATCCACAATCACCAATATCGAGTCCTTTTTCGATGGTGTCAAGGGTAGCCCACTCACAAAGTCCATGGTTACCCTCTCCCACTTCCAAAGTGGTATCTTTAGTGGCTGCATCAATCTAAAAGGTAATTGATGCTCAGCTTTCACTTGTTGGCATGTCAGCCATTTCCTCACAAATTCTGTTACTTCGCGTTTCAGCCTAGGCCACCAACACAGTTCTCGCAAGTCAAGATACATCTTATTCCCTCCAGGATGCATGGCACAAAGTCCCCTATAAGCTTCCTTAAGTATTGACTGCCTCAAGTCAGAGTCCTTCGGAACACAAATTCTTCCTCGGAAGCATAGAACTCCTTCGTTATTTAACCCAAACTCAGAAGTTCCTCCTTCTTTAACCTGTTGAAAACGAGCAACCAAAGACTCATCTTTCAACTATTTTTCCTTAATTTGATCCACCCAGGTTGGTTTTACTTGCAATTCAGCCAACAGACTTCCATCATCATACAGACTTAGGCGAGCAAACATTGCTCTTAAATCAGATACAGCTCTACGACCTAGAGCATCGGCTACCACATTAGCCTTGCCTAGGTGATATTCGATCGAACAATCATAATCCTTAAGCAACTCGATCCACCTCCTTTGCCTCAGGTTCAATTCCTTCTGAGTCAGCAAATACTTAAGACTCTTATGATCTATGTATATAATACACCTTTCTCCATACAAATAATGTCTCCAAATCTTAAGTGCAAAGATTACTGGTCCCAACTCCAAATCATGAGTAGGATAGTTTCCTTCGTGAGGCTTAAGCTGTCGTGATGCATAAGCAACCACCTTACCCTCTTGCATCAACACACAACCCAAACCTACATGTGATGCATCACTGTACACAGTAAAATCCTTCCCAGACTCTGGTTGAATCATTACAGGTGCTTCAGTCAGAACTTTCTTCAACTTCTCAAAAGCTTCCTGCTGCTTCTCAGTCCATACGAACGGTACTCCTTTCCTTATATATTTTGTCAAAGGTGCTACCATCACAGAATAACCTTCCACAAACCTCCTATAGTATCCTGCCAAGCCTAGGAAACTTCAAATTTCTGACACTGACCTAGGCGGCTTCCATTCCAGAATTGCTTCAATCTTACGAGGGTCCACCTTAATTCCCTCAGCAGAGACCACATGTCCTAAAAAGGTTACCTCCCTCAACCAGAATTCACACTTACTAAACTTCGCATAAAGTTCTTTCTCCCTTAACACTTGCAACACAGTGCAGAGATGCTCATCATGTTTTGCTTCAGTCTCAGAGTATACCAAAATATCATCAATAAAGACGACCACGAATTGATCCAGAAATGGTTGGAATACACGGTTCCTCATATCCATAAACGCTGCAGGAGCATTTGTCAGTCCAAATGGCATAACCAAAAACTCGTAATGACCATACCGAGTCCTAAATGCCGTCTTATGGATACCTACCTCTTTGACCCTTAACTGATGATATCCAGATCGGAGATCGATCTTGGAAAATACAGAAGCTCCTCTAAGCTGGTCGAACAGATCGTCGATCCTCGGTAGTGGATACTTATTCTTAATCGTCAATTTGTTCAACTGGCGATAACCAATGCACATGCGCATCGTCCCATCCTTCTTCTTCATGAATAGCACCATTGCTCCCCATGGAGACACACTTGGCCTAATAAAGCCCCTATCCAACAACTCTTGAATTTGCGCCTTTAACTCCACTAACCCTTTCGGTGCCATCCTATACGGTGCAATGGACACTGGTGCTGTTCCAGGCAACAAATCGATTCCAAACTCGACTTCTCGGTTTGGAGGCAATCCCGGAAGCTCCTTCGGAAAAACATCTTAGAACTCTTTAACGGTCCTGACCTTATCTACTATCGATCCTTCAGTTTCCTTTTGACTCACCAATGCCAAATAGGCCTCACAACCTTTCCGAATCCACTTTTCAGCCCTCAATGCTGATACCACATTAGACAAATAATCCCTTCGTTCACCTATCACCATAACCTCATCCCCTTCCGTGGTCCTTAGCACCATTCGCTTAGCAGCACAATCCAAAGTCGCCTTATGCTTAACAAGCCAGTCTATTCTTAGAATGAGGTCGAACTCTCCGAACGGCAACTCCATTAAATCTCCAGAAAAGATCCTACCTTGAGTCTCTAAGGGCACATCCCTATATAATTTGTCCACCCTAACTGAGTGGCCCAAAGGACTTAACACAGATACCCCACTCACTATCTTCTCAGAATGCACTCCCAAAGACCCAGATATGGCACATGCAACATAGGAATGAGTAGATCCAATATCCACCAAAGCTATATACGGCATGCTAGAAACCAAAAATGTACCAGTTATGACATCAGGTGCGTCGCCCTCCTCTCGACGACGAGCAGCATACACCAACGCTGGCTGTCAAGCCTCAGCATTTTCGGCACCCCTGCCAGGTGCCCCTCGACCACGTCCCATTCCATTTCCATTTCCGCCCCTACCTTGTCCACGTCCTCTCGGTGGTTGTGGTCCACCTCTCACGGGTTGAGCAACCCTCTGCTCGGCAACTTGAACCTGATCAGCTCTCTGAGGACAGCCTTTAACTCTATGCTCCATAGATCTGCATCGGAAGCAAGCACCAGAACATTTCCTACACTCACCCAAGTGTACCTTACCACAGTCTCTACAAATTGGTGGGCTAACCACATTCACCGGAGCTGCTCGAACTGGCTCCTCCACTCTTGCCCTTTTGACATTCTTATTTATTCCACCCTAAGGTCCAGAATCCCTCCGAAAATGGTTCCGATCTTTCTCACGGTTCTGCCTCTCAGTACGCTTTACCTCCTCAGCTATCTTAGCTTTTTCCACCAGAACCGCAAAATCACGCTCCCTTTGCGAAGCAATCAGCACATTGAGGTCATCCCTAAGTCCATCCTCAAAGCGAACACTACGCTCATACTCCGTAGCGACTATTCCTACAGCATACCGGCTCAGCCTCAGAAACTCAGCCTCATACTCAGCAACAGTTTTACTTTCTTGGACCAGATTTAGGAATTCCTTCCTGCGAGCATCCATATAACTTGCCCTGGCGTACTTCCCTTTAAAGGCTGTCTTAAACAGCTCCCAAGTAACCCTATCAGCTGGGGCTCCATCCCTCACGGTGAGCCACCACTGATAAGCCTAATCCCGCAGCAGCGATACGGCCCCCTTCAACTTCTGTTCCACCGAGCAGTCCAAGTCATCCATAATTCGTTCTGTAGCCTCCAACCAATATTCTGCCACATTCGAAGCTACACCAGATACACCCCTAAAGATCTCCGCTCCATTAGCCCGGAGTCGTTCAGAAATTGATCCTCGAATTCTGTTGCCCGAACTTACCCCGACAACTGTAACGCCCCCACGCCCGAGACCGTCGCCGGAGTCGAGTATGAGGTGTTACTAAGCTTAATTTAACATTTTTAGAACTTTGGATTATTTGTTTCTACATTCACAGTTTTTAAGCTACTTGCGTCACAGTCACAAGAAAAATCATATCTCGAGTTACAAAACTCGAAATTAAGATCCGTAAATTTTCCTTGAATCTAGACTCATATACCTATCTATTAATTTTTTTCTAGAATTTTTGGTTGAGCCAATTAGTACAGTTTATTAGTTAAAGTTACCCCTGTTTCAAGACTTGACTGGTTTGACCTCTGTTTACTACGAACCACATTTCTCTCTGTAAAAAATTTATATGACTATGAGGTTTGTTTCTACTAAAACTAGACTCAATAAGGATTCTGAGGATATAAAATACACCACCTAACTATATCTTTAAAATTTATGGTGAATTTCTAAAGTTGGAACAGGGGATTCAGAAACTGCTACGACCCTGTTTCACTAAAATTCAAATATATTTTAACATATAATTCCTTTACCTGTATCATTTGTTTCATGTGAAACTAGACATAATAAGCTTAAATTTGATACATAATACATCACTAGATTCAATTTCTATGATTTTTAATAAATTTTCAAACTCGCGTCAGTGTTGCTGTAGTATTCTGTTTATGGCAAATTTCATCCCTTTTATGAGTTTTTATGCACTAAGTATCTTAATAATTTTCCTTAACATCAAACATAATCTAAACTAACCATTTTCATAATTTATCATTGTCAAACATTTTCTCAACCATTCCATCACCATATCATAAGATCATTTACACAAAATAGGTATATTGCTATACATGCCATACTTAAATTTACAAACCATTTACCAAAAGTCTTAGGATAGTGTGGTGAGCCTTCGACCTATCCCGACTCACGAGTTGGCTTGTTCAAAACTACAATGAGTAAGAAGGAAGGAGTAAGCATAAATGCTTAGTAAGTTCATATGCAAATAATAAGTAACATAACAAACATTCATACCAATCAACATTAGCATGCATCACTAAAACACATATCACATTTCTAATCATTTTTCATCATCTTATTACCTTATCGTGATTGTATCAATACTCAACCCGAGGGTTAAATACATACCTGTCCAAAATATCCATTTCACATCACTTACCAATACGTCTCTTTACATCTCGAATATTCCTCCAATTGAGTAGAACTTTACCCGTTGAACACATCGGAATATAATTCGGATACATGGATAACTTGCACATAAGTGCCATATATGCAAACAAGCAATTATGTAACCCGCCCATAAGCGAACTCGGACTCAACTCAACGAGCTTAGGCGTTCGCATCCATAAGTGAACTCGGACTCAACTCAACGAGCTCGGATGCCTAGTTACATCTCTCGAACTCGGACTCAACTCAACGAGTTCGAACATTCGCATCCATAAGTGAACTCGGACTCAACTCAACGAGTTCGGATGCTCAACCATCCTAGTGACATGTCACTTGTATCCTAATCTATTCCTAAGGTTCAAACGGGATTTTCCTCGAACACATATCCTTGCCGTCTTCCGTAGAATGCCGAATTCAATACTCATTAACAATTATATTTAACAAGTAGCTCACATAATTTACATATTATTTGAAATTAACCACAAAGCATACATTTCATAATAAAATTCAGCATCACATATATTTAACATCACTAACTTAAAAATAACAATTATGCTACATTATTTACACATGAACTTACCTTGGTACCAAAATACAAAGATTTTGCAATTTAGTCCACAATCTTTTCTTTTCCTCGATTGAGGTCGATTCCACGTCTTTCTTGATCTAAAACAACACATTTAGCTTATTTAATACTCACATTATCAAATTAATCCTTAACTCAAATTTTGGCAAAATTACAATTTTACCCCTAAACTTTTGCATATTTACATTTTTGCCCCTAGGCTCGAGATTAAACTTTATTCCTTATTCTTATGTTTTATGACATGCTGATCATTTTTCCCTTCTATGGTAACATGAAATTCACACTCTAACATGTACTTATGACTATTAGGTATTTTTACCGATTAAGCCCTTTTACTCGTTTTTGCTTAAAATCGAGTAGTACAAGTTGTCTAACATAATTTAAAACCTCATATTCTATCATAAAACACCAAAATACACAAATTTCACCTATGGGTATTTTTCCAAATATGAACCCTAACTTAAATTATTGCTAGCATAAGCTTTATCGAGCTACCGGGACTCCGAAAACGTAAAGAACATTAAAAACGGGGCTTGGAATCACTTACTATGGAGCTTGAAAGCTTGAAACAAACCCTATCTATGGAGAACCCTTGAAATTTCGTCCTAATGAAGAAGATGGACAAAATTGGCTTTTAATTTTGTTTTTAATTCATTTTAATAACTAAATGACCAAAATGCCCTTACTACTAAACTTTCAAAAATTCCTTCCATGTCCTAATTTTGTCCATGAACTTAAAATTGGTCAAATTGCTATTTAAGACCTCTTAATTAATATTTCAATGCAATTTCATACTAAAAACTTCTAGAATGCAAGTTTTGCAACTTATTCGATTTAGTCCCTACTTTCAAATTAAGTATTTTATGCATAGAATTTCTTCACGAAATTTTCACACAATTATGTAATCATATAATAAACCTCAAAATAATTATAAAATAATTATTTCTATCTCTGATTTGTGGTCACGAAACCACTATTCCGATTAGGCCCTAATTCGGGATATTACAACTCTCCCCCTTTAAGGATTTTCGTCCTCGAAAATCTTACTGAGAAACAGATGTGGGTATTGATTTCTCATAGTTTCTTTGATTCCCATGTAGCTTCTTCTATTCCATGCCTTTGCCACAACACCTTCACAAGTGCAACATTTTTATTCCTTAGTTGTTTGACCTCTCGAGCTAAAATCTTAATCGGTTCTTCTTCGTAGGTCATATCGGTTGTAGTTCAATTTACTGTCGGTGAAACTACATGTGAAGGATCCGAACGATACCGACGTAACATAAATCGTGGAACACATCATGAATCTTCTCTAATTCGTGTGGTAATGCTAGCCGATATACTCTACCGGTCCAACTTTTTCAATTACTTCATACGGCCCAATAAAACGAGGACTTAATTTGCCCTTCCGTCCAAATCTAAGGACTTTCTTCCACAGAGACACCTTTAAAAATACTTTATCACCAACTTGAAATTCAATGTTTTTCGTTTTAGATCTCGCATAAGATTTTGTCTATCTCAAGCGACTTTCAAACAATCTCGAATTACTTTCACTTTTTCTTGATTTCTTTTATTAGATCAACTCCATAAATCGATTTTCCTTGAGTTCAGTCCAATACAAAGGCGTTCGACACTTACGACCATACAATGCTTCATAAGGTGCCATTTTCAAGCTCGTCGATAACTATTGTTGTAAGCAAATTCTACCAATGGCAAATATCTTTCCCAACTTCCTTGAAATTCCAATACACAACATCCGAGCATGTCTTCAAGAATCGAATTATTCTCTCCGATTGTCCATCGGTTTGTGGATGAAAAGCGAAGATCGAAATTTAACTTTGTACCTAACGCGTCTTGTAATTTTTGCCAAAAGCGTGAGGTAAACCTTGGATCTCTATCCGAAATAATCGACAATGGTATTCCATGTAATCTAACAATTTCTCTAATATCTGATTCAGCCAACTTGTTAAGAGAATAATCCGCACGTCATAGGAATAAAATGAGTGACTTAGTTAATCTATCAACTATTACCCGGATGGCATCTTTCTTTCCGGAGTCAATGGCAATCCTCAAACAAAATCCATAGTAATCCGATCCCATTTCCATTCAGGAACCATAATAGGTGAAGTAATCCAGAAGGTACTTGGTGTTGACTTTCACTGTTGACAAATTAAGCATTTGGACACAAACTCGATATATCTCTTTTCATTCCATTCCACCAATACATTTTCTTCAAGTCATTATACATTTTCGTACTACTGGGTGAATCGAGAAATAACCACTATGTGCTTCTGTAGGATCTTTTGAATCAATTCTTCATTCTTTGGTACACAAATCCGATCTTTAAACATTAAGCACCCATCGTAACCAATTTCAAATCGACTCTGTATCAACTTCACACTTTATTTTCTCTTGGCTTACAAATCTTGATCATCTTTTGAGCTTGAGAAATCTCTTGTAAAAATTTCGGTTTTACTCTTAGCTCTGCTAGAATCGAACCATCATCCGACACTTTCAACCGAGTGTTCATAACTCTCAAAGCAAACAACAACTTCTCGCTCAAAGCATCAGCAACTACATTCGCTTTTCCGGATGATAATCAATAACAAGCTCGTAATCTTTCAATAATTCCAACCATCTTCGCTTTGTCTTAAATTCAAGTCTTTTGTGACATCAAGTACTTAAGACTTTTATGGTCGGTATATACCCGGCACTTTTCACCATACAAATAATGTCGCCAAATTTTAAAAGCAAACACCATCTGACCAATTCCAAATCGTGAGTAGGATAATTCCTCTCATGAGGTTTTAATCGCTCTCAAGCATATGCCACCACTTTTCCTTCTTGCATGAGCACACACCCCAAACCATTTAGAGAAGCATCACTATACACCACAAATTCTTTACGATTCGGGCTGTACTAACATTGGTGCCTCTGTTAATAACTTTTCAATTCTTCAAAACTCTGTTGACATTCTTCCGTCCATTCAAATTTAACATCCTTTCTGAGTAATTTAGTTATAGGAGCAGCAATTATAGAAAATCCATTTACAAACCATTAGATAATACCAAGCTAGCCCCAAGAAACTTCTAACTTGATTTACATTTTTGGTGGCTTCCAATCAACAATGACTGAAATTTTACTAGGATCAACCCGTATACCATCACTTGAAACAATATGACCCAAAAATCCAACTTTCCGTAGCCAAAATTCACTTTTACTAAACTTAGCATACAATCGCTTATCTCTCAAAGTTTGCAAAACTATCCTCAAATGCTCAAAGATGCTCAGTATCATATTTTGAATAAATTAAAATATCATCTATAAACACCACAACAAATTTGTCCAAGTATGGTGAATATGCGATTCATTAAATCCATAAACACAAAGAGAGCATTTGTCAACCCGAATGGCATAACTAAAAATTCATAATGACCATACCTTGTTCTAAAAGCGAGTTTTAGGCACATCCGTTTTTTTTACTCGCAGATTGGTAATACCCGGATCTCAAGTCAATCTTTGAAAACCATGTCGCTCCTTTTAGTGATCAAACAAATCATCAATTCTTGGCAACGGATATTTGTTTTTGATTGTCACCTTGTTTAATGGCGATAATCAATACACAACCTCATAGAACCATCCTTCTTTTTCACAAATAACACGGAGCACCCCAAGGTGAAAAACTCGGTCTCACAAAACCTTTATCACCAACTCTTGCAATCTGCGACTTTAATTCCTTCAACTCTGCTGGTGCCATTCTATACGAGCAATCGAAATCGGAGAGTGTTCCTGTATCAAATCAATACCAAATTCTACTTCCACATTTGAGGCAAACCCGGCAATTCTTCTAGAAATACGTCCGCAAATTCACACACAACCGGCACTGATTCAACTTTCTTTTCAATTTCTTTTGTATTAATTACATACGCCAAATAAGCTTCATAACCCTTTCTCAGATATCTTTGAGCCGACATTGAAGAAATCACACTAGGTAATGCCTCTGATTTATCTGATTCAACCCGCAGAGTTTCACCGTTTTCACACTTTAATTCTATAACCTTTTCTTTGCAATTTATTATAGCATCATGCAATGTCAACCAATCCATACCCAAAATAACATCAAATTCATCAAACGGCAAAGCAACATCAAGTCGGTAGGAAAGTAATGACCCAGAATCATTAAAGGGCATTTCTTGCTTACTTTATCAACTATCACACATTTGCCTAACGGGTTCGACACTCTAATCATAAATTACGTGTTCTCAATGGGTATATTCAAACTAGACACCGATTTCATGCACACATATGAATGAGTAGAACCGGGATCAATCAAAGCAATAACATTAACATTATAGAGAGAAAATATACCGGTAATCACATCAGGTGAGGAAGCATCTTCACGCGCTTTAATAGCATAAGTTCTAGCCGGTGCCCTTCCTTCAGGTCTAACTGGTGCATCTCTGGCTACATTCTTACTGCTTGCTTCGCTCCCAGCTTTTCTTGGATATCTTCCTCTCGAATCCGCCCCACTTGTTTTTGTATTCTGAAATTTTTCTTTTTCAGCTCTCTCTGGGCAGTCTCTAATAAAATGATCCGGAGAACCACATCGAAAACATTCATTTGCTCTACACGGACCAAAATGATTTCTACCACACCGCTGGCACTCAGGTTTAACAAATCTCGAGTTCCCTACACTGGCTGCCGAAGTAGTCTGGGATTTAGGACCCACATTTTGCTTCTTATAATTCCCATATGATTGCCCAGCTGAAGCTTGGGAACGAGGATTCATATTCTTTGACTTTCCAGGTTGCTGTGAAAATGAACTGCTCATCGGTCTTTTCCTCCAATTTCTAGTATCAGCCTCTACCTTTTTCTTTTCTTTAAGTAATTCTTCGGCCTTACAAGCCCGATCAACCAATACTACCATTTCTTTTAATTCAAGAATTCCAACAAATACCTTGATGTCTTCGTTGAGCCCGTCTTCAAATCGTCGGCACATCTTGGCCTCTGTAGCAACATACTCTCTGGCATACTTACTTAATCGAACGAACTCTCTTTCATATTCTGTAACCGTCATATTACCTTGCTTCAACTCAAGAAATTCTTTACGCTTCTGATCAATAAATCTTTCACTAATATATTTCTTCCGAAACTCTTCTTGAAAGAATTCCCAAGTTATTTTCTCTTTCGGTACCACCGAAATCAAAGTCTTCCACCAATTATAAATTTGAATCCTCAACAAAGATATAGCGCATTTCAAACATTCTTCAGTGTACAAGATAATTCGTCAAATACCGGATAGAATTTTCAAGCGTAACTCGCTTTCTCGGCATCATCATCGATATTTGCTTTAAATTCTTACCCCTTGCTTGCGAATTCTATCAACCTGGAGTTCGTGAAATTTCATCGAGATCCATACCTTGAGGCGTCTGGAGTGCAAGTTGAGGAATTGGGGAGGTGGGGAGGTTGTACATTTGGGTTCGTCTAACGAACTCGGTGTACCATGCACTCATCATTTGGAGAAAGGCTTCCCGACCCTTTCTCCTCCTCCCACGACCAACAAGTAGGAGGTGGATTTTTGATCGTGCGCTGCTCCTTCATGGGTGGCGCATTACTCTCTACTTCATTCGCCACACTGGATCGGGATCCATTTACTATAAAAAAATCATTTAAAAGGTCGAAGTCGTCACACTATCACAATTTATACATATGGCATGTATAGCAAAATCCGTACATACAACACGTAGTCCGAGAACCGACTAAACCTGCTCGATACCACTAAATGTAACGCCCCACGCCCGAGACCGTCGTCGGAGTCGAGTATGAGGTGTTACTAAGCTTAATTTAACATTTTTAGAACTTTGGATTATTTGTTTCTACATTCACAGTTTTTAAGCTACTTGCGTCACAGTCACAAGAAAAATCATATCTCGAGTTACAAAACTCGAAATTAAGATCCCATAAATTTTCCTTGAATCTATACTCATATACCTATCTACTAATTTTTTTCTAGAATTTTTGGTTGATCCAATTAGTACAGTTTATTAGTTAAAGTTACCCCTGTTTCAAGACTTGACTGGTTTGACCTCTGTTTACTACGAACCACATTTCTCTCTGTAAAAAAAATTTATATGACTATGAGGTTTGTTTCTACTAAAACTAGACTCAATAAGGATTCTGAGGATATAAAATACACCACCTAATTATATCTTTACAATTTATGGTGAATTTCTAAAGTTGGCATGAGGGATTCAGAAACTGCTATGACCCTGTTTCACTAAAATTCAAATATATTTTAACATATAATTCCTTTACCTGTATCATTTGTTTCATGTGAAACTAGACATAATAAGCTTAAATTTGATACATAATGCATCACTAGATTCAATTTCTATGATTTTTAATAAATTTTCAAACTCGCGTCAGTGTTGCTGTAGTATTCTGTTTATGGCAAATTTCATCCCTTTTATGAGTTTTTATGCACTAAGTATCTTAATAATTTTCCTTAACATCAAACATAATCTAAACTAACCATTTTCATAATTTATCATTGTCAAACATTTTCTCAACCATTCCATCACCATATCATAAGATCATTTACACAAAATAGGTATATTGCTATACATGCCATACTTAAATTTACAAACCATTTACCAAAAGTCTTTAGGATAGTGTGGTGAGCCTTCGACCTATCCCGACTCTCGAGTTGGCTTGTTCAAAACTACAATGAGTAAGAAGGAAGGAGTAAGCATAAATGCTTAGTAAGTTCATATGCAAATAATAAGTAACATAACAAACATTCATACCAATCAACATTAGCATGCATCACTAAAACACATATCACATTTCTAATCATTTTTCATCATCTTATTACCTTATCGTGATTGTATCAATACTCAACCCGAGGGTTAAATACATACCTGTCCAAAATATCCATTTCACATCACTTACCAATACGTCTCTTTACATCTCGAATATTCCTCCAATTGAGTAGAACTTACCCGTTGAACACATCGGAATATAATTCGGATACATGGATAACTTGCACATAAGTGCTATATATGCAAACAAGCAATTATGTAACCCGCCCATAAGCGAACTCGGACTCAACTCAACGAGCTCGGGTGTTCGCATCCATAAGTGAACTCGGACTCAACTCAACGAGCTCGGATGCCTAGTTACATCTCTCGAACTCGGACTCAACTCAACGAGTTCGAACATTCGCATCCATAAGTGAACTCGGACTCAACTCAACGAGTTCGGATGCTCAACCATCCTAGTGACATGTCACTTGTATCCTAATCTATTCCTAAGGTTCAAACGGGATTTTCCTCGAACACATATCCTTGCCGTCTTCCGTAGAATGCCGAATTCAATACTCGGTAACAATTATATTTAACAAGTAGCTCACATAATTTACATATTATTTGAAATTAACCACAAAGCATACATTTCATAATAAAATTCAGCATCACATATATTTAACATCACTAACTTAAAAAATAACAATTATGCTACATTATTTACACATGAACTTACCTTGGTACCAAAATACAAAGATTTTGCAATTTAGTCCACAATCTTTTTTTTCCTCGATTGAGGTCGATTCCACGTCTTTCTTGATCTAAAACAACACATTTAGCTTATTTAATACTCACATTATCAAATTAATCCTTAACTCAAATTTTGGCAAAATTACAATTTTACCCCTAAACTTTTGCATATTTACATTTTTGCCCCTAGGCTCTAGATTAAACTTTATTCCTTATTCTTATGTTTTATGACATGCTGATCATTTTTCCCTTCTATGGTAACATGAAATTCACACTCTAACATGTACTTATGACTATTAGGTATTTTTACCGATTAAGCCCTTTACTCGTTTTTGCTTAAAATCGAGTAGTACAAGTTGTCTAACATAATTTAAAACCTCATATTCTATCATAAAACACCAAAATACACAAATTTCACCTATGGGTATTTTTCCAAATATGAACCCTAACTTAAATTATTGCTAGCATAAGCTTTATCGAAGCACAGGGACTCAAAACGTAAAGAACATTAAAAGCGGGGCTTGGAATCACTTACTATGGAGCTTGAAAGCTTGAAACAAACCCTATCTATGGAGAACCCTTGAAATTTCGTCCTAATGAAGAAGATGGACAAAAATTGGCTTTTAATTTTGTTTTTAATTCATTTTAATAACTAAATGACCAAAATGCCCTTACTACTAAACTTCCAAAAATTCCTTCCATGTCCTAATTTTGTCCATGAACTTAAAATTGGTCAAATTGCTATTTAAGACCTCTTAATTAATATTTCAATGCAATTTCATACTAAAAACTTCTAGAATGCAAGTTTTGCAACTTATTCGATTTAGTCCCTACTTTCAAATTAAGTATTTTATGCATAGAATTTCTTCACGAAATTTTCACACAATTATGTAATCATATCATAAACCTCAAAATAATTATAAAATAATTATTTCTATCTCGGATTTGTGGTCACGAAACTACTATTCCGATTAGGCCCTAATTCGGGATATTACAACAACCCTTTCCAGAACTCGAAGCATAGCCTACGACAGAGCGTCATCCCCGGCACCACGATCATAAGACTCTACTTCAGTTTCTGGTGGTACCAGTGCTTCTACTGTCGGCATATGCCCAGAAGATGCAGCTCCTACCCGAGCACTACCTTGGCCCCGTCCTCGGCCTCTCCCACGGGCTGCTCGCATACTCATATCGTATTATCTATTTTACGAATTTTATGCATTAATTTTAGCATTCCAGTGATTATTACAGATGTTTTATGATTGCATAATAATCTGTGAGTCGGCCGCAGAATCGATGTCTAGCTACAGTTTTAGTCTTTTAGCAAGCTTTTCTAGGGTTTCAGTAGTATCCTATCTAGAGTATTCTAGTAAGTTTCAGTACAGACAGATAATTCAGAATATATTAAAAAGAATTCAGAATACTTACAGACTTGGGCCGGAGATTCGGAAATGCCACCTTCTAAAGATCTAGCTTTCGAAAACTGGGTTTTGTAAAAATCTTATTTTTTTTAAAAATCGTTGTTTTTGTAAACCCATTCCACAGCCGAGTTATTATAACTTGGCTCTGATACCACTAAATATAACACCCCAAACTTGGCCTAGACGTTATGACAGGATCCGATGCGCCACATCGAAGCGTTCAAATCATTCCGTATTACTTAGTTTGGAAATCTTAGTTCGTGATGTAAAAGATACTTTTAAAGGTAGGTTAAAGTGAATGGAAGCTGTGCACCAGGTAGGAAACCGAAGAAGAGGAGGTGAGTCTGTTGGACTGCTTAAGTACCAAGCTCCCTCCGGATCCAATCCTAGACATGCACACCACCATTGCCACACTCTAACATCTCGTATAATTGTTAGAAAACTAGTTGATTAAGTCCATCTTAAGAAAATGATTAAGTTAGAAAATGTTTGCTTAGCGGAGGCCTTACTTGTAATCGTGTTATTTTTTAAATCAACTATTGTTTTGGAAAACGCACCCTAGAACTAATCCATTTTGATAATTAAAATAATTCATTTCTATCCTAATAAAATATAAATCAAAACCTTAAAAATAATTAAGCGGCCTTCTTACACTTAAAAACCCAAAGAAACCGTAAATGTAAATAAAAGGACGTCCAGTTCATCAGAAAGAAACTGAATTTGCGAAAACAAGTGGCCACTCCGAATCCCTCACAGCTCCAAGCCCACTATGGTTGGGGATTACCTGCAAGGATGAAAAGAGGCGTGAGTTTGGGGAAACTCAGTGTGCAAAATAACCCAACCATAGATTAAATCAGTTCAAACCACAGAAATAGAATAAGTTAGCCTTAGCACAGAACAGATTTCAGAATAAAGCCCATAGGCCCAAAACAGATCAGAACATATATATATCATGCTTATGCAGAAGCCCAACCCATATCCAACCATGTACTCCCCCATACCATCCTTTCACCATGTGGAGAGACTACTCGACCCACCCAACCGCTACACGCCACAGAAATATGCAGCATGTACGCGCTGAGCGAATAATGTGACCAAGTCACCCGAAACAGATAATTGTGGCTGAGCCACCAGAATAGATATTTATATGTGGCAGAGCCACCAGAACAGATAATTTGTGGCATAGCCACCAGGACGCTTCCTCCAGAATATAACCCATGTCCCCATGCAACAGATAGTCATTCATGTCATACATCATACGGATTTAAATCATCATACTTTTCAGACAAAATTAACCCTAGGGGTATAAAGGTTATTTTACATACATAGGGGTATAATGGTGATTTTGCATACATAGGGGTATTCTAGTAAATCTAACTGTTTCTAAGGTTTTCATGCATATCGTAGCCATTACGTATAACCAGAAACACTTACCGAGCATTCTTACCGAATTGGGCCCGTTGGCCCATTAACCCAGTTTTGGACCATTAAGCCCAAAATATCAAAACACATGAAATTGCGCGTACTGCAGTTTTATCACTTTCGATTACCAGTAATATTTACTCATATATCTTACGAGCATTCGCACACTCGCAAGTGCCCAAAATACTAGCTTTTCGGCATTTCAGCTTTTGATGATCTAGTCTATAGGAGGGTGTCAGTTACACACCTGTTTTACGATGATTCGTTTGACGAGATCCATGCACGATCTGCCTACAGTTGAATTACTAAAATATTACTCTAAATATCAAAATAACACTGATTATATAGTCCCTTACCATATTCTGCCAAACATGTTTAAAACTCTTATTGCTCTTACCTTGATGCCGAAAGATGATTAAATCCAAAGATCCGATCGTTCCCCTTGTCCAAGCCCTTGATCAGCAGCCTTTAAGTCACACCATTTATCAAAGCAGAACAGTTATCACAACCCCTTAGGCTACAAGTCTAAATCGATAGCCTCCCTAACATTTAGGGATTTCGGCTTTTCCTAAAATACAAAAGAAGACTAAGTTTAGGAAAGACTTACCACCGATTCCTTAGTCAGTGATTCCAATGAGTTTCCACTAGATCCCGATGTAGATCTAAGCCCTTGAACGATAACAAAATTCAATCTTTCAGTGACTTCAGTATTCGGCTATGCTCCCTAGACTATGGGGTTTTTCGGCTTTTGTGTATAAGGCTTAAGAACAATTGATAAGAACATGGAGATGGATAGAACAATGGAAAGATTCGGCTATGGGGGAAGGAGAAAAGATGATAGATGGAGAGAAAAAGAAAAGAAAGAAAGAGAAGGAAGAATGGTTAGAGGAAAAAAAATGGCACAACACTCCCAAATGCCGAATTTATACCTAGCTTTTGACCTAGCGAAAATTTAACCCCTAAAGAAACCCTTGGTCGGCCAACTCTTGCTCCTCAAGAGTCCACTATTTGGCCAACACCATCCTCCTTGATCAGCTCCTATATCCTCTACCTTATCCCCTCCTTACTCAATCTCTTGAGCAACTCAAACTCCTCCTGACAGACTTTTACTTCAGTTACATTACCTCCCTTTTCTGTGCATAAAAATTAATCCCTTAATTAGCTGCCATTGTGACTTGAACCTGGGTCCTCCCAACATCCTACACGCCACTTATAGGATTCCCAGTGGCGTCACTTAGCCACTTTACCACATGCTTCCTTGTGATTTATTTTACACAATTAATACCTAAAAGCCCAATTAACCAGTACCCTCTTTTCCTTATGGAATTAAAATTAACTAAAACTATCGGGTTTTAACTTAATCTTGGGCCTTCTAGAGGCCCACTAACATAATTAATTCCTACACCAAGCAGACAAAACACAGAATATTAAATTTTGCCAACATTTTTAGAATTCCCGAAAAATTGGGGCGTCACAACTGAAAAACGGGTTGTTACATTGTGAAACCGGACGATTGGATCAACTTGAAGATCACACTATCCAACTAACTTTTGGTAGAATTTTGAAAAACAATATATATAAGTTTTGTGGCATGTAATAGGAGTAAATAGTATATGTACTTATGTGTTCGTAAAAGTATGAATGTTCTGTGCTTGTAGTAAGCATGTATGCTTGTTGGCTACATGGTAAGCTTGCTTCTGCCTTATTATGATAATCTTGAATATGGAATTGTATTTCGTAAAAGATGGAATGATATGAATAATTGATAAAGAACAATTTGTTATGGAATGAATTGTAGGTGAAGTCTTGGTTGAAACATATGGCTTAATGGTTTGATCTTTGATTAGGAGATTATAGAAATGCTATGTATTATAGTTTTTTTTAATGAAAAATGAAATGGTGAATACACTTTCGTACATGATTGATATTTTGTGATTCTTATGGTATTTGCTTAGCTGTGCTCAAACTTGTATGAAATAGGAAAACACTTTGGTATTGAGTAATATTGTCATATTGGTTAGAATTAGGTAAATGGTGTGATTTGTTGTGCTTTTAATGTGTTTTTAATTGGTTGAATGAATGGTTAATGGCATGCTTGTGGATAAAGAAAACCATTAATTGTGTAACTTGCCTTTTAAGGTACAATTTTGCACACACGGGCTAACATACAGCCGTGTATCACACATGGGCAAGTGACATGATTGTGTATTCAGTTTGTTCAAGGTGATTTTGGTTCCAGATGACCACAATTAGTTACACAATTGTGTGACTCAGGCATACATGTCATCAGTCTATTACAAAGGTTTGGGGACACAGCTGTACGATATTCCACCACACGGCCTCATCCTATCACACAGCTTGGCCACAAGGTCGTGTGACCCCTGTTTTGCATATTTATCTATCCTTTTGTAAAAGTTTAAAATTAGTCTTGAAATGATTTTGAGTTGGTTTAGGAGCTTCGTAAGCTCGATTGAGGCTCAATTTTGGTTGTGAATCATATTATACCTATGATATTGAAAGCTTATTATTTAATTGCATATTTAAGATGAATTTGTAAATGTTAAATGTTATTAACCATCATAGTATCTTATAGCTCGAGTTTGTCGATCGGACTGAGTATAGGGTGTAATATTTAGTGGTATCAGAGCTACAATTTAGTTAATTCTCGAGGTAAACGTAGCATGTTTCGAGTTTATAATTACATGCAACATAAACCTGCGATCTTCCAAATAGGAAGTAAGTCATAGTCTGTCGGTTCCACAAATGTTTGAAAACAAAGATAAAAAATCATTTTTTGGCATGATGGGAAAATGGTTCTAGAAGTTTATGGGAGCCAATCCTGTGGCTCAACAACCTCTACCCCCTGTCATGTCTCCTGCTGCACCCTCGATTCGTCAAAAGATACGACAACCCCCAATCGAAAAAATCAAAAGGTGTGGTGTTGAAGATTTTAGAGGTAAAATGGATGATGATCTAGTTAGGGCTGAGTATTGGCTTGAAAATATTCAAAGAGTTTTTGATAAAATGACATGTTCACTTGATGATTACCTTAGATGTGTTGTGTCTTTCTTTAAAGATGGAACCTATAATTGGTGGTCAATATTAACAACTGTAGTACTGAGAGATCGGTTTAATTAGGAGTTTTTCATAACCAAGTTTTGAGAGAAATATGACAGCAAACGATACCTGGATAGGAAAAAGAAAAAAATTCTTGAGTTGAAGCAGGGAAACAAATCTGTGAGATAGAATGAGTGAGAGTTTATTCAGCTTAGCAATTACAATTATGAAATTATGTAGACAAAAGAAGAAATGTGTGTTGGATTCGAAGAAGGGTTAAACAATGAAATTAAGATGCTAGTAGGTATGATGGAATTGTGAGAATTTCTAGTGTTGTTTGACCAAGCGTAGAGGATAGAAGAAATTTGTAACAATCAGAAACATAATGAAAGAAAAGCTCGGGATTTTGGTAAACAGAGTTCAACTAGACTGTTTTTAGCTCCTCCATCAAAGAAATCAATAGAAGCTTTCAGTCATTCTACATCACCATCAGGGTTTTCGAGAAGAAATAAATTGAGATAGAATGATTTGAGATTTCAATTTATGTCTACAGAGTGTTAGCAGATTTCGGTAATTCCTCTTGACCTGTCTATGAACATTATGGAAAATTACATACTAGTGAATGCAGGACCAAATTAGGTGTTTGTTTTAGATGCAGTTCGACCGAGCATTTCATGGGAAACTGCCCGAGTAAAGTTGGAGATATTGATTATCAGAGTGGTACTTCTTCAATAGATCTTCCACAGATGAAGATGATGATGAAATTTTTGGAACAGTTTTCCATGGCATCGGTTGATTGTATCTAGGTGTTGTACTTGTGACATTTTGTCAAATAACATTACTGGAATTTCCACTCCTTGAAAATTAGGATGTTGTCTCCATCTTGGATTGTATGAATGGGAATATGGGTTATTGTTTCGATTGAAATTTCCCATGTAACATACTCAAGCTGGGTTCGATGGGCATTCATCAAAAACATAATCTTCCCCACAATAAACACATGTTAATTCTACTGCTTTCATTTCTTGCACTATAGCTGGTCTGTTCAATGTTTTAATTATCTTAGTTAGGGATTATACTTGAACTATTAAAGAAGTGACCGCACCAAGCTCCATAGCTCCAACAACTCTTCTTCCATTACCCACTCTTGTAGTTAGATATTGATAAGATTATTAGTTATCCTTTCTAGAATCTCATATGCCTCATTATATGATGAATCTAGCAAAGTCCCATTGGCAGATGCATCAACTACCACTCTTGTATGTGCATTCAGTCTATTATAAAACATTTCCATTTGCATCAAATGTTGGAAGCCATTCATTGGGCATTTTATAATTAATTCCTTGAATCGCTCCCAAGCTTCATATAATGTCTCATCTTCAAATTGCCGAAAATATGTAATATCGCTCCTCAATTTGGCATTCATGGTTGGAGGATTGTATCACAAAAAAAGTCTTTGACAAAGTTCATTCCAAAATGCCATCATTCCTGATGACAAAGCATTTAACCATGCTCTAGCACAATCTCGCAATGAATAAGGAAATAGCTAGAGTCTCAGGGCATCTTCAGGAACACCCTACTGCCTAAATGAATTACAGACCTCCAAAAAGAGTCTTACATGCAGTCATGGATCTTTAGTAGGTAATCTACTGAACTGTCCTATTGTTTGTAGCATTTGAAACACCACTGGTTTCAATAGTTTTTGTTGCTAATCGAAAGGGTTAAATTTGTTGTTAAAGGGGATGTAAATTGGTGTTAATTAAGCTATTCAAATGGGGCTAATAAAACAGTTTGAATATGATGTTATTAAGCTAATTTAATGTTTGTAATGTTGATGATCTTTTGATGTCCGAAGCATAAGTTAAAGCTATACAAAATTGAATACTTGTAATCCAAATTGAATGCTGGAAATTTAGTATATTTATTCTTTTTTGTTTTAAATGTTACTAGTTGTAGTGTTAAATGATGGAAAATAATGGTTGTCATCATTTTAACTTGGCTGTTGCCCTTAAGGGATATTTGCGGTCCGAAATAATGGAAATTTTAGCATATAATTTCCTACCTAAATTAATTATTAGCGAGCTTGAAATTTATGTGTTCTTGAATATGTTATATTCACTGTCCAATATGCTATTATTTATACTAATATGTTGAGTTAACTAAGTTGTCCAATTTGATGTTATATGTAGTGTTAATGTTTGAACATGATAATGTTGTTCAATGTATATTTTTATGTTGCTCGGAATTGGTTTACTGTTACGGGTGGAGATGCTTGGTTAGAATTATTACGAATAATGTTAGCAAGAATTAAATGTAAAAGAAGTTGAGTTGAATATGCAATTAGTAAGTTTGTGATTATGTGAATGTAAGCAATCATTCAATGTTTAATTGAATTTTGGAGTTTACAGGTCAAGAATTTGAAGCTGAATATGTGACAACCAGACGGTATGACTACAAATGTGATATGAAAAGATTATGTTATTATGATATCATTTAATACATTAAACTGCTTACGAACCCTTTTTTTTTTAAATTTATTTAAATCCTTACATAATTTATTTTATATTATAACATTAGTTATAGAAATGCTACTGAGTTGATTACTCAGCATTCGGTTTATCTTCCATGCGCAGGTTAGGTTCCATCATGTGCACTCTTTGTTATTAGCATCTAGTAGAAAATTTCGTATTCACTGAGTTGGTGAAACCTATGCTATTTTGGCCGACATGTACCTATAGGATTTTATGTTACATTTAGCTTAGTGAGAATTATTTCATATTTCGAGATGTTATATAAATAGGCATATATGATAGTTGATAATAGTTTGTACTATGCATATGTCTGATGTTGATGCTGTGTGAATATTTAGATAAAGTTATAAAGGTTTTTTGTATGGACCAGTATATATACAATTGGAAAACAGGATGCATGAAGTGTAACAAATAAATAGGTTAATAGTGGAGATACTGATATATATATTAATCATGACTTGGTCATGGGTCTAAATGTATGATTATTTATTTATTTATTTATATTGGAATGACTGTTTTCAGTTGCTCTGACAAAAAATGTGATATCCCATTGCTCGGACCCGGTGTTTGGGTCGGGCATTTGATGTTACAGTACATCTCACATTACTTCAGCTTCCACACTTGTCCCGTTCCTGGTCTAGAATGATAAGCTTTTTTCTCTAAGATCTTTCTTCTCCTCAAACCCCTGTAGAGAAACACAAACATGATTAATGGCTCTCGAATCGATGACCTAATTGTCTATTAAATCCTCCACTAAACAAGATTTCATTATAAAAAGTTCCATACATTTACCTTCGGTAGGTAGGTATTCTTTCCACTCTTAGCAATTCACCTTGAAGTGCCCTTTCTTACTGTAGAAAAAACATTTGGACTTAGAAAAGTATTTAGGCTTCTTGTTTCTCTTCTTTCCCACTTATGGTAACCTAAATACCTTAGCCTTGACTTTCTTAGCTTGTTTTCCCTTCCCTTTTTAGGAATAAGTAATGACTATATTTGGTTCTTCTCTTTGCACCGGCTGACCATCAATCAACATCAACTCATAAGAGTGTAAGCATCAAATTTTTGTTCCTAATGTTATAAGCGCCTGGAACCAGTAAAATTCGTGGACAGACTTTTGAACACCATCTCTATTTGGGTTTCTAGTCAAAATTGGGATCATTGTCTATGACCTCAGCAAAGTAGTCCATAAGAGTGATCATATGGTTTTTGAATGGAGTGTCGGCCTTTTTTCTGGGCATTCATCGTGCTAGTTATGGCAAATAATCAAGCCAAGGCAGCTTGGCCTCCGAACATGTCTTCTAGATTATCTAGAATAGCCTTAGCAGTCTTACAGCTCTCTAGTTTCTTATACAAAGTTCTAGTTATGCTTGCCAGCATATAGCAATGAGTTATCTCATTAGACTCTTCCCAGCGTTTTCTAGCCACAACTTAAGTGGCCGGAGGGCACTTAGAATCAAGAACTGTTTTAAGTTTCTCATGGCTCAGGATAATCATCAGGTTCTTTTTCCATTCCTTATAGTTATTTATGTTCAATTTGTTTTCAGTGAGCATGTTCAATAATGGAGTAGGTGTAACATTAAATGTTGAAAAGTTATGCAACATTATGATATGCATTAAGATGATGCATGCATCTTACATTAAACCTTGAAAAATATTTGTAAGTCGTTGCAACGATAATTCCCACACCAATTGAATCAAGCCAGCGTGAGGTGATCATGATCTTATAACAGCCTAATTTTTGGCTTTCCCAGGATCGGGCACGAGGCATTACCTGACTTAAACACACGCATACAATCATTTTAAGTCATCAAAACTCAATCGAATTTAAAACTTTCTAATGTTACTCTAGTAATTCTTAATATGGGCCTACGAGGCCCAAAACACCCATTGAAAACCACTCGAGACCAACTCGAAATGGCACTTGAAATAGGGGCATACGCCCGTGTGAGAGGGGCAACACGCCCGTGTGGTCAACTTGACATGGTCGTGTTGAAGGCCCGTGTGACTCACACGGCCTAAGCATATAGGGACACGCCCGTGCCCCTTACTCGTGTGAATTAAATTTTCAATTCGAACGTACAGGGGTTTTCACACGGCCTGGCACATGCCCGTGTCCCTCACACGTCCTTGATATGCCTATGTCTCAGCCCGTGTTCAAAAACCTGGACATTTTGTTTCTGACGTCAGCAACCCTTAAGGGTTACACGGCCAAGGCACACGCCCGTGTGCTAGGTCGTACCCTTCACATGGCTGAGACACATGGCCGTGTCTCTGCCCGTGTGCTTACTACTATGCATAGTAACTTGTAAATTTAACGTGCAGGGGATACACGGCTGTGCAACACGCTCATGGGGTTGTCCGTGTGTCATACACGGCCTAGACACACGCCCGTGTGTCTAGCTGTGTGGGCAAAACAGGGTTATTTTCCAAGCCTTTATGCCACCCTTACATGCACCAACCTACACCATCATTTAAGATGACCAATCCACACAACAATATAAGGTCTAATCAGTCGCAATAGCATTAGTTCAATCATGCAATTTACTCATCCATGAAGTTATCATCATTTGCATATATCAAAATAAGAATTAGCCATTATCCAAGGCCTTATACAAAATGTAGGGTTTCATCCCAAGCCATCACATTTGGTCAAATCAACAATGACACAAAACCCAAAAGCCTAAGTTCCTATACATGCCATACACAAAATAGAAAATGACTGACTATACCAAGTGCTTCGACTGATAGTGTGATCGATATCTTCGACGTCCGATGATCCACGAGCTAACCAGGTGGAACTATAAAAAAATGAAAAGAGAGGGAGTAAGCATAAGGCTTAGTAAGTTGCATGTAAAAATACAACGACAATTTACCATACCACGACATGCTCACAACATTTCATAATTTGTCCATAATACACAAATGAACATAAACACAACTTACTTATCACTATCCCATACAATTCACATAGCATATATCAAGCTCACATCTCATACTTCATGTAAAATACACAAGTGGTTATAAGCATAACTTACTCACTTCCCTCCTCTTTAAACGTACAACGTAATTGAAGTTCGTATTTCAAAATTCTCATTTAGGTACCTGTACCACTTATCACATGGTCATGAGTTCTCTCATTTCGATATATATCATAAATCTCCCGTTGAACCATTTGGAATACTATAGGATATTCAAGAGCCCCAAACGTGGGATAAGATGCCTACGCCATGTCCCAGACATGGTCTTACACTGGCTAGCACGTCAAAGTCGATGCTATGTCCCAAACAGGTCTTACATTGGCTTTTATATATCAAGGCCGATGCCGTGTCCCAGACAGGTCTTACA
Organism: Gossypium anomalum; assembly: GCA_025698475.1. NCBI lineage: Eukaryota > Viridiplantae > Streptophyta > Magnoliopsida > Malvales > Malvaceae > Gossypium > Gossypium anomalum. The sequence goes on along the minus strand of CM046960.1, from coordinate 21,784,195 downwards.
CTGGCTCTCATCTATTGGTGTCGATGCCATGTCTCAGACAGGTCTTACACTAACACATAACAAACTGACGCCATGTCCCAGACAGGTCTTACACTAGCTTGTATATCTCGAGGCCGATGCATGTCCAGACATGTCCTACACTGGCTCTCACAATGTGGTCGATGCATGTCCCAGACATGTCTTACACTAGCACACATATCACCCAATGTTATGGCATGAATATCCAAATTTATTCCTAATGTTCAACCAGGAGTCTTTGTTACATTAATTTCTCAACATGCATACTCACATTCACTGTAACAGCCCTATCTAGGCCCTAGTCGGAATGTGGTTTCGGGACCACAAAACCGAGTCATAAAAAAAAATTTCACTTTTGACTTAATTGCATGTATTTATGTACGGTAATATATGTGTGACAAATTAAATACTTTAATTTGTGCTTTAGGCATGAGAAATTGCTTGAAATGACTTAATTGAAAAATTTAGGAAAGATGATAGGCCAATTTGTAAGGCTTAAATGACAATAAAGTGGAAGACATGGAGTTGCATGTCAAATATCCATTTTTTATCTTTAGTGGCCGGCCAAACAATGATGCATTCCACTAACTTAAGCTAATTTAGTATATTTAATTTGTAATGAAATAAAATATGGGGAATAAAAAGATTAATAAAATAAAAGATGAAGGGGGGGAGGTGTTCATCTTCTTCCTTGAGTGAAAACCAAAACCAAAGGGGAGAAAAGTCTAAAACCATTCGGCACTTTGATATTCTTTATGAGGTGAGTTTCTTGATTAAAATTTAAGATTTGTAATGTGATTTTCCTAAATTGTCTATGAATTTTTGGTTGTTGATTTTATGGTAATGGTATATTGAATCCATGATTTGAATCCATGAAAATTTAGTAAGGTTGCATTCGGCAACTTGCTTGGAATTATGAAATGACATCCAAAATTTGTAATTCACGCATAAATATTGAAAAAGAGCTTACAATTAATAGAACCATGTAATAATTGAGGATTTTATGTGTTAAACTTGTTGAATGATTAGATGAGTAATACCTTGGTATTCGGCCATAGGTGGTCTTGAATGAAATGTTGACTTTGGTTGCTAATTTACTTATTAGGAAATAGTTCAATGAAAGCCGAATGAACTATAGTAGGTTAAGTGCAAGCTTTAGTTTAAATAATAAATAGAATTTAGCTAAATTAACTTGAGGTGTTATATGTGTGTGTGTTTGCCGAATCTAAACTTGGTTAGACAGGGTGATTATAATGGACTTTGAAGTGTAGAATTATGAAATTAAAGAAATACGAGTTTGATAATGTAAATGGATAATAAGGTGAAATTTAGAAAATGATCTTGAGGCATAGTAAATTTTGGAATAGATAAGAAGCATGTTGGATAGGCATTAAATTGAAGATTTAAATTAAAGTATGCTTAAGCAAATGCCGAACCATTGTGTATATATATGAGGTAGAGGTATAAATTGGGGTTACGATGATCGAATTGTTTTATTTGTGAAGCCGAGTTGGAGTTCAAGATCAAAGGAGCCAAGTTCATCAAAAGGGAAAGCAAAAGCAATGGAGTAACCGATCGGAGCTGTTCATCCGAGTAAAAAGGTAAGTCCTTAAGTAAATTACGTTAGATAATATAACATAGTATGTATAAATCATTGGGAATAGAATGCTAAATCTTTTATCAAGCTATGGTGATGAGATGACTAAAGATAAAGAATTACGGCACTGTGTGTGCGAGGTTAATTGGCACTGTGTGTGCGAGTAAAATAATGCACTATGTGTGCGAATAGACAAAAGCACTATGTGTGCAGCTTGCAAATCAAGCACTAAGTATAGGATGTTGGTTATGGGGTTACAATTGAAACAAAATATAATGTACTTGAGAACTTAACTTTGGAACTTTGATTTCGGATGGAATGTTTGGATTACGTTTTGAATTTGTGGGTTGTAAATTATGTCTACCTATGATCACACGTATGGGTACATATACATATTTATGCAATGGTAGTATATGGCAATGGCTATAGTATTTTATTTACGTATAAATAGAATAGGTATGCATGGAGAATTCGGTAAGCATGTAACAAAAGCTAAAAGGGCACGTGTATAACTTAATGTTTCTTTGTGAACATATTGGTTAAATTCGGATATTATCGGGTTAATCATTTAGTTTTTAAATGGTTTATTTATCATAGTGTAAAATTTTCTTAGGACTTCATCGAGTTAATAACTCACTCGATTTGGTTTGTTTTGTTATGTTTTGACATAGATCGACTTATCAAGAAAGGCTTGGGAACTATCTATCGCAAGTCATCACCACTTGTGTCGAACCTCTTGGTACTTTTGTTTAAAAGTTAGTAGACATTATGGCATGTATAGCTTAGAAATTTTGGAAAGTTCGCAAATCCGATATATATATTGTATTTAAGTCCATGCGAATATGGCTAAAGTTTGTGTATATACATATATGAACCTTAAAATGTTTAGTTTATAAACTCTATAGATAAATCAACTTGAATTAGAATGTCGTACTTATGAGATGCCTTAAATTGTTTTATTCATATATATATGTGTTCACGGTCATTTGGGTGTTACATTTTATTAGTATCAGAGCTACGGTTTAGTCGGTTCTAGGACTACCGCAGCGTGTACGAGTCTAGCTATACATGCCTTAATGTTAATATATGATAGTGTGATGGCTTTTTACGGTTGAAAATTGTTGTTTTGATTAGTAAATGGAACCCAATTTAGAGAGAGCCTTGGCGGATGATGTTGAAAGCATAGCGGCTGCTCCTGCGCAAGGAACACCGCCTGCTGAACCTCAATCATCTGCAAATAATCAAGATGACGGGGCAAAACAAGCCTTCTTTTCAATGATGAACGAATGGGTCGCACAATACGCTCGGACTAACCCGGCTGCTCAACCATTTCCGAACTTAAATAATCCGCCTCAGGTTCTGTCATACCAACGACTATTGATCCTTTGAGGTGAGTAAACCTCCGTAGATTTAGTGGGAAAGCGCGGTGAGAGGAATTTCGAGCCACATTTCATCGATGACGCTGAAAGGGCCGAGTTTCGCTTGATAACACCATTCGTGTTTTTGAAGAGCTTTCGTGCACACCGTAAGAGTGTCTAAAGTGTGCTATATCCTTAATGCGGGACTCGGCCTACTATTGGTGGAGAACTCGATTTCTATTGTTCGAAGAACGCGTGTTATGGGACTTCTTTCGCATGAATTCAAAGAAGTATATCATCAACGATTCACCGACCAAAAACGTAAAGAATTTTTGGAACTCAAACAAGGTCGTTTGACGGTGATTCGAATCACGAGCGCGAGTTTGTAAGACTCGGTCGATATGCTCGGAGTGTGTAGCCGATGAAGTCGCTATGTGTAAAAGATTTGAAGAAGAATTGAATGAAGATTTAAAACTCTTTGGTGGGTATTTTAGAAATAAAGGAATTTGTAACACTTGGTTGAACGAGCATGCAAGGTGAAGAGCTCGGGAAGGAGAAAAGAAAGTGAATCAAGCAGAGACTTTCGTAAAAAGAATGGCGGGTAAAACTACTTTCTCGACTCCAAAGAAATTCGGGGATGATACGAGCAAATCAAAAGCGGCTCACAGGAATTTCTATTAGGGAGCGGCAGTTAACTGATTCTCGAGTTACTTGGTTGCTAGTGTTGGTAACGATCGACAAGAAAACCCGAATGCACACAATGTGGAAGACGACATGTGGGTGAATGTTGGAAAGTAAGTCTATTAATCGAGCTCATTATAGATACGGATCGCGGGATCATTTTATTCGAGATTGTACGGAAACTCGATGAGAAGAATAAGGTACAAGGTACAAGATCAATCCTGGCGCAACAAATGACTAGAGGTAGACCATCGAGAAATACCGGAGGAAGAAGTGGCGGTCGAGAGGGATTTCGATACCGCGGATCGATCCGAGATTCGTGCTCGCTGCGAGCCTATGCCATCCGCACGGGGGAGCATCTTCTCCGACGTTATCACCGGTACATTTACTCTTTTAATATCGATGTCATTGCATTGATTGACCCCGGTTCTACTCATTCATATATATGTGAGACTTTAGTATCGAGAAGACTCACGCCGAGTCTCATCGAGTTCGTAATTCGAGTGTCGAATCCCTTGGGTCGTTACGTACTTGTGGATAAAGTATGTAAGAAATGTCCCTTAGTAGTCCGAGGCTCCTGCTTTCCAGCGGATTTGATGCTTTTACCGTTTGATGAATTTGATGTTATCCTTGGTATGGATTGGCTAACCGTTCATAATGCAATCGTGAATTGCAAGAGAAAGACTATCGATTTGAGATGCGCAAACGGTGAGATAGTCCGAGTCGAGTCTACTGATAGGATCGGGTTACCAACAATTATATCCTCGATTTGGTTCAAAACATGTGAAAAAGGGTGTGAGGTATACTTGGCATACGATTTGACGACAAAGAGTTAGAAAAGAAACTTGAATCAGTACCAGTGGTCTGTGATTATCCGGATGTCTTTCCTGAGGAATTACCGGGGTTACCACCCATTCGGGAGGTAGAGTTTGGCATTGAACTTGTACCTGGGACTACACCGATTTCTACAGCTCCGTATCGTATGGCACCAACGGAATTGAAAGAGTTGAAGAGCGCAGATTGCAAGAGTTAACGGATAGAGGTTTCGCTCGTCCAAGCTCCTCACCTTGGGGTGCACGGTGTTGTTTGTGAAAAGAAGGATGGAACAATGCGATTATGCATCGACTATCGTCAATTGAATAAAGCGACAATAAAGAATAAATATCCGCTACCGCGTATTGATGATTTATTCGATCAACTGAAAGGGGCCTCTATATTTTCGAAGATAGATTTGAGATCGGGTTATTATCGGCCATGAGTTAGAGACTCGAGATATACCCAAGACCGCGCTTTGAGCGAGATATGGTCACTATGAGTTCTTAGTGATGCCGTTTGGACTTACTAATGCCCCCCGCGGTATTTATGGATTTGATGAATCGGATTTTCAAACCATATTTGGATCGATTTGTAGTTGTGTTTATCGATGACATTTTGGTCTATTCAAGAAATGAAACAGAACATGCCGAACACACGAGATTAGTGTTACGGATTTTGCGAGATAAGCAATTGTATGCTAAGTTCGGTGAAGTGTGAGTTCGTTGAGAGAAGTTAGTTTTTGGGTCATGTGGTGTCCAGACGGGTATTCGAGTTGATCCGAGTAAAATTACAGCCATACTTAATTGGAAGTCTCAGAAATATTATCGAAGTTCAAGTTTTTGGGACTCACGGTTATTATTCTGAGCGTTTTGTAAAGGGTTTTTCGACGATAGCCACACCAATGACAAGACTACTTCGTGAAGGATGTTAAGTTTGTTTGGTCGGAAAAATGTCGAGAGAAGTTTCGATCAATCGAAAACTTATTTAATCAAGCTCAGTGCTAGTACAACCCGAATCCGGTAAAGAGTTTGTCATCTTCGGTGATGCGTCTTTGCTTGGGCTGGGTTGTGTGTTGATGCAAGAGGGTCGAGTGGTGGCATATGCGTCAAGACAACTAAAGTCGCATGAGAAGAACTATCCGACTCACGATCTCGAGTTAACTGCAATTGTTTTCGCTTTGAAAATATGGCGACATTACTTATTTGGTGAGAGGTGTCATGTATACTCGGATCACAAAAGCCTCAAATATTTGATGACTCAGAGAGAATTGAATTTGCGACAGAGACGTTGGCTCGAGTTGTTAAAAGACTATGAGCTGGTCATAGACTATCACCCGGGAAAGGCTAACATAGTTGCTGATGCGTTAAGTCGCAAATCACTGTTTACTTTACGAGCAATGAATGTTCACTTGTTCACTCTATCCGATAGTGCGTTAGTAGCAGAATTAAAGGCTAGACCACTGTGGATTCAACAAATTTGTGAAGCTCAAAAAGTCGATGGTGAAATGGTTGCTAAACGAGCTGAATGTGCCACGGGTATGGAATCAGAATTCCAAATTGGTGATGACGACTGTTTAAGGTTTAGAAACCGATTGTGTGTTCCAAGAAATTCAGAACTTATCTCGATGATTTTAAATGAAGCTCATAATAGCCGAATGTCGATTCATCCTGGTAGTACGAAAATGTACAATGACCTAAAATGCCAGTTTTGGTGGTCTAGTATGAAACGAGACATTTCCGATTTTGTTTTGAAGTGTTTGGTATGTCAACAAGTGAAAGCGGAACATCAAGTACCTTCAGGATTACTACAATGATCATGATACCCGAATGGAAGTGGGATCGAATAACGATGGACTTCGTATCTGGGTTGCCGTTATCATCAAGCAAGAAAGATGCGATCTGGGTTATAGTAGATAGATTGACTAAGTCGGCTCATTTTATTTCCGTGCGCATGGATTATTCACTTGATAAACTAGCCGAGTTATATATTTCGATTGTGAAGTTGCACGGAGTACCTATTTCTATTGTGTGAGATAGAGATCCAAGATTTACATCGCGATTCTGGAAAAAACTACAAGAAGCTTTGGGTACTAAGTTGCATTTTAGCACCGCTTTTCACCCTGCATCGACGGTCAATCGAACGAATTATACAAATACTCGAGGATATGTTGAGATGTAGCATCCTTGAATTTGGTGGTTCGTGGGAACGATATTTACCCTTGATTGAATTTGCTTACAACAATAGCTTCCAATCAAGCATTAAAATGGCACCATACGAGGCCTTATATGGTCGAAAATGTCTGTACTCCATTGTTTTGGATGAACTTAGTGAAGGTAAAATCTTGAGTTGATTTGGTCAAGGATATTTGAGCGTAAAGTAAAGATAATCGGTGAAAGTTTGAAGGCGGCGATCGGATCGATGTAAGTCGTCTGCGGATTTGAAAAGAAAAGACATTGAATATCGGGTAGGAGACAAGGTATTTCTTAAAGTCTCGCCTTGGAAAAAAATACTCAGATTTGGACGTAAAGGCAAGTTGAGTCCGAGGTTTATCGGACCGCACAAGATATCCGAACGAATTGGACCGATCGCATCTGGACTAATTTTGCCCCGAACTTGAAAAGATTCACAACGTTTTCCATGTTTGATGCTTGACGTTATAGATCCGATCCTTCGCACATAATTAGTCCAGCAGAGGTTGACCTTAAATCCGATTTGAGTTATGAAGAAGAACCGATCCGTATCCTAGCTCGTGAAGTGAAAGAATTACGAAACAAAAAGGTTCCTTTAGTAAAGGTGTTATGGCTTAAACACGGAATCGAAGAGGCTACCTGGGAAACCGAGAAGTCTGTGAAAGAACGTTACCCGAATTTAATCATTGGTAAGATTTTCGGGGACGAAAATTCTTTAGGTGGGGGAGAGTTGTAACAGCCCTATCTAGGCCCTAGTCGGAATGTGGTTTCGGGACCACAAAACCGAGTCATAAAAAAAAATTCACTTTTGACTTAATTGCATGTATTTATGTACGGTAATATATGTGTGACAAATTAAATACTTTAATTTGTGCTTTAGGCATGAGAAATTGCTTGAAATGACTTAATTGAAAAATTTAGGAAAGATGATAGGCCAATTTGTAAGGCTTAAATGACAATAAAGTGGAAGACATGGAGTTGCATGTCAAATATCCATTTTTTATCTTTAGTGGCCGGCCAAACAATGATGCATTCCACTAACTTAAGCTAATTTAGTATATTTAATTTGTAATGAAATAAAATATGGGGAATAAAAAGATTAATAAAATAAAAAATGAAGGGGGGAGGTGTTCATCTTCTTCCTTGAGTGAAAACCGAAACCAAAGGGGAGAAAAGTCTAAAACCATTCGGCACTTTGATATTCTTTATGAGGTGAGTTTCTTGATTAAAATTTGATGGAAATTTGATGTTTTTGGGATGGATGTTAAGCTAGTTAGGCAACCAAAGGTTCAATTTTCTTTTGTTATGTGGTTATATGTGCATTTCGGCCATAGTCTTTGCTTGAATTTAAGATTTGTAATGTGATTTTCCTAAATTGTCTATGAATTTTTGGTTGTTGATTTTATGGTAATGGTATATTGAATCCATGATTTGAATCCATGAAAATTTAGTAAGGTTGCATTCGGCAACTTGCTTGGAATTATGAAATGACATCCAAAATTTGTAATTCACGCATAAATATTGAAAAAGAGCTTACAATTAATAGAACCATGTAATAATTGAGGATTTTATGTGTTAAACTTGTTGAATGATTAGATGAGTAATACCTTGGGTATTCGGCCATAGGTGGTCTTGAATGAAATGTTGACTTTGGTTGCTAATTTACTTATTAGGAAATAGTTCAATGAAAGCCGAATGAACTATAGTAGGTTAAGTGCATGCTTTAGTTTAAATAATAAATAGAATTTAGCTAAATTAACTTGAGGTGTTATATGTGTGTGTGTTTGCCGAATCTAAACTTGGTTAGACAGGGTGATTATAATGGACTTTGAAGTGTAGAATTATGAAATTAAAGAAATACGAGTTTGATAATGTAAATGGATAATAAGGTGAAATTGCCGAAAATGATCTTGAGGCATAGTAAATTTTTGGAATAGATAAGAAGCATGTTGGATAGGCATTAAATTGAAGATTTAAATTAAAGTATGCTTAAGCAAATGCCGAACCATTGTGTATATATATGAGGTAGAGGTATAAATTGGGGTTACGATGATCGAATTGTTTTATTTGTGAAGCCGGAGTTGGAGTTCAAGATCAAAGGAGCCAAGTTCATCAAAAGGAAAGCAAAAGCAATGGAGTAACCGATCGAATTTGTTCATTCGAGTAAAAAGGTAAGTCCTTAAGTAAATTATGTTAGATAGTATAACATAGTATGTATAAATCATTGGGAATTGAATGCTAAATCTTTTATCAAGCTATGGTGATGAGATGACTAAAGATAAAGAATTACGACACTGTGTGTGCGAGGTTAATTGGCACTGTGTGTGCGAGTAAAATAATGCACTATGTGTGCGAATAGACAAAAGCACTATGTGTGCAGCTTGCAAATCAAGCACTAAGTATAGGATGTTGGTTATGGGGTTACAATTGAAACAAAATATAATGTACTTGAGAACTTAACTTTGGAACTTTGATTTCGGATGGAATGTTTGGATTACGTTTTGAATTTGTGGGTTGTAAATTATGTCTACCTATGATCACACGTATGGGTACATATACATATTTGCGGCAATGGTAGTATATGGCAATGGCTATAGTATTTTATTTACGTATAAATAGAATAGGTATGCATGGAGAATTCGGTAAGCATGTAACAAAAGCTAAAAGGGCACGTGTATAACTTAATGTTTCTTTGTGAACATATTGGTTAAATTCAGATATTATCGGGTTAATCATTTAGTTTTTAAATGGTTTATTTATCATAGTGTAAAATTTTCTTAGGACTTACTGAGTTAATAACTCACTCGATTTGGTTTGTTTTGTTATGTTTTGACATAGATCGACTTATCAAGAAAGGCTTGGGAACTATCGCGAAGTCATCACCACTTGTGTCGAACCTCTTGGTACTTTTGTTTAAAAGTTAGTAGACATTATGGCATGTATAGCTTAGAAATTTTGGAAAGTTCGCAAATCCGATATATATATTGTATTTAAGTCCATGCGAATATGGCTAAAGTTTGTGTATATACATATATGAACCTTAAAATGTTTAGTTTATAAACTCTATAGATAAATCAACTTGAATTAGAATGTCGTACTTATGAGATGCCTTAAATTGTTTTATTCATATATATATGTGTTCACGGTCATTTGGGTGTTACATTCACAATCAAAACAACTTATGCAATATCAATTCAATCATACATCAAAACAATATAGTTGCATTATTAATATATAACTTACCTCGAATTACAAAATGTAGACGACTAGTCGATTTAATCTACTTGCTTGGTTTTTCCCCCAGTCTAGGTTCAAATTTTGTATTTCTTGATCTAAAATAATAAAATTTACTCATTTAATCATTAAATAAATTTAGACAATCAAAATTTCACATTTTTGGCAAAATGACCATTTTGCCTCTAGACTTTCACAAAATGACCATTTTACCCCTAGGCCCGTAAATCAATTTTTATCACATTTCTCACTAAAGAAGTCTAGCCAAATTCTTTTTATACTAGAAGTAGCCCAAAATTTCCATTATTTCACACATTTATAACCTATTTTATGACTTATGCAAAATGGTCCTTAGTTAGGGTTTCCATGAAAACTATTTCACAAAAGTTGTTTATTACACATCCAAGACTCATTTTCTTCCTTAAAAATTCAGCAAAAAACCTAAATAATTTCATGTCAAAACCCTAAACTCTCAACCATTTTGCAAAATAGTCCCCTTATTAGAAAGCTCATGCTATAAGGGTCCCAAAAGTACAAATATTAACAAGAAAAATCATCAAAATCACTTACTTATGAGAGAGCTTAATGGCGGGAAGTTTTAAGCTTCAAAACCCCCTTTTTTTTCTGAAATTTTTGGTAATGAAGAGAAGAAGATGATAGCCTTTTCATTTTTGTTTTATTTTAGTCAAATATGTTAGCAAATTTCCACCTAACCTTGACATTTTGACCATTTTTGTCCCCTATGGCCGGCCATGCCATATTAGGGGTCTACTTGCTCATTAAAGACCTTAAATTTTGGTTCTCTAGCTATTTAGCACCCTTAGCTAATGAAACAAATCTTTTGCCCTTTATGCGATTTAGTCATTTTTTGAAATTAAGCTCTCAAACTCTAAAATTAATCTGCCAAAGTTTTCATGCACTTATATAATCATGTTATGACACCAAAATAATAATAAAATAATTTCTATAACTTTGAATTTGTGGTCCTGAAACCACTATTCCGACTAGGCCCAAAATCGGGCTGTTATAATTAAACGGTACTTTTGAAACTCTATTTTCTGATGATTGAGTTAGTAAATATGATTTGTTAATATTTATGAGGTTATTATAGTATTATACTGAATTCTGGTCTAATAACTTTAGTTATTTGGAAAGTTAGTTAAGGTATAAGTGTTTCAATTTGAAAGTCAGTGGTGTCAAAAATGGTGGGTTTGGAACCTCATTTTTGATGACCGAATTCATAAATATTATTTTTTTAATATTTACGAGGCTAATATAAAGTTTAATTAAAGTTTGCACCATTAATTTTTCTGTTTAGATAGTTAATTTAAGTATGAAGACTAAATTGTAAAAATATTAAAAGTTATTCGCTATAGATTTTAATTGTTAAAGGACTTAATTAGTAAATAAATCAAGACTTTAAATGGAAAATTAGCCATTATAAGAATGTGGAGGACGGTTGGATTAATGGTTGATTAAAATAATAATAGTGTTAATTTATTAATAAAATATGTTAAATATAAAACAAAGTTTCCATTTCATTTATGTTTCTCTTTGCCACCGTTTTGCACAAAAAGAAACTTGAAGAAGCAATTTTTGAAGCTTCCTTATTTGACATATTTCTCCCTTTCGCATGGTAAGGATTTTATGCTCAATTTTTCGTAAATTTTATCTTTTTGAGATCGTTGTACCGTAATCTAGCTATCCTAGGTATTAAATTGTAAAACTGTTAAAGTTTTGAAATGTTACCATTAATGAATTTTGGAGTTTTTAATGCTATTATTTAGCTGTTAAGCTTGGAGAAGAATTGGGAACTAAATTGTAGAGTGAAATTTGTTAATTTTATATTTAGCGGCTAAAATGTAAATATTTCAAAATTTACATGAAATTTCTATAATTATGAAATTTAGAGGGTTGTACAGGGATGAAATTGAAATCAGAATGAAAATGGCACTTAAATATGAAAATTATGATACTTTCGATTTTTTAGACTAAATTGAAAAAAATGTGAAACTTTAGGGAAATTATGTAAAATGAAATTAAGTTGTTATATGCATATACTAAGATGTTATAAGGCAATTGGAATTGATAAATTGTAATGAATTATTATAGATTTGGAATTAAATCAATCGAAAGTTAATCAATGAATAAGAGAAATTTTAGATTAGTCCCTCATACTTTGTGGTTGTCATTTTCTATGTAAGTTCATATGGAACTTATTGTATTCTATTATTATGTTTGAATTTTGTGTTTATAGCTCTTAATTATATATATACAAGTGTAATTTTGTTATTAATACGAAATCTATCGTCCTAAATTGTAAAATAAGTTTAAATGTTAATAGTGAATAAATGAGTAGTATTGATTGATCGAAACTATAATATGACGGAAAGATGTGTATATGATGATAAATCACCATAAATGTATGTGAATTGTTATCGAAAATACGAAAAGTGAGTATACGACTATAGAGATTGAATTAGTATGAATATGATGATAGTACCGTATGAAATGAAATAGTTATGTGAAACGGTGATATGTATAGAATGATTATTCAAAGATCAAAATGTTAATAAGATAGTGGTAATGCCCGTGTGAACTTAGTGAATGATTAGGATACAAACGACATGTCATTAGGGTTTTAAAATATCAGGTACTATGTACTGGTGATTATATTATATCAGGTACTATGTATCGATGACTATATTATCGGTACTTTTTATTAGTGTTTATATTGTATCAGGTACTATGTGCCAGTATTTATAACTTATTAGGTACTACGTCCCGGTGTTGGATACCTTATCGATGGCTGAGATCCAACATTTGTTCTGGATTATCCAAAAAGTGTGTGAGCAACATTAAGTAAAGTTTAATTTCCATATTTGTAGCTCGTATAAGCAATTCTATCTCGAGTATCCAAGGTTAATTTACTATAGTTCTTCGGGCAAAAACAATAATTAAATGGATTAAAAATGAATAGGAATATTAAATGAGAAAATCGGTTGTTACATGTATGAATTGAGTGTGAATAAAATATTGAATGTATTAACTTGTAATGTTGCAAAACGAGCATGATTTAATGTGATGTGAAAGAAAACTTAAGTATATGTGTTTATAAATTGAGCATGAATTTGGATATCATATGATTTGCTATATTAAATCATTTTATAAATATATGTGGTTTGCATAAGTAGTTCTTGATGTATAAATAAACTAACATATTGGTTGTTTTTTAGGAAATGTATACGAAGAAGAAGGAAGACAAGGATGCCATATTAATTACCAAATTGGTTTAATAGTTTCATTTAGTTTAAGGTTGATATGTTGTGTGAATTTCGTACAAGCTTACTAGTTATTCATAATGCTTATCTTTCTTGCTTTTCTATCTCTGTATAGGTTATTTAGCAAAACAAGTTAGTCAGATCAATTCGAAGCTCACACTATCTAGCTTCTGATTGGGTAAAATTTTCCTTGTTCTAATCTAGCTTATGTAGCATATATATAGGATTGGATTTGTAATTATATGGTTTTGAATAAATATAAGCTTGGTCTAGTGATGATATGGACCTTGGGATGATTTGGTAAGTTGTGAAAATGTGTGTGTGTAAATTTGCTTTGTGGTAAGCCATATGTGTGATAACTGAATGATTAGGTCCTAATGTTCCACAAGTTGATATAACTGGTTTTGATTGATAGAATTGTTTAGTTTTGAATCTGATTTGATAGTATAAGCTTTGGTATATGAAAATGATATTTAAAATGGTGTTAAATGGTAAATTTCTATATATAGGATCAATATGTATAAGTGTCATTTGGTTCACAATGTTTTGAAATTTGCATAACACTTGTTCATGACCAGAAGATGATATGTTTATAGGCCTTGCTAAATGGTTGTGTTATCTTGAATGTGGCTTGTTATGTAATCAAGGTGAGGAAATGTGTAAATGTGAATGTGAATTCAATATTAAATGAGGTGCAATGGTAAGCTAATGGAAATGGTATAAGTTGCTCAAATGGATATAGTTGTAACATGTTATATGATATGTTTACAAGCCTTGATAAGTGTTTGTGTTTGTGAATGGTTAAATGTCTAGTTGATGGTTATAGACTGGGATGAGTATTGATGTATGCTTGGTCATTAATGGAATGAATGTTTTGATATAAAAATGTTTATATGAATTGAGATGTTTTACTTTGGATTGAATGTGATTGAGTTGCCTTGAGGAATATTGGTTAGATATAGGATATAACTTGCTTTAAAATGGCATGTTTTTGCATACTTGGGCTAACATACGGCTGTGTGTCACACATGGGCACGTGACACAGCCGTGTGCTCATTGGTATCTAGGAAGTTCTTGTACTACACGGTCTCAACTTGTTACATAGCCCAAGTACACGGTGGTGTGTCTTTTAATTTTTTTTTTTTTTTGGCATTTAGGTCCACACGGCTTCAGTGAGATACATGGCCTGGCTACATGACAATGCAACTCCAGTTTGAAACGGACACAGCTTATCACATGGCCTAAGTACACGACTGTGTGACCCTTGTTTGTAGAAATTTCCATGCATTTTGTTAAGTTTTTATTTAAGTCCCTCAGATTGATTTAAGAGCTCTTGTAAGCTCGATTAAGACTCGAATTTAATTTTATATTATAATATTTGAATAATTATGATATGAATGATTATTCGAAGAATTTATTTATGATATAATTGATTTGAAATTTTAAAAATGTTTCAATTTAGTCCTAATTGAATTTTGGGTCGATACTAGAGCTTATGTAAGCTCGTATAAAGTCGAAAGAAATTATATTTGGTGATTATACATTGAATTGATTATTATTGTATGATTCATGTTTAAATTAAATGATAATTGTGTATTTATAAAGTAATTCTATGTTTATTTGAATTAATCAATGTGAATTGAATGCTTTCTATTCTAGCTTGATTGTAACACTCCATAGCTCGGGTCCGGTGACCAGACCAAGTGAGGAGTGTTACACAACTAGTAAGAAAATGAATTTCCATCCAATTAGAGCATGAACCTAATTCCTTAGGCAATTACACATACTAATAATTGTGTAACATTTAGCCATCATTCTAACTTATGTAGAGCTCCGTGGGGAGTTACTTAACTAAAAAATCTTGAGCGTATAACCATCAACTCAACATTTATCGCATCATGCACCAAAAATGAGTCATCATGGGACAATCTCACTAAGCATCATGCTTTGACTAGTTGTCCTCATTTGAAGATATAATTTCTTGACCTATCACACGATAATGCCTACCACAAGGGTCAGTCTAATTATCATTTGATCACAAAAGAATTCATCTTTGTTTTAGAAAATATCCGTGGTGAAATCCACATAGCAATCCTACCATGGTGTAGTGCACTTGTCATGCCATCACAAGAGACCATTTGTAACACCCCTTACCCGTACTCGAGGCCGAAATAGGGAGGAGGCATTACCGAACATAATCATAAACAAACATGCAAATCCGAGCCACAAAATTTCATTCACTGTAAAAACATTCATACATATTCATGATGTCCCTTGAACGGGCCTACGAGGCCCTAAACGTGCTTTGAAAGTAATTAGGGACTAAACCGAACACTTTAAAAGTTTCAGGAAAACTTGGAAAAATTTTCCATGAAACCCTGTCACATGCCCGTGTGGGCACAGGAACACGCCCGTGTCCTTAGGTCGTGTAACTTTCTGACTATGATGTTAGCAAGCAAATCAAACCACACGGCCAAGCCACACGCTCATGTGCTAGGCCGTGTGACGAATTAAATTCTCACGAAAATGCTACAGACTCCATACGCCCTGGGTACATGACTGTGTCCCCAGGCTATGTTTCCTACACTGCTGAGACACACGGCCGTGTCTCAACTCGTGTGGCCAACACTCAGGCTATTTTCCAAGCCATTTTGTTGCCTTAATCTTTCACAAACTTAACCACTTTAAAGACACATATTATAGCATCAATTAATGATTTAGAATGCCTCACTAAGGCATGTTTTTAACAACCAACCATAACATATTACCCAATAATTAATTTCTACTTATTCTTCAAATGTCCCTGTTCAATCATTAACAACTTAATACCAATTTACGCGTTTATTCCATAGCCATGACCACACCAAATGGTCCTAAAACATTCATCATGTACACGTGCCATACATTACCCATTCGTAGCAGACAAACATAATCACATCACAAAGCATTAGCACACCGCATGGATAATTTGGCTTGCAAGCCACAATCATTATAAGCTACTCTCATGGCTATATACAATAAATCATTACAAGCCAATACATTTGGCTATTCATACAACATCCATTAGAAAAACTAAGTCTCTATACATGCCACTGACTTGAGAATGCTTAACATATATATTATGTCAGCTCCCCTAAGATGATGACTTGATAGTGTGACGCTGCCTCCGATGATCTCCAACCCCGAGCTAACCTGTCAACACTAGAGAAATGAAAAGGAGGGAGTAATATTTACACTTAGTAAGTCCATATGAAAATAATAAGCAACATGCTAACATGCTTCTTAAGATAATACAACCATAATTGCACTTATGTTTATATCTTGGTCATGCTGTCTTCTCGAGTCATAGTTACTAAATTATTTATATCTGGAGCTACGGAACTCGAAATTAAGATCTGCTAATTTTTTATGAAACTATACTCACATATCTTCTTACAATAAAATTTTTAGAATTTTTGGTCTAGCCAAAAAGTACAGTTTATTCTTTAAATTTTCCCCTATTTTGCTATTTGATAGCTTCGACCTTTCTTCACTTATATTTATTTATCTCTTAGTACGGAATTCAGATAATGTTCCCGTCTAATTCTCATGAAAATAGACTCATTAAGGACTTAGTCATATTAATTCTAACCCATAATTATTTTTTTTAAATTTCTAGTGATTTTCCCAAGTTAGAACAGGGGATTTCAAACTCATTCTGACTCTATCTCACAAGAATTCTAATATCTCCTAATATGAAATTCTATTGCTTATATTGTTTCCTTTATGTGAAACTAGAATCAATAAGCTTTAATTTCATATATTATTCAGTCTCTAATGCGATTTCCACAATTTTTGGTGGATTTTCAAAATTGGACTACTGCAGCTGCCCAAAACTGTTTTAGTGCAATACCATGATAACTATCATATGATGGCATAATAAACATAAACATAACCATAAACATAAGTTTATTCATCATTCAAAACCCTTGACTTACTTGTCATACATATACCTCTTTATCATGAACCATCATATATCATGGTATTACTCGTGAGTTTAGTTTACATACCTGTACCAACTCGTAATACAACATGTAATCATACCTTCTTTAACATGCCCTCCTTAAGGCTTTCATCACATCATCCATTACATTACCTGTGGAACACTCGGGATGCTAAAGGACGTTCAGAATTATCATACACCAAATAGAATACCTAAGCCATGCCCCATATATGGTCTTATGTAGATCCACGCATCGTTGCCATATCTCGGATATGATCTTATACAAGGTCTCATGTCAGTGCCGATGCCATGTCCCAGACATAGTCTTATACTAGCACACATATCATCACCGATTCCATGTCCCAGACATGGTCTTACACTAGCACACATTAATATGGTTTCATGATACCCGAAATCCTAAGCATTCCTCAAAGTCACCTGGGATTTCTGAGATACAAAGCTATCATCACATTTTCATTAAATTATCACAAGTCAACTCCAATAAAAGCATATATCCACATTTTGTACAATATCAAGTATTATGCACGTGATAATGAAGTTGATGAATTACTGTCATACAAACTTACTCGTTTCAAAGAAACAACATATTCCATCAACTTCCAATTTATCCAATCATCACGTATCATGTTAACGACATTGAGCTATCGATTACTTCATGGGGTTCATTACTTTCCCATACACAATATCATTAACATATAATTCAATAAAATCACAACAAAGTGGATTTCAAGTATAATAACAATAACGTACTTATTTAGTCACACGAACTTACTTATCAAAATCTCGTCACATAGATTCGTATTACAAATCATTCAATTAATAAGACAATAATATAATTACAATTCAAGTATGTCATTGCATTATTACCATTATTATCATATGAACTTACCTCGAATCCAAGCACGGCTAATTATTCCATTTTAGTCCATAATCTCGTACCTTCCCATTTTAAGCTCGAATCTCATTTTCCATGATCTAAAATATCACATTTAGCTTATTAATTAGTCACATTATTCATTGTGACCCAAAAATCATATTATGGAAAATTTAAGTTTTTGCCCCTAAACTTTGTCATATTTACACTTTTGCCCCTAGGCTCGTAAAATGATTTTTATTCAATTTCCTTGCATTTTAAGCCTAGCTGAATTATTTTCATAACTATAGAAACCCCTAATTTCCACTAAATCACCCTTTTATGACCAATTTTATAACTTTTACAAAACGGTCATTTCGGACGTTTTCATTAAAAATCACTTAGTAAAAGTCATTCTTCTAACCATAAACATGCATAATCTACCATTAAACCTCAAAATACCAGCATGTCACTCATGGGTATATTTTTAAACATAAACCCTAGCTCAAAATAATGGTAGAAATAGGTAAATCAAGTTACCAGGACTTCAAAAACGTAAAGAACATTAAAAACGGGGCTTGGGAACACTTACTATTGAGCTTGGAAGCTTGAAAACCCTAGCCATGGTGTTCTCCTTAGTTCACACGGCCATGGGGTAGAAGATGGACAAATTTTTGCTTTTAATTTGTCTTTTAGTCCATTTAATCACTAAATAACCAAAATGCCCCTAACTTAAAAATATTTTATTTCACCTATTTCATGCCCATTTTTGTCCAACAAATTAACCAATGGTCTAATTACCATATAAGGACCTCCAATTTAAAATTTCATAACAACTGGACACCTCTAGCATGTAGAACTAAACTTTTGTACTTTTTACAATTTAGTCCGTTTGACTAAATTGAGTGGCCAAACGTAAAAATTTTCAAACGAAATTTTCATGAAATCATCCCGTGAAATTGTAGACCATAAAAATATAATAAAAATAAAATTTTACTCATCAGATTTGTGGTCCCAAAACTACTATTCCGACTAGGCCTAAAATCGGGATGTTACACCATTGATGGAGGCCATAGGTCTTGTTTAGGGACCTTCTCCCACTCAATATTTTAAAAACATGCAAGATTTTTAATTTTTGATTTCAATCATGACTTATTAATATATACATGACAAGTACATGTGGCATTCTTTCAAAAACTATATGGCATGCTTATCTCATATATACATGACATAATTTGGAAATTTTATAATATTCGCATTCATTTATTCATAAAATCAACAATTTTGATTCTCCGCATTTTTTCTTTTAAGGGAAGAAACTAAAAAACTGAATGTGAACCGTGCACCTGGTAGGGTCCTAAGAAAGAGAGGTGGGTCATATTTGACCATTTAAAAACCAAGCCTTTTACTTTCTAGAGCCAATCCTAGACATGCACCTTCTCATTACAACACTTCTAACATTAATTGAACAATCTAAAAAAGTGAATGGAATGTAACGCCCCAATTTTTGGGAATTCTAAAATGTTGGCAAAATTTAAAATTTTTTGTGCTCTGTCTGCTAGATGTAGGTTTAACTATGTTAGTGGGCCTTTAGAAGGCCCAAGCTTAAGTTAAAACCCGGTAATTTAAGTTAATTTTAATTCCATAAGAAAAAGGGGTTCTGGTAAGCTGGGCTTTTAGGTATTAATTGTGTAAAATAAAACACAAGGAAATAGGTGGCAAAGTGGCATGTGACACCTCTGGGAAGACTATAAAAGTGGCATATGGATGTTAGTGAGGACCCAGGTTCAAATCACAATGAGAGCATATTAAGGGAATTAATTTTTATGTACAGAAAAGGGAAGTAATGGAACTCAAGTAAAAGTCTGTTAGGAGGAGTTTGAGTTGCTCAGGAGCAAGGAGGGGATAATTGAGAGAATTTAGGAGCTGATTAGAGAGAGTAGAGTTGGCCGAATGGTGGACTCTTGAGGAGCAAGAGTTTGCCGGCCAAGGGTTTCATTAGAGGGCAACATTCGGCTAGGTCATTTGACAGTTATAAATTTGGCAGATGGGGTAAGTTGTGCTGTTTTCTGACTATTCATCCTCTACTTTTTCCTTTCTCCTCTCTTCATCTACTTTCTTTTTCTTCTTCTTTCCTCCATAGCTGAATCTTTCTACCATCTTGTTCATCTCCATCTTTTATCAGCTATTTCTAAACCCTCATAACCGTTTTCTATAAAAGCCGAAATCCCGAAAGCCATATTTCTCTTTGTGCCGAATTCTTATAGCAAAAACCCCTTACTTCTCTTCATCATTCTTGATCGATTATTTAGTCCTCTAAACCTCAAGTGTCTATCGACAAAGCCATTACAAATCTTCATCTTTTCTTCACTGTTACAAAAAGCCGAAAAAGCAAAGCCATAGGGACATAGCCGAATTATAAAGATCACTAAAGGCTCGACTTTTGTTATCATTTGAGGTCTTAGAACTGGATCAAAATCGAGTAGGAACTAAGGGGAATCATTGACTAAAGGAATTGGTGGTAAGTCTTTCCAACATTAGTCTTTCTTTCGTAGTTTAGAAAAGACCGAAACCCCTAAAGGTTAGGGAGGCCGTCGATTTGGACTTGTAGCCCTAAGGGGTTGTGGTAACTGTTTTACTTTGATAATGGTGTGATTTAGAGGCTACTGATCAAGGGCTTGGACAAGTGGAACGACCAGATCTTGATCTAGTTACTACTTTCGACAAAGGTAGGATCACTAGTGCCTAAGGAGTGGTTGGTCGAATATGGTAAGTGGTTAATATGAAGTTCATTTCGGTAGTTAGAATTAACATGGTAGTAATATAATTGTAGGCAGTTCATGCATGGTCCTCGTCAATGAAACGTCATAAAACAAGTGTGTAACTGACACCCTCTCATAGACTAGATCGGCAAAAGCCGAAAAGTCGAAATACCAAAAAGTCAGTATTTTGAGAACTTACGAGTGTGCGAGTGCTCGTATGATTAATATTTTGACGTGTATGATAAATTAAAGTGTTAAGACTACAGAGTGCATGTTTCTGTGCATTTCGATGTTTTTGGGCTTAATGGGCCAAAATCGGGAAAAAGGGCCAACGGGCCCAATTTAGTAAGAACACTCTGTAAGTGTTTCTGTTAGTACTTAAATGTCTTTGATATGCATGAAAACCCTAAAAGTAGTTAAATTACTAGGATACCCCTATGTATGTAAAATTACTATTATATCCCTAGGTACAAAATGACCATTATACCCCTAGGGTTGACTTTGTCTGAAAAGCATGACGATATGATTCTGTATGATATATGCCATGATTGTAAATATGTTGCATGGGGACATGGGTTATATTATGGAGGAAGCGTCCTGGTGGCTATGCCACAAATTATCTGATCTGGTGGCTTTGCCACATATATCTCTCTGGCTCGCTCGCCACGATTATCTGCTTTCGCTGACTCTCACACTATTCGCTCTAGCGACCATGCCGCATATTTCGTGGCGCAGAAGCGGTTGGGTGGGTCGAGTAGTCTCCCGCGTGGTGAAAGGTTGGTATGGGGTGCATATGGTTGGATATGGGTTGGGTTTTGCATAAGCATGTAATATCTGCTCGATCCGCATGGGCCTATGGGCTTATTCTCAGACTCGCTTCGGGCTAAGGTCAACATATTCTCGCTTTTCGTGGTTTGAGCTGATATAGGCTATGGTTGGGTTAATTTACACACTGAGTTTCCCCAAACTCACCCCTTTATTTTCATCCACGCAGGTAATCCCCAACCATAGTGGGCTTGGAGCTGTGAGGGATTCGGAATGGCCACACGTTCTGCAAATTTGGTTTTTCTTCTGGTGAACTGGACATCCTTTTATTTACGTTTAAGGGTTTGGGTTTTTAAATGTAATAAGGCCGCTTAATTATTTTTGATGGTTTTAATACGTTTTATTAAGATAGGTATTACTTAAACTTAACCGTCGAATTTGATTAGCTTACGGCACGTTTTCAAAAAAAATAGCAGTTGATTTCAAAATAACACGACAACAAGCAAAGCTTCCGCAATGAAAATGTTTTTCAAAATTAACCACTTTTCTTAAAATGGACTTAATCGACTTGGTTTCCTAAAAAAATACACTCGACGTTAAAGTGTGGCAATGGCGGTGTGCATATCTAGGATTGGTTCCGAGGAGAGCTTGGTACTTAAGCAGTCCGATGGACTCACCTCCTCTTTTCCGATTTCCTACCTGGTGCATAGCTTTCATTCACTTTAACCTATAATGAAAGTATCTTTTAAAACACCAAGTAAGTTTTCTAAACTAAGCAATACAAAATGTTTTGAACGCTTCAATGTGGCACGTCGGATCCAGTTGTAACGTCTAGGCCGGGTTTGAGGTGTTACATGGAACAATACAACACATGTATTTGCTCATTACCACACTTTTTAGCTTTAATCTGTCAAATGGGGATTATCTCATACATTTTTATCACAATTATATCTTTAAAAAATACTAAACATATATATAAGGAGACGGGTAATTAAAATAAAATTTCCAGCCAAGGTTTCCATAGTTTTATTTCTAGAAAATAAATGAAAAACCAAAAATTACATAAATTTTCACCACAAGGGTTTCCTTGTGTCATCAACCTCCACCGCTCCATCTTCTCCTTATCATGGACTCATTTTGAGAAAATTACATTTAAGCCCTATGACCATTTCTAGCTCACAAGAATTCTATATAAAAAAATCCTATGTGGGGATGATAGTCCATGATCTATTTTCTAAAGACCACAACCTTAGCAAAAAATAACAATTATATAACAAATATATAATATCACATTCATTCTTATATATTTCCCTAAACATGTGAATAATTACAAGAATATCACATCTTATCAAATATCAATCAAACAAGATAAAGAGAGAGATTCAGTCTCAGTCTGCACTATAAACATAGAACAACTTGGCTCTAATACCAATTGTTGGAAATATCCCAGTTTGAAAATGATTTTCTTGTACAACCAAGAAATATTAAAATTTTGAAAATTGACCCGATTTGTGATATTTATAGCATTTAACCCTAATTGAATTCATACCTATGTTTTTGGCTTAGCGGACGTTCGTTGTTCCTAGGTTTCAACCAAAATACCTTCTCCTATATTCTCATACCATGATCTACTTCGAGTGTGGGCTCGAACTAGTTGGATTGAAATACAAAAATAGGAAAAGTTTTCTCTCTTTTATTTGGGGTAAAAACGAAAATTTTCTCTTCTTTAATAGAAACTAGTAAAATTATTATTCTAGAAAAATATATTTAATAGTTGAGAATAATTTATCTCTATTTGTTCGTAGAGTGAAAATCTCCCAAAGTTGTGTCACTAGCTCTTTCAGTGCTATCTATTTATAGGAAGAGAGGGTAGAACCTTTGTTGAGTTATAGTGGTCTGTTTCAAATAGAAAAACAACATCCTACTTAGAGTAGTAGTGGGGTGGATGACACACCCTAGTATTCCTACTAGGTTTGTCGCCTAGTTCATGTTATATGAAGGGTTTTGGGCCTCTTTCACACCGAGTCCAATTACGAGTGCTTCTTGGGCTTTTTCGACCAATACTCTGTAATGTGATCAAACCCGATTTATTTATTTTATTCCCTAAAATAAAATTTTATATTTTATATTAAAAAAATATTATCCTTATTTTACCCATGGTAAAAATTTGAGAAAATATGTTAAATATTTCACAACTCAACCTGCTCATTATGACCAAATGATTTATTTTCATTTTTGGTCTTCAAAACAACTCAAAAATATAAACTCATTTTTCCGATCATATTTAAGTAATCCATATAGAATTGCAAATGAATCATTTCCATTTTAATTTCTATTTTTCCATTTTAGAAAATACCATAATTATTCCTGAATGTTTTCCATTTCTCTTTTCCTATTTATTTTGTTTATTTCTATTCAAACACGTAACTCATTTCTGATTTCAATGAGCTAGCGGAGGGACCGATTGGACATACGTAATTAGGGTTCAAATGATTTATAATTAAGTTTCAAATTTTTTCCAATTAATTATAAACTCATTTAGTCACAAAGTCATTCCACTACAGTTTCGTGATTGAGCTCTCCCTAATGACATACCATTATTGTAACACCCCGGACCCGAGACCGTTACCGGGGTTGAACACGAGGTAATTACGGACTTATTACATTGACTGCACGGTTCATTTTCTTATTTTTTTAAAAAAATTCAGACATGCTGGCTAACTGCATCACGGCCACTTTTAAAATCATATCTCGAGTTCCGAAGCTCAAAAACTTATTCCGTAAATTTTCCCTGAAACTAGACTCATATATCTATCTACACATTTTTTTCTAGAATTTTTGATCGGGCCAAACGGTACAGTTTATTAGATTAAGTCTCCCCTGTTACAGGATTCGACTACACAGACCTTCATGCATTGCAACTTAGGTATCTTCCTATACAGGGCTTCAAATAATGTGTCGATTGTTTCTAAAGAAATTAGACTCAACAAGGAATCTATACATATGGGGCATGAATTCTAATTATCTCTGGTTAATTTATAGCAAATTTTCAAAGTCAGAACAGGGGATCCAGAAATCGTTCTGGCCCTGTTCCATGAAAACCTAAATATCTCTTAACATCTGACTCATTTGGCCGTTTCGTTTCTTCCATATGAAAGTAGATTCATCAAGGTTTGTTTTCATAATTTATTCACTAATTAACTCCATTCCTACTATTTTTAGTGATTTTTCAAATTGACACTACTGATGCTGCCAATATCTGCCTTTAGGGTAGACTTTACCTATTACTTAGTTTCCAAGATTTAACTAACCCTTTAGTATATATATATATAGCACAAAATAGGATTATGATTAACCATCCCAATGGTCAATCATTGCCAAGCATATCCACACTTCTCAGTAACCATATACATACACGAAGATTATATCAATATACTCAAAACATATATATATATATAAGCCATTTTCGCATGACTATCAAACTTATACAAAACCGAAAGGTGTAAGACAAACATCAACAAGGGTAGTCCTATACATGCCATTTCAAAGTTCAACCAAAAGAGTACCGAAAGGGGCTTTGATAGTGTGGGCGACTTCAACTTCGACAGTCCCGAGTCTGATAACTGACAAACCAAAATCTATAAAACAGAGATTTAAGGAAAAACGGAGTAAGCATTTAATGCTTAGTAAGTTTTGAGCTATGGAATTAAACACAATTATAATGTAACATTGTATAGCTAAACGGATAATTTTATATGCAC
This sequence comes from Gossypium anomalum, assembly GCA_025698475.1. Taxonomy (NCBI): domain Eukaryota; kingdom Viridiplantae; phylum Streptophyta; class Magnoliopsida; order Malvales; family Malvaceae; genus Gossypium; species Gossypium anomalum. The sequence continues at coordinate 21,758,877 of CM046960.1, read as the reverse complement.
AAATTCTCAATATCATACTTATTCCATATTACCAACCTTTATATTCATACACAAAAGATTAACTTAACCAAAGACCGGTAACTCATTTATCGACTGAGTGAGTGCTATTTGCAAGGGATCAACTAAATCAATGCATATACGAAACATACCTCATCACTGGGATTTCACGTGCATATTAATTGAAACTATGACAGCAAGATCACTCATTCTCAAGCCAAGTACCTTCGGGTTTAACCGGACATAGTTTCTCACCGAATGCCTTCGAACATAGCCGGATATAGTAATTTGCACAAATGCCTTGGGGACGAGAGCCCGGATATAGTAACTCGCATTAAAGCGCCGGGACATAGCCGGATATAGTAACTCGCACAAATGCCTTCGGGACTTAGCCCGAACTAACAACTCACAAAAGCCTTCGGGACTTAGCCCTGGTTAACATCCAAATATTCATGTACATATAAATAATTCACGACACATCTATTTTTCATTTTCATAATAAGTTTCAAACACAATTCACGTATCAAGCAATCCCATTTTGGCTCACTAGCCACATACAAACAGCATGGTTTAGTTTGCTTTACGACACGATCTCCATACACATACGGCTACCCTTCATACGTATAGACTAAGTAACTCATCAAATAATTCAAGTAGAATCATCATATCGCCCTATATTTGTTATGCTCATACATTATGACTTAATCAAATCAGAACTAAGTCTCGTTACTCGAAAACTTACCTCGGATGTTGTCGTACGACTCCGATGACCTATTCGACCACTTTTTCCTTCCCTTTATCGGATTTAGCTCCCCTTTGCTCTTGAGCTTAATTTAACAAATAAATTGATTTAGTCGCTTAAGTATCGAAAAGAGGAACTCAAGGCATTTAGCCCATATATATATATATATATACACATTAGACATTAGAGTCACCTATATATGAAACCACGAATCAATTCAACATATTAACCCATACTCTCCTTTAGCCGATTGTGTAGGCCAAGACAAAAGCATCAATATGCTTGCTCCTAACCGAATGTATGCAACACCAAATTTTTTTTTTTCCCTCCTATGGCCGAATATGCATTTCCATGTTGAGGCCTATTATATGCTTAATTATGCATACTCCTAATCAAAAATAATTTCTAACATCTTTATATCATTATACACTATGCCGAATGCTCTTACCAAGTTCACCTATATCCATCCACAACTCTTCAATGATCATTCACATATTCGGCTAAAGAAATGGAAATTTTAGCAATTTTTAACTTAATACCTAATCAATTATAATATAACTTCATATTCTTTTCACATTATTAACTCAAATCACATATATTATCCACATATATCATTTTTCACATTCGACATTAGCATCAACCATAGTAGCCGATCCTTTCTTCTTGTACCTTGCATCTTTTCTTTTGATCCTTAGCTAGTTCAAACACTCACACACCAAGAATCATCCAATTCAACAAGAAATAAAAATCCCTAATCCTCAACTATCATGACCGAAAGTGCTAGACATCCTAATATCAAAATCTCTAACATGGGTTACCTAAAGAACTTGGCAATAGTTCAAATTTATCAAGCAATTCAAAAAAAAAAAAATCACATGAATCTCATACCTTGAAGATGATTTTAGTGACCGAATGGTTCTTCTCCCCAACTCTCCTTCACATTCGGTTTTTTTTGGGATGAACAAGGTGTTAACTTTGTTATTTTCACCCACTAGCTATTTTAATTCTTTATTTTATCTCATTACTTCATGTTATTTTATCATTTAGCTAAATAAAACCAATATAAAATTCATATTTTATAACATGATTAGTACATGGCCGGCCACTAGCTCAAAATGGGCAATTTAACATGCAAAACCATTCCTTTAAACACATGCATTATCTACTCACTCAAAATTAGCCTATCACATTTCAAAAGTGTCATATTTTAGTCCTTTTGAATAAATTCACATGCAATTGACCAAATCGAAGCTTGAAATTTTCACACTCGTATTTGCTTACTTCGAAATCATGAAACATAATTTATAATTATTTTTATAACTCGGTTTTGTGGTCCCGAAACCACTTTCCGACTAGGGTCAAATTAGGGTTGTCACAACTCTCCCCACTTAAGAAATTTTCGTCCCAGAAAATCTTACCAAATGAATAAATTTGGATATCGTTCCTTCATAGATGTTTCATTTCCCAAGTAGCTTCCTCAATTCCGTGTTTGAGCCATAACACCTTTACTAAAGGAACCTTTTTGTTTCTCAACTCTTTCACTTCACGAGCTAGGATACGAATCGGTTCTTCTTCATAACTCAAATCGATTGAATTTCAACCTCTCCGATGGAGTAATTATGTGCGTAAGGATCGATCTATAACGTCGAAGCATTGACACATGAAAAACATTGTGAATCCTTTCAAGTTCGGGGGCAAAATCAATCTATACAAGAATCGACCAATTCGTTCGGATACTTCATATGGCCCTATGAACCTCGGACTCGCTTTGCCTTTACGGCCAAATCTATGTATCTTTTCCAAGGTGAGACCTTAAGAAACACTTTGTCTCCCACCGATACTCAATATCTCTTCTTTTAAGTCCGCATACGATTTCGACGATCCGATGTCGCTTTCCTTGATTATCACGAATTATTCTTACTTTCTGTTCATCTTCTTTTAATCAAATCCACTCAAAATTTTGCTTTCACCGAGCTCGGTCCAAAACAATGGCGTCACGGCATTTACGCCCGCATAAAGCTTCATAAGGTGCCATCTTAATACTTGATTGAAAACTATTGTTGTAAGCGAACTCAATCAAAGGTAAATACCGCTCCCATGAGCCACTAAACTCAAGGATGCAACATCTCAACATATCCTCAAGTATCCGAATTATCCGCCGGATTGACCATCGATTTGTGGATGGAAAGCGGTGCTAAAATGCAGCTTGGTACCCAAAGCTTCTTGCAATTTCTTCTAAAATCGTGAGGTGAATCTCGGATCTCTCGTCCGACACAATAGAAATCGGTACTCGTAGTCTCACAACTGAGAAACATACAATTCAGCTAGTTTATCCAATGAAAATCCGCACGCACGGGGATAAAATGAGCCGACTTAGTCACCTATCAACAACAACCCAAATCGCATCTTTCTTACTTGTCGACAATGGCAACCTGGATAAAAATCCATCGTGACTCGGTCCCATTTCCATTCTGTATCATGATCGGTCAAGTAAACCCGTAGGCACTTGATGCTCCGCCTTCACTTGTCGACATATTAAACACTTCAAACAAATTCGAAATGTCTCGTTTCATACCATGCCACCAAAACTGACGTCTCAGATCGTTGTACATTTTCGTACTCCCCGGGTGAAGTGACATTCGACCACAATGAGCTTCGTTCAAAATCATCGAAATGAGTTCTGCATTTCTTGGAACACACAACCGACTTCTGAACCTCAAACAATCGTCCTCATCAAGTTGAAACTCTGATTCCATATTCGGAACACATTCAGCCCGTTTTGCAACCAATTCTTCATCGATTTTTTGAGCTTCACGAATTTGATGAATCAACAATGGTTTGGCCTTTAATTCCGCCACTAACACATTGTCGGATAAAATAGACAAATGTACATTCATTGCTCGTAAAGCAAACAGTGATTTACGACTTAAGGCATCCGCAACCACATTAGCCTTTCCCGGGTGATAGTCAATAACAAGCTCATAATCTTTTAACAACTCAAGCCAACGTCTTTGTCGCAGATTTAAGTCTCTTTGGGTCATCAAATATTTGAGACTTTTGTGATCCGAAAACACATGGCACTTCTCACCAAATAAGTAATGTCGCCATATTTTCAAGGCGAATACAATGGCAGCTAATTTGAGATCATGAGTCGGATAATTTTTCTCATGTGGCTTTAATTGTCTCGACGCATATGCCACAACTCGACCTTCTTGCATCAATACGCAACCCAACCCAAGTAGGGAAGCATCACTATAAATGACAAATTCTTTGCCTGATTCGGGCTGCACTAAGATTGGAGCTTCAGTCAAATAGGCTTTCAGTTGATCAAAACTTTTCTGACATTTATCCGTCCATTCGAACTTAACATCTTTTTGAAGTAGCTTCGTCATTGGTGTGGCTATCATCGAGAAACCTTTTACAAATCGTCGATAGTAACCGGCAAGTCCCAAAAAGCTTCGAACTTCAGTAATATTTCTCGGAGGCTTCCAGTTAAGTATGGCTGAAATTTTATTCGGATCAACTCGAATACCCGATGCAGATACCACATGACCCAAGAAGCTAACTTCTCTTAACCAGAACTCACACTTACTGAACTTAGCATATAACTGTTTATCCCGTAAAATTCGCAACACTAATCTCAGGTGCTCGGCATGTTTGGTCTCATCTCTAGAATAGACCAAGATGTCATCAATAAACACAACTACGAACCGGTCCAAATACTGTCTGAAGATTCGATTCATCAAATCCATAAACACCGCAGGGCATTAGTGAGCCCAAACGGCATCACTAAAAACTCGAGTGGCCGTATCTCGCTTAAAGAAAGCGTTTTAGGTATATCCGAATCTCGAACTCGCTGCTGATAATAACCCGATCTCAAATCTATCTTTGAAAACACCGAGGCTCCTTTTAGTTGGTCAAACAAATCATCAATACGCGGTAACGGATATTTATTCTTTATCGTCACTTTATTCAGCTGACGATAATCAATGCACAACCTCATGGTTCCGCCCTTCTTTTTCACAAACAATACCGTGCACCCTAAGGTGAGAAACTTGGTCGAGCGAAACCTTTATCTCACAACTCTTGCAATTGAGCTTTCAATTCCTTTAATTCCGTTGGTGCCATACGATACGGAGCTATCGAAATCGGTGTAGTCCCAGGTATAAGCTCGATGCCAAACTCTACCTCCCGAACAGGTGGTAAACCCGGTAATTCTTCGGGAAAAACATCAGAGTATTCACAAACCACTGGTACATATCCGTGCTTCTTTTCTAACTCTTTGTCATTCAAGACATACGTAAGGTATGTTTCACACCCTTTCTTACACACATTTTCGAGCCAAAGATCGACGATATTACGGTGGCAACCTATTCAAGTCGATGAGACTCGACTTCGGATTATCTCGTTATTTACACACCTCAAATCGATGGTTTTTCTTTTGCAATTTACAATTGCGTCATGTACTGATCAACCATTCCATACCGAGGATAACATCAAATTCGTCAAACGGTAAAAGCATCAAATCGGTAGGAAATGCAAACCTCAGACACTAGAGGACATTTCTTGCACACTTTGTCGACATAAGCACGTAACGCACCCAAGGGATTTGACACCCGAATTACAAACTCAGTAGACTCAACAGGTAGAGTCTTACTGGATGCTAAGGTTTCACATACATATGAATGAGTAGAACCGGGGTCTATCAAAGCAATCACATCAGTATCAAAGAGAGTAAAAGTACCCGTAATAACATCTGGCGAAGAGGCATCCTCGCAGACACAGATAGCATAAGCTCTAGCGGAGCACGAGCCTCAGATCTGGTTGTGACATCTCTAGATCCTCTCTGACCTCCGCTAGCATTCCCCGCATTTCTAGATGGTCTACCACGAACAGTAGTAACACCCGGTTTCCCACTCTGATTTACATTCTGCTCAGACAGTCTCGGACAATCCTTGATAAAGTGGTCAGCTGATCCACACTTATAGCAGGAGCGGTCATGGAATCTACAACTCCCCGAATGCCATTTACCACAATGTCGACACTCGACTGTCCCGACGATCATTTTTCACACCGGCAACCAAGTGACTCGTGTACTCACAGAGGTCGATCGCGATCTCGCCTTGAAAAACCCGAAGTGTCTTTGGATCGGCCAGAATCATCTCTAAATTTCTTCGATGACTGTTGAAAAGGCTTTCCCGATGACCTCTTACGAAACTCTTTGGCTCCCAATTCAGCTTTTCTTTTCTCCTTACCGAGCTCTTCGGCTTTGCAAGCTCGCTCGACAAGCACTACAAACTCTCTGATCTCTAAAATGCCAACATACAATTTTATATCTTCATTCAAACCATCTTCAAACCGTTTACACATTATAGCTTCTGAAGAAACACATTCTCGAGCGTACCGGCTGAGCCTCACAAACTTTCGCTCATAATCGATGTGAAATGGCCATAGAACCTTGTTTAAGTTCAAGAAATTCTTTCGTTTTTGATCAATAAATCTGGGGGTGATATACTTTTTCCGAACTCGGTTTGGAAAAACTCCCAAGTTACCCGCTCTCTGGGCACAACAAATCAACATATTCCACCAATAGTAGGCGTAATCACGAGCAGAGAGATAGAACACTTTAGACATTCCTCGGGTGTGCAAGATAGTTCATCAAGTACCGGATAGTATTATCCAACCAAAATTCAGCTTGCTCGGCATCGCCGCTATCGTAGCCTTAAATTCAAAGAGCTCTGTGTTTTTGAATCTTGTCAATCTGGGGTTTACTTGACCTTATTTGGTCATTGTTGGAGGAGGTATTGTAGGTGCGGGGTGGCATTAGTCGGGAATGGAGGTTGAGGTATAGTCGTATTAGTTCGAATGTATTGGTTGAACCAATCATTCATCACGCTATAGAAAGCTTGTCTAGCTTCATCATTCGGATTACTAGCAATAGGTTGAGAGTTCGCCGAGTCGCCCCTAGTGCAGAGCAGCGCTACACTCTCAAGGTCATCAGCTACCGCTTCGGTCGGGATCGGGATCCATTACTATAATAAACACATTTTCAATTGTCAGAAATCACCACACTATCAAATAATCACAAAATGGCATGTATAGCTAGACCCAAACACATTACGGTAGTCCTAGAATCGACTAAACCGTGCTCTGATACCAATAAAATGTAACACCTCGGACCCGAGACCGTTACCGGGGTTGAACACGAGGTAATTACGGACTTATTACATTGACTGCACGGTTCATTTTCTTATTTTTTTAAAAAAATTCAGACATGCTGGCTAACTGCATCACGGCCACTTTTAAAATCATATCTCGAGTTCCGAAGCTCGAAAACTTATTTCGTAAATTTTCCCTGAAACTAGACTCATATATCTATCTACACATTTTTTTCTAGAATTTTTGATCAGGCCAAACGGTACAGTTTATTAGATTAAGTCTCCCCTGTTACAGGATTCGACTACACAGACCTTCATGCATTGCAACTTAGGTATCTTCCTATACAGGGCTTCAAATCATGTGTCGATTGTTTCTAAAGAAATTAGACTCAACAAGGAATCTGTACATATGGGGCATGACTTCTAATTATCTCTGGTTAATTTATAGCAAATTTTAAAATTCAGAACAGGGGATCCAGAAATCGTTCTGGCCCTGTTCCATGAAAACCTAAATATCTCTTAACATCTGACTCATTTGGCCGTTTCGTTTCTTCCATATGAAAGTAGATTCATCAAGGTTTGTTTTCATAATTTATTCACTAATTAACTCCATTCCTACTATTTTTAGTGATTTTTCAAATTGAAACTACTGATGCTGCCAATATCTGCCTTTAGGGTAGACTTTACCTATTACTTAGTTTCCAAGATTTAACTAACCCTTTAGTATATATATATATATAGCACAAAATAGGATTATGATTAACCATCCCAATGGTCAATCATTGCCAAGCATATCCACACTTCTCAGTAACCATATACATACACGAAGATTATATCAATATACTCAAAACATATATATATATAAGCCATTTTCGCATGACTATCAAACTTATACAAAACCGAAAGGTGTAAGACAAACATCAACAAGGGTAGTCCTATACATGCCATTTCAAAGTTCAACCAAAAGAGTACCGAAAGGGGCTTTGATAGTGTGGGTGACTTCAACTTCGACAGTCCCGAGTCCGATAACTGACGAACCAAAATCTATAAAACAGAGATTTAAGGAAAAACGGAGTAAGCATTTAATGCTTAGTAAGTTTTGAGCTATGGAATTAAACACAATTATAATGTAAAATTGCATAGCTAAACGGATAATTTTATATGCACAAATTCTCAATATCATACTTATTCCATATTACCAACCTTTATATTCATACACAAAAGATTAACTTAACCAAAGACCGGTAACTCATTTATCGACTGAGTGAGTACTATTTGCAAGGGATCAACTAAATCAATGCATATACGAAACATACCTCATCACTGGGATTTCACGTGCATATTAATTGAAACTATGACAGCAAGATCACTCATTCTCAAGCCAAGTACCTTCGGGGTTTAACCGGACATAGTTTCTCGCTCGAATGCCTTCGGAACATAGCCGGATATAGTAATTTGCACAAATGCCTTCGGGACGTAGCCCGGATATAGTAACTCGCATTAAAGCCTTCGGGACATAGCCCGGATATAGTAACTCGCACAAATGCCTTCGGGACTTAGCCCGGAACTAACAACTCACACAAAAGCCTTCGGGACTTAGCCCGGTTAACATCCAAATATTCATGTACATATAAATAATTCACGACACATCTATTTTTCATTTTCATAATAAGTTTCAAACACAATTCACGTATCAAGCAATCCCATTTTCGGCTCACTAGCCACATACAAACAGCATGGTTTAGTTTGCTTTACGACACGATCTCCATACACATACGGCTACCCTTCATACGTATAGACTAAGTAACTCATCAAATAATTCAAGTAGAATCATCATATCGCCCTATATTTGTTATGCTCATACATTATGACTTAATCAAATCGTAAACTAAGTCTCGTTACTCGAAAACTTACCTCGGATGTTGTCGTACGACTCCGATGACTATTCGACCACTTTTTCCTTCCCTTTATCGGATTTAGCTCCCCTTTGCTCTTGAGCTTAATTTAACAAATAAATTGATTTAGTCGCTTAAGTATCGAAAAGAGGAACTCAAGGCATTTAGCCCATATATATATATATATATATACATTAGACATTAGAGTCACCTATATATGAAACCACGAATCAATTCAACATATTAACCCATACTCTCCTTTAGCCGATTGTGTAGGCCAAGACAAAAGCATCAATATGCTTGCTCCTAACCGAATGTATGCAACACCAAATTTTTTTTTTTTCCCTCCTATGGCCAAATATGCATTTCCATGTTGAGGCCTATTATATGCTTAATTATGCATACTCCTAATCAAAAATAATTTCTAACATCTTTATATCATTATACACTATGCCGAATGCTCTTACCAAGTTCACCTATATCCATCCACAACTCTTCAATGATCATTCACATATTCGGCTAAAGAAATGGAAATTTTAGCAATTTTTAACTTAATACCTAATCAATTATAATGTAACTTCATATTCTTTTCACATTATTAACTCAAATCACATATATTATCCACATATGTCATTTTTCACATTCGACATTAGCATCAACCATAGTAGCCGATCCTTTCTTCTTGTACCTTGCATCTTTTCTTTTGATCCTTAGCTAGTTCAAACACTCACACACCAAGAATCATCCAATTCAACAAGAAATAAAAATCCCTAATCCTCAACTATCATGACCGAAAGTGCTAGACATCCTAATATCAAAATCTCTAACATGGGTTACCTAAAGAACTTGGCAATAGTTCAAATTTATCAAGCAATTCAAAAAAAAAATCACATGAATCTCATACCTTGAAGATGATTTTAGTGACCGAATGGTTCTTCTCCCCAACTCTCCTTCACATTCGGTTTTTTTTGGGATGAACAAGGTGTTAACTTTGTTATTTTCACCCACTAGCTATTTTAATTCTTTATTTTATCTCATTACTTCATGTTATTTTATCATTTGGCTAAATAAAACCAATATAAAATTCATATTTTATAACATGATTAGTACATGGCCGGCCACTAGCTCAAAATGGGCAATTTAACATGCAAAACCATTCCTTTAAACACATGCATTATCTACTCACTCAAAATTAGCCTATCACATTTCAAAAGTGTCATATTTTAGTCCTTTTGAATAAATTCACATGCAATTGACCAAATCAAAGCTTGAAATTTTCACACTCGTATTTGCTTACTTCGAAATCATGAAACATAATTTATAATTATTTTTATAACTCGATTTTGTGGTCCCGAAACCACTTTCCGACTAGGGTCAAATTAGGGTTGTCACAATTATGAAAGCAACTACTTAGTGCTCTTCCAATGACCTTGTCATAAGTGTGTTACCCTCTTAGGATATCCTTGATCTCTTTGGGATAATATTCGTTCTCCCAATATGATCCTATTTTATCTCTTGGTAAACATTACATCTTCCTTCTTCAAAAGCCACTTACTATCGAATAGTAATTAAGTAATTCATCGCAAAGACGAAAAACCCATGAACATGTTTACTTTTCATCAACCATGTAATGCTAGTTAGAGGATATCATTTATCCATGCCTTGTGTAACACCTAAAACCCGGCCTAGACGTTATGGCCAAATCTGGCGATGCCACATTGAAGTGTTTTTCGAAAAATATAATTTTGTTTGAAAAGCCCAATCTTTATTTAGCCTCTTTGTGTGATCTAAAAGATTATTTTAAACTAGTGTCACTATCGAGAAGTATTTACTTTAAAATTGAAACACCCCAGACTCGGCCTAGACGTTACGACTGAATCTGACGTGCCACGTCAATTGCTTAGAAATCCATCAAGCTTATGTTAAAAATCCAGTTGCCGTAAAAATCTTTAAAGTTCTAAAAAAAGAGTTGGCTTAGTGATTTATATTGTTCAAAAACGAGTGTAGTTTTCAAGACTTCTGTTTCTATCAGTATTGAAGTGATTGGTTCACTTCCGGAAAACGTTGATATTTTGAAAACCCGATGTTCCTAGTCTAGCAATTTATAAAAACCAAGTCATAACCCAATTAAAAAGGTGTGATCGCAAATGGCCTTATTACAAACTCAAAACCCAAACATAAAAACCATTAAAAGAATAGGGTCATTTGCGACAGTGTGGCCACCCCGAGTCCCTCGCAGCTCCAAACCGACTAAGGCTGAGGATTACTTCTACAGTTAAAAGGAAAAGGGTGAGTTTACAAAATCTCAATGTGTAATCCCTTAACAGTCAATGGAAAAATAGTGCATACAAAATTAGTCTGGGCCTAAGCCCTATTCGGTAGCAGGGTGGGCCTAAGCCCATTACAGTATCAGTACAGTGCAAGATGTAACCCATCCCATAACCATCCAGCACACCACTCGTACCAACCAGCACACCTGTGGGGATATCAATCGACCCACCCAACCAACACACCAATATCACAGCAAAGCTGCCAGTAATAATAATAATGATGCAGCATAGATGCCAGTATCAGTAAATGTGGCAAGCCACCAATAATAATAAATGTGACATAGTCACCAGTGCGGTTCTTCCACCATAACATAACCCAACCCCATGCAGATGTCATGTCATAAATATTACGTGCATGCAGTATGCCATACTCAAAATCAATTATATAAATGTCGTACATACATCAACTCACCTACCCCTGGCATTGTATTGGTCATCTTATCAGTTAGGGGGTAAAACAGTAATTTTCCCCTCAGGGGTATTTCGATCATTGACCCAATTTTAGGGTCTTGAAACAGATTACGACCCTTCGAAAGGTCTACAGTCGTCTCGAACCACTCAGAAAACCTTTATGGCCAAAACAGTGTGAATGGGCCTAAGGCCCATTACTCAGCCCAACAAGGCCCACAACGGCCCTAATACATGACACGCACGCAACGGTCTTATCGTTTACTACCCATGATAACTGGGCTCGAATCACCCCACGAGCGATTGCATGTTCGCAAGGCCTCAACAGTCGAAACACTGGCTTTTAGGCTTTTGCCGATCTATTGCAGCCTTCGTGTGGTTACACACCTACGTTTTTCATTGAACACAGGGTAAGGTTGGGCGTACGACTACACACCTAGATTTGCGAAAGTGACAGAATCCACCATGAACCCAAAGCCTACAAACAACCCATCATTCAGTTAGTCTCCACAACACTCAAACGTAACAACTACCTTTAACCCCACTCTTCTACTTACCTCGATCGAAGAGAAGGTCACCAACTGTATCTAGATTAACTAGGATCGACCTCGCGTATCTTGGCCCTCAACTACACAAACGATAGTTTAACAGATTCAACTAATTGAAGAAAAATAGCCTAAAGCCCCAAAAGATAACATTCTTAAAACATGGGATAATCGGCCTACCCAAGTGTTGGAAGACAAGGTTCCGTTGGCTCAAGAACGTTCTGTGCCTCTCGCTCCTCCGTGATGGCTAAACCTCGCGAACATACATCATAGAATTGAAGTCACAACACGTCAAACACAAAGAATTAAGAAAGGGAATATTCGGGTTAGAGTAAATAATAAAAGAAACAAAGTTAACTATTGCTACACGATAATCTTACCACTAGTAGAGAGGCACCGAATTCGCTCAATCAACTAACCGGGTATCACAGAGATTTAGAAGATGACTAAAGAAACAGGAAAGGATTCAACAGAGAGAGAAGGGGTATTTAGCTAACACAGAAACAACCCAAAATAGAGATGATCTAGATGAACAAAGATATTCGGCTAAAGTTCTAAGGGTAGAAACGCATTAAAGAGGAGATAGCGGAAGGGTTTGAGAGTAAGAAAAAGAGGAAGAAGAAAAGGATTTCGGCACAGCGTTGGGTGAAAACTAGGGTAGTATTCAGTCAGGGACTTAGAAGAGAAAAAGAAAAGATAAAAAAGATTTTTCCAATCGGTACAAAATGAAGCAAGGATACAGCTCTTGCCAAAAAGCACATAAAAAAATTGGCAGAGGAGAATGGTACCCAAAAAGACCAAAACGAGAAAAGAAGAGAAGCAGCAAAGGAGGTTTCAGCTTTTACTCTCTACCTGAGTGCCAAAAATACACTCTCCAACCCCTTAGCCAAAAATTCCACCTTCACACACTCTCATACAACTACAACTCCTTCCCACTTCAAAATCCATGGAAATCTCCAAGATTTTCTCCCTTTATCATTCCACAACAACCTCCAAGACCCATTCAAACTCTCACCCGACAGAGTCTCAGTCTATTACTAACTCTTGTCGTCCCAAGTAGCAAAATTAACACCTTTTCCCTTCCATGGGATTCGAACCCCAGTCTTCTCTCCTGCCAAAACACATCACAAGCCACCAAGCCACAAGGCTTTTTGTGATAACAAGTGACCACATTTATTCATAAGGCCTAAGTGCCAACGCTCAGGTTCTTTTAAAGAGAGAAATAAAATTTTGCAAAGGCCAGAGCTTGAACTCAGACCTTCCCAGACGCCCCCAAGCACGCCCCAAAACATCTAACCACCACAACAACATACGATTTGAGTTTAACCCAGCAAAATGACAAACCTCAAATTTTTAGGGCGTTGCAACTCTACCCCCTTAAAGAAATTTTGGCCTCAAAATTTACTTGGTCCAAAAAGGTGAGGGTATTGATGCCGTAATGTTTCTTCTGGTTCCCATGTGGCCTCCTCTATGCCGTGATTGCGCCAAAGCACTTTGACCAGTGGAAAAGACTTCTTTCTCAATACATTAACATCATGATCCAATATCTGCACTAGTTCTTCCTCAATAGTTAAGTCGGGCCTAACTTCAATCTCCTCCACCGGCATGACGTGCGAGGGATTAGAATGGTACCACCTAAGCATAGAAATATGAAACACATCGTGAATTCTCTCCAGCTCCAGAGGCAATTCAAGTTGATATGCAACCAGTCCTACACGCTTAAGTATCCGGTAAGGCCCAATAAACCTAGGGCTCAGTTTGCCTTTCCGTCCAAACCTCATAATTTTCTTCCACGGTGATACCTTAAGAAAGACATAATCTCCCACAGAGTACACGATCTCTTTACGATTTAAGTCTGCATAGGACTTCTGCCTATCAAACGCTTCTTTCAACTGCTCTCGAATCAACTTCACCTTGTCTTCTGTATCAGCAATGAGCTCCGGCCCTAGGATTCGTCGCTCACCCAGTTCAGTCCAACAAGTAGGAGTACAACACCTATGACCATTTAACGCTTCGTACGGTGCCATTCGAATACTAGACTGGTAGCTGTTGTTATAAGCAAATTCCGCCAATGGCAAATAATCCTCTCAGCTGCCCCTGAAATCCAATACACAACTTCTTAACATGTCTTCCAATATCTGAATTACTCTCTCAGACTGTCTATCCGTCTGAGGATGAAATGCAGTACTGAAATCCAGCCGTGTACCCAATGCCTCCTGTAATTTCTTCCAGAATCGAGATGTGAACCTAGGATCTCTGTCAGATATAATAGAAACCGGTACCCCATGCAATCTTATAATTTCAGCCACATACAACTTGGCCAACTTCTGTAATGAATAATCAGTGTGAACTGGTATAAAATGGGTAGACTTAGTCAGTCGGTCTACAATCACCCAAACCGAATCCTTCTTAGAAGGCGACAAGGGTAACCCACTCACAAAATCCATGGTTACCCTTTCCCACTTCCAAAGTGGAATCCTGTAATAGTCCAGAACGTACTTGATGCTCAGCCTTAACCTACTGGCACGTCAAACACTTACTCACATAATCGATAACTTCACGTTTTAAGCCAGGCCACCAATACAACTCATGAAGATCTCGGTGTAACTTGTTCCCACCAGGATGCATGGCATAAGGACTACCATGTGCCCCTCGCAGAACAGCTTGCCTCGTATCAGAATCCTTCGGTATACACACTCTTCCACGGAAACACAACAACCCTTCCCCATTCAGTCTAAAATTTGTAGTCTCTTCATTTTCCACTTGCTGGAAACGAGGAACTAACGATTCATCCAACAACTGTTTCTCCTTAATTTGATCAGTCCAAGTCGGTCTCACTTGCAATTCAGCTAACAAGCTACCACCATCGCACAGGCTAAGACGAGCAAACATTACTTTTAAATCAGAGACAACTCTACGGCTCAGTGCGTCAGCTACCACATTAGCTTTGTCTGGGTGGTACTCAATTGAACAATCATAATCTTTAAGCAACTCAATCCACCTCCGTTGCCTAAGGTTTAACTCCTTCTGAGTAAGGAGATACTTGAGGCTTTTATGGTCTGTAAAAATAATCGTTCTTTCCCTATATAAGTGATGCCTCTAAATTTTTAGTGCAAACACCACTGCTGCCAATTCCAAATCATAAGTGGGATAATTCGTCTCGTGGGGTTTAAGCTACTGCGACGCATAAGCAACCACCTTTCCTTCTTGCATCAGCACATACCCCAATCCCATGTATGACGCATCACTGTAAATAGTAAATTCCTTCCTAGACTCTGGCTATATCAAAACAGGAGCCTCAGTTAAGACTTTCTTCAATTTCTCAAAACTTTCCTACTGTTTATCGGACCAAACAAACGGCACCCCTTTTCGCAACAATTTAGTCAAAGGTGCAGCTATCACTGAAAACCCTTCCACAAAACGTCTGTAATATCCCGCTAAACCCAAAAAACTTCGAATCTCAAATACAGTCTTTGGTGGTTTCCAACCCAATACGGCTTCAATTTTTCGAAGATCAACCCTAATCCCCTCAGCAGACACCACGTGACCCAAAAATGTCACCTCTTGCAGCCAAAACTCACACTTACTAAATTTTGCGTACAACTGCTTCTGCCTTAGAATTTGAAGAACAATTCGCAAGTGTTCGTCATGCTCATCCTCAGTTCCTGAATACACTAAAATATTGTCTATGAACACCACTACGAACCGATCTAGATAGGGTTGAAATACTCAGCTCATCATGTCCATGAAAGTAGCTGGTGCATTAGTTAATCCAAACGGCATTATTAGGAACTCATAATGACCATAACGAGTCCTAAATGCTGTCTTATACACATTAGCTTCCTTAACCTTCAGCTGATGGTACCCAGATCGAAGATCTATTTTAGAGAATACTGCGGCTCCTCGCAGTTGATCAAACAGATCATCCATCCTCGGTAAAGGGTACTTGTTCTTGATAGTCAGCTTATTCAGTTGGCGATAGTCAATACACATGCGCATGGATCCATCCTTCTTCTTTACAAACAAAACTGGTGCTCCCCAAGGGGACACACTCGATTGAATGAATCCTCAGTCTAATAGCTCCTGAATTTGAGCCTTTAACTCCACTAGCTCCTTCGGTGCCATCCTATATGGGGCGATTGACACTGGAGCCATTCCTGATAGAAGCTCAATTCTGAATTCGACCTCACGGTCTAGAGGCAAGCCCGGAAGCTCTTCTAGAAAAACATCTAAAAACTCCTTAACAGTCCTAACATCTTCAACAGAAAGACTTTTAGCCTCAGAATTGCTAACATATGCCAGGAAAGCCTCACAACCCTTACGAACCAGCTTCTCGGCTCTCAGCACCAATATCACATTAGATAAATAATCTCTTCGCTCCCCTATTACAGCCACCTCCTCATCCTCTGAAGTCCTCAACACCAACCGTTTAGCAGCACAATCCAACTTCGCATGATGCTCCACTAGCCAATCCATTCCTAAGATAATATCAAATTCCCTGAATGGCAGTTCCATCAAATTTGCCAGAAAAACCTCCCCCTGAACCTCTAAAGCCACATCCCTGAATAACTTATTCACTCTAACCGATTTTCTTAACGGACTCAACACCGTCATTTCCTTAGCAGTGTTCTCAAACTGATTACCCAACGTTCCAGACACAGTGCACGCAACATATGAATGCGTAGATCCAATATCAATTAAAGCAACGTATGGTAAATTATGAATAAAAAACGTACCGGTTATGACGTCTGGGGCATCACCATCCTCTCGGCGGCAAGTAGCATAAACCAAGGCTGGTTGTCTCGCCTCAGTATTACCTGTGCCCCTACCCGGTGCGCCACGACCTCGTCCAAACCCATTTCTACCTCTGGCCTATCCACGACCTCTCGAGGATCCAAAGTCCCTCTTAACTCTGCCCCTATCTTTCTCCCGGTTCTGGCTCTCAGAGCGCTTCATATCCTCAGCAATCTTCGCTTTCTCGACAAGGGCAGCAAAGCCTCACTCCCTCTGCGGAGCTATCAGAACTCTCAATTCATCGCGAAGGTCGTCTTCAAACCGCACACAGCGTTCGTACTTAGTGGCTACTATCCCACGAGCATAACGACTCAGCTGTAGGAATTCCACCTCATAAGCCGCTATAGTCCTATTCCCCTAGTTCAAGTTCAGAAATTCCTTCCTACGGGCGTCCACATAGCTTGCGCCTACATATTTTCCCTAGAAGGACGTCTTGAAGAAATCCTATGTCAAACGGTCAGCTTGTGTACCTTCCTTCACAGTAAGCCACCATTGGTAAGCCTCATCTCACAGTAATGACATCGCCCCTTTCAATTTCTGTTCCACAGTACAATCAAGATCATCCATTATCCGCTCTGTAGCCTCTAGCCAATATTCTGCCACATTCCGGGCTACTCTAAAAATACCCCTAAAGATCTCTGCCCCGTTAGATCAGAGTTATTCAGAAATTGACCCCGGGCTATTGATCCCGTACTCACTCCCGCAACTCTTTTAAGAACTCGTAGCATCGCCTGAGATAAGGCATCATCCCCAATTACTCGATCATAAGACCCAGTCTCAGTTACCGGTGAAGCCGGTGTCTCCATAGCAGGTATGTGTCTCGACGTTGAAGACCCAGCCCCGGTACCCCCTCGACCTCTACCACGGCCTCGTGTACCCCTTCCATGAGTACCCCTAGTGATCATATCGAGATATGCTTTATCTGGATTTAAAAGTTTTATGCCATCAGTTTATAATTCCAGTGGTTATTAAAAGATATTTTATGATAGACAGTATTTAAAGTTTTATTTCTGTATATCGAGAGTCCACCATCCCCACCAGTTTTTTACGGTCTCAGTTTGTTCTAATTAGAAATTTCTATATTGTGCTACCATCATCATAACATTATAGTTTTAAACCAACAGATGCTAATAGAGAACTTACAGATTTGATGCCGGATACTCGATGTGCCACAACATCATTTCAAAAACAAGTCAAGTTTCGTTGATAAATTTCAAAACCAAGTTTTAGAAAAACCCTTCACAAACCCCAATCTTTGCTACCCCCACTACAGCTGAATTTTGTAACCTGGCTCTGATACCACTAATTGTAACACCCCAGACCCGGCCTAGACGTTACGACCAAATCTGATGTGCCACGTCAATTGCTTAGAAATTCATCAAGCTTATGTTAATAATCTGGTTGTCGTAAAAATCTTTAAAGTTCTAAAAACAGAGTTGGCTTAGTGATTTATATTGTTCAAAAACGATTGTAGTTTTCAAGACTTCTGCTTCTATCAGTATTGAAGTGATTGGTTCGCTTTCAAAAAACGTTGATATTTTGAAAACCCGATGTTCCTAGTCTAGCAGTTTATAAAAACCAAGTCATAACCCAATTGAAAAGGTGTACTCGCAAATAGCCTTATTACAAAATCAAAACCCAAACATAAAAAAATTAAAAGAATAGGGTCCTTTGCGACAGTGTGGCCACCCCGAGTCCCTCACAGCTCTAAACCGACTAAGGCTGAGGATTACCTGTACAGTTAAAAAGAAAAGGGTGAGTTTACGAAAACTCAGTGTGTAATCCCTTAACAGTCAATAGAATAATAGTGCATGCAGAAATAGTCTGGGCCTGAGCCCTATTGGGTGGCAGGGTAGGCCTAAGCCCATTATAGTATCAGTACAGTGCAAGATGCAACCCATCCCATAACCATCCAGTACACCATCCGTACCAACCAGCACACCTGTGGGGATATCAATCGACCCACCCAACCAACACACCAATATCGTAGCAATGCTACCAGTAATAATAATAATGATGCAGCATAGCTGCCAGTATCAGTAAATGTGGCAAGCCACTAATAATAATAAATATGACATAGTCACCAGTACGGTTCTTCCTCCATAACATAACCCAACCCCATGCAGATGTCGTGTCATAAATATTACGTGCATGCAGTATGCCATACTTAAAATCAATCATATAAATGTCGTACATACATCAACTCACCTACCCCTAGCATTGTATTGGTCATCTCATAAGTTAGGGGGTAAAACAGTAATTTTTCCCCTCAGGGGTATTTCGGTCATTTACCCAATTTTAAGGTCTTGAAACAGATTACGACCCTTTGGAAGGTCTGCAGTCGTCTCGAACCACTCAAAAAAACCTTATGGCCAAAATAGTATGAATAGGCCTAAGGCCCATTACTCGGCCCAACAAGGCCCACAACGGCCCTAGTCTATGACACGCATGCAACGGTCTTATTATTTACTACCCATGATACGTGGGCTCGAATCACCCCACGAGTGATCGCATACTCGCAAGGCCTCAACAGTCGAAGCACTGGCTTTTCGACTTTTGCCTATCTATTGCAGCCTTGGTGTGGTTACACACCTACGTTTTTCATTGAACATAGGGTAAGGTTGGGCGTACGACTACACACTTGGATTTGCGAAAGTGACGAAATCCACCATGAACCCAAAGTCTACAAACAACCCATCATTCAGTTAGTCTCTACTACACTCAAACGTAACAACTACCTTTAACCCCACTCTTCTACTTACCTCGATCAAGAGAAGGTGACCAACTGTAACTAGATAAACTATGATCGACCTCGCGTATTTTGGCCCTCAACTACACACACGATAGTTTAACATATTCAATTAATAAAAGAAAAATAGCCTAAAGCCCCAAAAGATAACATTATTAAAATAAGGGATAATCGGCTTACCCAAGTGTTGGAAGACAGGGTTCCGTTGGCTCAAGAACGTTCTGCGCCTCTCGCTCCTTCGTGATGGTTGAACCTCGCGAACATACATAATAGAATTGAAGTCACCATACAGAGAACTAAGAAAGGGAATATTCGGCTTAGAGTAAATAATAAAAGAAACAAAGTTAACTGTTGCTACACGATAATCTTACCACTAGTAGAGAGGTACAAAATTCGCTCAATCAACTAACCGGGTATCACAGAGATTTAGAAGATAACTAAAGAAACAGGAAAGGATTCAACAGAGAGAGAAAAGGTATTCGACTAACACAGAAACAATCCAAAATAGAGATGATCTAGATGAACAAAGATATTCGGCTAAAGTTCTAAGGGTAGAAACGCATTAGAGATGAGATAGCGAAAGAGTTTGAGAGTAAAAAAAAAAGAGGAAGAAGAAAAGGATTTTGGTACAGTGTTGGGTGAAAACTGGGGTAGTGTTCGGTCAGGGACTTAGAAGAGAAAAATAAAAGATGCAAAAGATTTTACCAATTGGTACAAAATGAAGCAAAGATACGGCTCTTCCCGAAAAGCACACAAAGAAATCGACAGAGGAGAATGGTACCCAAAAAGACCAAAACGAGAAAAGAAGAGAAGCAGCAAAAGGAGGTTTCGACTTTTACTCTCTACCCAAGTGCCGAAAATATACTCTCGAACCCCTTAGCCGAAAATTGCACCCTCACACACTCCCATACGGCTACAACTCCTTCCTATTTCAAAATCTACGGAAATCTCCAGGATTTTCTCCCCTTATCACTCTACAACAACCTCCAAGACCATTTCAAACTCTCAACCGACAGAGTCTTAGTCCACTACTAACTATTGCTATCCCAAGCAGCAAAATTAACACCTTTTTCCTTCTATAGGATTCGAACCCCAGTCTTCTCTCCTGCCAAAACACGCCACAAGCCACCAAGCTATAAGGATTTTTGTGATAACGAGCGACCACATTTATTCATAAGGCCTAAGTGCCAATGCTCAGGTTCTTTTAAAGAGAGAAACAAAATTTTGCAAAGGCCAGAGCTTGAACTCAGACCTTCCCAGACGCCCCCAAGCATGCCCCAAAACATCTAACCACTACAACAACATACGATTTGCGTTAAACCTGACAAAACAAGAAACCCTAAATTTTTAAGGCGTTACAAAAATGTTATTAATTCCAAAATGACATTTTGTAGCGGAAGCTCTTTAAACAGTTGCGTAACCGTGATGTTTTGAAAAACATTTATCTTTTTGAAAATCCACTTCCTATTACTATCAGATATAAATCCAAATAAATAAAACCCCAAATTAAAGCTTAAAATTTAAAGAGGCCTTATTATAGAAAATACCCAAATTAAAATAAAAACTTATAATTTAAAAGTCAAAAATAGAAGCATGCGCGGTTGGGTGGCCACCTTCGAGTCCCTCACAGCACCGATCCGCCTAAGGGTTACCTGCACAGATAAACAAAAGGGTTAGTTTACGAAAACTCAATGTGTAATCCCTTAATAAATAGACAGTCAAACATAGAGTGAGTAAATACAGTCTGGGCCTAAGCCCATATCAGTAACAGTGGCAATATCAGTTGGGCTTTAGCCCATCTCAATACAGAAACAGTCAGATGTTCGGGCTTGGCCCATTGCAGTAATAATAAACAGTGTAAAAATAGTAAACAGTATGCAAGTCCTACCCATTCAGCCTCTACACTCCATCTCCGTCCAGCCCATACCATGTAGGGATAAAATCAACCCACCCATCCCTACACACCAAAAATATAGCACCGATTGCGGCACTAAATAGTATTTGCAACAGAGCTGCCAGTATAATAAGTTTAGAGCCATCAGTGATTTGCAGCAGAGGCAGTGCTTTTGGAACACTCCACACACCCCTATCCCCTAGATCAGTAGGCCTTTCTATGACACGATTTACCCAATTTTATTTAAAAGCCTACCTCCAAGAGGCAGTGCTTATTCCTTTAAAAATAAAACTTTTTGCACCTACCCAGGCTTGAACCCAAGACTTCTCAGACTCCTCCCAAGACACTTAACCACTGAAGCGGACATGCAATTGTGTCACTTTCTTGCACAACTTAACATTTATGTGCTGCCTCCTAGTTGTTCCCACGCTCAAGACTTAATAATTCTAGGCCCAAAATTCGGGGTGTTACATCTCGAGCCATTAATTCTACTTTTTAAATGATGTACATAGTATAAAAGTTGTACACCTAATGCACTAATTTTTTATTCCTTATCTATTTGAACTCAAGCTTTTACTTACATCAAAGTGGACAAGTCACATATACATAGTTCGCCATCTACTCAAGATTTATGTATGACACACAATGAATGTCACAAATGAATAGATCTATAAAAGGATTCAAGATCTATTCTACTTAGGTCCAGTCCAATGCACTATCAATCCAGTTGGTCATATCTATGTCTCTATCTTCTTGAAGTCATTCGCTCTAATGCCCAAGACAAAGCATCTCCCCAATTGGACTTGATAGACGTCATATTATTCTTTCAATTGATTTGCTCATTTTTTAGCAAACCAAGGACATGTTTAGGTTCGTCTACTAATACAAGTTATGTTTCTGTACTACAATCCAACCACGTAATACCGCTTAGTATTTATTACACATTAGACAACCAATGAGCAACATTTGCTTCCATTTTTCGTTGCGTGCAAAAACCATTTGGAAACAGTTTATACAATGTATATTAATTTAATTAGTAAATTTACTCTATTAACCAATCTGTTCGAAATAATTACAAGTGCATATTGACAAACATATTACACTTAGGGCACCAGATCCAATGCAATAATGTATTTTATTTGATTTATTTTTAACATGTTTTATAATAGTGTAGTTTCGAGGTGTTTTGAAAGTTGTTTTTGACCATTAAAATGTTATTTTTTAAGTTATTAAAGCTAGATTTTTTATATGGTGAAGTTTGTGGTTGATTTATTTTTAACATGTTTTATAATAGTGTAGTTTCGAGGTGTTTTGAAAGTTGTTTTTGACCATTAAAATGTTATTTTTTAAGTTATTAAAGCTAGATTTTTTATATGGTGAAGTTTGTGGCATAAGGGGCAATTTTTAACCCAAGGAGTATTGGTATCGGTACCTGGCCCTAGAGGTAGTCTAAAAGAAGTTTGAAGGCCAAAGTGAGTAGCTTGATGAAATTTTAGCTTCAAGAGGATTTTAACCAAACCATAAAGGACTTTGTTACATCAATAAAGGTAGAGAACCTATCACTTCTACAATTTTTGTTAAAGATAAAAATGTGAGTTATTATTCATTTAATATGGGTAACAAAGAGAATAAAAAACCTAATTGTTATCATTGTAGAAAGGTTGGGCATATTAGATATTATTGTTACAAGTTGATGAATGATCAAAGATAGAGAAATATAAAGCATGTTTAGTCTAATGTTTGCAACATTGTTAGACAACAACATATATGTAATAAGAAGAAAGGTAAATCCATATGATTTTATTGTTGGAAAGAAGGGCACATCAAACCCTATTATTTTAAGATGATGTAAGATTGGAAGAAGTTTAAGTCTACTATAAAATATGTTACAACGACAAGTGGACCAAGTAGAATGTGATAGAAATAAATTTGGGTGAGTAAAGATCGACAACATTTGATTTATGAAGATCAACAATCTATTGATGCTCATGTGAAACTTGAGGTTGCAACTCATGATGATCATATTTAAGATATTTCAAAAATCTGAGTTACTTCATTTCGTGAAAAAGATTATTTTTGTTCCACTACCTATAAACCCTATTGCTAATAAGGTAGTGTTTAATCTTATACCCTCTAAACAAAATGACACAATTTGATAGGGTATGAATAGAGTTAGAGGGAGTAATGATGCTAATTTAGTGTGTCTGTTTACTTTGGTTTTTAGTTATGCTACTATGGTTGTTTTAAATTTTATTTTGAATGATATTTGACATGGTGGCTCTAATGAATATAAAGAGTGGTCGAAGTAGAAGTTGATGGAATCAATGGAAAATTGTGAGACCAAACTGAGGAAAACAAAGATTATTGAAACCCTGTTATAACAGAAGATAGGAAAACCTTGAGTTTACCTACTATAGCTGCAAAAAAAAAGGCACAAATTTTAGATCTCTTGAGAGCTAAATTAAACTCAACCAATGTTGAATTAAGAGTTTGATTGTCTATAAGATAAAGTTTGTTGAGTTAATTTGTGATCTGGAGATGATCTCTTTGTAAAGGGAGGAAAAGTAACAACAAATGTTTGAATTTGAACTAAGATGGTGATTAATGGTTTCTAGATTACGCTTTGCCAAAGGAGGTATCTTTGAGGTTCTAGTGTATGCTTGGTTGATAATATGATGAATAAGTATACATGTTTATAACCAAATGTGATAAAGGAAGTTTTTAAGCATGATATTTTTTGATGCATTCTTTTTAGAGGAGTCTTTTGTTTTTTTAGGTCAATTTCGTAAGTTTTGGCATTTATGTAAAATGGGGGGCATTATTGGTAATAAATGACTATGCTAGTTGTTGATGATCATTGATGATGTTGTTTGAAATGCATTTTAATAGAAGGAGTTCTATTACGATGCTATGTGGCAGGAAGACTTGTTGAAAGCTGATAATAGGTGTATTAATCATTTGTTGATGTGTTTTTTCAAAATGCCAACCAAGAGACTTTTGGGATTTAAACTATTTATGGTGTTTTTGTCTTATTCCATGTTCGAACATATTTTGTGATAGCAAGTTAAGGCAACAGTTAGGATGGTGAGTTAGGATAGTTAAAGTGTAATGTGTTTATTGGCATTTTTTTTACTTGGTTCATCATTATTAGTTTTCTATGAGTAAGTGATCCTTAAAATGATGCAATTATTTTATCATGGGTAATGATCTTTTTTTCGAAGAGAAGGAGAAGGATCGAGCTATTCAAATCAAAACCTTATCCTTAACTTTAAGCTTTTAACTTAGTGTTACTTGGCACCAAAGTCGGATTTGAATCTACTTGTTTATAAAGGATTGGTATTAAAAATTCAAATATAGGATTTTTGTGCATAATTTCTTCAATTCAAAATGCTATTTTATCTCCTCAATTGCTAGAAAAAGGAGGTACTACTTTGATACATCTTGGAGGTGTTCATGTGTCGTGATTTTGTTGGCGCTTTTAGTAGAGTGATTGTTTCCCTTTGGCTTTATATTTTTGCACTCTTGTGTTTACATTTCTTAGGGAGTTAATCTTGACTATAAGAGAGGATTTTACGTGAATGATTGTAACAATTGAGTTCATTATTAGGGTTACAATTACCATTGTTGAAATGATAGATTTTGGATTTTAGCTAATAGGTGATCCAAATCAACTATTTGATAAAATTATTCACTAAACGAAGTTCCACAAAATAGGATTGATGAACTGAATGCACTAACAAATGTCATATGCGTCTCTTTGAAAATAGTTATTAATCTGCCTTGATCCAATTTGGGTTGAAACATTAGTTGAAAGATCAATTTGGGATAGGTAGCAAACTGTCTTCTTTTTAGTTTTGTTTAGCCTTTTTTATCCTAAAAATAAGAATAACATTTTTATTTCATATGAAAATAATCACATTACATACGCTTTCAAGATACAAATAAGTGGGTGTGTTGTCATCTTTAATTGATCAACCAGGTAAGCTATTGGGACCACAATCGAAAAATTATATTTCTTAAATGAAAAAGACCATGTTAAAAAGTAGAAAAAGCTTATTTTTTATTTTCAAAGTCATATATGAAAATTCACATTTGCATTTCTTTAACTTAATGTCGTATTTTATCCATAATATTATTTATTTCTTTATTGAGTTGGTGTCATATTCAACTGGATTACAATTTAATTATAAAAATTACAGAAACATCCTTTTATAATAAGAATAAGTTATATTATCCGAGAGTATTTTAACCTTTTTAATTAAAAAATAAAAATATACATATGGTAGGATTTAAACTTGTGTGAATTACATTGTTTACCCTTAAGTGTACCACTCAACCAAGGTTTTATTTTAATTTAGTTATACATTTTTATTTTATTATGCAAGCTTTATTACCTCTATCAGTCGACAATTGTATGTTATTTTTAAATGTACATTTGTCTTATAAATTTGTGGTTTCCACACGCATAGTGATAGGATTTCTAGTATTTATTTAAGTTATTGAAATAATTAATATTTATTTGTCTATCTATAATATATATTATACGATATACTAAGAGTTTGACTAAGTTAGTGTCACCCATTAACCAAACTCAGTTGTTAAATTGTCAAAAGTCCATTACTTCAACAAATCAATAAATACTATTTTGAGGATATATTTTTGTCTTTTTATATTTTTTATAAAATCCAAAAAAAACATACATATAATGGACTTTAAACCCAAAACACCATAACCTTCATTTCATTAACTTTACCATTTTAACTAAAATTAAATTAAATTTTTATGTTAATTTTTATATATATCCCAATCCTCTATAGTTCCAACATTTGTACTTTATTATTCAACTAAAATTTAATTTATTATAAATATATCTACTATATACTTTTATTTTAATATAATCTGATATATATAATATCATTCACTGAATTGTGATAATGAGTTGGGTAAAACCAACTCAAATAGTGAAAGTGAAAAAAAAAAATCTTATCTTATGTGACTTCTCCTCAATAGGAAACTTTCCTTTATTTTATTTCCTAAAAATATACTTAATTATCTCGAATGTTATTAATTTTTATTACGACATAAAAGAATTAAGATTTGACATAATCTGGACTTAAGTGAATGAATTATACTAACTAAACTAAAAGTCACACATGTTAACCACACATGATGAAATTCGAAAATCTAAACATATAAGTATATATGGTGAATTTCGAATCTAGATATTGAACACCTAACTTAATTGGGAAAATATAAAAAAATAATATTTGTTAATAAATAAACGATATAATAAACTTATTTTATATTTAGCTTTATACAATATATTTGTATAATTATGAATGTTAAATTTAATTGAGTTTTAAATCAATTAATATTATTATTATAGTAATAATAAAAAAAATATAAATTCAAACACATTTAAGAGCTTATTTTAAAAACTCTTTATATAAATTTTTCCAATGTGATATGTAAATACCATTCGTGTTTCATTCATAAGTTGAACAATTATCAATTTGGAGTATAGTTTGAAAGAAATGTTATGCAAAGTATCATTAAAAGAAAGGTTTTCGTTCAAAAATGGCCTGCCAAAGAGACGTTTGAAAGACAGATTTGCATAGAGAGAAAGTTGAAAATAACAACCGGCCTCATCATGAGCTTGAGATGAGATCGCCCTTCTTTTAAAGTCAGATGAATTTACTTCAGAAACACGTGTTTCTTTGCTTTTCTTTTTTTCATTCTTCGATTAAACTAATTAGTGCAATCTGTACTATGTTTTATTTCCTTTCAATCATTTCAGCCGCACCCTTTATTTATTTATTTATTTCATTTTTGGTTAGACCCTTTAATTCTCCTAGATGAAAAGGACAGGTTTTTCGCATAGAAAATTAAAAACATTATTCTAAATAAAAATTATGGCTTATTCTGGTTTTTAGTTATTAAAAAAAACCTTTTTAAAACTTTTGCATTTTTTATAAAAAAAATATACATATAATAGATTCATATAAATGATTTTTTTTAAATGCATTAACTATATATTTTCTATAAATATAACCTTAAATAGTCAAGAAAATTTTCGGTGGAAGAATTTCGTTTTTCATATGTGAAAGTTGAATATGATAGTGGTAAGAACATCCAAATGCAGGGGCAAATTTAGGGGCTGGCATGGGCTCCGGCCCCCTTAAGATGTAAAAATTTTTTTTGGTTCTTAAATTTTTTTAAAAATTTTAAATTAGTAAAGGTAAAATTACACTTTGACCTCCCCTAAAATTTATAAAAATTTAATTTAATCCTTTATAAATTATAAAGATATACACTATAAAAAATTTAAATTTTATCTGACTCCCCCTAAAAATTTGTTCTAACTTCGGCCCTGTCCAAATGTAGAACTTTGTAAAGTGAAATTTAAAAGAAAAATAAAATAAAAGGAGAAAAAGAGATTCATATTGACTTCTTTTTTTATTATGGGGTTATATCTTTGAATGAAATAATTGCTTGATAATACCAAATTATGGATTGAAACGAGATCATTTAAATATGGGTCCAAATTAAAATTCAAGATTTTGATATCTGGTAGGGGTCCGACTTGGTGTTGATTACAAGCTTTTTCTTTGCCAAGTCATTTATGCATGACGAAAAAGAAGGTAAACTGATTTAAGTTTGTCAAATATGGGAGCACCCCCCACGCATGCTTCACGAAACATATACACATTTATTTATATTTAGCAAACTGAGAGGCCTTTGCTTTGAATATTTTGTAAAAAAGCAAACTGGTTAACGAAAAGAATAGGTAGAAAAGCATGCATGTTATTCTTCTAGTTCTGCGGTTTCTCTTTCATTATTTTGTTCATAGATAAAATATTTGATTATTAACCTTTAATTATCCAACTATTGAAATATTAACTAAAGGTTTGAATATAAGTCTAAACCTATGATTCAATGTATGATTTGATAATTTATTTGCTTTCACATCAGAGTACTAATGTGACAGGATAGGATTTAGCTCAAGGCCGTTATCCTACATGGTATTGACAAATAATTCATCATGATAATAAATTTATCCCTAAGCCTTAATACCTTCCTTCAATTTTTGATGTTAAACTTTTAACCTTAGTTACTAAAATTTAAAATTTAAATCTTATTCTTGTATTTTTTTTAAAAATATTTAAAACATAATGATAAACTAGGCCTTTGAAGTTTACATCATCTTCATTTGATCCTTATTCTTCTTTTAACTTCTTTTAAAAAAATTGGATTGTTATTTTTTAATGGAAATATGAACTAAAAGATTAAATTTTTAAACATGACAGCTCATATTGCAATCCACATGCATTGCATATTTTTATGAACTTTTAATTTTTTTAATTTTAATTTATTTGTTGACGGCAGCATATAAGACAAATAGGGACATGTTAACATGAAGTAAGCATGAATTTCTATGTAGGTTGCCACGCCAACATCGTTTAAAAATATTTTAATATGCATTTTTGTTAAAAAAAAGTGATTGAACTTTTTTTGAAAGATTAATGGTCAAATTTAGCTAAAAAAATAGGACCAAATTGATAAAAGATGCAAATGATAAGGGCATAATTTTTCATTATGTCAAAATTAAACTAATGGTTGGGATATGTCCATAAATTACTCCCTAAAAAAATCACAAATTGTCGATCCATGGGCTTTTATTTGGGTAAATTATATTAGTAGTCACCCAATTATGTTTTTTCCCTTGTTTGATTACTTAAATAAGAAAAGTTACAAAATGACTATCCAACTATTTAATTTTGTCTTTTTTATCATCCAACTATATTGGATTTTTTGGTGTTTTTATTTTTACATTAGCTAGCTAGTGACAAAAAAAGAAGACAAAATCAAATAATTTGATGACTATTTTGTAACTTTTCATAGTTAGATGTCTAAAAAAAATTACTAATAATTGGGTGACCTCTATTGTAGTTTACCTTTTTTCTTTTTTCTTTTTAATTTAAAGGTCTAAAGGGAATTTCATTCAATATAATTAAAATGCATTTGCAAGGACAAAATGGTGAAACTAAATTAAATAATCTAAGTGAAACTAAATTGTAGACACAAATTTTGAGTCATAATTTGACTTGAAAATTTGGAGATAAATTTTAATATCTAGATATTTTTCTATAATTTTTTTATTATTTATCTTTTAATTAAATTTAAATTAATTATGATGTCATTTTCATGAATGATAAATTTTTTTCTTGACCCACAACAAATTTAACTTCACACGTAACTTTTATAATTGGTTGGGAAAATTTTTTCATCTACATGAATATCATCTATACTAACTAAAGGCAATTTCATTCAACATAATTTTGATTTCTTCTTAATCGAACTTCAACGTTGGAGTCTTTGTTTCTGTTTATAATAGATTTATTCATGATCCGTTTAAGGATGGTGTAATCATGGTTTACAATGATTTGGATAGGCGTGGATATTTGACATAAAATTTTACCCCATACTTATGAGTCAATTCTTATGATGTTTTCTTAGCAACAGTCCAGACTGCATAATTCTTTGTAAAAGCAAATGATTAATCTTTATCGTTACATCTAGTGTTAAACTATCCATGAAAAGCTAAGGACAACCATGCTTTGATATAATATAAAAAAAAGAAGAAGAAGAAGAGATGTTGATGTTATAGAGATTGCATAATTTCTTTATCTTGTAATATGAAACAAATTAGAACAAGTGGTAGACTAAGCATTTAAACGAAGTTTATACAACTAAAATAATACCAATTTGGCTGGCAACACTATGGCTGTCAACACTATCTCTTAACTCGTTTGATGGAAATACACACAAGAGATAGAGAGAGAAAGCAAAGGCTTAAAGAGTTACCGGTTTAGTGTCAATCAATTTTGATCGACGGCACTAATTATTAAAAGACACGCCCTACGTATAGAATAAATTATTAAAAGGTTAATAGGATTTGATTTTTTTTTATCAACTTTTTAAATGATTGACCGTCAAAGGTTTTTTTTTTTTTTTTTTTTTATGAATGATGTAAAAGAAAACAATAATACTTAAATATGTATATGGAAATGTAATTTTCTGGAATAGTTGTTTTTTGGGTATTTCGACGTCATTGATGTTAAGATTCTTAAAATATTGTGTCATTTAGATTGTTGAGTTATATTGGAATCAAGGCAATTGTTAAGAAATGTTTGAAGATTTTAAAATTTTAAAACCTTAAATCCATCCTTGATGTATTTTGTAACATATTTGTAAAATTTTAAACAAATTTCAACAACAATAGATGTCAAGTTCCTAATTAAAATCTGTTACGAAATAAAAATTTTAAATTACTTTTTTAAAATTATAGAAATTTTATTAAGTTTATTAAATTACCTTTAACACTTGTCATCTATGGTGTTAAGGTTTGTTTAAAAACATTTACACATCCAATTGAAACCATGTTTTTAAGAGTAGGGAAATGATGTCAAAAATTTAAAGGGAGCTTGCCACCTAAGAGTGTGAAACTCTTATTAAAAATCTTGATGAAGTCTTTAACTCTAAAATATATAAATAGCCTATTTAGCTTATTATTTTTTCACATTAAAACATTCCTCCTTTTTGCTTGAAAATGCTTGCAATCAAATCAACTCTCATCAAGGTTTGCTCTAAACCTACCTAATTGTACCTCTCATACTATACCAACAATTTCCTTAACC
Organism: Gossypium anomalum; assembly: GCA_025698475.1. NCBI lineage: Eukaryota > Viridiplantae > Streptophyta > Magnoliopsida > Malvales > Malvaceae > Gossypium > Gossypium anomalum. Next base: position 21,727,667 of record CM046960.1, on the reverse strand, counting down.
CTAAATGAGAGCTACATATGGGAGGATTCTAAAACACGATGATTGCTAAATGCCTTTTGATTGGCAACGAGTCTCCATGTAATATATTTGCAAAAAGAAAATTTGTCAACATACGTGATCTAAACTTGTTGCTTCCCTATTTGCACCAAAGTTCATTACACCTATAGTATGTTGCTTTAACTTTTACAATAATAGGTAAATTACGGGTGCCCTTCTATGCCTTGTTAAAATGCTCCACAATGTTTCTTGTCATATGATCATATTGTTATCTCTATCATATTACTACATTCAGTGCTCTACCAAGATTCTCTTAAGAAAACTTCCTGCATCATTGTCCATTGCACGTATAAGGGTCACTTTAGCATGGAATTAGGGTCTCTTAAGCTCATATTACATTCAACATAAAGTATTTCACAATCCCACAACAACATCATAATCCTCAAATTAAATTTAGAAAAAAATATTATGTACCAACATTTACAAGCTGGCAGTATAATTCTTTATACAGACACTCTTTCTTGAAATTTTTTGAGATATGTTGAATATAGAACACATGATAGGAAAGTCTTTCAATGTCCCAAGCAACATGTCACCACAAAATTTTCAAAAAAACAAATGAAAAACCATATTTTTCTCATCATTAATATTGGCAAACACAATTGCTAGCATGTCTCAATTCCCATCTTGAGTTATGACAACCAGGAATTTCTTTTTGTACTTCCCACATAAGAATGTGCTACAACAATCAGTTTGTAGTATGAATATGCAATACTCTTGTAGTGGTGTCTTAACTGATTGTTCAAATAAATAACACATTCTTATGTGGGAAGCACAAAGAGAATCCATCTTTGAATAATCAAATAATTTCTCTTTGTCCTTCCCACTTAAGAATGTGCTATTTATTGCTTGAATGTCGAAAATAATTGATGGAATATGTGCTTCCCTTGAACTAAATAAGGCCTGGAATATGCGAGAATCATTTCCCTTTTAACAATCGTACTTAGAGCGTATTCCTAAATTGTTGTCATCCAAAAAAGTAAATCATTAAATGATTTATCACACTCTCTAAATAGTCATTTTGTAATAGCTCGTTTTTAGTCAAATCAGAACAGTAGTTCTTGGACCACAAATACGAGGTTAAAATAATTATTTTATTATTATTTTAATGTCTATAGCATGATAGTATGATTGTGTGAAAATTTCGTTAAGAAATTTTATCGTTTTAATGCTTAATTTGATAAAAAGGACTAAATCACATAAAGTGTAAAACTTGTATTCTATTAGCTAAAGGTGTTTAATAGCTGTAGAAATTTAAAGTAAAGTTCCTTAAGTGGTAATTAGACCATTAGTATGTTAGTGGACATTTATGAGATTGGTATTGCTGAAATTTGATTTAAATTAAAAGGTTAATTAAGTAATTTAACAATTAAGGTTAATTAAAATAAAAAAAAACAAATTTTCTTTCCCATTCATCTTCTTCAACCGATTATTCAAGGGGAAAGAAACCATTTTTCTTCATTTAGGGTTCGGTCACTTTGAAGCTTGATTGGTAAGTGATTTTTGTCCTATTTTTAATGATTTCCATGTCTTTGATATCGTTGCAACTTAATCTAGCCAGCCTAGGGACTAATTTGCAAAATTGTTAAAGGTTTAGGGTTTTTCCATTGATGAATATGTGTGTATTATGATGTTTGATGATAGAAAATGTATGCTTGTTGTTAGATAAACAACATTTGTAAAGTGATTTTTGCTAAAATTGTCAATTAGGGATTAAATTGAGAAAAGTGTAAATTTTGTTATAGAAATGTGAAATAAATAAAAAATATGGGCTGCTATGGTAATAAGAGAAATTCAGCTAGCATGGGTAGGAACTTAATTGCATGAATTTTTGTTTTTATGAGATAAGGACTAAATTGTAAAAATGTTGAAATGTTAAAGGCAAAAGTGTAAAGTTGCCTTAAGATACATTTTGGGTTAAATTGAATAGAATGATAGTGAAGTTCGGATTTAGATCGGGGAAAAAACAAAGTATCGGACTAGTCGATTCATTTCGTTGTTTTTATGATTGAGGTAAGTTCGTTTATTAATAAACATTATTGTAATTGTGTTTTAAATGCTTATTATTTGAATTGTTGATGAGTATGATTGTACGAAAATGTTTGATGAAGATTCGGCAAAGTGAAATCTCGGTTGAACCTTAGGAATAGATTAGGATACAAATGACATATCATTAGGGGTGATGTGATTTGGGTGCTAGTCTGTACGTCCTACCGGTGGCTGAGTTATCCGGCATGTATTGCGAATTCTCGTCAGCTTGAGTGAGCAGCATTGTGTAGCTACGTTATGACCGTCAGCTTGTGTGAGAGACCCGTTAATAGCTCGAGAGTGAGCATTATATATGATATGAGATTGAGATAGCTTCAGCTATGTATTGGCACTTAGGGTGCGAGATATCCAAGTATCCAATAGTATTCCAAATGGCTCAACGGGTATAACAAAGATATGGATGAGTATGAGAGTAATACGAGCTCATACAGGTATGTACGTGAACTATACAATCATCAAATCGAAGAAGTTGATGGAAATTGTGTTTAATCTTTGGATTGAATATATGTGTTAAGTTATGCTTCAAAGTTGAATTGCATTATATGATGTTTAAATTATTGAATTGTTGGTTGGTATGTTTTACTTACTTAGTATATGAGCTTACTAAGCTTTATAGCTTACTTTGTTTACTCTTCTGTGTTTTATAGTGAATATCGAAGCTAGCTTGGATTGGGAGTCATTAGAGATTGCATCACACTATCGAGCTTCCACTTTGGTACTTTTGAGCTTATGTAATTTGGTTATATGGCATGTATTGGAGTTATGGTCATTTCTTATATAGTTTGGTAATAGATTTAGCCATTTGAATTGGCTTGTAAATGATGAATGGTTAGTTATGTGTATAGCCATATGACTTGGGCTTTTTTTAGCATGTTTGGTGTGTATATAAATATGTGCATATGAACTTTTGTTATGTGGTTGATAATGGTTATGTGATGTTTATTACAAATTGGTAAATTAAGTACCATTTGGTTGAAAATTTGAGATAGATATGCTTGTGATTTTAGGCCAATTAGTGCATAGTTGAAAGTGACTATTTTGGTGATTTGAGAATGTGAATTTGGTATGAAATTGATTAGCATATTGTGGTACTTATGTGCCTTGTAGTTGTTGGTATTGATATAGCATGAATTGAACTTGGTTTGGATGAGTTTAAATGCCATTTGAAGTTGTGGTTATATGCACATTCGGTTGATGTAGGTGATTGAAAATTGGGTGAGAAAAATGGCTTGGTAAATAGCCTATTTTTGTCCACACCGACAGATACACGAGCGTGTGTCACAATCGTATGTGACACACGGTCAAGTGACACGGCCGTGTGTCCCCTAGTTTTTAATTAGAAATCAAGTCAGTATGCTCCACATGGCCCAACACACGGCGTGTGACTTGGCCATGTGGCATAAGTCAGTATACCCTACAGGTTTGGCACAGCCTAGCACACGGCCTGGCACACGGGCGTATGAGGCCATTTCGAAAGGCATACAAGCTGGTCACAGGGGCGTGTGGTTGGCCATGTGACCCAAGTTAGAGAGTTTCATGGGGTTAGACATGGGCTGGGACACAGCCATGTGATCCCATTTTGAATGTCCACACAGCCGTGCCACATGGGCGTGTGTCCCTTGTATTTTGTAAAATTTTCTAAGTTTTTCAAAAATTTCCTGAGATATCAGTTTAATCTCAAACCACTTCTAAAGCATGTTTTAGGCCTTGTAGGCTCATATTAGGGACTTGATGAATGATTGTGAATGACTTGTATTTGAATTTGAAAATTGTTTGAGAAATGTGTAACATCCTAAAATAGGGCTTAGTCAGAATAGTGGTTTTGAAACCACAATTCTAAGGTCAAGAAATTATTTTAATATTATTTTCTGTGTTATAGCATGATTATATGAGTGCATAAAAATTTTGGTGAATTAATTTTAGCGTTTGTGAGCTTAATTGCAAAAAAGGACTAAATCGCATAAGGGGCAAAAGTTTTGTTTTACTACCCAAATACGCTAAATAGATAGAGAACCAAAATTGAAGGTCTTTAAAGTGCAAATAGGCCATTTGGGGAGTGATGGTCGGCCATAGGGATAAGAAAATTTGAAAAGTCAACATTTGGTGGCATTGGGTAACATGTTTTGGTAATAAAATAAAATAAAGAAAAAGTTGTCATCTTTTCCATTTATTCTTCTTCTTCCACCAAAAATGGCAGCAAACATGGGGGTTTTGAGAGCTTAAATTTTCAGCCACTTAGTTCCCTTGCAAGTAAGTGATTTTGATGGTCATTTTTGATGATTTTTGTATTTTTGGAACCCTTGTAGCTTAATATAGATAATAGGGGGATTATTTTGCAAAATGGTTCAAAGTCTAGGGTTTTGCCATGTGAATATTTATGTTGTTTACTGAATTTTTATGGAAGAAAATAAGTCATGGTTGTGTAATAAACAACTTTTGTGAAATGATTTTTATGAAAAACACCTAAATGGACCTTTTTGTAAAGGTTGATAAAAAGGTGATAAATGTGTGAAATGAATGAAATTGTGGGCTGCTATAAGCCTAAAATAAATTTGGCTAGGCTTGATTAATGAGGGAATTTGATAAAAATCGATTTACGAGCCTAAGGGTAAAATTGTAATTTTTGTGAAAGTCTAGGGGTAAAATTGTAACAGCCCGTTTTTGGGGTTAATCAGAAAAGTACTTTTGGGACCATAATCCAAAGTTAAAATATTCATTTTATTATTTTAATAAATTCTACAGTATGATATTAGAGATGTGTGAAAGTTTCGTAAAGAAATTTTACCGTTTGAGTAGTTAATTCGGTAAAAAGGGCCTAATCGCGTAAAAGGAAAAAGTTGATAGTTAAATGTGAGAATGTTTAATTGAATTTGTCTTTATAATATGATGCATTTATAATGTAATTAGACCATTATAAGGGTTAGTGGAATTCATGGCTTGGCAAATTGGTAAATAGAATAAGTTTTAAAGGTTGATTAGGTAAATTGAATAATCATAGATTAAATAAATAAAACAAATACAAAAGTATGGCCATATTGATTCATTATTGCCGAATATGCAAAGAAAGAATAGGAGAAAAGAGTTTTAAGGGTTCGGCACATTTGGGGCTTGATTTAGATCAAGAAATGAGAAAAATAAGATTTGGATCGGGGAAAGTTGAAAATTTTCGAATAGTCGTTCCGGTCCGTTCGTATCCGTATGAGGTAAGTTCATAAGTAATTAAATGTTATTAAATTGAATTGTATGTGCATTATATATATGCTGAATTAAGTTGTAAAAGAATATAAATGTGAAGTTGGAGTATGTAAAATATGAACTGAATTTGAGGCACTGTGTGTGCGATAAATGAAATAGCTACGGCTATTAAAATGGCACTGAGTGTGCGAGATTATAACAGTATTGGCTGAGTAATGGCACTATGGGTGCAATACCGATATGAGTTCGGTTTAATGTAATGGCACTAAGTGTGCCTTATAATTATAGCTTCGGCTAATTACTTGGCACTAAGTGTGCAAGTTGTTGAAAGTTCATTGATGATCGAATGAATTGGTGTTACGAGCATTAAAGTGATAAAGGTGACAGGTAAGAATATAATGGTATAGGTATGTACGGAATCTATGTGATTGATGATGTTAAATATGGAGTAGATGAAAAAATTATGTAATGAAAGTGAGTATGATTCTGATTAGTAAATATATGATCTATGTGAAAAACGAGATGTGGATACTTTTAAGTTAACTATGATCAAATGAATTATATGAGAAAGGTAGAATTGTAAATGTGATTCGCCATATATGATTTAGGTACATGTGATGTATATATATAAAATTCTAATATAAAATGTGAGCATGATTCAAATGATGAGATGTGTAATATATGAGAAGGAACGATGTTTTATAAATGTGCTCATTATATGAAATTGTGTTCCTACGTTTTAGACACGAGAATTATAAAAAAATGAAATATGGTTATTCGGGTTTTGAAATGCATAAAAAAAAGAATTTATATATTTTTATGCATGAAATGAAATAAATGACTATGTTTTGGTTGGTTATGTAACGAAATTACTTAATGTGGCGATGTTGGATTATATAAGAAAAGTGATTGAATATGTGTATGAAGTTAACTAAATTTTGGCTTAATCAAGTTGAACTATATGCATGATTTTGTGAAGATTTAATTTCTTATGACTTACTAAGCTCTCGAAGCTTACTCTGTATGTTTTTCCTTCGTTTATAGAGTTTCAAAGACATGCTCGGGTTGGAAGTCGCAAGAGATTTCATTACACTATCCAGTTATCGTTTTGGTTAATAAAAGCTTTGAGTTTGTGGTTAAGTGGCATGTATAGGCTAGAGTTATGTTAATATGAATGTAATGTATATATAGCCGTGTGATATGGCTTGGTTTTGGTTGAGATTGTATATATATTGTTGTTATGATTTGGTATGTGTACTAAGCATAGTTTTGGTGCTTGTAGGTTTGACCCAATTGGGGTGGCAAATTGGCTATTTAAATGGCCTATTCTTGTCCACACGGGTAGAGAAACGGGCGTGTGTCTCAGCCGTGTGTGACACACGGCCACGTTACATGGTCGTGTGTTCCCTGGGGTACCCTACGAATTAAAGTCAGTATACCCTCTAGTTTTGACACGGCCGGCCTAGACACACGGGCGTGTCTATTGGCCGTGTGTACCACATGGGTTCACACACGGGTGTGTGCCCTAACCGTGTGACCTTAACTGGCATGCTGATGTCAGAAACAAAATACCCCTTAGTTGTGGCACGGCCAAGCACACGGCTTGAACACAGGCGTGTGTAAGGAACACGGGCTAGACACACGGGCATGTAGTCTAGCCGTGTGATGTAAATCAGTATGTATGCTCTGTTTGGCCACGGCTTAGACACACGGGCGTGTTCAAGGTCGTGTGCAGCACACGGCCTGTTCACACGAGCGTGTAACCTTTAAAAAATGTTAAGTTTTCGAAAAAATTTTCTATATGTTCGATTTAGTCACGACCCTTTTCCAATACATGTTTAAAGTCTCAATGACCTATATATGGGACTCCATATTGATGTTTGATCTATGATGTTTCGATTTTTATGAAATGATTGTGAATGTTTCGTATTGTCCGGTAATGCCTTATAATCCAATTCCAGCGACAGATACGGGTTAGGGGTGTTACATTTAGTGGTATCAGAACTATGGTTTAGTCGGTTCTAGGACTACCATAGCGTATGTGAGTCTAGATATACATGTCATAGTTAACCTGCGATAGTGTGACATCTCCCGGCTCTAACGAAATTATTTTGTAAGACAGAGATGACTTCCAACCGAGCTATTTACTGTAATGCTAAAAAAAATGATATTGAGATGATTGAGATGTGCTTATGATGTGTCGAAATTGGAAAGGTATTAATAGAAGTTCATGATATATAGGTGCAAATGTAAGAAATGTGGTAATCATGAGTTGATGACTGTGGAAAAAAGGAATGAAAAAAGAAAAAAAAAAAGAAAAATCATATAGTGAAAAACCCATCCATGTTTAATTACATTCATATGATGCTATGTGCCCAACATATTTAATATCGTGAATATGAAAAGAAAATTTACATCATAGACGGAATGTGTGCGTATGTATACTTATTGAATGATGTATAATCAGTATGTTCATATGGTTGACTCTTATTTTTAAATTGGTAAATTGAAGATATCATAATGTTATGTTTTATGGCTTTGTTATGAAATCATAAATATCATGATAGAATGAGAATTAAATTGAAATGTCAAATTGAGTGGAACGTAGGAAACGGGTACGATCGTTCGATGATAAATTGATGGATAAGACCATGGTTAGATCATGGCAGTATATGTGAGATCCCATGTAAGACCATGTCTAGGACATGGCATTGGCATCGAGATGAGATCCCATATAAGACCATGTCTGGGACATGGCATCGGCGTTGATATGTGTGCTAATGTAAGACCATGTCTTGGACATGGCATCGGCTACATTATGAGAGCCAGTGTAAGACCATGTATGGGACATGGCATCGACATTGAGACGGGAGCTAGTATAAGACCATGTCTGGGACATGGCATCGGCATCGATATGTGATTTCGTGTAAGACCATGTCTGGGACATGGCATCGTTATAAGACATTGTGTAAGACCATAGCTAGGCTATTGGCATCGATATGCGATCCCATGTAAGACCATATCTGGGATATGGCGTTGGCATTTTATTATGTGTATGAGACTTTGTGTAAGACCATAGTTGGACTATGGCATCAAGTAAACGACGTACTCAAATCCGTAAGACGCTCTCTAATTTGACAAATGTTGGTAAGTAAAATTGAAGTTAAATGTTGAAATTTAATTAGATACTGATATTGGGCTCGAGTAAGTAAACTTTATTGTTTGAAATTGTGGATGACAGAAACATTTGTTAAATAAGTCAGTATGTTAATTTGCTTGGAGTGAAGTATGTGATTGTGATGATATTATACTGAGGATGAATGTTGAGTCATATGTGTGTTTTATGAGAATCAAGTTAGAGGTTTTACAACTCCCCCTTCCCAGTATTGCTTTTGTGACGAAATTTATGAAAATTTTGTTGAATAAGTTCACAAGTATGAGACTAAAGAGTTCAATGGTGAGATAATTACAAGGTAACAAATGAACTTAGTTTTAGAAGAAATATCAGATTGTTTTAAAGATTATACAGATTATGTAACGTCATGGTTAAAGAAGAAAATTAGTCTCAGCTATTTGACTCAAACGAGTATGAAGTCTAAAGATATGTTTGCTGAGATTCTTTTCGAAATGGTTTTCAGTAGTAAGTGGTATAATACAGAGTTCATGATAACGGAATTAGTCAAAGAATGATTATCGAGTTGTAAAGATGCCTGTGTGTAACAGTTGTAGTCGAATAAATTATGAAGATCTCTTTTGAGTATTTTATATATATACATATTCATTCATCCTCTAGGGCTCATGTGAATGTCCTTTTCTGAAGAAATATCGTTGTATGAGTATATGGGCTGAATTTGTATGTTAGATGAAAGCACTTTGAGTCTGTTTGAATTATAATCGACATTTTCTTATTTCTCTGAGACTCCATTCTATTATGTGAGGTTGTTCTTCTGTCTCTTTTAGATGTTGATATGACTTACATGTATATATGGAAAGCATGATATCCCTGTTACAATGGAATTCCAGAGCGTGTAAACAACGATTTCCTTCTGGTTTTTTTCTGAGAAATTACCCTAACCTTTATAATTATTTCTGTATGAGTTACATTCTTGGATTTCTGTTATGACATCGTATTTGGGTTTTCTTATCTTCTTTATTGAGTGGATTAACTGACAGGGTTCATCTTTAAAATGTATTCTATGATCTGTGGTGAATACGTTTATTATGATAGTATTTTTGGATTCGATAATAAGAATGTGGAGATTTTGGTAACTGAATTTCTCTGATTCTCATGTAAGGAATAGTCATTGGTGAAGGTATGTATATTAGAAGCTCGAGCTTGAATTGTATAGCGGTTTTCTTTTCCCGGATGAATATGAATAAGGTCAGTAAGTTAATAGAAATATCTTTTTTTCCCTGAGCTATTATGTTGCAAGATCTTTGCTTTGCATGTTAAGAGAAATTTGAAAGATTGTGTGTTTGAGTTGCTTTATCAGCATGAAGAGAAGGGTATTTTGATAAGTTATTATCCGACAGTTGTGATCAACACAGTTGTTTTATCAGAGTGAACTGGTCAATTGAAGTATGAATTGAGTTACATGTATTTAAAGTATCCTCGGGTATGGTAATGAATTTTGTGCATTCTTGAGTATGTAAACGGATAGTCTGGATGAAGAGAATTATATTTTAGAAAGTACGATTTAGAGATATGATTATTGGACTATTCTAATTGAGTGATGTTATTACGAGTTAAGCTGTTCTGATTGATAAAGTCATCACATTTGAGAAAGCTGGAATAGTCTGTAGCATGTTGGCAAGGTTGAAAATGATTGAGTATTACTAATTGAAGCTTTAGTTCTGAGTTTAGTTTGAATTGAGTAAAGAATTTATGAATTTCAGTGATGTACTATTGAATAGATTGGAATAAGCTTTAAAAAGAGAATGTAAAGAAACAGTTTGTACTTTTAGACGGTTAAAGTCACAATAAAAGAGAACTGTTCGATTATCGATTTAAAGACAGTCACTTTTATGTCTATGGTGTGAATTTGATGATATCATGTGTTTGACAGAAAATGTCATATGCTTCTTAAATTCTAATGGGTTAAAGTATCTAATGTTACCGACAAAGGTTTGAAATTAAGACAGTGTCAATGATTTGAGATATTGAAAGATTCCAAGTGGTTATTGATTGATCTCTGAGAGAGTAGATATAGTTACATATGCGGAATGGAAAGATCTTTACATATTTTGTGCGAGTGGTTACTCGAGTGATCTTATTTGATGATGGTTTGATGTTAGCTATATAGAAATCTAAATTGATGTTTTCTTTGCTAGCTTGAAAAGCTCAGAAAGGTGTTAGTGAATTGCAAACTAAACGGGTACAGTGTGAACCGACTTTCGATTCTGAATTTCAGAAGTTTTTGTATGAGGCTCAGTAGTAGCTTGTCTATTATCTGAGAGCAATAAAATGTACAGCTATATGAGGTAAATGTTCTGGTGTACGGATATGAAATCCGATATTTCTGATTCTGGGTTCAGATGTTGATTTGTCAACAGGTTAAATCCAAAGATCAAGTGTATTCAGATCTAATACAGTCAATGATGGTACGGGTGTGATAAAGAGATAGAGTCACTATAGACTTCGTATTGAGGTTTTTATTATCACTATAAAGGAGATGTTATTCGTATTGTGGTTAATTGTTTGACCAAAAATCTGCATGATTGTTTCAGTGCATAGAAAGTCCCAATTTGACAGATCAACTAAGCTATACCTTCTGAGTAAGTAATTCAAAATTTTGACAAGATGCTCCGGTACTGTGTGTTAAAGTTCTAAGGATTTGGGAAAAAGATATTCGAGGCTAAAATCAATTTGTGACCCTAAGAAATTAGCGAAAGTGATTCAAGATTTGGAAGCAACTTCTTCTGGTAAGATTTTCGAGGACGAAAATCCCTAAAGGGGGGAGAGTTGTAATAGCCCGTTTTTGGGGTTAATCAGAATAGTAGTTTTGGGACCATAATCCAAAGTTAAAATATTTATTTTATTATTTTAATAAAGTCTACAGTATGATATTAGAGATGTGTGAAAGTTTCGTAAAGAAATTTTATCGTTTGAGTAGTTAATTCGGTAAAAAGGGCCAAATCGCGTAAAAAGAAAAAGTTAATAGTTAAATGTAAGAATGTTTAATTGAATTTGTCTTTATAATATGATGCATTTACAATGTAATTAGACCATTATAAGGGTTAATGGAATTCATGGCTTGGCAAATTGGTAAATAGAATAAGTTTTAAAGGTTGATTAGGTAAATTGAATAATAATAGATTAAATAAATAAACAAATACAAAAGTATGGCCATATTGATTCTTTATTGCCGAATATGCGAAGAAAGAATAGGAGAAAAGAGTTTTAAGGGTTCGGCACGTTTGGGGCTTGATTTAGATCAAGAAATGAGAAAAATCAAATTTGGATCGGGGAAAGTTGAAAATTTTTGAATAGTCGTTCCGGTCCGTTCGTATCCGTATGAGGTAAGTTCATAAGTAATTAAATGTTATTAAATTGAATTGTATGTGCATTATATATATGCTGAATTAAGTTGTAAAAGAATATAAATGTGAAGTTGGAGCATGTAAAATATGAACTGAATTTGAGGCACTGTGTATGCGATAAATGAAATAGCTACGGCTATTGAAATGGCACTGAGTGTGCGAGATTATAACAGCATTGGTTAAGTAATGGCACTATGGGTGCGATACTGATATGAGTTCGGTTTAATGTAATGGCACTAAGTGTGCCATATAATTATAGCTTCGGCCAATTACTTGGCACTAAGTGTGCAAGTTGTTGAAAGTTCATTGATGATCAAATGAATTGGTGTTTCAAGCATTAAAGTGATAAAGGTGACAGGTAAGAACGTAATGGTACAGGTATGTACGGAATCTATGTGATTGATGATGTTAAATATGGAGTAGATGAAAAAAAATTATGCAATGAAAGTGAGTATGATTATGATTAGTAAATATATGATCTATGTGAAAACGAGATGTGGATACTATTAAGTTAACTATGATCAAATGAATTATATGAGAAAGGTAGAATTGTAAATGTGATTTCCATATATGATTCAGGTACATGTGATGTATATATATAAAATTCTGATATGAAATGTGAGCATGATTCAAATGATGAGATGTGAAATATATGAGAAGGAACGATGTTTTATAAATGTGCTCATTATATGAAATTGTGTTCCTACGTTTTGGACACGAGAATTATAAAAAAATGGAATATTGTTATTCGGGTTTTGAAATGCATAAAAAAAAGAATTTATATATTTTTATGCATGAAATGAAATAAATGACTATGTTTTGGTTGGTTATGTAACAAAATTATTTAATGTGGCGATGTTGGATTATATAAGAAAAGTGATTGAATATGTGTATGAAGTTAACTAAATTTTGGCTTAATCAAGTTGAACTATATGCATTATTTTGTGAAGATTTAATTGCTTATGACTTACTAAGCTCTCGAAGCTTACTCTGTATTTTTTCCTTCGTTTATAGAGTTTCAAAGACATGTACGGGTTGGAAGTCGCAAGAGATCTCATCACACTAGCCAGTTATCGTTTCGATTAATAAAAGCTTTGAGTTTGTGGTTAAGTGGCATGTATAGGCTAGAGTTATGTCAATATGAATGTAATGTATAGATAGCCATGTGATATGGCTTGGTTTTGGTTGAGATTGTATATATATTGTTGTTCTGATTTGGTATGTGTATAAGCATAGTTTTGGTGCTTGTAGGTTTGACCCAATTAGGGTGGCAAATTGGCTATTTAGATGGCCTATTCTTGTCCACACAGGTAGAGACATTGGCGTGTGTCTCAGTCGTGTGTGACACACGGCCACGTTACACGGTCGTGTGTCCCCTGGGGTACCCTACGAATTAAAGTCAGTGTACCCTCCAGTTTTGACACGACATAGACACACGAGCGTGTCTATTGGCCGTGTGTACCACATGGGTTCACACACGGGCGTGTGCCCTAACCGTGTGACCTTAACTGGCATGCTGATGTCACAAACAAAATACCCCTTAGTTTTGGCACGGCCAAGCACACGGCCTGAACACAGGCGTGTGTAAGGAACACGGGCTAGACACACGGGCGTATAGTCTGGCCGTGTGATGTAAATCAGTATGTATGCTCTTTTTGGCCATGGCTTAGACACACGGGCGTGTTTAAGGTCATGTGCAGCACACGGCCTGTTCACACGGGCGTGTAACCTGTGAACCTTGGAAAAATGTTAAGTTTTCGAAAAAAAATTCTATGTGTTCGGTTTAGTCACGACCCTTTTCCAATACATGTTTAAGGTCTCAATGACCTATATATGGGACTCCATATTGATGTTTGATCTATGATGTTTCGATGTTTATGAAATGATTGTGAATGTTTCGTATTGTCCGGTAATGCCTCATAATCCGATTTCGGTGACGGATACGGGTTAGGGGTGTTACAAAAATGGTCATTTTGCCAAAGTATAAATTACAAAATGTATTGGTTAATGTGATGATTGAAGTAGTGAATTTCATCTTTTAGATCAAGAAACTGAGATTCGGGCTTAAATTGGAAAGTACGAGGTTATGGATTAAAATGGTGTAATTAGCCGAAATTGCATTTGAGGTAAGCCCGTGGGATTAAATAAGCATGATATCCATGTTACTGTTAATATACTTGAAATCTATCTTGCTCTGATTGTATTGAATTTTATGTTGATGATATTGTATATGAGAAAGTGATGCAAAAGGTTAATAACATTTATGTGATGATTAAATGCATTGGAAATTTGATGGAATATGATATTCCATTGAAACGAGTAAGTTGTGCGTAAATATTATAGCTTTATCGTTATTATGCACTGAATGGTTAATTTTACATGAAATGTTTGAATGTGGCTATGAGAAATGTATGATGAGACTTAACGTGATAAACTCCCGGTTGAACCTTGATAATAGATTGGATATTCATGCCACGACATTTGGGTGACATGTGTGCCAGTGTAAGACATGTTTGGGACATGCATCGGCCACATTATGAGAGCCAGTGTAAGACCATGTCTGGGATATGACATTGGCATTGAGACGAGGGCTAGTGTAAGACCATGTCTGGGACATGGCATTTGGCTTGATATGTGTTAGTGTAAGACCATGTCTGGGACATGGCATCAGCACCGATAGATGAGAGCCAGTGTAAGACCATGTTTGGGACATGGCATCGGCCTTGATATATGAGAGTCAGTGTAAGACCATGTCTAGGACATGGCATCGACTTTGATGTGTGAGCCATTGTAAGATTATGTCCAGGACATGGCTTCGGCATCTTACCCTATGTTTGAGGCCTATTGAATATCCTATAGTATTCCAAGTTGTTTAACGGGTAATTCAAAGCTTGTGATGAAAGCGAGAAGGTAAGTATATGAGCATGTTGAAAAGGTACAGGTATGTACTCGAAGCTTAAATACTATTACGATCATGAAATGATGCATCTTTGGTAAGGATACAAATGAGCTATGCTTATGAGAATGAAATATTGATGACCTTATGATTATGGTTCTATGCTTATGATGTACCAATATGTATTTTCATCATGATGTTTAAAATGGTTTGTAAAGGTGTTATAAGCTTAGTTACCATTATTTTACACTAAACAGTTTTGGGACAACTGCAGTAGTCCAACTTGGAAAATACACCAAAAATAGTGGAAAGAGGGTTAAAGATTCAATGAAATATGAAAAATCAAGTCTAGTTTCTTATAAAGGAAACGTGTAAGCAAATGAATTTCATATTATGAGATATTTGAATTTTTGTGAAACTGAGTCAAAACGATTTCAAAATCCCTTGTTTTTATTTGAGAAAATCATTGAAAATTATACAAAAATACTTATGGGTTATAATTTATATTCTTAGAATTCTTAATGAGTCTATTTTCAAGATAAATAGACGAGAACATCATCTGAGTCCCGTATTATGAAATAATTAATTTTTAGTGAAGAGGGGTTGGAACTGTCATACAGCAAAAAAAGGGGTAAATTTAAAGAATAAACTGTACTTACTGGCTAGACCAAAAATTCTGAAAATTTATGGTAAGAAGATATGTGAGTCTAGTTTCAGGGAAAATTAGAGGATCTTAATTTAGAGTTCCATATCTCCAGATATAAATAATTTCGTAACTATGACTCGAGAAAATAGCATGACCAGAATATAAGTAAAAGTGTAATTATGGTTCTATTACCTTGAGAAGCATGTTGGCATATTGCTTATTATTTTCATTTGGACTTACTAAGATTTAAGCTTACTCCCTCCTCTCCATTTATTTAGTGTTTTTAGGTCAGCTCGGGGTTGGAAATCGTCAGAGGCAGCATCACACTATCAAGTCATCATTTTGGAAGTGTCGACTTATAGATATATGTTAAGCTTTTATAAGTGAATGGACGTATAAAGACTTAGTTTTTATGTTAGATGTTATCATGAGTAGCCAAATGTATTAGCTTATGTTGATTCATTGTATATAGCCATGGGATGTGGCTTATAATGTTTTGGCTTATAAGCCTAATTATCCTTACTTTTTGTTAATGCCTTATGATGTGATTATAATTGTTTACTATGAATGAATAGTATAACATATGTGCATGAGAATGCCTTAGGACCATTTGAGGTGGTCATGGCTATGGAATAAATGCGTAAATTGGCATTAAGTTGATAATGATTGAACATGGACATTTGTTGAATAAGTAGAAATTAATTATTGGGTAATATGTTATGGTTGGTCATTAAAAACGTGCCTTAGTGAGGCATGTTAAATCATTAAAATGATGCTATGATAGGTGTCTTTAAAGTGGTTATGTTTGTGAAAGATTAAGGCAACAAAAAGTCTTGGAAAATAGCCTAAGTGCTGGCCACACGGGCAGAAACACGGCTATGTGTCTCAGCCGTGTGGAGGACACGGCTTAGCACATGGGCATGTGGCCTGGCCGTGTGGTTCAATTTTTTTGCTGACATCATAAACAGAGAGTTACATGGCTTGAGGACACGGGTGTGTTGAAGACACACGGGTGTGTCCCTGTGTCCACACGGGTGTGTGACCCTGATTCCTGAAATTTTTTTTAAGTTTTTCCAAAACTTTCCAAAGTTCTCGGTTTAGTCCCAAACTGCCTTTAATGCATGTTTAGAGCCTCGGTAGCTTGTGTAAGGGACATTCTGCATGCGTATGAAAAGTTTTGATATGAATGAAATTTTATGGCCCGATTTTATGAAATGGGGTACGTTTAAGCCTGGTGACACCTTGAACCCTATCCCGACATCAAATACGAGTAAGGGGTGTTACAAAATGTATGTTCGATTGTGTTATAAGTCTGCTAATGCTCTATAACCTTATTTCAGTGACAGATACGAGTTAGGGGTGTAACACAGTTAGTTACCTTTTGCTTCACTTTCCATGCTTTTTTTATGTGAGATAGAAAATTGATATCTAGATCAGATCTTGGGCATCAAAACTTAAACATATATGATCAAATTTGCTTTGATCAACCCAAGGATGCATTCAGAGATTAATTTAGAATTCATATTTGAGTGATCATGCAATACTCTTGTAGTGGTGTATGTATGACGTTATATTTAAAAATTCCCCATTTAATTTTCTTGTATACAATGGATGCTCAGGTTTTCTAGTTGCAATTCTTTTCAAATTTTAAACATTTAGCCTCATAGATGGTTGGCATAGTTTCAAAGACTTTGTAATCCACCAATTCTCTAGTGTTGCAGTCCTTTATTCTTCTAACTATAATATTTTTCGATGGACATAGTTAGCTGACTAAGAGCTCACCAATGTCTTCAATCAGAGAGAACTTCAAATCCAACATTTCATGGGCATATTAAAAAAATTCAACCACATAAGTGTTTAGGTTGAAGGTCTAGTAATAGCTTGGCAAATTATATGTAGAAAGATTGCAACTTAGTGGGATAAAAACTTGTACAGAATTTATCTATTGAGATTTTTAATTCAGTGTTGAAGAATACAACTTTTGCAACTATGCCATGACCTAAGAATCACATCAAAACTCATCTAAATTGACACATAACATCAACAAATTGAAAGCATGACTTTTAATACCCAAAAGTTAAGTTCAAATCATCATTCACACCTACAATAACAAGTTCAGACATCATGAACACAATCTTTCTTTAAAGTTATCTTATGTAACCATTAAGTTAACTTATTTAGGAAGCAAGCAACTCATCATTCATAAGCATAATCTTCGTATAATAACCCTGTAACACCCCACACCAGCCTTCGTCACTGGATTAGGGTTATAGGATTTATAACATTTAACATGACAAGAACATGCTATTTCAATTCAAAATTCAATTTAAACAATTACTAATAGATAATCATTAAATTACTAAGCTATTCATACAAAATTAGGACTTAAATCAAACCTATGAAACACTAGATTCAATTTAGAAACAAGCAAGGTCTAATTTGTAACATCATAGAAAAGTTGGGTAAAAATAGAAAACAAGGTTCACATGGCTGCGTGGCCAGGCCGTGTGACAGGTTGAGGCTGTGTGGGCTAGAGCACACAGTTGTGTCCCCTGGCCGTACAACAGATTGATGCCGTGTATAAAATGGTCACACGACCGTGTCGACAGGTCGTGTAACAAACTATGTCTGTGTGGTGTGTACATAAAATCACTAAAATTAAATAGGCATATAGTCGTATCGCATGCCTATGTGAGGCACACTACCTTGTGTCAAACCATGTGGCAACCTGTGTGTGCCTAAAAATACCTTCAAATGCAAGTCATACAAATTCATGCTTACTTAGGCCATAATTAACCATTAACAAATCATTCCACCTATTCAAATCACACCAAAAACATACCAAATCATGCCATTGATCAAATTCTAGCCAGTATGCCATAAGATACGATCATATAATCAAACTTATGATTCACATCCATTTTCTAACAAATTTTATCTTGCCTAAATAAGATCATATAAAATGCCAAATATCATCATTTCTTGCAACAACCAAAAAGTCATATACCTCGGCATGCCATTGACCACATGAACTAAGTCACTTAATCAACTAGAACATTTCAGCTACAACCAAATGAAAATTTTTATAAAAAAATAGAATTTTTGGATTAATCGAATATTTCTTCTTTTTACTATTTGCCAAATTTTTTTGCTGACAAAGTACAATACCACAACTGAGTATCAAGTGACCAAACATGTATATATATCTTTCAAAACAATTTTACCATTATATACCAACTCAACTATGATCATCCATATCATCATAATAACAAATTCATATAACTATGAAATATTTATAACACACTTTAGTTATATCAAAAACTTATACACACAACTTCACTCCCATTTCATGCCACATAATCAAAATAGAATGTTTTCAAAATCTACCAAAAGAAAGCTGGATAGTGTGATCTTCAAGCTGATTTGATCACCCAGTTCTGCAAAAAAAAATCTACATAGAAATAGGAAAACGGCACGAGTAATCTTCAATAGAGCTTAGTAAGTTCATAGGTTGAAAATGATAAAACATACCTTGTGTTACATTTATAAATTAACAAAAAAATTAACTAACTTTCAATCTTGTCATTGCAACCGTGTTAGTAGGTGAGTTTCATATACACAAATCATATAACTATTCAAGCTAACAAGATCAATTCATAACAAGTTACTACATAATATCTAGAAGCATATGTATATATATTTTCAATTAATCAACAATACTTTATCATCAAGACTCAATACAAGTTATTTCATTTGTAATATCCTGATTTTGGGCTTAGTCGGAATAGTAGTTTCGTGACCACAAAATTTGAGATAGAAATAATTATTTTATGATTATTTTGATGATTATGATATGATTGCATGACTGTGTGAAAATTTCGTGATGAAATTCTATGCCTAAAGTGTTTAAATTGAAAGTAGGGACTAAATCGAATAAGTTACAAAATTTGAATTCTAGAAGTTTTTAGTATGAAATTGCATTGAAATATTAATTAGGAGGTCTTAAATAGTAATTTGACCAATTTTAAGTTCATGGACAAAATTAGGACATGGAAGGAATTTTTGAAAGTTTAGTAGTAAGGGCATTTTGGTCATTTAGGGGTAAAATGAATTAAAATACAAAATTAAAAGCCAATTTTGCTCATCTTCTTCATGGAGGCCAAAATTAGCATGGGGTAAGCCATGGATAGGGTTTTCAAGCTTTCCAAGCTCAATAGTAAGTGATTCCAAGCCCCGTTTTTAATGTTATTTACGTTTTTAGAATCCGGTAGCTCGATTAAGCTTATTCTAGCAATAATTTAAGCTAGGGTTCATATTTGGAAAAATACCCATAGGTGAAATGTGTTTATTTTGATGTTTTATGGTAGAATATGAAGCTTGAAATTGTGTTAAACAACTTTTGCTAAGTGATTTTATGTAAAAACGAGTAAAACGACATAATCGGTAAAAAAACCTAATGTTCATAAGTACATGTTAGAGTGAGAATTTGATGTTGCTATAGAAGAAAAAAATGATTATAATGTCATAAAACATAAGAAAATAGGCTGAAGTTTAATTTACGAGCTTTGGGGCAAAAGTGTAAATATGCAAAAGTTTAGGGGCAAAATTGTAATTTTTCCAAAATATGATTTTGGGTTAATTTGAATAATGTGAGCCCTAATTAGACTATATTTTAAATGATAGAGCAACGAAAACTGAAATTCGGACTAAAATGGGGAAAATACCAAGTTGTGGACGAAATGGTAAAAGTAGCCATTTTCGCATACGAGGTAAGTTCATGTGTAAATAATGTAGCATAATTGTTATTTTTAAGTTATTGATGTTAATTATATGATATGCTGATTTTTAATCGTGAAATATTATGCTTTGTGGTTAATGTTGAGTAATATGCAAATTATGTTTACTACTTGATAAATATGAATTGCTACCGAGTATCGGTTTCGATATTCCGTGGAAGACAGCAAATGTCAGATCGAGGGAAAAAGCCCGTTTGAGCCTTAGGAATAGATTAGGATACAAGTGACATGTCACTAGGATGGTTGAGCATCCGAACTCGTTGAGTTGAGTCCGAGTTCACTTATGGATGCGAATGTCCGAACTCGTTGAGTTGAGTCTGAGTTCGAGAGATGTAACTAGGCATCCGAGCTTGTTGAGTTGAGTCTGAGTTCACTTATGGATGCGAACGCCCGAGCTCGTTGAGTTGAGTCCGAGTTCACTTATGGGCGGGTTACATGATTGCTTGATTACATATGTGGCACTTATGTGCAAATTATCCGTGTATCCGAATTATATTCCAATGTGTTCAACGGGTAAAGTTCTACTCAAATGGAGGAATACTAGAGATGAAAGGGACATATTGGTAAGTGTTGTGAGATGGATACTTTGAACAGGTATGTACTTAACCCTCGGGCTGAAAACTCGATATATCAACAATGTGGTAAGATGATAAATGAAAATATGACATGAATGTCTTGATGATGATTATGCAAATGATATTTTATGTTTGCTTATATGATTATGTTACTTGCTATTTGCATGTGAACTTACTAAGCATTTATGCTTACTCCCTCCTTTTCACTCCTTGTAGTTTTGACAAGTCAGCTCGAAATCGGGAGCGGTCGGAGGCTCGCTCACACTATCCAGTATACCATCTTGGCATAATGGCTTGTATATTTTGAGTATGGCATGTATAGCACTATAATCATTTTGTATATATGGTCTTATGATATGGTTATTGAGTGGTATGAAAATTCTTGGTAATGATTAGCCATTGGAATGGCTAATCATGATCATATTTGGTGTTATGTATGTCAAATTGCTAGCTAATCCATGGAAACCATGAAATAGGTAAAATTTACCATAAAATAGATTCAGACAGCAGTAGTGACGTGAATTTGAAAAATCACTAAAAATAGTAGAAATGGAATTAAATAATGAATAAGTTATGGAATCGAAGCTTGATGAGTCTATTTTAATATGGAATGAACAAAATAGGCATATAAATTAGATTTTATGAGATATTTAAACTTTTGTGAAACAGGGCCAGAGTGATTTCTGGATCCCTTGTTCTGACTATAAAAATTCATAATAAATTTTAAAAAAATAATTAGAAGTTTTTCTTTATATGTAAAGAATACTTATTGAGTCTAGTTTTAACAGAAACAAACTTCATAGTCATTGAAATTTTGTATTGAGAGATATCTGATTCGTAATACACAGAGGTCAGAGTAGTTGAACCCTGAAACAGGGGAGATTTTAACTAATAAACTGTACTATTTTGCTCAACCAAAAATTCTAGAAAAAAATTAGTAGATATAGATATGAGTCTAGTTTAATATAAAATTTACAGATCTTAATTTTGAGTTTCGTAACCCGTGATATAAAGTTTTAAGCGACTGTGACGCAGATTTTCAGCTTGTCTAAAAATTTTAAAATTAAATTGTTTGAGCTGTTTAAGTAATGAATTAAGTCTGTTAACACCTCGTATTCGACTCCAGCGATGGTCTCGGGTACGGGGCGTTACATTTGGTGGTATCAGAGCAGGTTTAGTCGGTTCTCGGACTAACCTAGTATGTGTAAAAGTTTAGCTATACATGCCACTGATCTGTGATAGTGTGATGTCTTCCGACGCGTATGAGTACCGTCTTATTTAGACAAGGTACTCTCCAATCGAGTTACTACCGACCATGTTCCATGTTATGTGAAGGTATTTGAGTAAAGTTATAATTATGATAAGTCTCGGTTTAGAAAAGTGTGAATAAAAGTTTATGATATATATGTGATAATATGTGAGATGAAAATTCATGTTGTGATAAATATCCATATTTGCTTAATGTTTATATGATGTAGTGTATGTGGCTTACTTGATAAGATGAACGAAATAAATAGAAAGTAGTAGAGGTATGAATAAAGGTAATAATATCATGATACGAATGAAAATGTCCTTGTCTTGATTTGGACGTCGAATGTTGATAAATGTTAATGATATATAATTTTTATGAGATAAAGGATTATAATGAAATGAACTTATCTATGTTAAATTGTTGGATTGAATTATATGATTGTAATGATATGTACATGATGATGCAATTTAAATGAAAGTTGTAATTGTGGTGCAAATATCTATGTTTGTTTGGCCTTATATGATGTCATGAGCATGACTTAATTTAATTAAATGAATCAATAAGTAAAGCTATCTAGAAAACAAGAATGTATGCATAAGTATATTGTCTAAATGGGACAATAGGAAAATTTGTGTAAGCCAACATGAATGTTGCATTGCCTGAATGAATGACATGATTTTGATGATGTCGCTATAATGATGGAAATTGTGTCATATGTGTATGTATAAGAAAGTCGAGTGAGAGGTCCTACAACCTCCCCCACCAAGTGGTACTTATAATGGAATTTCATGAGATCTGTATTGAATAAGTCTCTAGTTGAGAACCCAAAGAGTTCACGATAGAATAATTATAAGTATGATCGAGAGATTGAAAATGAGCTGATAAGTAAAGTCGAGACGATGAAGTATCGGATTGACGTAGAGATTATTGGAGTTATGTCTTGTCCCAATTAGAAAAGGAATTATCTTTGGTAAATCGAATTACTCAGTGCAAGGTTGAGAAAAGTGTAAATCGAAATTTATTGAATTGGCCTTCTTTAGTGAATGGTTTAATATGAAATTTGTGACTAATTTGAACTAGTTGGGGAAATGATATTTGAAATGTGAACTATCGAGTGTGTGATTATGATTGGACAGATTTGCTTGATCTCTTTTGAGATATTTTATGTGTTTACCCGTTCTCGAAATATTTCTATGGCTATTGATCTTCTAAAGAAATTTTTGTTATATGGGAATGTCTTCTAATTCGTGTTGGATGAAAGCATTGGTAATCCGATTGGTTTATAATTTATATTGCTCTATTTCATCGGGTATTCTATCTCATTTAAATCGATAAGAATTGATGAGAGAATACATATGATATTATGATTCTGTTTCTTCTACTTGATGCTTCATCCGATACATATGTATGAGAAGATATATTGATCTTGTTATATTTGATTTCAAGTGGGATTAAATGATGTTTTCTTTTGGACTTTCTTTCTTTGAAAAATTATCGGGGTATTCCGTATTTTCTCTATGAGTTTGGTTTTCGATTCTCAGGCATAGTATCGTATCTTGGGTCTCTTTATTCGGATTTCTTTATTCAGGTTTCTCTATCTTGGATTTCTTTATTCGGTTTTCTTGTTATCTTTGTTCCATAAATTGTCAATTATGACTCATGTTCAAGTCGTTCTTCACTCGTGATAATCATGTCAAATATGACTATACTTCTAATTTGATCTTGGTAATGTGGTGATTTTAGTATTGGGGTTTTTCTAATTTACGTGTAAGGATTTGACATCAGTAAAGGCATAAGTGATAAAAGTGCAAGTTTGATCGGTATGGTGAATTATTTATTTGAAAGATTTTATGTGACAATTATGTCAGGATTATTTTCCCAAGTCGATAATAGAATTTCATTTTTGTCTTGATAAAAGAGTAAATGATCGAACGAGAAGTGTATATTTATTAGAAAGAGTTGGATATTAGTTAAAGTCACTACAAATGATAAGGTTTTCGTTTTGTGAAAGCTGAAAAGTTTATTACATCTTGTGAGTTCAGATAGATGAGAATATTGGTAACCAAGCGCGTCGAACTAGACTAATCTACATTGAGTAAAAACTTCTTGACTTTCAAAGAATGTACTCTTTGTATGAATTGTGATGTGTTTCAAGACAAGTGAGATAATGTGATAGTTTAGAGCATCGATGTTACATAAAATCTGAGTTGTTAAAGAGGTTAAAACCGAGCATTGGGATCTATCAAAATTATCCTTGCCAGTGTTGATATTGGGATGAAAATGAGAAGGATTATTCTTGAGGCCATACGAGAATTATTTCTATGGCATGAAAGAGGAAAATGTGAAGTATCCTATTATTAAATGTTTGGCGAGATCTATAAATCATATCTATATTGAATGAATTACTACTCATCGATTCATGGAATTTTAGGTCTCTTTGATTGTTGGATTTCTTGGAATTTGGTCTCCATTAATCAAGTTGAGATCCGGTTTTATGTCATGATATCATGGGAAAGCGAGAAGGGTTGAAAATTTAAGAACAGTTGAGAGTTGAGACCGTAAGCTTTAGATCCTATGAGAAATTAAAGAGATGTATTGGAGGTACAGCCTAAGTGAAAGTTCTTGACACCGAATATGAGATTAAAAGTGAAGACCACTTTTTAGGTAAGATTTTCGAGGACGAAAATCCTTAAAAGGGGGAGAGTTGTAATATCCTAATTTTGGGCTTAGTCGGAATAGTAGGTTTCGTGACCACAAAATTTGAGATAGAAATAATTATTTTATGATTATTTTGATGATTATGATATGATTGCATGACCGTATGAAAATTTCGTGATGAAATTCTATGCCTAAAGTGTTTAAATTGAAAGTAGGGACTAAATCGAATAAGTTGCAAAATTTGCATTCTAGAAGTTTTTAGTATGAAATTGCATTGAAATATTAATTAGGAGGTCTTAAATAGTAATTTGACCAATTTTAAGTTCATGGGCAAAATTAGGACATGGAAGGAATTTTTGAAAGTTTAGTAGTAAGGGCATTTTGGTCATTTAGGGGTAAAATGAATTAAAATACAAAATTAAAAGCCAATTTTGCTCATCTTCTTCATGGAGGCCGAAATTAGCATGGGGGAAGCCATGGCTAGGGTTTTCAATCTTTCCAAGCTCAATAGTAAGTGATTCCAAGCCCCGTTTTTAATGTTATTTACGTTTTTGGAATCCCGGTAGCTCGATTAAGCTTATTCTAGCAATAATTGAAGCTACGGTTCATATTTGGAAAAATACTCATAGGTGAAATGTGTTTATTTTGATGTTTTATGGTAGAATATGAAGCTTGAAATTGTGTTAAACAACTTTTGCTAAGTGATTTTATGTAAAAACGAGTAAAACGACATAATCGGTAAAAATACCTAATGTTCATAAGTACATGTTAGAGTGAGAATTTGATGTTGCTATAGAAGAAAAAAATGATTATAATCTCATAAAACATAAGAAAATAGGCTAAAGTTTAATTTACGAGCTTTGGGGCAAAAGTGTAAATATGCAAAAGTTTAGGAGCAAAATTGTAATTTTTCCAAAATATGATTTTGGGTTAATTTGAATAATGTGAGCCCTAATTAGACTATATTTTAAATGATAGAGCAATGAAAACTGAAATTCGGACTAAAATGGGGAAAATACCAAGTTGTGGACGAAATGGTAAAAGTAGCCATTTTCGCATACGAGGTAAGTTCATGTGTAAATAATATAGCATAATTGTTATTTTTAAGTTATTGATGTTAATTATATGATATGCTGATTTTTAATCGTGAAATATTATGCTTTGTGGTTAATGTTGAGTAATATGCACATTATGTTTACTACTTGATAAATATGAATTGCTACCGAGTATCGGTTTCGATATTCCATGGAAGACAGCAAATGTCAGATCGAGGGAAAAAGCCCGTTTGAACCTTAGGAATAGATTAGGATACAAGTGACATGTCACTAGGATGGTTGAGCATCCGAACTCGTTGAGTTGAGTCTGAGTTCACTTATGGATGCGAATGTCCGAACTCGTTGAGTTGAGTCCGAGTTCGAGAGATGTAACTAGGCATCCGAGCTCGTTGATTTGAGTCCGAGTTCACTTATGGATGCGAACGCCTGAGCTCGTTGAGTTGAGTCCGAGTTTACTTATGGGCGGGTTACATGATTGCTTGATTACATATGTGGCACTTATGTGCAAATTATCCGTGTATCCGAATTATATTCCGATGTGTTCAACGGGTAAAGTTCTACTCAAATGGAGGAATACTAGAGATGAAAGGGACATATTGGTAAGTGTTGTGAGATGGATACTTTGAACAGGTATGTACTTAACCCTCGAGTTGAAAACTCGATATATCAACAATGTGGTAAGATGATAAATGAAAATATGACATGAATGTCTTGATGATGATTATGCAAATGATATTTTATGTTTGCTTATATGGTTATGTTACTTGCTATTTGCATGTGAACTTACTAAGCATTTATGCTTACTCCCTCCTTTTCACTCTTTGTAGTTTTGACAAGTCAGCTCGGAAATCGGGAACGGTCGGAGGCTCGCTCACACTATCCGTATACCATCTTGGCATAATGGCTTGTATATTTTGAGTATGGCATGTATAGCACTATAATCATTTTGTATATATGGTCTTATGATATGGTTATTGAGTGGTATGAAAATTCTTGGTAATGATTAGCCATTGGAATGGCTAATCATGATCGTATTTGGTGTTATGTATGTCAAATTGCTAGCTAATCCATGGAAACCATGAAATAGGTAAAATTTACCATAAAATAGATTCAGACAGCAGTAGTGACGTGAATTTGAAAAATCACTAAAAATAGTAAAAATGGAATTAAATAATGAATAAGTTATGGAATCGAAGCTTGATGAGTCTATTTTTATATGGAATGAACAAAATAGGCATATAAATTATATTTTATGAGATATTTAAACTTTTGTGAAACAGGGCCAGAGTGATTTCTGGATCCCCTGTTCTGACTTTAAAAATTCATAATAAATTTTAAAAAAATAATTATAAGTTTTTATTTATATGTAAAGATTTCTTATTGAGTCTAGTTTTAATAGAAACAAACTTCATAGTCATTGAAATTTTGTATAGAGAGATATCTGATTCGTAATACACAGAGGTCAGAGTAGTCAAACCCTAAAACAGGGGAGATTTTAACTAATAAACTGTACTATTTGGCTCAATCAAAAATTCTAGAAAAAAATTAGTAGATATAAATATGAGTCTAGTTTCATATAAAATTTACAGATCTTAATTTTGAGTTTTGTAACTCGAGATATGAATTTTTAAGCGACTGTGACACAGATTTTCAGCTTGTCTAAAAATTTTAAAATTAAATTGTTTGAGCTGTTTAAGTAATGAATTAAGTCTGTTAACACCTCGTATTCGACTCCAGCGACGGTCTCGGGTACGGGGCATTACATCATCGTTTAACAAAAATGATTCTACTCGATGAACGGATTTAAACAGATATGGATACGCAATCATCCACCCAAAACATGGCAAAATGCTAAACCGAGCTAATCCAACCAAGACCATGCCTGGGCACCAAGTGCCCAGCTCGTAGGCTAACATATCTCCAAAAACATGCCTTGTAACACCCATATCTTGTCCGGTCACCGGACCCGAGTTACAAGATGTTACAAATAAACCAGAATAAACTTGTTCAAGTTAAACATCAACTAACCATCATTACATATACAACAATTACTAAGAATGAAAAATAAGACTATTTCGAACTTTAAACTTTTTAAAAATTAGATTCATGCTTGAATATGGACTAAATTATAAAATTTAAAGCTATGGACAAA
This sequence comes from Gossypium anomalum, assembly GCA_025698475.1. Taxonomy (NCBI): domain Eukaryota; kingdom Viridiplantae; phylum Streptophyta; class Magnoliopsida; order Malvales; family Malvaceae; genus Gossypium; species Gossypium anomalum. Next base: position 21,699,796 of record CM046960.1, on the reverse strand, counting down.
TATATTTTCTAAAGAAATGAGTATCGATATTATATAACAAGTATCGATATGAAAATATTTATCGATACTATTTTGACATTCTGACAATTCATGGTATAGATGTTATTTTCAAGGTACCGATAAAAATTAGAAAATCTTTATTTTGTTAATTTGAAATTGTTATTTTGGTTTGGTATCAATACCTTTGTCCATTTTATCGATGCTTTTGTAAAAATGGTAAAAAATCATAAGTTGAAAACTTCAATTACTACCCCAACCTAAAACCTAGTTTAAAGAGGCATAAAGATAAACATTCAACATGTAAAATAAACATTATTCAATACATCATAACTTAATCATTTAAACATTAACCATTCAAACTAAAATATAACTAACATATCAAGCTTATTCAATTATCAACTAAACCACAATTTTCAAATACAAAAATCATCCATTTATACCAAGTTTTAGAAGGGCTAACATGGCCGAACCAAAACTTCAAAAATTACCAAAACAAAATGACCATTCCACAACATTTGATCAACATAAGCACCAAGTCATATGCAACCAATTCAAGTCATCAAAATACCAAATACATGATTACATCCCAAATGGAAAAAAAAACATCACCAAGATAATCATTGACCTATACATATCGAAACACTATTTACATGCCACTTATTAACTGCCTCCTGACCTACGAATGTCCAGAGTGTGAATACTGCAATAAAATAAAGAGTTATGAGGCGGTATCTGCAAGTATATGGGTCAAGTTTTAATATAGATTTTACAACGAAGTAGGCGATGTAATACCCTTACCCGTATTCAACGCCGAAATAAGGTTACGGAGCATTACTGAACATATTATACAACTACACATACATTTTATGTACATTTTCAAATTTCATAAAATCATCAATCAACAACATTCATATCGTCCTAATTCGAGCCTACGTGGCCCAAATCATGTATTCGAGTTAGTTCAGGACTAAATCGATAACTTTAGAAACTTTTTAAACACTTAGGAAATTTTTCTAAAATATAGGGGACACACGCCTCTGTGGCCTAGCCGTGTGTCTCACACAGCCAAAGACACGCCCGTGTCACAGGCTGTGTGGACATCCGAAATGGAGTCACATGGCCGTGTCCTAGCCCGTGTCTGACCCTATGTAACTCTCTAACTTGGGTCACACGGCCAACAAACACGCCCGTGTGGCTAGCTCGTATGCCCTAAGGCCGTGTATGCCGTGCCAAACCTGTAGGGTATACTGACTTATGCCACACGGGCCAAGTTACACACCCATATGCTGGGACACACGGCCGTGTAACCTAATCGTGTGTCACACACGGCTGAGACTCACGCCCGTATATCTACCCGTGTGGACAAAAATAGGCTATTTACCAAGCCATTTTGCCACCCAAATTACATGTACCAACATCAACTCAAATTTGCAGTAAAACATAGCATATATATATATAGGCATTGAAACCAACTAAATCAAGCCTAATTCATGACAAGTCAATTTCCATTATCCACAATATACATAAGTCACAAAATGGGTCATTACATTATACCAAATTCACATATACAATTCAACTAAGTAAACATTTCCAAACATGCATCATAATGCCCAAATTCACAAGCATATAGCTTCTCTAATATTAACCATTTGACAACCACAAAACCTACTATCAATAAGCATCACAAATCCAACCAAATTAAGCCAACTCTCATGGCTATATATACAACCAAACCATAGACATTTACGAGCCAATTCAAAAGGCTAAATTAATCACCAATTTATATACCAAAATGACCAAAGTTCCTATACATGCCATCTATTCCAAAAACAAAGATTCAAAAGTACCAAAATGATAGCTTGTGTAACACCACTTACCCGTATTCAACGCCGGAACATGGTACGAGGCATTACCGGACTTACATCGCAAGCGAACGTACAAATCGAGCCATAAATTTCCAACCTAATTAAAACCATTGTATTCAATCATAAAGTCCCTAATACGAGCCTACGAGGCCCAAAACATGCTTTGGAAGTGGTTCGGGACTAAACTGATAACTTAGGAAATTTTTACAAAACATAGAGAATTTTTGCTATAAACAGGGGTCATACGCCCGTGTGGTTTGGGACACGTCCGTGTGGGCAGGCCGTGTGGTCACACATGCCCGTGTCCCTAACCTGTGTAACTCTCTGTTTTTCGAAGCATGAACAAATTGAAGTCACATGGCCAAGTCACACGCCCGTGTGCTAGGCCGTGTGGTTAATTTTGTTTTCATAAAATAGGTGCAGACCTCATACTATCAGGACACACGCCTGTGCTTAAGGCTGTGTCCCTCACACGATTGAGACACACACCCGTGTCTCTGCCCGTGTGCTCAATTCTGAAAATTCTGTTTCTCAAAATTAAGGTGCAGGGGAAACACGGCCGAAACATATGCCCATTGGGCAAGCCGTGTATCACACATGGTCTAGACACACACCCGTGTGTCTACCCTTGTGGACAAAATAACGGCTATTTACCAAGCTATTTGTCACCCTCATTTACACTATTCACACGCAAGTTCAGTGGCATAAATCATGGTATACTTAGGCAACCAAAACAGCCATAATCAAGGTTAGAACATATCATTTCATTATCACACATAACATACTTACAACATTATATTCTACTAACCAAATCATACCAAACTCACATCCGCAAGTACCAACACAAATACTTTTATCATGCATAATTCTTCCTAGATTTCCTAGCATACCAATGAGCCAATCTCAACCATTCAATAGCAAAGCCATTAAGTCACATTCAACCATTCACCAATCATTTATAGACCACATCATAAAGAAGATACTTGCACATGTACGAATATACTTAAGCTTACAACCAATTTAATTGAAATGAGCCAATTTACATGGCCAAATACCAAATCAAGCCTTTGACAATTACAAGCCAATACATTTGGCTAAAATCATGATGGTATATATAACAAAATGACCAAGTCCCTATAAATGCCATATACTCAAAATGTTAAGATCATCGATACCCAAAATGATAGTTTGATAGTGTGATGCAATCTCCGATGATCTCCAATCCGAGCCAGTTTGGTGACACTGTAAAACATGGGAAGTAAAACGGAGTAAGCTATATAGCTTAGTAAGCTTATACGAAAGAAATAAGCAAATCTTACCATACATTTAACATTCAAGTAATATAATATAAAACGATGTAATTTACCATAATCTCATAACCATAATTCATTTCATCACAACTTACCTTGAATTCATCATTTCGCGAATTTAGTAAGCATAAGTTTTATGCACATACCTGTACCAACTCGTAATGGTTTCATACTTATTCATATCTTCGACATACCCAATAAACCACTCGGAATAATAATATCAGATACTCGGGAAATCTTACACACAATATGTCACATATGTAGCCATTGCTGTCTTTATCTCATAACACATATATGCTCGCTCTCGAGCCATCAACTGGCCTGCTTACACAAGCTGTCAAGTAACTGCAACATATGCCGGTATACTCAACCACCGGTAGGACATACGGGACCAGCACCCGGATCACATAACGAAAACCCTAGTGACATGTCACTTGTGTCCTAATCTATTCCTAAGGTTCGATTGAGATTTCTCGCTTGCCAGAACGTCGTCAAATGTGTCCATAGAGTTGTTTACACAATTCATACAAAAATTAAAGCCTTTAAATACAATTATAATAAAAGCTTATTTACATACGAACTTACCTCAGTTCCAAAAACGGCAAAAGGATCTATTCGTCAATTATTTTGTTTTTCCCCCAATCTAGATCCAAACTTCGTTTTTCTTGATCTATAATGTCAAATTTAACTTATTTAATCATCACATTATTCAATATAGCCCAAAAACACATTATGACAAAAATTACATTTTTACCCCTAACATTTTAACATTTTACAATATATTCCTTAGGCTTGTAAAATGAATTTCTTGCAATTTCATCACAACCCAAGCCTAGCTGAGTATTACTAGTACTCACATTTTTCATTTATTCACACTTTCTACTCATTTTATAACTTTTTACAAGTAAGTCCTTATTTGATGTTTTTACAGAAAATCACTTTACAAATGTTGTTTAACTATCAACAAACATGCATTTTCTACCATCAAACATCAAAATAACAACATATTCAACATGGGTAAAATTTTAGACTTTAACTTTCTTTCAAATTAGTCCTTGAAATAGCTAAATCAAGCTATAACGATCTCAAAAATATAAAAATCATTAAAAACGGGACAAGAACAGACTTACAATCGAGCTCGAAAGCTTGACCAAATACCCTAGCTATGGCTTCTTGAGAATTTCAGCTATGGGGGACTAAATTGAAGAAGATGGATACTTTTATTTAGTAATTTTTTTTTATTTACCAATTTACTAAAATACCCTTAATGCATAACTTTAAAATTTTACCAACCATGTCCATTTTTGTCCATCCAAAAGTATAATGGTCTAATTACCATTTAAGGACGTCCAATTTAAAATTTCATGGCAATTAGACACCTTTAACTTCTAGGATTCATATTTTGCTCCTATTGCAATTTAGTCCTTCTAGTCAAATAAGAGCACTCAATCGATAAAATTTCTTAACGAAATTTTCACACAATTATTCTATCATGCTTTAGACCTTAAAGAAATAATACAATAAATATTTCTACTTCATATTTATGGTCCAGAAACCACTGTTCCGATTTAGCCCAAAAATGGGCTGTTACAGCTTGATAGTGTGATGAAGTCTTCGACGATCCCTGAATCCGAGATAGCTTTGAAATCACTATAAAACATAGAAAAATAAATAGAGTAAGCTTTATAGCTTAGTAAGCTCATATGATTAATAAGTATACTTGCCAACTCATTCACAATTTAAAGAACATGAGTAAACATAAGTAATACATTCAATTCAACAACTTTACAGATTTTCATAATTCTATGAATTATGTATAAATTCATTAACTTTCACTTACTTGCCATACTTATCACGAGTACCTAAACTAATCCGTATCATTACTTACATCCTCGTACCATCATCTTTTCCCATTGAACCATTTAGAATAATATTAGATACTCGGGAATCTAGCACCAATGTGCCACATACATAGCCAATGCTATATCAATCTCATATCACATTTATGCTCACTCTCGAGCTATCAACGGGCCTACTCACAGAAGTTGTCAATCAAGACGTAGCTACACGGTGTTACTCACACAGGCTATCAATTAACTGCAACACATGCCGGTATACTCAGCCACTGGTAGGATGTAGAAGACCAGCACCTGGATCACATAATCACAATAACCCCTAATGACATGTCACTAGTATCCTATCTATTCCTAAGGTTCAACCGAGATTCTCATTGTCTCAATGCTTTGTCAATAGATTCTGCAGTGTCATAATATCACAATTATAATATTTAAGCATAGAAACACATATAACATTAAGCTTATTAATCATATAAACTTACGTCGGATGCAAAAATGACAAAATAGGTCGATTAGTTGAGTACTTTGTTTTTCCCCCGATCTAGATCAAAATTTCACTTTTCTTGGTCTATATGTAATCAAATTTAGCTTATTTAATAATCTTTCTATTCAATTTAATCCAAAACACTAATTAAAGAACATTTACACTTTTTCCCCAAGTATTTCACAACTTTTACAATTTAGTCCTTATTTCATAAAATCACAAATTCATGCAATTTAATACCAACCCATGCTAGCCAAATTTTCCTAGTACACATATCAGCCTATATTTTTCAATTATTTCATATTTTAACCACAAAGTTTCCACATTTCACAATTTAATTCCTAATTTGCATTTTCACTAAAAATCACTAAACAAAACTTGTATAACTATCATCGAACATTCATAATCTATCATCAATCATTAAAATACATGCTTATTCATTAATGGAAACATTCTAAATCTTTAACAGTTTTGCAAAATAGTCCCTGCGCTAGCTAGGCCTAGTTGTAACAATCTCAAAAACATAGAAATAATTAAAAACGGGACAAAAATCGTACCTAAATGGACAATAAAGATTTGGCCGAATATCAAGCCCTAACCATGGATTTTTTTTCTTCTTGATTTTTGATTGAGGAAGAACATAAAAGATGTTGTTTAATTAATTTATTAACATGTATTTATAATTAACAAAATAACCTTATTATAAAACCATTTAATATCATCCATTTTATGTCCATCTTTGTCCACTAAATATATTAATGGTCTAATTACCATTTAAGGACCTCCACTTTAATGTTCTATAGCTATTAGACACCTTTAACTAATAGAACAACACGTTTACACTTTACGCGATTTAGTCCTTTTTATCAAATTAATCACTCAAACTATAAAATTTCTGAACGAAACTTTCACACAAACAATGCTGTACATATTAAAATAATAATAAAATAATTATTTCAACTTTGGATTTGTGGTCCCAAAACCACTCTTCTGATTTGACTAAAAATAGGTTGTTTTAGGTGAGTACTCCAAGGATCGTATCCAAGGAAGGCAAGTATTAAATCAATCTTAGCCTAAACAATTAAAGATCTAATTAATACTTTAAGTCAGTTATAGTACAAAAGTAAAATAAGAAACATGTTTAGAATTTGTAAAACCATAAAATAAAATGAAAAAAAAGAATTGAAATTGCAAGAGATAGAGATAGATGAAGTGAATCAAATATGAGGATGGCTGATTACCTCACTTTAGCAATCACAATCAACTACCATCTTAGGTTCGTCGTCAATCAACTAGTCGCTACCCTAGCAGGATCTTTCGATCTTTCACTAACATAACGAGTTAGAAAGAACTACATATCTTTCGACCTCGCAGTCCATATTGGTTTGGGGTCAAGATGTTCATGGATGGGCAATACCAAATTTTGAGTTAATTCCTACCTTGATGACTTCCTGGGGTTGTCACGCCTAGGGTTTGTTTTGTGTTCTCCCATTCCTAAACAGTTGATCCATTGAATTACCCTACAAAATAGTTAACAGATCATGCTTTCACTCGCTAATACCATATAAAAGGATTTGTTCCTCATGGCTTTCATAAACAACCTAGAGTATGTAACAACCCATTTTCAGTGAAATTGGAACAGTGGTTTCGGGACTACAAATCTAAGCCAGAAAGAAACTTTATTTTAATATTATTGCATGGTCCATATTATGATAGGAATGTTATATGAAAATTCTAATAAGAAAATTTTATCAATTATGTGCCTAATTATGGAAAGGACCAAATTGCATAAAATGCAAAAGTTGAATTCTTGTAACTAGAAAGATCAAATAGCTGTGGAATTCAAAACTTGAGGTCCGTATATGGTAATTATACCATTAAAGAAAAGTTAGTAGATAGTTTTGGTGATTCATCCATGGAAAATTAAAAAAGGTTAAGGACTAAATTGGAAATAAAAAATTAATGGATGATACATAATTTAAAAAGAAATATCATCATATTATTATCATCTTCGTCCCCAAATTCTATGGAAACCCTAGGAAAGAGAAAGGAAACTAATCAAGCTTAATTAGGTATGTTTTCTTGTCCCGTTTTTAGTAATTTTTATATTTTTGAGATCGAGATAGTCTATTCTATCTATTTTGGGATTAATTTGAAAAGTTATCAAAGTATCAAAGTTTTTCCATTGATTAATATGCTTATATTTTGAAAATTATGGTAGAATTGTTGATAGATAAACAGTTTTTAGAAAGAGAATTTTGATAAAATTATGATTTAGGGACTAAATTGCAAAGATGAAAAAGTTGTTGAAAAATTATGAATTTTGTGAAATACAAGTGCTATAAATATTATATGAAAATTTTGGTTAGGCTTGGAATAAGGATTAAATTGCATGAATTTCATTTTCCGAGCCTAGGGACTAAATTGGAATTTATGAAAAGTTTAGGGGCAAAATGGTAATTTTGCCTAGAGTATAAATTGAATCCAATTGAATATGAAATTTGATAAATTGATGATTAAATTCATTTATATAGATCCGGACAACTAAAATTCGAAGCTAGATCGAGGAAAAGAAAAAGTTTCCTATTAGTAGATTTTCATATACAAACAAGTGTCGAGGTAAGTTCGTGTAACTTATTTATGTATGTTAATATTTGAATTCAATGTTGTATTTGGATGAATTATATAAATGTTAAAGTATGAAATAAATCACATGCTCGATATTGCTTGATAAATGACAAGTTCCGTTTGAATAATGAAATTCGATAGATATATGTGATTTCTCGAAATGAATATGGTCCTGCATATGTTGCAGACAAAGTATAGCTTAGATGAGCAATCCTGTTATAGTCCTCTCGAGAATCTTGTTATATAGTTCCTGCGAGCATCCTGATAGGTAGTGATTTTGCATGTGTTACACACTACCGTAGCTCTGTGTGAGCGTCCTGTTACATGATTCGATTGGTTGTGATCCAACATATAATGTGGACACAAACGTAGCTCTACGTGAGCATCCTGATATAAGCTCTTATGGGCTTCCTGACTTGGCTCGCTTGAACTCCTTATTACCTTATCCAGTGCTCCCTAATATTAACTCTTCGAAGTTATCTGTTAAGCTCTATGAGCTCCCTGAGTAAAACTCTTATGAGTTTCCTATTTAGCCTAGATAAGTGTCCTGTTACATGGCTCATCTGAGCATCCTGATGCGTGGCTCGAGAGTGTGCTCTCTAATTAAGTGCCCAAATGGGTACCCCTAATTATGATTTGACGGCTTACTGTTTTGTACACCTTGTGTGTACTACCTGAGCTGAGTGTCCATCGAAATTTCAATGGTTCAACAGATAAATCCCTAAAATGAAAAATTATGAGATTAAATGAATTATAACTTGAGTGTTCCTGAAATACCTGAATATGTAACATGATGAGCTCATCAATGTTTAATTGATGCATAAATGAAATATGTGACTAACTTGCTCACTTGAGTGTATGTGATTAGGCAAATTGCCAATTTGTTGGGAAGCATGTTATTGTATACTTATTTTATTGAATAGGATTGGTAAGCTTACTTCCCATTATACAAACTTACTAAGCATTAGATGCTTACTAGATTTTATTTTCTTTGTTTTATAGTGTTTAGAAACTCAAAAAGGTTGGAGATCGGTCGGAATATCATCACACTATCCACCAACTTATTTTGGTAAAAATAGTAAACTTATTTTGGTATAATGGCATGTATAGGTTTACTTGGCCAATTGATGGCCTGTAAATAGTTGTTTGTAATCTAGCCATTGGAATGGCTAATAATGGTTTATTTTGGTATATTGATATGAGATTATATATATCATGTTTAACATATATGTTTGTTGTTGGTTAGATTGAATTAGAGTAAAATATAAGTCTTTACTAAAGGTAAGTTTGATTATGATAATGTATATGATGTTATTTCATACACGTTATTAGTGATTGCTTGGTTAAATGTTTGGAATTTGGTTGTTATATATGTGCATGTGATATTGTAGGTTAATGGAAAAATTTAGGTGAGAAATAAGGCTAAGAAATAGTCTTATTTTGTCCATAAAGGTAGACACACGGGCGTGTGCCTTGATCGTGTGTGACACACGGCCTAGCACATGGACATGTGGTTTGGCTGTGTGTCCCCTGCATCTAAAAATTTAGAAATAGAATGCTCAGAATTGGGCACATGGGCAGAGACACGAGCGTGTGTCTCAGTTGTGTGTGCTACACGGCCTAGAACACGAGCGTGTGTCTTGGCTGTATGAAGCCTGCACCTAATTTGTGAAAAATAAATTGACCATACGGCCTAGCACACGTGTGTGTGCAGGCCGTGTGGCACAAGTGTAACATCTTGAAATACGGCCTAAATGGAATAGTGGTTGTGAAACCACAAATCTGAGGTAGAAAAGTTTATTTTGATTAATTTTTATGATTTACCGAGTGATTAGATGCATGTGTTAGAGTATTGATAAAAAATTTTATAGATTGCATGTTTAATTTGCCTATTAGGGCTTATTTGCAGAAGTTGCTATAACAGCTCAATTTAGGGCCTAAACGGAGTGATGGTTTTAGAACCACGAATTCGAAGTCGAAAAATTTATTCCGATTAAGTTTTAAGGTTTATTTATTGATTAAAATATTGTGTAAAAATATCGTTAAGAAATTTTACTGATAAAGTACTTGATTGAAATGGGGTTTTAAAGAGGAGGTCCTTAAATTTCAATTAGACCATTATATTTTGTTTGAACAAAAATGGGCATGAATAGGACAAAATTTTAAAGAAAGGCCTTAAGGGCATTTTAGTCATTTGGCAATTAAAAGAAATAAAAAGGGAAAATAAAGCCAAAATTGACTCATCTTTCTCATAGAGGCCGAAATTAGCATGGGGGAAGCCATGGCTAGGGTTTTCAAGCTTTCCAAGCTCAATAGTAAGTCCGTTCTAGCCCCGTTTTTCAAGTTCTTTACGTTTTTGGAATCCCGGTAACTTGATTAAGCTTATTCTAACAATAATTTAAGCTAGGTTCATATTTGGAAAAATAACCATAGGTGAAATGTGTTTATTTTGATGTTTATGGTAGAATATGAAGGCTGAAATTATGTTAAACAACTTTTGCTAAGCGGTTTTAAGCAAAAATGAGTAAAACAGCTTAATCGGTAAAAGTTGTTATTGTTCACAACTATGTGTTAGAGTGAGAATTTGATGTTGCCATAGAAGGGAAAAATGATCAGCATGTCATAAAACATAAGAATAAGGGATGAAGTTTGATTCCCGAGCCTAGGGGCAAAAGTGTAAATATGTAAAAGTTTAGGGGTAAAATTGTAATTTTGCCAAAGTTTGAGTTAAGGAATTTTATGAATATTACATTAATTAAATAAGTAAAATATGATACTTTAGATCCCGGAAAATGAGATTTGAACCTGGAATGGGAGAAAAATCGAAAATCGGGAAAGTTGGTAAAATGGCCGTTTTAGTCTCGAGGTAAGTTCATATGTATAATAAGCATTAATTTATGCATGTTTCAATGTAAAATTTATATATTTACTATGATTGCCGAGGTGTTGAAAGTGAGTATAATTATGATGATTTAAATGTTCAATATTAATTCAACATGGAAATGAGAAAGTATGTAAGTTTGTACGTAAATAACTCATCGATTCTTTTTACTTTATTATATTTTGTTATCATATAGAATGTGGCTGCCTATAGAATGATTATTTGTTGTAAATTACAAATTGAAAAAAAGACTATGAATAAATTTGTAACATATTGGAAAGTGAGGAATTTCGGTGAGCCTTGGAATAGGAATGATCTGAACGATCTATTGTGAGGTCACGTGTGTAGTACTAAGTGCAGGCTACTACGTGTACCGGATAATTGGTCGCATGTGTAGTACTAACTGCAGGCTACTATGCGTATCGGATAACTTTGATCACGTGTGTAGTACTAAGTGCAGGCTACTACGTGTATTGGATAATTGGTCGCATGTATAGTACTATGTGCAGGCTACTATGCATATCAAATAGCCTTGGCTACAAGTGTGAAAATATGTGCAAGCAACCGAGTATCAGTTATTATTCTGAAGAGTTCAATGGGAAAATCGATTAAGTAAAAATTCATGTGAACATGATTATGTGATGAATAAGTGCAGATATATGTTTATGAAAAAAATTATGAGCAATGTGCTCGATATTTGAGCGAACTTCGATAAGACAAAATGGATTAAGTGAAATTATGTAAGAGTGAATTTTAGTAATAAAATAGTGTTGGACCGCAACAGTTGCGTGATTTTGAAAATTCACCAAAAATCATGGAAATTGAATTAAATTTCAAATAAATTATTGAATTAAAGCGTAATGGGTCTATTTTCATATAAAAGAAACAAGGGAAGCAAAAGAGTTCTATATTATGTGATATTTGAATTTTTACAAGACAGCGTCAGAATGATTTTGAGATCCCCTGTTCTGACTTTGAAAAATCATTAAAAATTGTAAAAAAATAATTATGGGATATAATTTGTATGTTTTAAATCCTAAATGAGTCTAGGTTCAAATAAAATAAACGATAACATAATATGAGTTCTGTACGAAGAGAAAATTTATTTGTAGTGAAGAGTTGTCAGGGTAGTTGAGCAGTGAAACAAGGATAAATTAAATGAAAAAACTGTAATAATTGGATAGACCAAAAATTCTGAAAGTTTTATGGTAATAATATACGTGAATCTAGTTTCAAGGAAAATTAACGGTTTGTAATTTGGAGTTCTGTAGCTCCAGAAATAAATAATTTAGCTGCTGGTACTCTACTAGACAGCTTGTTTTGAACCTGTTTATAATTGTAATAGTGAAAATATGTGTGTTTGTGATGGTAATATTCCGGGAACATATTGTGACTTTGTTTAATGTATAATAATATATTGTTTATTAATATTTACATATTTACTTACTAAGCTATAATGCTTACTCCCTTCCTTTCCTTTTTCTTATAGTGTCACAGATGTTAGCTCGAGTTGGAGGTCGCCGGAGGTTAAATCACACTATCAAACTTTGGATGCATATATAAAGGTTTTAAAGTATTTTTAAGTCTTTGGCATGTATGGGGACTCGTTTAATTGTTATTAAGTTTCTAGGAGTTGGCCTAAAATACTGACCTATGTTATTTGAAGGTCTCTATTGTATAAAGTCATTTAATGTAGATAGTCTTTAATATGTTTGAAAAGTTTAAAATTGATGAAATTTTGTGCCTCGGTTTTAAATGATTACAAGTACTCAAGTCTGGTAATACCTCGTACCCTGTTTCGGCGTCGGATACGGGTAAGGGGTGTTACAACAAGTTGGAGAGTTATACGGGTAAAGACACAAGCTGGGACACGGCCATGTACCTCACATCGAATGCCAACACGGTCTAAGACATGGGCATGTCACTTGGTCGTGTGAGCCAAACGGCCTACTCACACAGGCGTGTGACCACTATATCAAAGAAAAAATTTTAAATTTTACGAAATATTCTCTGAGATCCCTATTTAGTCCCAACTTGATTCTAATGTTTAAATTAGGCCTCAAGGGTCCATTCAAGGGACAATATGATTATTTTAGGATATGAATAATAAATTATATGAATTATCTGTATTTATTTTGTAAACTACCAGTAATGCTCTATAACTCTGTTTCGGTGATAGTTACAGGTTAGGGGTGTTACATTTATTAGTATCAGAGCTAATGTTTAGCTGATTCTCGGACTAATGTAGCAAGTACAAGTTTAGCTATACATGCCATTATATAAATTATGATTGTGTGGTATCTCCTGACCATTTTTAAATTTGTTTTTCATATAGTAATGTCATCCAACCAAGCCAGACCTGAATCAGAGGAAACTAAGAGCACTCTCAAGCTTCCGTTCAACGAGCTACATCTAGTAGTAGTAGAAGGCCCGTATCTAAGGGCTGAGGTGAGGAGGCAAAAGAACCCTTCTTTCAAATGATGAACGAGTGGTTCAGTGAATATTTGAGAATAAATCCTGCTGTTAAACAACCTCCCCCACCTGCTCCTCAACCGGTTCCAGAGATGCCACAGGGTACTGAACATGTTAGAATCAGTAAGCCTCTTGTAGATAAAATCCATAAGTATGGGGCTGAGGAATTTAGGGCTACTACCAATGATGATCCAGAGAGGGCTAAGTTTTGGTTGGAAAATACCATCAGGGTTCTAGATGAATTATCATGTACACCCACTGAGTGTTTGAAATGTGCAGTTTCTTTATTAAAAGACACAGCCTGCCATTGATGGAATAATCTTATTTCTGTTGTACCAATAGAAAATGTTACATTAGAGTTTTTCCAAACGGAATTAAGAAAGAAGTACATTAGTCAGAGATTTCTAGATCAAAAAAAGAAAGAATTTTTAGAGCTCAAACAGGGAAACATGACTATATCTGAATATGGCGGGAATTTGTTCGATTAAGCAAGTATGCCAGAGAATGGGTCCTGACTTAGGCTGATATGTGTAAACATTTTGAAGAAGGTTTAAATGAAGATATCAAACTATTGATGGGAATTCTTGAATTAAGGGAATTTGTGGTACTGGTTGGTCGAGCACACAAAGCCAAGGAATTAAGTGAAAAAACGAAGCAAGCAGAGAGAAAAGCTCAGATTTCTGGTAAAAGATTTATGGGCAAATCACAATCATCTGCTTCAAAGAAATCAAACAAGTACCATGATTGTTTTACCACCTTTACGGGATATACTGGGAAAGAGCGAGGCTCTCAACTTTCTAACCCGAAATCTTCGTCTCCATCTGTAACAAGTGTGGGAAGTGTTGGTAACCCCAAACTGAGGTGTAAACACTGTAATAAATTTCATTTTGGGGAGTGTCACAATAAAGAACAAGTATCCATTGCCTCGTATTGATGATCTGTTTAACCAGTTGAAAGGTGCCACTATATTTTCAAAGATTGATCTCCATTCTGGCTATTATTAGTTACGAGTGAAAGAATTAGATGTTCCAAAGATAGCTTTTAGAACCAGGTATGGGCATTATGAGTTTCTTGTGATGTCGTTTGGTTTGAAAAATGCACCTCACGGTATTTATGGATCTGATGAACAGAATCTTCAGACCGTATCTAGACATGTTTGTAGTGGTATTTATTGATGATATTCTAGTATATTCTCGAGATGAAAATGAACATCCTGATCATTTGAGAATAGTGCTACAAACACTGCGTGAGAAAAAATTGTATGCCAAATTTAGTAAATGTGAATTTTGGCTATGGGAAGTTGGTTTCCTTGGACATATAGTATTTGCAGAAGGTATTCGGGTAGATCTGAATAAAATTTTAGCTATTGTTAATTGAAAACCCTCAAAGAATGTGTTTAAAGTTAGAAGTTTTCTGGGATTAGCTGGGTATTATCGAAGGTTTGTTAAAGGGTTCTCAATGATAGCTTCTCCGATGACTCGTCTGTTGCAATAAGATGTGAAATTTGAGTGGCCTGATAAATGTCAGCAGAGTTTTGACAAATTGAAAGCTTTGTTGATTGAAGCACCCGTGTTAGATCAACCTGAATTGGGTAAGGAATTTATAATTTACAGTGATGCATCATTAAATGGTTTAGGCTGCTTCTTGATGCAAGAAGGTAAAGTAATAGCCTATGCTTCAAGATAGCTAAAACCACATGAAAGAAATTACCCGATACATGATCTTGAGTTGGCAGCCATTGTTTTTGCAATGAAAATATGGTGGCATTACCTGTTTGGTGAAAAGTGCCACATATTCACCGACCGTAAAAGTTTAAAGTTGTAACACCCCTCACCCGTATTCAACACTGGAATAGGGTACGGAGCATTACCAGCCATATTATACAATTAAATATACATTTCACATACATTTTCAAATTTCATGTAATTATCATTCAACATCATTCACATTGTCCCTAATATGAGCCTACGAGGTCTAAAACATGCATTAGGAGTGGTTCGGGACTAAACCGATAACTCAAAAAATTATTGGAACACTTAGAAAATTTTGCAAAATACAGGGGACACACGCCCGTGTGGCCCAACCGTGTACTTACACAACCAAAAACACACACGCGGCCAAAAACACACCCGTGTTACAGGCCGTGTAGACATTCAAAATGGGATCACATGGTCGTGTCCCAGCCTGTGTCCAACCCCGTGTAACTCCCTGACTTAGGTCACACGGCCAACCACATGCCCGTTTGACCAGCCCTTGTGCCATTCAAAATAGCCTCACACTTCCGTGTGCCAGGCCGTGTGCTAGGCCATGCCAAACCTGTAAGGTATACTGAATTATGCCACACGGCCAACTCACACGCCTGTGTATTGGGCTGTGTGGAGCATATTGACTTGATTTCTAATTAAACACCAGAGGACACACGACTATATCACCTGACCATGTGTCATACACAGTGTAAGTATAAAACTTAGTAAGCTCATATGAAATAATAAAAAAAGCTCACCATTCAATTGCCATTCAAGAATATGAGCATAACATACTACAAAACATTTAATCACAATGTTAAAATATATTCAATCACACAATTAACCATGAATTCACAACTTCCATTGATTTAATGCTTATATAGTTCTCGTACATACCTGTACTGATACATATATATTTCTCACCATTTCACATCTTCAATATACCCATTGAACCATTCAAAATACTATCGAATACTCGGGAATCTCACATCCTAAGTGCCAAATACATTGCCGAAGCTATCTCAATCTCATATCACATATAATGCTCACAATCGAGCTATGAACAGGTCTACTCACACAAGCTGACAGTCATGATGAAGCTACACGGTGCTGCTCACACAAGCTGACGAGAATCCACAACACATGCCGGATAACTCAGCCACCGGTAGGACATATGGACCAGCACCCAAATCACATAAACCCTAATGGCATGTCATTCGTATCTTAGTCTATTCCTAAGGTTCAACCGAGATTTCTCAATGCCAAATCTTCATCAATTATATCTACAAGGTCGTATATGCAAATAATTCAATAATAAAGAATTTAAAATACAATTATATTAATGCTTATTAACATACGAACTTACTTCGATCGCTAAAATGACGGAACAAATCGACTAATGCAAAACCTTGTTTTTTCCCCGATTTAAATCTAAATTTCACTTTTCTTGATCTAAATGTAATAAAAATTAACTTATTGAATTTTCATTCTATTCAATTTAGTCCAAAATACACATTAAGGCAACTTTACACTTTTTCCCCCTCATATTTCAACATTTTTACAATTTAGTCTTTATCTCATAAAAATACAAATTCATGCAATTTGGTCCTTACCTATGCTAGCCGAATTTCAATTATTACCATAACAGCCCATATTTTTCATTTATTTTTCAATTTAACCAAAAAATTTCAACATTTCTCAATTAAATCCCTAAATGATAATTTTGTCAAAAATCACTTTACAAATGTTGTTTATCTAACCACAAGCATGTATTTTCTATCATCTAACATCAAAATTCACATACATTCATCAATGGAAAAACCCTAAACCTTTAACAGTTTTGCAAAATAGTCCCTGGGCTAGTTAGCTTAAGCTGCAACGATCTCAAAAACATAGAAATAATTAAAAATAAGACAAAAATGAGCTTAAATGCAAGGATGAACCCTAGCCGAAACTTCAAGCTTAAAAAATGATGCCTCCTTAGTTTATTTTCAGTGGTAGATAGAAACAACAAAGATGATGACCTTATTTTAATGATTTTACTTAATTTATTTTATTAAATTACATTTTTAACCTTTAATTAAAACATTATAATTCACTTAAATGATGTCTATACTTGTCCACTAACATTAACAATGGTCTAATTACAACATTAGGACATCGTATTTAAAGTTCTATAGCTATTAGACCCTTTTAGCTAATAGATCATAAGTTTTACATTTTATGCGATTTAGTCCTTTTTATCAAATTAAGTGCTCAAACGATAAAATTTCTTAACGAAATTTTCAAAAAATCATATTATCATGCCGTAGACATTAAAATAATAATAAAATAATTATTTTGACCTCATATTTGTATTCTGATTTGACTAAAAATAGGCTGTTACAAAAGTAGTTAATGTCACAGAAATACTTAAACTTGAGACAGTGCAAGTGGCCTGAATTATTGAAAGATTATGATCTTGTTATTGACTACCATCCGAGAAAAACTAATGTGGTTGTTGATGCCCTAAGCAGAAAGTCTTTCTTTGCCATGCGAGCAATGAATACTCGGTTATCACTATATGTTGATGGTTCACTTATAGCTGAGTTAAAAGCTAAATCAACATTTCTGCAATAGATCTGTGAAGCCTAGAAAGATGATAGTGAGCTACAAGCAAAAAGGATACAGTGTGAATCGACTTCTGATTTAGAATTTTAGATTGGGTCTGATGATTGTCTGTTATTCATAGACAGAATATGTGTACCAAGGGATTCAAAACCGGTACAGAAGATTTTACATGAAGCTCATAGTTGTAATATGTCTATTCATCCTGACAGCAATAAAATGTATAATGATTTGAAAAAGATGTACCAGTGGCCAAGAATGAAACGAGATATATCTAAATTTGTATCTAAATGTTTGATATGTCAGCAGGTAAAAGCTGAACATCAGTTGCCTTTGGGGATTATTACAGCCAGTTACGGTATCAGAATGGAAATGGGAAAGAATTACCATAGACTTTGTATCGGGATTACCCCTATCTCTAAAGAAGAAAGATGCTATTTGGGTAATTTTTGATCGGTTGACAAAGTCTGCACACTTTATTCTGGTACGTATGGATTTTTCTTTGGATAGATTGGCTGAATTATATGCTTTTGACATTGCTAGATTACATGGAGTGCCTGTCTCTATTATTTCAGATAGAGATCCTCGGTTTACATCTCGATTTTGTAGTAAGTTGCAAGAAGCCTTGGGTACGTAGTTATATTTCAGTAGCACATTCCATCCTCAAACTGATGGACAATCCAAATGTGTTATACAGATTTTAAAAGATATGCTTCGGTGTTGTATGCTTGAATTTGAAGGTAAATGGGAAAAGTATATGCCTTTAGTTGAATTTGCTTATAATAATAACTATCAGTCCAATATTAAGATGACACCGTATGAGGCTTTGTATGGTCGTAAATGTAGAACTCTGTTGTATTGGACTGAGCTGAGTGAGGAAAAGATACATGGAGTTGACTTAGTCTGTGAAACTGAAAAAAATGTGAAAGTAATTCAAGATAGTTTGAAAGCAGCCTTTGATCATCAAAAGTCTTATGCCGATCTTAAATGAAAAGAGATAGAAGTTCAGATCGGTGATAAGGTATTTTTTAAAGTATCACCTTGGAAGAAAATTCTCCGGTTTGGCCGTAAAGGAAAACTGAGTCCATAACTCCTCAGGCCATATGAGATTACTGAAAGAATCGAACCTGTAGCATATCGGTTAGCACTACCACTAGAACTTGATCAAATTCATAATGTTTTTCATGTCTCTATGTTGCGATGGTATCGATCGAATCCTTCACATGTTATTTCTCTGACAAAAGTTGAGATTCAACCTGATATGACTTACAGTAAGGAACCATTCAAAACCTTGGCACATGAAACAAAAGAGTTAAGAAATAAAAAGGTAGCATTGGTAAAATTTCTTTGGAAATGACATGGTATTGAAGAAGCTACCTGGGAACCGGAGGATACCATGAAAAAGCAATATTCAAATCTCTTTACTGGTAAGATTTTCGAGGACAAAAATTCTTAAGGGGGAGAGTTGTAACAGTTAGTGAAATCAGAACAGTGGTTTTGGGACCATAAATCGGAGCCAGAAAGAAAATTTATTTTAATATTATTTCATGGTCCGTATTATGATAAAAATGATATAGGAAAATTCTGATAAAAAAATTTTATTGATTATGTGCCTAATTTTGGAAAAGACCAAATTGCATAGAATGTAAAAGTTGAATTCTAGTAGCTAGAAGGATCAAATAGCTATGGAATTCAAAACTTGATGTCCTTATATGGTAATTAGACCATTAAAGAAAAGTTAGTAGATATTTTTGGTGACTCATCCATGGAAAATTTTAAAAAAAGGCTAAGGATTAAATTAGAAATAAAAAAAATAATCGTACAATACAAATCATACAAGTACTTTGATTATCTGAGTAGAATACAAATAATAATTTATGTGAGTACTTAGTATGATGTCCATTTATGTATAAGGATATTTAAGTCACATAGGGCTTTTTATCTTGTAATGTTCTGAGGCTTAGAATAGGTATGAAACTCAAAAAGATTAAGCATCAAAAGGTTAGAAACACAAAAATAGTTTGGCACATTGTATTGATCCCTATTCTCTGCCTTAATGACCATTTCTCGCTTACCGCCTTATTTCTCTTTCTCTAGCTTTCCTTGTCTCTTCGTTTATAGGAATTCATAGCGTGACATTGTAACTATGGCTAGCCTTACGAGTTTTTACTCACTAATGAACGAGTTTTTCTTTCTTTTGTGACTTTGTGACTTTCTCCTTTTCATTACATCTTACTAATGAATGCTTTTTCACTTAGTTTAAGACCTTTTCTACTCGTACCAATTCTCTCTTTGGATTTTTCTTTTGATTCACACATTTGGGCCAACTTCTAGTTTCTATATCAGACTAATTTTTCCTAATTCACTCTAGTTTTACAAACTCCACCATGATATATCTACTTACCCTCAATACGTATGGCCGGGCATATATAATCGTGTGGTATAGGAGCAAAGAAAAAGGGCATATACAAATTAACATTTGCAAGCTCGGGGTTTATACAGTGGTTCATTAAGAAGTGCTAAAAGCCTCAAAATTGGTACTAAAGGTGAAGTACAAATAGGATAGCTTTTTGGCTATTGGATTGTTCCAAACAATACCTTCGGTCATCCTTAAATATCTCATCATGGATAAATTTATTTAACCAAATAAACACAAATTCAACCATTTATCATTCATACTAGCATGCTCGTTTCCTTGTATTTTATATATCAGTTGGTACAAATGATATCTAAATACCTATTTACAATGTAACATATAGAACTTTAGCAGTCTAATAATAAACAATTTAAAATCTCCTATCATCATGCCAAATTTATTCATAAACACAAGCAACACATACATGCTTCAAACCAATAACTTGTATTTCTACAAGCTCAAGCACACCAAAAGATAAGAAAAATAAAAGAAAATGTAAAAATCTGAAGCAAATTTTTTATGTTACCCCCCACACTTTAGTTGACACATTGCCCTCAATGTATAGCCCATCAAAAGATAAGAAAGGAACTTACCCGATTGATCGCAATTGCTTGAACTCCTATTGGTGGGTACTTCCTCATTTGATTGTTAAAAGTTCAAATTTGTTCGTGTCTATTTCGTGTCGAGTTCCTACATAGAAAATTTTAAAAAATGCAACAAAACTAAAAGAAAATATACTTATTAATCCTACTCCTACAAAGTCTAAATTAAAATTATCCAAATTTATTACAAGTCTTTTAAATAAGAAAAATCGATCAATCATCCTCGTCATCCTCCTCTTCTTCACCTTCCTTTTTGTTTTCCTGTACTTCTTCATCCTATTCCATATTTGTTGGACCGAACATATCAAGTATATAATTGGGGACTTATATGTTCTTTTTCCTCGCAAACTCTTGAAAAATTGATCTCAATTCTTGCTTCTAATGAATCAATCAATCTAACTTTGGATGATTGTCCTCACCAAAATCTTATTGAGCTCGTGCCAGCTTTTGTGACGAGGTAGGTGTAGCTGTAAGTTCTTGTTGTCTCTTGTTCCCATCTTTGATCTGTTTGGCCTGTAACTCGATGTATTGCTTGAACAAGGTGTCTCTTATAATGCTTCGCGATGGTTTCAACTATTTCTCAATTGATGTCATAGGTACACCTACCTTTTTGCATAAAGTTGTCACTAGATGGGGAAAGAGTACTCCCACCTTCTAGCTACTAATGCATCTTCCCATGTTCTAGTGGATCCATTTGCCAACACATACATGCTATTTATACAAAATAGCATAGAGAAAAACTGCTATAGAGGTATTAACATTAGAAACATTTAAAGTAGGTACAATTCGTGTGCAAATGAACTGAATCCATATATTAGCCTCAAGGAACATAATGGCTTGATGAAAAGATACTGGGATATTAGCACCTACGTGATACTTCCATTCACACCTTCCTTTAGTTTAAAAGTTTATAACACTTTCCAAATCTATGTCTCTAAAATATTTTAAGTCAGTTTCACTGATGAAATCATTTTCATAATATGGAGTATTATAAAATTCATAAATTATTCGAGGGTTACTCCCACCTCTTTTCCTCGCACAAGTATTGTATCCCATATATGTCTTTTGGTATTTCTAGACTCGTGGTCTGTAAAGATGCATAGAATTCTTGAACAACAGAGACCACAACATATCCTTCATGATCGTCTAAAAATGCTCCCATCGATGATATCTAATCAAAGGCCATATTTATTTACATAAAATCATCGATGGATCAAATCCCCTCTCTTGAATAAATGTTTTTCCCTAAAATTCATTAAAATTATTTTTCAACATTCTATTCGAAAAAGTAGAGGGATATTGAACCATTGATAGCTTTGTTTCCATTGTTCGCCTAAATTTTCTAGGAGGCATAATGTTCCTAACGAATTGCTAAATAAGTAATTCAATAGAATAGTAAAAAGTTTGAGTTTAGGAACCCTTAAACTTAAATGTATAGTTGAGGTTCGTTTGACTTCCTTACTTGCCCGTGATGTCCCCATTCCTTGTTGCACCAAGTATGTGAAAAGGAATTTGAGAAATTAGGGTTTAGGGTTTAAAAGATGTTGATAAATCCAAGAGAGTTTGAGGAAATAAGGGTTAATAGGTGTTTAAATTAGTAGTAGATATAGTTTTGGGGGGTTATAAAATAGGGGTTTAAGGGTTAAAAATTTGGTAAAGTTAGTGTTTAAGCCGTTGGGTTACATAGCGGATCGGGTCAACCCTGCAAAAAATTGCAGCAATGTCACGACATAAGGTTCCATGTCGCAACATCCCTAGCAAGCTATCGATGAAGTGACATAGGGGTTCTGTGTCGCGACACATCCACCAATTTGGAGATTCTCAAAGATTGTTTGCTATGTCACGTCTCTCTGGTGTAATGTCACGACAATGACTCTAGTTCGGTCTAAAACTTGAACGTACATCAAACAAAAGTTAGAATCTAAATTATAGGATTAGTTAGATATGCAATAATTTACAAAAAAGCATGCAACAATTCACATATTTTAAGTTATACTGCCAGATTTATCCATCAACATTATCGATTCACCAGTGGATGATTTATCATTCTATCAGTATTAGTCCATTGACCATCGTGCCACTCCACCTTTTTCCACTTGTCATGTTCTTTACACTTGATTATTTTTCGGCATTCATAAAGGGAAGCATTCCCATTGACTTAGGAACGCTAAAGATGAATAATTTTTTGCAATCCTCCCCTAATATCCTCAGCTCTTCCTCATTCAATCGATGGCCACAGTTGAAGATTTCAGTCTCACCATTAATTTTCATAGTAGGTCATTTTTCTCTAAATTAATGGTGGATCTAGAAGTTACCATGAAAGGTCTTCCTAGTAAGATCGATATCTCCTAATCTTCCTCAAAATCAAGTACTACAAAATCTCTAGAATAATAAAACTGTGCACCTTGACTAGCACATCTTCGAGTACTCCCTTTGGATGTACCAAAGAACTGTCAACTAATTGTACTGTTATTTGAGTTGTTTCAAGATTCCTTAACTTTAGTTTTTCAAAAATTGATAAGGGCATTAAATTGATACTAGCTCCTAAATCGAATAGAGCTCTATTAAAATGAATGCTTCTTATTTCTATAGGAATAGTGAAACTTCTCGGGTCTTTTAACTTCTATGGTACTTGTCTTGAAATAATCACACTATAGGAAGCACTTAAATTAACTTGTTCTCTTACCTTTTTTTTACTCCTTGCCGTGACCTCCTTTAAAAAATTAGCGTATTTGGAAACCTTCTCAATTAGCTCAATTAAAGGTAGGTTAACATTTAAAGTTTTAAACAAATTCAGAAAACTTACGAATTCATCCTTGTCTCACTTCTATCTTTCTTCTAATCTTGATGGAAATGGGACTTTCGTGATTTTGATATCTTTAGATGCCTTTTTTCCTGTCTCATCTGCTAGTAAACTCTCCTCTTCTGATTCAGGTCCGTCTTCTAATTCTAGGGAATTATCTTGAGGCTTATTAGTATTATCCACAGCTACTTCTAGATTAGGTATTTTTGGGCTACTCAGTACCTTGCCCGATCTAAGTGCTATAGTTTTCACATGTTCTTTACCTTTCCTATGTGGATTATCTTCCGTGTTACTGGGAATGCCTGAGCTAATTTTTCTTTTTATATCACCCATCATGCTTATCAATTTTCTCATTTGGTCATCGAGCTTAGTCAATGTCCTTATTGGATTGGTGCACTCAAACTACACCTGCTTGACATCTATTCTCATTGACTACATCTCTTCCTCAATTCTATCCAAATTTTGACCACATGCTTTTTGGTCACTTGGGTTGGTTTTGTCCTAGGGTTTTTGCAAATAAGGAGGTTTATAATTAGTATTTCTAACTTGGTTTGAATTGTTACCTCCTCCTTGGTTTCATCCCCATCTCAAGTTTAGGTCATCCCTCCAGTCGGGATTATATGTATTCAAACAAGGGCTTCCACCCATATTTCCAATGTAATTCACATCCTCGGCAAGATTATTGATATAATGGAAGAGTGGCTTATCTTCTACATACATAGACAATGTAGAAACATATTCAGTATGGTTTAATCTGTCTATTAATTATTGATACTTATCATTCTCTTGAACAGCTTTGACCGTAGCAGATTTCTAACCAAATGTGAAAGGTTCAATTGGCCACTGATAGGAGTTTAATGCCACATTTTGAATAATTTTGTATGTATCATCGTATGTCCTATTCATAAGGGCTCCTGCTGCTACTTCGTCTAGTCCAGATCGTGCGTTTGCATCCAACCTGCTATAAAATACCTATAGTTGCATCCATTCAGGAAATCTGTGGTGTAGACGTTTTTGAATTAACATTTTGAAGCATTCTTATGCCTCATAGAAACTTTCTCCCTTCATTCATCTAAAGATATCAATCTCTCTGCTTAGCTGAATTGCTTTGCTAATCGGGAAGAATTTTTTTAAGAACTTTCTAGCGAGTTCATCCTGTATCGTGATAGATCCTGGTATTTGAGAGTCTAACAAATAAAAAAACGTTAGCAATCAAAGAAAAGGGGAATAATCGAAGACGAATAACATCATCAGTGACCTCGTTATAGTTAAAAGTATCATAGATTTGGAGAAATCGTTTCAAATGCTGATTAAGGTCTTCTATTATAGTGCCCCTAAATTGTAGATTATTTTGGATCATTTTTATCATTGTCGATTTGATTTCAAACTATTAGTTGTAATTTTTGGCCTTATTACACTTTCCGAAACCATGTCTAAGCTTGTTAGGGAGTAGTCCCTTAGAGTCCTCCCATTTCGAGCTATCTGAAAGTTTGTGGGTAATTGTGGTACTGGTGGGTCTTCTAAGGCGTTATCATCGACGTTGCGAAACAATGGATTGTCACATGGTACATTAACTACAAATGGTGGTGGTGGATCTTCCATTTGCTATTGTTGTTGTTGTTAGCAATTTATTCAGATTATTTTTTCTAGAGCTGTGGCTGCTACAATAGGTTTGCGTCTACTGCGAGGCATACACCAAACCTAGAAAGAAAAGCTTATTAATACTAAAGTAAAATAAAATTGTATCTATAATTGAGAAATTTCCTAATTATTCTTTTAAGAGTGAAAACTAAAATCAATCTAGCGACATTGCCTCCTCGGCAACGGGGCCAACAACTTAACCGCCTCTGGATATACTAACATCCAAAGTGTGAATATTATAATAAAATACATAGTTATGAGGTGGAATCCACAAGTATACAGGCCAAGTTGTAATATAGATTTTAAGACGAAGTAGGTGAGTACTTCGAGGATCGTACCTAAGGCAGGCAAGTACTAAATCAATCTTAACCTAAAAAATTAAAGATGTAATTAATACTTTAAGTCACTTATCGAACGAAAGTAAAATAAGAAATATGTTTAGAATTGGTAAAATCATAAAATAAAATGAACAAAAAAACAAAGAATTGTAATTGAAAGAGATAGATATAGATAAAGTGAATCAAATTTGAGGATGGGTAATTAGCTTGCTTCAACAATCTCAATTAATTGTCGTCTTGGGTTCTTCGTCAACCAACAAGTCGCTACTCTAGTAGGATGTTTTGATCTTCCACTAACATAACGAGTTAGTAATAACTATTTATCTTTTGATGTCACAGTCTAGACTAGTTTGGGGTCAAGGTGTTCACGGATGTGCAATACCAATTTTGGGTTAATTCCCACCTTGATGACTTTTAGGGGTTGTTCAGGCTAGGGTTTGTTTCACGTCTCCCTTTCCCAAAGAACTGATCCGTTGAATTACTTTACAAAATAATTAATAGGTTATGCTTCCACTCACTAATCCCCCATAGAAGGATTAGTTCCTCACGGCTTTCGTAAGCAACATGGAGTAGATATAACAATTAATCATAATGAATGAATAGTAGAGAGTTTAAGAAAAGCGTGATTAGTATTGATAATGAATGCGAATCCACAAGAGTCGATCTCCTTGACAACTCGAATCTCTTGAAAGAAAATAAAGAATGAAAGAAAAGAAACTCTAAAAACCTAAGAAAACAAAATTAAACCTAAAGAAAAAGTCTAAGCTAATGGAAAGGTGCCTCCAATTGTGCTAAAGAGGTCTATTTATAGCTTTCAGGTAGCTGTCGTCCTTAGCCCTAAAGTAGCTGAAGTTTCTAACTTTAAAGTTTGATTGTTCAGAACAAAATGCCCCTGCTTCATGTTTTATTCTCGTCACAAAGTCGATTTCGCAACACACTAGGACCTGTATTGCAATGTAGCAACCAACATGTCCCTCTGTAGCCATCTTCAGGGGAATGTCATGACACTCTCAGCCTGTATTGCGACAATGAAGGCAGTTTCTCACTTTCTCTATTCTGCTTCCTATGTTGCAACATTGGTTACCCCATGTTGCAACATAGCATCCAAGTATTCTCGCGAAATGTCTTCTAATGGTCTCCTGCACACTTACAAAGTATGTTAGCTCTCCTTTAGGCCTTATTCGGCCCTTACGATTAATAAAAGACTCGACTTGAACATTTTATTGAATGTAAACAAAACGAAAGAAACTAAATTAAAGCATAAAGAAAATGCTGTATTCAAACTCCTTAAATCTAAAAACCAATTTAATCTACTACACCGAATTACAACAGATCACTTATAACCAGACCAATATAATAAATAGCTACTGAAAGAGTTGTTGGATAGTGTGATCTCCAACAAAGCTCCAATCGACAGCAAGAGTCCGACAATCTACAAAGAAGAAAAACAAATCGGGGTAAGCTTACTTAAATCTTAGTAAGTTTGAAAATTAAAATATCACATACCTATCATTTTAAGTTTACAATTCATACATAACATGGAATTAATGTTCCTTTTCTTCGTTTCACAATTTGTACCATATCAAATGGTTAGGCCTAGATAAATCAAATTATCAAAACAAAACATGCCAAGATTCATATACCAAATTATAATCAACATAACATAATTCACCATGCCATCTTATATCATTTCCATTTCAACAATGATCTATTTTTCCCGAAAAACTATAGTAAATTGACTTCAGATACGTGGGAGGGTAATGCTCACTCAAGCTGACAAACGGGATATTAACCAATACACAATGTTGCTCATATAAGCTTCAGAGAATCCACAACACATGTAGCATCTCAAGCCATTGGTATGGTATCCACACTGGTACATAGTACCTCGAGCTATAAACACCGGCACAGAGTGCCTAAAATTGAAACACCGATAAATAGTACCTAAAATTGTAATCATTGACAACTATTGCATGGAATGCTCTAATGACATGTCATTTGTATGCTAGATATTGACTAAGTTCACACGGGCTATAACCTGTGTGTTTTAAACTTTTCATGACATTAACCATATACCAAGATTACTTTGATACCAACTCTCCATAGCATAACATGATTCAACTGAAATAAATACAAAAGCCATATTTTGCCACTCCAGTCTTTGATCACATTTGCAACTTACCTTGATCAACCATGTTTATTATACACATATACATATAATATATATAAAATTATAATTTCAACATTAATAAGAATAATATCATCTAATACAAACTTACCAAAATGCAGTAGTTACCAACACTTCGACGACGACTATTCAATGACTTTTGCTTTCCCGTGATTATCAATTGACTGATCAGTTTCTTGATCTAAAAACAATAAATTAATTCAATTAACCAATTCAAATATCTTAAAACACTTAAATTAACATATTTGACCATTTATCATTGTTTTACAATTTTACCCTAAACTTTTACCTTTTATTCAATTTAGTTTTTAAACCCAAAACTTTCAAATCTATCACAGTTACACCAACTTCATACTAACTAAATTTTTCTCTATGCAATTACACCCCATATTTATTAAAATATCGCAAGCTTGATAGATATCAAACTTCAAAAACATCACAAATTCATCAATGACATATGTCAAAACATGTAACATTTTTATGAATTACTCCCAGGGTTAGCTAGATTAAGAGACAATGGTTTCAAAAAAATAAAAATCATAAAAAACGGGTTGAAACAGACTTACATGCACAATAACTAAGCTTGACCAACTAGTGTTCTTCAACAATGGTTTTTGGTTCCAAACAAAGAAAAGGAAAAAGATGATGCTAATGGACTTTTTTCTTATCTTTTATTAATATTTTAAAATATATACCTTCTAATGAAAACCTTTTAAACACATAAAATTACATATTTTTTCCACCCACTAATCGACCATTATAATATTTAGGGTTTAACTGAATTTTAAAACCTTCATCTCATACTTTTATAACCATTTAATTCAAATAAACCTATAGTGATTAACTTTTGCAACTTTTACGATTTAGTCATTCTACTAATTTAACCATCAAAACGTTAAAATTTCTTACGGATTCGATTTATAGACACGAGGTCCCAATTTGAATGATGCTATTACAAGGTGGAAGAAGGTTATTTTTCAATAGGGAAACCGACAAGGGAAATGGTAAAAAAAAATAAAAGGAATGGAAAGGAGAAAGAAAGTGAAAGAGAGAGAGATGTGTGAAAATGATTGGTGTGTTGAATGAGGTAGAAAAGTTGAGATTTATATGTGTGAATGGCTGCTAAAAATAGCAAATAATTATCTGCCACACTCTTCCTTGGTCAGCCATACAACAAGCAAGTTTGCATGTTTCAAACTTGTTATTTTAAGCTAGGGGCAAAAGTTTGAAGGCATGAAAAGTGGAGGGGTTTGAATGGAGTGAGGGTTGTTTTGCAAGCATAATAAGTAGAAAAATTCAGCTAATTGGGTCAGATTTTTGGATGGTTTTGGGCTACAAATTTGCTTGTTGGATCAGTATTCAATGCTTAGCACACTAGGCTACTTTCTCCTTTAGGCTTTATATTAATTTTTAACCCAATTAACTTTGGATAAAAAATAAATATAAAGTACATAAAATAATCATAATTTGGACCGTTCTTCGCTGAAAAAATATTATGCCTTGCTCTTGGTTCACTTGATGCGAAAATTCCCCAACAGTTCAAGCCTTTCGAAGTGTCAGCCGAGCCAATTTTTACCTTTTGTGTAAAATTGTCGAAAATAAACACAATTTGAGAAATTTTATTATAAAAATAATTAAAATTCAATATCTTAATAATTTAAGTGCAAATTAATTATTTTATTATTAAAGTGTGAATTTTGACAAAATTTACTATGAAACTACATGAATTAGAGGTTAAAAGATGCTGAAAAGTTTATATTTTTGAATTTCTAGGCACCCTCCAGATGTTTCAAAACACTCTGCAGTTTCAGGGCAATATGACTGAGGACCTAAACCAACACTGAAAGTGGTTCCTCCAACTTTACGAAACCTTTAAATATAATGGGTTCACCGATGATGTTATTTATCTTCTGCTGCTTCCCTTTTCATTGTGTGATAATGCGGCTAATTGGCTTGACTCATAGGCTCCAAGTTCTATCACTAAGTGGGATGAGCTCGTTGGAAGCTTTTTACACAAATTCTTCCCCATAAATAGAGCCATCCAGTTAAGACATAGTATTTCCAACTTCAAGCAGATTGAGGGCGAAAACCTATATGAGGCATGGGAATGCTTTAAATTGTTGATGAGAAGTGTCCCCACCATGTGATGCAAGAATGGCTTCAGAAGAAAATATTTTATAATGGCATGCACATGAATTTGAAGTTCGATTTAGATGGCAGATCCGACGGAGCATTCATGAATAACACATATGAGCAAATCTGTCACCTAATTGATGACATGGCCATGAACTCGTATATATGGCCAAATGAGAGATTCTCATATAACTTGAAACCATCAATAGTTAAAGTGGTCTATGAGGAGGATAAATACCAACAAATATTGGAAAAGTAGAATCACTTGGAAACCACCGTCAAACCACCCATGAATTACTCGGCTCGAAGTTTTGGGCAATATTATGAAAGCCAGCCAGAAGAGGTAAATTGTTTGGTTAATAGAGGTGGAAACCCTTATTCAAATACCTACAATCCTCATTGGAAGGCCCATCTTAATATGAAGTGGGGAGGTAATCAAGGAGGTGGAAATCTTGTACAAAATTAGTCGAATTAGCCTTATCAACCTACGCATATGTAGAGAGCTGGTGAACAACCAAAGATGAGTAACCACGTTGTATATGGTCGAAGGCTAGATAGAATAGAAAGGATAATACTATCAATAAGGTTTGAATGTTCCCAAAATCGTGCTAATGTAGCCAAATTGAAGGAACAGGTACACTAGATAACAAGCATGATGAATGAAATGCGAAGACAAGCGAGCACAAACATCCCAAGTAATACAGAAGATAATCCTCGAAGGGATGGGAAAGAACATGTGAATGCCATTGCACTTTGCTCGAGTAAGACTATTACAAACTCGAGTGAACCTATCGAAAAGAAGGATAATTTAAAATATGTTGTGGATGATCTCATTGAAGGAAACAAGCCTGAGGAGCAAATTTAAAAGGTAGCCAAACTGGTAGTTGAGCCAATACTCGTGAAAACATTCAATACTATCACAAAGCAAATACCATTTTCATCGAGGTTTGAGGAAAAGTAGAGAAGGGATAAAGCGAAATATGTACATTTTCTAAACTTATTTAAATCCCTCAATGTTAATTCGCCACTATTAGAATTAATCGATAAAATCCTGAAATATACCAAATATTTAAAAGAAACTATGTCTAGGCATAAGATAATAAAGAAGGGTGAGCAAATTAACATTGATGTTTCATGCAGTGCAATAATTTCCAGGAAAATACCCCAAAATTAAAAGATCTAGGTTGTTTCACAATTTTTGTAGAGATAGGGGATAAATATTTAGTAAGACCCTTTGTGAATTAAGGGCCAATATTAATTTGATGCCCATGTTATATAAAACTAGGATTGGGGAAATTAAAATTATGTCCATAACACTGCAATTAGTCGATCGGTCCTTAGTACGTCGTAAAAGTGTACTTGAGTATGTATTAGTTAAGGTGAGGAGATTCATAATGCCTGTTGATTTTATTGTCCTAGATTTTGAAGAAGATCAAGAAATTCACATTCTTTTCGGTAGGTCATTTTTTCCCACTTCTAAATCAACCATCGATCTCGAAAAAATGAATTAATTATGAAAATAGATGGAGAGATAAAAGTGTTTAAATGTAGGAATGATTCCTAAAATGAGGAATTGAAAAATCATTTGAGGGACACAACTACTTTGCATTATATTTTATCGTTCCTAAAAACCTTGATCGGAGGTATAGTTGTTTTTCCATGTGTGTAGGTATGAACAGTTTAAGGGAACGAGACAAATGGAAACATCCCAAATGGAAAGGCTCATGTTGGACGGATTATGGCAATCAACAGAGGAGCAAAAAGTCCATGGTGGAATTTAATGGGCTATTGGATGAATTCAATAGGCACACTTAAAATCTACCATTGAACTTTCTAGTTCGTGTTGTAAATATTGTATAATTCTTGCTCAAATTTTTTTGGAAATTTTATTTTTATTTTTATTTAAAATAGGATTAGATCTCTAGGAAGTGAGAGTGAGGGTACTATGAGGATATGTGACAACCCGAATCAGGGCCTAATCGGAATAGTGGTCTCGTGACCACAAATTCGAGATAGAAATAATTGTTTTATAATTATTTTATAATTATTTTGAGGTTTATGATATGATTTCATGATTTCGTGAAAATTTCGTGAAGAAATTCAATGCATAAAGTGCTTAATTTGAAGTTAGGGACTAAATTGAATAAGTTGCAAAACTTGCATTCTAGAAGTTTCTAGTATGAAATTACTTTAAAATATTAATTAGGAGGTCTTAAATAGCAATTTGACCAATTTTAAGTTCATGGACAAAATTAGGACATGGAAGGAATTTTTGAAAGTTTAGTAGTAAGGGCATTTTGGTCATTTAGGGTAAAATGAATTAAAATACAAAATTAAAAGCCAATTTTGCTCATCTTCTTCATGGAGGCCGAAATTAGCATGGGGAGGCCATGGCTAGGGTTTTCAAGCTTTCCAAGCTCAATAGTAAGTGATTCCAAGCCCCGTTTTTAATGTTCTTTATGTTTTTGGAATCCTGTAGCTCGATTAAGCTTATTCTAGCAATTATTTAAGCTAGGGTTCATATTTGGAAAAATACCCATAGGTGAAATGTGTTTATTTTGATGTTTTATGGTAGAATATGAAGCTTGAAATTGTGTTAAACAACTTTTGCTAAGTGATTTTTCGTAAAAACGAGTAAAACTAAGCATAATCGATAAAAATATCTATTGTTCATAACTATGTGTTAGAGTGAGAATTTGATGTTGCCATAGAAGGGAAAAATGATCAGTATGTCATAAAACACAAGGAAATAGGATGAAGTTTAATTTTTGAGTCTTGGGGCAAAAGTGCAAATATGCAAAAGTTTAGGGGTCAAAATGCAAATTTGTAAAAATATGATTTTTAGACCCACATGAATAGTGTGATTAATTATTAGGCTAAATGTGATATTATAGATCAAGAAAGGCGTGGAATCGATCTCGAACGGGGAAAGGAAAATGTTTTGGACTAAATTGCAAAATTTCTATATTTTGCACCGAGGTAAGTTTGTATGTAAATAATACATTAAATTCATTTACATTTTTATATTTCAGCCTATTATATATATTTTAGCCGATTTTGAAGTATAAATTGATTATTGGAAGAATGGAAATAAGTAATAGAGAGAGAAATCCCGGTTGAACATTCGGAAGAATTGAATAATATAGATGGAGTGTAGCTAGGTCACATGCATGATGCCGAGTGGACATCATGTGTACAAGAAAGCTACACGATACTATGTAGTAGCTAGGTCACATGTGTGATACGGGAAGTATCCCATGTAGACAAGAGAGCTACGGAGAGAGATAAATGTAGCTAGGTCACATGTGTGATACTGGGAAGTATCCCATGTAGACAAGAGAGCTACGGGGATATATGTAGCTAGGTCGCATGCGTGGTTCCAGGTGAAGGACACCATGAAGACAAGAGAGCTACGAGATAAATTGGCTAGGTCACATGGGTGGTACTAAGTGTTCACCATGTGTACAAGAGAGCCGAATTATATGAAATATGATGGTGGGTGTGCAGTTGAAACCATCAAGTATCGGGAATTGATCCGAATTGTTCAACGGGATGGCTTTATGGTGACAATGTAATTATGGACCTATACTTGTAATGTATGAAATGTAGTGAAAATGAATTGTGATATGTATGTTAAAATGAGGTTAATACAAAGAAAGTGTGAAAGAGTGAATTAGCACTAAAACTGTTGTGGGACAGTAGCAGTGACGTGATTTTGAAAACTCACCAAAACTAGTAGGAATTTAACTAGAGGCTGAATGAGATGTGAAATTAAATCTTGATGAGTCTATTTTCATAAAAAAGAAACAGAGCAAGTAAAGGAATTCTATATTTTGAGATATTTATAATTGTGTGTGACTTGCTCAGAATGACTATGTGATCCCCTGTTCCAACTTTGAAAAATCATTAAAAATTGTACAAAACAAATTAAGAAATATAGTTTATATGAATAAATTCATTATTGAGTCTAGTTTTAAATGAAACAGGTTTCATGATTATTTAAATTGTATACTGGGAGAAATTAAATTTGTAGTGAACAGAGGTCAGATCAGTCGAGCTGTGTAACAGGGGAAATTTTAACTAATAAACTGTACTAATTGGCTTGACCAAAAATTCTAGAAAAAAATTATTGAATAGATATATGAGTCTATTTTCAAGGAAAATTTACGGAATTGGATTTCGAGTTTCGTAACTCGAGTTATGATTTATTTAGTGAACATGACGCAGGAGAGACAGCTTGACCAAAGTGGAATAAATAGTGAAATTAAAAGTAGATACACTTGAGTTATTATGTAATCATACTAAATTATTTATTCATTATTTATGTACTTGCTTACTAAGCGTAAAGCTTACTTCCTTCTTTTCATTTATTTTTAGTTTGTCAGGTCAGCTCAGGGGTTGGAGATCGTCGGAGGCAGCATCACACTATCAAGCCATTACCCTTGGAGTATTGGCTAGTATATGTCAAATGTTTTCATGTGAGTGGCATGCATAAGAAGTTTATTTCATGTCATGTATTATTATTATGATTTGGTTTACGTATTGGCCTACATTGAGCTTTTGTACATGGCCGTGAGATGTGGTCTTTATTTATTGTGGTTTGCAAGTTTTAATTTTGGGCAGAACTTTGTGACCCGATTTTATATGTTTGTGAATGTTTAAGTCCGGTAACGCCTCGAACCTTGTTCCGGAGTCGGATACGGGTGAAGGGTGTTACAGGATATTCTTGATTAGTTACAACTAGAAGAGTCTGACTTGCCCCTAAAAAGTTAATTATTCAGAAAATAAGAGTTGTGTCAGGACACCGAACCCCGATGTTGCAACACAGTGCATCAAAGGTTCAAAATTTGAAAATACAAGGGTAGTGTCACAACAGCGAACCCTAGTGCCATGAAAGGGTATTGCGAATAAAAAACATGGGCCATACAAAGTTCAGTGTCGCGACACATCATCTGGTCTTCAACTTTTAACCCAATTTTCTACGCGACCCGTCAGCTTTCTTTGTAAACCCTAATCTTGTTTTAGCCCTAATATCCTCACTTAAACGCTCTTGATCAGCCACCTAAACCCCCTTGCAGAAGCCACACCTCTCCCCTCTCCTTCTTTGCTCAATCGTTTGACCCTTTCACTAGGTTTCCTTCTACATTGTTTGTTTTCCTGCTACATTCTCTTTTGATTCATTCATTTTGTAGGCAAGTAAAAGCAAGGCCGCATCAAGAATAGTCTGGCACAGGTGAACCCATTTCCAAGTGAGGTTAGGTGTTCTAATTTCATATTTTTTCATATTATTCATGCTTGGTTAATCGTTAGAATATTTTGTTTAATTCAAAATTAGAAAAATTGCAATGGCACCTAGAAAGGTTAGCAGAACTAAAAACATCAATTCATCAATGGAAGTTAATTCCAATCAATTTCATAACTAGGAGGTTGAAAAATACTTCTTGTAACTTCAAGGTCGAACCTTCATACAAGAATGGGGCTTCGACCCATCGATGACCATGTGTGATGCCAATTAGGAATTAGTAAATTTTCATCATTGGAGGGATTTTTGTTCGACTTTGAAAGAACCAACAGTTGACTAGGTAGTTCATGCATCTTTAAAAGAATGGGAAAATAATAAACTACCGAGTGAAAATCACATTCATGTCACTTTAAAGAGGAATGGAGTGCTTGTCACTCCCCGCAAAATTTTTCTATTTTACAATGCTCTATACTTTGTCTTCAAATTTCTAGACTTGGTTGATTTAACTTACTATAGAGATGTTGATATGGGCCGTATTGTAAATTATCTTATTGAAGGGAGAGGTGAGTGGACTTGCCAACCCAGCACCAACATCCTAGTAATAGTTAATCAATCAATCATGTTCCTAATTTCCAGGATGTGGATGTAGTTTATCTAGACTAGGATTTTTCCATCCCAAAATGTATTAACGCTAATAATTTTAGAGCAAATTTACTTGATGCTCTTTTTCAGAAACAACAAGTTTGCATGGGGAGATGGATTTAAGAAGATATGAGTACTTGCATTAGTGTCAAGAAGGTTGGGGTTTATTTTCCACACTTAGTGATGACATTATGCAAAAGGTCCAAGGTTCCTATGTCCACCGTCGAGCAATTTGTGAAGCTGATGGAAAGCATCATTGGCAATTCGATGTACATATAATACATCATGCTTCAGCAAAAAACTAATAGCAGAATGGAACAAATGCCGTAATAATAAGATGGACATTCCACTAACCCTCGAACAAAAGAGTAAAACAAAGACTCATCAAAGTCAAGGGTTGAGTGGTTTGCCTGACATGGAATAGATGATTTGGTGGATGTAGGAGATGTCCCCAGTTGGAATAGATTATGCATGAATGCAAGTAATTCAAATGTCAAATCCTCCGGTGAACAAATACTCCCCCTTCTCATTCTATGGGTAATGCGAGGACGAGAATGAGAAAGATGATGATTTGGATTACGAGGAAGAAGAAGAAAATATTTTACATGCTTAGGACCTTGAGGAAGCGCTCCAACTGGAATGATCATCAACTAAAGTGTTAAGCATCTGTAGCCTAAGATGACACAGCCCAACCTAGTCTACAAGTACGAGGGCTACATAAACCGCCACAGGAAGAGATAAGGGAAAAGCGTTAGCGGATGATGAGGTGGAATCCAATTTCGATTAAATTTTGTTTTAATTTAACTATTTGGGTTGTATTTAAAAACTTGGATGATTTTGGTTTTCTTTTATGTTCTGTTAGTTAGATTATTATTATTAAGAAACAACATGTTTCTTTCTGTTTAGGAACCCCATATTCAGTGACACTGCAATTTTGAGTGGACTTAGAAAGAGGAGGACATCCACCTATCCTCACGACACTCTCATAGAAAGTTGAGTAGTTTCTTCTCTTATCTTTTAGGCACACATTAGGGACAATGTGCCAAATAAAGTGTGGGGGTAACATAGAAAATTTTAAAAACAATTGTTAAGATTTTTTTTTATTTTCAATAATTTTTAGTTAAATTCCCTTTGTGTGTTGTTTATGCTTAAGCTTGTAGAAATACAAGTGATTGGTTAGAAGCATCTGAATAGGTTGCTTATCTAAAAATGACTTTAGGTTGTTTCATTTTAGACTAGCTAGTTCAATTTGTTAAATTGTAAATAGGAAAAGTAGTTAAGTGTACAAAGTGATAAAGGTATACAAGAGTACGCAGATAAGTCTGTTTGAATTATAGGTTATTGGAATTTTATAACTCAATTTGTGAAATTCATGGATATTGAAATAGTATAGTATAATAAGTGTAAAATCCTTACCAGTATGTGCCTAAATGAAAGCTAATGAGTGAACAAAAGCATTGTGAGGGCTAAAAGCAAAGTGACTGAAATAAAAGCATAGAATGGCTAAAAGCAATGTGAGTGAAGAGTGAACGAAATGAAAATAAAGAAATTAAAAAATATGAGTACTTATGAAATTTTTACTCATAATTGTAAAAAATACTCGTTGAAGTTGCTTATACTTGTCAGTACTATATTAGAGTTCAAAACATGGATGAAAGAAACTGACTTGTTAAAGTTATAATTGCTTGTACTCATCAAACATAAATGTGGTATCGTGTTTATATTTTGATAGAAGAATATTTTTAACTGTCCTTGACCTGTTTGCGTTGTATATCTAGTTAGAATTTTCTGTTTAGCCAAATTTCCCTATCTTAGATGTCCCAAGCTAATTCTGTGTATGAAGCATGCTCAAGTACATTTTCTTTTAAGTGTTTTATTTTTCTTTGCATATTTTCTATTTTCTTGAAGAAAAGCACCGAGTTAAGTGTGGGGGAGTTTGATTTGCTAAAATTCGTTGTGGTAAATTAGTCTTTTCAACACTTAACGAGCTTGTTTATGAACCATTTTATTAGTATTTCAAATAGTTTTCCAATTTAGTAGTTTAGATGCACTTTTAGTAAAACAAGCATTTTTAAGCATATTTTTGTATTGTAATGACCTGTTGGGCCAATATGGGCCTAGGGTAGGGCTGACAAGCCAGTTTAGTCTATAGGACACAATTTTTGGGCTAAAGGACACCAACGACTACGTTGATGTTGCGACACCAACATGAAGTCTCCCAACACCAAATTTTGAAGTAAGAAAAGTTCCCTTCAAAGTTCTGTGTTGCAACACCAGTCATATGGTGTCATGACAATGTTGTGATAAAGGCCAAACTTTTGTAGAGGGTGTTTTCATCTGCACACAATGTGTTTATTTGACCCAATTAGGGTAGAAAAAACTACCTATATATAGTAATGTTCAGGCTTAACTAAGGAGGTCATTTTTTGAGTAGATTTTAGATATTTAATTTTAGTATGAATTTAGTTTTAATTTCTCTACAAAATTTTTATTTTCATTTCAGAATTGGATTCAATAAAATTCCAAACTTTTATTTCTTCAGCATTTCATAATTTTTCTTTGGTTTTCATCTGCAATCGATGTTATCTCAATGATTGTTAAAGGGTTTTCTACTTCTGAGTGCATCCAACATTGAAGCGGATCAATTTCTCTTTTCCTTTTCCTTTAGTTTGATATTTTCTTTACACGTTTAAATTAAAGTTAGGAAATTTTGCATTTGGATCCATGTGCAGGTAAACCAATAAGGAGATTAACGATCAGATATGGGATTCATTAATGGAAGAATTTGATTTTTCCTTAGAATTAATTGGTGCAAATTATGTATGCCTAAACCCTAGCATTGACAACCCTAGGAAGTAATCTAAGTAAATAAGGTCGAGAGAATAATTTACTAAGCAACTTTTAATTCAACTTGGTTTAAACTGTGAGGTCGTGAGATTAGTGGTTTTTTTATTAGTAAATTAATTAGAGGCCAAGAGGTTAATTATTTTCTATTATTTTTCTTGATTAATTTTTTATTTGGTCATTTGTACTATAATTTCGATTATTACTATCTAGCCTTGTTAGTGTTGAAAGTAGTTTTTGGTTTGATTCAACCTCTCTTGGATATGATCCTCGAAATGCTTCTCGAAGTGTTTCATTGTAAACTTACTATATTACAATTTGATCCGTATACATGTGAACATCGTTGTTATATTTTCTATCTTTATGTTGTAGTATTTCCAGCCCAAACATTCATAAGTCTAGTGGTGGTCAGTGACGACCCAACTCAATCTACTGGCAGAAGAACATCAAAAACAGTTGTCTGAAGGGACAAGGGGAAGATGCAGATGGAAGAATCATCGGAGTATCCGTGTGAGGATTAGAAAATTTAAATTTTTATTTGAGGCTGTAATTATTAAAACTTGGATTTTTTTTTCTTTTTTAGGTTAGAATTTTATTATTATTACTAAAATTCAACAAAAAGAATTGTTTTTTCTATTTAGGTAACACATACGGAGGATGCACAACATTTCCGGGCTGAACAAGCAAGAGGGGAACGACTCAAATACACCTCGAGGAATGATCAAAAGAAAAATGGGTAGTTCTTTTTGTTTTCCTTAAATTGGGGTACATGAGGGACAATGTGGAATCTATAGTGTGTGGGGGGGTTACATAGGAATTTTTAAATTAATTTGGCTACTCTTTTTTGTTTTTACTATCTTTTCGTTGATTTTTTTTGTTTTGTGTGTGAAGTGTGCTTGAGCTTGCACCAATGCAACTGATTGGTAACGGGCATATTAATAGGATTGGTGTGTATAAATATAGTAAACTTGGCATGATAGTAATTTACTCTAAGTTGTTAAAAATTAGACTAGTTAGTTCATTTTATTACACTGTAAATAGGTTTAAGTAATTGAGCCTACTAAATGATAAATGAGTACATAGGGAAGCATGTCTGTTAGTTGAATTATAAGTATTTATAATTTTATAACTTACATGATTGAAGCCATGGATGTTGAAGTATCTACGGATGACTTAAGACATTGTTTGGTCAAACTCAATGCCTATAAGCTAACTATATGCATGTATACCC
This sequence comes from Gossypium anomalum, assembly GCA_025698475.1. Lineage (NCBI taxonomy): Eukaryota > Viridiplantae > Streptophyta > Magnoliopsida > Malvales > Malvaceae > Gossypium > Gossypium anomalum. The sequence continues at coordinate 21,659,868 of CM046960.1, read as the reverse complement.
TAGTACCTATATTTGTGCCTAATCCACTTCTTGATGAGCTTTTACATGAAACCATAAACTTAAACAGAATCTAATTACCTTTTTCCTTGGTCATTGAAGTAATGCACAAATTTAGACGTCGGGCCATAGATATTGAAGACTAGGTAGATAAATTTAGGAGGTTTCAAAAGAAAGAAAATTTTGAATGAAATAGTAAGAAACTACATGATATAGTAAGTATAAGATTCTTGCAATTAATGTGCCTATGTGAAAAATAATGAGAGAACAAAAGCACAGTGAAGGTTAAAAGCCAAGTGAGAGATATAAAACCATGGAACGAGTTAAAAGTGGTGTGAGTGAAAAATAGCAAAATAAATGTTATTCAATATAAAAATAAAAAATACTCAGGAAATTTTCGTTCATGTTGCACAATACTCGCTAAGGTGATTGTACTTGTCGATATTATACTGTGTCTTAATTATGGAGAAAAATGGAAGGTGAAAGAAGGGGAGAAAATGAGGTGAGCTGAAAGTTATATTAAGGGGTGCATATGAAAAAACTATCATGTCCCAAACTACTTTCGTGCTTGAACCGTTTTGTAGTGCCTTGTTCTTGAATTCTAAACCAACCTTAAGCCTCAGAACGTTATAAGTCGAAAAGCTCCATGTAACTTAGGTAACTCTGTATATGGATGAAAATTATGTGAGTATGTGAAATTGTAATTACTTGTGTTCTTTCAACATAAATGTCATACTTGTGTATTCATTTTGATGGAGTCATATGCTTAGTTCACCATTACTTTTTAACTTTGTAACTTAATGAACTATTGTGTCTAAATTTAAAAATTTTGAGTAGTTTGTATATCACATCAAGATTAATTATTTAACAAACCTTACTATTATTTATGTTTCCAATTAGTTACTTGTATCAACCATGCTTATAACAACCCCTTTTCAGTGAAATCAGAACAGTGGTTTCAAGACTACAGTTCTGTCAAGAGAATTATTATTTTAATGTTTACAAAATGTTAGTAGGGTCTAAAAAAAATTGTTAAGAAATTTTGACATTGGCATGCTTAATTAAGTAAAAAGGACTAAATAGTAAAAGGTACAAAAGTGGAGTTCTCTTAGTTACAAGGGTCAAATGGCTATGAAAATTTAAAGTGAAAGGACTTGGATAGTAATTAGACCATTTATGTTGTTAGTGGACGTTTATGGCAAGGTTTTATTGAAATTGTTAATGTTTTTAAATGGCAAAATAATAAAATGGTAATTAAATGATAAAAACAAATAAGAAAAAAAAATCATCTTTTCCCATTTGCTTTCTTTTTCACTGATTCTTCAAAGAAGACATAGCTAGGTTTGGCCAAGCTAAAATTCACTTACATGGTATGATTTTTGATTTCGTTTATAATGATTTTTATGTTTTTGGGACCATTGTAGCTTAACGTAGCTAGCCTGGGGATCAATTTGCAACTTAAAGAATTAGGGTTTTGCCATGAATGTTTTTGCATGATTCTTGAAGTTTAGTCAAAGATTATGAGTCCTTGTTAATAAATAAACAAGTTTGGTAAAGTTATTTTTTATGGAAATTGTATTTAGGGACTTATTTGTAAAGGTAGTAAAATTCCATGGTAAATTTGTGAAATGTTGATTTGTATGGGTTGATATAGGTCCCAAGTGAATTCGACTAGCATGAAATGAGGATGAAAATGCTTAGATTTCAATTTACGAGCTTAAGAACTAAATTATAAAAGAGCTGTTGTAGGCCAATTTTGGCCCGTTTACATCAAACCCGAGTAGCCCAATTACCAAAATAAAACCCAACAAATTAAACCCAAAATAGACCCTAAACCAATACCTAATTAACAATACAAGCTACCCAAGCCCAATTAAAACTAACCCAAACAATAAACCCAACAGAAACCCAAAATTACCCTAGCCTAAAATCAAAAAACCCTAATCTTCCTAAACCTAACTGCTGCCGACTCAGCCTCTGCCTCCACCGCCTCTGTCACGTTACTGTTGCCACCGTCCTCAAGTTGCATCTGCAAGAATTAAAAGGAAAGGAAAGGACAGCAAACATAAAATAATAAAAGGAAAGTATTTGTAAAAGGGCTATAAAAGCCATCAAAAGATATGTAAAAGGGGGGATCACTTTTTTTAATAAAAATAGTAGATTCAAAACACTGAAAATCAGTCCAAACACAAGCAAAAAACAGCAGGCAAGTCCGATCAAGGTAGCAAGTAGCCATTTTTGTTTTTGTTCTTTTATCCTAATCTATACACATATATATAGGGTTTTTCTACTAAAAGATATAAAAAAAGAAAAGGGGAAATTTTTACCACGGTGGCCGGCAGCGACGGTGGCCGGCGATGGGCCTGCGGCGGAGCTCCTCGGTCTCCTGACCGAGATCTGGGTCGACCCAGAGAGAAGAGGAGAGCTCTCTCTCCTTTTTTTTTTTCTAAACCTGGTGGGAATGATTTTTTTTTGGAAATTTTTAGGCTTTTACAACCTACCAAAATGGCATGTTTTCGTGCCCAAGCCCAGACTCAAAAACGACGCCGTTTGGCATGGAGACCCGATCCGTCCGACCCGACCCAAGGAAGATCCGCGTGTTTTCTATGGAAGGGCTAATTGCACTTCTAGCCCTTCTGCATTTTTATGATTTTACAATCCAGTTTGTTGTTATTTTCAATTTGGCCCAACAGTTTACTTCGGTTTCTGATTTAGTCCCCTTGATACTGCGCGTTTTCGGGCAAATGGGCTTATTGTGCTTTTGGTCCTTCCCCTGTTTTTTGCGCATTTAAATTGGTCCCCTTCTTTTCTTTTTATTTCAATTTCGCCCTAAACCTTTTGTTTTTAATTCGATTCGATCTTTTTTTAATTACTTTATTTTTAAAATTAATTATTTTAATATTATTATTAGTAGTACTATTCATGTACATATATATTATCATTACTGTTATTATTACTATTATTAATCTTCGTATTATTACTATTATTTCTTTATTTTTATATTATATTATATTATATTATTAGTTTTTACTATTATTAGTATTAGTTTTAGTTTCAATTAATATTTTTAACGTGCATATATATATATATACTTTTATGTAACATTATTAATAATTATTTTTTTAATATTGTTATTATTTTTAATATATATATATATTATGTGTATATTCTTTTAATAGATATTATGTATATATTTTAATATCATTAGTTATATTTTTTATATACTATTTTATGTATATATTTCTAATACTATATATTGTATATTTCTAATACCATTATTATTTATATATATATATATATACGTATTTATGTGTTGTATTATAGTTGTTGTTTTTTTATCATTATTGTTGTTAATATATATATATATATATCATGTATATATGATTTTTTATAAATTATGTATATATCTTTAATACTATTTTTTTTCTTACATATTATCTTATGTATATATGTTTTAATAACTATATTATATACATATTTTTTTAATATTATGTATATACTTTTCATTCTTATTATTACGTATATATTTTAATACGCTATTATTAGTCATTTTTATATATATTATTACGGTCTTCAATATATATTATATATATTTTTAATCTAGTATTATATGTTTTATACATATAGTTCATCACTATTTCATACTTGCATTATTACTATATTTATCATGATTAAAACCATAGGCATTATTATTGTTTTATAACTATTATTGTCACATATACATTGTTAATGTTTTATATATTATTTGCTTCGTATATTCTTAACTTTTTGTTATTATTTGTCTGTTCCGAATTTAGCATATAAGTTCACATATTATTTCAGCATCGATATTAGCTTTCTTTTTTTTTATTTAAAATGTTTTCATTCATTTTTTTAATAAATAAGGCAACGCACCGGTTTAACATTAAGTCGTCGATTTCATCGCTATGTTGGATGAATATCAATCGGCTTGTGTTAAAAACGGAACGTCCTTCTCAAAAGAAATCGTAATTATAAAACTTCTCGTGTTTGATCGGATCATGATTAAGTGTTACATTGAACTCGTATTTTTTAAAATTAAGACAACACACGTTTAATGAGATACTAATTTTGTGCGTCGCGAGGGTGCTAATACCTTCCTCGTGCGTAACCGACTCCCGAACCTTACTTTTCTCTAGATTTTGACGTAGACCTAAACTCAGCTTTCTTTTCCAAAAAAAATATATTTTTTTAAAAGGGAAAGAGGATTTATTAGGTGTCCAATCACACCTGAAAAAAAGGATCAGTGGCGACTCATTTTGTTATAAAATCGAAATTCAGTTTTTTTTCAATTTTTCAATCAATCACCTCAATTAGCGACCGAAGCCAAAATTTTTACGTCACTACAAATGTTAAAATGTTAGGGGAAAATTGTAATTTTGCAAAAATATGAATTATGGACTGAATTGAATAAAAGAAGTATTAAATGGATTGAATTTATCTATTTAGATCAAGCTGGACCTCGTACAGATTTAGACAATAGAAAAGCGAAAACTTCGGATTGATCGATTACGTTTTTATGCTTTGTTTGTCGAGATAAGTTTGTATGATTAAATATCATTTTAATGTTATTTTGATCTAAATTTTAATGTGTTATTACCATGTAACTAAATGATGTATATCCAATAATGTCTTGACGGTTATCGAGCCCTGTTTGAACCCTAGGAATTCGTAGGATAAAAATGACATTTCATTAGGGTTTCCATGTTTAAGGTGTTGGTCTTGAATGTCCTATCGATGGATGAGGTCCTACATTTGATGCAGATACTCTACAGCTCGTGTGAGCAGCATCATGTAACATACATTCTGACCCACAGCTCGTGTGAGCAATGATGTAAAGGAAAAGGCAAGGTTACGGTTATATGTTTAGCACACTTTGTGTAAGCTTTCCCGCGTATATGATATTATTCTAAATGGTTCAATGGGCATGAAAAGGAAAGGAACGGTAAGTGTTCAAATGAATTATATCATGAAATTATGAAAATGATTGAAATGGAAAGTTTTAATGAAAGTATGTTATGTTTATGAAAATGATGCATTCAAAGGAAGCATGTTCATGTACAAATGGCTTACCTTATGTTAACTCAAGTGAATTATATTTGAATGATCTAAAATGTGTTGTTGATGATGCTTAGGCTTATGCCAAGGTTATGGTTGGATTATACTATGCTTAATCTTATTGTGTAATAGTGAAATGGTAAGTTATGTTTCATGTTTTACGAACTTACTAAGTATTATGTGCATACATAGTTTTCTTTTCTATGTTTTATAGATAATCAGAAGCTCGATCAGTTTGGAAGCTCATCGGTGATCTATCACACTATCGAACGATTATATTGATAGTTTTTGATGTTTTAGCCAATGTTATAATGGCATGTATAGGTGGACTTGTGTTTAATGTTAGTTGAATGTTGGTTGATGATTTTGGTATCTATATGTTGTTTTGGCACCATATGATGTTGCTTGGCTTGAGTTATCTTGGTACCTTTGATGCCTAATTAGTATAGGTTAATGTAGCTATGGTTTGATGCATGTTTCCATATGGTCAAGATAGGGTATGTTTTGGAAAAGTATTAGACTTGATGTGCATGATTGAAATATGGTATGTATACATGTTTAGGTAAAATTTGAATGAATGCACTTAAGATGCCTTGTTTGGCATATTGGTTGAATGAAATTATCCTTTTGAATTGGCCATTTCATGCATGTTATGGTATGGTTTTGATGCTTTGGTCATGTGCACAAAATGCTTGGTACATGTTTAATTTGGTGATGGGAATGGCTTGATTTTGGCCAATTTCATGTCCATATGGCCTGAGACACAGACGTGTGACTCAGCCGTGTGTGACACACGGCCAGGTGACACAGGCGTGTGTCCCCTGTAGGTTTTAAGGCATGCAAGTCAGCTTGTTACACGGCCTAGCATACAGCCTGGGACATGAGTGTGTGGCTTGGCCTTATGCCCATACTCAGAGAGTTACAGGGGTACGGACACGGGGTAGGACACAGCCGTGTGTCCCTATTTGGAAAGTTACACAGCCTGAGGCACAAGCGTGTGTCTCAGCCGTGTGAGTCCCACAACCTGGCCACACGGTTGTGTGACCCCTGCAATTTAATTTTTCCAATTTTTTCCTAAATGTTTCAAATGTTTCTAATTTAGTCCCAGATTGTTTCTAAAGTATTTTTTAGGGCCTCAAAGGTTCGATTAAGGGACATTATGTATGTGATTGAAGGTAATCAGATTATATTTTCATTAATGTATAAGATGTATGTTTTAAAGTTACATTTTTACGGTAATGCTCTGTAACCCTATTTTGGCGACAGATACAAGTTATGGTTGTTACATTTAGTGGTATCAAAGCTACGGTTTAATCGGTTCTCGGGCTAAATGTGGTATTGTAAATTGAAAAACATATAGGATTTTTCCTCCCTTTTTACTTAAATTTGTTGTTAAAACAAAGTAATTGTTTAATAAATTAATGAAATATGTGAAAATATGAAATTAGGACATAGAAATTATTAAAATGTGATTTTATACTTTATTATATAGTTTTCATACATAAAATGGCTTATTTTATATTTATTTGAACATATTATATTTTTTAAGACATAAAATGGGCCATGCATGATTAAATTAAATAATAAAATATAAAATTATATTTAATAATTCATTTTAAAATATTTTATTAATAATTTGGGTTTTAATTAATTATTTATTTTATTCTTTGGTCCTTTAATTTATTGATTTATTTTGGACAGGTCTGATAGCTTTGTTGGATTACAGAAAGCGCCTAAATTGAAGACCAAGTCAGCCAATTTTGGCTACACATAACTGTCCACATAAACCACTTTTTGGTTTAATTACACAAGGTCCTTGCAATGTTGAAGAAATTAGAGATTTGCCCGAAGATTTACATTTGATCGAGTCTGAGTCCTGAGTTATTATGGCATTTAAATTACTTAAAAATCAAGCAAAATTCAACTCAAAATCCACTAAGCATGGCCGACCACTCATTAAAGAAGCTTGAAGAGACTAAACCTCTCTATTTTTAGAAAACTACTCTCCTCTCTTCACTTATAAATAAGAATTAATTTCACCATTCCTAATCATCCCTCATCCCTCATCCCTCATCTCTCATCATTCTCTCTTTTCTCTTAATTCTCTTTAGCAATTTCCATTCCCCACGCCTAGCATCATCTCCTCATAGAGATTTTAGCAATTAAGCCTCTTAAAGAGCCCTTGGTCGGCCACTTTAGAGAGCCATCAACAAAGGAGCAAAGCGAAGGAGCCTTGTCGGTCAGAGTCTCGGGTGACAGCCACTTTGGTTTAGGTTTAATCTTTCTTTTGTTTGATTTAATCTGAAAATGTTTGCTATGTGTTCTTTGTTCTTGTTACAACAATGCTAGCTTAATTTTATTTAAGCTAGGATGATTTCTTTGATTAAATAATGTTTGAACTCAATTGATCATGTTTTCAATTAAAATCAAGTCTATTTTCGTTCATACGTGATTGAAATGCACTTGAATTAGCTGAGCGATCCTAGCCAGATCACGGCTAGTGGACACATAATTGAAATGTGCATGCTCAATTTAGATCTTAACCCGATTATATTGCAGGTTATATAACAACTCTAACCAAGCTCTGTTATCTGCATAGTTGTTAGATTTGTATGATTAAACTGTTTCAAACCTAACACGTCCCTGTTACCTTGCACGAATGCTAAGAAACCCTTAGTAAATAAAGGTCAGTAAAATGCATATTTACTAAGTAAAGGATTCTGAAAGGGCCTAATATGGTTTCTAAACTCATGAAAGATTGAGTTGCCATGGAATGTTTTTCTGAATGTTATTAAGCATGTTGATAATGAACTGAGTTTAATAAAAGTAAATTTCCTAGTTTATTTATGTTATAATTGTTGCAAATTGTGTTTAATTTTGCTAAAATCTATTTCATTCATATAGTTTGCTTATTTAGGATAATTTGCGTTGGGGATCATTGCATTTAGTTTAATATATTTAATTTTAATCATCACTTCTCAATCATTTTGTGTTTTTATTTACCAAGTTGTTAATATAATTTTACAATTAAGTGATTTAACACAAATACAATCGCTATGGAGACGATTACTCAATACTTACTTATTACTTGATAACGACTATGTACACTTGCACAAACCTACGCGTTAGAAGTTTTTGGCATCGTTGCGGGGATTATTAACTGTTGCCATAGTCATTTTTTTGTGAAATTATTTACTTCCAATTTGGTTTATTTCTAACATTACTAACTTATTCTTTTTAATTTTGTGATTTTCTTTTTAGGTGTTTATGAGTATAGATTGGATTTTCGATTTACTCGCTATAGACCCTGAAATTGAGTGAACTTTCAAAAAAAGAAGACGTGAACGAATAGCTCAAAGACAAGTCAAGATGGACCTTAAAAATTAGAATCAAGACCAAAGTAATGAAGCCGATCGTGTACGAAATCCAATCCTCATTGTCGATGATAGGGATTGACGCATCAGACAATATGCTGTGCCATTTTTTAGTGAGTTAGATCTAGGAATTAGAAGGCCAGATATTGAGTCAAACCAATTTGAATTGAAACCAGTGATGTTTCAAATGCTCCAAATAGTAGGCCAATTTAATGGTATGCCCACGGAAGATCCACATCTCCACCTTCGATTGTTTATGGAGGTGAGTGATTCATTCAAGATAACCGGTGTGACTGAAGACACATTGAGGTTGAAGTTATTTCCGTACTTGTTGTGAGATCGAGCACAAGCATGCCTCAATCCATTGTGACCAAGTTCCATATCTACATGGCAAGAATTAGCAGAGAGATTTTTGTTTAAGTATTACCCGCCTAAAAAAAATGCTAAGTTGTGGAACGAGATCATAAATTTCCAACAATTGGATGATGAGTCTTTGTATGAGGCTTGGGAGTGATTCAAGGAGTTACTTCATAAGTGTTGTAACAGCCCGGTTTTAGGTCTAGTCAGAATAGTGGTTTTGGGACCACAAATTCAATATAGAAAAAATTATTTTATTATATTTTTATGGTCTACAATTTTATGGAATGATTTCGTGAAAATTGTCATTCGAAAATTTTGACGTTTGGGCACTCAATTTAGTGAAAAGGACTAAATTATAAAAAAATGCAAAAGTTGAGTTCTACATGCTAAAGGTGTCTAACTACTATGAAATTTTAAATTGGAGGTCCTTAAATGGTAATTAAACCATTGGTTAAGTTGTTGGACAAAACTAGACGTGGTTAAGTATGTTTCTAAAGTTTTTGATTAAGGGCATTTTAGTAATTTGGTAATTAAATGAATTAAAAAGCCAAATGAAATGCCAATTTTTGCTCATCTTCTACCCCATGGCCGAATGTACCAAGAAGAAACCATGGTTAGGGTTTTTTCAAGCTTTCAAGCTCGATTGTAAGTCCATTCTAGCCTAGTTTTTAATGATTTTTATGTTTTTGAAATCCTCGTAACATGATCTATCTATTTCTAACACTAATTTAAGAAATAATCAAATTTTAAAATTTTACACATGATGGATATTTGTGTATTTTGATGTTTAATGGTAGGAAATGTATGTTTGGTGTATTATAAACGACTTTTGCTAAGTGATTTTTGATGAAAATGCCTAAAAGGACCTATTTGTAAAAAGTTGTGAAATGGGTGTTAAAATGCAAATAAAAGAAAAATGTGGGCTTCTATAAGGATGTATAAGGTTCGGCTAGGCATAGGTATTGAAGAAATTGAGTACATTTCATTTTACAAGCCTAATGATTAAAATGTAAAAATGTCAAACTTTAGGGACAAAAATATAATTTTGCCATAATGTGATTTTGGGTTGATTTGAATAGTATAATGATTAAATAAGTTAAATGTGATATTATAGATCAAGAAAAATGAGGTTCGGAATTAGAATGGTGGAAAAACGAGTATTTAACAGTTAGGTCATTTTCGCCATTTTTATGTCGAGGTAAGTTCGTATGTTTAATAAGAATTAAATTATATATGTATAAATGCCTAATTGATATAATTGTGGTAAATGCTATATTATTGAAGTAAAATGTAAATGCTATTGAGTACGATACAACGGAAATGACCGATAGAGATTTGATATAGCGAAAGTCCCAATTGAACCTTAGGAATAGATAGGATACAAATGTCATGACATTAGGGTTACTATGTTATGTGTAAGACCATATATGGGATATGGCATCATCGATATGAGACTTCATGTAAGACCATAGCTGGGCTTTTGGCATCGATACGAGATCCCATGTAAGACCATATTTGGGATATTTCATTGGTATGGTACTGGGTGTACGAGTTTCCCGAGTATCCTTTAGTATTCCAAGTGGTTCAATGGGTAATTTAATGGGTATGTCAAAGAAGAGAAAGAGCATGTAAGTATTACGAACTTGTATAGGTATGTACATAAAGTTTATAAGCATTGACTTCATGATATTGTGAATTCATGGTTTCCAGGAGAATATTTTTGTGAAAGCCTTATGATTATTGGTCTATATTTGTGATGTATAAAATGCATGGTAAATTCGGTTGGTGATTGTGTAATTGGTGTTTGGGCCAAAGTGAGTTATGATGTAACATGTTTTATTCACACAAATTGGGATTTATCGAATATGAGTGTAATAGCCCAAATTTACCCGGGCCCATGAAATAAGTAAATAAATATAAAAACAAAAAAAAAAAGAAACAAAAGTCCTTTTACAAATCCAAACTAATAGCCTATATACATAGCCCAAATTAAGCATTATCTATGGCCCATTTACAGGATATACCGGTAGCCCACATACACTTAAAAGCCCAAAACCTGATTACATTTTTAGCCCAAAATTCTATACCCGGTTACACCCTAAGCCCTTAACCCATTACACTCAACCCACAAACAGATACGAACCAAGTGGCCCAATTTGTTAACAGAAGATAGAAAGGCCTAGGGTTTCGGAAACCCTAGGCGCCGCAACTACCTCAAGTGTTACGCCCTTTCGTCTCGCGCCATTCCAGTAGGCTTCATCGGTGCCGTGACTCCGGCTTCATATCACGCTGTAATCGGTGTATGAATCGACGCCAGCATATTCACTGACGGATTTCTCGCTAGTACCTGCAAAAAGGGAAAGAAAAACAGCAGCAAATATGGCAAGAAAATAAAATCAAATATTGTAAACTTGTTTTCAGTGGCTATAAAAGCTCGAATCAAGAAAAATGTAAGGAGAGGTTTTTACACATAGATTCAATAAAAGAACACATTTTACACTAAAAGAAATCAACAGTCGATGAAAGAGTACCGAGATGATTATTTATTTTTCTCTCTAAATACGTACTGATATTGTAGAGAATAGAAGGAAAAGGACGTACCTTTGGATCTGCGTTGGAAAGAAAGGCTTTTTAGCCTCTGACCACCGTATGCGGTGGGGACGATGATGGCGCGTAAGCGCATGTAGGCCCTTAGTCGGAAGCTCGACAGAGCTCTGAGGTCAGCCCCAAATCCTCTTTCAGAGGATTTCTTTCATTTTTTTTAAAACCTGGTTTCAAAATGAATATTAGGTCTGATATTTGGCTTTTATAGCCTAATAAAAACGGCGTTGTTTAGCTTAAAACGATAAGCTTCAAAACGGCGTCGTTTCAAGGCCAGGATCCGCGTGTTGACCCATGACCCGAATAGGATCCGCGTGTTTTTATTTAAAGGGCAAATTGCCCAATCAATCCTTTCGTATTTTTAAAATTTATAATTGTATTTTATTTATATTTTAAATTGGCCCTAACATTTTACATTCATTTCAATTTAGTCCCAGTGGTAATTAAAACTTATTCTGAAGAACGACGTTGTTTTCTGGGATAAGGGCTAATTGCCCAGTGAGTCCCTCTGTTTTAATGCGTCTTAAAATTAGGCCCCAAATTTTTCATTTATTTATAATTAACCCTATTTTTTAAAAGTAAATTAAATTTTAATCCTTTTTATATAAATCCAATTTATTTTAAATACTATATATTTTTTATAAACATTAGTTATATATAAATATATATATTATTTTTCTTTGTATGTTATTATATTATTATACGTTATTATATATTATTACATACATTTTATTATATATATATTATTTTACATATTATTTATTATATTATATTATTATATATTTTGTTTATAAATTTTATTATATGTTATATATTTTACCATATATTATCTCTTACATTACTTTTATTTTATTATAAAATATATTATTTTATCACTCATTAATTACATATGTTTTTTTTATTATTTTATTATTAAATAAATATGTGTAATATTAACATTTAGTACATTATTTTGTTAATATATTAAGTTATTATATCCTATAATTTGGTTTACATATATTAATCATTTTTTTTAAAAAAAGTTCTCCTTTATCATTCTGATATTATTCTAAGTATTTCTAAATATCTTTTTTATTTTATTTGATTTATATTTTATGTGTTTATAATTTGCTTATTTATTTTTGTTTTCTTGTATTTTGATATTGTTTAGTAGGTTAAATTTTCATAGATTATTTGTAATTATTGCTTTTACATATTCGCATGAAATTAATTATTTATGTTAATTTAAGTTACAATTGCATAAAATATTATCATATATATATATATATTGCAATTTATATTTGGTGTATTCATTATGCACTATGTTGTATTTTGCATGTAACGATAATGCATGTACATTTATGTTATTTATGATTATATATGCATAAAATGATAACGTATATTGTGTAATTTATGCCATTATTCATTGTTTTTATATTATATTTGCGTGGAATGTTAAAGAAGGTATTATGTAGGTTAATTTATTTAAATATTGATTCTTTGTAATGTGTTAAATGCATCATCACTTTAAAGAATTTTTATATTGCATTCGATCCAAAAGATTTTAAAAAGGATAAGGCAATGTCTTTTGGTAGTTAGAAATTCGGGAAATAGTGCCCTAACATGCTGGGTTGCAATTTCCCGTTTGTCTAAATACCTAAAAGATCCTTCTAAATACGTTTTGAAAATCACAAGATAATTTTAGTTACGAAAGTTTAAAAATATCGTGTCTAATCATGCTGGATATGATTTTTATATTCTTTTGAAGCAAAAGAATCTTGATTCTTTTTAACTCAAATTATTACGATTTTAAAAGAGATCTTATTTCTAAATTCTTTCAAACTGTTGACATTAAGACAAAATTATTCAATTTGGTACCAATTTTGGGCGTTACGAGAGTGCTAATCCTTCCTCGTGCGTAACCGACTCCCGAACCTAATTTCTCATAACTTCGTAGACCAAAATGTTTTATGTGGTGATCCAACACACCTAAAAAGGTTGGTGGCGACTCCCGTCTTTTCAAAAATCACGTCTTTAAAAAAAAAGAGGTTTCGACTGTTTGGCGACTCTACTGGGGAACATAAGAGAGTCAAGCCAAGAAATTGATTATTTTCTGTCTTAATGCTGGAAGTTTGGAAGATTTTAAAAAAATTGATCCTTTTACATGTGTTTGCTGCATATGTTTGTTATCCTATTGCTGTACATTGCATTTGCATGGCCGCTGTGGTCGTACCCCTAAGTGGGAGTGAGAAGCTACGCTTTCGTGAGGTTTTCACCTCCGTTGAGCTAGCTTATTGCTTCCAGGATACTGTACCTATGTCTTCGTGAGATTTCCATCTCCGCATGGCCATAGGGAAATGTGTCCCCCTGAACTGAACTTGGTCTATATGAGCCTATAATGGGTGAGGACCGAGGACTCTGCTGGTTCAGGAACCCTTACTTTAGAACTAAACTCATATAGCGAACTTTAAGTGCTTACCCTAAGGAGAATAGTGATAGCCTTTAGTAAGCTACCCTTGTAAGTTCTTGTTTTTTTTATGGTACTGACCTATTTTATTTTGCTTTCATTGCATGTCACTCAACATTTAAAGGTGTCGATTCAAGGTTTGATTTCTAGATTAGAAAGTTTTGTAATGAGGAACGAATATCTTAATAAAGTGGAGGACAATGCCTCTATCTCTACCTGGTTAGAGAAAACCCAGTTAGAGAAAGGAGATAGTGTCACCGAGGGGTATACATCAGAGTTATGGGACTTCACTCGTATTAATTCGACACAGAATGAGTTTCAAGAGTTAAAAGATATTTGGGCCCAATGGGATGACGGGGCTAAGTAGCTTTTCTATCAGAATTATGGAGATCTTCCCTATTTGCTAGACATCAAGGTGGATAAGTGCCTCTTTCGAGCTATGGTACAATTTTGGAACCCTGCTTATAGTTGTTTTACATTTGGGGAGGTAGACTTAGTACCTACTTTGGAGGAGTATACGATTTTGCTTCGCTGTCCAAAAATCCAAGGTAATAAAGCTTATGTTAGGCCTGCTAATCTTCCTACTTTCGTGAAGAAATTGATGATGATCACAGGGATGAGTGAACAGTGGGCCGCAGCTCGAATCCAACAAAAAGGTGATGGTAAATGCATTCCGTGGGCAAGTTTGAGGGATCTAATATTGGCACACCCAGATGTGAAGAGGAGGGTCGATGTCCTGGCCTTAAGTATTTATAGTTTGGTGATTTTCGCAAAAGCTATGGGGCACATAGATGAGGCAGTCGCAGATTTATTCGATCGACTAGGTAAGCAAAATACACCAGTGCCTGCAATCCTCGCTGAGACATTTAGATCCTTGAATGCGTGTCAGAGAGTTGGGGAAGGTAGATTCATTGGATGTGCACAGTTGCTGTTGGTTTGGTTCCACAGTCAGTTTTGGAAGGTTGATAATGTGACAGTCCTAATTAGACCCTAGTCAGAATGTGGTTTCGGGACCTCAAAATCGAATTATTAAATTTTTTTTAATTTAAATTGCATATATTTTATGTGTAATAGTGTGTGTATGAAAATTTAATGTTTAATTTAGTCTTAGGAATGTGAATTTTCTTGAAAGGACTTAGTTGAGAAACTTAGAAAAGATGATAGGTAATTGGTAAGGATCAAATAACTACAAAGTGTGAAAACATGGGTTTGCATGTCAAATTACCCATAATACATGGAGTGGCCGGCCAAGTAATGATGTTCCTCCACTAATTCTAATTAAATATAATTTTATGTTGACAAACGATTAAATAATCCAAATAAAAATGAATTAATATGAAATGGATTAATAAAAGAAGAATTAGGAAGAGAGAGAAGGTGTTCATCTTCTTCTTCTTCTTCCAAAGCTGAAACAAAGGGGAAGAAAAAGAGAAATTTACCCTAAGGCAATTCGGTACCTTCTTTAGCTAGTAGGAGGTAAGTTTTTAATTGTTGATTAAGTCTTGTTATATGTTAAGTTAATTTCTAAATGCACTCTTGGCAATGTTAAAAAAGTTTGAAACTTCTATGATGGTTTGGGCACTATGCCCTGAATCAAAGTGTTAAAATTTGAGGTTGTTTTCATGTTGTAGTAAATAAGGGGATGGTAGAATGGAGAGGAAATTGTTGAATAAGTAGTTGGGTAGCACCTTGTACATTCGGCCATATGGAGTCTAGATGAAATGTCATTTTTTTATGGTTATTTTCCTTGTATGATAAATGATTCTTTGATAGGGCTGAATGATTTATGAAGGACATAATGAAAATGTACTAAGTTTAAGGTATGTATTTTAGTCTAGGTGATGTGGAGAATTCGGTTAAAATAGTTAGTATGAGAGTTGCCGAATTTAAATTAAGATCATGGGGGTGATTAATAGGCATTAAGATGTGAATGTATGAAATTAGAAGTATATGAACTTATTAGTAATTAAATAATGGTATGAATAAATGGGGAGCTTTTGTTAGATTAGAAGTATACGGTCAAAATTTTTATGGGGTTAAATCATGTGTTAAATGGAATGAAAATGATATTATATTGGAATTTTGTATATTCGGCCATATAGGTGAATACGTTTGTGATACTATCTTTAATTCTCTATAATCGACTAAATGAGTGATATTGGCTTATAAGGTTGAGTTGATTCATGATTTTGTACATTAGAATTAAATATATCAAAGACTATGCTATTTTAGTATTGATAATACATTCGGCCTTAAAGCATTAGATGAGCATTAGTTGAGGTTTCAATGTTTTGAACAAGGATGGTTGTAAGATGAAGTGAAAATTATTAAAATGTATATATAAGTATCTAGCAAGGTAATTAAACTACTAAATGTATTTATTTTAGATCAAGAAACCAAAGGAGGAGAATCAAACAAGGGCAACGCAAAGAATATTGAGTAGTCGATTGGGAATCATTTCATCCGACACAAGGTAAGTCCTTAAGCATTTGTAAAGTTGATTAGTTTGTACATAAATAATACTAGTGAATCATGAAAAAATTTCTTTTGTTAGGTATTCTTTTGGAGTGATATTCATGTTTATTAATGTGGCCATATATGCTATTTGAATTAAGTAAATAACCATATTATAATGAGTCAACATTGGCACTAAGTGTGCGGAATTGAATGGCACTAGGTGTGCTGATTTGAATGGCGATACATAAGGGAAATTTCCAGGCACTATGTGTGCGGTTTAGTATGGCACTATGTGTGCGAATTTGATTAGCACTATGTGTGCGAATTTGGTTGATAATATAATATATACAGGAAAAGAATAAAGTGATAGAACTATTAACGGAAATATCGAATTTGAGACATGAAACGTATATGCATGGATTCGTCTAGTTCATCATTATTTCATACTTTGAGAAATGGATCTAAATCATTTGGTTGTTTTGATTTTTGATTGGATAGTAGGATTTGGCTTGTGGTTGGACCGATAATCTAAGTAATTATGGCATAGTTCGGTATGGCAGGAGTAGTTGATCTTACATTATTTTTCTTATAATCTTATATTAACGGTCTGTATTATATTACTTATGACTTACTGAATTGAATACTCATTTGGTGTGTTTACTTGTCTCCTATTTAGATTTCTTTGATCCATTTTGTGTGTTCGAGACCGTCGTCGAAGTCATCACACCAGCCTGCAACGTTTTGGTATCCTCTTCTTAGTTGAACTTAAGTGAACATTACGGTATGCATAGGTTAATATGTATTTTGTCTGAACTTATATATGTAAATTTCAGCCATGCGAATATGGCTTAACTACTAAGTTTAAATTTGGTCATGTTTAGTTATGGTTTAATTCATTTTGGTTATAAGGTTATATGCTATTAATGAATGGTACGTATGATTTGTGATTTCACCTCTTGGAAATGGCTATTGTATTTAGTCATAGTTTAAATTTGAGATAGCGTTATAAGTGGTCCGGTTAAGTACAAATGTAACATAAAATCGTTTTGATATTTTGTTATAAACGAAAACATATTTAATTGTTTTAATTAATTTGTGAGTTAGCGTTTGACTATATAAACAATTATGCACTAGGATCTGACTTGATAAGTATTTTATTTTAGAAATATATATATATATGTATATACACTTATAAACTTGATGATGATTAATGATGTGTTTTGGCTTTGTATAATAGAGAATTGCTTTTACGTTTGACATGACGATAGGAAGATGGTAAAATGAATGTTTTATGAATGTATTCATGTACATACATCCGATAAAATTTGAAATAGGTGTTCTGTCTGGTAATACCTCACAACCCAGTTTTGTGGGAGAAACAGGTTTGAGGTGTTACAGATAAGGTTCCTTGTCGAGTGTTCTTCAAAGACTATTCTCTGCTAAAGGAAGCAGTAGCTACATCGAGGAGGGATGACATTACAGAAGAAAGGTGGATAGAAATACTTCAGAACCTTCGAGAAGAAGATGTTATATGGAAAGCCCGTTGGATGACCCCTAGTGAAATTCTTTATCGGTGTGGAAGCTTTGATTGGGTACCTCTTCCTGGAATTTGGGGAGTTGTCGGTTATACACCATTGCTCATCCTAAGACAATACAAAGCGGAGCAGTTTATACCGGCAACACAAGGGCTAGCTCAAAGTGACTTCTCGTATAAAGGGGATCATTATAAGAAGAAGATGCGAAAAATTTTTGAGGCTTGGAAGAAGGTTTGCTGTGTGAAGATTCTGATTAAGGGACCGAGACAACTCTTGAATATAAAAGGTGGTTTCGCGAGAGGGTCAATGGTAATATCCCTAGACCAAGTTTGGGGGTTGCTCGATCGATGGAGGAGAATTTACGAGTGATTCCATCAAAATTAGAGGTCATAAAGCAAGAGTTCGAAAGGAAGAATTTGGAGCTCGGGAAAAGGATAGAGAGGCTTGAGGAGGAGAAGATGTATCTAAGCTTAGACGTCGACGTTCAGAAAATCGAAGTTGAGAAAGTAAGAAAAGAAAAAAGGAAAATTAAGGAAGACCGAGATGACTTGAAGACGCAATATAAGAAGACACATCTATCAAAGAAGAGAGCTGGATTAGGGAAGTCCTCAGAGCAATGGCAATAAGAGGTTCAAGAAGAAAGAGCTAAAGCCAAGTATTGGGAGAAGAAGTTTCAAGAGATGCAAGCGCATAATCAGGCCTTAGAGAAGGAAAACCAAGGATTAAAAGCTAAGGTGACAGAGCTTGGATGATCTCTTCATCATCATCGAAGTCGTAATTCTACGGTCGAGTTAAAAGCAAGTCTGAACAAGATCAAAGAAATGAAGCACAACATTGGAAGGTTGGGAGCAGCATTGTAGAATTGTGAATTACGGATAGAGCAGCTCGAGGCAAGAGAAAGACACTAGAAGGAAGAACTTTACCATCTTCAGGATCAAGTTGGAGATAGGGATTATCTCATGGGAGAAGCCATAGTCCAGATTCGAGAGGTTGCTGATCATTTACAAGACCTAGCTACACAAGCTAATGTATTTAGTACAAAGTATGAGTTAGTAACAGATAGGGGTTTAGAGTTAGCTTTGTTGTTAGATAAGATTAGAACTCTGGCCCTAAAGGCAAGGGCGTATTTTTAATTCGTTTCATATAAAGATTTTTGTTTCTAAAATAACATTTTCTAAAAGAAACTGAATCAGAATCGATATCTTTTGCATTCATGCATTTACATCTCATTGCATCATATGCATTCAAATTTATAGAAAGGCCCTAATTAGTTAAAATTATTCGGGAGAAAGAGAGAATAAGAGAAAGAAAATCTGGAAGCAACATATCCTTACGGTACACACGCTAAGTCAAAGAATATGGATCAAAGACTTGAGTAGATTTAGAAAGATATGTAAGAACAGTTGCAGGAACAATTGGCAAAAATCCAACAAGAGATGAAGGATCAAATGTTGGAGGCTCAAAGGAATATGATGGCTGAGATGGCTCAACTGCTGAAAGGGGCGACGGATAAAGGAAAGGCCTCTATGACCATCACTAAAGAAGATAATGAGGATCATCCTCTGGGTTTTACTCCACCCCATGTGCAAACTCAATCTGAAGCATATCCTCGAAGGCCGTCCATCACAATAAGGCCTCAACATGGGCAAGCGGATGCTAGAATACCCATGAACTTTTAAACTGGCTCGGGATTCAACCTAGGAGATAACCCTACCAATCCAGTCATCCCTGATTTAGATGTAGCTGAAAGGGAAGAGATGATGCTCGAATCATCAAGGCAATTGGAGAAACGTTGCAAATGGTTAGAAGAGAAGTTTAAAGCATTAGAAAATGCTGATAATCGTCAGGGAATCAATGCCAAAGACTTGAGTTTGGTCCCAGATTTGGTGCTTCCCCATAAATTCAAGATGCCAGAGTTTGAGAAGTATAATGGGACTACTTGCCCTGAGACCCATATCACTATGTTTTGTAGACAGATGACTGGTTATGTAAACAATGATCAACTATTTATCCACTGTTTTCAAGATAGTTTAGTTAGAGCAGCAGCTAGGTGGTATAATCAATTGAGTCGTGCAAGGATTAGTTCTTGGAGAGACCTAGCACAAGCTTTTCTGCAGCAATATAATCATGTGACTGACATGACTCTTGATAGAATCACCTTGCAGAACATGGAAAAGAAGCCTAATGAAAGTTTTAGGCAATATGCCCAGAGGTGGAGGGAGGTTGCCATGCAAGTTCAACCAACGCTCTTGGAGAAAGAAACTACTATGCTGTTCATTAACACTTTCAAAGCCCCATTCATTACTCATATGATTGGAAGTACCACCAAGAGTTTTGCTGATATAGTTATGGCAGGAGAGATGATTGAGAATGCCATAAGGGGTGGCAGGATAGAGGGGGAAACTGCGAAAAGATCAGCCCCATGGAGGAAAGATAATGAGGTGAACAATACAAGTAGTTATAATCCAAAGGCAATTGTGGTTAGTCAGCCCAGAGTAACTAAAGTTGGGTAACAGGATTCTCAAAAGCAGGGATCTGGTTTGAGACAGAATTCTGAGAAAATCTCATTTACACCTATCCCGATAACGTATCGGGAGCTTTATCAAATTTTATTTAATGCACATGCGATAGCTCCTTTTCATTTGAAACCACTGCAACCTTCATACCCTAAATGGTACGATGCAAATGCCAAATGTGAATACCATACAGGGATATCGGGGCATTCAATTGAAAATTGCATGAGCTTTAAAAAAGCAATGGAAAGGCTTATTAAGATGGGGGTTGTAAAGTTTGACGATACCCCTAGTAATGAGAACCTGTTGCCAAATCATGGTGATCAAAGGGTAAATGCAGTTGGGGATATTGGAATGAGAAGGATTAAGGAGGGCGTGGCTGAGGTGAGAACGCCGATGAAAGTAATTTGAGAAGAAATGGTAAAAAAAGAGATGATAATCTCTAAAGAAAGAAATAGATGAGTGAGGGACTACTGCGAGTTTCATGCTGTAGAAGGACATGAGATCCAAGAATGTGAAGAGTTTAAGGTCTTGGTACAAGGCTTTATGGATAACAAGGAGCTAGAATTTTATGAAGCTGGCTCAAATGAGGGACATATATGCACATTAGAAGGTGCACCGAAGAATCAAAACCAGCCAAGGATCATTATTTCTTTAGCAGGAAATAATGAAGTTGAAATACCAACGGTACCAAAAGTCATCATTCATAGACCTGTTTCCTTTCCTTATAAGGATAACAAGAGGTTACCCTGGAATTATAACTGCCATGTGTTAATACCGGAGAAGGAGGATATAGCTAGTGCTTCTAAAGAAGCTCAAGGTGAGGGTTCTTACACACATAGTGGGAAACACTACGATGCAGAAGGCATCAGAGTTGAGCCTGCAAAAGCAAAGGCTTTTGACAAAGGAAAAGGGACCGAGACATTGGTTAATGAGCCAGTGAAGGAAGAAGAAGCCAAAAAATTTTTAAAATTCTTAAAGCACGGTGAGTACAACGTGGTTGAACAATTTTGCAAACAACCAGCTCGTATATCAGTGTTGGCATTGCTTCTAAGTTCAGAGGCACATCGAGAAGCATTAATGAAGGTGCTCAATGAGACTTATGTTACTAATGATATATCCGTCCACAAGTTGGATCGATTGGTTAGTAACATAAGTGCTGACAATTTCATCTATTTTAATGATGATGAAATCCCACTGGTGGCATGGGATCAGCTAAAGCTTTACACATCACCACTCGTTGTAAGGGGTATACACTGCCAAGTGTGCTTATTGATAATGGATCTACCTTAAATGTCTTACCATTATCGACATTGAACAGATTGCCTATAGATAGTTCTCATATGAAAACATGCCATAATATAGTGAGAGCATTTGATGGCACGGAAAGGAAGGTCATGGGAAGAATCGATATTCCTTTGATGATTGGACCAAATACTTATGAGGTAGACTTTTTAGTGATGGACATCAAGACCTCTTACAATTTCCTGTTAGGGAGACCTTGGATACACTCGGCAGGAGCGGTGCCCTCAACTTTGCACCAGAAATTTAAATTAGTAGCTAATGGACGGTTGGTCACTATAAACGCGGAGGAGGACATTATAGTGACAGTTACCAGTAATGCGCCTTATGTAGAAGCAAATGAGAAGGCAATTGAATGCTCTTTCCATTCATTAGAATTTGTCAATGCAATATTCATTTCAGAAGGGAGTAAGATGCCGGAGCCTAAGATGTCCAAAACTACAAGGATGAGTTTGCAAATGACAATGGGAAAATGAGCCTTGCTAGGAAAAGGATTGGGAAGATATCTTCAAGGAGAGATTCGAATTCCAGAGTTAAAGGAAAAAAGAGACCGTTTTGGTTTGGGTTACAAGCCAGATCAAAAGCAAAGGAGGAGGGAAATAGAGAAGCATTAAGAGAGGAGAAGGGCGTGTTTAAGTGGAAGAGAAGTGAAGGCATTTGCCCTTATGAACCTGGAAGCTCTTTAAACAATTGGGTTACAGAAGAACTTCCTGTAGTTTTTAAAGATTTTTCAGAGTAATTTCCAGAACACTCTTACTGCTCTAAAGCCTAGGAGTAGTAAGGTTTCATTTGTAAAATAGGCTCATGTTCAGATATTTATATTTCAATAAAATGAAAATTTTTTAAGTGAATATTCTTTTATACTGTTCAATATTCTTTTGACCTTTACATTCTTTCATTTCATTCATAACATAAAACAACATTCCAAAAATTCATTTATTCTTTGTACATTCTTTCGTACCCCGCAGGTCCCTAGATATCAATGATATGAGCACTGATACTACAAATCCTAGATTCTCTTTTAAGCAAGACATGTGTTTAGAAGAACTTTAGAATTTTGAAGATGACAAGGATTGTGATATGACTCCAGATTTGTTGAGAATGGTGGAACAAGAGGAGAAACAAATCCTACCCCGTAAGAAAGAGGCAATAGAAAGTGTAGCCTTAGAGGAAGGGAAGGAGTTGAAAATTGGCACGCATATTACTAAGGAAATGAGACAAGGTCTTGTTGAGCTACTACGTGAATTCAAGGATATATTTGCATGGTCATATCAGGATATGCCGGGATTGAATACTGATATCATGGTACATCGTCTTCCTATAAGACAAGATTGCAAACCAGTTCAACAAAAGTTGCAAAGAATGAGGCCTGATATTGTGTTGAAAATAAAAGAGGAAGTCAAAAAGCAGTTTGATGCTGGATTCCTACAAGAAGTTAAGTATTCAGAATGGGTGGCTAATATCGTGCCTATCCCTGGAAAACCCCAAACTCGGCCTAGACGTTACGACCGGATCCGACGTGCCACATCGAAGCGTTCAAAACATTTTGTATTACCTAGTTTAGAAGCTTAGTTGGTGTTTCAAAAGTTACCTTTTAAAATAGGTTAAAGTGAATGGAAGCTGTGCACCAGGTAGGAAACCGAAAAAGAGGAGGTGAGTCCGTCAGACTGCTTAAGTACCAAGCTCCCTTCGGATCCAATCCTAGACATGCACACCGCCATTGCCACACTTTAACGTCGTGTATGTTTTTAGGAAAAACAATTTGATTAAGTCCGTTCAAGTAAAAGTGACTATCTTTGGAAAATATTTTCGTAGCGGAAGTCTTGCTTGTAGTCGTAATGTTTTGAAATCAATTATTATTTTTGAAATCGCGCCCTAAAGCTAATCAATTTCGATAGTTATAATGTATCATTTTTATCATGTTAAAACATAAATCAAAACCATAAAAATAAAATAATTAAGCTGCCTTATTACATTTAAAAACCCAAAATTGTAAATGAAAATAAAACAACGTCCAGTTAATCAGAAAGAAACCAAATTTGCAGAAACATGTGGCCATTCTGAATCCCTCTCAGCTCCAAGCCCACTATGGTTGGGGATCACCTGCGTGGATGAAATAAAAGGGGTGAGTTTGGGAAAACTCAGTGTGTAAATAAACCCAACCATAGCCTATATCAGCTCAAACCACATAAATAGAATAATTTGGCCTCAGCCCAGAACAGATTTCAGAATAAAACCCATAGGCCCATAACAGCTCAAAACAAATATTTCATGTTTATGCAGAAACCCAACCCAAATCCAACCATATACACCCCCATACCATCCTTTCACCATGTGGGGAGACCACTCGACCCACCCAACCGCTACACACCACAGAAATATGCAGCATGGCTACTAGAACAGATAATGTGACAGAGTCACCAGAAACAAATAATTGTGGCTAAGCCACCAGAACATATATATATATGTGGCAGAGCCACCAGATCAGATAATTTATGGCATAGCGATCAGGACGCTTCCTCCATAATATAACCCATGTCTCTATGCAATAGATATTCATTCATGGCATACATCATACAGATTTAAATCATCATGCTTTTCAGGCAAATTAACCATAGGGGTATAAAGGTCATTTTACACCTAAGGATATCATGGTAATTTTCCATACATAGGGGTATTCTAGTAATCTAACTATTTTAGGGTTTTCATGCATATTTCTACCATTTACGTACAATCAGAAACACTTACCGCGCATACTTACCGAATTGGGCTTGTTGGCCCATTAACCGATTTTTGGCCCATTAAGCCCAAAATATCAATAATGCACGAAATCGCGCGTACCGCAGTTTTATCACTTCAGATTACCAGAATTATTAACGCATTTATCTTACGAGCGTTCGTACACTCATAAGTTACCAAAATACCAGCTTTTCGGTATTTTGGCTTTTCGACTTTTATCGATCTAGTCTATGAGACGGTGTCAGTTACACACCTATTTTATGATGATTCGCTGATGAGATCCACACACGAACTTCCAACAATTATATTATTACTACGTTAATCTAACAACCGAAATGAACTACATATTAACCCTTACCATATTCGGCCAACCACACCTTAGGCACTAGCGATCCTACCTTTGTCAAAAGTAGTGACTAGATCAAGATCTGATCGTTCCACTTGTCCAAGCCCTTGTTCAGCAGCCTCTAAATCACACTATTATCAAAATTGAACAGTTATCACAACCCCTTAGGGCTACAAGTCCAAATCGACAGCCTCCCTAACTTTTAGGGATTTCGACTTTTCTTAAAATACGAAATATAGGTTGGGTTGAAAAGACTTACCACCGGTTCCTTCGATCAATGATTCCAATGAGTTTCTACTCGATTCTGATGTCGATCTAAGGCTTCAGATGATAACAAAAGTTGAGCCTTCAGTGACTTTTAGAATTTGATTATGTCCCTACGGCTATGCGTTTCGGCTTTTTTTGTAACAGTGAAGAGAAGATGGAATAGTAGGTTTTTGTTGTGGTCTTGTACAGAAACTTGGGTTTAGAGGATGAGAGAATCGGTCAAGAATGATGAAAATAAGTAAGAGGTTTTGGCTATAAGAATTCAGCACAAAGAAAGTATAGCTTTCAGGATTTCGGCTTTTTATGGCAAATGGCTATAGGCTTAAAAATAATGGAAGGAAAGTGATGTTGAGTAAAGTGAGAAGAGGGTTTGACTATGGAGAGAAAGAAGAAGAAAAGAATAGCAATTGGAGAGAAAAAGAAAGGAAAAAGAGAGGGGAAGGATGATCAAAAAACGGCTTACTTACCCTCTAATGTCGAATTTATTCTGGCACTAACCCTAGCCGAAACTTGCCCACCTAAAGCTCCCCTTGGCCGGCCAACTCTTGCTCCTCAAGAGTCCACCATTCGGCCAACTCTGATCTCCCTAATCAGCTCCTAAATCCTCTCCCTTATCCCCTCCTTACTTAATCTCCTGAGCAACTCAAACTCCTCCTGACAGACTTTTACTTCAGTTCCACTACCTCCTTTTTCTGTACATAAAAATTAATTCCCTTATTTTGCTGTCATTGTGACTTGAACCTCAGTTCTTCCTAGCATCCACACGCCACTTCTAAAGCTCCTTAGTGGCATCACTTAGCCAACTCACCACAGGCTTCCTTGTGTTCTATTTTACCCAATTAATACTTAAAAGCCCAGTTAACTAGTACCCCATTTTCTTATGGATTTAAAATTAATTAAAATTACCGGGTTTTATCTTAAGCTTGGGCCTTCTAAAGGCCCATTAACATACTTATACCTACGCCAAGTAGACAGAACACAAAAATTTAGATTTCACCAAGATTCACAGAATTCTTGAAAATTGGGGCGTTACAACTCTACCTTCCTTAAAGAAATTTCGTCCTCGAAATTTACCTGGTCCGAACAGATGAGGGTATTGTTGCTGCATCGCCTCTTCTGTCTTCCAAGTAGCTTCCTCTCTGTAATGATTATGCCAAAGCACCTTCACTAATGGGATAGATTTTCTTCTTAGAACCTTAACATCTCGATCCAATATTTGTACAGGCTCCTCCTCAAAGGTCAAATCAGTTTGCACCTCAATTTCTACAACCGGCACGACATGAGTAGGGTTAGAACAATAACGCCTTAACATGGAGACGTGAAAAAACATCGTGAATCCTGTCTAACTCTGGAGGCAATTCCAACTGATAAGCCACTGAGCCTACTCGCTTCAAAACTCGATAAGGCCCAATGAACCTCGGACTCAACTTGCCCTTCTTACCGAACCTTAATATCTTCTTCCAAGGAGAAACCTTTACGAAGACCATATCACCTACTGAGTACTCAATCTCCTTACGCTTCAAATCTGCATATGACTTTTGCCTATCAGATGCTTCCTTCAACCAGTCTCTAATCACCTTGACCTTATCCTCAGTATCTGCCACCAACTCAGGTCCAAGAACCTGTCGTTCACCCAACTCGGTCCAACAACTAGGTGTACGACATCTTCGCCCATACACTACTTCATACGGTGCCATTCGAATACTTGCCTGATAACTGTTGTTGTACACAAACTCTGCCAATGGCAAGTAATCTTCCCAACTACCTCGGAAGTCAATAACACATCCCCTCAACATGTCCTCCATAATCTGAATAACCCTTTCTGACTGACCATCAGTTTGGGGATGGAAAGCCGTACTAAAGTTCAATCGCGTTCCCAACGCCTCATGTAGCTTCTGCCAAAATCGAGATGTGAATCTAGGATCTCGGTCAGAGATAATAAAAACTGGGACACCATGAAGTCGCACAATCTCTGCCATATTCAACTTGGCTAACTTCTGAAGTGAGAAGTCAGTACGGACAGGTATGAAATGAGCCGATTTGGTCAACCTATCCACAATTACCCATATCAAATCTTTCTTCAATGGCATCAAGGGTAGCCCACTCACAAAGTCCATGGTTACCCTCTCCCCTTCAAAAGTGGTATCTTTACTAGCTGCAACAATTCAGAAGGTAATTGATGCTCAGTTTTCACTTGCTGGCACGTTAGACATTTCCCCACAAATTCTGTTACTTCTCGTTTAAGCCCAGGCCACCAATATAGTTCTCGCAAGTCGTGATACAACTTATTCCCTCTAGGATGCATGGCACAAAGTCCCCCATGAGCTTTCTTAAGTATTGACTGTCTCAAGTCAGAGTCCTTCGGAACACAAATTCTTCCTCAGAAGCATAAAACTCCTTCGCTGTTCAACCCAAACTCAGAAGTTTCCCCTTCCTTAACTTGTTGAAAACGAGCGACAAAAGACTCATCTTTCAACTGCTTTTCCCTAATCCGATCCACCCAGGTTGGCCTTACTTGCAATTCAGCCAATAGACTTCCATCATCAAATAGACTTAGGCAAGCAAACATTGCTCTCAGATCAGATACAGCTCTACGACTTAGAGCATCGGCTACCACATTAGCCTTACCTGGGTGATACTCGATCGAACAGTCATAATCCTTAAGCAACTCAATCTATCTCCTTCGCCTAAGGTTCAGCTCCTTCTGAGTCAGCAAATACTTAAGACTCTTATGATCTGTGTATATAATACACCTTTCTCCGTACAAGTAATGTCTCCAAATCTTAAGTGCAAAGATCACTGCTGCCAACTCCAAATCATGAGTAGGATAGTTCCCTTCGTAAGGCTTCAGCTGTCGTGATGCATAAGCTACCACCTTACCCTCTTGCATCAGCACACAACCCAAACCTACATGTGATGCATCACTATACACGGTAAAATCCTTCCCAGACTCTGGCTGAATTAATACAGGTGCTTCCGTCAGAACTTTCTTCAACTTCTCAAAGGCTTCCTGCTGCTTCTCAGTCCATACAAACGGTACTCCTTTCCTTATAAGTTTTGTCAGAGGTGCTGCCATCACCGAAAAACCTTCCACAAACCTTTTATAGTATCCTGCCAAGCCCAGGAAACTTCAAATTTCTAACACCGACCTAGGTGGCTTCCATTCCAGAATTGCTTCAATCTTACGAGGGTCCACCTTACTCCCCTTAGCAGAGACCACATGTCCTAAGAAGGTTACCTCCCTCAACCAAAATTCACACTTGCTGAACTTCGCATAGAGTTCCTTCTCCCTTAACAGTTGCAGCACAATGTAGAGATGCTCATCATGTTTCGCTTCCGTTTCAGAATATACCAAAATATCATCAATAAAGACGACTACGAACCGATCCAAGAATGGTTGGAACACATGATTCATCACATCCATAAATGCTACAGGAGCATTTGTCAGTCCAAATGGCATAACCAGAAACTCGTAATGACCATACCGAGTCCTGAATGCTGTCTTATAGATATCTGTCTCTTTGACCCTTAATTGATGATACCCAGATCGAAGGTCGATCTTGGAAAATATAGAAGCTCCTCTAAGTTGGTCAAATAGATCATCAATCCTTGGTAGTGGATACTTATTCTTAATCGTCAGTTTGTTCAACTGGCGATAATCAATACACATTCGCATCGTCCCATCCTTCCTCTTCATGAATAGCACCGGTGCTCCCCATAGAGACACACTTGGCCTAATGAAGCCCCTATCCAACAACTCTTGAATTTGAGCTTTCAGCTCTACTAACTCCTTCGGTGCCATCCTATACGGTGCGATGGACACTGGCACCGTTCTAGGCAACAAGTCGATTCCAAACTCGACTTCCCAGTTTGGAGGCAATCCCGGAAGCTCCTCCGAAAAAACACCTTGAAACTCTTTTACAATCCTAACCTTATCCACTATCAGCCCCTCCTCTTCCGACTGACTTACAAATGCCAAATAAGCCTCACAACCTTTCTGAATCCACTTTTCAACTCTCAATCCTGACACCACATTGGAAAAATAGTCCCTTCGCTCACCTATCATCATAACCTCCCCACCTTTCGCGGTCCTTAGCACCATTCGCTTAGCAGCACAATTCAAAGTCACCTTATGCTTAACTAGCCAATCCATTCCCAAAATGAGGTCAAACTCTCCGAACGACAACTCTATTAGATCTCTAGGAAAAATCCTACCTTGCGTTTCTAAGGGCACATCCCTATACAGTTTGTCTACCCTAACCGAGTGACCCAAAGGACTTAGCACAGATACCCCACTCACAATCTTCTCAGAGCGCACACCCAACGACCCAGATATGGCACATGCAACATAGGAATGAATAGATCTAATATCCACCAAAGCAGTATACGGCATGTTAGAAACCAAAAACGTACCAGTTATGACGTCAGGTGCGTCGTCCTCCTCTCGACGACGAGCTGCATACACCAACGACGGCTGTCGGGCCTCGATATTTTTGGCACCTCTGCCAGGCGCCCCTCGACCTCGACCATTTCCATTTTTGCCCCTACCTAGTCCACGTCCTCTCGGTGGTTGTGGTCCACCTCTCGTGGGTTGAGCAACCCTCTGTTCAGCAACCTGAACCTGATCAGCTCTCTAAGGACAGTCCTTAACTCTATGCTCCATAGATCCGCATCGAAAACAAGCATCAGAACGTTTCCTACACTTACCCAAGTGTACCTTACCACAGTATCCACAGATTGGTGGTCTAACAATATTCACCGAAACTGTTCGAACTGGCTCCTCCACTCTCGCCCTTTTGACATTCTTATTTGCTCCACCTGAGGGTCTGAAATCCCTCCGAAAATGGTTTCGATCCTTCTCACAGTTCTGCCTCTCAGTACGCTTCACCTCCTCAGCTATCTTAGCTTTTTCCACTAGAACTGTTAAATCACGCTCCCTCTGCGGAGCAATCAGCACCTTAAGATCATCTCTGAGTCCATCCTCAAAGCGGACGCTACGCTCATACTCCGTAGCGACTATTCCTACAGTATACTGACTTAGCCTCAGAAACTCAGCCTCGTACTCCGCAACCGACTTATTTCCTTAAACCAGATTCAAGAATTCCTTCCTACGGGTGTCCACATAACTTGCCCCAACATGCTTTCCTTTAAAGGCCATTTTAAACAGCTCCCAAGTGACCCTATCAGCTTGGGTTCCATCTCTCACGGTGAGCCACCACTGATAAGCCTCATCCCTCAAGAACGATACGGCCCCCTTCAGCTTCTGCTCCACAGAGCAGTCCAAGTCATCTATAATTCATTCTGTGGCCTCCAACCAATATTCTGCCACATTTGGAGCTACACCAGATACGCCCCTAAAGATCTTCGCTCCGTTAGCCTGGAGTCGTTCAGAAATAGATCCTCGAATTCCATTACCGGTACTTGCTCGGCCACCCTTTCCAAAACACGGAGCATAGCCTATGACAGAGCGTCATCCCTGGCACCACGATCATGAGACTCCACTTTAGTTGCCAGTGGTACCGGTGCCTCCGCTGTCGGCATATGTCTAGAAGATACAGTTCCTACTCGAGTACTACCTCGGCCTCGTCCATGGCCTCTTCCACGAGCTGCTCTCGTACTCATGTCGTATTATCTGATTACGAATTTTATGCATTAATTTCAGCATTCCAGTGATTATTACAGATGTTTTATGATTTGCATGATAATTGAGTTGGTTTTCGCAGAATCGATGTCTAGCTACAGTTTCAGTCTTTTAGCAAGCTTTTCTAGGGTTTCAGTAGCATTCTATCTAGAGTATTCTAGAAGGGTTTCAGTACAGACAGATAATTCAAAATATATTCAGAAAAGTTTAAAATACTTACAGACTTGGGCCGGAGATTCAGAATGCCACTCAAGGATCCAGATTTTGAAGACAGAGTTTACAATCTTTATAAAACTTTTATTTTCGAAAACCTTTGTTTTTGTAAACCCATTCTACAGCCGAGTTGTTGCAACTTGGCTCTGATACCACTAAATGTAACACCCCAAACCCGGCCTAGACGTTACGACCGGATCCAATGTGCCACATCGAAGCGTTCAAATTATTTTGTATTACCTAGATTAGAAACTTAGTTGGTGTTTCAAAAGGTACCTTTTAAAATAGGTTAAAGTGAATGGAAGCTGTGCAATAGGTAGGAAACCGAAAAAGAGGAGGTGAGCCCGTCGGACTGCTTAAGTACCAAGCTCCCTTCGGATCCAATCCTAGACATGCACACCGCCATTGCCACACTTTAACGTCGTGTATGCTTTTAGGAAAAACAATTTGATTAAGTCCGTTCAAGAAAAAGTGACAGTCTTTAGAAAATATTTTTGTAGCGGAAGTCTTGCTTGTAGTCGTGATGTTTTGAAATCAATTATTATTTTTGAAATCGCGCCCTAAAGCTAATCAATTTCGATAGTTACAATGTATCATTTTTATCATGTTAAAACATAAATCAAAACCATAAAAATAAAATAATTAAGCGACCTTATTACATTTAAAAACCCAAAATTGTAAACGAAAATAAAAGGACGTCCAATTCATCAGAAAGAAACCGAATTTGCAGAAACATGTGGCCACTCCGAATCCTTCTTAGCTCCAAGCCCACTATAGTTGGGGATCACTTGCGTGGATGAAATAAAAAGGGTGAGTTTGGGAAAACTCAGTGTGTAAATAAACCCAACCATAGCCTATATCAGCTCAAACCACAGAAACAGAATAATTTGGCCTCAGCCCAGAACAGATTTCAGAATAAAGCCCATAGGCCCATAACAGCTCAAAATAGATATTTCATGTTTATGCAGAAACCCAACCCAAATCCAACCATATATACCCCCATACCATCCTTTCACCATGTGGGGAGACTACTCGACCCACCCAACTGCTACACACCACAGAAATATGCAGCATGGTTGCCAGAACAGATAATGTGACAGAGTCACCAGAAACAGATAATTGTGGCTGAGCCACCAGAATAGATATATATATGTGGCAGAGCCACCAGATTAGATAATTTGTGGCATAGCCACCAGGACGCTTCCTCCATAATATAACCCATGTCCCCATGCAACAGATATTCATTCATGGTTTACATCATACAGATTTAAATCATCATGCTTTTCAGGCAAATTAACCATAGGGGTATAAAGGTCATTTTACACCTAAGGGTATCATGGTAATTTTCCATACATAGGTGTATTCTAGTAATCTAACTATTTTAGGGTTTTATGCATATTTCTACCATTTACGTACAATCAGAAACACTTACAGCGCATACTTACCGAATTGGGCCTGTTGGCCTATTAACTGATTTTTGGCCAATTAAGCCCAAAATATCAATAACGCACGAAATCACGCGTACCATAGTTTTATCACTTCAGATTACCAGAATTATTAACCCATTTATCTTACGAGCATTTGCACACTCGCAAGTTACCAAAATACCGGCTTTTCGGCATTTCGACTTTTCGACTTTTGCCGATCTAATCTATGAGAGTGTGTCAGTTACACACCTATTTTATGATGATTCACTGATGAAATCCACGCACGAACTTCCTACAATTATATTATTACTACGTTAATCTAACTACCAAAATGAACTACATATTAACCCTTACCATATTCGGCCAACCATACCTTAGGCACTAGTGATCCTACCTTTGTTGAAAGTAGTGACTAGATCAAGATCCGATCGTTCCACTTGTCCAATCCCTTGTTCAGTAGCCTCTAAATCATACTATTATCAAAATTGAACAATTATCACAACCCTTTAGGGCTACAAGTCCAAATCGACAGCCTCTCTAACTTTTAGGGATTTCGGCTTTTCCTAAAATACGAAATATAGGTTGGGTTGAAAAGACTTACCACCGGTTCCTTCGATCAATGATTCCAATGAGTTTCTACTCAGTTTTGATGTAGAGCTAAGCCCTCAGATGATAACAAAAGTCGAGCATTCAGTGACTTTTAGAATTTGACTATGTCCTTGCGGCTATGCATTTTGGCTTTTTTTGTAACAGTGAAAAGAAGATGGAATAGTAGGGTTTTGCTGTGGTCTTGTCGATAGAAACTTGGGTTTAGAGGATGAGAGAATTGGTCAGGAATGATAAAAAGAAGTAATAGGTTTTGGCTATAAGAATTTGGCACAAAGAAAGTATAGCTTTTGGGATTTTAGTTTTTTATGGCAAATGGCTATAGGCTTAAAAATAATGGAAGGAAAGTGATGTTGGGTAAAGTGATAAAAGGATTCAGCTATGGAGAGAAAGAAGAAGAAAAGAATAGCAATTGGAGAGAAAAAGAAAGGAAAAAGAGAGGGGAAGGATGATCAAAAAATAGCTTACTTACCCCCTAATGCTGAATTTATACTAGCACTAACCCTAGCCGAAACTTGCCCACCTAAAGCTCCCCTTGGCCGGCCAGCTCTTGCTCCTCAAGAGTCCACCATTCGGCCAACTCAGCTCTCCCTAATCAGCTCCTAAATCCTCTCCCTTATCCCCTCCTTACTCAATCTCCTGAGCAACTCAAACTCCTCCTGACAGACTTTTACTTCAGTTCCACTACCTCCCTTTTCTGTACATAAAAATTAATTCCCTTATTTTGTTGTCATTATGACTTGAACCTCAGTTCTTCCTAGCATCCACACACCACTTCTAAAGCTCCTTAGTGGCGTCACTTAGCTAACTCACCACAGGCTTCTTTGTGTTCTATTTTACCCAATTAATACATAAAAGCCCAGTTAACCAGTACCCCACTTTTTTATGGATTTAAAATTAATTAAAATTACCGGGTTTCATCTTAAGCTTGGGCCTTCTAGAGGCCCACTAACATACTTATACCTGCGCCAAGTAGACAGAACACAAAAATTTAGATTTCACCAAGATTCACAGAATTCTCAAAAATTGGGGCGTTACAGTCCTTAAGAAGGATAGAAAGATACGAATGTGTGTAGATTACAGAGATTTGAACAAAGCTAGCCCAAAGGACAACTTTCCTTTACCGTACATCGACACTTTGGTAGATAATACAGCGGGATATTCGTTGCTCTCCTTTATGGATGGTTTCTTGGGGTACAATCTGATAAAGATGCATCTTGAAGACATGGATAAAACCACCTTCATAACATTTTGGGGCACCTTCTGTTACAAGGTAATGCCCTTTGGGTTGAAGAATGCAGGGGCAACATACCAAAGGGCTATGGTGACCTTGTTCCATGATATGATGCACAAAGAAATTGAGGTGTATGTCGATGATATGATCGCCAAATCTTGAACGGAAGAGGAACATATTGAAGTTTTAAGGAAACTGTTCCTGAGATTAAGGAAGTTTCAGTTAAAACTAAATCCGGCAAAGTGCACTTTCAGAGCTAGGTCGGGGAAATTACTAGGCTTTGAGGTCAGCGAAAAGAGAATAGAA
Source organism: Gossypium anomalum (assembly GCA_025698475.1). Taxonomy (NCBI): domain Eukaryota; kingdom Viridiplantae; phylum Streptophyta; class Magnoliopsida; order Malvales; family Malvaceae; genus Gossypium; species Gossypium anomalum. The sequence continues at coordinate 21,625,428 of CM046960.1, read as the reverse complement.
GTTGACTCAGACAAAGTTAGATCCATACGAGATTTGCCTCCACCACGTACTCAGAAAAAGGTTCGGGGTTTTCTTGGAAGGTTGAATTATATTACTCGGTTTATTTCACAATTAACTGAGAGATGTGATCCTATATTTTGCCTCCTTAGAAAACACAACCAAGGTACTTGGGATAAAGAATGCCAGAATGCCTTTGACAAAGTCAAGCAATACTTGTTAAACGCTCCAGTATTATCTCCACCTAGTCCGGATAGACCATTAATTATGTACTTTTCGGTGTTTAGTAATTCTATGGGATGTGTACTTCGTCAACATGATGAGCCAGGAAGAAAAGAGAAAGCGATATATTACCTCAGTAAGAAATTCACAGAGTGTGAAATGAGGTATTTGCCAATTGAAAAATTGTGTTATGCTTTGATTTGGACAACTCGAAGGTTGAGGCAATATATGCTATATCATACGACTTGGCTAATTTCAAAAATTGATCCGTTAAAGTACATGATGGAGTCAACAGCCCTAAATGGAAGAATAGCAAGGTGGCAAGTTTTGCTCTTAAAATTTGATATAGTCTATGTGAGTCAAAAGGCTATAAAAGGAAGTGCGATAGCAGAATTTCTGACTAGCAGAGCTCTAGAAGATTATGAGCTGTTGAGCTTTGATTTCCCTAATGAGGAGTTGATGTATGTGGCAGTCGTTGAAGAATATATCCTTGGAAGCTAAATTTCGACTGTGCATCTAACGCGGTAGGAAATGGAATTGGGGCAGTCTTGGCATCCCCAAATGGTGATCATTATCCATTTACATGTAAATTGGATTTTGATTGTACGAACAACATGGCCGAATATGAAGCATGCATCATGGGGATCCGAGCAGCCAAAGAGCGGGAAATTAGACCCTTAGAAGTATATGGAGACTCTGCATTAGTAATTTACCAGCTTAGGGATGAATGGGAAACAAGGGATCCCAAATTGATTAATTATCAAAAGGTAGTTTTAGAGTTACTTAAAGAGTTTGATAGCGTCACTTTCAGTTATCCCCCACGGGACAAAAATCAGATGGCGGATGCTTTGGCAACATTGGCTTCCATGATTAAAGCAAATAAATAGGAGGATATGAAACCAATTCAGATGAGCATTTCTGAGGTTCCAGCTCATTGCTGTAACATCGAAGAAGAGGAAAAGGATGATTATCCTTGGTATCAAGATATATTACGGTATGTGAAAAATCGTGAATATCCTGAGAAGGCAACTAAAAATGACAAAAGAACTTTAAGAAGGTTAGCCTGCGAATATGTGCTAGATGGGGATGTCCTTTATAAAAGAAGGAAAGATCAGGTACTTTTGAGATGCGTTGAAGTTGTAGAAGCTAGACAAATCCTGGAAGTACATGAAGGAGTTTGCGGTACACATGCTAATGGCTTTACGATGGCAAGACAAATCATGAGGTTTGGATACTATTGGTCTACTATGGAAGGAGATTGTATCAGCTATGCTAAAAAATGTCATAAATGCCAGATATACGGGGACAAGATTCATGTACCACCTTCACCCTTACATGTTATGACTTCTCCATGGCCCTTTATCATGTGGGGCATGAATGTCATTGGGCCAATATCGCCAAAATCTTCGAATGGGCATCGTTTAATTTTTTTGGTCATTGACTACTTCACGAAATGGGTAGAGGGAGCTTCTTATGCTAGTGTCACCGAGTCAGTAGTTGGTCGATCCTTGAGAAAAGAGATCATCTACCGGTATGGAATGCCTGAAAGGATCATATCAGACAATGCATTGAACTTGAAAAACAGCACGATTGCAGAAGTCTGCAGCCAATTCAAGATTAAACATCATAATTCATCTCCATATCGCCCAAAGATGAATGGGGCAGTGGAAGCTGCTAACAAAAACATTAAGAAGATAGTGGGAAAAATGAGTAAAACCTACAGAGATTGGCATGAGAAGTTACCATTTGCACTCTTAGCTTATCGAATGTCCATCAGGACTTCTACTGGGGCAACCCCTTTCTCGTTGGTTTATGGGATGGAGGCAGTATTACCTATTGAAGTAGAAATACCTTCTCTTCGAATTTTGTCAGAAATAAAGCTGGATGAAGCAGGATGGGTTCAATTGTGGTATGACCAATTGAACTTGATCGAAGAAAAGAGGCTAAAAGCTATTCATCATGGTCAAATGTATCAGAAGCGAATGATATGAGCCTATGATAAGAAACTTCGTCCAAGAGAATTCCACGAAGGGGACCTTGTATTGAAAAAGATTCTCCCCATACACAAGGACTTCAGGAAAATGGATGCCGAATTGGGAAGGACCATATGTTATGAAGAAGGCTTTCTCTGGTGGTGCACTGATTTTGACAGAAATGGATGGGAAGAGTTTACCCAATCCAGTGAATTCAGACTCAATCAAGAAATACTTTATCTAAAAGGGAGGGGAATCTAAAGTGAAAACCCGCAAAGGGCGCTTTGAGACCAAAAGGGTTTTGAGTTGAAAACCCGAATGGGCTGCTCAAATTTTGAGAGGCATGCAAGAACGTTGCTATATTAGATTTAACAAGAAGCGGAGTGTGTTACATACCGGGGCATCAATAAAGTACTTTTGATCTTCTAAACACATGTTAAAACTCAAAATAGTCTTCATGGGATTTGTATACAGAGGCCCAAGCTGTGATATGTTGGGCATCAAATTTTTGCTCTGATTACTATCTTTAGATTCTTTTTCTTCTCAAAGATATATTTTCAGGTTAATTTCTTGTTGTATTCTGATGATTTATTTAACTATTCACAAGATCATATTTTTCTCTTCTAAAGTGTGTTATATTGAAGTAATGATTGATAAGCTAAATATTTTTTACAAATGAAGTTCTGTATACTACTCTGGGAATTGCGAGAGAATACAATAAACTAAAATAGAACAATTGTTTGAAGAATTCACATGAGTAAGGGTCGAAGGTATCTGGGGAAATTTCTTCAATCCAAAGAATGTTTGGATAATTCAAATGATTCAATCTTAAGAGAGGATTGTTTCGAGCAGAAAGGTACAATAGGACCAATCTAATTCAAAACATAGGAGCAGAGTTTGATTGATATTCTGAGGTGGAATTTTGATGGGTAAATGAGTAAAAACACCCGAAATAGGAACCATTTTCATAACATCTTACATCATAATAGGACCATTTTAGGGAATTTTGACTCATTTCGATCATAAGGCATAAGTACATACACATTATACAGGTTATGTCCCCTAGGGGATAATGCAGATCACCAATCGCAAATTTGGCGTTTCTGTATTGTTAGAGAGCAGATCGAAGATAGCAGATTTGGCGTCTCTGTATTGTCAGAGAGTAGATCGAATATAGCAGATTTGGCGTCTCTGTATTGTCAGAGAGCAGATCAAAGATAGCAGATTTGGTGTATCTGTATTATCAGAGAGCAGATCGAGGATAGCAGATTTGGCGTTTCTGTATTGTCAGGGAACAAATCGAAGATAGTAGATTTGGCATCTCTGTATTGTCATAGAGCAGATCGAAGATAGCAGATTTGGCGTCTCTGTATTGTCAGAGAGCAGATTGAAGATAACAGATTTGGCGACTCTGTATTGTCAGTTAGCAGATCGAAGATGTAGATTTGGTATCTCTGTATTGTCAGAAAACAGATTGAAGATAGCAGATTTGGCGTCTCTGTATTGTCAGAGAGCAGATCAAAGATAACAGATTTGGCGTCTTTGTATTGTCAGAGAGCAGGTCAAAGATAACAGATTTGTGTGTTCCTGAGTTTGTAAGAAGCAGGTTGAAGATAGCCAATTTGACATTCCTGAAGCTATCAGAATACTTTGAGGAAGATGAGGATCAAAATTTCAAGACTTGCCCAAGCCGGGCAAATTTGGTCCTTTTATAATCTTTGCTCTATTCCTGTTACACAGTAATAAGCAAAGAGGGGCAGCTATAATAGCCCAAATTTACTCGGGCCCATGAAATAAGTAAATAAATATAAAAATAAAAAAATAGAAACAAAAGTCCTTTTACAAATCCAAACTGATAGCCTATATACATAGCCCAAATTGAGCATTATCTATGGCCCATTTACAGGACATACCGGTAGCCCACATACAGTTAAAAGCCCAAAACCCGATTACATTTTTAGCCCAAAATTCTATACCCGGTTACACCCTAAGCCCTTAACCCATTACACCCAACCCACAAACAGATACGGCCCAAGTGGCCCAATTTGTTAATAGAAGACAGAAAGGCCTAGGGTTTCGAAAACCTTAGGGGCCGCAAGTATCCCAAGCGTCCCGCCCTTTCGTCTCGGGCCGTTCCAGTGGGCTTCATCGGTACCGTGACTCCGGCTTCATATCACGTCACAATCAATGCATGAATAGACGCCAGCATACTCACTGACAGATTTCTCGCTGGTACCTGCAAAAAGGAAAAGAAGAATAGCAGCAAATATGGCAAGAAAATAAAATCAAAGATTGTAAACTTGTTTTCAGTGGCTATAAAAGCCCGAATCAAGAAAAATGTAAGGAGAGGATTTTACACACAGATTCAATAAAAGAACACATTTTACACTAAAAGGAATCAACAGTCGACGAAAGAGTACCAAGGTGATTATTTATTTTTCTCTCTAAATACGTACTGATATTGTAGAGAATAGAAGGAAAAGGACGTACCTTTGGATTTGCATTGGAAAGCAACGCTTTTTAGCCTCCGACCACCGTATGCGGTGGGGACGACGGTGGCGCGTAAGTGCGTGTAGGCCCTTAGTCGGAGGCTTGACAGAGCTCCGAGGTCGGCCCCAAATCCTCTTTCAGAGGATTTCTTTCATTTTTTTAAAACCAGGTTTCAAAATGAATATTAGGTTTGATATTTGGCTTTTATAGCCTAACAAAAACGGCGTCGTTTAGCTTAAAACGATAAGCTTCAAAACGGCGTCGTTTCAAGGCCAGGATCCGCGTGTTGACCCATGACCCGAATAGGATCTGCGTGTTTTCATTTAAAGGGCAAATTGCCCAATCAATCCTTCCGTATTTTTAAAATTTATAATTATATTTTATTTATATTTTAAATTGGCCTTAACATTTTACATTTATTTTAATTTAGTCCCAGTGGTCATTAAAACTTATTCTGAAGAACGACGTCGTTTTCTGGGATAAGGGCTAATTGCCCAGTGAGTCCCTCTGTTTTAATGCGTCTTAAAATTAGGCCCAAAATTTTTCATTTATTTATAATTAACCCTATTTTTTAAAATTAAATTAAATTTTAATCCTTTTTATATAAATCCAATTTATTTTAAATACTATATATTTTTTATAAACATTAGTTATATATAAATATATATATTATTTTTCTTTGTATGTTATTATATTATTATACGTTATTATATATACTATTTTACATATTATTTATTATATTATATTATTATATATTTTGTTTACAAAATTTTATTATATGTTATATATTTTACCATATATTATCTCTTACATTACTTTTATTTTATTATAAAATATATTATTTTATCACTCATTAATTACATATGTTTTATTTTATTTTATTATTAAATAAATATGTGTAATATTAACATTTAATACATTATTTTGTTAATATATTAAGTTATTATATCCTATAATTTGGTTTACATATATTAATCATTTTAAAAAAAAAAGTTCTCCTTTATCATTCTTATATTATTCTAAATATTTCTAAATATCTTTTTTTATTTTATTTTATTTATATTTTATGTGCTTATAATTTGCTTATTTATTTTTGTTTTCTTGTATTTTGATATTGTTTAGTAGGTTAAATTTTCATAGATTATTTGTTATTATTGCTTTTACATATTCGCATGAAATTAATTATTTATGTTAATTTAAGTTACAATTGCATAAAATATTATCATATATGTATATTGCAATTTATATTTGTTGTATTCATTATGAACTATGTTGTATTTTGCATGTAACAATAATGCATGTACATTTACGTTATTTATGATTATATATGCATAAAATGATAACGTATATTGTGTAATTTATGCCATTATTCATTGTTTTTATATTATATTTGCGTGGAATGTTAAAGAAGGTATTATGTAGGTTAATTTATTTAAATATTGATTCTTTATAATGTGTTAAATGCATCATCACTTTAAAAAAAATTTATATTGCATTCGATCCAAAAGATTTTAAAAAGGATAAGGCAATATTTTTTGGTAGTTAGAAATTTAGGAAATAGTGCCCTAACATGCTGGGTTGCGATTTCCCGTTTGTTTAAATGCCTAAAAGATCCTTCTAAATAAGTTTTGAAAATCACAAGATGATTTTAGTTACGAAAGTTTAAAAATATCATGTCTAATCATGCTGGATATGATGTTTATATTCTTTTAAAGCAAAAGAATCTTGATTCTTTTTAACTCAAATTATTACGGTTTTAAAAGAGATCTTATTTCTAAATTCTTTCAAACTTTTGACATTAAGACAAAATTATTCAATTGGTACCAATTTTGGGCGTTACGAGAGTGCTAATCCTTCCTCGTGCGTAACCGACTCCTGAACCTGATTTCTCATAACTTCGTAGACCAAAATGTTTTATGTGGTGATCCAATCACACCTAAAAAGGTTGGTGGCGACTCCCGTCTTTTCAAAAATCACATTTTTAAAAAAAAGAGGTTTCGACAATGAGAAAAAGGAATGATTGGCATAATTGCCTACTAAAATGATTTTGGAAGTATGAGAAGATATGAACTTGGAACAATTGAATGATGTTAAAATATATGCTTGAAATGTGAATACTCATAATTAATGTGCATGTTTACTATGAGGTTTGAAATGACTTGTTAAGTGTTGTGATATGTTACGAAAGAGAGATTACGGTTGTTAGGCTAATGCCAAGATATGTTAAATTATGCTTATAAATTAATAGAGTAAACATTGTGATTGAATAAAATTATAACTATGAGATTTATAGCAATTGGTATTATTTTGTGTTTAAATTGTTGAAATTTATAAATGCCTAATAAGAGTTTCTTATTATTTTCATGTGGACTTACTAAGCTATATAGCTTACCCCTTTCCTTTCCCATGTTTTATAGTGCCGTCAAGCTAGCTCGGGTTAAAGATTGCTGGAGATCCTATCACACTATCAAGCTATCAATTTTGGGTATTGATAAATTCAAGTATTCTAAGTTATGGCATGTATAGGGACTTGGTCATTTTGTTATATGCGTCATATGATTTTAGCCAATGTAATGGCTTGTAAGGGTCAAAGGCTTGTTTTGATATTTGGCCATGTAAATTGGCTTATTTACCTAACATGGTTGTAAGCCTAAGTATATTCATATATATGTTAATGCCTTTGGTGATAAGATCATGGTATGAATGTGAATGTTTGGTAATGTGGTCTATTGATGAGATGATAAATTTGCGTATACAATAAGGTAACTAGAAAGTAGTTAAATGAAGCCTAAGGAAGGTGAAATTGACATGAATGATTTATGGCATGATAAATGTTGTGTGTATGATAGATGTTGATATGGTACTGGTATGTGACGGTCATAATTGTGAATGGTTTGGTTGCTCTTACATGCTTGAATTTGTTAAATGTGATGTTGTGTAGATGTGTGCAAGTAAGGGTGGAAAAATGGATTGGTAAATAGCCTTGTTTTTTTCCACACAGGTAGACACACAGGCATGTGTCTAGGTCGTGTGTGACAAACGGTTAGCTCCATAGGCGTGTGATCTGGCTGTGTGTCTCCTGTAGCTAAATTGTTGCAAAACAGAATGCTCAGTATTGAGCACATGGGCATGAGACACGGCCATGTGTCTTAGCCATGTGAAGGACACGGTCTCGGGACACGAGCATGTGTCTTGGCCATGTGACTTCAATTTGTTCTTAAGTGACAAATAGAGAGTTACACGGGTTAGGGACACGGGCGTGTGTGACTACACGGCCTGCCCACACGGGCGTGTCCCAAGCCACACAGGTGTGTGACCCTTGTTTTAGCAAAAATCTCTAAGTGTCGTAAAATTGTCTAAAGTTCTCGCTTTATTTTCGAACCGCTTACAAAGCATGTTTTGGGCCTTGTAGGCTCATTTTAGGGACGATATGATTGATTGTTAAAAATTTTTTAATTTGGTGCCTAATTTACAACTTGGAATGTATATTTGCTTGTGTATAAGTCCAGTAATGCCTCATACCCTGTTCCAGCATCGAATACAAGTAAGGGGTGTTACATTTTGTCCTCATCATGGGATTCCTCACTGTATCCAATTGGAGATATTTTATAATGGTTTCAATGCACATGCAAGATTGAAGGTAGATGCTTCTGTGAATGGTGCAATTTTGTCCAAGTCTTATAATAAGGCTTGTGAGACCATTGAGAGGATCGCGAGTAATAACTATCAATGGCCAAAAATTCAGACAGCTTCAGGAAAACGTGTAGCCAGAGTTCATAAAGTTGACACCCTCACTTCGTTATCAGCTTAGGTATAGTCTATTTCCTCTATGTTAAAACAGTTTACTGCTAATAGTGCTAATAATGTTACAGCTCAGTCACTAAGTTCATTTGAAGTAGTTCCCTGTGTGTACAGTGGGGAGGTCATTCTTTTGAGAATTGTCCATCAAATCCCGAGTCAGTATACTATGTGGGGAGCCAACATCAAAATAGGAGTGGACAAGGACCCCAATCCAACTTCTACAATCCTTCATGGCGTAATCATCCTAATTTTTCTTAAAGCAACCAAGGAAATGGACCGAACAACAACTTATAGTATCATAGACCCAACCAATCTCAAGGGTTTAATCAGTAATCTCCAAAACCACCTCAAGCTAAGGCATCAAACAGTTTGAAGAACTTGTTGAAAGCGTATATGGAAAAGAATGATGCTTTGATCCAAAGCTAAGGAATAACATTGAAAAATTTAGAAAACCAAATAGGTCAGTTAGCTACGGAGCTTCGTAATAGACCATAAAGAACCTTGCCGAGCAACACTGAGAATCCAAGAAATTTGGATAAAGCACATATAAAGGCAGTGGCATTGCCAAGTGTCAAAATTTTAGAACCCTCATTGATTGATGTTGAAGATAAGCCCGTTAAGATGAATCAACCAGCTGTTAAAATTCCTACACCAAAAGAGTTAGAATCTACAAAGACTGATAAGGAAAATCCTAACTTAGTGAATTTAGATACTTTAACATCTTCTTTGGATGTAGATTTACCTATTCAAAAGAGTTATCCGATTCAACCAAAAGTTCCATCACCTCCATATTCGCAAAGATTGCAGTAACACAAGCAGAAACTGAAGGTGCAATTCAAGAAGTTTTTGGATATTCTGAAGTAGTTACACATCAATATTCCATTGGTAGAGGCTATAGAAAAAATGCCAAATTATGTGAAGTTTATGAAGGATACATTGTCCAAGAAGAAACGATTGAATGAGTATGAGACTGTTGCCTTGACAAAGGAGCGCAGTGTGTTCTTATAGAACAAACTGCCACTATAATTGAAAGACCTAGGAAGCTTTACTATACCCTGTAACATTGGTGAATCTTACTATGGTAAAGCTTTATGTGATTTAGGAACGAGTGTTAACTTGATGCCTAAGTCTATTTTCAAAATGCTAAGGATAGGTGAAGTAAGACCTGCAACAGTGACGCTTCTGCTAGCAGATCGATCTTTAGCATTTCTCGAGGGAAAGATCAAGGATGTTTTGGCAAGTGTCGATAAATTTATTTTTCCTGCTGATTTCATTGTCTTAGATTTTGAAGTAGATAAAGAAGTGCCGATTATCCTTGGGAGACCTTTTTTAGCCACGAGAAGAACGTTAATTGATATGCAGAAAGGTGAATTCACCATGCGAGTTCAAGATGATTAGGCAACCTTTAACATTCTTAAAGCGAATGGAATTCCCTGATCCAACAGAGGAGTGTTCAGTTATGGAAGAGATAGAAAGCTTGGTTTCTATGGAAAGCAATTTTGAAGAAGATCCATTGGAGAAAGCCTTAGATCTTGATCCTTTGGACAATGAAGAAGGTGAAGAGAGCATGGCTTTGATGGAAGCCAATCCGAGAAATTTTATTCAATCCACACAGTTTGAACCGTTGGAGTTAGAAGTCAAAGAATTTGTGAAACCCAAGTTGTCAATTGAAAAACCACCTAAACTCAAACTAAAGGTACTTCCTCTCTATTTGAAATACATTTATTTAGGTGACTGTTCTACTTTCCCTGTGATTATTTCAGCAGAACTGACAAAAGATTAAGAGGAGCAACTAATTGCTGTTCTAAAGAAATTTAAGAAAGCAATTGGTTGGACCATAGCTGATATTCGAGGTATAAGTCCTTCTTTTTGCATGCATAAAATTATTTTAGAAGAAGGTGAAAGAGCTCGAATTGATGGGCAAAGGAGGCTGAATCCTATTATGAAAGAAGTTGTGAGAAAGGAAGTGATCAAATGGTTAGGTGTAGGAATCATCTATCCTATTTCAGATAGTTCGTGGGTAAGCCCGGTGCAGTGTGTGCCGAAGAAAGGTGGAATCACGATTGTTGAAAATGAACGTAACGAGTTGATTGCAACGAGAACTGTTACTGGTTGGAGAATTTGTCTTGATTACAGGAATTTGAATAAAGCCACTCGAAAGGACCATTTTTCATTGCCTTTTACGGATCAGATGTTAGATCGACTAACAGGTAATGAATTATATTGTTTTTTAGATGGCTATTCAGGATATAACCAGATAGTTGTAGCTCTAGAAGACCAACATAAAACAAATTTTACTTGTCCATACGGTACGTTTTCTTTTAGGTGAATACATTTTGGTTTTGTGCAATACACTTGCAACATTTCAATGATGTATGATGGTAATATTCACTGATATGGTTGAAAATTTTGTTAAGGTTTTCATGGATGATTTTTCTGTTTTTCGTAACACTTATGATATTTTTTTGAGTAATTTGGCTAAGGTACTGAAGAAATGCGAAGAGACGAATCTTGTTCTTAACTGGGAAAAATGCCATTTTATGGTTAATGAAGGGATTGTCTTAGGGCATAAAATCTCAAAGAGAGGAATTGAAGTCGATAAAGCAAAGGTAGACGTAATTGAAAGATTACCGGCCCCAATTAATGTGAAAGGAGTCAAAAGTTTCTTAGGTCATGCTGATTTTTACCGAAGGTTTATCGAAGATTTCTCAAAAATTTCTAAATCGTTGTGTTTGTTGTTAGAGAAAGATACAGTGTTTGATTTCAACAAAGCATGTTTGGAAGCTTTTGAAGATCTAAAAAAATGGTTAATCCCAGCCCCAATAATTGTTACACCTTATTGGAGCTCACCTTTTGAGTTGATGTGCGATGCAAGTGATTATGCCGTTGGACCTGTGATGGGTCAAAAAAAGAAACAAAGTGTTTCACCCTATTTACTATGCAAGTAGAGCTTTGACGGGAGCCCAACTCAATTATACGGTAACTGAAAGGGAACTCTTTGCTATAGTTTTTTCTTTTGACAAATTCTGCTCATATCTTATAGGTACCAAAGTTATAGTATCTACTAACCATTCGGCCATTAAATACTTGCTCATGAAGAAAGATTCGAAACGAAGGCTAATTCATTGGATATTTTTACTCTAAGAATTCTTCCTTGAGATCCAAGACAGAAAAGGTGTCAAAAATCAAATAGCTGATCATCTGTCGAGGTTGGAGTAAGATAAGGTAACTCGATCATGTATGCCTATCAACGAGAGTTTCCCAGATGAACACTTATTTGAGGTAGGTCAAGTTCATGAAACACCTTGGTTTGCGAATTTTGCCAATTATCTTGCATGTGGAATAATTCCTCGAGAAATGACATACCAACAAAGAAAAAAATTACTTAATGATAGTCGGTATTATTTTTGGGAGGATCTGTTTTTGTTTAAATAGTGTGCAGGTAATATAATTCGAAAGTGTGTAGCTGAAAGTGAGATCGCTGAGATCTTGTATCATTTCCATGCATCTCCAAGTGGGGGACACTTTGGTGGTTCACGTACTGTAGCAAAGATTTTACAAGCATATTTTTTTTGGCTTACACTATTTAAAGATGCTTATGCTTATGTGAAGAACTGTGATAAATGCCAAAGGATCGAAAATATATCAAGGAGGAATGAGATGCCCTTGACAAACATTTTGGAGATTGAATTATGTGACGTATGGGGGATTGACTTCTTAGGCCCATTTCCTTCTTCATATGGGAACAAATACATCTTAGTTGCTATGGACTATGTATCCAAGTGGGTTGAAGCTGAAGCATACCCTACAAATGATGTTAAAGTAGTCATGCGATTCCTACATAAGCATGTGTTTACACGATTTGGGACACCAAGAGCTATTATTAGTGATGAAGGTTCTCACTTTGTGAACAAATGACTTAAGTGGTTGCTTGACAAATATGATGTAAAGCACAAGATTGCTACTGTGTAACACCCCTCACCCATATTCAACGTCGGAATAGGGTTATAGAGCATTACCAAACATTTTAAAATAATTAAATGATGCATTTCATATACATATTCAAATATCATATAATCATTAATAAAAAACAATCACATTGTCCCTAATACGAGCCAATGAGGCTCATAACATGCATTCAGGGTAGTTTGAGACTAAACTGATAACTTATGAAATTTTTGAAACACTTAGAAAATTTTCCAAATTACAGGGGACACACCCCTGCGTGGCCCGGCCATGTGCCTCACACAGCCAAAGACACACCCGTGTCACAGGCCGTGTGGACATTCGAAATGGGATCACATGGCCATGTCCCAGCTCGTGTCTGACCCCGTGTAACTCTCTAACTTGGGTCACACTGCCAATACGCACGCCTGTGTGACTAGCCCGTGTGCCCCAAAATGGCCATACACGCCCGTGTGCCAGGCCGTGTGTTAGGCCGTACCAAACCTATAGGGTATAATGACTTATGCTACATAGCCAAGTCATACACCCGTGTGCTAGGCCGTGTGGAGCATGTTGACTTGATTTCAATTTCATCACCAGGGGACACACGGCCGTGCAACCTAACTTTTGTCACAATGGCTGAGACACACGCCCGTGTCTTTCCCGTGTGGACAAAAATAGGCTATTTACCAAGCCAATTTCCACCCAACTTGCACAGACCTACACCAAACTCAAATGGCACAAAAAAAAAAAAGCATATAATAGGCATTCGGTCAACCTCAAACAAGCATATTTCATACCATTTCCAACACCAACTAATACAAGATATACAATCTCATATGATGCCATCCAATTTCATGTCAAATTTTGCCTTCTCAAATCATCAATATAGTCATTTTCTAAACATGCATTATTTTACCTAAATTCACAAACATACAATTCTCAATTCATCAACCATTTGCTATTCATAATACTTACTATCATCAAACATCACATAACTATCATCCAACACATTCCACAAATCATAAGCACATATTTATACATGATCAACTATATCAAAATAAGCCAACTCCCATGGCTATATACAAAACCAAAACATTAACACTTACAAGCCATTTCAAATGGCTAAATTCATTAAAAATCCATAACCAAAGTGACCAAAGTTCCTATACATGCCATATACTCAAAATACTTAAGTTCAAAAGTACCAAGTGATAGTTGGATAGTATGATGAAGTCTCCGACAATCCCAAATCCAAGCTAGCTTTGAGATCACCATAAAATACAGAAAAATAAATGATGTAACCTATAAAGCTTAGTAATCTCATATGAATTAATAAGCAAACTCACCATTTATTCACAATCAAATAACATAAACATAATATGTTACAAAACATTCAAATACAAATGTTAACTTGTATTCAATTACAACTATAACCATGAACTTATAACTTCCATAAATTCGATGCTCACATAGTTTCCGTACATAGTTGTACTGTTACGTATCTATTCTCACCATTTCATATCTTTGATATGCCCGTTGAACCATTCGGAATACTATCAGATACTCGGGAACTCGCACATAGCCGAAGCTATCTCAATGATGCTCACTCTCGAGCTATAACGGGCCTGCTCACACAAGCTAACGGTCATGACGTAGCTACGCGGTACTGCTCACACAAGCTAACGAGAATCCACAACACATGCCGGATAACTTAGCCAACGGTAGGACGTACGTATTTGCACCCAATCACAATGTAACCCTTAATGACATGTCATTCGTATCCTAATCTATTCCTAAGATTCAACCGGGATTTTTTTTTGTTTTTTCCAATCTTTGTCAAATATGTCTACAAGGTTGTTTTCACAATTTATGCAATATCAAAGCATTTAAAACACAAATATAAAATATTTATTACATACAAACTTACCACGGATGCAAAAAAGGCGAAACGACTCAATTAATCCAAAAATTTGTTCTTTCCCCAATCTAAGTCCATATTTCACTTTTTTTTATCTATATAGTATCAAATTTAGCTTATTTAATAATATCTAACACACATTAAGGCACTTTCACATTTTTACCCCTAACATTTCACATTTTTGCAATTTAGTTCTTATTTCATAAAATTTAAAATTCATGCAATTCAACCAAAACCTATGCTAGCTGAATTTCAATTAGGTCCCTAGAAGCCCATATTTTTCATTTATTTCACAGTTTAACCACCAAATTTACACATTTCACAATTTTAACCCCTAATTGACAATATTGTCAAAAATCACTTTACAAATGTTGTTTTTCTAACAACAAGCATGCATTTTCTACCATTAAACATCAAAATACCTCAACATTCATCAATGGAAAAACCCTAAACCTTTAACAGTTTTGCAAAATAATCCCTGGGCTAGCTAGATTAAGCTGCAACAATCTCAATAACGTAGAAATCATTAAAAATGGGACAAAAATCACTCACCAATTGCACAAATGAGCTTGGTTGAACCCTAGCTTCAAAAATTGCTATTTCTTCTGGATAAATTTGGCTAATGACCAAAATAACCTTCACTTAAAACTTTGAAATTTCACCTAGCCATGTCCATTTTTGTTCAACTTAAAGTATAATGGTCTAATTACCAATTAAGGGCCTCCAATTTAAAATTTCATAGCAATTAGACACTTCTAGCTTCTAGAACACATTCTTTTCACCTATTGCAATTTAGTCTTCTTTGTAACACCCCAAACTTGGCCTAGACGTTATGGCCGAATCGGTAGTGTCACGCTGGATTATGTTTTGAAAAGCGTAGCTTTATTGTAAAGTCCGTCTTATATTAAAACCCTATTACGGTCCTTAAGAGTAGTTAACATGTCTTGTTTGTTGTTAGAACATAGGTTGGTTTAGCAAAAAATATGTCATATTAAATTGTTATTACATTTGAAAAACATTGTTCCTTGTGGAAGGTTTTAAAACGAGTTGTGTAATGTGGTAGTTGAAAAACATTTATCTTTTGAAAACTCAAGTCCTACTGCTAACAGATATAAACCAATTTAAATAAATCCCCAATTAAAAATAAAACTTAAAGCGACCTTATTACATAAAATTTACCCAAATAAAACTATTTATACTAAATAGTCAAATAGGAAAACATAACAGTGGTGTGGCCATTTCCAGGTCCCTCGCAGCACCGACCCGCCTAAGGATTACCTGCACAGATAAGCAGAAGAGTGAGTTTATTAAAACTCAGTGTGTAATCCCTATTTATCAAACAGTAAATCATGTAGTGTAAAACTGTCTGGGCCTAAGCCCTTATCAGTGGCCATATTAGTGTGGGCCTTAGCCCATTACGGTAACAGTGTGGGCCTTAGCCCAATTCAGTATAGTATTAGAAATGCATACAGAGATCCTACCCATCCATCCTCTACACTCCACTCTGTCCAGCCCTAAACTCCATGTGGGGTTAAAATCGACCCACCCATCCCTACACTCTAGAATATAGCACCGGTTCTGCACAGACTAATGATATTTGCGAAGAGAGTCGCCGATAATAGGCTTATAGCCTTTCAGTACACTTCCTCCAATATCATATATCCCACCCCATGCAATGCAACATAATATAAATGTACATACAATAAAAATGGCATGCTCAAACAGTCATACATCACATAGGGGTATATCCGTCACTTACCTCATGGGGTATAACAGTCATATCATAGATTTGGGTCTAGGTATACTTACTAACCCAATAGTAGGTCCACAGTCATCTCGGGCGAGTCGTGCAACCTTAACAGTTAAACAGTGAAAATGGGCCTAAGCCTATAATACGGCCCATGTGGGCCCACACGCTTGTGTGGCCCAATAAGCCCAAAAAAATGGCCCTGGCCATGCAAACTACACAGCTGACCCAATAATCTCCACGCATTCGTGCGGTTTACCTGTGCAGGGCCTACGAGCCCGTGGGCTTACACGATCCATTTCGGCCTAATGTGGCCCAAAACAGCCTAAACCCATGAGATCGCTCATGGTAGCCTCTACAGTCAAACGCACACGTTTATGCATTCAATTCACCATACGAGCGAACGCACGCTCGTGTAGCGTCCATGAACATGCCTTCCGGCTTTTGCTGATTAACAAAACTTTGCAGTGTGGTTACACACTTGTTATGAATCTAGATTTAATTCGCGCTCCGAACACTCTTATGCCTGAAGAACAAATAATGTGATAACTAATCAGTTACTTAACTTTTTTCTTGATTGGAAACTAACGGATTTCCAAACAATCATGATCTCTTACCCAAAAGCCAACAATAATCGTACCCTTGATTCTCAAGGGGTGTGTCACTCAACTTCGATCACCACCTACACAAAAATGCCACCTTTCTATATCAGACTCACATTTGAAGCATAATAACATCATAACCGTACCACATTTACCACAACGACCAAGCAGAGTACAGATTAATGAAGTAACACACACAGAAGCACGTAAAAGGATTGATCTGAAAGGTAGACGAGATAGTCAGCATGAAGAGGGAAAGTTAGAAGATGGATCAACAAAGTGAAACAAACCGAAAGGGGAAGAAAAGAAACTGAGGCTTACCCAACAATATTCGACCAGCACAAGAAAACTAAAGTGGGAGATGAGAGTTGGCGCCTAACCCAACCGATCACACCACAATTGCCAGTTGAAAGTAAAATAGAATTAAGATGAGTATTCGGTCAAGGTGCTAAAAATGAAAAACATTCAAAAGAGAGAAGGACAAGTGAAAAAGAGAAGCAAAGAAAGTGCACTCAGTCAAGGAAGAATCGTTGGAGAGGGTGATAAACCGTAATTTATACATATTATTATCCCATGCTTAACACATTTATGAATGATTTCTCCTTAGATTTGGTGAATTTGATGCTCCTAATCCTTTAATTTCATGTTTTATACTTAGGTGAGCATAGGAGAGCAAAAACAACAAGAAACGGACTGAAAACGGAAAAAATGGGTCGACGTGGGAAATCAACATGTCCTGGACTTCCTCACACGAGTAGAACACACGCCTGTGCCATTTTAGCAGGATTGAACACGGCTTAAAACAACCTGAACACGGGCGTGTCTATCTCTTAGCCTTTACCACGGCCTGAAGTAATGGCACACGGGCGTGTCCCTGTCGAGCCCAAGTTGAGTTTTATTCGAAAAAGGGCAATTTTGAAGGTTAAAAAGCATTCTAAAGCCTATTTAAAAGACCCTAAAGGAGGAAAAAAGACACACAGAGAGTAGGAAGCAAAGAATTACTCGAAGAAAGCTGATTGATCCATTTCGAAAGCCAAATTCACCTTCAAGACTGAAGATCTCCCTTCAATTTCCTTCAGGGTTTTTGGGTTTTCTTTATGTTTTGTTATCATTCTTCTGAGATGTTTTCTTTTATAGTTATGAACTAATCCCCTAAAAACCTAAGGGGGATGAAACCTAAGACGAATCTTGTTACTATTTTATGAACTGTATGATAAATACTTGATTTGTTCTTAATTATGACTTTAACTCTTGTTTGAATATTCCAAGATATTGATTCAAGTATTGATGTGCTTATTCAGAGGATGAATATTCCCTGTCTAAGAGTAGATCATTCATAATTAAGCGGAGTTGCATGCAATACTAGAGATAGGATGACATAAATCTACCGGATTAGAGTCAAATCTAATAAGGGAATCCATAGATCGAGTTAATGCAAAACTAGGGGTTTTAATTAGAAAGAGATTTCAATTAATCAACCTAGGGTTAGACTGTGACAGCCCTAATTTGACCCTAGTCAAAAAGTGGTTTGGGACCACAAAACTAAGTCATAAAAATAATTAACTGTTAAATTTTGTGTTTATTATATGTGTACATGTATGTGTGAAAGTTTCATGCTTTGATTTGGTCAATTGTATGTGAAATTTAGAAGATAGGACTCATGTGATAAAACTTGAAAGTGTGATAGGTAAAATTTAAAGTACCAAATAATGCATGAAATGATGACATGAGGGACTTGCATGTCAAATGGACCAATTTTGTCTAGCGGCCGGCCATAAATGATGGTTGGTGTATAATATATGCTTTATTTTAGTATTATAATAAGTGATGGCTTTATTTTTTTAAATAAATTAATTAGTAAAACAATAAAAGTTGATAAAAAAAGTGGATGTTTATCTTTCTTTTTGATTACCGAATTTGGGGAAAGAAAATATTGAAGAAAGAAAAGGGGAAGACTTTCGGTCATTTGAATGCTTAAGAAGGTTTTGTATATTGTGTTAAAGTTGTGAAATTTTAGCTTGTTTTAGGTTAATTATCATGGTTCTTACTTAGCCCATGATGAATTTTTAAGTTTTGATGGATGGATGGAGCATTCGGCTATGGTTATTAAAGAAGGAATTTGATTATTTTTCTTTAAATTTTGATGAAAAATGTGTTGAAGAAAGAAATTGATCTTGCTAAAAATATGAATTTTTAATGCTCATATATGTAATAGCCGAAAATAAAAAAATGCTTGATGTCTTGAACAAATGTTGTTTTGATGTGTTGAATTGAGTAAATTAGATGTTTGAACACTTAAGGATTCGGCATTGTTCATGATATTTTTTTCTTAGAATGTGATTTTGAATGATTTGTGTAATGCCCCGTACCCGAGACCGTCACCGGATTCGAACACGAGGTGTTAACAGACTTAATTCATTACTTAAACCGCTCAAACAATTTTTTTTTTAAATTTCCAGTCAAGCTAGCAATCTGTGTCACACTCGCTTAAAAATTCATATCTCGAGTTCCAAAACTCTAAATCCAATTTCGTAAATTTTACCTGAAACTAAACTCATATATCTATTTACTAATTGTTTTCTAGAATTTTTTGTCAAGCCAATTAGTACAGTATATTAGTTAAATTCTCCCCTGTTTCAGGGTTCGACTGCTCTGACCTCTGTGTATTACGAATCAGATATCACTCTATACAGAATTTAAATGTCTATGATGTTTGTTTCTCTTAAAACTAGACTCAATAAGAAATCTGTACATATAAAGAATGACTCCTAATTATTTTTTTACAATTTATTATGAATTTTTAAAGTCAGAATAGGGGATCTAGAAATCACTCTAGCCCTGTTTCACAAAAATTCAAATATCTCATAAAATATAATTCATATACCTGTTTTGTTCAGTCCATATGGAAATAGGCTCATAAATCTTCAATTTCATAACTTACTCATCATTTAATTCCATTTCTAATATTTTTAGTGATTTTTCAAATTTACATCACTGCTGCTGCCAGATTCTATTTTATGGCAAATTTCACTTTACTAAGGATTTTCATGGACTAAATATCATTTGAAACATACATAACATCAAATATGACTTAGATTGGCCATTCCAATGGCTAATCATTTACAAACCCTTTTCTTGCCAAACCATAGCCATATCATAAGATCATTTACACAAAGTGAGTATTTTGCCATACATGCCACATTCAAAACACACAAGCCATTTTACCAATTTAGGCCTTCAGATAGTGTGAACGAGTCTTCGACCTATCCCGATTCTCAAGCTGGCTTGTCAAAAATACAATGAAAGAAAAGGAGGGAGTAAGCAAAAATGCTTAGTAAGTTCACATGCAAATAGCAAGTAACATAATCACACAATCCCACAAAAACATTATTTGCATAAACAACACCAAGACATTCATGTTTCATTTGTATTTAATATCTTTCTACGATTTCATCATACCAAGTTCTCAACCCGAGGGTTTAAGCACATACCATCAAATTTTCTCATTTACCACACTTACCAACATGTCACCTTCATTTTAGGCCTTCTTTTTATTCACTTAAGATTCACCCATTGAACACATCGGAATATAATTCGAATACGCGAATCTCATGAACATAAGAGCCATACCCGCAACTAGACAAACTCAATAGCCTGCGGAACTTATGTAGCCAAGCTACCATGTAACCCGCCCATAAGTGAACTCGGACTCAACTCAACGAGCTCGGATCCTAGTTACATCTAACAAACTCGGACTCAACTCAACGAGTTCGGAACTCAACCATCCTAGTGACATGTCACTTGTATTCTAATATATTCCCAAGGTTCAAACGGGCTTTTTCCTCGACCACATATCCTTGCCGTCTTCCATGGAATATCAAAACCGACACTTGGTAGAAATTCATATTTAACAAGTAATAAACATAATTTGCATATTACTCAACAATAACCACAAAGCATAATATTTAATAATAATCATCATATCATATAAATATCATTAAGTTAATTAAAATGAAAATTATGTTACTACCTTTACACATGAACTTACCTCGGTACAAAATTATTAGCAATCGAGCCTATTCTTTGTAAACTTTGTTTTTCCCTCGATCGCGACTTGAATCTCGTTTCTCTTGATCTATAATGCCAAATTAATCTTATTTAATACATACATTCATCAAAACAGCATTTAATACAAACTTTGACAAAATTACATTTTTGCCCCTAAACTTTTGCATAATTACACTTTTGCCCCTGGGCTCGGGAATTAAACTCCATCCCTTATTCTTATGTTTTATGACATGCTGATCATTTTTCCCTTCTATGGTAACATCAAATTCACACTCTAACATGTACTTATGACTATTAGGTATTTTTACCGATTAAGCCCTTTTACTTGTTTTTGCTTAAAACCGAGTAGTACAAGTTGTCTAACATAATTTAAAACCTCATTTTCTATCATAAAACACCAAAATACACAAATTTCAACTATGGGTATTTTTCCAAATATGAACCCTAGGTTGAATTATTGCTAGCATAAGCTTAATCGAGCTACCGGGATTCTAAAAACGTAAAGAACATTAAAAACGGGGCTTTGAATCACTTACTATGGAGCTTGGTAGCTTGAAACAAACCCTAGCTATGGAGAACCCTTGAAATTTTGTCCTAATGAAGAAGATGGACAAAAATTGGCTTTTAATTTTGTTTTTAATTCATTTTAATAACTAAATAACCAAAATGCCCTTACTACTAAACTTTCCAAAAATTCCATCCATGTCCAATTTTTGTCCATAGACTTAGAAATTGGTCAAATTGCTGTTTAAGACCTCCTCATTAATATTCCAAAACAATTTCATACTAAAAACTCCTAGAATGCAAGTTTTACAAATTATTCGATTTAGTCCCTAATTTCAATCTAAGCACTTTGGGCATAGGATTTCATCACGAAATTTTCACACAATCATGCAATCATATCATAAACATCAAAATAATTATAAAATAATTATCTCTATCTCAAATTTGTGGTCACGAAACCACTATTCCGATTAGGCCCTAATTCGGGATATTACAACTCTCCCCCCTTTAAGGATTTTCATCCTCGAAAATCTTACCAGTAAACAGGTGTGGGTATTGGTTTCTCATAGTTTCTTCAGGCTCCCATGTAGTTTCTTCTACTCTGTGCTTTTGCCACAATACTTTCACGAGAGCGACACTTTTATTTCTTAGTTGCTTGACCTCTCGAGCTAAAATCTTAATCGGTTCTTCTTCGTAAGTCATATCCGGGCGTAGCTCAATTTCTGTCGGTGAAATTATATGTGAAGGATCCGAACGATACCGACGTAGCATAGATACGTGAAATACATCATGCATCTTCTATAATTCAGATGGCAATGATAACCGATAAGCTACTGGTCCAACTCTCTCAATCACTTCAAACGGTCCAATAAAACGTGGACTTAATTTTCCTTTCTTGCCAAATCTGAGAACTTTCTTCCACGGGGATACTTTCAAAAACACTTTGTCACCAACTTGATATTCAATCTCTTTTCTCTTCAAATCTACATATGATTTTTTGTCATGTCTCAAGTCGCTTTCAAGCAATCTCGATGACTTTTACTTTCTCTTCTGCTTTCCTTAACTAGATCGACCTTCAAATCTGATTTTCCTTAAGCTCTGTCCAATACAAAGGTGTGCGACATTTACGTCCATACAAAGCTTCATAAGGTGCCATCTTCAAACTCGTCTGATAACTATTATTATAAGCAAATTCTACCAACGGTAAATACCTTTCCCAACTACCTTGAAATTCCAATACGCAACATCTGAGCATGTCTTCAAGAATCTGAATTACTTTCTCTGATTGTCCATCAGTTTGTGGATGAAAGGCAGTGCTAAAATTTAACTTTATACCTAATGCCTCTTGCAACTTTTGCCAAAACCGTGAAGTAAATCTCGGATCTCTATCCGAAATGATTGACAAAGGTGTTACATGAAGTCCAACAATCTCACGGATATACAATTCAGCCAACTTATTAAGAGAATAATCCGTACGTACCGGAATAAAATGAGTCGATTTAGTCAGTCTGTCAACTATTACCCAGATGGCATTTTTCTTCCCTGGAGTTAACGGCAACCCTGATAAAATCCATAGTAATCCGATCCCATTTCCATTCAGGAACCATGATAGGCTGGAGTAATCCCGAAGGTACTTGGTGTTCAACTTTCACTTGTTGACAAATTAAGCACTTTGATACAAACTTTGAGATATCTCTTTTCATTCCATTCCACCAATACATTTTCTTCAAGTCATTATACATTTTCGTACTGCCCGGGTGAACTGCCAAGCAACCATTATGTGCTTCATGCAAAATCTTTTGAATCAACTCATCATTTTTCGGTACACAAATCCGGTTTTTAAACATCAAGCAATCATCAGAACTGATTCTGAAATCTGATCCTGTATCAGCTTCACACTGCTTTCTCTTGGCTTGCAAATCTTGGTCATTTTGCTAAGCTTCACAAATCTCTTGTAAAAACATCGGTCTTGCTCTTAACTCTGCTAGAATCAAACCATCATCTGATACCTTTAACCAAGTGTTCATATCTCTCAAAGCAAACAGTAACTTTCTGCTCAAAGCATCAGTAACCACATTCGCTTTTCCCGGATGGTAATCAATAACAAGCTCGTAATCTTTCAATAAATCCAACCATCTTCGCTGTCTCAAATTCAAATCTTTTTGTGACATTAAGTATTTAAGACTTTTGTGGTCGGTATATACTCGGCACTTTTCACCATACAAATAATGTCGCCAAATCTTCAAAGCAAACACTATAGCAGCCAATTCCAAATCATGAGTCGGATAATTTCTTTCGTGAGATTTTAATCGCCTCAAGCATAAGCCACCACTTTTCCTTCTTGCATAAGTACACATCCTAAGCCATTTCGAGAAGCATCACTATACACCACAAATTCTTTACCTGATTCGGGTTGTACCAACACTGGTGCTTCAGTTAATAACTTTTTCAATTCTCCAAAACTTTGTTGACATTCTTTTATCCATTCAAATTTAACATTCTTTCGGAGTAGTCTAGTCATAGGAGCAGCAATTATAGAAAATCCATTTACAAACCACCGATAATACCCAGCTAGCCCTAAGAAACTTCTAACCTCAGTTACATTTTTCGGTGGTTTCCAATCAACAATGGCTGAAATCTTACTAGGATCAACCCGTATACCATCACCTGAAACAATATGACCCAAAAATCCAACTTCCCGAAGCCAAAATTCACTTTTACTAAACTTGGCATATAACTGCTTATTTCTCAAAGTTTGCAAAACTATCCTCAAATGCTCAGCATACTCTGTCTTATCTTTTGAATAAATTAAAATATCATCTATAAACACCACAACAAATTTGTCCAAGTATGGCCGAAATATGCGATTCATTAAATCCATAAACACAGCAGGAGCATTTGTCAACCCGAATGGCATAACTAAAAATTCATAATGATCGTACCTTGTTCTAAAAGCAGTTTTAGGCACATCCGACTCTTTTACTCGCAAATGGTAGTACCCAGATCTCAAGTCAATCTTTGAAAACCATGTCGCTCCTTTTAGCTGATCAAATAAATCATCAATTCTTGGCAACGGATACTTGTTTTTGATTGTCACCTTGTTTAACTGCCGATAGTCAACACATAACCTCATAGAACCATCCTTCTTTTTCACAAATAACACAGGAGCACCCCAAGGTGAAAAACTCGGTCTCACAAAGCCTTTATCAGTCAACTCTTGCAACTGCGACTTTAATTCTTTCAACTCTGCTGATGCCATTATATATGGAGCAATTGAGATCGGAGCTATTCCCGGTATCAAATCAATACCAAATTCTACTTCCATGACTGGAGGCAAACTCGGCAATTCTTCTGGAAATACGTCTACAAGTTCACACACAACCGACACTGATTCAACTTTCTTTTCAACTTCTTTTGTATTAATTACATATGCCAAATAAGCTTCATAATCCTTTCTCAAATATCTCTGAGCCGACATTGAAGAAATCATACTAGATAATGCCTCTACGATTTATGCGGTTCAACCTGCAAAATATTACCACTTTCACACTTTAATTCTATAACCTTTTCTTTGCAATTTATTATAGCATCATGCAATGTCAACCAATCCATACCCAAAATAACATCAAATTCATCAAACGGAAACAACATCAAGTCGGCCGGAAAGTAATGACCCCGAATCATTAAAGGGCATTTCTTGCATACTTTATCAATTATCACACATTTGCCTAACAGATTCGATATCTAATCATAAATTCTGTGTTCTCAACAGGTATATTCATACTAAACATCAGTTTCATGCATACATATGAATAAGTAGAACCGAGATCAATCAAAGCAATAATATTAACATCATAAAGAGAAAATATACCAGTAATCACATCGAGTGATAAAGCATCTTCACGTGCCTTTATAACATAAGTTCTAGCTGGAGCCCTTGCTTCAGATTTAGCTGCTGAATCTCTGGCTACATTTTTGCTGCTTGCTTCATTTCCAGCTTCTCTCGAATATCTTCCCCTTGAGTCTGTACCGCTGGCTTTTACACTCTGAAATCTTTCTTTCTCAACTCTCTCTGGGCAATCTCTAATAAAATGATCTGGAGAACCACATCGAAAACATTCATTCGTTCTACATGGGCCAAAATGATTTCTGCCACACCGCTGGCACTCGGGCTTAACAAATCTCGTATTTCCCACACTAGCTGCAGAAGTAGTCTGAGATTTAGGACCCACATTTTGCTTATTAAAATTTCCATATGATTGTCCAGTAAAAACTCGTGAACGAGGATTCATATTTCTAGATTTTCTGGATTCTTTGTGAGAATGAAGCGCTAATCGGTCTTTTCTTCCAATTTCTAGTCTCAGCCTCTACCTTTTTCTTCTCTTTAAGTACTTCTTCAGCCTTACAAGCTCGATCAACCAGTACTACCATTTCTTTTAATTCAAGAATCTCAACAAATACTTTGATGTCTTCATTGAGTCCGTCTTCAAATCGTCTGCACATTTTAGCTTCAGAGGGAATATATTCTCTAGCATACTTACTCAACCCGACAAACTCCCCTTTCGTATTCGTGAATCATCACGTTCCTCGCTTTAATTCAAGAAACTCTTTACGCTCGATCAATAAATCTTTCATCGATATATTTGTTAGAAATTCTTCTTGAAAGAACTCCCAAGTTACTTTCTCTTTCGGTACTCATCAAGTCAATGTCTTCCACCAATGATAAGCTGAATCCTCAACAATGATATAGCACATTTCAAGCATTCTTCAGGTGTACAAGACAATTCATCAAATACTTGAATAGAATTCTCGAGCCAAAACTCTGCTTTCTCGGCATCATCATCAATATTTGCCCTGAATTCTTCAGCCCCTTGTTTACGGATTTTGTCAACTGGAGTTCTGTGAAATTTCATCAGATCTACACCTTGAGGCATTGGGGGTACAGGGTTGAGGAATCGGGGGAGGTGGGGGAGGTTGTGCATTCGGGTTCGTACGAACGAACTCAGTATACCAGGCACTCATCATCTGGAGAAAGGCTTCCCGAGCCCCTTCTCCTCCTCCTTGACCGACAGTAGGAGGTGGATTTTTAGTTGGCACCGCTCCTTCAGCCGGATTACTCTCTACATCATCAGCCGCAACTGGATCGGGATCCATTTACTATAAAAAAATCATTTAAAAGGTCAGAAGTCGTCACACTATCACAATTTATATATATGGCATGTATAGCAAAACCCATACATACAACACATTAGTCCGAGAACCGACTGAACCTGCTCTGATACCACCAAATGTAACGCCCCGTACCCGAGACCGTCACTGGATTCGAACACGAGGTGTTAACAGACTTAATTCATTACTTAAACCGCTCAAACAATTTATTTTTTTTAAAATTTCCAGTCAAGCTAGCAATCTGCATCACAGTCCCTTAAAAATTCATATCTCGAGTTCCAAAACTCAAAATCCAATTTCGTAAATTTTACCTGAAACTAAACTCATATATCTATTTACTAATTTTTTTCTAGAATTTTTTGTCAAGCCAATTAGTACATTTTATTAGTTAAAGTCTCCCCTATTTCAGGGTTTGACTGCTCTGACCTCTGTGTATTACGAATTAGACATCTCTCTGTACAGGATTTAAATGTCTATGATGTTTGTTTCTCTCAAAACTAGACTCAATAAGAAATCTGTACATATAAAGCATGACTTCTAATTATTTTTTTACAATTTATTATGAATTTTTAAAGTCAGAATAGGGGATCTAGAAATCACTCTGGCCCTATTTCACAAAAATTCAAATATCTCATAAAATATAATTCATATACCTGTTTTGTTCAATCCATATGAAAATAGACTCATAATTATTCAATTTCATAACTTACTCATCATTTAATTCCATTTTTACTATTTTTAGTGATTTTTCAAATTTACATCACTGCTGCTACAGATTCTATTTTATGGCAAATTTCACTTTACTAAGGATTTTCATGGACTAAATATCATTTTAAACATACATAACATCAAATATGACTTAGATTGGCCATTCCAATGGCTAATAATTTACAAACCCTTTTCTTGCCAAACCATAGCCATATCATAAGATCATTTACACAAAGTGAGTATTTTGCCATACATGCCACATTCAAAACACACAAGCCATTTTACCAATTTAGGCCTTCGGATAGTGTGAACGAGTCTTCGACCTATCTTGATTCTCAAGCTGGCTTGTCAAAACTACAATGAAAGAAAATGAGGGAGTAAGCAAAAATGCTTAGTAAGTTCACATGCAAATAGCAAGTAACATAATCACACAATCCCACAAAAACATTATTTGCATAAACAACACCAAGACATTCATGTTTCATTTGTATTTAATATCTTTCTACGATTTCAGCATACCAAGTTCTCAACCCGAGGGTTTAAGTACATACCTGTCAAATTTTCTCATTTACCACACTTACCAACATGTCACCTTCATTTTAGGCCTTTTTTTTGTTTACTTAAGATTCACCCGTTGAACACATCAGAATATAATTCGAATACGCGGATCTCATGAACATAAGAGCCATACCTGCAGCTAGACAAACTCAATAGCCTGCCGAACTTATGTAGCCAAGCTACCATGTAACCCGCCTATAAGTAAACTCGGACTCAACTCAACGAGCTAGGGCGTTCGCATCCATAAGTGAACTCGGACTCAACTCAACGAGCTCGGATGCCTAGTTACATCTCACGAACTCGGACTCAACTCAACGAGTTCGGAACTCAACCATCTTAGTGACATGTCACTTGTATTCTAATCTATTCCCAAGGTTCAAACAGGCTTCTTCCTCGATCACATATCCTTGCCGTCTTCTATGGAATATCAAAACTGACACTCGGTAGCAATTCATATTTAACAAGTAATAAACATAATTTGCATATTACTCAACAATAACCACAAAGCATAATATTTCATATAACAATCATCATATCATATAAATATCATTAATTTAATCAAAATGACAATTATGTTACTACATTTACACATGAACTTACCTCGGTAGAAAATTATTAGCAATCGAGCCTATTCTTCGTAAACTTTGTTTTTCCCTCGATCGCGACTTGAATCTCATTTCTCTTGATCTATATTGCCAAATTAATCTTATGGCTCAAGCACGGGATTGAAGAAGCTACTTGGGAACCCGATAACTCTATGAAAAAATGATATCCTAACTTATTCATTGGTAAGATTTTCGGGGACGAAAATTTCTTATGTGGGGGAGAGTTGTGACAGCCCTAATTTGACCCTAGTCGAAAAGTGGTTTTGGGACCACAAAATCGAGTCATAAAAATAATTAACTGTTAAATTCTATGTTTATTATATGTGTAAATGCATGTGTGAAAGTTTCATGCTTTGATTTGGTCAATTGTATGTGAAATTTAGAAGATAGGACTCATGTGATAAAACTTGAAAGTGTGATAGGTAAATTTTAAAGTACCAAATAATGCATGAAATGATGACATGAGGGACTTGCATGTCAAATGGACCAATTTTGCCTAGTGGCCAGCATTAAATGATGGTTGATGTATAATATATGCTTTATATTAGTATTATAATAAGTGATGGCTTTA
The DNA here is from genome assembly GCA_025698475.1 of Gossypium anomalum. NCBI lineage: Eukaryota > Viridiplantae > Streptophyta > Magnoliopsida > Malvales > Malvaceae > Gossypium > Gossypium anomalum. The sequence continues at coordinate 21,596,547 of CM046960.1, read as the reverse complement.
TTTTTTAAAATAAATTAATTAGTAAAAAAATAAAAGTTGATTAAAAAAAAGTGGATGTTCATCTTTCTTTTTGATTGCCGAATTTGGGGAAAGAAAATATTGAAGAAAGAAAAGGGGAAGACTTTCGGTCATTTGAATGCTTAAGAAGGTTAGTATATTGTGTTAAAGTTGTGAAATTTTAGCTTGTTTTAGGTTAATTGTCATGGTTCTTACTTAGCCCATGCTGAATTTTTAAGTTTTGATGGATGGATGAAGCATTTGGCTATGGTTATTAAAGAAGGAATTCGATTATTTTTCTTTAAATTTTGATGAAAAATGTGTTGAAGAAAGAAATTGATCTTGCTAAAAATATGAATTTTTAATGCTCATATATGTAATAGCCAAAAATAAAAAAATGCTTGATGTCTTGAACAAATGTTGTTTTGATGTGTTGAATTGAGTAAATTAGATGTTTGAACACTTAAGGATTCGGCATTGTTCATGATATTTTTTTTTAGAATGTGATTTTGAATGATTTGAGTAATGTTATGCATAGGTTTCGGCTTTGATAAGTAATGGTGGCTTAATTTGAATAACATTCGGCTAAGGATTATAAATGTTAGCTAATTCGGCATAAGAGTATAGGTGACATCTACTTTGTATTTGTAGTTTTGAAGAATAGGTAGGGTTTAATTAAGTGATGAAGGTTAAATTTTTAAGTTTGGTTAAATTGGGCATTCGGCATTACTTATGACACCGGACATGAGTGTATGAAAGATTAAGTTTGAGTAGTTAAGTACATTAAAATAGTTAATAATTTGAGTATTACCTATGGTTGATTCGGTTATGGTCTTTGCATGAGTAAAGTGTTATTATGTGCATATATGCTAAGGAATATTCAACTATGTTATAAATACTATAAAAAATGAAATGATGTATATGGAATTATGATAAGAGATATATTTTGATTTTGTTACAAATTATAATCCAGCACTTACTCCATGATAAAATACATGAAATTGTATGCAAATTTAGTTTATGAAATTCGAATAGGCAAGGTAATAAGTTAGTAAAATATTCCTTGATAGTTTAGTTTATTAATTAGGAATAAATGTGATTGTCGATTGTAGCCTAGTAATATGTTCGATTATGCATGAGTAGGGCATATGAATGATGTTTAAATAGCTAGTTTAGTAAGGTCATTGTATCTTAAATATATGATGTATATACGTATTAAATTAATTGATTAATTGATAAGTAATTGAACAAATTCATTTGTTTAAATTAAGCTCAAGAGCAAAGAGGAACTAATTTAGATAGGGGAAAGGAGAAAGTAATCGAGTAGCCCATCTGCAACTGTTCAAAGATATACGAGGTAAGTTTTGAGTAATTACAATTATTAGATAATTGATATAATGAAATAAGTATGATAAATAGATTGAGTATATGGCATATAACCGAATGGATAGTAGAAGTTAAGCTGAGACAAATAGATGGTTATGTGTTCTTGTGTATAAGTGTTGAACCGATGTTATATTGAAAGTATGTTTTCGTTGTGTGCTCATACTCGAATAAAGAAAATGAAGTACAAATGTGATATGTTATATGAGCCGAATTATCATGTGGGTAAATATGCTTAGCTCTCGATATAATATATATATATCCGGGCTAAATCCCGTAGGCTTCGTGCTGGTAATATATATTCGAGTTAAACCCCGCAGGCTTTGTGCTGGTAATAGATATCTGGGTTAAATCCCGCAGGCTTAGTGCTGGTACTATATCCAGACTTAAAGTTTCGCAGGCTTTGAGCTAGTAATTGGATTCAGGTTTTGAAACCTAACAGGTTTAATGCCGGTGATTCGAATGAGATTACAAATTTAAATGTTCAAAGTAAACTACTATCGAGTATGTATGATACATGGTAATGACCAGGTACGTATTATATACTGTTATGTGAATTATTAATAGATCTATGAATAAGAGAAATGATCTATTCGATCGATGTTTGCCATTATATGAAAATATGTGAATTAAATTAGTTGTATGAGCCATAAAGTAAAGTGAAGCATGTGCTAAAAATTTCTTTGAGTATTTACATTCGGCCAATAGTCTTTATGTGTGGTATACTTGGGTATATTTGGCCTAGTGATTGTAATTTGAATACCAATTTGGTAATATTCATTGTTCAATCTAAATGACATGATTTAATTGTTGAAATGCTTAAAACTTACTAAGCCTCGAAAGCTTACTCTGTTTCTTATTTCTCTGTTTTATAGATTGTTGATTTTGGCCACTGTCTCGGGGATCGTCAGCAGTTCTTCATACTATCAATCTTTTTGGTACAGTTATATTTTGGACTTGATATGACTTGTATAGGTTAGGCTGTTGACAAAATATGTTTTGAAATTGTAAATATTTTGGCTATATGAAAATGGCATGTATTTAACTCAAAGTTTGGTATGTGATCAGTTCGATTTTTGCTTTTATTGCTAAATTTTAAGAATGAAAAATTAAATGTTTTGCTCGGTAATACTTTATAGCCTAAACCGACGATCAGGCATTGGCTAGGGGTGTTACATAGACGTTATTAGTCTTAAGTACGGATAATAACATAATTAGGGATTTCTACGGATCAAGTCAAGTGATTAAATCGTCTGGTCAGAGTCAATTAACAAGAGAAGTCTAGTTGGATTCTTCCTTGGGTGTTGTCTAAAATCAATCAGTTTTCCCAAAAGTATTTGCCCAATTTAATTTATGTGCAATCTTAGATTAGTTAATTTGTTAGTTAAAACAACTTTCATTATTCTAAGGCTAGATAATAAAAATAAAGTTAATACTATTACTTTTAGTTCCTTTGGGTTCGACATCCAGTCTTGCTAAAACTATACTACTGTTCGATAGGTGCGCTTGCCTTCATCGTGATAATAGTTAGCTCAAGTACGATCAATTATAAATTTTAAAACTTATCGCGAGTGACAATCAAGTTTTTGGCGCCGTTGTCGGGGAACTAAGATATTAGGAACATTCGATTTTTATTACTTTAGCCATTTACTTTTATTGTAATTTAAATTTTGTTTTGATTTTTGTTACTAAATTCTCTTTTTCTTTCTTCTGGCAGGTTCTTATAGTTTATGTGTAACGCACCGAATTTGGGCCTAGAAGTATTGGGCCTTGAGTATGGGTCCGTAAGGAGGTTGTATGTAAATAATTAATTGTGTAAGGAAATGTCACAATTAAATGTCTGCTTTAGTGGTTAATGGCCTTGAGAAGTGTTGGAGAAATCTTTGGCTCAAACCTGGGCTTTAGCAAAAATTTGGTTTTAAGTGAATAAAACCCTGGATGCTTGGAAGTAGGCCTTTTATAATATTGTGGGAAATAAATGACACAAAGAAGCATGTGGTCTAGTGGTTGTGGCGTCATTAAGGTTGCAAGGGAGCCTGGGTTCAAGTTTTGGCTCTTACAATTCATTTTGGTTTTTCTCTTAAATGAATCTGGACGCTGGCACATATGTCTTAAAGTCAATTATGGACATTTTTATCACACAAAAAGCCTTGTGGTGGAGTGGCAAGGTGGCGTGTTGTGTAACTGTGAGGTTTGAGGTTCAAGTCTTGGGTTGCGCAGTTGAGTATTTATTTTGCTATTTGAGCTGTGTAGGAGGTAGAGTTGGACCGAAACTCTGTGGTTGAAGTGGTCATAAGAATGAGGAATTTTCCTAATGGCTGAAAGTAATCCCACATCGTGAAGCTAACATGAGAATTGGCGAGAAGCTGGCTTTAAATAGAGCGAACCAGATGAGTTGGGGAGCAAGACTCAATGCCAGGATGTGCCAAGGTTGGTGATCGTGGACTTCGGCGCGTTCTCATAAGCAGGTGTGTATTCACGCCCTTCTTTGTTGGAAGTCGGCAAAAGCTGAAAAGTCGAAACCTTGGCATTCGGGGCCTCACGAGCATGCGAACGCATGTGGGGCAAGCCGAGCCCACAATTCGATGGGCTCGTGGGCCCGCTTGTGTAAATCTAACTGCTAGGTGAAATATGGTTGGGCTTGTCATGTCACGTACATGGCATAGGTCATTCTGGGTCGGACTGGGCCGCGTGGGCCCAATGGGCTTGTGGGCCCACACGGATAAAATGTATGTTATGTGGTAGGATTTGGACTGGGTTACGTTGTTCGTATGGCTGTGAATAGTTCTGGGTTAAATGGGCCGTATGGGCCCAATGGGCCCATGGGCTTGTATGGGTAAATTTTGCTGTTAAGCGAGAAGTTGATAGACTTGTCATGTCGCGCACGTGACTTAGGTTGTTTTGGGCCTCGATGGGTCGAAATGGGCCATGTGGGCCTAATGGGCTCGTGGGCCCACACGAACAAATTTTGCGGTAAGTGACTATTAAGGAACCAAGCTATGGTGTACACATAGCCATATCTAACTTGGGCCAAATAGGCCACACGAGCGGGTGGGCCCACTTGAGCTGAGAAATGGGCCTGAAGCCCATTTGCACCGTTATGTCTATTTAGGTTACTTAAGTCGCTTGGGGCAACGATGGACTTTTGGTTGGGTCGCTAAGGCTCCGATTTGTAAAATTACTAAAATGCTCCTAGTTGTAAAATTACCAAAATGCCCCCGATTGTAGAATGACTGTAATATCCTTACAAAGCAGAATGATCGTAATACCCTTGTAGTGCTAAATTACCAAAATACCTTTGCAGTGTAAAATTACCGAAATACCCCTATAGGGATAAATGACTGTTTTGGCCTTGTGGGTAAATATTTGACTTGGACTATGAATTTGACTGATTTGACTGTGCTTTATGACTATGTTTTAACTGACTTGACGGTGGTTGTTCGACCGATATATTTTTTAATGTATGTTTAAATGATTGTTACTAAGCATGGCCATTTTGCATACACATGTGATGATTGAGCATGACATACACGACATATTGCATTGTGGTTGGGTTTATGATATGGAGGAAGTACCGTATTGGTGACTATGTCACATTTTTTTATTACTGGTGGCTTGCCACACATGCTGTTACTGGCAGCTATGCTGCATTATTATTATTATTACTGGCAGCTTCGCTGCGATATAGGTGTGTTGGTTGGGTAGGTCGATTGATATCCCCACAGGTGTGCTGGATGGTTATGGGATGGGTTGCTTTTTGCGCTATTTTGGGTATGTAATGGGCTTAAGCCCACACTGCTACTGTTTAAGGGCTAAGGCCCAAATCTGCATCGACATCGAAGCAGGTTCGAGCCTGCATCGATTCTCTGAATTCTATTGGTTTACTAACTGTTTTAGTTTAGGAGGGGAGTACACACTGAGTTTTCATAAACTCACCCCGTTTATTAATTGTGCAGGTTATCCCTCACTTTAAGAGGATCAGTGCTGCGAGGGACTCGAAGGTGGCCACACAACTGCTGTTGTCTCTGGTTTTCTTTTAAATTACCTATTTGCAAGTACTTATATTTGATCGGGGTTGTAATAAAGCCTCTTTTAATTTTCGGTTCTAAATTTGGAATTTTATATATAATTTTTATAGCTACTGGAGTAGAACGTGATTTTTTCAAAACAATAACTGATTTTCTAAATATCACAATTTCGCAACTGTTTAAATTAAGCTTCCGCGGCAAACAAAATTTTAAAGGTAAAAATGTTTTGCAAGAGAATGACTTTTAATAAACCAACGTAAACTGAGATTTTCACAAGTTTTAAAATGGCCAGAGGTTTTAAATAGTAAGAAGGGTTTTCAATGAGAACATGGTTTTCGAAAAAAACTTCAATGTGACACGCCAAATTTGGGCTTAACTTCTAGGCCGAATTTGGGGTGTTACATTATGACTAAAAGAAACCCTTTAGGACCATTACTTTTTGACGGTGAGATCGATTGCAAAGCTCATAGAAACTGAAGAGAAATAAGGGGAAGCTCAAGATACACAGAGGAAGAGCAAGAGGTTGATATTCAAACCACAACCGAGATGGTCGAAAATTAGGAAAATCCACTACCTCTTGCGATTGTTGTTGACCCAGTAAATCAGAATCTTGTTCCTCATACTATGTATGATTATGCTAAACCTACTTTAACAGGAACTGAATCAAGTATAGATAGGCCTGCTATTGCTGCAAATAATTTTGAGCTGAAACCTAACACAATTCAAATGATACAACAGTTTGTTCAGTTTGATGGTTTGCATGACGAAAACCCAAATACTTTTTTAGCAAATTTTCTAGAGCTTTACAACACATTCAAGATCAATGGCATTTATGATGATTCCATTCGCCTTCAGCTATTTCCCTTTTCACTGAGGAATAAAGCTAAATAGTGGTTGAACTCGTTACCACGAGGATCAATCACTACTTGGGAACAAATGACCGAAAAGTTCTTACTTAAATACTTTCCACCTGCTAAAACAGCTAAACTAAGGAATGATATTTTTTCTTTTGTGCAGATGGGTTTAGAAACACTTTACAATGCATGGGAGAGATACAAGGACCAATTGCGAAGGTGCCCTCACCATGGGTTACCTCTATGGCTGCAAGTTCAAACGTTTTACAATGGTGTGAACCCCTCGACAAGACAAATGATTGATGTAGCCACTGGTGAAACCATCAATAACAAAACACCTGAAGCAGCTTACGAATTTATTGAAGAGATGTCACTGAATAACTATAGTGGCAAGTCAAGAGGACTAAGCCAACCAAAACAGCAGACGTTTATAACGTCGATGCGGTTAATATGTTATCAAATCAGGCGGAACTTCTAATTAAAAAGATTGATGGTTTACTTGGTTCTACGCAGGTACATCTAGTGATGAGGTGTAATTCAAGTGGAGGAGGCATACATACAGAATATCAACCCTTCAATCCTACAACTGAGGAGGAACAAGTTCACTATATGGGTAATAATAACTCTAGATCTCAAAATAACCCATATAGTAATACTTATAATGCAGGTTGTAGGAACCACCCAAATTTCTCATGGGGTGGTCAAGGAAATCAGAGGCCACAAAATCCTCTGGGTTTTCAACAGCCACCTTATCAATAGGAAAAGAAACTGAACCTTGAGGAGATGCTAACAAAATTCATCTCGGTGTTAGAAACTCGTTTCTAGAATACCAAGACAACACTTAAAAATTAACAAGCGTCGATCCAAGGATTCGAAACTTGGATAGGCTAGCTGTCCAACTTAATTTCTGAATGACCACAAGGTAGCTTGCCAAGTAATACTGAACCTAACCTAAGGGAACAGCTCAATGCGATTAATGTTAGAAATGAGGAAGGGCTAGTTGCATCTGAATCAGAACCAAAGCAAGAAACTGTGAAAAGCAAAGGTAAAGGTGAGGTAGGCCATAATGAGCAGAAACCGGTAAGTGTAGAATATAAACCTAGTGTGCCATACCCCAATACGACAAGGAAAGACCACTCAGACGAATAATTTGGTAAATTCCTTACACTTTTAAAGAAACTACATATTAACTTACCGTTTATTGAATCTCTTTCGCAGATGTCGAATGCAATGAAGCTTTTAAAGGAGCTTTTAGAAAATAAGCGAAAGTTAGATGAGGTGTCGCATGTGGAGTTAAATGCAGTTTGCTCAGCTATTCTACAAAATAAGCTGCCCAATAAATTAAAAGATCGAAGGAGTTTTACAATTCCTTGTTTAATTGGTAGTTTAGATGTGAACAATGCGTTGGTTGATTTAGGAGCTAGTATCAATGTCATGCCTCACAAAATGTTTAAGCAACTAGGTCTTGGGAAACCCAAACAAACTAGGATGAGCGTTCAATTAGCAGATAAAACTATCAGATTTCCTAGAGGTATTGTTGAAAATGTACTCGTTCAAATTGACAAATTTATATTCCCAATAGATTTCGTCATTCTAGACATAGAGGAGGATAGTAACGTTCCTTTAATTTAGGAAGGCCCTTTTTAGCAACTGCTAGAATAATTATTGATATTGGCACAGGCAAACTCACACTTCTTGTGGGAGACGAAATAATCAACCTTCAATCTTGCAATTCGAGAAACACATCAAAAATGGAAGATGGTTGTATAAAACATTCTACTAAGACTGATCGTATGTTGCAACCTACTTTGCAGGAAATAAGTTCGAAGGACATACATGAGCCATGTTCAAGCAACAACAAAGGACCTATCCATGAAGAACGAAGGCTACAAATTGAGGAGCTAGATGAATGGCAAATAGATAAATCGAAAACGCACCATAATGAGCTAAATTTTTCCCCAAATCAAATTAAGGTTGGAGACAAAATGCTATTAGAAGCAGCAGACCCTCGTATTACCACTTCTGAACCAAATGAAGAAATTCCTCTTACGGTACTTAGCATTTTTCCATACGGTACAGTCGAGGTAATTCATCCCAAATTCCGCATGTTCAAGGTAAATAATACTCGTCTAAAACCTTATTTTGATAAAACTGATAGCAAGAATGAGGAGTGTAAACTCCTCGATCCACCATGATCACATGAAGCCAAGGTAAGTCCTCGGGAGGTAACCCGAGCACTAACGGTATTAACTTCTTTAAATTCTAGTGTTTAACACCTAACTTAATAACTGAGCTCTTGAATATAGGTTATCCACACCCACATGGCCAGGCACACGGGCGTGCTTTAGACCCTGTGAAAACAGGGCAAAATTTTTCCCCAACATGGGATGCGACAAGTGGCCACGACCGTGCGACATGGCCATGGGCTATCACGCCAAAACAACACGGGCGTGCGACACGCCCGTGTCTTAGAACCGTGGTTGAACCTGAGAAAGTAACACGGGCGTGCGTCACGCCCGTGCCCAGCACCTGTGGTCGACACTGTCAAACTAACACAGACGTGGTCCTACATACACGAAAGTGGGAGAAGCGAACGAAGCAAGACACGACTGTGCGACACGGCCGTGTGCCCCAAATACCTATTTTTCTAACTTTATTTTTCTTTAAAACTATTTCATTTCATTTTTTAGGATTTTCATAATTATTAAGTACTTTATATTTGTAATTATTTCTTCATGAGTAATCCTATTCCTCTATTTTCCTAAAAAGTTCCTAATTCTATCACAGTTATAAAGAGCTCCAAAGCTCACTATTATTTAGGAACTTGAAACCCCACCGGAAAAGGTTCTCCACGACTTCCATGCCTTGCTCGACCATGATCATAGCCACCACGAGATATAATATTCTTTTGGCGTAACAATTGTGGAACCTAACCTCTACCACCACCGGAGTATTCTCCTCCAACTCTAACCTAAGGAGTTCATTCATTCAACATTCAAGAAGTTTCACTTCTCTCCCTATCTTATGATCTTATATCTATAATTTCCACTAAATTTATCTTTGTACATTGAGGGCAATGTACATCTAAAGTGTGGGAGGGTCAATTATATCACTATCAGAAAATCCCTGAATTTTGTCTTGGTTCTTTTGCAAATCCCTCATATCATTATTAGAATGAATTTTGATTAATTTATGATTTTTATTGATATGTCTTGAATTAAAACATAGGCATTCATGCATTGATTATTTAAACTTTAAGACATTAGAGAATCAAGCATGATAAGTTGATTTTTGAGAATTTAAAATTTTAGGTTGTTTTCCCAAAGTTTAGGTATTATCTTGAATTGAAATCCACAGGTTTAAACATCAGCAAGCCATATTTTTTGTGAGATTTTGAGCCTTTAGAGCATCTATTATTTCTTTCATGCTCACTTTTATTGTTTCTTTGAGTGCGTCAATATCAAATTGTTATTCTAGAACTTGCATGATTATGCATGTCAAGATCACACCATTTGATTTGATATGTCAAGGTGATAAAGGAACTTAGGTTTAACCCACTCACTCCATAAAAGCCTACCTTCACAATTAACCCTTAGTAAATCCCTTTTAACCTAACATCCCATTTATTGATTTACCCTCAATATTAACCCATAACTCATTATTGTTGAAATCCCCTCAGTTAATTTTATCCCTATTTTTGTCGAGATTTGATTTGAATAAATTGCTTAGCTATGTTTTATTTTTTGATAGTTACTCCATGTACTTGATTTGTTCTTAAAAAAAACATACATTTATATCTATATATTAGTAGTAGGTCATTTTTTTGAAGCTTGAGTGTTTAATTCCATAGTCTAAGAAGAAGCTCTTTTATATGCAATTGATGATTAAATATTTTTCTAGTTAAGTAATTCTTCAATTCAATCTCGATTCTAACCTTTTCTTTCAGCTTATGACCACACCCCCTAACCAAATCCTCGTTACAACCCTCTAAAGACCTTTTGATTGATGTATCATCTCAATTTATAGTGGTGGAGTTTTGATTTTCATGCAAGCCTATGGTAATAACTTTTCATATTGACTATTGAGTGCTAAATTCATTGTCCTTAAACACCTCGAGTGATTTAAGTGAATCTTTTAGTAAGGATGTTAAACTCTGTGAGATTTTGAATCAAAGGTGAATACTTAGATGAGGGGAGATGCCTATGTTTTTCGTGATAAGATGCTCAACTTGGAATGTTTGAAACTTTAATGTTCTTCTAGTTGAAATTTCAATGTATGATTACTTATGGATTAGTTTAAGATATTATTGATAGGAACTATAAGTTAAGAAAAAGGAATTCTTAATTGTGAATTGAAGATTTTGCTTGAGGACAAGCAAACGCTTAAGTGTGGGGGTATTTGATAAACCGTAATTTATACATATTATTGTCCCATGCTTAACACATTTATGAATGATTTCTCCTTAGATTTGGTGAATTCGATGCTTCTAATCCTTTAATTTCATGTTTTATACTTAGGTGAGCACAGGAGAGAAAAAAAGAACAAGAAACGGGTCGAAAACGAAGAAAATGGGCCGACGTGGGAAATCAACACGACCTGGACTTCCTCACACAGGTAGAACACACGCCCATGCCATTCTAGCAGGATTGAACACGGCTTAAAACAACCTGAACACGGGCGTGTCTATCTCTCAGCCTTAACCATGGCCTGAAGTAATCGCACACGGGCATGTCACACGGGCATGTCCCTATCGAGCCCAAGTTGAGTTTTATTCAGAAAAGGGCAATTTTGAGGGTTGGAAAGCATTCTAAAGCCTATTTAAAAGACCCTAAAGGAGGAAAAAAGACACACAGAGAGTAGGAAGCAAGGAATTACTCGAAGAAAGCCGATTGATCCATCTCGGAAGCCGGATTCACCTCCAAGATTGAAGATCTCCCTTCAATTTCCTTCAGGGGTTTTTGGGTTTTCATTATGTTTTGTTATCATTCTTCTGAGATGTTTTCTTTTATAGTTATGAACTAATCCCTTAAATACCTAAGGGGGATGAAACCTAAGACGAATCTTGTTAATATTTTCTAAATTGTATGATAAATAGCTGATTTTTTCTTAATTATGACTTTAACTCTTGTTTGAATATTCCAGGATATTGATCCAAGTACTGATGTGCTTATTTAGAGGATGAATAGTCCCTATCTAAGAGTAGATCATTCATAATTAAGTGGAGTTACATGCAAGCCTAGAGATAGGACGACATAAATCTGCCGGATTAGAGTCAAATCTAATAAGGGAATCCATGGATTGAGTTAATGCAAAACTAGGGTTTTAATTAGAAAGAGATTTCAATTAATCAATCTAGGGTTAGACGTTATTAGTCTTGAGTAGGGATAATAACATAACTTATGGATTTCTACGGATCAAGTCAAGTGAATAAATCGTCTAGTTCAGAGTCAATTAACAAGAGAAGTCTAGGTGGATTCTTCCTTGGGTGTTGCCTAAAATCAATCAGTTTTCCCAAAAGTATTTTCCCAATTTATTTTCTGTGCAATCTTAGATTAGTTAATTAGTTAGTTAAAACAACCTTCATTATTCTTAGGCTATATAATAAAAAGAAAGTTAATACTAGTACTTTTTGTTCCTTTGGGTTTGGCATCCGGTCTTGCTAAAACTATACTACTATTCGATAGGTGCGCTTTCCTTCATCGTGATAATAGTTAGTTCAAGTACGATCAAGTATAAATTTTAGAACTTATCACAATTGACTATCAGATGGAGAGGATGAAAGGAGGATATTCGACCAAAGAAACTTGACACGAAAGAGAGAAAAAGAGCACAAGAGACTGGTGACCAAAACGTCAAAAGAGGACAATCAAAAAATGCCTAAAATGAATAATCAAAACAAAAAGGCAGTAATTCGCAGACCCCTAGCCTTTTGTTCAAAAACCGCAAATTGCCAAAAATGAGAGTCCACATTTGGCACACTCACTACTACCCCATTTAAACTTCTAATTTCACTCCCTCTATCACTCCTAATATCTCTCAACCTTATCCCACTCCCCCAAATCCCTACCAACTGAAACTTCCTCCACCTAATCCCTAGAATTCGGCCACACTCCTCACACTCCTTTAACACCTCAATTTTAGTCCCACTACAACACCTTCCCAATGTCAGGAGCAAAACAAAAACCAAAATACCCTTTGTGCGTTGTTAGGATTCAAACCTCAGGTCCCCCTTAACACTCCATACACCACTAACCCTTAGACCAACACGCTTTTTATGACACTACCTTCCCATATATATTTAAGACTCTCACTAACAAGAGACAGGTTTATTCAAGCCAAAACCAAAATTTTGTACAAGCCAAGGCTTGAACTCAGGACTTCTCCAACACTCCTCAAGACACTCAACCACTGAAGCAGGCATGTATTTATGCAACACAACATACAAAATAAACACCTCAATTTTTAGGGCGTTACAACTCTACCGCCTAAAAGAAAATTTCGGCCTCAAAATTTACCTGGTCAAAACGGATAGGGGTATTGCTGTCGCATCGCCTCCTCGGGTTCCCACATAGCTTCCTTAGAACTGTGATTACGCCATAATACCTTAACTAGTGGAACTGACTTCCTCCTCAGAACTTTCACATCGTGGTCTAAAATCTGAACTGCCTCTTCCTCAAAGGTCAGATTTGGCCTAACTTCAATCTCCTCAGTCGAAACGATGTGCATAGGATCAGAACGATATCGCCTCATCATAGAGACCTGGAACACATCATGAATCCGATCCAACTTTAGAGGTAACTCAAGTTGATAGGAAACTGGTCCCACACGCTTCAATATACGGTAAGGCCTAATGAACCTAGGGCTTAACTTGTGTAACGCCCCCACGCCCGAAACCGTCATCGGAGTCAAGCTTGAGGTGTTACTAAACTTATCTTACCTTTTAAACAACTCTAAACCACTTATTTTAATTTTCGGAATAAACTGTTTTTCTGCGTCATAGCTGCTTAAAAATTCATTTCTCGAGTTTCAAAACTCGAAATTAATATCCGTAAATTTTTCCTGAAACTAGACTCATATATCTATCTACTAATTTTTTTCTAAAATTTTTGACTTAGCCAATTAGTACAGTTTATTAGTTAAAATTACCCCTGTTTCAGAATTCAACTGCACTGACCTCTACTTACTACGAACCACTTTTCTCCCTATACAAAATTAATATAACTATACCGTTTGTTTCTATTAAAACTAGATTCAATAAGGATTCTAACCATATAAATTACACCACCTAATTATTTTTGTACAATTTATGGTGAATTTCCAAAGTTGAAACAGGGGATCTAGAAATTGCTCTGACCCTGTTTCACTAAAACTCAGATATCTCATAAAATATAATACCTTTACCTGTTTTGCTTATTCCATAAGAAAATAGACATAATAAGATTTAATTTCATATATTATTAATCTTAAAAATATGTTTACACAATTTTTAGTGATTTTTCAAAGTCACGTCATTTCTGTTATTTGAATCTGGTTTTAGGTTACTTTCACATTTTTCATAATTTTCATGTGATAACCACCATTCAATCATACATATTAATAAACATGCATATCATCGGCCATTTTTATTAGCTAGTCTCTAGCAAGCATTTACACATCATTCATTGTTCATATTATACTAAAGATAGCTAAGTTTCTATACATGCCATACACAAAACAAAACGTCTAATTATACCGAGTTATTTCTTGGATAGTGTGATCGGCCTCCGACGTTTCCTTCGATCCCCGAGTGGCTAGATAAGTACTATAAGAAGAAGAAAATAAAGAGATTAAGCACTAGGCTTAGTAAGCTTACAAGCAAATAAATTACAACATTCAACATAATGAATAATTATACATAATGTCACCTAGCCTCATAAACTTTCTTTACTTCTCATTTTCTACCTTCTTCTTTACTTACTTACCTTCTTTCTTACCTGACCTTTCACTATTCATAAATATAATCTACCTTCCCTTTTGCTGATAATTCACTGTAATTTAACGTGTACAATGGCCCATTGAACCACTCGGAATACTAAGGATACCGGGTCGTTCTCGTCTATCAATATCCTGCCAATGCCATGTCTTCGACATGGACTTACATGAATTATTCCTGTCTCCAATGCCATATATATGTCTAATATGGGCTTACATGGCTCATTCCTGTCTCCAAAGCCATATATCTGATATGGACTTACATGGCTCATTTGCCGTCTGCTGTCCTGTCCTGTCAACCCCAATATCCTAACATTCCTAAGGTTCAAACAGGGCTTCCTAATGCTTTTTCTCTGTCACTTTGCCTTTAATTTGACTTTAAATATTCTCATGAAATAAGTATATAAATGCTGGAAATTGACAATAATAATGTAAAATAAAAGAATATTGCATTTATTTACTGTAAACTTACCTCGATACAAAATGTGACTAAACTTTACAATTTAATCCTTTACTTTTTTTTTTCCCCGATCTACTCCCGAATTTCGCTCTTCTTGATCTATAATAGCAAATTTAACTTATTTAATAGCAAAATTTATCAAAACAGTCCTTTACTCAAACTTTGGAAAAATTACATTTTTGCCCCTAAACTTTTGCATATTTACACTTTTGCCCCAAAGCTCGTAAATTAAACTTCAGCCTATTTTCTTATGTTTTATGACATGCTGGTCATTTTTCCCTTCTATGGCAGCATCAAATTCATACTCTAACATGCACTTATGACTATTAGGTATTTTTACCGATTAAGTCCTTTTACTCGTTTTTGCTTAAAACCGAGTAGTACAAGTTGTCTAACATAATTTAAAACCTCATATTATATCATAAAACACCAAAATACACAAATTTCACCTATGGGTATTTTTCCAAATATGAACCCTAACTTAAATTATTGCTAGCATAAGCTTTATCGAGCTACCGGGACTCAAAACGTAAAGAACATTAAAACGGGGCTTGGAATCACTTACCATGGAGCTTGAAAGCTTGAAACAAACCCTAGCTATGGAGAACCCTTGAAATTTCGTGCTAATGAAGAAGATGGACAAAAATTGGCTTTTAATTTTGTTTTTAATTCATTTTACCCCTAAATGACCAAAATGCCCTTACTACTAAACTTTCAAAAATTCCTTCCATGTCCTAATTTTGTCCATGAACTTAAAATTGGTCAAATTGCTATTTAAGACCTCCTAATTAATATTCTAATTCAATTTTATGCAAAATACTTCTAGAACACAAGTTTTGCAATTTATTCAATTTAGTCCATAATTTCAAATTAAGTACTTTATGCATAGAATTTCTTCACGAACTTTTCACACAATCATGCAAACATATCATAGACCTCAAAATAATAATAAAATAAATTTTTCTACCTTAGATTTGTGGTTTCGCAACCACTGTTCCATTTAGGCCCTATTTCGGGATGTTATAACTTGCCCTTTCGACCAAACCTCATTATCTTCTTCCATGGTGAGACCTTAAGAAACACCAAGTCCCCCACAGAATACTCAATATCCTTATGCTTTAGGTCCACATAAGACTTCTGTCTGTCCGAAGCCGCCTTCAGCCGATTCCAAATCAACCTTACTTTATCCTCGGTATCAGAAATCAACTTAGGGCCCAGAACACGCTGTTCATCCAACTCAGTCCAACAAGAAGGAGTACGACACCTATGACCATATAATGCCTCGTACGGTGCCATCTGTATGCTAGACTGGTAGCTATTGTTGTACGCAAACTCTGCCAACGGTAAGTAATCCTCCCAACTGCCCCGAAAATCAATCACACAGCTCCTTAACATGTCCTCCAGTATCTGAACCACCTTCTCTGACTGACCATTTGTCTGAGGATGGAATACAGTATTGAAGTCCAACATTGTACCCAATGCCTCATGTAACTTCCTCCAAAACTGAGACGTTAAACGAGGATCTCTATCGGATATGATAGAAACTGGTACCCCATGCAATTTTACTATCTCAGACATATACAGCTTAGCCGATTTCTATAGTGAGTGATCAGTACAAACCCGTATGAAATGGGCAGATTTGGTCAACCAGTCCAAAATGACCCATACCGAATCTTTCTTAGAAGGCGTTAGGAGTAGCCCGCTAAAAAAATCCATAGTTACTCTCTCCTATTTCCAAAGCAGAACCTTAACTGGTTGAAGCAACCCTGAAGGCAACTGATGCTCTTCCTTAACCTACTGGCAAGTCAGGCATTTACTCACAAAATTGGTAACTTCACGCTTAAGACCTGGCCACCAGTACAACTCCCGAAGATCTCGATACATCTTATTCCTGCCAGGATGCATTGCGTAAGGACTACTATGCGCCTCTTGCGGTATAGACTGCCTCAAATCAATATCCTTCGGTACACAAACTCTCCCACGGAAACAAAGTACCCCTTCACTATTTAGCCCAAAATCTGAAGTTTCCCTATTCTCTATCTATTGGAAACGAGAACCCAGTGACTCATCCTCCAACTGCTTACCTTTAATCTGTTCAATCCACCTCGGTTTCACTTAAAGTTCAGCCAATAAACTATCATCGTCAAATAAACAGAGACGAGCAAACATTGCCCTCAAATTAGTAACAACCCTACGGCTTAGTGCATCGGCTACTACATTAGCCTTACTAGGATGGTATTCAATCGAACAGTCATAATCCTTAATCAGTTCGATCCACCTACACTACCTAAGGTTTAGCTCCTTCGGAGTGGGAAGATACTTAAGGCCCTTGTGATCTGTGTAAATGATACACTTCTCACCATACAAGTAATGCCTCTAAATCTTCAGTACAAAAACCACTGCAGCCAACTCCAAGTCATGTGTCGGATAGTTCGCTTCATGCGTCTTAAGCTGACATGACGCATAAGCTACTACCTTACCCTCTTGCATTAGCACACATCCCAAACCAACATGTGATGCACCACTATAGACAGTGAATTCCTTCCTAGATTTTTAATGTATCAAGAGAGGGGCCTCAGTCAGAGCTTTCTTAAGTTTCTCAAAACTTTCCTGCTGCTTATCAGTCCAGTTAAACGGTACCCCTTTATGCAACAACTGAGTCAGAGGTGCAGCAATCAACGAAAACCCCTAAACAAACCTTCTATAATACCCTAACAAACCAGAAAACTTTGAATCTAAGATGTCGACTTAGGCTGCTTCCAATCTAGGACAACTTCAATTTTCTTAGGATTAACCCTAATCCCCTCAGCAGATACCACATGGCCCAGAAAAGTTAACTCACGTAGCTAGAACTCACACTTGCTGAATTTAGCGTATAACTGTTTCCCCCTCAAAATTTGCAGGACAACCCGGATATTTGCATCATGTTCATCCTCAGTCCTCGAATACACCAGAATGTCATCTATAAACACCACTATGAACCGATCCAGATAGGGCTAGAACACTTAGTTCATCAGATCCATAAAAGTCACTCGTGCATCCGTCTGTCCAAATGGCATCACTAGGAACTCGTAATGACTGTAACGAGTCCTAAATGCTATCTTGTAAATATTAGTCTCCTTGACCCTCAGTTGATGGTACCCCGATCGGAGATCAATCTTAGAAAAGACTGAAGCTCCTCGAAACTGGTCGAATAGATCATCTATCCTTGGTAGGGGGTACTTATTCTTAATAGTCAATTTGTTTAGTTGCCGATAATCGATGCACATACGCATGGTTCCATCCTTCTTTTTCATAAACAAAATTGGTGCTCCCAACGGAGACACACTAGGGTGGATGAACCCTCGATCCAGTAACTCTTGAATTTGAACCTTAAGCTCCACAAGCTCCTTCGGTGCAATTTTATAAGGGGCGATAGACACCGGAGCTGTACCAGGCAAAAGCTCTATCCCAAACTCAACTTCACGGTTAGGAGGTAACCAAGGTAGCTCATCGGGAAAGATATTCGGAAAGTCCTTAACTGTTCTGATATCTTTAATAGACGAAACCTCAGAACCAAAAGCACTGACGTAGGCTAGATATGCCTCGCAACCCTTACGAACCAACTTCTCATCTCTAAGTTTAGAAATCACATTTGAGAGATAGTTCCGACGCTCCCCAATCACATCTATCTCATCACCCTCTACAGTTTTCAATACCACCCGCTTAGCAGCACAATCCAAATTCGCCTGATGCTTAACTAGCCAATCCATACCTAATATCAAGTTAAATTTCCCAAAAAGGAGTTCTATTAAATCTGCCAAAAAGATCCTTGAACCTCTAAAGGTACCTCCTTAAATAGTTTATTCACTCTTCTAGATTGCCCTAATGGACTTAACACAGTACCCTCACTCGTATTGTTTTCACACATCAGACCCAAAGTCTCAGACACAGTGCATGCTATATAAGAGTGCGTAGACCTAACATCAATCAATGCAGTGTAAGGTACATGATGAACAAAGAACGTACCCGTAATAACATCTGGGGTGTCTCTGTCCTCTCAGTGACGCGCAGCATAAACCAGTGCTGGTTGCCTCGCCTCAGTATGCCCAGCACCTCTGCTCGGTGCTCTACGACCACGGCCCAAATAGAGGGTATATTGACTTGTACCACACGGCCAGTGACACGCCCGTGTGTGAGACCGTGTGGCGTATACTAACTTTATTTTAATTTCAACACCAGGGGACACACAGTCGTCTAACATGACAGTGTGTCACACACGGCTGAGACACACGACCATGACTCTACCTGTGTAGACAAAAATAGGCTTTTTACAAAGCCATTTTGCCACCCTATTTTTACATACCTACACAAGCATAAATTGTAATATTTTATAACTCATTAGGCAACCAATACACAACATTTCATATGAATTTTAGACCAATTCGACATAGTATTCAAATACCTAATTAATATAATGCATTTTCCATTCATATGCCTACTACATATCAAGACAACATTTGCATATTTCTTTTCCATCTACCACTTGCCAAAACATACCACATTTGAATACTTATACACAACCAAAACATTATACCAAGTTAAGCCAAATCACATGGCTTTAACTTATACCACAACATGTACCAAAATCACTATCTCAAGTAACCATAACTATCATCTTTATATCTAGCTTATACATGCCATATTTACAAATATCCATGAGTTCAAAGGTACAAATCGACAACTAGATAGTGTGGTACGTAACTCCAACTTATCCGAACTGAGCAAGCTATCGAACATCTATAAAACATGGAAAAGAAACAGAGTAAGCTTTATAGCTTAGTAAGCCCATATAGTTCAAAATTTAACTTACCATTTATACATAACCAAACAATTAAACAAAGTATATCAAATTCTCTAGCCAAATGCCTATACACAAGCATTCATCAACAAGTTCGTCACATAAGTGCATGTAATCATTCATTATCTCAATTTAATACTCAATACATTGTATCATATCAAATTCACATATATCATGTACATTATTTGTAACATTTCACTCTCAATCATATAAATAGTAATTCATTCGATATCAGTAACTCATCCGTTTAAATAGTAACTCATCGGTTTAAACAGTATTTCATGCACGTAACACATAGCTTTTTCACATAACCAATAACATGATTTTATGGCCGTTGAACCTATTAGAATATCGAGGGATACTCGGGTGATATGCATTACACATAAATCAGTAATTCATCTATTCATTATCATTTTTGCTTTTTCGAGCTATGATCAGTAAGCTCCTCCTAAGCTAATGGACAGTAAGCTTTATTGAGCTGAAACGGTAAGCTCCGATGAGCTGAAAACAGTAAGCTCGTATGAGATGATATATCGGTAAGCTCATACGAGCTACGGTGAATCCCCAATACATGCAGGATCTCAACCTAAACAGTAACCCTAATGACATGCCACTCGTATCTTACGAATTACTACAGTTAACGTAACACCCCTTGCCTGTATCTGATGTCGGGATAGGGTTTGAGGCATTATCAGACTAATACATAAACATTCACACGAAACTGGGCCATAAAATTTCGTTCAAATTTAAAACTTCTTAATTTCATGCAAATTGTCCCTTATAAGGGCCTACGAGGCCCAAAAAATACATCGAAATTGGTTCGGGACTGAACCGAGAACTTTAAAAAACTTTAGGGTACCTTAGAAAAATTTCCTACTTTGGGGAGTCACACGCCCGTGTGGGTAAGTCGTATGGTCACACACGCCCGTGTAGCTTGGGACACGTCCATGTCCTCAGCCCGAGTAACTCTTTAACTATGATGACATCAATCAAAATAAGGTCACACGACCAAATAACATGCCCGAATGCTTACGCTGTGTGGTGAATTAAATTCTAAAATCAGGTGCAGACTTCACACGACCTGGGCACACGCCCATGTCCTAAGGCTGTGCCTTTCACACGACTGAGACATACGACCGTGTCTCTACCCGTGTGTTTACTACTGGGCATTTTGTTTACATTAATTAGGGTGCAGGGGACACACAGTCTAACCACACGCCCATGGGGCAGACCGTGTGTCATATACGGCCTAGACACACGCTCGTGTGTCTACCCATGTGGACAAATTTGATGCTATTTTCCAAGCCATTTGTCACCCTTAAATGCCCATTTACTCATTCATCTAAGATGACATGCAACATAGTATATTTAGTCATTCAAAATCTCATAAACATGATTAATCCATGCCTTTGATAATCATCCATCCAAAACATCATGCTTTCATATGGCATTCACACCAATTTCATATTCATTCATCATACTAAACCTACTTTTAATTTACTCGATTATACCTTAGTTTTGGTCATACTTATTACCCATGATTCATTCATTTAGCATATGTTCCAATCACCACACATCTCATCCACAAGCAATCACATTAAGTACAATACATTGCATGCATACATAACTAATTAGGGTTACAACCCAAATGATCAATATGAACCATATCACATGGCCATATACAAAATGAATCAAATATTACCATAAGCCAACACATTTGGCTAAATTAATATGACACGTACCAAAAATACCAAGCCATACTCAAAATATTGAGACTAACTATACCCAAATGTTCAGTTGATATGTGAACGAGCCTCTGATGTCCTTCGATCCCCGAGCTAGCTTGGCAGTACTATAAGAAAATGAAAAAGAGAGGGGAGTAAGCATAAAGCTTAGTAAGTTAACATGCAAATAAATAGCAACATGATCTTATATATATAAATACCAATGACATAACATAGTTGACTTATGTGTTATCATAAATTCATAGGTATAACTCAAATTTGTGGACATAACTTACACGTTTTTAGTCTTACCAAAAATTCGTCACATATCAGCTCATACATATGAGTTTTACGTACATACCTGTACCAACTCGAATCACATTGTCATATTCCCTCTTCATTGACTTACTTGTCGATTAACTCAGAAGTTTACCCGCTGAACACTCGGAATACTATTGGATACACGGAAGACTTACACATAGTGCTTCAAATGTAGCCACATGCTACCTCATATCACAATCACACATTTCTCGCTCTCGAGCTAATCACGGGCCTTCTCACACAAGCTAACAATCAGGACGTAACTACTCGGGCTGCTCACACAAGCTGACAGGTACCCGCAACACATGCCAGGCTACCTAGCCACTAGTAGAACGTACAAAACTAGCACCCAGGTTCACATAGTCACATTTACACATATATTCATGAGCTCATATTCACACAGTTCCTAGTGACATGTCACATTGTATCCTACATTATTCCTAATGTTCAAATGGGATTTTCTCAATAACGTATAATCGTCGAACTCGTTCACAATCTCAGGCTCATAGACAATAAAGTCGTTCGTACACTCATCACAATAATTAAACATAAAGATTCGTACATGAATAAAACATTCAAACATGAAAAATCATTGCATTATTTACACATGAACCTATATCGGTACAAAATATGGACAATTAATTCGATTTAGTCCAAAATCTTGTTCTTTCCTTAGTCTAGGTCCAGGCTTTATTTTTCTTTATTTATAATAGCAAATTCAGCTCATTAAATCATCACATTGTTCAAAATAGTCCATAAATCATAGTTTGGAAAAATTATAATTTTGCCCTTAAACTTTCACATAATTACAACTAAGTCCCTAAGCTCGTAAAATGAACTATGTTCATTTTATTTGATACCCAAGTCTAGCCAAACTCATAAGATACTCATATCAGCCCAAACTTTCTTTCAAATTAGATTTTTAACCGCTTATTTTACAACTTTTACAAAAAGGTCCTTTTTAGGTGTTTTCATGAAAAACCACTTAGTAAAAGATGTTTATCATGCATTAAATGTTCATATCCCTCCATTTAAAATCAAAATACAAACATGTCACACATGGGTCAAAATTCATACATGAACCCTAGCTCAAAAATATGGCTAAAAATGAATAGATCATGTATCAAGGACTTTAAAAATGCAAAAAACATAAAAAATGGAACCAGGATTGACTTACTTTCAAGTTTGAAAAGTTGAAAAACCCTAGCGATGGAGAGCTTGAGAATTTCAGCTTTGGCATGGAGAAGATGAACACAATTTTGACTTATTTTTCCCTTTTTATTCTTTTATTAACCAAATGACAAAAATGCCCTTAAGGCCTTTCTTTCAAAATTTTCCTATTCATGCCCATTTTTGTCCATAATTATAGAAATTAGGAAAATTACTATTTAAGGACATCTAATTAATAATCCATGGCAATTTCATGCCTAAAGCTTTTAGAACTCACATTTTGTAACTTTTGCAATTTAGTCCTAAATGTCCAATTGGACAGTTTATCAATAGAATATCTTCATGAAATTTTCACACAAGTATGCAATCATACTATAGACCTCATGAGAATATTAAAATAATTATTTCTATTTTGGATTTGTCGTCTCGAAACCACTATTCTGACTAGGCCTTAATTTGGGATGTTATAGTTTAAACGGGGCTCGGTAACCATTAGACTATATCAATAAGGCATTTTTATTTCAAGTAGATAAATTACTCAATTATATACATTCATTTCAAATAATTACAAGTATTTAAAAGTTTGATTCTAATTATACGAACTTACCTCGAGTTGTTAAAATAGAAATTATCGACTATTCGTCCACTTTTCCTTTTCCCTGATCAAATCTCAATCTTGACTTCTCTTAATCTATATATTATCAAAATTAGCTTATTTAATCACTATTTATTCAATTTAGTCCAAAACACACATTAAGGTTATTTTACACATGTTCCCCTAAACATTCACATTTTCACAATTTAGTCCTTATTACATAAAGTTACAATTCATGCAATTTAGTACAAACCTATGCTTAGCCGAATTTACTACATGTTACTAGCAGCCCATATTTTCAATTTATTCACACTTTTACCCACATAATTTTACATTTTCATAATTTAATCCCTTTTTGACATTTTTGTCAAAAATCACTTTACAAAACTAATAAATCTATCAATAAACCTTCATAATCTATCATCAATATCAATTTACTCAAACATTCAACAATGGCAACATGTTAAATCTTTAACAGTTTCAAAATCTAAGGTACAGGCTAGCTAGAATATGAAGCAACGATCTCAAAAACATAGAAATCATTAAAAACTGAGCGAAAATGAACTTACAATGAAGCTAGGAGTTGTCTAAATGCTTTAAAACCTAAGAATGGTTCTTTCTTCTTCAATTTTAGCAAGTGTTGAAGATGATAGCATAAAATTGTATTTGTTTTATTTAAATAACTTATATTATCAAATTACCTATTTAATCTTTAAAAATATTATAAATTACACCAATTGTCATGCTATCATCATCCAATAACCCATAAATGGCCTATTTACCACTTAAGGACCTTTACTTCAATGTTCCATAGCTATTTGACACTTTTAGCTAATAGAACACAAGTTTTACACTTTACGCGATTTAGTCTTTTTTACCGAATTAACCATTCAAACAGTAAAATTTCTTTACAAAAATTTCATATAATTAATCTATCATGCTGAAGACCTTATTAAAATAATAAAATAAATATTTTGACTTCAAATTTGTGGTCCCAAAACCACTATTTCGATTTGACTAAAAATGGGTTCTTACAACTCTCCCCCTTAGGGATTTTTGTCCCCGAAAATCTTACCAGTGAATAGGTTAGGGTACTATTTTCATATAGCTTCCTCGGGTTCCCACGTAGCTTCCTCAATCCAGTTTTTATGCCAAAGAACCTTCACTAGGGCTATGCGTGTAACACCCCACACCCGTGCCCTGTGCCGGGATGGAATACGAGGTATTATTAAACTTGAACACGTAAATACTACATTATTGAGTCACCAAGACTTGCTCAAATTTAAAAACTTTTTGAACTATGTCTAGACTTCTCTAACATTGGCTTACGAGACCCCAAACTTCCATTGGAAACCATATGGGACTAGCTCGGGTCCTTTAACCAACTATATAAAAATGACCTTAGAAACAGGGCACACGCCCGTGTAGAAGGGCAACACGCCCCAGTGGCCAAAACAACATGGCCGTGCTAAAGGCCCATGTAGCTCACATGGCCTAAGCATGAGGGAACATTCTTGAGTACCGAGCCCATGTGAATTAAATTCTAAATTCAAACCTACGGGGGTTTTCACATGGCCTCACACACGCCCGTGTGAATTAAATTCTAAATTCGAACCTACAGGGGTTTTCACACGCCCGTGTCCATGGCCCATGTCCCTCACATAGCCATGACACGCCCATGTCTTAGCCCGTGTCTAAAAACCTTGACATTCTATTTCTGACGTCAGTACCCAATTAGGGACACATGACCAAGGTACACGCCCGTGGCCGAAGGCTGTGTCCTCTACATGGCTGAGACACACGGCCGTGTCTCTGCTCGTGTGTTTACTACCATGCATATTGACTTGCAATTTTAACATGCAGGGGACACACGGCCAGACAACACGCCCATTGGGTTGGCCGTGTGTCACACACGGTCTAGACACACGCCCACGTGTCTACCCGTGTGGACAATATATGGCTATCTACCAGGCCTTTTTCTACCCTGAAACACAATCTAATGCCAACCAACATATCAAAATCTAATTTAATATGATTTCTCAGCCAAACAACCATAGCTAAGGCCTATATACATTTCTTATGTTCAACCATGTCAACAATTTCATATTTATGAAAGACTATCTTGCATTCATATATAAACTTTCAATATTATCAATTTTCCATGGCCTTATACAAAATGAATCAAATGCTAAAGTAAGCCAACACATTTGGCCAATTAACAATGACACAAAACTCAAAAGTTAGGGTCCTATACATGCCATAATCAAAATAAAAAATCTAACTATACCAAGTGCTTCGGATGATAGTGTGACTGGCTTCTTCGATGTTGGCAATGATCCTCAACTACTTTGGCAACACTATAAGAAAATGGAAAGGAAATAAGGTAAGCACAAGGCTTAGTAAGTTGCATGAAAATAAACAACAACTACTTATCATAAGCAATATGCTCAAAACCTTTCATAGCTTATTCATGAATACCATAAATAAACGTAAGTATAACTTACTCGTCACCATCCAATACAACTCATACAGAATATGTTAAGCCCATATCTCATACATTTCAAATAGGTACCTATATCACTCATCACATGATCATAACTTTTCTCATCTTGATATAAATCATAAATCTCTTATTGAACAAATTGGAATACTATCGGATACTCTATAGCTCTAACATGGGTTAAGATGCCGACGCCATGTCCCAGACATGGTCTTACATTGGCTTTCATCTATCGGTGTCGATGCCATGTCCTAGGCAGGTCTTACACTAGCTTGTATATCATGAGGCTAATGCATGTCCCAGACATGTATTATACTAGCTCTCATTTCAATGTCGATGCATGTCCCAAACATGTCTTACACTGGCTCTCATACTGTGGCTGATGCATGTCCCAGACATGTCTTACACTAGCACACAAATGACCCAAACGTCATGGCATGAATATCCGACGATTTCGAAGGCTCAATCGAGAGTTCTACTACTTCAATTCTCATCATGCTTAATTATTTCCACAATCAAGCAATTTATAATATAACAATCCAATCATTCATACATGATAACAATATAGTTCTATTATTTACACACAACTTATACAAAATGTAGGTGACTAGTTCGGCTTAGTCCACTAGCTTCGCTTTTCCCCTGCCTAGGCCCAGATTTTGTAATTCTTGATCTATAATGATAAAAATTCACAAATTTAATCATTTTTTTGATCTAGGTACTCAACAATTCATAATTGGGTAAAATGTCTATTTTGCCCTTAGACTTTCACAAAATGACCATTTTACCCCTAGACCCGAAAATTGATTTTTATAACATTTTCACATTAACCAAGCCTAGACGAACACTTTTCATACTAGGAGAAGCCTAAAATTCTCATTATTTCACACATTTATCACCTATTTTACAACTTATACAAAATAGTCCTTACTTAGGTTTTCCATGAAAATTACTTTACAAAAGTTGTTTATTTCACAACCATGATTCATTTTATTCCATAAAATTTTAGAAAACATCATGAACACTCTCATGGTAAAACCCTAGACTTTCAACCATTTTGCAAAATAGTCCCCTTATTAGAAAGCTCATGTTACAAGGGGTCCAAAAATACAAAAATCATCAAGAATAACCTTCTAAATGACTTACTTGCAAGAGATACAAATGGCTGATATTTTGAGCTCTCTAAACCCTCTTTTTTGATGATGAAAATTGGTGAAGAAGAAGATGATGATAAACTGATATCATCTTTTTTTATTTTATTTCTATTTTGTCAAATAAGCCACCAAACCTACCTAACCTTCGACTATTTGAATTCCTTGTTCCGTGGCTGGCCATCACTTATCCAATGGCCTAATTTCACTTTAAAGACCCCCAATTTATGATACATGGCAATTTAACACCCTTAGCTATCAAATTAAGACTTTTGCACTTTATGCGATTTAGTCCTTTTTCGCAATTAAGCTCGCAAACGCTATAATTACTTCACCAAATTTTTCATGTACTAATATAAACATGCTATAACTCTAAAATAATAATAAAATACTTTCTCTAACTTCGGATTGGTGGTCCCAAAACTACTATTCTAACTAAGCTCAAAATCTGGCTGTTACAATTCTCCCTCTTAGGGATTTCGTCCCCAAAAATCTTACCGATGAATAAGTTTGGGTATTGATCTCTCATAGTCTCTTCGGGTTCCTACGTGGCTGCCTCGACTTTGTGTCTATGCCACAAAACCTTCACGAGTGCTACACTTTTATTCTTCAATTTCCTGACCTCTCGATCCAAAACTTAATCATTTCTTCACCATAGGTCATATCAGGGCTTATTTCAATTCTTCCGGTGAAATCACATGTAAGGGGTCGGATCGGTAGCGGCGCAACATCGATACATGGAATACATCATGAATTTTATTTAGCTCATAAGGTAAGGCTAATCGGTATGCTACCAATCCAATTCTCTCGGTCACCTCATAAGCTCTAATAAACCGCAGACTCAACTTGCCTTTTCTACCGAATCTAAGGACTTTTTCCCATAGGGATACTTTCAAAAACACCTTATCATCGCCTTGAAACTCGATCTCTTTCCGTTTCAAATTCCCATAGGATTTCTGTCTATCCGATGCGGCCTTTATACAGTCACGAATTACTTTAACCTTTTCTTTAGTCTCTCTAACTAAGTCGACCCCATGAACCTGATTCTCTCTCAGGTCGGTCCAATATAAAGGCATTTGGCACTTACGCCCATATAAAACCTCGTAAGGCACCATTTCCAGACTTGACTGATAACTGTTATTGGAGGCAAATTCGACCAACGGTAAATACCTTTCCCAACTGCCCTGAAACTCTAGAACAGAACACCGTAACATATCTTCTAAGATCTGAATTACTCTCTCTAATTGTTTGTCAGTTTACGGGTAAAAGTTGTACTAAAATTCAGTTTCTTTCCCAATGCCTCTTGCAAATTCTTCCAAAATCATGAGGTATACCTCAGATTTCTATTTGAAATAATCGAAAAAGGTACTCCATGAAGTATCACGATCTCAAAAACATATAAATTGGCCAATTTCTCAAGGGAATAGTCGGTACGCACTGGTATAAAATGTGCCGACTTAGTAAGTGTATCAACAACGACCGAAACTGAATCCTTTTTCTCTAGTGTCAAAGGCAGCCCTAACACAAAATCCATGGTTACTCTGTCCCATTTCCACTCGGGAACCATCACAAGCTGAAGTAAACCTGAGGGTACTTGGTGTTCAGCCTTCACTTGTTGACAAACTAGAAACTTAAAAACAAACTTAGAAATGTCTCTTTTCATCTACGACCATCAGTACAACTTCCTCAAGTCATTATACATTTTCACACTACCCGGATGGATAGACAAGCAACCACTATGTGCCTCTCGTAAAATCTTTTGAATAAGCTCATTATCTTTGGGTACACAAACCCTATCTTGGAACATCAAGCAGCCTTTGGTATTAATCTGAAAATCTGATTCATCACCCGACTCAACTGAGCCATCTTAGCTTGCAAATCCTTATCACCTTTCTAAGCTTCATAGATTTCTTAAAGGAACGTAGGTCTAGCTCTCATCTCGACTAGAATCAAACCATCGTCAGACATGGTCAATTAAGTATTCATAGCCCTCAAGGCGAATAATGATTTCCTACTCAATGCATCGGTGACTACATTCGTTTTACTCGGGTGGTAGTCAATCACCAACTCGTAATCCTTTATCAATTCTAGCCACCTTCGTTGCCGTAGATTCAACTTTTGAGTCATCAAATACTTGAGACTTTTATAGTCAGTAAACACTCGGCATCTCTCGCCATACAAATGGTGTCTCCAAATTTTCAATGCGAACGTGATGGCAGCCAACTCTAAATCGTGCATCGGGTAATTCTTCTCGTATGGCTTTAGCTGTCTCAAGGTATATGCTATCACTTTGCCTTGTTGCATGAGCACGTACCCCAATCCATTTAAGGAGGCGTCGCTATATACCGTGAATTCTTTCCCCAGTTTTGGTTGCACTAGAACTAGAGCTTCGGTCAACAAAGCCTTTAGTTTCTCAAAACTTTGTTGGAACTTCTCTGTCCATTCGAACTTGACATCCTTTTGTAACAGCCTTGTCATCAGAGTAGCTGTCTTAGAGAATCCATTCATGAATCTTCTGTAGTACCCAGCTAAACAAAAAAGCTTTGAACCTCTGTCACATTCTTTGGCGGTTTCCACTCAACGATAGCCGAGATCCTACTCTAGTCAACTCTGATCCTGTCACCCGACACGTCAACTCTGCTCCAATCACCTGACATAATGTGTCCCAGGAATCTGAACTCTCGTAGCCAAAATTCACTCTTACTGAACTTGGCGTATAACTACTTATCTCTCAAGGTTTGTAAAACCATTCTCAAATGCTTCGCGTGCTCTCTCTCATCACGCAAATAAATCAATATGTCATTGATAAAAATGATGATGAACTTATCCAAATATGGTCGAAAAATGCGGTTCATTAAGCCCAAAAATACCACAGGGGCATTCGTTAAACCAAAGGGCATGACGAGGAACTCATAATGGTTGTAGCTCATCCGAAAAGCAGTTTTTGTTACGTCTTGCCCCTTAACCCTTAATTGGTAGTAGCCAGACCTTAAGTCGATTTTAGAAAACAAGGTAGCTCCC
The DNA here is from genome assembly GCA_025698475.1 of Gossypium anomalum. Taxonomy (NCBI): domain Eukaryota; kingdom Viridiplantae; phylum Streptophyta; class Magnoliopsida; order Malvales; family Malvaceae; genus Gossypium; species Gossypium anomalum. The sequence continues at coordinate 21,566,532 of CM046960.1, read as the reverse complement.
TTTAATTGATCGAAAAAATCATCGATCCTTGGCAAGGGATACTTGTTCTTCACAATCACCTTATTGAGTTGTCTGTAGTCTATACATAATCTCACTGATCCATCCTTTTTCTTCACAAAATACACTGGGGCACCCCACGGAGAAAAACTCGATCTCGTAAAACCCTTATCTGTTAACTCTTATAGTTGAACTTTCAACTCCTTTAACTTCATAGGAGCCATCCTATACGGAGCAATCGAGATGGGTGCCGTACTGGGGACTAATCAATTCCAAATTCAACTTCCCTCACGGGAGGTAATCTGGGTAATTCCTCCCGAAACACATCTGTAAATTCACAGACCACTGGTACCGATTCAATCTTCGACTTAGACACTTGATTATTCAGTACAAATGTGAGATAAGCCTCATATCCTTTTCTCAAATATCTCCCTACCGACAAGGATGATATCACCACAGGCAAGTTATCCGTTCTGATTCAACCCGAAGAACATCCTCGCTTTTACACTTTAACTCAATAACTTTTCTCCGATAGTCTACTACAACACTATGATAAGTCAACCAATCCATCCCAAGGATCACATCAAATTCATTAAACGGAAAGAACATCAAGTTAGCTGGAAAATAATGACCTCTAATTGTCAAAGGACAATTTCTACACATTTGGTCAACTAGCACATGTCTGCCTAAAGGGTTGGAAACTTTTATCACAAATTCAGTGGACTCTACTAGCACGTTCATACGAGGTATCAATTCCATAAAAATATAAGAGTAGGTAGATCCCGGGTCAATTAAAGCAACAACAGATATATCATGGATAGAAAAGGTACCCATGATCACATCAGGAGACTCTACCTCTTCACGGGCACGTATAGCATAAGTCCTTGTAGGTGCTCTGCCCTCGGACCTCACTGTAGCATCTCTTGGTGCACCTCAACTACTAGCCCCACTTTGAGGGTTCTTACGTGGTCTACCCCTTGAAAGAGCACTACTCGCCTTCACATCTTGTTTTTTCTCTTTAACTTCTAATTTAGGACAATTTCGAATGAAATGGTCTAGTGATCCGTATTTGAAGCAACCCCTTTCATTCCATCAGCACTCGCTGAAATGATGCCTACCACATTGTGGACACTCCAGCCTATTTGGCCAAGCACTACCAACACTTGCGATAGAAGTGGGTTGGGCTTTGGACTCTGTGAGCTGATTATTCTTCCTCTTATTCGAGAACCCCATCAAAGTATTTATTTGGGTAGTGAACTCTCTCGATCTCTTGGATGAGGTTTGATGTGATTTCCCCATCTGTCTTTTCTTTGAGTCTCGGACTCGATATTAACTTTTCTCTTCTCTTTGGCCAATTCCTCGGCCTTACATGCTCTCTCCACGAGCACCATGAATTTCCTCAATTCTAAGATGCCAACTAACAATCGGATGTCTTCATTCAATCCGTCCTCAAATCTCTTACACAGGATGGCTTCGGTAGATACACACTCCCTAGCGTATTTGCTAAGCCTCACGAACTCACGCTCATACTCTGTTACTGTCATTTGGCCTTGCTTCAATGCTAGAAATTCCTTCTTCTTCTGGTCTAGAAACCTTTGACTGATATACTTCTTTCGAAATTCCTCTTGAAAAAACTCTCATGAAATCCTTTCCCTTGGTACAACAGACACAAGGGTGTTCCACCATTGGTAGGCTGAGTCTCACAGGAGCGACACAACACACTTCATGCACTCTTCGGGTGTGCATGGTAGCTCATCAAATACGCTAGTGGTATTTTCTAGCCAAAACTCTGCTCCCACTTGGTAATCATCAATATTCGCCTAAAATTTCTCAGCCTCTTACTTTCTAATTCTATCCACTGGAGGTTTCTCTCTTTTAGCCATTTCTGCTCTTGAGGAGCTATATGAACGGGTTGAGGAATTAGGGGAGGTGGGGGAGGTGGAGTCTTCGGATTCGTACGAATAAACTCCGAATACCACGCATCCATCATATGGAGGTAAGCTTTTCTAGCTCCTCCACCCTGACTCATCGTCACGGGTCTACTATCTACTGGCGCGATCCCTTCAGCGGGAGCCGGCACATTACTCTCTACATCATCCACCGTAGCCACATCAAAATCCATTTGCTTTATAAATAAAACATAATTTATCTCATCAGGAGTCGTCACACTATCAATACACAATTATTGCATGTATAGCTAGACTCATGCTCACGCTAGGTTAGTCTTAGAACCGACTAAATCATAGCTTTGATACCACTAAATGTAACACCCCACACCTGTGCCCTGTACCAGGACGAAATACGAGGTATTACGAAACTTAAACATGTACATACTACATTATCAAGTCACCAAGACTTGCTCAAATTTAAAAATTTTTTAAACTATGTCTAAAATTCTCTAACATGGGCTTACGAGACCCGAAACACGGTCGTGCTAAACTTTTTCGAACTATGAAATGGCGGTGCTAAAGGCCTGTGTGGTTCACATGGCCTAAGCATGAAGGAACACCCATGTGTCCTGAGCCCGTGTTGTGACAGCCCTAATTTGACCCTAGTCGAAAAGTGGTTTCGGGACCATAAAACCGAGTCATAAAAATAATTAACCATTATATTCTATGCTTATTGTATGTGTACATGCATGTGTGAAAGTTTCATTCTTTAATTTTTTCATTTGTATGTGAAATTTATTAAATAGGGCCTAGGTGAGACAATTGTGAAATGTGATAGGTTAATTTTAAAGTGGCCTATTAATGCATGTTACAAAAAGGATGGACTTGCATGTCAAATATCCATTTTTTTATGTAGTGGCCGGCCATGATGATGTTTTATATAGAATATGTATTATTTATTAGTTAAATGGCTTTATATTTTATAATATTAATGAATAAAAATAAGAGAAAAAGGGGTGATTAAAACAAACCTTCATCTTTGTTCTTCTTAGCTGAATTGAAAGAAAGAAAGAGGGGCAAGACTTTCGGTCACTTTAAGCTTGAGGAAGGTTAGTAAATTATGTTAGTTTTTGAAATTTTAAGCTTGTTTTAAGTTAATTAGCTAGTTTCATACTTAGCCTATGTCAAAACTTTGAAATTTGGGTGATGATTTGAGCATTCGGTTTTGGTTGTTAAGGGAGGAGATTGGATTATTGTCTTTATGTTTTGATGAAGAATTGTTAAAGATAAAAGTTTGAGTTAGTTAAGGTTATAAATTTCTAATACTCATGTGTATAATAGCCGAACATAGATTTGCTTAATGACTTGAACAAATACCGTTTGGGTGTTTTGAAATGAAAAAATTAGAGGTTTGATCATCTAAGGGTTCGGCATTGTGCATAATTTTTAAGAGTTTGATTTTGAATAATATGAGTATTGGAATGTGAGTAATGTTATGCATAGGTAAAATTTCTATATTCGGCTTTTGTATTATATATGTATAATTAATCCATTTTTGCTAATAATATATATAAGGTGATAAATAATAAGACTGTTGATGACTTGTGTTTAGTGACATTCGGCCAAGGACTATATGTGCTTCCTAATTCAGTTTAAGTAAAGTAAATATGACTGATGGATGTAATTAGGTTGTGGTTTATTATTGACTTGTTTTGGTTGTATAAATTATCTTGTGAATTGGTTTGGAAGTGGTAATTAATGAGCATGCTTTGTGGCCGTAAGGTTATTTTATAATGTGTCGTGACATTAACTTAGCTAGTCGAATTGATGAGAAATGGATTAGATATATATATAGGTAATATTGACAAGCTGATTAGCACATAAGTTTTGTATATTGGTCCGGTAACTAAGCTAGAAAATAATTATTGGTAACATGGTAACTATACACTTATATATATATATGGTATCTTAAGCATAGTTGTCCAGTTGATAAGGTTGGCTAATAGTTCACTATGGATTATTCTATTCGGTATGTGCATCAATTGAAGTAATAAGTTTGGTAATCAACTTATGACATACTTGTAATGTCATATGTCCGATTATAAGTTAAGCACTAGATAGTTGTGATTCATTAGTTATAATGTTTGAATATTACTTTAGGGAAATATATGAACGGTTTCCTATTAATTAGTTTGAAATGAATCATAATAAGTTGATATTCGTATATATATGGTTGAATTCATGTATAAGGTAGCATATTAAGTTATGTAAATCTTTATTTGTGCATGCGAATTAGATAGAGATTAAATAAGCATGAAATTAAGTCATGGCATATTTTATAAAATATAATATGTATTGGAGTTATATATGATTGTCAAATGTGACTACTAAGAAGTAAAGTTGAGTAAGTAATTAAATAAATCTATTTGTTTTAATTAAGCTCAAGAGCAAAGAGGGTTTTAATCAGATAGGGGAAAGGAGAAAGCAATCGAGTAGCCTATCTGCAACTGTTCAAAATATCTAAGGTAAGTTTTAACTAATCGCCTTTAGTATAAAATTAATGATGCCTTGATATGTATATACTAGATGAATTTTGATCTTTTTGATTCTATTTGAATTAAGATGTGTGGTAAATAATCTAAGTATAAGACCTATAGTTGAATGGTCAATTCGGGTTAAGCTTGGTTGATGAAAGGTATATGTGATATGTATGTATGATTTTTAAACCGAAATGAAAATGATGGTGTTCATATGAAGGTTATGTCCGAATGTAGCAAATGGCTACTAATGTGAAATGTTCCATAAGATGTGTTAGTATATGATTAAATAGGCATGATATTTGAAATTGTATCCAGGTTTAAAGACCCGCAGGCTTCGTGCTAGAATGGTGTCCGGGCTTAAAGACCCCCAGGCTATATGCTAGAATTGTATCTGGGTTTAAAGACCCGCAGGCTTCGTACTGGAATGGCATCCGGGTTAAAGACCCGCAGGCTTGTGCTAGAAATATGTTTCGAGTTCTAAGACTTGACAAGACCGATGCCAGTAAGTTAAGTAAGATTACGACATTGAATATCCGTGGTAACCATCGTCGAGTAAGTAACATATATATTACATGTTAAGGTACGTATTATGTACTCATATGTGAATTGATTTCAAAGTGAATTATCAGTATCAAAGAACGATGTATACATATGTGGGTGGATGAATTCGATACTTAAGAATAAGACAATGACCTATTCGGTTAATGTATGTCATTATATGAAAGTATGTGACATAAAGTAATTGTATAAGCCATATAGTATAGTGAAATATGTGCTGGAAATTTCTTGTGTATTCATATATATATATTCAGTCAATAGGTTTTATAACTAGTGTACTTGTGTATATTCGACTAAGTGAATTACAATTAGAATACGAGTTTTGTGATACTCAACGTTCGATTTAAATGACAAGCTTTAATTGTATGAAATGCTTAAAACTTACTAAGCCTCGAAAGCTTGCTCTGTTTCTTATTTCTCTGTTTTATAGATTGTTGATTTTGGCCACCGACTTGGGGATCGTCAACAGTTCATCATACTATCGATCTTGTTGGTACAGTTATATTTTAGTCTCGATATGGCATGTATAGGTTAGGCTGTTGACAAAATATGTTTTGTAATTGTAAATATTTTGGCCATATGAAAATGGCATATATAACTTAAAGATCAGTATGTATTCAGCTCGATTTCTGTTTTTGTTGATAGATTATGTGAATGAAAAACAAATTAAATGTTTAGCTCGGTAATACCTCATAGCCTAAACCGGCGATAAGACTCGGGCTAGGGGTGTTACATTTTATTAGTATCAGAGCTATGGTTTAGTCGATTCTAAGACTAACGTAGAGTGTTTGAGTCTAGCTATACATGCCATATAGTATTATTACGATAGTATGATGAGTTCTGACTGATAAAAATGTGTTTTCGTATAATAATGGATCCCGATCCCAATCGAGCGGTAACTGATGATGTTGAGAGTGTAGCGCCTGCTCCCACGCATGGGACAACACTGATGGACTCTCAACCTATTACAAGCAATCAGAACGATGAGGCTAGATAGGCTTTTTATAGTGTGATGAATGATTGGTTCAACCAATACATTCGAACTAATACGGCTGTTCTACATCCCCCACTCTCGAATAATACAGCCTCTGCACCTACGATACCTTTGGTAACTGATCAGATGAGGTTAAATAAGCCCCCGGTTAATAGAATTTGAAAGTATAGGGCTGCTGAATTTAAGGCTACAGATAGCAATGATGCTGAGCAAGCTAAATTTTGGTTGGACAACACTATCCGAGTGTTTGATGAACTGTCTTCCACACCCGATGAATGCTTAAAATGTGCTATATCTTTGCTACATGATTCTGCCTACTATTGGTGGAATACGTTGATTTCTGTTGTGCCCAGGGAGCGAGTGACTTGGGAGTTCTTCCAAAATGAGTTTCAGAAAAAGTATATCAGCCAGAGATTCATTGATCAGAAGCGGAAAGAATTTCTTGAACTTAAACAAGGTTCCATGTCAGTTACTAATTATGAACAAAAATTTGTGAGGCTTAGCCGGTATGCCCGAGAATGTGTTTCTTCAGAAGCTATAATGTGTAAACGTTTCGAAGATGGATTGAATGAAGATATAAAATTGTATGTTGGCATTCTTGAAATCAGAGAATTTGTAATACTTGTCGAGCGAGCTTGCAAAGTCGAAGAGCTCAGTAAAGAGAAAAGAAAAGCTGAAGTGGGAGCAAGAGAGTTCCGTAAGAGATCTTCAGGAAAGCCCTTTCAGCAGTCACTGAAGAAATTTAGAGATGTTTCAGGCCGATCTAAAGACACTTCGGACTTTTTCAGATGAGACCGTGATCGACCCTTTGTGAGTACGCGAGTCACTTCGGTTGCCAGTGTTGGAAATAATCGTCGGGATAGGACCGAGTGCAAGTATTGTGAGAAATGGCATTCAGAAAGTTGTAGATTTCATGACCGATCTTGTTATAAGTGTGGATCAGCTGACCACTTTATCAAGGATTGCCCGAGACTGTCTAAACAGAATGTGAATCAAAGTGGGAAACCGGGTACTACTACAGCTCGAGGTAGACCGTCTAGAAATATGGGAAATGCTAGTGGTGGTCAGAGAGGGTCTAAAGATGCTACGACTAGATCTGAGGCTCGTGCTCCTGCTAGAGCTTATGCTATACGTGCACGCGAGGATGCTTCTTCGCCAGATGTTATTACCGGTACTTTCACTTTCTTTGATACTAATGTGATTGCATTGATTGACCCTGGTTCTACTCATTCATATGTATGTGAGACTTTAGCATCCAGTAAGACTTTACCTGTTGAGTCTACTGAGTTCGTAATTTGAGTGTCGAATCCCTTGGGTCAATATGTGCTTGTCGACAAAGTGTGTAGGAAATGCCCCCTAATAATTCGAGGTTCCTATTTTCCGGTCGACTTGACGCTTTTACCGTTTGATGAATTTGATGTTATCCTCGGTATGGATTGGTTGACCGTAAATGATGCAGTTGTGAATTGCAAAAGAAAGACCATTGATTTGAGATGTGCAAATAATGAGATAATCCGAGTTGAGTCTACTGACTTGAACGGATTGCCAGCAATAATGTCCTCGATGTTGGCTCAGAAATATGTGAGAAAGGGGTGTGAAGCATATCTTGCATACGTACTTGATAGTAAAGAGTCAGAAAAGAAACTTGAATCAGTGCCAGTGGTTTGTGAGTATTCAGATGTTTTTCCTGAAGAGTTACCGGGATTACCACCCGTTCGAGAGGTAGAATTCGGCATCGAACTTGTACTTGGTACCACACCAATTTCGATAGCTCCGTATCATATGGCACCAACGGAATTAAAGGAATTGAAAACTCAGTTGCAAGATTTGACAGATAGAGGTTTTGTTCGACCGAGTTTCTCACCTTGGGGTGCACCAGTATTGTTTGTGAAAAAGAAAGACGGAACCATGAGAATGTGCATCGACTATCGTCAATTAAATAAAGTGACAATAAAAAACAAATATCCGTTACCGCGTATTGATGATTTGTTTGATCAGCTGAAGGGAGCCTCAGTGTTTCCAAAGATAGATTTAAGATCGGGTTATTATCAGTTGTGAGTTCGAGACTCAGATATACCTAAAACTACTTTTAGAACGAGATACGATCACTACGAGTTCTTCGTGATGCCGTTTGGGCTCACTAATGCCCCTTCGATATTTATGGACTTGATGAATCGGATCTTCAAATTATGTTTGGACCGGTTTGTAGTTGTGTTTATTGACGACATTTTGGTCTATTCGCGAGATGAAACCGAACATGCCGAGCACCTGAGATTAGTGTTGCAGATTTTCGGGATAAGCAGTTATATGCTAAGTTCAGTAAATGTGAGTTCTGGTTGAGAGAAGCTAGCTTTTTGGGACATGTGGTATCCGCATCAGGTATTCGAGTTGATCCGAGCAAAATTTTAGCATACTCAATTGGAAGCCTCCGAGAAATGTTACTGAAGTTCAGAGGTTTTTGGGACTTGCTGGTTACTATAGACGGTTTGTAAAGGGTTTCTCGATGATAGCCACGCCAATGACGAAACTCCTCCAGAAAGATGTTAAGTTTGAATGGTCAGAAAAATGTTAGAAAATTTTTGATCAATTGAAAACTTATTTGACTGAAGCTCTAGTGCTAGTGCAGCCCGAATCAGGTAAAGAGTTTGTCATTTATAGTGATGCATCCTTACTTGGGTTGGGTTGTGTATTGATGCAAGAAGGTCGAGTTGTAGCTTACGTTTCGAGGCAATTGAAGCTGCATGAGAAAAACTATCTGACCCATGATCTCGAATTAGCTGCCATCGTATTCGTTTTGAAAATATGGCGGCACTACTTGTTTGGAGAGAAGTGTCATGTATATTCGGATCACAAAAGCCTTAAATATTTGATGACTCAAAGAGATTTGAATCTGCGACAAAGACATTGGCTTGAGTTGTTGAAAGATTACGAGCTTGTGATTGACTATCACCCGGGAAAGGCTAACGTGGTTGCCAATGCTTTAAGCAGCAAGTCACTGTTTACTTTACGAGCGATGAATGTACACCTGTCTGTTTCATTCGATAACATGTTAGTAGCAGAATTGAACGCCAAACCATTATTGATTCATCAAATACGTGAATCTCAGAAAGTCGACGATGAATTGGTTGCTAAGCAAGCTGAATGTGTTTCAAATGTGGAATCAGAGTTTCAAATTGACGACAACGATTGTTTGAGGTTTAGAAGTCGATTGTGTGTTCCAAGAAATTCATAACTTATTTCGATGATTTTGAGCGAGGCTCATAGTAGCCGAATGTCAGTCCAGCTGGGTAGTACGAAAATGTACAACGATCTGAAACGTCAGTTTTGGTGGCCTGGTATGAAATGAGACATTTCTGACTTTGTTTCGAAGTGTTTGATATGTCAACAAGTGAAAGCAGAACATCAAGTGCCTTTGGGATTACTTCAGCCGATCATGATACCTGAATGGAAATGGGATTGAGTCACGATGGATTTTGTGTCTGGGTTGTCATTGTTGTCAAGCAAGAAAGATACGATCTGGGTTGTTATTGATAGACCGAAAAAGTCAGCTCATTTTATTCCCGTACGTAGTGATTATTCACTTGAAAAGTTAGCTAAATTGTATGTTTCTCATATTGTAAGGTTACACGGGGTACCTATTTCTATTGTGTCGAATAGAGATCCGAGATTCACATCGCGATTTTGGAAGAAATTGCAAGAAGAATTGGGTACCAAGTTGCATTTTAGCACCGCTTTTCATCCCCAGACTGATGGTTAATCCGAGCGGATAATTCAGATACTCGAGGATATGTTGAGATGTTGCATTCTCGAGTTTAGTGGTTCATGGGAACGGTATTTGCCTTTGATTGAAATCGCTTACAATAATAGTTTTCAATCAAGCATTAAGATGGCACCTTATGAGGCTTTGGACAGTCGTAAATGCCGTACACTGTTGTTTTGAACCGAGCTTAGTGAAAGTAAAATCTTCGGGGTTGATTTGATTAAAGATGCTGAGCAGAAAGTAAAAGTGATCCGTGAAAGTCTGAAAGCAGCTTCAGATTGTCAAAAGTCGTATGCGGATTTAAAATAAAAAGACACTGAATATCAGGTCAGAGACAAGGTGTTTCTTTAAGTTTCACCTTGGAAAAAGGTGCTCAGATTTGGCCGTAAGGGCAAATTGAGTCCGAGGTTCATCGGGCCGTATGAAATATCCGAACGAGTTGGGCCAGTCGCATACAGATTGATTTTACCCCTTGAGCTTGAAAAGTTTCACAACGTTTTTCATGTTTCGATGCTTTGACATTATAGATCCGATCCATCGCATATAATTAATCCATCTGAGGTTGAGATTCAGTCTGATTTGAGCTATGAAGAAGAATCGGTTCATATTTTGGCTCGTGAAGTAAAAGAACTACGAAATAAGAAAATCTCATTAGTGAAGGTACTGTGGCTTAAGCACAGGGTTGAAGAAGTTACATGGGAGCCTGAAGACTTTATGAAAGATCTATATCCAAACTTATTCACTGGTAAGATTTTCGGGGACGAAAATTCCTTATGTGGGGGAGAGTTGTGACAGCCCTAATTTGACCCTAGTCGAAAAGTGGTTTCGGGACCACAAAACCGAGTCATAAAAATAATTAACCATTATATTCTATGCTTATTGTATGTGTACATGCATGTGTGAAAGTTTCATGCTTTAATTTTGTCATTTGTATGTGAAATTTATAAAATAGGACTTAGGTGAGACAATTGTGAAATGTGATAGGTTAATTTTAAAGTGGCCTATTAATGCATGTTACAAAAAAGATGGACTTGCATGTCAAATATCCATTTTTTTATGTAGTGGCCAGCCATGATGATGTTTTATATAGAATATATGTATTATTTATTAGTTAAATGGCTTTATATTTTATAATATTAATGAATACAAATAAGAGAAAAAGGGGTGATGAAAACAAACCTTCATCCTTGTTCTTCTTGGCTGAATTGAAAGAAAGAAAAAGGGGCAAGACTTTCGGTCACTTTAAGCTTGAGGAAGGTTAGTAAATTATGTTAGTTTTTGAAATTTTAAGCTTGTTTTAAGTTAATTAGCTAGTTTAATACTTAGCCCATGTCAAAACTTTGAAATTTGGGTGATGATTTGAGCATTCGGTTTTCATTGTTAAGGGAGGAGATTGGATTATTGTCTTTATGTTTTGATGAAGAATTGTTGAAGAGAAAAGTTTGAGTTAGTTAAGGTTATAAATTTCTAATACTCATGTGTATAATAGCTGAACATAGATTTGCTTAATGACTTGAACAAATGCCTTTTGGGTGTTTTGAAATGAATAAATTAGAGGTTTGATCATCTAAGCGTTCGACATTATGCATAATTTTTAAGAGTTTGATTTTGAATAATATGAGTATTGGAATGTGAGTAATGTTATGCATAGGTAAAATTTGTATATTCGGCTTTTGTAGTATATATGTATAATTAATCCATTTTTGCTAATAATATATATAAGGTGATAAATAATAAGACTGTTGATGACTTGTGTTTAGTGACATTCGGCCAAGGACTATATGTGCTTGCTAATTCGGTTTAAGTAAAGTAAATATGACTGATGGATGTGATTAGGTTGTGGTTTATTATTGACTTGTTTTGGTTGTATAAATTATCTTGTGAATTGGTTTGGAAGTGGTAATTAATGAGCATGCTTTGTGGCCGTAAGGTTATTTTATAATGTGTAGTGACATTAACTTAGCTAGTCGAATTGATGAGAAATGAATTGGATATATATATAGGTAATATTGACAAGCTGCTTAGCACATAAGTTTTGTATATTGGTTCGGCAACTAAGCTAGAAAACAATTATTGGTAACATGGTAACTATGCACTTATATATATATATGGTATCTTAAGCATATTTGTCCATTTGATAAGGTTGGCTAATAGTTCACGTATGGATTATTCTATTCGATATGTGCATGAATTGAAGTAATAAGTTCGGTAATCAGCTTATGACTTATGTGTAATGTCATATGTCCGATTATAAGTTAAGCACTAGATAGTTGTGATTCATTGGTTATAATGTTTGAATATTACTTTGGGGAAATATATGAACGGTTGCCTATTAATTAGTTTGAAATGAATCATAATAAGTTGATATTCGTATATATATGGTTGAATTCATGTATAAGGTAGCATATTAAGTTATGTAAATCTTTATTTGTGCATGCGAATTAGATAGAGATTAAATAAGCATGAAATTGAGTCATGGCATATTTTATAAAATATAATATGTATTGGAGTTATATATGATTGTCAAATGTGACTACTAAGAAGTAAAGTTTAGTAAGTAATTAAATAAATCTATTTGTTTTAATTAAGCTCAAGAGCAAAGAGGGTCTAAATCAGATAGGGGAAAGGAGAAAGCAATCGAGTAGCCTATCCGCAAATGTTCAAAATATCCAAGGTAGGTTTTGAGTAATCGCCTTTAGTATAGAATTAATGATGCCTTGATATGTATATACTAGATGAATTTTGATCTTTTTGATTCTATTTGAATTAAGATGTGTGGTAAATAATCTAAGTATATGACCTATAGTTGAATGGTCAATTCGGGTTAAGTTTGATTGATGAAAGGTATATGTGATATGTATGTATTATTTTTAAACTGAAATGAAAATGATGGTGTTCATATGAAGCTTATGTCCGAATGTAGCAAATGGCTACTAATGTGAAATGTTCCATAAGATGTGTTAGTATATGATTAAATAGGCATGGTATTTGAAATTGTATCCGGGTTTACAGACCCACAGGCTTCGTGCTAGAATGATATCCAGGCTTAAAGACCCGCAGGCTATATGTTGGAATTGTATCCGGGTTTAAAGACCCGCAGGCTTCGTGCTGGAATGGCATCCGGGTTAAAGACCCGTAAGCTTGTGCTAGAAATGTGTTTCGAGTTCTAAGACTTGACAAGACCGATGCCAGTAAGTTAAGCAAGATTACGACATTGAATATCCGTGGTAACCATCGTCGAGTAAGTAATATATATATTACATGTTAAGGTACGTATTTTGTACTCATATGTGAATTGATTTCAAAGTGAATTATTAGTATCAAAGAACGATATATATATATATGTGTGTGGATGAATTCGATACTTATGAATAAGACAATGACCTATTCGGTTAATGTATGTCATTATATGAAAGTATGTGACTTAAAGTAATTGTATAAGCCATATAGTATAGTGAAATATGTGCTGGAAATTTCTTGTGTTTTCATATATATATTCGGCCAATAGGTTTTATAACTAGTGTACTTGTGTATATTCGGCGAAGTGAATTACAATTAGAATACGAGTATTGTGATACTCAACGTTCGATTTAAATGACAAGCTTTAATTGTATGAAATGTTTAAAACTTACTAAGCCTCGAAAGCTTACTCTGTTTCTTATTTCTCTGTTTTATAGATTGTTGATTTTGGCCGCCGACTCGGGGATCGTCAGTAGTTCATCATGCTATCGATCTTGTTGGTACAGTTATATTTTGGTATCGATATGGCATGTATAGGTTAGGCTATTGACAAAATATGTTTTGTAATTGTAAATATTTTGGCCATATGAAAATGGCATATATCACTCAAAGATCAGTATGTATTCAGCTCGATTTCTGTTTTTGTTGATAGATTATGTGAATGAAAGAAAAATTAAATGTTTAGCTCGGTAATACCTTATAGCCTAAACCGGCGATCGGACACGTGTGAATTAAATTCTAAATTTGAACCTACAGGGGTTTTCACACGGCCTAAAACACGTCCCTGTCCATGGCCCGTGTCCCTCACATGACAATGACATGCCCGTGTCTTAGCCCGTGTCTAAAAACCTTGACATTTTGTTTCTGACGTCAGCACCCAATTAGAGGCACACGGCCAAGGCACACGCCCTTGGCCAGAGGTCGTGTCCTCCACACGGCTGAGACACACGACCGTGTCTCTACGCGTGTGTTTACTACCATGCATAATGCCTTGCAGCTTTTACGTGCAGGGTGTAACACCCCTAACCCGTAACCGTTGCTGAAATAGGTTAAGAGGCATTATCAGACCCGTAGCTCAGATCAGAACAATCACATACGAAATATCATCTCATTTCAATAAACATAGATCATTCGCATTCCTATTTTACCATTTGTTATAAAAATATTAAAACATAATTATCAAGGTCATAAATGTCCATTAACCATATAAATGGCATAATAACCACATAAGGACCTCTCAAATAATAAGCCAAATCAAATAGGCACTTTTAATAAATAGCAGGCAACTTTTACATTTTATGCGATTAGGTCCTTTTTTAAAATTAAGCACACATACATTCACATTTCCATACGAGACTTTCACACATGCTCATTCACATATCATAAACGCAAAAAATAATATTTAAATATTTTTCTAGGTCAGATATGTGGTCCCGAAACCACTATTCTGACTAGGTTCTAAATCCAACTGTTACAATTCTTCCCCTTAGGGATTTTCGTCCTCGAAAATCTTACCGTTGAACAGATTTGGATATTACTGTCTCATAGCATCTTCAGGCTCTCACGTGGCCTCTTTAATACCGTGTCGATGCGACATCACTTTTACTAACTAAATTTTCTTATTTCGCAGTTCATTAACCTCACGAGCTAAGATACGGATCAACTTTTCTTCGTAAGTCATATCAGACTGAATCGCAATCTCAGACGGAGGAATCACATGTGAAGGATCGGATCTGTATCGTCGAAGCATCGATACGTGAAACACATTATGAATCTTTTCTAACTCTGGTGGCAATAACAATCAATATACTACTAGCTTGATACGCTCGATAATCTCATACAGCCTGATGAAACTCAAACTCAATTTGCCTTTTCTACCAAACTGAAGCACTTTTTTCCACGGAGATACCTGAAAAACACTTTGTTGCCAATCTCAATCTCAAACTCAATATCTTTTCTTTTCAAATATGCATACGATTTCTAACGATCAGAAGCTGTTTTCAAACTATCTCGGATCACTTTCACTTTCTATTCGATTTCTTTTATCAAATCAATTTTGTGAATCTTATTTTCACTGAGCTCGGTACAATACAAAGGTGTACGGCATTTGCAACCATATAAAGCTTCGTATAGTGCCATTTTAATGTTCGATTGAAAACTGTTATTATAAGTGAATTCAATCAAAGGGAAATATTGTTCCCACGAACCTTCGAACTCAAGAATGCAACATCTCAACATATCCTCGAGTATTGGAGTAATCCACTCGGATTGACCGTCTGTTTGAGGGTGAAAAGCAGTACTAAAATGCAATTTCAGACCCAGAGCATCTTGCAACTTCTTCCAGAATCGTGACGTGAATCTCAGATCTCTGTCTGAGAAAATAGATAATGGCATACCATGCAATCCCGCAATATCGGAAATGTATAACTTAGCTAACTTATCAAGTGAGTAATCGGATCGTACCAGAATAAAATGAGTTGATTTCGTCAATCGATCAACTATAACCCAGATTACATCTTTCTTTTTCGGAGACAAGGGCAAACTCAAAACAAAGTCCATGGTCACTCTATCCCATTTCCATTCCGGAACCATAATTGATTGTAACAAACCATATGGCACCTGATGTTCAGCTTTACCTTGCTAACAGATCAAACATTTAGAAAAAAAGTCAGAGATATCTTTTTTTCATTCCGGACCACCAATAATGCTATTTCAGATCATTATACATTTTCCTACTACCTGGATGCACAAATAACCGACTATTGTGAGCTTCACTCAAAATCATCCGAATTAACTCTGGATTTCTCGGAACACAAATTCTAAATCATCTGAATTAACTCTGGATTTCTCAGAACACAAATTCTATCTCGGAATCTCATACAATCATCTTTATCAACTTTGTATTCGAAATCAAACTCTAAATCACACTGAGCTCGCTTTACCAAAATCTCATTATCATACTTCTGAGCTTCGATAATTTGTTTTAAAAAAAAAGGTCCTGCTTTTAATTCGGCTAAAACTAAACCATCATCGGACATAACCAAATGAGCATTCATCGCACACAAAGAAAATAATGATTTTTAGCTCAAAGCATCCACAACAACATTTGCCTTGCTCGGATGATAATCTATCACAAGTTCATAGTCTTTTAGTAATTCAAGCCATCTTCTCTGTCGCAGATTCAAATCTTTCTGAGTCATTAGATATTTCAAACATTTATGATAAGAAAATATATGAAATTTCTCACAGAACAGATAGTGGCGCCAAATTTTCAAAGCAAACACAATCGCAGCTAACTCAAGGTCTGAGTCAGATAATTCTTTTCATGCGGCCTCAACTGTCTTGAAGTGTAAGCAACAACTTTTCATTCATGCATTAAAACACATCCCAGACCGATCAACAAAGCATTACTGTAGATCACAAATTCTTTACCCAATTCGGGTTGTACCAATACCGGAGCTTCAGTCAACAAAGTTTTCAACTGATCAAAACTGTTCTGACACTTTTTAGACCACACAAACTTCAAATCTTTTTGAAGCAGTTTTGTTAACGGAGTTGCAATCATAGAAAAGCCTTTTACAATTCTTCTATAATAACTAGTAAGTCCCAGAAAATTGCAAACTTCAGAGACATTCCTCGGAGAATTCCAATCCAGAATAGCTGAAATTTTGCTCAAATCAACTCGGATACCAGATGCTCATACAATATGACCCAGAAAACTGGCCTCACATAACAAAAATTCACATTTTCTAAACTTTGCATACAACTGTTTATCTCACAGAGTTAGTAATACTATTCTCAGATGCTTGGCATGTTTAGTTTCATCTCGTGAATAAATCAATATGTCATCAATGAATACGACAATAAATTAATCTAAATACGATCTGAAATCTATTCATCAAATCCATAAAGATAACAGGTGCGTTAGTCAATCCAAAAGGCATAACTAAGAATTCATAGTGGTCGTACCTCGTTCTGAAAGTAGTTTTCAGAATGTCTGAGTCTTTCACTCGTAACTGATAATAACCTGATCTCAAATCTATCTTTGAAAACACAACAACTCCTTTCAACTGATCAAACAAATCATCAATACGGGGCAAAGGATACTTATTCTTGATAGTAACTTTGTTCAACTGACGATAATCGATACACATTCTCATCGTACGGTTTTTCTTTTTCAAAAACAGAACTAGAGCACCCCAAGGTGAGAAACTTGATCTAGCAAATCCTCTATCGGTCAACTCTTACAACTGAGAATTTAATTATTTTAATTTGGTCAGAGCCATTCTATACGGAGCTATCGAAATCGGAGTAGTTCCAGGCACTAGTTCAATACCAAATTCAACTTCTCGTATCGGAGGTAATCCTGGGAGTTCTTCAGGAAACACATTAAGAAATTCACATACAACAGGCACTGATTCAACTTTCTTTTTTGGCACTTTCGAATCGATCACATAAGCAAAGTAGGCTTCACAACCCTTTTCTCACAATACTTAAAGCTTTCATCGAAGATAATACAGCAGGCAATCCATTCAAATCACTAGCTTCAATTCTAACTATTTTATCATTCTTGCATCTCAAATAAATAGTTTTTCATTTGTAGCTCACAATAGCATCGTGCAAGGTTAATCAATCCATACCCAAAAATATATCAAATTCATCAAAAGGTAACAACATCAGATCAACCAGAAAAGAAGTGTCTCAAAACATTAACGGATAATTCTTGCAGACTTTACCAACCAACACGCATCTGCCTAGGGGGTTCGAAACTCTAATTACAAACTCAATAGACTCTACAGAAAAAGTCTTACTATTCACTAAATTTATGCATATATACGAATGTGTCGATCCAGGATCTATCAAAGCAATCACAGAAGTATCATAAAGAGCAAATGTACCCGTAATCGTATCTGGCGAAGAAGCTTCCTCACGAGCTCAAATAGCATAGGCTCTAGCAGGTGCACGAGCCTCGAATCTAGCAGGTGCACGAGTCTTTTTTTCCCTCTTACTACCACTCCTATTTCCCGTCTTTCTGGGAGGTCTACTATGAGAAGCATTGCTACTTGGTCTCAAATTTTGTATACTTTCTTGCTCGACAGATTCAGGACAATCACAGATAAAATGGTCTAACGATCTACTTTTAAAACAAGCCTGATCATACAGTCTACAATTACCGAGATGTCTTTTACCATAATGCTTCCACTCAGGGCGATCGAATTTAGTATTTCCAACACTGGCAATAGATGTAGAGAGAGCTTTTAAGTTCGACTGCGATCTAGAACGATCTCTATTCTAATGTCCCACGTTAGCCTTTGAACAGCTATCATCATCTTTGAACTTCTTTGATGCAGACTGAAATGATTTGCCCGATGATCTTTTTTGCACTTCTCTAGCTTCAAAATCAGCTTTTCTTTTCTCTTTTCTGAGGTCTTCCACTTTACATGCTCGTTCAACAAGCACAACGAATTATTTGATTTCAAGAATCCCAACTAGCAAACAGATATCCTCACTCAAACCATCTTCAAATCTTTCACACATTATTGCTTCTGTAGATACACATTCACGAGCATGCTGACTCAGTCTTACAAATTTTCACTCGTATTCTGTGACAAACATACGGCCTTGTTTAAGCTCAAGAAACTCTTTACGTTTTTGGTCGATAAATCTCTGACTGATGTACTTCTTTCAAAATTCAGCTTGGAAGAAATCCCAGGTGACTCGTTCACTCGGAACCACAGATGTCAAAGTCTTCCACCAATGGTACGCCGTATCTCTCAGAAGTGAAACGGCACATTTTATGCACTCCTCAGGATTCAATAACAGTTCATCAAATACTCATATTGTGTTCTCTAACTAGAACTCAGCTCTTTCAGCATCATCATTCATTATAGCTCGAAATTCTTCAGCCCTATACTTTTTAATCTTATCTATCGAAGGCTTACTTAGCTGAACCAAGTTCACTGATGGCATAGCAAGAGCTTGTGGAGAATTGACCAGGGATGGAGGTTGTTGTACAGGTGGATTGGTTCTAATATATTGGCTAAACCAATCGTTCATCATTTGATAGAAGGCTTGTCTAGCCTCACCATCACAGCTACTCGTAGCCGGTCTAGAATTGGATGAAGTCGTCCTTTGTGCGAGAGCAAGCGCATTGCTTTTGACATCATCCGCTACGGCTCGTTCGAGATCCATTTGCTATATAAAAGTACATTTTGAATGTCAGGATTCATCACACTATCACAGTTCATAAATATGGCATGTATAGCTAGACTCACATACACTATGGTAGTCCTAGAACTAACTAAATTATAACTCTGATACCAATTAAATGTAACACCTTTAACCCTTAACCGTCATCGAAAAAGGTTAAGAGGCATTATCGAACTCGTAGCTCAGATCAGAACAACCGTTTAATAAATATCATCTCATTTCAATAAACATAGATCATTCGTATTCAATAATAACTTAAAATGAGCATACAAAGTGTAAATCATGTGTTCAGGACAAAATCGATAACATATGAAAGTTTCAGAACTTAGAAAAATTTTTAACTTTTCAAAGGTCACACGCCCGTGTGAACAGGCCATGTGCCACACAAGGCATTAGAAATGCCTGTGTGCCTAAGCCGTGGCAAAACAGGGTATACATACTGACTTGTCCACACGGCCACAAGACAAACCCGTGTGCCAGGCAGCGTGAAAATTAGGAAGGCTACTGACTTAGCCACACGGCCAACCACACGCCCGTGTTCCAACCCGTGTGGACAAAAATAGGCCATTTGAATAGCCAACTTGCCGCCCCAATTGGGTCAAACCTACAAGCATATTTGCACACATTTTATGACCAATTCACAATCAAAACATAAACCGTTCATGACATAACATTGCCAATCAATTCCATGCTCATAAATCTTACTAATCTATGTCAAAATATAAGACAAAAGCATATCAAAACATTTCCTGCAATACATCATTTAACCTTATGATCAAAACTTACCAATTTCCGTAGTTAACATACACCTAAAACTTACAAAACTTATCATTGTTTTTAGCCATACAAAAACACATCAAACATATCATATTGCCTCACATTTTATATACCAAAACTATATCATAATCACATCCATACCAAGCCATGCCACATGGCTAAATATATACATCACAAAACATAATCTAAAAACTTCTAGCCTATACAAGCCATACTTCAATATATACATTTTTAAAAGTACCAAAATAAGGTTCGATTGTGTGGTGACGATCCTCGACGATCCCCGAGCTCACAGTGGTTTCGATATCTATAAAACAACGCAAACATACACAAAGTAAGCTTTCAAAAGCTTAGTAAGCCATATACAAATAAACTTATCAACATAAGCATATAAACATCAAGAATACATGTACTTTATGACCAAGATACTAACATATATCACATGGTTCACCTATAATTCATATGTTCTCAAAGATACATGTATTTACCTTTCATTCTCAACATAATGTACAATTCAAACGTACCTGAATCAAATATGCATTTCACAAAGTTGTTAATTTCGCGAAATGCCTGTTTGAACCATTTGAAAATGTAAGGATACACAAAAAACTTGAAAAGCATATACAATGCCAACGTCCCAGAAGTGGTCTTACATATAATCAAATATCGAAGCCACTGTCCCAGATAGGGTCATACATGAAATCAAATACGATACCGATGTCCCAGACATGGTCTTACACGTAAAACAGAAGTCGATGCCAACGTTCTAGACATGGTCTTACACGATAACACATATCGGAATCCTATGTCATGACATATGTATCCTAGCTATTCCTACTGTTTGTATGGGGCTTTTAGGATGTTAGAACTTTATCGATACTTTCTCGGATGTCTCATTTTCTCAAATTATATATTCATTCATCATAGCTCAATAGAAAATAAGCATAATTAAACCATTTCAAATACATTTATTTGTATAGACTTACCTCGTACAGATTCGGATGAATAAAATCAGTTACTCGACAACTTTTGACTTTCCCTGATCTAACTCTATATTCTTTAATTCTCGATCTCAATCACCAATTCAAAGTGCTGAACCCTAGCTCATGTTTTTCTTTCTTTTTCTTTTGTTAAATTCAGCCAAAGAAGATGATAATGGCCAGATTTTATGTTTTGTTTCATTTTTAATTAACATTTTAACTAAATTCCTATTTTACCCTTTGTTATAAAACTATTAAAACATAATTATCAAGGTCATAAATGTCCATTAACCATATAAATGGCATAATAACCACATAAGGACCTCTCAAATAATAAGCCAAATTAAATAGGCACTTTTAACAAATAGCAGGCAACTTTTACATTTTAAGCGATTAGGTCTTTTTCAAAATTAAGCATACAAACATTCACATTTCGATACGGGACTTTCACACATGCTCATTCACATATCATAAACACGGAAAATAATTTTTAAATATTTTTATGACTCAAATATGTGGTCCCGAAACCACTATTCTAACTAGGGTCTAAATCGGACTGTTACACAGGGGACATACGGCCGGACAACACACCGTGTGTCATACACAGCCTAGATACACGCCCGTGTGTCTACCCATGTGGACAACATAAGGCTATCTACCAAGCCTTTTTCCACCTTGAAACACAATCTAATGCCAACCAACATATCAAAGTCTAATTTAATATGATTTCTCAACCAAACAACCATAGCTAAGGCCTATATACATTTCTTATGTTCAACCGTGTCAACAATTTCACATTCATGAAAGACTATCTTGCATTCATATATAAACTTTCAATATTAGCCATTTTCCATGGCCTTATACAAAATGAATTAAGTGCTAAAGTAAGCCAACACATTTGGCCAATTAACAATGACACAAAACTCAAAAGCCAGGGTCCTATACATGCCATAATCAAAATAAAAGATCTAACTATACCAACTACTTTGGATGATAATGTGACTAGCTTCTTCGACGTTGGTAATGATCCTTGGCTACTTTGGCGACACTATAAGAAAATGGAAAGGAAATAGGGTAAGCACAAGGCTTAGTAAGTTGCATGAAAATAAACGGCAACTACTTATCATAAGCAATATGCTCAAAACCTTTCATAGCTTATTCATGAATACCATAAATAAACGTAAGTACAACTTACTCGTCACCATCCAATATAATTCATACGACATATGTTAAGCCCATATCTCATACATTTTGAATAGGTACCTGTATCACTCATCACATGATCATAACTTTTCTCATCTCGACATAAATCATAAATCTCTCATTGAACCAATTGGAATACTACCGGATACTCTATAGCCCTAACATGGGTTAAGATGCCAACGCCATGCCCCAGACATGGTCTTACACTATCTCTCATCTATCAGTGTTGATGCCATGTCCCAGACAAGTCTTACACTGACACGCAACAAGCTGACACCATGTCTCAGACAGGTCTTACACTACCTTGTATATCACGAGGCTGATGCATGTCCTAGACATGTCTTATACTAGCTCTCATCTCAATGTCGATGCATGTCCCAGGCATGTCTTACATTGGCTAAAATATTGCAAGGCCGATGCATGTCCCAGACATGTCTTACACTGGCTCTCATACTGTGGCTGATGCATGTCCCAGACATGCCTTACACTAGCACACAAATGACCTAAACATCATAGCTTGAATATCCGATGATTCCTAATGCTCAACCGAGAGTTCTACTACTTTAATTCTCATCATGCTTAATCATTTCCACAATCAATTAATTTATAATATAACAATCCAATCATTCATACATGATAACAATATAGTTGCGTTATTTAACACAACTTACCTTGGACTACAAAATGTAGGCGACTAGTTCGGCTTAGTCCACTAGCTTCACTTTTCCCCGGTCTAGGGCCAGATTTTGTAATTCTTGATCTAAAATGATAAAAATTCACAATTTTAATCATTTTATCAATCTAGGTACTCAAAATTCATAAAATTCACAATTTTAGTCATTTTATCAATCTAGGTACTCAAAATTCATAATTGGGTAAAATGTCCATTTTGCCCCTAGCCTTTCACAAAATGACCATTTTACCCCTAGACCCGAAAATTGATTTTTATCACATTTTCTCATTAACCAAGCCTAGCTGAATACTTTTCATACTAGGAACAGCCTACAATTCTCATTATTTCACACATTTATCACCTATTTTACAACTTATTCAAAATGGTCCTTAGTTAGGGTTTCTAGGAAAATTACTTTACAAAAGTTGTTTATTTCACAACCATGATTCATTTTCTTCCATAAAATTTTAGAAAACATCATGAACACTCTTATGGTAAAACCCTAAACTTTTAACCATTTTGCAAAATAGTCCCTTTATTAGAAAGTTCAGGTTACAAGGGGTACAAAAATACTTATTTAGAAACCAAGTCAGTAGCTTCACACGGCCTGCCATGTGGGCGTGTGGCTTGGCCGTGTGGCACAAGTCAATATACCCTCAAGTTTTCACATGACCTAGCACACGGCCTGGCATACGGGTGTGTGAGGCCATTTCAAAGGGTACACGGCTTGGCACATAGGCGTGTGGTCTAGCCGTGTGACCCAAGTCAGTGAGTTACACGGGGTTGGACACAGCTTGGGACACGACCATGTGATCCCATTTTGAATATCCACACAGCCTGGCCATACGTGCATGTGTTCCCTACACTTTGAAAATTTTTCATGTTTTTCTAAAAATCTCTTAATTACTCAATTTAGTCTTGAACCACTTCTAATACTTGTTTTAGGCCTTGAGGGCTCGTGTTAGGGACTATATGGTTGAAATTGAATGAATTTTGCTTGGATATGAGAAATGAACATGACATGTATAATAATTTATGTGATAAGTTCGGTAATGCTCTGTAACCCTATTTCGGTGTCAGATAGGGGTTAGGGGTGTTACATTAATTACCTTAATTTTTGTTTTATCTAATTCCATACCCTTTCCTGATATTTGGTGCCCAAGGACTAGTCCTTCTTTTACCATAAAATGACATTTTTCCCAATTGAGCACTAAGTTAGTTTCCTCGTATCGCTTCAGCACTTTCTCAAGGTTACCCAAACATTCTTGAACTAAGTTTCCATGAACTGAAAAATCATCCATGAAAATGTCCAGACCTTCTTCCAGCATATCACAACGATAGCAGTCATACATCTCATGAAAGTTGCTGAAACATTACATAACTCAAAGGGCATTCTTTTAAAAGCATACGTGATAAAAGGGCATGTGAAAATAGTTTTCTCTTGGTCATCGGGTGAATTGGAATTTGAATACCCTAAATACCCATCAAATAAATAGTAATAGTCTTTTCTTGCTAACTAATCCAACATTTGGTCAATGAAGGGCAATAGGAAGTGGCTTTTTTTTGTTCCATCATTCAGTTTCTTGTAATCAATACATACCTTCCAACCAGTAACTGTTTACATTGGAATTAATTCATTCTTATTGTTCTCAACTACATTTTGGCCTTGTAACACCCCTTACCCGGGTCCGAGGCTAGGACTAGGCATGAGGCATTATCAGATTTAAACACTTGCATACAATCATTTCGAGTCATAAAAACTCGATCGAATTTAAAACTTTTTAATCTTACTCTAGAAATTCTTAATATGGGCCTAGGAGGCTCAAATAACACTTTGGAAATGACCTGAGATTAATCCAAACATCTTTGAAAACTTTAAAAAGAATTGTCACTTGAAGTAGGGGCACACACCTGTATGGAAAGGAGACACGCCTGTGTGACCATTTTGACATGGCCATGCTGCTAGCCCATGTGGTTCACATGGCCTAAGCACAAGGGGACACACACGTGCCCCAAACCTGTGTGGATTTAACTCCAAATTCGAGCCTACAGGGGCTTTTACACGTCCGAGCACACGCCTGTGCCTATAGCCCGTGTCCCTCACAAAGCCAAGACACTCTCGTGTCATAGCCCATGTGTAAAAACCTTGACATTCTGTTTTTGACGTCAGCAACTCTTAAAGGTCACAAGGCCAAGGCACCCGCCTGTCTGCTAGGCGATGCCCTTCACACTGCTGAGACACACGGCCGTAACTCTGCCCGTGTGTTTACTACCATGCATACTGACTTATAAATTTAACGTGTTGGGGACACACGACTTTGCAACACTCCCATGGGGCTGCCAGTGTGTCTAGCTGTGTGGGCAAAATAAGGCTATTTTCCTAGCCTTCATGCCATCCTTACATGCACCAACCTACATCATCATCTAAACAACCAATTTCACACACAACCACATAGCTAATTCATTCAATTTACTCATTCCCAAAAGAAGATCATCATTTGCATTTATCAATAACCAATATTAGCCACCATCCATGGCATTATACAAAATGACTTAATAGCTATGACCAACCACTAGTTTGACCCAAAACATTGAAACCATTACAAAAAGACTAGTTCCTATACATGCCATAATCAAAATGATAAAACTAGCTATACCAAATGTAACAGCCCGTTTTTAGGGTTAATTAGAATAGTGGTTTTGGGGCCACCAAATTCGATGAGTAGGTTTGTAAATATTATATTTAATATTTATGAGTTAATTGTGATTTTAAAAAATGTTTTTGATATTGTGATTTTTGTTTTATAAGCGATTTATTAAGTTCAAGTGGTACGACTCTAAGGTCAAGTGGGTTTAGAAAATGAGGTACCGAGACCTCGTTTCTATAAACTGAGTCATAAATATTTTTATAAATATTTATGGAGTGGCAATAAGATGGTATTAAAGTTTCGTTAAAAAATTTAATCATTTCGATAGTTAATTAAGCAAAAAGGACTAAATCATGCAAAGTGCAAAAGTTGTGTTCTATAAGCTAAAGGTATTAAATAGCTATAGAACTTTAAATTGGAAGTCCTTATTTGGTAATTATCCGATTAGAGAGATAGTGGGATATGATGGCTTGGCATTTGGTGTAATAAATAATGTGTATAAAGGTTAATATTGTAAATTGGTTAAAAAAATAAAATGAATAAAATAAAAGAATCAAGGTGTCATCTTTTCCATTCTCTTTTTACCAGCCAAATATGAAGGCTTGAGAAGCCATGGGAGAAGCTTCCAACTTTCGACTAATGCATGGTAGGCATTTCTAGTCCCGTTTTTAGTTAATTTATATTTTCAGGATCGTTGTTGCTTAATCTATCTAATGAGGGGTCTATTTTGCAAAACCATTGAATATTTTGATATTTTCCATGAGTATAATAGGGCTTTGAAGTTTAATGGAAGAATATAAGTCCTTGTTGATAGTTAAACACTTTTTGTTGAGTGAATTTTTGTGAAATTGACTATTAAGGGCTAAATTGATAAATGTGAAAACTTTGTGGTTAAAATGTGAAATTGTGAAATATATGGGATGTTGTGAGCATGTATAAAATTTGGCTAGGCTTGGATGTAGTGAAATTTCATGAATTTTTATTTTACGAGCCTAGGGACTAAATTGCAAAGAAGTTGAAATATTAGGGGCAAAAATATAATTTTGCCATCAAGTTAATTATGGGTTGTTTTGATACTATGAACATTCAGCTAAGCTTAATTTTGGTTAAAAATGGTTAAATTGCATGTTTTGAGCTTAGGGACTAAATTGAATAAAAGTAAAACTTTAGGGGTAATTTTGTAAAAATGTCAAAAATGACCAAATTGTATGAAATGAATTGTTTTACTGTCTAAATTAATATATTGAATGAAATTATTAATTTAGATCAAGATTAGGTGGAAAATCAAAAAAATAAGAAAATTACCAAAATGCCCCTGAACTTTGGTATCTCTACAATTTAGCCAGGTAAGTCCGTATGCAATAAGCATTGTTAAATTTATGCTTCTAATGCTTTAATATTGTATAAATTTTTTATAAGTGAATATTTTATTGTCTGATGACATATCGACTAAATATGACACTTAGTGTGCGAGATATTGAGAATGACACTTAGTGTGCGAAATATCGAATGATTCAAAGGGCAATTATAAATTGTGATTGAATGATTAAATCGAGCAAAGTGAATAGGTATACATGCTAAATTATGTGAATTGTTTATGAGACGACTTTATAATGGTGATATTCGGGCTTTGAGCCTAGCAAGCCTTGTGCTGATGAATTAAATAGGGCTTATGCCTAGTAGGCTTATTGCCGGTGTATAAAATCAGACTTTGAGTCTAGCAAGCCTTGTGCCAGTGTGAGATACAGGCTTAGACCTAGCAGGCTTTATGACGGTGAATTATTATAAGTTTATGCCCAAAAGATTTATTGTTGATATGGTAGTTGAATACGTTAAACGAGCTAAAACGATCAGATACATGATAATTGCTTTCCTATTTGAAATAAGGTAAGTATATGTGCAAAGAATGTATTGTTATGTATGTGGAAGTGAAATATGGATTATGTGCCAATGAAACATAAATGAATGAATAAGATGTGATTTGTAAAGTTGCATTTGTGAAATTTGTCAGATGCTATATAAATGAAAAGTGAATTTGATTATAAATGATCATACGGGATTCATATGAGAAAGATATATGATTAAATGTCTTATTTCCCATAATGTGTTCATTTGGCTATATGAAAGTGTGAAAGAGTTGATGTATGAAAATCTAATTGAATAATTTTGTGAAAGTTAAAGTTGGTTAAGTGAGTAAGTATAATATTGAATGATGATAATTTGATATGAGAACATGTTATGAAATTTAGAAAGGTTGGGTGAGATAGCATATTATGTTTACGGCATTATAATGAAAGTATTTGTTATGTTAAGTTTATTAAGATACGAGCTTACTAAGCTTAAAAGCTTACTCTGTGTTTTCTTTTTCCTATGTTTATAGATTTTTTGAGATTTGCTCGGGTTGGAAGTCGATGGAGACGACATCACACTATCCGATTATCATTTCAGTAAATAATGTTTTGAGACTCGGTTATGTGGCATGTATAGGCTAGTCTTGGAGTTAATTATTTTGAATGAGTACGTATTTAAAGCCATTAGAAAATGGTTTGCTTACTATGCTTAAGTTTGGTTTTACATGTTCTTAATTAAAATGTTTAATGAGTTTGGTTTTGGTAGTCGTTTTAATAGTTACCTCATTTTGGAAATATGAAATGTGGTATAATTAGAGTGATGGATGATGGTATATTAACTTAACAGGTTCAGTTACTAAGTGGTAAGTAATGAATATGTTTTATGATTGTTTTGGTTAATTATGAAAATGGCATTAATATGATGGATATGGGGAACTGAATACTGGAAGTATTAAATATGTGAACATGTCTTTGATATATACAAGTTTGGTTCGAATTTAGTAATTATGGAACATAATCAGTTGGGTTTTGATATATGTTCGTACTAAATTAGTTGAAATTTTTTGAAATGTGTTTATTTACGATATATGTTTAGTAAGGTACGATTATTTCTGAATTGGAATTACGACTCATGTATTCGAATTTATAATAAGTGAATTGTGGATATTTGAATTTGATAAGTTTTAAATGTTCAATAATTCTTGGTGTATGAAAGGTGAGGAATGATTATGCTGAACTATGTTTTATATAGTAATGCCTCATAACCCTAATTCGATAATGGATATGGGTTAGGGGTGTCACACCAAATGCGTCAAGGATAGTGTAACTGGCTTCTCCGACATAAGGCAATGATCCACGAGATACTTTGGCTGCACTACAAGGAAATGGAAAGGTAAAGAGGTAAGCACAAAGCTTAGTAAGTCGCATGTAAATAATGAAGTTACTACGAGTTACAATAAGGGATTATATTCCCAAAAAATCCTAATTTGCTCATTATGGTGAGGATTCATAAATACCACCTGCTCATATTCGTTTCTCATCAATCATGCAACGTTGATCTGAATTCACATTTCATAATTCATGTAAATTGCATTAATGGTCATAAGCATAACTTATTCACTTTCATTCCTTACTAATCATACAATGTAAATAGAGCTTGAATTTCATAATTCTCATTTAGGTACCTGTATCACTCACAACATGATCACAAATTTTCTCAGTTCGGTATAAACCATGAATCTCTCGTTGAACAATTTAGAATACTATAGGATATTCAATAGCCCCAAACATGGGAATAGATGCTGACACCATGTCCAAGACATGGTCTTAACCTGGCTTGCACATCAGAATCGATGCCATGTCCTAGATAGGTCTTACACTGACTTTTATATATCGAGGCTAATGCCATGTCCCAGACAAAACCTACACTGACACACAACAAGGTGACGCCATGTCCCAGATAGGTCTTACACTAGCTTGTATATCTCGAGGCTGATGCATGTCCCAGACATGTCTTACACTAGCTCTCGTCTTAATGCCGATACATGTCCTAGACATGTCTTACACCGACTCTCATAATGTGGCCGATGCATGTCCCAGACATGTCTTACACTAGCACACATCACCCAATGTCATGGCATGAATATCCAAATCTATTCCTAATGTTCAACCAGGAGTCTCTATTACATTAATATCTCAACATGCATACGCATATCCGCAATCAAAGAAATTTAGACAATATCAATTAAATCTCATATCATAAAAATTTAGTTGCATTATTAACATAGAACTTACCTCGGATTACAAAATATAGATGACTAGCCGATTTTATTCTACTTGCTTGGCCTTCCCCCGGTCTAGGTTCAAATTTTGTATTTCTTGATCTAAAATAATAAAATTCACTCATTTAATCAGCATATAAATCTAGGTACTCCACAATTTATAATTGGGCAAAATGACCATTTTGCCCCTAGATTTTCACAAAATGACCATTTTACCCCTAGGCCCGAAAATTGATTTTTATCGAATTTCCTTATTAGCCAAGTCTAACAGACCATTAATTACTCGTATGAAAACTCCAAATTCTCAATATTTCACAACATTACTATTTATTTTACAAAATTTACAAAATGGTCCTATTAGGGTTTTCATGAGAAGTCCTTTCACAAAAGTTGTTTACTCAACAACCAAGACTCATTTTCTTCCATAAAAACTCAGCAAACATTACAAATCCTTTCATGGTAAGTTGCTAGACTATCAACCATTTCACAAAATAGTCCATCAATAGCTAGATTAAGCTTTAGAGGTTTCAAAAACACAAAAATTATCAAGAAAGACTATCAAGAAGATTTTTAAGCTTCCATGGCTATTTTCTTAAAAAAAATCAGTAGAGAAAGAAAGAGAGAGATGAGAAAATGACAACTTTTCCTATTTGTTTTATTTTATTCAATTTTATCTCCTAATTTCACTAAATTGTTGACTTTTCTATTTCTTTGTCTCCCATGGCCGGCCACCTCTCTCAAAAGGGTCTATTTTCCCTTTAAAGACCTCCACAATATAATTCATAGTCAATTTACAGCTTTAGCAAATAAAACAGGACTTTTGCACTTTATGCAATTTAGTCATTTTCGATAATTAAGCATGCAATCGCTAAAATTAATTCACCAAAATTTTCATGCACCTTCATAATCATGCTATAACCCATAAAAGATCATTAAAATAACTTCTCTGGCCTCAAATTGTGGTTTCAAAACCACTGCTCTAACTAGGTCCAAAATCGGGCTGTTACAATTCTCCCACCTTACAGATTTTTGTCCCCGAAAATCTTACCAGTGAATAAATTCGGGTATTGACCTCTCATAGACTCCCCGGGTTCCTATGTGAGTTCTTTGACTCCATGTCTATGCCATAATACTTTAACAAGTGCTATGCTCTTACTCCCCAATTGTTTAACCTCTCGAGCCAAAATTTTAACAGGTTCTTTGCCATAAGTCATATCCGGCTGAATCTCAACCTTAGTTGGCGCAATCACATGCGAAGGGTTGATCTATATCGACGGAACATGGAAAAATGGAATACGCCGTGAATCTTTTCCAATTTCGATGGCAAAGCCAAACGATAAGCAATAGGCCCCACTCTCTCGATAATCATCTAAGGTCCTATGAAACGAGGACTCAACTTACTTTTTCTACCAAATCTGAGGACTTTCGTCCTTGGGGATACTTTCAAAAATTCCCTATCACCGACTTGAAAATCGATTTCCTTTCGTTTCAAATCCGCTTAAGATTTCTTTCTATCCGAAGCGGCCTTCAAACAGTTGCGAATCACCTTAACTTTCTCTTCGATCTTTTTAACAAAATCGACCCCATGAATCTGACTCTCTCTAAGTTTTGTCTAGTATAAGGGCGTTCAATAATTGCATCCATACAAGGCCTCATATGGTGCCATATTCAGACTTGACTAATAACTATTGTTGTAGGCTAATTTAACTAGCAGTAACTTCTTTTCCCAACTGCCTTGGCACTCGAGAACACAGTACCGTAACATATCTTCTAGAATCTGAATTACTCTCTCTGACTGACCATCGATTTGCTGGTGAAATGCAGTGCTAAAGTTCAATTTTGTTCCCAACGCCTCTTGTAACTTCTTCCAAAATGGCGAGGTAAATCTCAGATCCCTATCTGAAATAATTGACAAGGGCACTCCATGAAGCCTCATGATCTTGGAAACATACAATTCAACCAATTTCTCAAGGGAATAGTCAGTATGCACTGGTATAAAATGTGCCAACTTGGTAAGCCTATCAACAACAGCCCAAATTGAATCCTTTTTCCTTGGCATCAACGGTAACCCTAATACAAAATCCATGGTTACACGATCCCATTTCCACTCGGGAACCATTACAGGTTGAAGCAAACCCAAAGGTACTTGGTGTTCAGCCTTCACTTGCTGACAAACTAGACACTTAGAAACAAATTCAGAAATGTCTCTTTTCATTCCCGACCACCAATACATTTTCTTCAAGTCGTTATACATTTTCACACTGTACGGATGGATAAATAAGCAACCACTATGTGTTGCTCTCAAAATCTTCTAAATAAGCTCATCATCCTTAGGCACACAAATCCTGTCTCGGTACGTCATACAACCGTCGGTATGCATATGAAATTCAGATTCATTTCCCCGTATCACACTGAGCCATCTTAGCTTGCAAATCCTTATCACCTTTCTGAGCTTTACAAATTTCTTGAAGGAACATAGGTATAGCTCTCATCTCAGCTAGAATCAAGCCATCATTAAACACGATCAACTGAGCATTCATAGCCCTCAAAGTGAATAATGATTTCCTACTTAATGTATCGGTAACTACATTTGCCTTTCTAGGGTGGTAGTCAATCACCAACTCGTAATCCTTTATCAACTCCAGCCATCTTCGTTGCCATAAATTCAGCTCCTTTTGAGTGATCAAATACTTTAGACACTTATGGTCTGTGAACACTCGGCAGCTCTCGCCATACAAATGGTGTCTCATAATTTTCACCGCGAACACATGGCGGCCAACTCTAAATCATGTGCCAGGTAGTTTTTCTCGTGTAGCGTTAGCTGTCTCGAGGCATAGGCTATTACCTTGCCTTCTTGCATGAGTACGCACCCTAATCCATTCAAGGATGCGTCACTATACACCACAAATTCTTTTCCCAGTTTTGGTTGCACTAAAACTGGGGCTTCGGTCAACAAAGCTTTTAGCTTATCAAAACTCTGTTGGCACTTATCATTCCACTCGAACTTGACCTCTTTTTGTAGCAGTCTAGTCGTTAGAGTAGCTATCATCGAGAATCCTTTAACAAACTGTCTGTAGTATCTAGCTTAGCCTAGAAAGCTTCTGATCTCTAGCACATTCTTCGGTGATTTCCACTCAACGATAACCGAGATCTTACTCGAGTCAACTCTAGTTCCATCACCCGACACGATGTATCCTAAAAATCTGATTTCTCGAAGCCAAAACTAACTTTTACTAAACTTGGCATACAACTACTTAACCCTCAAGGTTTGCAAAACAATTCTCAAATGCTCTGCGTGTTCATTCAAATCTCGAGAATAAATCAATATATCATCGATAAAGGCCACTACGAACTTATCCAAATACGATCGAAGGGGAATTCGTTAAACTGAAGGGCATGACAAGGAACTCATAGTGCCCATACCTTGTCCTAAATGCTATTTTCGGTACATCTGCCTCCCTTACTTTGAGCTGATAATAATCAGACCTCAAGCATATCTTAGAACACATGGTGGCTCCTTTCAATTGGTCAAACAGATCGTTGATCCTTGGCAAGGGGTACTTGTTCTTCACTGTCAACTTGTTGAGCTGTCTGTAGTCTATACATAACCTTATCAACCCATCTTTCTTTTTCACAAAGAGCACCGGAGTGCCCCACGAAAAATAGCTTGGTCTCGTAAAACCCTTATCCATTAGTTCTTGTAGCTATACTTTCAACTCCTTCAATTCCGTCAGAGCCATCCTATATGGAGCAATCGGGATGGGTGTCGTACTGGGGGCTAACTCAATTCCAAATTCAACTTCCCTCATGAGAGGTAATCTGGATAATTCCTCTGGAAACACATTTGAAAACCCACATACCACTGGTACCGACTCAATCTTCAACTCAGATGCTTGAGTATTCAATAAAAAGCGAGGTAAGCTTCATACCCTTTTCACAAATATCTTACTGACAACAAGGATGATATCACTACAGGCAAATTGTCTAATTCACCCGTTTCAACTCGAAGAACATCGTCGTTCTCACATTTCAACTCGATGACCTTTTGTCCACAATCCACTACAACGCCATGAGAAGTTAACTAATCCATCCCAAGGATTAATGAAATTCATTGAACGTCAATAACATCAAGTTAGCTAGAAAACAATGACCTCTAATTGTCAAAGGACAATTTCTACATACTTGGTCAACTAACACCTGTTTGCCTAATGGGTTGGACACTTTTACCACAAATTCAGTGGACTTGACTAGCATATTCATACGGGGTATCAATTTTAAACAAATATAAGAATAGGTAGACGCCGAATCAATCAAATCTACGATAGATATAACATGCATAGAAAAGGTACCCATAATCACATCAAGAGACTCTGCCTCTTCTCAGGCACGTGTAGCATAAGTTCTGGCAGGTGCTCTGCCCTCTGACCTCACAGTGGAATCTTTAGGTGTACCTCGACTGCTAACCCCACTTCCCAGGTTTTTCTGTGGCATACCCCTCGAAGGAGCATTACCCGATCTCATAGATTGATATCTATTTTTTCGGACAACTACAGATAAAATGGTCAAGCGACCCATATTTGAAATAGCCTCTTTCATTTCCATGGCATTCACCAAAATGACGTCTACCACACTAAGGACACTCTGGTTGATTCGGGTGAATACTACCAGCACTCACAATGGAATGGTTTGGGCTTTTGTCGCCTCATACTGCTTATTCTTACTCTTACTCGAGAACCCCACTAACGCGTTTGATCGAGTAGGAAACTCTCTCGATCTCTTCGATGAAGTCTGATGT
Organism: Gossypium anomalum; assembly: GCA_025698475.1. Taxonomy (NCBI): domain Eukaryota; kingdom Viridiplantae; phylum Streptophyta; class Magnoliopsida; order Malvales; family Malvaceae; genus Gossypium; species Gossypium anomalum. Next base: position 21,532,136 of record CM046960.1, on the reverse strand, counting down.
GATTTCCCCATCTGTCTCTTCTTTGAGTCACGAGATTCAATGTCTGCTCTTCTCTTTTCCTTGGCTAGCTCTTCGGCCTTACAAGCTCTCTCAACAAGTACCACGAATTCCCTTAACTCTAAGATGCCAACTAATAGACGGATGTCTTTATTCAGACCATCTTCAAACCTCTTACACATGATGGCTTCTGTAGATACACACTCTTGTGCATATTTTCTGAGTCTCACAAACTCACACTCATACTCCGTCACCGTCATACGGCCTTACTTCAGTTCGAGGAATTCTTTCCTCTTTTGATCGATAAACCATTGGCTAATGTACTTCTTTCAAAATTCTTCCTAGAAAAATCCCCAAGTTACCCTCTCTCTCGGCACAACGGATACGAGAGTATTCCATCACTGATAGGTTGAATCTCATAGGAGTAACACAATACACTTCGTACATTCCTCGGGTTTGCATGATAGCTCATCAAATACCCTAATTGTATTTTCTAGCCAAAATTATGCTCTCTCTGGGTCATCATCAATATTAGCCCGGAATTCCTCGACCCTTTGCTTTCTAATACTATCCACTGGAGGTTTCTCTCTCCTAACCATCTCTCTTCCTTGAGGAGTTATAGGGATGGGTTGAGGAATTAGGGGAGGTGGAGTACTCGAATTCGCATGAATAAACTCCGAGTACCATGCATTGATCATGTGGAGGTAAGCTTCTCTGGCCCCTCCGCCCTGACTCATTGTCACGGGCCCACTATCTATTAGCGTGATCCCTTCAGTGGGAGCCAGCGCATTACTTTCCACGTCATCCACCATAACCACGTCAGTATCCATTTATTATATATATAAAAAAACACAATATAACTCGTTAGGAGTTATCACACTATCAATTTACAATTATGGCATATATAGCTAGACTTGTACTCACACTAGGTTAGTCCTAGAATAGACTAAACCATAGCTCTGATACCACTAAATGTAACACACTTACCCGGGTCTGAGGCTAGGACTGGGCACGAGGCATTATCGAATTTAAGCACTTGCATACAATCATTTTAAGTCATAAAAACTCGATCAAATTTAAAACTTTTTAATCTTACTTTAGAAATTCTTAATATGGGCTACAAGGCTCAAATCATCTCTAGAAATAACCCGAGATTAATCCAAACATCTTTGAAAACTTTTAAAAGAATTGTCACTTGAAATAGAGGCACACGCTCGCATGGAAAGGCGACACGCCCGTGCCCCAAACCCATGTGGATATAATTCTAAATTCGAACCTACAGGGGTTTTTACACGGCTGAGCATACACCCGTGCTTATAGGCCGTGTCCCTAACACGGCCAAGACATGACCGTGTCGCAGCCCATGTATAAAAATATTGACATTTTATTTCTGATGTCAGCAACTCTTAAAGGTCACATGGCTAAGGCACACGCCAGTGTGCTAGGTCGTGCCCTTTACACGGCTGAGACACATGGCCGTGTCTCTGCCCGTGTGTTTACTACCATGCATACTGACTTGTAAATTAAATGCGTAGAGGACATATCACTGTACAACACGCCCACGGGGCTACCCGTATGTCGCACACGACCTAGACGCACGCCTGTGTGACCAGCCGTCTGGGCAAAATAAGGCTATTTTCCAAGCCTTCATGCCACCCTTACATACACCAACCTGTACCATCATCTAAACAACACAACCACGTAGCTAATTCATTCAATTTACTCATTCCCAAAAGAAGATCATCTTTTGCATTTATCAATAACCAATATTAGCCACCATCTATGGCATTATACAAAATGACTCAATAGCTATGACCAGCCACTAGTTTGACCCAAAACATTGTAACCATTGCAAAAAGACTAGTTCCTATACATGCCATAATCAAAATGATAAAACTAGCTATACCAAATGCTTTAAGGATAGTGTGACTGGCTTCTCCGACGTAAGGCGATGATCCACGAGCTACTTTGGCCGCACTACAATGAAATGGAAAGGAAAAGAGGTAAGCACAAAGCTTAGTAAGTCGCATGTAAATAATGAAATTACTACGAGTTACCATAAGGGATTATACTCCCAACAAATCTTAATTTACTCACTAAGGTGAGGATTCATAAATACCACCTACTCATACTCGTTTCTCATCAATCATACAACGTTGATCTGAATTCACATTTCATAATTCATGTAAATTGCATTAATGGTCATAAACATAACTTACTCACTTTCATTCCTTACTAATCATACAACGTAAATAGAGCTTGAATTTCACAATTCTCATTTAGGTACCTGTATCACTCACAACATGATCACAAATTTTCTCATTTCGATATAAACCATGAATCTTCCGTTCAACCATTTGGAATACTATAGGATATTCAATAGCCCTAAACATGGGAATAGATGCCAGCACTATGTCCCAGACATGGTCTTACACTGGCTAACACATCAAATTCGATACCATGTGCCAGCCAGGCCTTACACTGACTTTCATATATCAAGGCCGATACCGTGTCCCAGACAGGTCTTACACTGGCTCTCATCTATCGGTGTCGATGATGTGTCCCAGATAGGTCTTACACTGACACACAGCAAGTTGACACCATGTCCCAGACAGGTCTTACACTAGCTTGTATATCTCGAGGCTGATGCATGTCCCAGACATGTCTTACACTAGCTCTCGTCTTGATGCCGATACATGTCCCAGACATGTCCTGCACTGGCTCTCATAATGTGGCTGATGCATGTCCATGACATGTCTTACACCAGCACACATATCACCCAATGGCATGAATATCCAAATCTATTCCTAATGTTCAATCGGGAGTCTCTATTACATTGATATCTCAACATGCATAAGCATATTCGAAATCAAAGAAATTTAGGCAATATCAATTATATCTCATATCATAAAAATTTAGTTGTATTATTAACATACAACTTACCTCGGATTACAAAATATAGACGACTAGCCGATTTTATTCTACTTGCTTGGCCTTCCCCCGATCTAGGTTCGGATTTTGTATTTCTTGATCTAAAATAATAAAATTCACTCATTTAATCAGCATATAAATCTAGGTACTCCACAATTTATAATTGGACAAAATGACCATTTTGCCCCTAGGTTTTCATAAAATAACCATTTTACCCCTCGGCTGAAAATTTATTTTTATCGAATTTCTTTATTAGCCAAGCCCAACAGACCATTAATTACTCTTTTGAAAACTCCAAATTCCCAATATTTCACAACATTACTATCTATTTTACAAAATTCACAAAATGGTCCTATTAGGGTTTTCTTGAGAAGTCCTTTCACAAAAGTTGTTTACTCAACATCCAAGACTCATTTTCTTCCATAAAAACTCAGCAAAAACTACAAATCCTTTCATGGTAAGTCATTGGACTATCAACCATTTCAGCAAATAGTCCCCTCAATAGCTATATTAAGCTTTAGGGAATTTAAGAACACAAAAATTATCAAGAAAGACTACCGAGAAGCCTTACTTGCAAGAGCTTAAGGTTGTCGAAAATTTTGAAGCTTCCATGCCTATTTTCTTGAAGAAAAACCAGTGGAGAAAGAAAGAGAGAGATGAGAAAATGACAACTTTTCCTATTTGTTTTATTTTATTCAATTTTATCACCTAAATTCACCAAATTGTTGACTTTTCTATTCCTCTTTCTCCCATGGCCGGCCACCTCTCAAAAGGGTATATTTGCCCTATAAAGACCTCCACAATATAATTGATAGTCAGTTTACAACTTTAGCTAATAAAACAGAACTTTTGTACTTTACGCGATTTAGTCCATTTTCACAATTAAGCATGCAATCGCTAAAATTAATTCACCAAAATTTTCATGCACCTTCATAATCATGCTATAACCTATAAATACCATTAAAATAACTTCTCCGACCTCAAATTTGTTGTTTGGAAACCACTGTTTTGACTAGGTCCAAAATTAGGCTGTTACAATTCTCCCCTCTTAGGGATTTTCGTCCCCGAAAATCTTACCAATGAATAAATTTGGGTATTGATCTCTCATAAACTCCTCGGGTTCCCATGTGGCTTCTTCAACTCCATGTATATGCCATAATACTTTAACAAGTGTTATGCTCTTATATCTCAATTGTTTAACCTCTCAAGCCAAAATTTTAACCGGCTCTTCGCTATAAGTCATATCCGACTGAATCTCAACCTCAGTTGGCGCAATCACATGCGAAGGGTCTGATCTATATCGACGTAACATGGACACATGGAATACGTCGTGAATCTTTTCAAATTTTGATGGCAAAGCCAAACGATAAGCAACGGGCCTCACTCTCTCGATAATCTCATAAGGTCCTATGAAATAAGGACTTAGCTTGCCTTTTCTACCAAATCTGAGGACATTCCTCCACGGGGATACTTCCAAAAATACCCTATCACCGACTTGAAATTCGATTTCCTTTCGTTTCAAATTCGAGTAAGATTTCTATCTATCCGAAGCGGCCTTCAAATAGTCACGAATCACCTTAACTTTCTCTTCAGTCTTTTTAACTAAATTGACCCCGTGAATCTGACTCTCTCTAAGTTCTGTCCAATATAAGGGCGTTCGACACTTGCGTCCATACAAGGCCTCATAAGGCGCGGTTTTCAGACTTGACTGATAACTATTGTTGTAGGCGAAATCAACTAGCTGTAAGTACTTTTCCCACAGCCTTGGAACTCGAGCACACAACACTGTAACATATCTTTCAAAATCTAAATTACTCTCTCTGACTGACCGTTAGTTTGCAAGTGAAATGCAGTGCTAAAATTCAATTTTGTTCCCAACGCCTCTTGCAACTTCTTCCAAAACAACGAGGTAAATCTCGGATCCCTATCCGAAATAATTGACAAGGGCACTCCATGAAGCCTCATTATCTTGAAAACATAAAATTCAACCAATTTCTCAAGGGAATAGTCAGTACGCATCAGTATAAAATGTGCCAACTTGGTAAGCCTATCAACAACAGCCCAAACAAAATCCTTTTTCCTTGGCGTCAATGGTAACCTTGACACAAAATCCATGGTTACACGGTCCCATTTCCACTCGGGAACCTTTATGGGTTGAAGCAAACCTAAAGGTACTTGGTGTTCAGCCTTCACTTGCTGACAAACTAGACACTTAGAAAAAAATTTAGAAATGTCTCTTTTCATTCTCGACCACCAGTACATTTTCTTCAAGTCGTTATACATTTTCATACTACCCAGATGGATAGATAAGTAACCACTATGCGCACCTCGCAAAATCTTCGGAATAAGCTCATCGTCCTTAGGCACACAAATCCTATCTCAGTACGTCATACAACTATCGATACGCATACGAAATTCAGATTCTTTTCCCGTCTCACACTGGGCCATCTTATCTTGCAAATACTTATCACCTTTCAGGGCTTTACAAATTTCTTGAAGGAACAACAGTCTAGCTCTCATCTTAGCTAGAATTGAGCCATCATTAAACACGATCAACTGAGCATTCATAGCCGTCAAAGTGAATGATGATTTCCTACTCAATGCATCGGCAACTACATTCGCCTTTCTGGGGTGGTTGTCAATCACCAACTCGTAATCCTTTATTAACTCCAACCATTTTCGATGCCATAAATTCAGCTCCTTTTGAGTTATTAAATACTTTAGACTCTTATGGTCAGTGAACACTCGGTATCTCTCGCTATACAAATGGTGTCTCCAAATTTTCAATGCGACACAATAGCGGCCAACTCTAAATCGTGCGTCAGGTAGTTTTTCTTGTGTGGCTTTTGTTGTCTTAAGGCATAGGCTATTACCTTGCCTTCTTGCATGATTACACACCCTAATTCATTCAAGGATGCATCACTGTACACCACAAATTCTTTTCCCGATTCTAATTGCACTAAAACTGGAGCTTCGATCAACAAAGCTTTTAGCTTATCAAAACTCTGTTGGCACTTATCATTCCACTCGAACTTGACCTCTTTTTGTAGCAGTCTTGTCATCAGAGAAGCTATCATCAAGAATCCTTTAACAAACCGTCTATAGTACCCAGCTAAGCCCAGAAAGCTTCTAATCTTCGACACTTTTTTTGGTGGTTTCCACTCATCGATAGCCAAGATCTTACTTGGGTCAACTCTAATTCCATCACCCAACACGATGTGTCTTAAAAATCTGACTTCTCGGAGCCAAAACTCACTTTTACTAAACTTGGCATAGAGGTGGTTGTCCCTGAAGATCTGCAAAACAATTCTCAAATGCTCCGCATGTTCATTCGAATCTCAAGAATAAATCAATATATGATCGATAAAGACCACTACGAACTTATCCAAATACTACCGAAAAATACGGTTCATCAAGTCTATAAATACCATAGGGGCATTCGTTAAACCCAAGGGCATGATAAGGAACTCATAGTGCCCATACCCTGTCTTAAACGCTATTTTTAGTACATCTTGCTCCCTTACTCTAAGCTGATAATAACCGGACCTCAAGTCTATCTGATAAAACATGGTGGTTCCTTTCAATTGGTCAAACAGATCGTCGATCCTTGGCAAGGGGTACTTGTTCTTCACTGTCAACTTGTTGAGCTGTCTGTAGTTTATACATAACCTCATCGACCCGTCTTTCTTCTTCACAAAACGCACCAGAGTGCCCCACGAAGAATAGCTTGATCTCGCAAAACCCTTATCTGTTAGTTCTTGTAGCTGTACTTTCAACTCCTTTAATTCTATTGGAGCCATCCTATATGCAGCAATCGAGATGGGTATCGTACTGGGGACTAACTCAATTCCAAATTCAACTTCCCTCATGGGAGGTAATCCGGTAATTCATCTGGAAACACATCTGTGAACCCACATACCACTGGTACAAACTCAATCTTGAGTATTCAATACAAAAGCGAGGTAAGCTTTATACCCTTTTTTCAAATACCTTACTGTCGACATGGATGATATCACTACAAGCAAATTGTCTAATTCACCCGTTTCAACCCGAAGAACATCCCCGTTCTCACATTTCAACTCGATGACCTTTCATCCACAGTCCACTACAACACCATGAGAAGTTAACCAATCCATCCAAAAGATTACTTCAAATTCATTAAATGGCAATAACATCAAGTTAGCCAGAAAATAATGACCTCTAATTGTCAAAGGACAATTTCTACATACTTGGTCAACTAACACAGGTTTTCCTAACGGGTTGGACACTTTTACCACAAATTTTGTTGACTTGACTAGCATATTCATATAGGGTATCAATTTCATACAAATATAAGAATGGGTAGACCCCGGGTCAATCAAAGCAACGATAGATATATCATGGATAGAAAAGGTACCAGTAATCACATCGAGAGACTCTGCCTCTTCCCAGGCACGTATAGCATAAGTTCTTGTAGTGTTCTGCCCTCTAACCTCATAGTGGAATCTTTAGGTGAACCTTGACTGCTAGCCCCACTTCTCGGGTTTTTCTGTGTTCTACCCCTCGAAGGAGCATTACCCGATCTCACAGCTTGATCTCTATTTTTCTCGGCCATCTTGGGACAACTACGGATAAAATGGTCAAGTGGCCCACATTTTGAACAGCCTCTTTCATTTTCGCGGCATTTACCAAAATGACGTCTACCACACTGAGGACACTCTAGCCGATCTGAGCACCACCAACACTCATAATGGAAGTGGTGTGGGCTTTTGTCGCCTCATACTGCTTATTCTTACTCTTACTTTAGAACCCTACTGACGATTTGATCAAGTAGGAAACTCTCTTGATATCTTACATGAAGTCTGATGTGATTTCCCCATCTGTCTCTTCTTTGAGTCATGAGATTCAATGTCCGCTCTTCTCTTTTCATTGGCTAGCTCTTCGGCCTTACAAGCTTTCTCAACAAGTACTATGAATTCCCTTAACTCTAGATGCCAACTAATAGACTGATGTCTTCGTTTAGACCATCTTCAAACCTCTTGCAAATGATGGCTTCTGTAGATACACACTCCTGTGCATATTTTTTGAGTCTCACAAACTTACACTCGTACTCCGTCACCATCATACGGCCTTGCTTCAGTTTGAGGAATTCTTTCCTCTTTTGATCGATAAACTGTTGGCCAATATACTTCTTTTGGAATTCTTCCTAGAAGAATCCTTAAGTTACCCTCTCTCTTGGTACAATAGACACGAGAGTATTCTACCACTGATAGGCTGAATTTCATAGGAGTGATAGCTCATCAAATACCCTAATGGTATTTTCTAGCCAAAATTTTGCTCTCTCTGGGACATCATCAATTTTAGCCCAAAATTCCTCGGCCCTTGCTTTCTAGTTCTATCCACTAGAGGTTTCTCTCTTCTAGCCATCTCTGCTTCTTGAGGAGTTATAGGGATGGGTTGAGGAATTAGGAGAGGTGGAGTATTTGGATTCGCATGAATAAACTCTGAGTACCATGCATCCATCATGTGAAGGTAAGCTTCTTTAGCCCCTACGCGCTGACTCATTATCACGGGCCCACTATCTACTGGCATAGCCCCTTCTGCGGGAGTCGGCGCATTACTTTCCACGTCATCCGCCATAGCCACGTCAGGGTCCAGTTACTATATATATAAAAAAGACAATTTATCTCATCAGGAGTCGTCACACTATCAATATAAAATTATGGCATGTATAGCTAGAATCGCACTCACGCTAAGTTAGTCCTAGAATTAACTAAACCATAGCTTTGATACCACTAAATGTAACACCCCTTACTCGGGTCCAAGGCTAGGACTGGGCACGAGGTATTATCAAATTTAAACACTTGCATTCAACCATTTCGAGTCATAAAAACTCAATCGATTTTAAAATTTTTTAATCTTACTCTAGAAATTCTTAATATGGGCCTACGAGGCTCAAATCACACTTTTTGGAAATGACCTGAGATTAATCCAAACATATTTGAAAACTTTTAAACGAATTGTCACTTGAAGCAGAGGCACACGCCCGTGTGGAAAGGTGACACACCCGTGTGACCATTTTGACATGGCCGTACGGAGGGCTCGTCTGGTTCACACGGCCTAAGCATAATGGCACAAGCCTGTGCCCCAAACCCGTGTGAATTTAATTCCAAATTCAAACCCACAGGGGTTTTTACATGGCCAAGTACATGCCCGTGCCTATAGCCTGTGTCCCTCGCACGGCCAAGACAAGCCCGTGTCGCAGCCCGTGTGTAAAAACCCTGACATTCTATTTCTGACATCAGCAACTCTTAAAGGTCACACGGTCAAGGCACACACCCGTGTGCTAGGCTGTGCCCTTCACACGGCTGTGCCTCTACCCGTGTGTCTCACTGTGTGGGAAAATAAGGCTATTTTCTAAGCGTTAATTTCACCCTTACATGCACCAACCTACACCATCATCTAAACAACCAATTTCACACACAACCATATAGCTAATTCATTTAATTTACTCATTCCCAAAAGAAGATCATCATTTGTATTTATCAATAACCAATATTAGCCACCATCCATGGCATTATACAAAATGACTCAATAACTATGACCAGCCACTAGTTCGACCCAAAACATTGTAACCATTACAAAAAGACTAGTTCCTAGACATGCCTTAATCAAAATGATAAAACTAGCTATACCAAATGCTTCATGGATAGTGTGATTGGCTTCTCTAACATAAGGCGATGATCCATGAGCTACTTTGGCCTCACTACAAGGAAATGGAAAGGAAAAGAGGTAAGCACAAAGCTTAGTAAGTCGCATGTAAATAATGAAATTACTATGAGTTACCATAAGAGATTATACTCCCAACAAATCTTAATTTGCTCACTAAGGTGAGGAATCATAAATACCACCAGCTCATATTTGTTTCTCATCAATCATAGAACATTGATCTGAGTTCACATTTCATAATTCATGTAAATTGCATTAATGGTCATAAACATAACTTACTCATTTTCATTTCTTACTAAACATACAACGTAAATAGAGCTTGAATTTCATAATTCTCATTTAGGTACCTGTATCACTCACAACATGATCACAAATTTTCTCATTTAGATATAAACCATGAATCTCCTGTTGAACCATTTGGAATACTATAGGATATTCAATAGCCCCAAACATGGGAATAGATGCCGACACCATGTCCCAGACATGGTCTTACACTAGCTAGCATATCAAAGTCGATGCATGTCCCAGACAGGTCTTACACTAACTTTCATATATCGAGGCCGATGCCGTGTCCCAGACAGATCTTACACTAGGTTGTATATCTCGAGGCCGATGCATGTCCCAGACATGTCTTACGCTAGCTCTCGTCTTAATGCCGATGCATGCCCCAAACATGTCTTACACTGGCTCTCATAATGTGGCCGATGCATATCCCCGACATGTCTTACACTAGCAGACATATCACCCAATGTCATGGCATGAATAACCAAATCTACTCTTAATGTTCAACCGGGAGTCTCTATTACATTATACGCATATCCGCAATCAAACCAATTTAGGCAATATCAATTAAATCTCATATCATAACAATCTAGTTGCATTATTAATATAGAACTTACCTCGGATTACAAAATATAGACGACTAGTCGATTGTAATCTACTTGCTTGGCCTTCCCTAAGTTTAGGTTCGAATTTTGTATTTCTTGATCTAAAATAATAAAATTCACTCATTTAATCAGTATATAAATCTAGGTACTCAACAATTTATAATTGGGCAAAATGACCATTTTGCCCCTAAGTTTTCATAAAATGACCATTTTACCCCTAGGCTTGAAAATCAATTTTTATTGAATTTCCTTATTAGCCAAGCCTAACCGACCATTAATTACTCTTATGACAACTCCAAGTTCCCAATATTTCATAACATTACTATCTATTTTACAAACATTACAAAATGGTCCTATTAAGGTTTTTATGAGAAGTCCTTTCACAAAAGTTGTTTACTCAACAACCAAGACTCATTTTCTTCCATAAAAACTTAGTAAAAATTACAAATCCTTTTATGGTAAGTCTCTAGACTATCAACCATTTCACAAAATAATCCCCTCAATAGCTAGATTAAGCTTTAGGGGTTTAAAAAACACAAAAATTATCAAGAAATACTACCAAGAAGACTTACTTGCAAGAGCTTAAGGTTGCTAAAATTTTTTAAGCTTCCATGGCTGTTTTCTTGAAAACAAATCAGTGGAGAAAGAAAGAGAGATATGAGAAAATGACAACTTTTCCTATTTATTTTATTTTATTCAATTTCATCACTTAATTTCACCAAATTGTTGACTTTTTTATTTCTTTGTCTCCTATGGCCGACCACCTCTCTCAAAAGGGTATATTTTCCCTTTAAAGACCTCCACAATATAATTCATAGTCAATTTACAGCTTTAGCTAATAAAATAGGAGTTTTGCACTTTATACGATTTAGTCTTTTTTCACAATTAAGCATGCAATCGCTAAAATTAATTCACCAAAATTTTCATGCACCTTCATAATCATGCTATAACCCATAAAATATCATTAAGATAACTTCTCTAGCCTCAAATTTGTGGTTCCAAAACCACTGTTCTGACTAGGTCTAAAATCATGCTTTTACGAGTCTCCCTTCTTTGGAACACATAGGGTCGGGCTAACCCCTTCACTATCAGAGATAGCATAAAGAAAACTTGCGTCTAACCATTTGATCAATTCCTTTTTTACCACTTCCTTCATGGTTGGATTAAGTATCCACTGAGCATCCACTATAGGTTTTTTTTCCTTCCTCTAAACTAATATTGTGTGGGCAAAATGCAGGATTGATTCCTTTGGTATCAACAATTGTCCATCCTATCACTTTTTTATGCATCTTCAAGACACTCAGTAGGGCTTATTCCTGTTTTTCATTTAAACAAGTAGCAAGATATTCATACTTTAAGTTCTCGGGTAATGACTTTAATTCCAACTTAGGAGGTTTAATGATGGATGGTACCATTTTTATAGAATTTGGTGTAATTTGCTCCGGCTGTTCTTTACTTTGACTCTACCAATCTAGTTGGGTTACTATATGATTATTCTTTTATTTTGCATTATCCCCTTTTTTGTCTCCATCATCCCTCACTTCATATTTTATCATCTTTTCTCTCATCTCTTTTCGTCTCCCTCTAACACATAAAGCATCCATTTTCCCCTTCCATTTAGCTAGCAATTCCTTGAGAAATTTCTCTCTTGGCTGGCCACCTTAAGGAGCATTTTGTGAAGGAGTAATTATGAGAATCGGAGGAAGCCACCATGATCAATTTCTGGAGGATTGCCAAAATTATTTAGAGTTTCTTCTTCCTTAATATTTATTGTTGTTCTTGTTATTCAACATGTTTGCAATTTTCTTTGTTGTTTTTTCATTAATGATGACAGCTTAATTTTGTTTAGCTAGAATGATTACTTTAATTTGATGAAGTTCATTTGATGTATGTTCATGATGTTCTATGCCTCGATCATTCATGCTTTCAATTAAAATCATGCATATTTCATTCATTAAAATGTGACTGAATGCATTAGAATTAGTTGATCAATCCTAGCTAGATGACGATTAACAGACAAAATAATTGAAAGGTGCATGCTTAATTTAGATCCTAGCTCGATTAAATTAAAGGTTCGTAATAACTCGAGAGAGGTCTATTAACTTGCATAAATCTTAGATTTATATGATTAAATTGCTTTAAATCTAATCTATCCCTGTTACTTCACATAAACTCTAAGAAACCTTTAGTTAAATATGATCATGGTAGTATGCATGGTTTTCCAAGTAAAAGATTCCTAAAGGGCTTATTACTGGTTACAAAGTTAAAGAAAGATCGAGTTACCACGGAATATTTTCTGAAATATTGTTAACATGATGAAAATAAATTAAGTCAAATATTGTAATCATTCTAGCCTAGTAATGTTATTGTTGTTGAAGCTTGTGAATTTGTTGCTAAACCCATCTCATACACTTTAATTATTCACCACACTTAGGTTAATTTGCATTTAGGATAATTTTGGATCTAATTTTTTTTTTTTACATCTATCACTCAAAATTATTGTGTTTTTCTCACCAATTTGTAAAACTTTAATTTTGCAAACTATTGGTTAACATATGTAGTCCCTATGGAGACAGTAACACTTTTACTTATTAGTTCATAACAATTGTATACACTTGCACAAACCTACGTGTTATAGTGTACTTAGACAAACAGACTACACTTAGGGCATGAGATCCAACATCTGACACATACATATCTTGTTTCCTAAGTACCCTAATACGAATAAGTCCTAACCTGCCTAGTCAACTATAATTTATACCCTACTCCTACTTCTTTAACAATATTCAAGTTCATAAAAAATACTATAATATACAACATAATAATTGTCTCTTCCATAATCCCTTCACATGTGGCTGTTGAATTCATACAATAAGCCAGTTAGGCTTTTCATGGGCATTCACTTTTTAATTTTTCTATCTTTGTTCGTCCATACTCCATCATGTCATTCGATAGCTTTTCATTTCCCTCATTCTTTTGGCTTGCTTTTTCTACCTACATCTATCACAAAATACATTTTCACTTTATCAAGATTGTTAAGGTTACTTAAGAATATAACATAACAATTATCCCATAAATGTTCTCTACACTCCTTATTCTGTAAATTACTACATTTAAATGTCTCAGTCTCACCATTTATTTTCATTATTTGTTCATTCCTTTCTAAGCCAACGGTGAACCTAGATGTGGTAAAAAAAGGTCTCACTAACAGAATAGAGATCTCGGGGTCTTCCTCAAATTCCAAAATTACAAAGTCTAAAGGGATGATAGAATTACACACCTTAACTAATACATCTTCAAGCACTCCTTTTAGCTATATCGAAGACCTATCAACTAATTATAGTGTGATAGTTGTATTTTTAAGTTCCCCCAATCCTAGTTTCTTATATAGAGATAAGGGCATAAGGTTAATGTTGACTCCTAGTTCATATAGAATCTTTCCAAAATGTATGTCCCTTATTTCTATTGGAATTGTAAAACTCCCTGGGTCTTTCAGTTTTGGAGGTATCTTTTTAGTTATAATCGTACTACATGATGTATCTATATTAATTTGTTCCCCCTTTTTAATTTTCCTACGCCTAGAAATAATTTCTTTTAAGTACTCTGCATATTTATGAATTTTTTCTATTAATTGTATCAAAGTTAAATTAACATTAAGTGACTTAAATGTTCAGAAAACTTACAAACTCTTCTTCATCCCTTCTCCATTTGTCCTCTAACCATGATTGGAATGGTACTCTAGTAAGGATAGGTTCCGTACCTTTTTCAACTTCTAACTCAGCTATCTGTTCGGCTACTAGATTGGATTAATTCTCCTATTCATCTTCACAAGGGCTATTTTTTAGAAAATCTCCCTCCTATTGAATGGATTCAATCACACACAATTTTCATTAAGGTCTAAATTTAAGGAAGATTACAGAGTTAATTGAAAGAGATAGTACGTTTGGCGGACTCTACTAAAAAATATGGGAATTTTTATGGCTTAATGGCAATTAGATGGGTCCAAATTCTGGTTCAATTAAGTTGGAATTAGTTTGCTCCTTAGTAGGAGGTAGAGTGATTATTGATGGTTGGTTATTAGGGGCTTTGGTAACCATGTGTGAACGGGTGCATATATGCGTGAGAAGGATTATTATGGAGGATTTTTGTTTTATTATCTTCCCTTCTGCATCATCATATGTGGTTTCTCCAAAGATGAGCAAGTTAAGGAAAGCCCTGAATTGGACAATGATCATGAGGTTCGTGTCTGAAATGTAAAGAATTCGGTAAGCTGGTAACTTCTTCATCTCTCTAAGATTGGGAAAAAGAAAAATAAAGATTTCTAAAATCTTTGGAAAGCTTCTGCATGATAATGGATTCTAGATTTTAAGATTTAAATACCTTTAATTTAATTACTATGCGGGTTGTCGTGCTTAGTTGCTAGGACGAAGAAGGCACTGGCAATTTAAAAAGCTAAGCTGGCGAGGACGAAGGATAGCAGGTGAGTTTTTGTACTCCACTATTTGGGCGTTCTTCTAGGTTGTTCTATTTAATATGTTCTTGCGTGTTTTGTATTGATTCTTGTCTGAGTCTAAAGCTGTAAATGAATATTGTTCTTTGGGATTGTATGGATATTATATACATGCATAGGTCTTTCCAAATATGAAAGATGAAGTTACAATTAAACGAGTATAGTTGTGTGTTGATTGAAATACGGTGTACTGCATGATATGGCATGAATAAATTGCATTGCTTGTAATGATGTCCGTGATATGCATGTTTATAAAGTGAGGGGGATGGAGGGAAGTATTGGTGGGTTAGTTGAAGATAGGAAAATTGGCGTAATGAAGGAATGGATGGAGTTAAAGAGGATTTGAGAAGGTTTGGCTAGATAGATGGTCTACTGGCTCTATAGAGCAGCTTCAAAATAATCTACTTGCTGTAAGGAGCGACACAATGAAAATAGTCTATAGGCTCTACAAAGCAACACCATGAAAGTGGTCTACAAGCTCTTTGGAGCCAAACCATGAAAATGGTTACTAACTCATTGAAGTTCAAAGTCCATGGTTAGCCATGGCATGATCTAGTGAAGGAGAAGTTCACCTTATGGCATAACAACTTACGCCATGGCATAATGGTGAGCGATAGATCGATTCGAGTCGAATCAAATCAAGTGAAAAATTTTTGAGTTAATTGACTTGATGAGTCCTATTTTATCATCCTAACTCAATTTGAAATTTTCTCGAATCAAGCTGAGTGAAATGAAATTCAAGTCGAGCTAAATCGAATGAAATGTTTGAGTGAAATTAAAAAATTAAACATGTCAAATTAAAATCTTATTACAATATAACTAATTTCATGTTGGAGCGCATAAATTTGAAACCATATATATTTGAAAAATAAAAAAAATACTTTAGTATGATAAAGTTGAATCATTAATTAACTTATTTAGGTCTCAAAATTATTATTCTAGAAACTTTTTATTTTTTAATTTTCTTTATATATTTTTCAGAATCTTTTTTGAAATATTTATAATTTTAAAAAAATATATAAATTTTGAATTTTTTATAAAAATTTTGAATTTTAAAAATTATTATGAATTATTTTGTAACTTTTATTGAGGGAGACCAATTTGCTCATTTTCAAACTTAATAGGGACCAAAAGGATATTTACACAAATCTGTTATTTCAATTATTCGAGCTATTCAAATTGTAAAATTCAAGTTGATTTGAACTCGAAACTTGAATTGCTTATTTGAGTTGACTTGAATAATTTGAATAACTCAATTTGATTAACTCGAAATTTGATATTTTTATTTTTTTCGAATAGAATCGAGTTTTGCTTCTCCCTACCAAGGCATATAAGTGCAAATCAATGTATGATTCGCATGGCGAAAAGTTTGACATAATGGGTATGGTGCGTATCGGAATGCAAGCAAGTGTGCTGATAAGAGCGCCCTCCAATATGCAAAAGTTAGAGGAACAAATGGAAGCGTCTTATATGTGAATATATAGGGAGGAAGGAGGTTTTCTTTAAAAGTTTATACAAATATTTATCTACCAATAAGAGTTTGCCAAAGGTAATGAATAAGCTAACACTAGTTATGACAAAGCGATATAGTTCTTCATATTTTAATTCTAAGTATTTATTGGCAAAGAGGTCAACAAAAAAGCGAAGTCCTCCAAGGACTATCTTAAGTGGAATGTTCATCAAGGACTAACTTAAGTGGAAAGCCCACCAAGAACTATCTTAAATGGAATGTCCACTAAGGAATATCTTAAGTGGGAAGTCCGCCAAGGACTATCTTAAGTGCAATGTCCACCAAGGACTATCTTAGGTGGAATGTCCGCCAGGGATGAACAAAGGACGAGGATGTTCGTTAGGACTATCTAGCATTAAGAAGTCTAATAAGGACTATCTTATAAATGTGAAGTCTACCTTACATGCTTTAGTGAAGAGATAATCCACTGGGGACTAACGGTGGCTGGGAAGTCTATTTGGACCACATGATTCAGGAAATATCTTTTCAAACTACCTTGAAGAGGAAAAAGTCTAGTGGGATTATCTTACAAGTACAACTCCGCAAGGAAAGAGTAGTGCGCAAATATTTCCAAATCTTATATTCGAAGGCCACAAACGAGGATGGAAGTAAATGGGTTTCCCTCTAAAAATGGTATACGCACAATCTAAATAACAAGGAAGCAGATTACTAGAAAATACAGTAAGTAGATTTTGGACTCAACATGGAATGAAAGAATCAGGCTAAGAATTAGCCATTACAATGAAACGTGTACTAGTTCACTAGAGATAACCCATGATACGAGATGAGTTATCTAACAAGTTTATCAAGAGAGAGGTTCTAAGTCCGAGACAAAGCTAGATGAAGTCAAGTCTCAAAAAGGAGTGTCGATAAGAGTATATTTACATCCAAATCCGCCCCAATACTAATATAGGGTGTTACAAGTTCCTTCAAGTTACTTAGTACTTTACCCAAATAGAGTGCAATTGCTTTCACTTACTCCTTCCCATCTCTTTAAGGGTTATTTTTAGTATTGCTTGGAATTCTAGTGACAATTTTCCTTTTTATATCCCCTATCATGCTCATTAATTAGTTTATTTGATCTTCCAGCTTAGTCAATGTGTTCTTGGTTTGGGTGCACTAAGATTGCACTTGTCAAACTTCAATTCTCACTGACTATATCTCTCCATCGATCTTATCTAATCTTTGACCACATATAGTATGGTAATTTGCATTGGTCCTCTCTTTAGCTTTCTGTAATTAATGTGGTTGGTAAGTAAGGTTTTGATGATTTTGATTAATATTACCTTCTCCTTGGTTTCCACTCCATCTCAGGTTTGGCTGATACTTCTATCCAAGATTGTAAGTATTTGAATAAGGGTTTCCACCCCTATTCTCTACATAGTTTACCTCCTCAGACTGGTTCTCATGGAATTGACCAAGTGTGCCGATTGATTCAACTATAATAGGTTGAGTAGATGTAGTCTCCGACCGATTAAGCTTATCTAGTATTTGTTGTTACTTGTCTTCCTCTTAGACAAATTTAACTGTCGGAGGTCTCAGACAATAAACAAATCTTTCATTTGTCCACTGGCAAGAGTTCATGGCCATGTTTTCTGAAACACCCCTAACCCGTATCTATCGCCAGAACAGGGTTACGAAAAATTACCAGAGTTTACAAAATAATTTCATGTAGTTCATATCATTTACTGATCAAATCTAAAACTAATCATGTTGTCCCTTGAATAGACCCTCAAGGCCCAATTTAAACATTTGAATCAATTCGGGACTGAATTGGGAACTCAAAAAATTTTTCATAAAATTTCAAAATTTTCATTTAATACAAAGGTCACACTCCCGTTTGAGTAGGCGTGTGTCTCACACGGCCAAGTGACATGCCCATGTCTCAAGCCGTGTGGGCATTCAATATGAGGCACACGGCTATGTCCCAGGTCGTGTTCTTATCCATGTAACTCCCTAACTTGTGCCACACGGCCAGCCACACCTCTGTATGCTAGGTCGTGTGGTTTACACGGTTGAGACACATGCCCGTGTCTCTGCCCGTGTGCCCAATTATGAGCATTCTATTTCTCAATTTTAAGATACAGGGGACACACGGCCAAACCACATGCCCATGTGCCAGACTGTCTGTCACACACGATCAAGACAGACACCCGTGTGTCTACCTGTGTGGACAAAATAAGGCTACTTCTTAGCCTTATTTCTCACCCAGATTTAACCTTCAACCTACAATAACATTTGCATACATTTTCCAACCAAGTCAAGTCATTAAATCAAGCAAACAACACTAATATGTATGACATAACCTCAACTATATTTATATAGCCAACTTACCTTTTTGTTAAGACATATAGTTTACCTTAATTTAACCTAACCATACCATACACATATTAACATGATATAACTTTGTATTAATATACCAAATCAAACATCAGTAGCCATACCAATGGCTAGATTACAAGTATCCATTTACAAACCATCATTTGGTCAAGTTAACCTATACATGTCATTATACCAAAATAAGTTTACTATTTATACCAAAACGATACTAGTGGATAGTGTGATGATGCTCCGACCGATCTCCAACCTTTGCGACCTCTCGAGCACTATAAAACAGAGAAAATAAAAAGCAATTAATGCTTACTAAGTTCGTATAATAGGAATTAAACTTACCAATCACATTTACTATAATAAGCATACAATAACATGCTTTCTAACAAATTGGCAATTTGCCTATTCACATACACTCAAATAATCAAGTTAGTTACATAATTCACATGTACATCAAATAAACATGGATGAGCTCATCATGCTACATTCTTTCAGGTATTTCAAAAGTATTCAGAAAATAACTCTTTTAATCTCATAATTTCTTATTTCAGGAACTTATCCGTTGAATTATTGAAATTTCGATGGATACTCAGGTAGTACACACAAGGTGTACAAATCAATAATCCATCAATTCATGTTCAGGGGTACCCATTAGGGCACTTAATCATGGAGCACACTCTCGAGCCACGTATCAGGATGTTCAGCTGAGGCATGTAACAGAACACTTATCCGAGCTAAACAGGAAAACTCATAAGAGTTTTAATCAGGGAACTCATAGAGCTTAACAGATAAATCCCTAGAGTTAATATCAGGGAGTACCGGACAAGGTAATAGGGAGTTCAAGTGAGCCATATCAGGAAGCCCATAAGAGCTTATATCAAGATGCTCATGTAGAGTTGCATTTCTATCTGCATTATATGCTGGATCACAACTAATCGAATCATGTAACAGGACGCTCATACAGAGCTATGATAGTGTGTAACACATGCAAAGTCACTACTGATCAGGATGCTCCCAAGAACTATTTAACAGGATACTCGAGAGAGATATAACAGGATTGCTCGTCTGAGCTATTTTCTGTCCGCAAGATATGCAGGACCACATTCAATAAGGAAAATCACATATATCCATCGAATTTCTTAATTCAATCAGAACTTGTCATTTATTTAAGCAATATAAGGGATATAATTTCTTTCATATTTTAAGCGTCTATACAATTCATCCAAATACAACATTCATTTTCAAACATATTAACATACATAATTTAGTTACACGAACTTACCTCGATACTTATTCATATACGAAATCTACTAATCTGAAACTTTTTTTTTCCTTGACCTAGCTTCGAATTTCAATTGTCCGGATCTAATTAAGCTGATTAGTTTCCTTTCTCTCTCCTAGGGTTTTCATAAAATTTTGGGATGAAGATGATGAAAATAAGATGATATTTTCTATTTAATTAGTTATCATCTTTTAATTTTTCTAATTTTCAATTTAATCCTTAGCCTTTTCTAATTTTTCCATGGATGAATCACCAAAAATATCTACTAATTTTCTTTAATGGTCTAATTACCATATAAGGGCCTAATTTTTTTAATCCATAGCTATTTAATCCTTCTAGCTACTAGAATTCAACTTTTTCATTTTATGCAATTTGGTCCTTTCTCTAATTTAACACATAATAGGTAAAATTCTTCTTATTAGAATTTTCATATAACATTCCTTTCATAATACAAATCATAAAATAATATTAAAATAATTTTTTTCAGCTCGAATTTGTGCTGCCGAAACCACTGGTCCAATTTCACTAAAAATGGGCTGTTACAACTCTCCCCCTTAAGATTTTCATCCTCAAAAATCTTACCAGTAAAGAGATTTGGATATTTCTTTCTCATAGTATCCTCTGGTTCCCTAGTAGCTTCTTCTATACCATGTCGTTGCCAAAGAACTTTCACTAAAGCCACCATTTTGTTTATCAACTCTTTTGTTTCACAAGCTAAGATTTTGATCGGTTCTTCACTGTAAGTCATATCAGGTTGAATCTCAACTTCTGTCGGAGAAATAGCATGTGAAGGATCTGACCGATATCGTCATAACATAGACAAATAAAAAACATTATGAATCCAATCAAGTTTTGGTGGTAATGCTAACCAATACGCAATAGGTCTGATTCTTTCAGTGATTTCATATGGCCCGATGAACCGTGGACTCAATTTTCCTTTACGGCCAAACCAGAGAACATTCTTCCAAGGTGTTACTTTTAAGAATACCTTGTCATCGACCTGAAATTCTATCGCTTTTCTTTTAAGATCAGCATAAGACTTTTGATGATCATAAGCTGCTTTCAAACTGTCCTGAATCACATTCAACTTTTTTTCAATTTCACAGAATAAATCAGCTTCGTGTATCTTTTTCTCACTGAGCTCTGTCCAATACAATGAAGTTCTACATTTCCTGCCAAACAAAGCTTCATACGGTGCCAATTTAATGCTGGACTGATAGCTATTATTATAGGCAAATTCAACTAAAGACAGATACTTTTCCCAGTTACCTTCAAATTCAAGCACACAACATCAAAGCATATCTTTAAAATCTGTATAATACATCCAAATTATCCATCAATTTGAGGATGGAATGTAGTGCTGAAATATAACTGTGTACCCAAGGCTTCTTGCAGTTTATTCCAGAATCGAGATGTAAATCGAGGATCTCTGACTAAAATAATAGAAACAGGAACTCCATGCAATCTAAAAATCTTAGAAACATATAATTCAGCCAACCTATTCAAAGAAAAATTCATACGTACTAGGATAAAGTTTGCAGACTTTGTTAACCAGTCAACAATTACCCAAATAGCATATTTCTTCTTCGGACATAGAGGTAACCCTAATACAAAGTCCATAGTAATTCTTTCCCATTTCCATTCTGGTATCATAACTGGCTGTAATAATCTCGAAGATACCTGATATTCAGCTTTTACTTGCTTACATATCAAATATTTTGATACAAATTTAGAAATATCTCGTTTCATTCCCAGCCACCAGTACATTTTTTTAAATCATTGTACATTTTATTACTACCAAGATGAATAGACATGTTACCATTATGAGCTTCAAGTAAATCTTTTATACCAATTCTGAGTTTTTTGGTATACATATTCCGCCTCTGAATAATAAACAACCATGAGGACCAATCAAAAATTCTAAATCAGAATTCAATTCACACTGTACCCGTTTAGCTCGTAATTCATCATCATTTTTCTGAGCTTCAAAAATCTGCTACAAAAATGTCGGTTTAGCTTTTAACTCAACTATGATTGAACCATCATCAAATAATGACAATCGGGTATTCATTGCTCGCATAGCAAACAGGGATTTTCTACTTAGAGCATCTGCAACTACATTGGCTTTTCCCGGATGGTATTCAATAACCAGATCATAATCTTTAATAATTCAAGCCACCTGCGCTGTCTGAAGTTCAGATCTTTCTGTGACATCAAATACTTCAAACTTTTATGATCAATAAAGATGTGACATTTTTCACCAAAAAAATAATGCCAGCCAATTCAAGATCATGTATCAAGTAGTTCTTTTCATGTGGTTTTAGCTGTCTTGAAGCATAGGCTATTACTTTACCTTCTTACATCAATAAATAGCCTAAACCATTTAACGATGCATCATTGTAAATTATAAATTACTTACCCGATTCAGGTTGAACTAACACAGGTGTTTCTGTTAAAAAGGCTTTCAACCTGTCAAAACTCTGCTGACATTTATCAGACCATTCGAATTTCACATATTTCTGTAACAATCGAGTCATCAAAGAAGCTATCATTGAAAATCCTTTAATAAATCTCCGGTAATACCCTGCTAGTCCCAGAAAACTTCTGACTTTCAAACATGTTTTTCGGTGGCTTCCAATTAACAATGGCTGAAATTTTATTCGGATCCACTCAAATACCTTCTACAGATACTATATATCAGAGAAAACCAACTTCCCATAACCAAAATTCATGTTTACTAAATTTGGCATACAATTGCTTCTCACACAAAGTTTGCAACACTATTCTCAAATGTTCAACATGCTCATTTTCATCTAGAGAATATACCAAAATATCATCAATAAATGCCACCAAAAACCTGTCTAAATAAGGTCTGAGGATTATGTTCATCAAATCCATTAATACCACAGGTGCATTTGTCAATCCAAATGGCATTACAAGAAACTCATAGTGCCTGTACCTAGTTTTGAAAGTTGTCTTTGGCACATTTGAATCTTTTACCTGTAGCTAATAATAATCGAAACAAATATCAATCTTCGAAAATACAGTGGCACCTTTCAACTGGTCAAATAGATCATCAATTCGAGGCAGTGGATACTTGTTCTTTATTGTGACTTTGTTTAATTGTCTGTAAGCTATACACAATCTCAATTATCCTTTTTTCTTCTTTACAAATAGAATCGGTGCACCCTAAGTCAGAAACTGGGTTGAGCAAAGCCTCTGTCAATCAATTCTTGTAACTGTGCTTTCCACTCTTTTAATTCGGTAGGAGCCATTCTGTAGGGTCCTATGGATATCGGTGTTGTCCTCGGAACAAGATCTATAGAGAATTCTACTTCTCTAAGTGGTGGTAAATCAAGTAATTCCTCTGGAAATACATCAAGAAATTTACAAACAACCAGTACTGATTGGATCTTTGACTCAGATACAATAGTATCTAACACATATGCAAGATAAGCATCATATCCCTTTTTGACATATTTCTGTATTGATATTGCTGAAATCACATTAGATAACCCATCCAGTTTATCAAATTCAACATGGAGTAACTCATCATTCTAACATTTCAACAAAATGTATTTCTGTTTACAATTCACCATTGCATCATTTTGGGTTAGCTAGTCCATTCTCAAAATCACATCAAATTCATCAAATGGCGATAGTGTTAAATCAGCCAAGAAATAATAACCTTTTACCATCAACTGAAAGTTTTTACAAACTTTATCAACCATAACATACTAGCCCAGGGGGTTTGAAACTTTAACCACAAATTTATTGAATTCAACAGGTAAATTTTTAACAGACACTAAATTTGCGCATGTTATGAATGTGTTGAACCAGGATCAATCAAAGCAGTAATATCAGTATCAAGTAGAGAAAATGTACCAGTAATGATGTTTGGTACAGAAGCATCCTTTCTAGTACAAATAGCATAAGTCCTTGCTAGTACTTGTACCTCAGATTTAACTATTTATCCCTTGTAGTACATCGACTACCACTAACATTGCCGGGGTGACGGGGTGGTCTGCCTTTCGAGGCGAGATTACTCAGCTTCAAAGTTTGATCAGTATCTTTTTCAATCTTTTTCAGGCAATCTTTGAGGAAATGATTAAGAGAACCACATCGGTAACAGGCTCCACTTCTCAAACGACATTCCCCAAAATGAAATTTGTTGAAATATTTACATTTCAGTTTGGGATTGCCAACACTTCTTGTAACACCCCTAACCAGTAACCGTCTCCAGAATAGGTTAAGAGGCATCACCGGACTCACAACCCAGATTAGAACAATCACATAACAAAAATCTTTTCAATTCAATAAAAGATAGATCATACATATATAACACAAACTTTAAATAATCATACGAGGTCTAAATCATACATTCAAGGCTAATTCGGTAACATAAGGAAGTTTTAGAACTTAGAAAAAATTTTAGCTTTTAAAAGGTCACACGCCCATGTGAACAGACCGTGTGCCTCACATGGCCTTAGACACGTCCAAGTGTCTAAGTCATGCCAAAACAAGGCATACATACTAGCTTGACCACATGGCCACAAGACACGCCCGTGTGCCTTGGCTGTGGTTGAGCCTGACTTGGGCCACACGACTAACCACACGCCCGTGTGTCTTGGCCATGCTTGAACCTGACTTACATTTGTAGGGTACCCTAGGGGACACATGACCGTCCAACAAAGCCGTGTGTCGCACACGGTTGAGACAAATGCCTGTGTCTCTGCCCGTGTGGACAAAAATAGGCCATTTGAATAGCCAAATTGCCACCCCAATTTGGGTCAACCAACAAGCAAAGAAACAAGACTATATGCACAACCAATTCATCTAATTTTTATGCCAAAACACACATCATTCATACTATAACATTATCAACTATTTACACTTATCAACCTTACTAATTAATACTAAAACATACCAAAATTTAACATTGGCACCACATATCTTATACCAAAACCATAACATATCCACAGCCATACTAAGCCATATCACATGGCTAAATATATACATTACAAAACATAATCTCACAACTACTAGCCTATACATGTCATACTTTAATATATACATTTTCATAGTACCAAAATTGAGGTTCGATAGTGTGGTGCCAATCCTCGAAGATCCCTGAGCTCACAGTAGCTTCGATATCTATAAAACAATGCAAACACACACAAAGTAAGCTTTTAAAAGCTTAGTAAGCTCGTGCCAAAAATCATCAATAGTATATAAAATATAAACATCAACCCATAAGTGATTATAAGTTCTCAAATCATCTATCAATTCTATGCCAATACAATTCTTATGATCATACTAATTCAATGAACTTCACATACATAATATCATCTACCACATAGGTAAGGTACATACCTGAACCTTCTCGTACTTATTCATTTTCATTCTCACCTTCCGTTTGGATATTTTAAAACTTTCTGTAAATTATTCATGCTTTAAACATCTGCACACTTAGTGCTTTAAAGATTAGCCAAAGCTAAAACGATTCCGCACACTTAGTGCCATCTCAATTAACTGAAGTTATATCGGTATCGCACACTTAGTGCCTCATATAGCCGAAGCTAGTTTAAATCGCACATTTAGTGCCAAATACCATTGATTTATCATCGTATTCATCCAAACAAAACATATATACAATCTATGTATAATCAAAGCATCAAAACACACTTGAAACATCATATTTTACGTACGAACTTACCTCGTATTTGGAATTGTCGACTCGGACTGTTTACTCTACAATCTTCAACTTCCTTCATTCTAAGTCTGAATTCCTCTTTTCTTGATTTAAATGTATTCAAAATTAACCTTTTATTCACCAAATCATTCAAAACAATCCATAGACACATATTTAGGGCATTTTGCAAACTAGTCCTCACATTTTCACATTTTGACACTTTAGTCCCTAATTCACAAAATACACAAAATTTGCTTGTACACAAGCTTAGCCGAATTTTCATGACTCTCATACAAGTCCATCCATTTCATTTATTTTACATTGTAGTCCCTCAAGATAACATTTTTACAATTCAGGCCAAATTACTCAAATTCATTAAAAATTCAAAGACAACATATGTTAACCCAACACATATCTTTCATAATTCATCAACTAACATCACAAAGCTCATATTTTCATCAATGCATAACTCAAAATCATTAACAAAATCAGAAATTGAAACATAGGCTTAATAGTATACTAAGCAACGATCACAAAAACGTAAAAATTATCAAAAATAGATCAAAAGGCATACCTTAATCAAAGAAATTCAATGGCCGAACCCTAATGTTCTTTCTCTTTTATTTTGTTCATCAATTCTCGGCAAGATCGATGATTAATGGCCATTTTCATGCTTTTGATTTTATTATAATTACTTTAATATGCATTTTACCATTTTGCCCATGAATTATAACATTATCAAATCATGCATATCAAGGTCTTATATGTCCATTTACCATGTAAATGGTATAATAACAACATAAGGACCTTTTCTTTAGAAAGCCAAATCAAATAGGCACTTTTAACAACTAGCACACAGCTTTTACATTTTATGCGATTAGGTCATTTTATCAAATTAAGCACACATACGATTAAATTTTAATACGAAACTTTCACACATGCTAATTCGCTTTACAAGCAATGTAAAATAATATTTAAATATTTTTTGATTTGGATATGTGGTCCCGAAATTGCTATTCTGACTAGGGTCTAAACCGGACTGTTACAATTTTCCCCACTTAGGGATTTTCATCTCCAAAAATCTTACTGTTAAACAAGTTCGGATATTACTATCTCATAGAATCTTCAAGCTTCCACGTGGCCTCTTCAATACCGTGTCGATGCCACAACACTTTAACTAATAGAATTTTCTTATTTCGCAGCTCTTTAACCTCTCGAGCTAAAATACGGATCAACTTTTCTTCGTAAGTCATATCAGACTGAATCTCTATCTTAGACGGAGGAATCACGTGCGAAGGATCGGATCTGTATTGTCGAAGCATCGATACATGAAACACATTATGAATATTTTCTAACTCTGATGGCAACAACAATCTATACGCTACTGGTCCAATATGCTCGGTAATCTCATAAGACCCGATGAACCTCGGACTCAATTTGCCTTTTTAACCAAAGTGAAGTACTTTCTTCCACAGAGATACCTTTAAAAACACGTTGTCACCGATCTCAAACTCAATGTCTCTTCTTTTCAAATCTGTATATGATTTCTGATGATTAGAAGCTACTTCCAAACTATTTCGGATCACTTTCACTTTCTGTTCAGTTTCTTTTATCAAATCAACCCCGTGAATCTTATTTTCGCTGAACTCCGTCCAGTACAAAGGTGTACGACATTTGTGACCATATATAGCTTTGTAGAGTGCCATTTTAATGCTCGATTGAAAACTATTATTATAAGCGAATTCAATTAGTGGCAGATATTGTTCCCACATACCTTCAAACTCAAGAATACAACATCTCAACATATCCTCGAGTATCTGAATAATCTGCTCAGATTTGCAGTCCGTTTGAGGATGAAAAGCAGTACTAAAGTGCAATTTAGTACCCAGAGCATCTTGCAATTTCGTCCAAAATCGTGGTGTGAATCTCGGGTCTCTGTCTGACACTATAGACAATGGCATGCAATTTCACAATATTAGAAATGTATAACTCAGCTAATTTATCAAGTGAGTAATCAGATCAAACCGGAATAAAATGAGTTGATTTCGTCAATCGATCTGTAACACCCTTAACCCCATCCCATCGTCGGAACAGGATTGTAGAGTATTACTGGGCATTTCAATACATTTCCACTTAAAACAAGAATAAACGAAATTTTATACATCTAAACATAGCTTTAATGGACCCATAGTACTTATTAAATATAATTAAAAATAAACCGGGGCTCGATCAAAAACTTAGAAAATTTCTCGTTCAATTTTAAATTTTCTTCTTTTGAACAGTACCACACGCCCGTGTGGCTAATTTAGCATGCCCGTGTGGCTTGGGACACGCTCGTGTCCTCAACCCGTGTGTAACACTGACTTTTAAGCACGACCTAACAACCTGCCCATGTGCAAGCCGTGTGTCTCACACGGTCTGGTCACACGCCCGTGTTCCAGGCCGTGTGGACTCAATAATGAACCTTTCATACTTTACTAGCCAACCCTGCAAATTTCAAACCACAACCAATACAAATGCCAATACTAAATCAAGCTTAATTATGCTTATATTTGTATTTTTCATACTAAACTTAATTAAGTTATATACTCAACGATTACCATTTATAACGACATTTACATTAACATTCCAAATTGACCACTTTTGACATCCTAGGTACATGACAATACCAGTAATATACATGCATTATCTTATTAAATTCGGGATTGGCCTGGGATGCTGATTCAACGGTCTATCTTTATTTAACCTCTGCATGGAAACAAACCGTATGCTGAGTATGACCTGAGTGGTATTTCTATAACTGATACTTAAATCAATAGTAAATCATATATCAATGAACCTTGGGAATTCAATCTATTACTCTTAATAGTTCAATCATTTGTTTTTTATTTATAATACTAAGATCTTATTAATCACTTTCGATGAAATGTATACAATTTTAATGTTTTTTCATTATCCGTCAATTTTTTCATATTTATTCAATGGCAACAAGTATTCAGTATCATTCAGACAGTCCAATATTCAGCAACAATTAGTTTTTCAGTACTTTTACTTACAATTCATTTGAATAATAATATTATTCACCTTTCACTCAATATTCTGTACTATTTTATTTCAATAACAGTCAATATTATTTGGTAACAACCAATTGATATTTATTGTTCATTATCAGTCAGTCAACAGTAATAATTTGTTAAGCAGTAACAATCATTTATTCAATATCAGTCGTTTATTCAGTAACAGTCAATTATTCAGTAGCAGTCAACTATTCAGTACCTTTATTTACCCCTATTAACATGACTTGGACCTGGACGGATACACGAATCCAACTGACACATCGGGGATAGTATACAGTGCTTCATCGACCAAAGCCGGAATACACCGTAACGATAACAGTAACAGTAACAATAGCGGTACACCTAGTACCTCATCGGAACAAATCCAAAGCGAAGAATGATGACAATAAGGTACGAGTACCTCTTGAACGAATCGAGCGATCCACGATGAGGAGACACTTATAGTGTCTTATCGACACAAAGTCAGAATATCCCGGAACACTTCCAATCCTATGGCATGCCAACTATATCTGACTTAGCCCGATACTGTTAATAGGGTATTTAACCAATTTTCGGTTTTCAATCAATATGTATATATTTCAATTAATCACATAATTTAATAAATCAATACAAGTTAATATAATTCAATTCACTTTTCATTAACATATAATCAAATTCTACAATAAACACGTATTCATAATTATTTCACCACATTTTCAAATCAATTATTTGAATAGTAAACACAATACCAATAATTCACACTTTAATTATTTTACCATAACATTTATTCAAAATATAACAATTAATAATAAAATTCACTCTTTAATTCCAATCAAAATACAATAATTAACAATTCATTTTTCAATGCATTACCCTACACATTAAATAATAAATTTAATAATTAAATATTAAGTTCGGATTATAGAAACACAAACCGTGATTTTGGAGCTAACCCTCGTTGACTTCATCTTTTCCCTTCTTATCCGAGGATTTTCCGGCACCTCGCTAGCTATGAAATTAATACAATTTATAATCATTAATACAGTACAATTTTTCACATTGAATGTTTTAATGTTTATTTAACTTTTGTCTAAATTCCAATTTAGTCCTAAACAGAGACTAACTTTTATTCTTCACATTTAACTCAATATTTTCATTCAATTTGCACTTTAAACTAATTTCAACTCTCTAATTTCAGCATAAAACCATAATTTCAAATTTCTCTCAATTTAATCCCTACCATTCAAAACTCATGAATTACTTTACAATTTAATCATTATTTCACTTCTAACTTGAATTTCTATCAATTTAGCCCTTAATTCATCTTTTTGTTCAACATGAACAATGTCTAATAATTAACTATCTTTCAAAATATCAACTTAACTTCATCAAAACCTTGTTCTAAAGCTTCTAAAACATCAAAATTAAGTAAAAAGGGCTAAATTGACTTACCTATTAAACGTCCAAGCTTCAAACCTTTAATTTCCTCTTTTCTTCTTTCTTTTTCTCTTTTTCTTTCTTCTGTCCCCTATTTTGTTCCACATTTTGTTTCTTTTCATTCTATCTCTTTCTTTTATTTCCTTTTTGTTTACTTTACTTTTAATAATAATGTATAATATACTTATATAATAAGCAAACATTTATGTGTATTACAAGTGTATGTATACCATTGGTACACATATAAATTATTTTTACCATACACTTGTCTTATATTTAATTTATTTATAATATAATATCAATTTAAATAATAATAACAATGACAATAATAATTAAATATAAAACTATAATAAATAATAATAATTTAATATATTTTTTAACATAAAAAAATCTCAGATTTTTATGTTTATGCCGACTCACTTAGGACAAATGGCATAATTGCCATTTTGGTCCTTTTCATTTTCTTTTAATCTGTAATTTAACTTTCACACTTTATTCAATTTGGTCCTTTTACTTAATTACTCTTAATTAAGCTAAATTCACTTAATTAAACTTTAATTAATCAGTCGGTTAACTTCGTAAATATTTTTAATAAATATTTACGAATCCTTTTTTTGGAAACAGAGACCTGAAAATATACTTTTCCGACAACCGTAAAATTCAGTTCGTTACAATTCTCCCCCTCTTAATAAATTTCATCCTCGAAATTTGCCTAAAAAGAAGTGGGGTACAGAAATCTCATTGTTTCTCTCGGTTCCCGTGTTGCATCCTTAACATTTTGACTTTACTTTTCAAGCTAGTATCTCAATCAGTTCTTTTTCATACAGCAAATGAGTTCAAATTTCAATATCCCTTGTCGAAAGAACAAGTGAAAGATCTGATCTATATCTTCTAAGCACCAAATCCTGAAAAACCTCAAAATTTTTCTATAACTTTAAAGGCAAAACCAGCCAATATGTTACCAGTCTGACTTTTTTACAATTTTCAAACAATATGAGAACTCGATTTCTTGACTTTTTAAGTCTTTATACAATTTCTGCCGGTCAAAAGCTACTTTCAATCTATCTCAATTCACTCTTATTTTTCTTCGGTTTCCTAGGTTAAAATAACTCTATCTATTCATTTTCTTGCTGCATTCAGTCAAATGCTATGAAGTTTTACATTCACAATCATACAAAGCTTCATACAGTGCTGAAAACTATTATTGCGTACCCAGAACTTCTTATATTCTTTCTAGAATTAGAATATAAACCATTTAGCTCAATCAGAAATAATAGAAACTACCATACCATGTAATCTAAGAATCTCAGAAACCTACATTTCAGATAATTATTAAGTAAGAAACTTATTCATACAGGAATGAAATATGCAGACTTTGCCATACCTTCGACGATTATTCAAATATCATCTTTCCTTTTTCACAGATAGAGATAATTCCAATTCAAAACCATAGAAATTTTGTCCCATTCCATTCTAATATCATCATTAGCTGTAACAGTTCTAAAAGTATCAGTATCTAATGTTCAATGTTAACTTGCTGACATAGAAACACTCATATACAAGTTCAAGTATTGCTTTTCATTCCAAATCATCAGCACATCTGGTCCAAATCACTATATAACTAATTCTTTCCTGAATGCATAAACATAGTACTACTATAAATGTCATGGAAAATCTTCTGTATAAGCTTCTGAATCCTTTGGTAAAGCTTCTATCTCTAAATAACAGGCAATCATTAGATCCAATCTGAAATTTTTAATCAAAAGTCATTTGTAAACTATACCCATATAACCAGTAACTTATTATCACATTCCACGAGCTTTTGAGATCTATTTCAGAGAAATCAATTTAACTTTTATCTCAACTACAATTAAGCTATCTTCAGATAATAATCAGTTAGATGTTCATAGCTCATAATTCAAAGCAAAACTTTCAATTCTGAGTACATATAACTTCATTTACCTTTCCTGAATGATAATCAATTATCAGATCATAATCTTTCTCATGCAAGAACAATAGCTACCACTTCCAAATCATATATCAAATAATTCTTTTCATGTGATTCTAGCTTTTTGTAACATAAACATTAATTTATTTTCTTGTATCAAAACATTATTATCCCTGCAAATTACAAGTTTCTTCATCAGATTTCAGACTAAACCAGAACTAGTGCTTCAGCTAACTGAGCTCTCAACTAATCAAAATCTTGCTGACATTAATCAGATTATTCCAATGCCATATCTTTCTGTGGTAACCATATATTTCAAAAATCCTTTTCTAAATTTCTGATAATAACCGACTAGTCTCAAAAAATCTCTAATTTCAGATACATTTTTCAATATTATTTCAGGCACAAGATCTGTAACAAATTCAGCTTCTTCAACCAACAGTAATTTGGGTAACTCTTCCAGAAACACATCAGAATTGCCATTGATTTAAACTTTGACTCAGATACTTTAATATCCAATTCATAAGCAAAGTAAATACCATAACCCTTTTCTAGCACATTTCTATTTTTACATGATCAATATCTTAATAGGTAAATCATTCAATCTTCTCTGATTCAAAACAAAACATTTCATCATTCCATTCTTGAAATCACATCAAACAGTAATAACATCAAATCGATCAGAAAACAGTAGTATCATTATCAAACAGTTCCTACAGATCTTATCAACCCATAAATACTGATCCGAAAAATTTAATGCTTCAACCCAAAAATTTTAGCAAACTTAATAGGCAAATCTTTAATAGATACTGAACTCATGTAATCTTAGGAATAGTCAAACCAAGATCAATTTAAAAGAAATCATATTAGTTTCAATAAAGAAGAAAGCACCTGTAATAACATCCAGTAGAGATAAATCTTCTTATATACAATTAACATATGCCCTGGCTGATGTTCATTCTTCAGATTTTGTAGTGAAGTCCTTTGTCACACTTTGACTATCACTCATATTTCCTAGGTTACAGGATGATCCATCTCTAGTAGCTGTGTTACTCGGTCTTGAAATTTGATTAATATATTTTTCAACTTGCTTCGAGCAATCACTAAAATAATGATCAAAAGAATTATATCTAGTACATATTCCACTCTTTATTCTACATTTTTTTTAGCTTTATATCTTCATTTAAACCATCTTCAAACTATTTGTACCTTACAGTTTCTGTCGGAATACACTCTCTAGTATATTTATTCAATCAGACAAATTCTTTTCATACACAATTTCAATCATACAACTCTATTTAAGCTTCAAGAATTCTTCACATCTCTGACCAGGAAATCTCTGGTTGGTATATATATTTCTTTCAAAACTCATTTCAGAAAGCTTTTTAAATAACCCACTCTTAATCACAACATAAATCAATATTTTCTACCACTGGTAAACTGAATCTTTTAACGGGAATATCATACCTTTCTAACATCTAATAAGTGAACAGAACAATTCATTGACCATCCTGATACTATTTTCTAACCATATTTCAGTTCTTTCAAGATCATTTTTAGCTGAAATTCTCAATTCTTCCACACTATATTTACGGAGTATTAGCAATAGATAACTTACCTATTCAGTCAAGCTCTATACCTTGAAGTACTTCGAGAACCGATTAAGAAATAGGAGGCGTAGATGTCGTAGCAAATATAGTTTCTTTTTACTCACTAAAAAGCATTAGTCATAATTCTAAATAATTATGTATCATCTTTTCTCTATCATTTCATCAGTCAACATTCAGTAATTAATCATTTATTAAGTTAATACTCAATATTACCAATTCAGTTTCCTTTTTAATTCACGAGACTATTCGTCTGCAGTATACATTTCGTAATCAATACCATCGATATTTTCATCTTACATTTTCAACTATAAAACAGTACCAAACAAATATATCAGCATTCGATCCCGACTCAATTTTGACTTAATTATGGCATGTACCTCTAGACTCCTTTTAGTACTCGACTTAATCCTAGAATTGGCTAAACTCGGTTAGCTCTGATACCACTAAATGTAACACCCCTAACCCTGTCCCATCGCCGGAATAGGATTGCAGAGTATTACCAGTCATTTCAATACATTTGCACTTAAAACAAAAATAAATGAAATTTTATAATCTAAACATAGCTTTAATGGACCCAGAGTACTTATTAAATATAACTAAAAATGAACCGAGGCTCGATCGAAAGCTTAGAAAATTTTTCGTTCAATTTCAAATTTTGTTCTTTTGAACAGTACCACACGCCCGTGTGGCTTGGGACACGCCCGTATCCTTAACCTGTGTGCAACATTGACTTTTAAACACGGCCTAACAACATGCCCATGTGCAAGCCGTGTGTCTCACACAGTCTGGTCACACACCCGTGTTCCAGGCCATGTGGACTCAATAATGAACCTTTCATACTTTACTAGCCAACCCTGCAAATTTCAAACCACAACCAATACAAATGCCAATACTAAATCAAGCTTAATTATACTTATATTTGTATTTTTCATACTAGACTTAATTAAGTTATATACTCAACCATTACCATTTATAACAACATTTACATTAACATTCCAAATTGACCACTTTGACATCCTAGGTACACGCCAATACTAGTAATATACATGCATTACCTTATTGAATTTGGGATCGGCCTAGGATGTTGATTCAACGGTCTAGCTTTATTTAACCTGCGCATGGAAACAAATCGTATGAACTGAGTGGTATTTCTATAACCGATACTTAAATCAATAGTAAATCATATATCAATGAACCTTGGGAATTCAATCTATTACTCTTAATAGTTCAATATTTGTTTTTTATTTATAATACTAAGATCTTGTTAATCACTTTCGATGAAATGTATACAGTTTTAATGTTTATTCATTATCCGTCGATTTTTTCATATTTATTCAATGGCAACCAATATTCAGTATCATTCAGACAGTCCAATATTCAGCAACAATTAGTTTTTCAGTATTTTTACTTACAATTCATTTGAATAATAATATTATTCACCTTTCATTGAATATTTTGTACTATTTCATTTCAATAACAGTCAATATTATTTGGTAACAACCAATTGATCTTTATTGTTCAGTATCAATCAGTCAACAGTAATGATCAGTTAACCAGTAACAATCATTTATTTAGTATCAGTTGTTTATTCAGTAATAGTCAATTATTCAGTAGCAGTCAACTATTTAGTACATTTATTTACCCCTATTAACATGACTCGGACCTGGACGGATACACGAATCCAACCCACACACCCGGGATAGTATACAGTGTTTCATCAGCCAAAGCCTGAATACACCGAAACAGTAATAGTAATAGTAACAGTAGCGGTACACAGAATACCTCATCAGAACAAGCCCGATACTGTTAATAGGGTATTTAACCAATTTTCGGTTTTCAATCAATATGTATATATTCCAATTAATCACATAATTTAATAAATCAATACAAGTCAATATAATTCAATTCACTTTTCATTAACATATAATCAAATTCTGCAATAAACACGTATTCATAATTATTTCACCACATTTTCAATTCAATTCATTTGAATAGTAAACACAATACCAATAATTCACACTTTAATTATTTACCATAACATTCATTCAAAATATAACAATTAATAATAAAATTCACTCTTTAGTTCCAATCAAAATACAATAATTAACAATCAATTTCACCTTTCAATGCATTACCCTACACATTAAATAATAAATTCCACAATTAAATATTAAGTTCGAATTATAGAAACACAAACCGTGATTTCCGAGCTAACCCTCGTTGACTTCGTCTTTTCCATTCTTATCCGAGGATTTTCCAGCACCCTGTTAGATATGAAATTAATACAATTTATAATCATTAATACAGTACAATTTTTCACATTGAATGTTTTAATGTTTATTCAACTTTTGTCTAAATTCCAATTTAGTCCTAAATCGAGACTAACTTTTATTCTTCACATTTAACTCAATATTTTCATTCAATTTTCACTTTAAACTAATTTCAGCTCTCTAATTTTAGCATAAAACCATAATTTCAAATTTCTTTCAATTTAATCCCTACCATTCAAAACTTATGAATTACTTTACAATTTAATCATTATTTCACTTCTAACTTGAATTTCTATCAATTTAGCCATTAATTCATCTTTTTGTTCAACATGAACAATGTCTAATAATTAACTATCTTTCAAAATATCAACTTAACTTCATCAAAACCTTGTTCTAAAGCTTCTAAAACATCAAAATTAAGTAAAAAAGGCTAAATTGACTTACCTATTAAACTTCCAAGCTTCAAACCTTTAATTTCCTCTTTTCTTCTTTCTTTTTCTCTTTTTCTTTCTTCCTTCCCCTGTTTCGTTCCATATTCTATTTCTTTCTTTTATTTCCTTTTTATTTCCTTTACTTTTAATAATAATATATAATATACTTATATAATAAGCAAACATTTATGTGTATTACAAGTGTATGTATACCATTGGTACACATATAAATTATTTTTACCATACACTTGTCTTATATTTAATTTATTTATAATATAATATCAATTTAAATAATAATAACAATAACGATAATAATTAAATATAAAACTATAATAAATAATAATAAT
Organism: Gossypium anomalum; assembly: GCA_025698475.1. Taxonomy (NCBI): domain Eukaryota; kingdom Viridiplantae; phylum Streptophyta; class Magnoliopsida; order Malvales; family Malvaceae; genus Gossypium; species Gossypium anomalum. The sequence continues at coordinate 21,495,189 of CM046960.1, read as the reverse complement.
TTAATATATATTTTAACACATAAAAATCTCAGATTTTTATGTTTATGCCGCCTCACTTAGGACAAATGGCATAATTGCCATTTTGGTCCTTTTCATTTTCTTTTAATCTGCAATTTAACTTTCACACTTTATTCAGTTTGGTCCTTTTACTTAATTACTCTTAATTAAGCTAAATTCACGTAATTAAACTTTAATTAATCACTCGATTAACTTCATAAATATTTTTAATAAATATTTACGAATCCTTTTTTTTCGAAAACAGAGACCCGAAAATATACTTTTTTGACAACCGTAAAATTCGGTTCGTTACACGATCAACTACAACCCAGATTGCATCTTTCTTTCTTGGAGACTGGGGCAAACTCGAAACAAAATCCATTGTCACTCAATCCCATTTCCACTCCGGAACCATAATCTGTTGTAACAATCCAGCTGGTACTTGATGTTCAGCTTTAACTTGCTGATAGATCAAACATTTAGAAACAAAATCAGAGATATCTCTTTTCATTCCGAACCACCAATAATTCTGTTTCAGATCATTAAACATTTTCATACTAACTGGATGCACAGAAAACTGACTATTATGAGCTTCACTCAAAATCATCTGAATTAACTCTTGATTTCTCGAAAAATAAATTTGATCTCGAAATCTCAAACAAACATCTTTATCAACTCTGAATTTTGAATCAGACTCTACATTATACTGAGCTCGTTTAGCTAAAATCTCATTATCAATCTTCTGAGCTTCAATAATCTATTGTAAAAACGAAGGTCTTACTTTCAATTAAGCTAAAACTAAACCATCATCGGATAGGACTAAATGAGCATTCATCACACGCAAAGCAAACAACAATTTTTGACTCAAGGCATCAGTAACAACATTAGCTTTTCCCTGATGATAATCAATCACAAGTTCGTAGTCTTTTAGCAATTCAAGCCATCTTCTCTGTCACAGATTCAAATCTTTCTGAGTCATCAAATACTTCAAACTCTTATGATCATAATACACGTGACATTTCTCACCGAACAGGTAGTGACGCCAAATTTTTAGGGCAAACACAATCGCAGCTAACTTAAGATCATGTGTCGAATAGTACTTTTCGTGCGGCTTTAACTGTCTCGAAGCATAAGCAATGACTTTTCCTTCTTGCATTAAAACACATCCTAGACCAATCAACGAAGCATCACTGTAGATCACAAATTCTTTACCCGATTCAGGTTATACCAATACCGGAGCTTCGGTTAACAAGGTTTTCAACTGATTATAGTTGTTCTGACACTTTTCAGACCACTCAAACTTCACATCTTTCTATAGCAGTTTTGTTAACGGAGTTGCAATCATAGAAAAGCCTTTTACGAACCTTCTATAGTAACTCGTAATTCCCAGAAAAGTGCAGACTTCAGAGACATTCCTTGGAGGTTTCCAATCTAGAATAGCTGAAATTTGCTCGGATCAACCCGGATACCAGATGCTGATACAATATAGCCCAGAAAACCAACTTCTCGTAACCAAAATTCACACTTACTGAACTTCTCATACAACTGTTTATCTTGCAGAATCTGTAACACTAAGCACAGATGCTTAGCATGTTTGAATTCATCTCACGAATAAATCAATTTGTCATCAATGAATACAACAAAAAATTGATCTAAATTTGGTCTAAAAATTCTATTCATCAAATCCATAAAGATAGCAGGTGCGTTAGTTAATCCGAAAGGCATAACTAAGAATTCATAGTGGTCGTCCCTCGATCGAAAAGTAGTTTTCGGAATGTTTGAGTCTTTCACTCGCAACTGATAATAGCCTGGCCTCAAAACTATTTTCGAAAACATAGTAGCTCCTTTCAACTAATCAAACAAATCATCAATTCGAGGCAGAGGGTACTTATTCTTGATAGTCACCTTGTTCAGCTAACGATAATCTATACACATTCTCATCGTACCATCTTTCTTTTTCACGAATAGAATTGAAGTACCCTATGGTGAGAAAATTGGTCTAGCAAACCCTCTATCGGTCAACTCTTGCAATATAGACTTTAACTTTTTCAGTTAGGTCAGAGCCATTCTGTATGGAGCTATTGAAATCGGAGTAGTACCAGGTACCAATTCAATGCCAAATTCTACTTATCTAACTAGAGGTAATCCCGGAAGTTATTCATGAAAAACATCAGGGAACTCACACACAATAGGCACTGATTCAACTTTCTTTTTTGACACTCTCAAATCAATCACATATGCAAAATAAGCTTCACAACCCTTTCTCACTATACTCAAAGCTTTCATCGAAGATATTATAGCAGGCAATCCATTCAAATCATTAGATTCAATTCTGACTATTTCATCATTCTTGAATCTCAAATCAATAGTTTTTTGTTTACAATTCACAACAGTATCATGCGAACTTAACCAATCCATACCCAAAATTATATCAAACTCATCAAAAGGTAATAACATCAGATTAGCCAGAAAACATGTGTCTCTAAACATTAATGGGCAATTCTTACAGACTTTATCAACCAATACACATCTGCTTAGGGGATTTGAAAATCTAATCACGAATTCAGTAGACTCTACAGGCAAAGTCTTACTATTCACTAAGTTCATGCATATATATGAATGTGTCAATCCAGGATCTATCAAAGCAATCATAGAATTATCATAAAGAGTAAATGTACCTGTAATCACGTCTGGTGATGAAGCTTCCTCGCGAGCTCGGATAGCATAGGCTCTGTCAGGTGCACGAGCCTCAGATCTAACAGCTGTATCTTTTGTCCCTCTTTGACTATTGCTTACATTTTTCGTATTTCTGGAACGTCTACCACGAGAAGCATTACCACTCGGCCTTGGAATCTAAACATTATCTTTTTCAACTAAATCTGGGCAATCTTTTATAAAGTGATTTCGTGAACCAAAACTGTAACAAGCTCGGTTATTACTTTTTCCCCAGCATTCACCAAAATGTCGTCTTCCACATTGATCACACTCAGGCTTTTCATTCTTTACGCTATCAACACTAGCAACAGACGTGACTGGAGCTTTCAAATTCGATTGTGATCTAGCACGATCTCTGTTCGAATGTCCCACACTAGTCTTTGAACGACTACTATCATCCCTAAACTTCTTTGATCCAGATTGAAATAATTTGCTCGATGATCTCTTTCATACCTCCCTAGCTTCAAAATTAGCTTTTCTTTTCTCTTTCCTGAGATCTTCAGCTTTACATGCTCGTTCAACAAGCACTACAAATTCTTTGATTTCAAGAATCCAGACTAACAGACGGATATCTTTGTTTAAGCCATCCTCGAATTGTTTGCACATTATTGCTTCCGTAGATACACATTCACGAGCATACTGACTTAACCTTACAAATTCCCACTCGTATTTTGTGACAGATATACGGCCTTGTTTAAGTTCAAAAAACTCTTTTCGTTTCTGATCTATGAATCTCTGACTAATGTATTTCTTCCAAAATTTAGCTTGGAAGAAATCCCAAGTAACATGTTCACTCGAAACCACAGATGTCAAAGTCTTCCACCAATGGTACATCATATCTCTTAGAAGGGAAACGGCACATTTTATGCATTCTTCTAGAGTCAAAGACAATTCATCAAACACTCTTATCGTGTTCTCTAACCAAAACTTGACTTTTTTGGCATCATCACTTGTTGTAGCCCAAAACTCTTAAGCCCCATATTTTCTAATCTTATCAACTGGTGGTCTACTTAACTAAACCAGATTCATTGATGGCATAACAGGAGTTTGAAGAGAATTAACCAGGGGTGGAGGTTGTTGTACAACCAGATTGGTTCTAATATATTAGGTGAACCAATCATTCATCATCTGATAGAAGGCTTCTTTAGCATCACCATCACGGCTACTCGTACCTAGTCGAGAATCAAATGGTGCCATCCCTTATGCAGGAGCAGGTGCATTGCTTTCGACATCGTCCGCTACGGCTCTTTCCGAATCTATTTGCTATATAAAAGCACATTTCAAAGTCAGGATTCATCACACTATCGTAGTTCATAAATATGGCATGTATAGCTAGACTCACATACTATAACACTCCTAACCCGTATCCGTTACCGGAATAAGGTTAGGAGGTATTACTTGACTGAACAAAACTTCTATAAGGTCAAAGATACTTACCAGACGTAAATAATCAACAATGCAAACATGTCTCATTGATTTTCCATAAGAGCTCTGATAAATTTCCAAAATGACTCACTATTAAAACATAACTGAATATCTAATAACAAATTAACCACTGTCAAGTTATAACTAAAACATTTCACCACATTAGTTCAATTATAAGGCTTCTCTAAATAAAATGAGCAAGCCATCTTTGCATGGCTATAATGTATACAAAGTCGAAATATCATTCTACCTATAGTCTATCCTATACATGCCTTAAACCATGATGATATACAATCTTCTCAACTCACATAATGACTCGATAGTGTGATGATATCTCCGGCCCTTCCAACTCGAGCTAAAGTATAAACTAATAAGAAATGGAAAAGAGAACACGGAGTAAGCTTCAATGCTTAGTAAGTTTTAAGCAATGCAAACAATTAATTTATTTATAGATCGATTATTTCAAATTTTCAAGAAATGATTCCTAGATAATTGCCATTTTGGCCAAGTATCCATGAACATAATGCATATTTAGCAAATTCACCTCACTTGAATCTTATTGAAATCACAAATAAGATCATAAGAACTCGAAAAGCATGTCATTAACAAGTTTTAACCATTTTTGCAACAAAATCACAAATTAAGCTCACAGTTGTCTTCCCGAGCAATGATAACTAAATTATTTATAACTGGAGATAAGAAACTCCAAATCAAGTTCCGTTAATTTTTCCTGAAAATAGACTCATATATCTTCCATCCATCAAATTTTTAGAATTTTTGGTTTGACCAATCAATACCAGATTTTTATTGAATTTTCCCCTGTTTCACTATTTGACTATTTTGACCACTCTTCACTACGAATCAAATTTCTCACTATACAGAATTTGAAATATGTTATCGTTTATTTCAATTGAAACTAGACTTATTAAGGAGTCTACGAATATAAATTTTATCTTATAACCATTTTTGTACCATTTATAATGATTTTCTGAAAACAGAACAGGGGACCTCGAAGTCATTTTGACTCTATTCCGCGCCACTTCAAATATCTCATTATTGGCAATTCTTTTGCTCACACGGTTTCTTTTTCATGACATAATTTATTCAGCTTCTAACTCAACTCCCACAATTTATGGTGATTTTCCAAATTCACGTTACTGCTGTTGTCCCAAGCAGATTTATTACCCATTCTTGCATTCATATTATTTAGCATGTATATCACCAAATCAATCTCATATAACCTTTCACCATAACCGAATACACACATACACATATGAGATTTTTACATATACTTCTCATTTCGCATTCATGATTCAATTCCGATCAGTCTAACATATAAAAGTATATAATACATACCTGACCAACTTAATGTATTGAACATATTCAATGGTAGTTTACTACGAACATTCGAAATCAAAATCCTACTCCAATCATCGGCATTAAGTCTGCTAGGTTTAAAACCCAAATTCAATCACCACCACAAACCATGCTGGACTTTAAGCCCGGATATAACACCAGCACGAATGCCTTCGGGACTTAGCCCGGATATAACACCAGCACGAATGCCTTCGGGACTTAGCCCGGATATAACACCAGCACGAATGCCTTCGGGACTTAGCCCGGATATAATACCCACACAAAGCCTTTGGGAATTAGCCCAGATATATATCTCACACAAGGCCTGCGAGTCTTAGCCCGGTTAAAATCCTCAATTATCGTTCACATATATATATATCATAATACATTAGCATTTCATTTACCTTGCTAGAACACAAGCACAACATGCTTATCAATAATTTCACTTTCTACTCAATACACATATAAAAAGAACCCGACACGTTTCACTATCCAACATGATTTCTATAACCATTCGGATACAAGTCATATGTACAACTTACTTATCTCACTACTTAATTCAAGTAGAAACATTAGGTCACAATTTATATATTATCCTTATATATCATGATTTTATCAAATCATAAGCTAAGTTCCATTACTCAAAGACTTACCTCAGATATATTTGAACGGTTATGGATAGACTACTCGATTGCTTTCTCTTTTCCCTTATCTGATTTCGACCCTTTTTGCTCTTGAGCTTGATTTAAAACAAATAGATTTATTCAATTACTTATCAATTAAGCAATTTAATTTAATACATGTATATCACATATTTTAAGGTACAAATGACCTTACTAACTAGCTCTTTAAACATCATACATATGCCCTACTCATACACAATCGAACATATTACTAGGCTATAATCAACAACTACATTTATCCCCATATAATAGATGAAAACTATCAAGGAACATTTTACTAACTTATTACCTTGCATATTCGAATTTCATAAGCTAATTTACTAAATCAATGAATAATAAATTTTTAACTTAACAATTCCATAACCACACATGATTATCATATCTACCTATTTGGCTAAATACTTATAAGATTAGCATTTTACAAGTTTTCAAACCACTTCCAAAGCCAAATATCATTATAAATATAGTTTCACACATCTATACAAGCTTACAAAACCACATTTAACTTCATATACCATCATCACTTATTTAGCCGAACATGCAAGATCAAACATATCTTTACAAATATATATTTATATCTATATAAATACCTATGTGGTCGAAATTACAAGTTCAATTGGAACACTCCATAAATACTAACCTATATAACCGGATATACCAAATTCATTATATCATTACATATGGCCGAATATTACTAAACTCAAGCCACCATATATTTTGTCCCTTAAGTGACACCGAAAAATCACATTCGGCACTTCTCATCCACAATTTTTCCAAATCTTCAAATTCACTTACAAGCTCATTTATATAACATATGAAGCATTTAACAAAAAAAAATTTTTCTCCTTAAATCCACATTCGGTATATTTAACAAACCAAATACTAACCTCAACCTTTAAGTTAAAATAACAAGTAACTTAACAGATCCAACATAATATTCCTTTCTAATGACATCAAAGCTTCAACTAAAATTTCAAGCTTCTAGCCGAATTTCAAACCTCTAAATAGACTAAATTTAATCCATAGAATAGGTAGAATTCAACTAATCATCTCAATTATGCATAAATTTTCAAGAATTGCATAATACTTACCTCATTCTAACTATCATCTAAGCCAAACAATCAAACAAAAATCCTTTCTTCTTCCTTGCTTCAAGCTACGGCAATGGAGGGCAAATGAACCTACTTTGGTTTCTCCTCCCACTAACCCCATGATATTATTCTTTATTCATTATTTCATTTTCTGAATTAAATTGTTATTATAAAAATTACATAATATATATATATTAATCATATCATGGCCGGCCACTAACCAAACAAAAAGAAATGAGTAATTGACATGCAAGTCCACCTTTTTGACATTATGCATTAATAGATCACTTAAAATTTACCTATTACTTTTCACAAATGTTTCACATAAGTCCCTTATTAAAATTTCACATACAAATGACAAAATCAAAGCATGAGACTTTCACAAATGCATTTACACATATAATAAGCATAGAATATAACGGTTAATTATTTTTATAACTCGATTTTGTGGTCCCGAATACGCTATGGTAGTCCTAGAACTGACTAAACCATAGCTCTGATACTAATAAAATGTAACACCCCTAACCTATAACCGTCGTCGAAATAGGTTAAGAGGCATTACCTGACTCACAACCCAGATCCGAACAATCACATAATAAAAATCTTCTCAATTCAATAAAATATAGATGATTCATATATAACACAAACTTTAAACAATCATACCAAGTCTAAATCATACATCCAAGACTAATTCGATAATATAAAGAAGTTTTAGAACTTAGAAAAATTTTCAACTTTTAAAAAGTCACACGTCCGTGTGAACAGGCACACGGCCTTAGACACGCCCGTGTGTTTAACCTGTGGCAAAACAGGGCATATATACTAACTTGACCACACGGCCACAAGACACGCCCGTGTGCTTTAGCCGTGGTCGAGCCTAACTTGGGCTACACGGCTAACCACACGCTCGTATGCCTTGGCCGTGCTTGAGCCTGACTTACAATTGTAGGGTACCCCAAGGGACACACGGCCGTGCAACATAGTCGTGTCACACACGGCTGAGACACACGCCCGTGTCTCTGCCCGTGTGGACAAAAATAGGCCATTTGAATAGCCAAATTGCCACCCTAATTTGCGTCAACCTACAAGCAAAGAAACAAGCCTATATGCACAACCAATTCATCCAATTTTTATGTCAAAACAAACATCATTCATACTATAGCATTATCAACTATTTACACTAATCAACCTTACTAATTATTACCAAAACATACAAAAATTTAACATTAGCATCACATATCTTATACCAAAACCATAACATATCCACAACCATACTAAGCCATATGACATGGCTAAATATATACATTACAAAACATAATCTCACAACTAATAGCCTATATATGCCATACTTTAATATATACATTTTCAAAGTACCAAAATTGAAGTTCAATAGTGCGGTGACAATCCTCGAAGAACCCCGAGCTCACAGTAGCTTTGATATCTATAAAACAATGCAAACACACACAAAGTAAGCCTTCAAAAGCTTAGTAAGCTCGTACTAAAAATCATCAACAGTATATAAAATATAAACATTAACCCATAAGTGCTTATAAGTTCTCAAATCATCTATCAATTCTATGCCAATACAATTCTTATGATCATACTAATTCAATGAACTTAACATACATAATATCATCTACCACATAGGTAAGGTACATACCTGAACCTTCTCGTACTTATTCATTTTCATTCTCACCTTCAGTTCGGATATTTTAAGACTTTCTGTAAATTATTCATACTTTAAACATCTGCACACTTAGTTCTTTAAAGATTACCCAAAGCTAAAACAATTCTGCACACTTAGTGCCATCTCAATTAACTGAAGTTATATCGGTATCGCATACTTAGTGCCTCATATAGCCAAAGCTAGTTTAAATCGCACACTTGGTGCCAAATACCATTGATTTATCATCATATTCATCCAAACCAAACATATATACAATCTATGTATAATCAAAGCATCAAAACACACTTGTAACATCATATTTTACATACGAACTTACCTCGTATTTGGAATTATCGACTCGGACAATTTACTCTACAATCTTCGACTTCCCTCGGTCTAAGTCTGAATTCTTTTTTTCTCGATCTAAATGTATTCAAAATTAACCATTTTATTCACCAAATCATTCAAAACAATCCATAGACACATATTTAGGGCATTTTGCAAACTAGTCCTCACATTTTCACATTTTGACACTTTAGTCCCTAATTCACAAAATACATAAAATTTGCTTGTACACAAGCTTAGCTGAATTTTCATAGTTCTTATACAAGTCCATCCATTTCATTTAGTTCACATTTTAGTCCTCAAAATAACATTTTTACAATTTAGCCCAAATTACTCAAATTCAATAAAAATTCAAAGACAACATATGTTAACCCAACACATATCTTTCATAATTCATCAACTAACATCACAAAGCTCATATTTTCATCAATGCATAACTCAAAATCATTAACAAAATCAGAAATTGAAACATGGGCTTAATAGTATACTAAGCAACGATCACAAAAACGTAAAAATTATCAAAAATAGATCAAAAGGCATACCTTAATCAAAGAAATTCAATGGCCGAACCCTAATGTTCTTTCTCTTTTATTTTGTTCATCAATTCTCGGTAAGATGGATGATTAATGGCCATTTTCATGCTTTTGATTTTATTATAATTACTTTAATATGCATTTTACCATTTTGTCCATGAATTATAACATTATCAAATCATGCATATCAAGGTCATATATGTCCATTTACCATGTAAATGGTATAATAACAACATAAGGACCTTTTCTTTAGAAAGCCAAATCAAATAGGCACTTTTAACAACTAGCACACAGCTTTTACATTTTATGCGATTAGGTCATTTTATCAAATTAAGCACACATACGATTAAATTTTAATACGAAACTTTCACACATGCTAATTTGCATATCACAAGCACAGAAAATAATATTTAAATATTTTTCAGACTGGATATGTGGTCCCGAAATTGCTATTCTGACTAGGGTCTAAACCGGACTGTTACAATTTTCCCCACTTAGGGATTTTCATCTCCGAAAATCTTACTGTTAAACAAGTTCGGATATTACTATCTCATAGATCAAAAGGCATACCTTAATCAAAGAAATTCAATGGCCGAACCCTAATGTTCTTTCTCTTTTATTTTGTTCATCAATTCTTGGCATGATGGATGATTAGTGGCCATTTTCATGCTTTTGATTTTATTATAATTACTTTAATATGCATTTTACCATTTTGTCCATGAATTATAACATTATCAAATCATGCATATCAAGGTCATATATGTCCATTTACCATGTAAATGGTATAATAACAACATAAGGACCTTTGCTTTAGAAAGCCAAATCAAATAGGCACTTTTAACAACTAGCAAACAGCTTTTACATTTTATGCGATTAGGTCCTTTTATCAAATTAAGCACACATACGATTAAATTTTAATATGAAACTTTCACACATGCTAATTCACATATCACAAGCACAGAAAGTAATATTTAAATATTTTTCAAACTCGGGTATGTGGTCCCAAAACCACTATTTTGACTAGGGTCTAAACTGAACTGTTACACTTCCAACACTGGTCACAGATGGAGACAAGGATCTCAGGTTAAAGCGTTGAGAGCCTTTCTCTTTTCTAGAATATCCCGTAAAGATGGTAAAACAATCATGGTACTTCTTTAATTTGTTTGAAGTAGATGATTGTGATTTACCCATAATTCATTTACCAGAAATCTGAGCTTCCCTCTCTTCTTGCTTCTTTTCTTTACTTAATTCTTCAGTTTTATGTGCTCGATTGGCTAACACCATAAATTATCTCAATTCAAGGATTCCGATCAATAGCTTGATATCTTCATTTAAGCCCTCTTCAACATGTTTGCACAAATCAGCCTCAGTCGAGACCCATTTTCTAGCATACTTACTTAAACGAACAAATCCTCGCTCATATTCAAATACAATCATGTTTCCCTATTTGAGCTCTAAAAATTCTTTCTTTTTTTGATCCAGAAATCTTTGAATGATGTACTTTTTTTTTTAATTCAGTCTGGAAAAATTCTTATGTAACATTTTCTTTTGGTACCACAGAAGTTATAGTGTTCCACCAATGATAAGCTATGTCTTTCAATAACGATACTACACATTTCAAACACTCGGCTAGTGTACAGCATAATTCATCTAAAACCCGAATGGTATTTTCCAACAAAAACTCAACCCTCTCAGGATCATCATCAACAGTAGCCCTAAATTCCTCTGCCCCATACTTACAAATTTTATCTGCCGGAGGCTTACCGATTCTAACATGTTCAGTACATTGTGACATCTTTGGAACCGGTTGAGGAGTAGGTGGGGGAGGTAGTTGTATAGCAGGATCTATTCTCAAGTATTCAGTGAACCACTCGTTCATCATTTGAAACAAGGCCTCTTTTGCCTCCTCACCTCGGCCCTTGGATACAAGCCTTCTACTACTACTAGATGCAGCTCGTTGAATGGAAGCTTGAACAGTGCTCTCAGCTTCCTCATATTCAACTCTAGCTTGGTTGGATGACATTACTATATGAAAAACACATTTCAAAATGGTCAGTAGATATCACACTACCATAATTTATATAATGGCATGTATAGCTAAATTCATACTCTCTAAATTAGTCTGAGAATCAACTAAACTTTAGCTCTGATACCAATAAATGTAACATCCCTAACCCATATATGTCGTCAGAACAAGGTTATGGAGCATTACTAGAGTTTACAGAATAATTTCATGTAATTCATATCATTTACTGATCATATCTGAAACTAATCATGTTGTCTCTTGAATAGACCATCGAGGCCCAATTTAAACATTTGAATCGAGTCGAGACTACACCGAGAACTTAGAATTTTTTTTGAAAAATTTCAAAATTTATCTTTAATATAAAGGTCACACGCCCGTGTGAGTAGGCCGTGTGTCTCATACGGCCAAGTGACATGCCCATGTCTCAGGCTGTATGGGAATTCAATGTGAGGCACACGGTCGTGTCCCAACTCGTGTAACTCCCTGACTTGTGCCACACGACTAGCCACACGCCTATTGTAACAACCCATTTTTTAGTGAAATCGAAATAGTGATTTCGAAAGCACAAATCTGACCCAAATTTTAATTTATTTTTATTTTATTATATGGTCCGTAATATGATAGACGTGGCATGTAAAAATTTTGACATGAAAATTTTATCGATTTAGTGCCTAAATACGAGGACTAAATTGCAAAAAATGCAAAAGTTGAATTCTAGTAGCTATAAGGATCAAATAGCTATGGAATTCAAAACTAGAGGTCCTTATATGGAAATTAGACCATTAAGAAAAGTATGTAGATTTTTCATGGTGACTCATCTATGGAAATATAGAAAAAGGTCAAGGACTAAATTAGAACTTAAAATAATTAAATTAATTAAAAGATGATAAAAGAAAATATCATCTTATTATTGTCATCTTCAACCTTAAAAATACATGGAAACCCTAAGTGAGAGAAAAGAAACTTTCAAGGCTTAATTGGATCCGAAAAACACAAACCCGAGGCTAGATCGAGGAAAAGAAAAGATTTTAGATTAGTAGATTATTATGTGAACAAGTGTCGAGGTAAGTTCATGTAACATAATCAGACATGTACTTATGTTAATTGAACATTGTGTTTATATGTAATGTGATTTATGTTAATGTGTTTTACTTGTATGCAATGATAGAAAATTGCTACATGATTGAAACAGTGAAAAAGGGGTTAAGTCCCGATTGAATATTGAATTTCGATGATTGTATGCACTTTCCTGAAACAAATAGGTCTTGCATTTCTTGTGGATGGGATTTAGCTTGGACGAGTAATTCCAATGACCTTGTTATATAAAGGATTTAGCCAAACAGGTAATCTCGGTATAATACCTCTCGAGCATACGATATGATTAGGGTTTAGCCTGGAATGGTAATCCTAATCGAGCTCCTCCGAGCTTACATTGTATAAAGGATTTAGCCTGGACTGGTAACCCTATTATACAATATGTGGCTTGGGAGAGTGTTTCTTGGTTAAGTGCCCTAAGGGGTACCCTTGAATAAGAAGTTGATGGATTACTGAATCGTACACTTTGAGTGTACTACTTAAGCATCCATTAGGATTCAATTATTCAATGGACGTATAACTCTTGGCTTGGCATGAAAAGCATGAGATGAAATGATAATGACTTGAAAGAATATTGTTTGATGAGCTCATCTATTTTTACTTGACATGTTTGTAAGTGTTCTAACTAACATGTTTGATTGAAGGCATGTGCTTCGAAAATTTTGCTAATGGATGGAAAACATGATGTTGTGTGTTTAAATTTAATATATAGGATTGGTAAGTTTAGTTTCTGTTATACAAACTTACTAAGCATGTAATGCTTACTCCGTTTATTTTCCCCCTATTTTATAGTTCTCGAAAGCTCGTGAAGGTTGGAAAATCATTAGAGCATCATCACACTATCAACTAGCTATTTTGGGTATATATAGTAAAGTCATTTTGGTGTAATGGCATGTATAGGACAACTTGGCCAATAGTGACTTGAAAATAATGTTTTGTAACCTAGCCATTAGAATGGCTAGTAATGGTTTATTTTGTATGATTAAGTAGATTGTGATGTTATATTCATATGTGATATGTTATGTATATGTGATCTAATGATGCTAATGCCTAAGTTATTCCAAGGTAAGCTTACAAACACATATGCATGTAGTGATATACCTTGTTGAATGATGAGGATTGCCCATTTTGAATGCTTGAATTGGTTGGGTTTGGATGTGTGTTTCAAGTGCAGGTCTTGGGTGAAAATTTGGGTGAGAAATGGAGATAGAAATAGCTTCATTTTGTCCACATAAGCAGACACACGGTCGTGTGTCTAGACTGTGTGTGACACACGGCCTAGTAACACGGGCATGTAGTTAGGCCGTGTGTTCCCTGCATCTTAATTTTGAGAAACAGAATGCTTAGAATTAGGCACATGGGCGTGTGTTTCAACCGTGTGTGCCACATGGCCTAGAACACGAACGTGTGTCTTGGCTATGTGAAACCTCCACCTAATTTTGAATTGAATTAATTAGCAACACGGCCTAGCACATGGGCGTGTGGCATGGCCGTGTGTGCAGGTCAGAGCACGGGGTCGAACACGACCTCTAACACAGACATGTCCTAGGGTCACACGAGCGCGTCCCTTGGACCACACGGGTGTGTGAGCCCTATACCTTGGAAAAATTTTGTAATTTTATGAAAAATCTTAAAGGTCCCGAGTAAGTCCTGATTTGATTCTAATGCTCGTATTGGGCCTCGATGGCTCGATCAAGAGACATTTTGGATGATCTCGATAAATGAATAGTAATTTATGAAGTTTAATAAAAAAACTTTGAATGTTCTGGTAATGCTCTGAAACCGTATTCTGGCAATGGGTATGGGTTAGGGGTGTTATATTTAGTGGTATCAGAGCTACAATTTAACCGATTCTTGGATTTGATGTAGCGAAAATCTGTTTAGCTATACATGCCATTATATAAATTGTGATAGTGTGATGACTCCTAATCATTTTAAATGTGTTTTTCATATCGCAATGTCACCTAACCGAGAGAGCTAAATCCGAGGAAGCTGAGAGCAATGCTTCTGCGTCAGGTAGTGAAAGGCTCATGTCTGAGGGCCGAAGCGAGGAGGCAAAACAAGCCTTTTTTCAAATGATGAATGAATGGTTTACTTAATACCTGAGAACAAACCCTACTGTACAACGACCTCTCTCATCTGCTCTCCAACAGATTCTTGAGGTACCACAGGGTGCTGAACCTATTAGAATTGGTAAGCCTCCGATAGATAAAATCCGCAAGCATGGGGTGGAATAATTTAAAGCTACCTTATATGATGATCCGGAAAGGGCTAAGTTTTGGTTAGAAAATACTATCCAGGTTTTTGACGAACTATCCTGCACACCTACTAAATGTCTGAAATGTGCAGTATCTCTATTCAAAGATACAGCTTATCATTGGTGGAATACCATAACTTCCATAGTATCGAGGGAGAATGTCACATGGGAATACTTCCAAGCTGAATTTAGAAAGAAGTATGTGAGTCAGAGGTTCATGGATCAGAAAAAGAAAGAATTTTTAGAGCTCAAATAAGGAAACATGACCGTATTCGAATATGAATGGGAATTTTTCGACTGAGTAAGTATGCCAGAGAATGAGTCTCAACCAAGGCTTAAATGTGTAAATGCTTTGAAAAGGGCCTAAATAAAGATATCAAGTTATTGATTGGGATTCTTGAAATAAGGGAATTTGCAGCGCTAGCCGGCCGAGCACATAAAGTTGAGGAACTGAGTAAAGAAAAACAACAAGTCGAAAGAAAGGCTCGTGTTTCTAGAAAAAGAACTATGAGTAAGTCACAATTATTTGCTTCTAAGAAATTTAAGAGGTATTATGATCGTGTTACTACCTCTACAGGGTATTCTAAAAGAGAGCAGGGCTCTCAACATTCTAACCCGAGGTCTTCATCTTCGTCGATGACCAGTGTGGGTAGTGTTGGTAATCCTAAACCAAAATGTAAACATTGTAACAAATTTCATCATGGGGAATGTTGGCCTACAAATGGAGCTTGTTTTGGATGTGGTTCCCTTGAGCATTTCCGTAGGGATTGTTTAGAAAAAGTTTAAAAAGAGATAAAACAAGCTTCAAAGCCAAGTAACCCTGTCTCGAGGGGCAGAACACCCTGTCATCCCAGTAATGTTAGTGGTAGTCGAGGTACTACCAGGGATACAGCAATTAGATCTAAAGCACAAGCACCTGCGAGGACATATGCTATTCGTGCTAGAGAAGATGCCTCTGCGCCTGACATTATTACTGGTACATTTTCTCTACTTGATGCTGATATTACTGCATTGATTGATCATGGTTTCACACATTCATATATATGTACGAATCTAGTGTCTGTTAAAAATTTACTTGTTGAATTCACTGAATTTATGGTTAAAGTTTCAAACCCCTGGGCCAGTGTGTTATGGTGGATAAAGTTTGTAAAAATTGTCTATTGATGGTAAAAGGTTATTGATTTTTGGCTGACTTGATGTTATTGCCATTTGAAGAATTTGATATGATCTTGGGAATGGATTGGTTAACCCGATCTGATGTAGTGGTAAACTATAAACAAAAATATATTGTATTGAAATGTGAGAATGGTGGATTACTTCATGTTGAATCTGATAAACTAGATGGATTACCTAATGTGATTTCAGCAATGTCAGCATAAAAATATGTTAGAAAGGGGTATGATGCCTATCTTGCATATGTGATGGATACCAAAGTATCTGAGTCAAAGATTCAGTCAGTGCCCCCTTTTATGTGAATTTCCTGATGTATTCCCAAGGGAATTACCTAGTCTATCACCGGATAAAGAAGTAGAATTCTCTATAGATATTGTTTCGGGTACAACACTTATATCCATAAAACCTTACAGAATGGCTCCTACTAAATTAAAAAAGCTGAAAGTATAGTTACATGAGTTGATTGACAGAGGTTTTGCTCGACCTAGTTTCTCACCATGAGGTGCGCCAATTTTCTTCATAAAGAAGAAGGATGGATCGTTGAGACTGTGCATTGATTACAAACAGCTCAACAAAGTTACAGTAAGGAAAAAGTATACATTTCCTCACATTGATAACTTGTTTGGCCAGTTAAAATGTGCCACTGTATTTTCAAAGATTGATCTCCGTTCAAGTTACTATCAACTATGGGTAAAAGAATTGGATGTACCAAAGACAGCTTTTAGAACCAGGTATGGACACTATGAGTTTCTTGTGATGCCATTCGACTTGACAAATGCACCTGCAGTGTTTATGGATTTGATGAACAGAATTTGCAGCCCGTAGGTGGACAAGTTTGTGGTGGTATTTATAGATGATATTTTGGTTTACTCTCCAAAAGAAAATAAGTATGCTGAGCATTTGAAAATAGTGTTGCAAAATCTGCGAGAAAAACAACTGTACGCTAAATTCAGTAAATGTGAATTTTAGCTATGGGAAGTTAGTTTCCTTAGGCATATAGTATTTGCTGAAGATGTTAGAGTAGGCCCAAATAAAATTTCAGCCATTGTTAATTAGAAGCCACTGAAGAATGTGCCTAAAGTCTGAAGTTTTTTGGGGCTAGCTGGTTATTATCAGAGATTTGTAAAAAGTTTTTCAATGATAGATTCTTCAATAACTCGTTTGATACAAAAAGATGTGAAATTTGAGTGGACTGATAAATGTCAATAAAGTTTTGATAGATTAAATGCTTTATTGACAGAAGCACCTATGCTAGTCCAGCCTGAATCAGGTAAGGAATTTACAATTTATAGTGATGTATCATTGAATGGTTTTGGCTATGTTTTGATGCAAGATGGTAAGGTAGTAGCCTATGCTTCACGACAACTAAAGCTACATAAAAAGAACTACCCGACACACGATATTAAATTGGCAGCCATAGTGTTTGCACTAAAAATCTGGCGGCATTACTTATCTGGTGAAAAATGTCACATATTCACTGATCATAAAATCTGAAATATTTGATGTCACAAAAATATTTGAATTTGAGACAGCGTAGATGGCTTGAACTATTGAAAGATTATGATCTTGTCATTGACTATCATCTGGGAAAGGCTAATGTAGTGGCAGATGCTTTGAGCAGAAAATCCCTGTATGCTTTGCGAGTAATGAATACTCGATTGTCGTTGTCTGATGATGGTTCAATCATAGCTGAGTTAAAAGCTAGACCAATGTTTTTGCGACATATCTCTGAAGCTTAAAAAATAATAGTAAGTTGCAAGCAAGATGGGTACGAAGTGAATAGACTCCTGACTCAGAATTTTAGATTGGGACTGATGGTTGTTTGTTATTCAAAGGTAGAGTATGTGTACCGAAAGATTTAGAACTAGTATAGAAGATCTTAAATGAAGCTCACAATGGTAACATATCTGTACATCCTAGTAGTAATAAAATGTACAATGATTTGAAAAAGATATACTGGTGGCCGGGAATGAAACGAGATATTTCTGAGTTCGTATCTAAGTGTTTGATATGTCAACAAGTAAAAGCAGAAGATTAGTTGCCTTCTAGACTACTACAACTAGTTACGATACCATAATGGAAATGGGAGAGAATTACTATGGACTTTGTAACGGGATTGTCCCTGTCTTCAAAGAAGAAAGATGTCATTTGGGTAATTGTTGATCGATTGACAAAATCTAAACACTTTATTCCAATACGTATGGATTTCTCCTTGGATAGATTGGCTGAGTTATATGTTTGTGAGATTGTCAGATTGCATGGAGTGCCTGTCTCCATTATTTCAGAAAAAGATCCTCGATTTACATCTCGATTCTAGAGCAAATTGCAAGAAGCTCTGGGTACTCAGTTACACTTTAGCACTGCATTCTATCCCTAAACAGATGGTCAATCTAAACAAGTAATACAGATCTTGGAAGACAAGCTTAGATGTTGTGTACTTGAGTTTGAAGGTAATTGGGAAAATATTTGCCTTTGGTTGAATTTGCTTATAATAGCAGTTATCAGTCTATTATTAAAATGGCACCGTATGAAGCCTTATATGGACGCAAATGTAGAACTCCATTGTATTGGACAAAACTCAATGAGAAAAGTTACACAAAGTTGACTTGGTCTGAGAGACCAAGGAAAAAGTGAAGGTAATTCGAGATAGCTTGAAAGTAGCCTCGGATCGACAAAAGTCTTATGCTGATTTGAAAAGAAAAGAGATAGAATTTTAGGTTGTAACACCCCTAGCCCGGGTCCGATCGCCGGTTTAGGCTATGAGGTATTACTGAGCTAAACGTTTAATTTCATTCACATAATCTACCAACAAAAACAGAAATCGAGCTAAATACATACTGATCTTAGAGTTATATATATATGTCATTTTCATATGGCCGAAATATTTACAAATACAAAACATATTTTTGTCAATAGCCAAACCTATACATGCCATATCGAGACCAAAATATAACTTTACCAACAAAATAGATAATATGATGAACTGCTGACGATCCCCGAGTCGGTGGCCAAAATCAACAATCTATAAAGCAGAGAAATAAGAAACAGAGTAAGCTTTCGAGGCTTAGTAAGTTTTAAGCATTTCATACAATTAAAGCTTGTCATTTAAATCGAACGTTGAGTATCACAAAAATCGTATTCTAATTGTAATTCACTTGGTCGAATATACACAAGTACACTAGTTATAAACCTATTGGCCGAATATGTATATATGAATACACAAGAAATTTCCAGCACATATTTCACTATCTATATGACTTATACAATTATTTTTAGTCACATACTTTCATATAATTACTTGCACTGACCGAATAGGTCATTGTCTTATTCTCAAATACCGAATCCATCCACACACATATATATTTATCGTTCTTTAATACTAATAAATCACTTTAAAAATCAATTCACATATGAGTACATAATACGCACCTTAACATGTAAAATATATATATTACTTACTCAACGATGGTTACCACGGACATTCAATGTCGTAATCTTACTTAACTTACTGGCATCGGTCCTATCAAATCTTAGAATTCAAAACACATTTCCAGCACAAGCCCGCGGGTCTTTAGCCCGGATACCATTCCAGCACGAAGCCTGCGGACTTCAAGTCCAGATATATTTCCAGCATATAGCCTGCGGACCTTATGTCCGGATATATTCCCAGCATATGGCCTGCGGACCTCATATCCGGATATATTCCCAGCATATAGCCTGCGGACCTCATGTCTGGATATATTTCAAATATCATGCATACTTAGTCATATTTTAACACATCTCATTCAACCTATCACTTTATTAGTCAGTTACTATGTCCGGATATAAGCTCAATATGCACACCATCATTCACATTTCGGCTCAAGAGTTATACTTAATATCACACATTCATTTCACCATTCAAGCTTAAACCCAAAGTGACCATTATACTATAAATCATATACATGCACTATTTATTACACAACTATATTCAAGTACAAACCAAAGATCACAATTCACTTAATATACTCTTATAAAAGCATCATCAATTACATACTAAAGGAGACTACTCAAAACTTACCTCGGGTATATTTGAACAGTTACGGATAGGCTACTAGATTGCTTACTCTTTTCCCTTATCTGATTTCGACCCTCTTAGCTCTTAAGCTTAATCTAGCAAATCACCATAGCCAAATTTTGCACAAGGATTTTTCTTCTTCCTCTCTTCTAGTTAAGGCAATGGAGGAGCAAAGATGAACCAACTTTGGTTTCTCCTCCCACTAACCATTATTTTATTTTTCTTTATTCTTTTATTCATTTTGTAAATTAAAAATGTTAATAGCAAATTCATATTATATACATTAATCAATATCATGGCTGGCCACTATCCAAAAATGGCTAATTTGACATGCAAGTCTGTAACATCCCGAAATAGGGCCTAAACGGAATAGTGGTTGCGAAACCACAAATCTGAGGTAGAAAAATTTATTTTATTATTATTTTGAGGTTTATGATATGTTTGCATGATTGTGTGAAAAGTTCGTGAAGAAATTCTATGCATAAAGTGCTTAATTTGAAATTAGGGACTAAATTGAATAAATTGTAAAACTTGTGTTCTAGAAGTATTTTGCATAAAATTGAATTAGATTATTAATTAGAGGTCCTTAAAGGGTAATTTTACCAATTTTAAGTTCATGGAAAAAAAATTAGGACATGGAAGGAATTTTTGAAAGTTTAGTAAGGAGGGGCATTTTGGTCATTTGGTTATTAACATTAATAAAAAGGTAAAAAGATGACAAAATTGTATCATCTTCTTCATTAGCACGAAATTTCAAGGGTTCTCCATAGCTAGGGTTTGTTTCAAGCTTTCAAGCTCCATAGTAAGTGATTCCAAGCCCCGTTTTTAATGTTCTTTACGTTTTCGGAGTCCCGGTAGCTCGATAAAGCTTATGCTAGCAATAATTTAAGTTAGGGTTCATATTTGGAAAAATACCCATAGGTGAAATTTGTGTATTTTGGTGTTTTATGATAGAATATGAGGTTTTAAATTATGTTAGACAATTTGTACTACTCGGTTTTAAGCAAAACGAGTAAAAGGACTTAATCGGTAAAAATACCTAATAGTCATAAGTGCATGTTAGAGTATGAATTTGATGCTGCCATAGAAGGGAAAATGACCAGCATGTCATAAAACATAAGAAAATAGGCTGAAGTTTAATTTACGAGCTTTGGGGCAAAAGTGTAAATATGCAAAAGTTTAGGGGCAAAAATGTAATTTTTCCAAAGTCTGAGTAAAGGACTGTTTTGATAAATTTTGATATTAAATAAGTTAAATTTGCTATTATAGATCAAGAAGAGCGAAATTCGGGAGTAGACCAGGGAAAAGAAAAAGTAAAGGATTAAATTGTAAAGTTTAGTCACATTTTGTATCGAGGTAAGTTCTGATGAAATAAATGCAATATTCTTTTATTTTACATTATTATTGTCAATTTCAGCATTTATATACTTATTTTATGAGAATATTTAAAGTCAAATTAAAGTAAGTGACAGAGAAAAAGCATTAGGATGCCCCGTTTGAACCTTAGGAATGTTAGGATATTGGGGTTGTGACGGGGACAGACAGATGAAATGAGCCATGTAAGTCCATATCGGATATATGGCTTTGGAGACAGGAATGAGCCATGTAAGCCCATATTAGATATATATATGGCATTGGAGACAGAATAATTCATGAAAGTCCATGTCGAAGACATGGCATTGCGAGATATTGATAGGCAGGAATGACCCCAAGTATCCTTAGTATTCCGAGTGGTTCAATGGGTCATTGTACACTTTAAATTACAGTGAATTATCAGCAAAAGGGAAGGTAGATTATATTTATGAATAGTGAAAGGTCGGGTAAGAAAGAAAGTAAGTGAGTAAAGAAGAAGGTAGAAAATGAGAAGTAAAGAAAGTTTATGAGGCTAGGTGACATTATGTATAATTATTCATTATGTTGAATGTTGTAATTTATTTGCTTGTAAGCTTACTAAGCCTAGTGCTTAATCTCTTTATTTTCTTCTTCTTATAGTACTTATCTAGCCACTCGGGGATCGAAGGAAACGTCGGAGGTCGATCACACTATCCAAGAAATAACTTGGTATAATTAGGCGTTTTGTTTTGTGTATGGCATGTATAGAAACTTAGCTATCTTTAGTATAATATGAACAATGAATGATGTGTAAATGCTTGCTAGAGGCTAGCTAATAAAAATGGCCGATGATATGCATGTTTATTAATATGTATGATTGAATGGTGGTTATCACATGAAAATTATGAAAAATGTGAAAGTAACTTAAAAACAGATTCAAATAACAGAAATGACGTGACTTTGAAAAATCACTAAAAATTTTGTAAACATATTTTTCAGATTAATAATATATGAAATTAAAGCTTATTATGTCTATTTTCTTATGGAATAAGCAAAACAGGTAAAGGTATTATATTTTATGAGATATCTGAGTTTTAGTGAAACAGGGTCAGAGCAATTTCTAGATCCCCTGTTTCAACTTTGGAAATTAACCATAAATTGTAAAAAAATAATTAGGTGGTGTAATTTATATGGTTAGAATCCTTATTGAATCTAGTTTTAATAGAAACAAACGGTATAGTTGTATTAATTTTGTATAGGGAGAAAAGTGGTTCGTAGTAAGTAGAGGTCAGTACAGTCAACTTCTGAAACAGGGGTAACTTTAACTAATAAACTGTTCTAATTGGCTAAGTAAAAAAATTCTAGAAAAAAATTTGTGGATAGATATATGAGTCTAGTTTCAGGAAAAATTTACGGATCTAAATTTTGAGTTTCAGAACTCAAGATATGAATTTTTAGGCGACTACGACGCAGAATGACAGCACATTCCGAAAAGTTTAAAAAAAAAATTTAAAACTATTTAAGTGATAGATTAAGTTTAGTAATGCCTCGTGCTCGATTTTGGCAACAGTCTCGGGTAAGGAGTGTTACATTTATTGGTATCAGAGCAGGTTTAGTCGGTTCTCGGAACAGTTAGTGTGAGTAAAAGTCTAGCTATACATGCCATACCGTATTTTGATAGTGTGACGACTCTCGACGATTTTTAAATATTTTGTTTTATAATAATGGATCCCGAGCGAAATGGGTAATGATGATGTAGAAAGTAATGCGCTGCTCCCACGGAACGGACAAAGCGCCATCCGAGAATAGGCCAAGATGCTGTTGATCAGGGAGGAGTGACTCGAGAAGCTCTCTTCCAAGCTTTGAATGATTGGTTTGCCGAGTTCATTCGTACGAATCCGGCAGTTAGACCTCCACCCCCCTCATGATTCTCAGGCTACCCATGTAGCTCAAGCTTCCCCGGTACAGGGTACCGTGATAAGAGAAAAGCCACCAGTTGATAGAATCAGGAAACAAGGGGCAGAAGAGTTTCGAGCAACAAAAGATGATGATGCAGAAAGAGCAGAATTTTGGTTAGAAAATACTATCAGAATCTTTGACGAATTATTTTGTACACCCGAGGAATGTATGAAATGTGTAGTATCACTTCTTAGAGACTCAGCCTACTACTGGTGGAAGACACTTATATCAGTTGTACCAAAGGAGAGGGTCACTTGGGATTTCTTTCAGGAGGAATTTCGTAAAAAGTACATCAGTCAGAGGTTTATTGACCAGAAAAGAAAAGAATTCCTGGAATTGAAACAAAGGCAATATGACGGTGACCGATTATGAGCGTGAATTTGTCAGGCTCAGTAAATATGCTCAAGAATGTGTGTCCACAGAGGCTATCATGTGTAAAAGATTTGAGGATGGGTTAAATGATGATATCATTTGTCGGTGGGTGTTCTAGAAATAAAAGAGCTCGTTATTTTAGTTGAGAGAGCTGTGTAAGCGCAGAGGAGTTGTTAAAAGGAAAGGTAAAGTTGAGACAGAGACACAAGATACAAAGAAGAGACAAATGAGTAGGTCATTTGGGCTACATCCAAGAGGCCTAAAGAGTTTTCTACAGATCTAGCTTTTCGGCAGGCAAGCTAGTTAGAATAGAGGTAGCGATTTAAAGATCAGAAGGCTCGCACCACCTCACCGCGAGTGTAGGTAATGTCGACAGGGTAGATCGGGGTGTCCACAGTGTGGTAGACTTCATTATGGTCCTTGTCGGGCAGGCGAAAATGTTTGCTATAAATGTGGTGCTCCAGATCATTTTGTACGAGAATGTCCAGAAGTGGCTAGCCGAGAAGTAATACAGAGTGCTAGATCCGGAAATGCTCCTACTAGAGGCAGATCACCGAGGCAACCGAGAGTAGGAGCAGGTAATGCTGAGGTACCTTTAGAGATTCGGGGTGTGAGACCAGATGCTAGAGCCCCTGCAAGGACTTATGCTATTCGTGCACGCGAAGAGGCATCCTCCCCCGATGTGATTATGGGTACATTTTCTCTACATAATATTAATGTCATGGCTCTGATTGATCCGGGTTCGACTCATTCTTATGTTTGTATGAAATTGATGTCTAGTATAAGTATGCCTATAGAATCTCTGAATTTGTGATTAAAGTATCGAACCCATTAGGCAAGCATGTATTAGTAGATAAACTATGTAGAAATTGTCCTTTGATGATTAGAGGTTCTCTGTTTTCCCACTGATCTCTTGCTATTGCCATTTGATGAGTTTGATGTGATTCTTGGTATGGATTGGTTGACTACACATGATGTGATAGTGAATTGTAGAAAGAAATTCATTGAGTTGAAGTGTGAAAATGGTGAAATTCTTGGGTTAATTCGGAAGAGTCGATAGTTCATTTCCCATAATTTTCATATGTCCGCTCGTAAATGTTTGAGAAAAGGGTATGAAGCTTATCTTACTTTTGTGTTGAACACTAAAACCCGCAATTGAAAATTGAGTCGATGCTGTGGTATGTGAGTTTCCGATGTGTTTTCTGAAGAACTACTGTGCTTACCTCCTCGTTAGAGAAGTTGTGTTTGGTATTGAGTTGATTCCGTGTACCACGCCCATTTCTATTGCTCCTTATAGAATGGCTCGTTGGAATTGAAAGAATTGAAAGCTCGATTGCAGGAATTGATAGATAAAGGATTTGTAAGACCCAGTGAGTTCACCATGGGGTGCACCAAAGTACTATTTGTGAAAAAAAGACGGATCGATGCGGTTGTGCATAGATTATCGGTAACTTAACAAGGTAATGAGAAAGAACAAGTATCCATTGCCTAGAATTGATGATTTGTTTGATCAATTGAAGGAGCTACTGTGTTCTCCAAGATAGATTTGAGATCCGGATACTATCGGGCCATGCGAGTTAAAGAGTCGGATGTCCCAAGACCGCTTTCCGGACTAGGTATGGTCATTATGAGTTCCTTGTGATGCCATTTGGCTTGACTAATGCTCCCGCCATTTTTATGGACTTAATGAACCGAATTTTCAGACCGTACTTGGATAAGTTTGTAGTTGTGTTCATTGATGATATCTTGATTTATTCTCATGATGAGACCGAGCATGCAGAGCATTTGAGAACGATTTTATATATTCGAGAGATAATCGGTTGTATGCCAAGTTCAAAGCAAAAGTGAATTTCAGTTACGAGAAGTTGGTTTTCTTGGACATATTGTCTCGTGTGAAGGTATTAAGGTTGATTCGAGCAAGATTTCAGCCATTGTTGATTGGAAGCCTCCTAGAAATGTATCGAAGTTAGAAGTTTTCTTGGTCTTGCTTAGGATATTATAGACGATTTGTAGAGGGATTTTCCATGATAGCTACCCCACGTGACAAGATTGCTGCGAAAGGATGTCAAGTTTGAATGGATCGAGAAGTGTCAACAAAGTTTTGACAAGTTAAAAGCATCGTTGACTAAAGCTCTGTTTTTAGTACAACCAGAACTGTAAGGAGTTTGTGATTTACAAGTGATGCGTCCATGAATGGACTTGGTTGTGTACTTATGCAGAAGGGAAGGTAATTGCTTATGCCTCTAGACAACTAAAGCCACATGAGAAGAATTATCCGACACATGATTTAGAGTTAGTCGCCATTATTTTTGCGTTGAAAATTTGGAGACATCATTTGTATGGTGAAAGGTGCCGAATATTTACCGATCATAAAAGCTTGAAATACTTGATGACTCAAAAAGATTTGAATTTGAGGCAAAGAAGATGGTTGGAATTGCTTAATGATTACGAGTTAGTGATTGATTATCACCTGTAAGGCAAAATGTAGTTGTTGACGCCTAAGCAGAAACTTTTATTTACTTTATGAGCTTTGAATACCAATTTAGCCATGTCAAATGATGGTTCTATTTAGCTGAATTTAGAGCTAAACCAGTATTTTTGAAAAGATTTGTGAAGCTCGAAAGATGATAATGAGTTACAAGCTAAAAGAGTTCAATGCGAGTCGCATAGAATCGATTTTGGATTGGTTCTGATGGTTGTTTGATGTTTAGAGATGTAATTTGTGTACCAAAGAATGATGAGCTTATTCGAAAGATTTTACAGAAGCACATAGCGATTCTTTATCTATTCATCCAGCAGTACAAAAATGTATAATGATTTGAAGAAATTGTATTGGTGGGTAGGAATGAAAAGAGACATTTCGTAGAGTTTGTTTCTAGATGCTTGATTTGTCAACGTGTAAAGGCCGAACATCGGTACCCTCGGGATTATTGCAACTGTGCTAGTTAGGAATGGAAATGGGACAGAGTTACTATGGATTTTTGTGATGTGGTTGCCGTTAATAACTTGAAAAAGAAAGATGCAATATGGGTTGTGATTGATAAGCTAACTAAGTCGGCTCATTTTATCCCAATCCGTATGGATTACTCACTTGACAAGTTGGTGAGTTATACATTTCAGAGATAGTTAGACTATATGGAGTGCCATTATCGATCATTTTGCATGAGAGATCCAAGATTTACTTCACTGGTTCGGAAGAAGTTACAAGAGGCTTTAGGTACGAAATTGAGTTTTAGTATGACTTTCCATCCTCAAACCGACGGTCGATCGATGAGAGAGTTATTCAGTACTTGAAGATATGCTTAGATGTTGTGTATTGGAATTTCAAGGCGGTTGGGAAAAATATTTACCATTAGTAGAGTTTGCCTACAATAATAGTTATCAATGAGTTTGAAGATGGCACCTTATGAAGTTTTGTATGGACGTAAATGTCGCACACCTTTGTATTGGCGAGCTTAAGGAAAATCAGATTTACGAAGTTGATCTAGTTAAGGAAACAGAAGAGAAAGTAAAAATCATCGAGATTGCTTAAAAGCGACCTTCTGCATGGACAAAAGTCGTATGCGATTTGAAGAGAAAAGAGATTGAGTATCAAGTTGGTGACAAAGTTTTTTTTGAAAGTATCCCGTGGAAGAAAGTTCTCGATTTGGCAAGAAAGGCAAACTAAGTCCACGTTTTATTGGACCGTTTGAAGTGATTGAGAGAGTCGGACCATTAGCATATCGGTTAGCTTTGCCGATTGAGTTAGAGAAGATTCATAATGTATTTCATGTGTCTATGCTACGTCGTTATTGTTCAGATACGTCACATGTGATTTCTTAGACAGAGGTTGAAATTTAGCTAGACATGACTTACGGTGAAGAACCAGTAAAGATTCTAGCTCGAGAGGTAAAGCAATTAAGGAACAAAAGTATTGCACTTGTGAAAGTACTATGGAATAGACATGGGGTAGACGAGGCTACATAGGAACCCAAGAGGCTATAAAAACAAGACCAAATCTTTTCATTGTGTAAGATTTTCTGGGACGAAAATCCCTAAAGGGGGGGAGAAATGTAACATCCCGAAATAGGGCCTAAACGGAATAGTGGTTGCGAAACCACAAATCTGAGGTAGAAAAATTTATTTTATTATTATTTTGAGGTTTATGATATGTTTGCATGATTGTGTGAAAAGTTCGTGAAGAAATTCTATGCATAAAGTGCTTAATTTGAAATTAGGGACTAAATTGAATAAATTGTAAAACTTGTGTTCTAGAAGTATTTTGCATAAAATTGAATTAGATTATTAATTAGAGGTCTTAAGTTCATGGAAAAAAAATTAGGACATGGAAGGAATTTTTGAAAGTTTAGTAAGGAGGGGCATTTTGGTCATTTGGTTATTAACATTAATAAAAAGGTAAAAAGATGACAAAATTGTATCATCTTCTTCATTAGCACGAAATTTCAAGGGTTCTCCATAGCTAGGGGTTGTTTCAAGCTTTCAAGCTCCATAGTAAGTGATTCCAAGCCCCGTTTTTAATGTTCTTTACGTTTTGAGTCCCTGAGAGCTCGATAAAGCTTATGCTAGCAATAATTTAAGTTAGGGTTCATATTTGGAAAAATACCCATAGGTGAAATTTTTGTATTTTGGTGTTTTATGATAGAATATGAGGTTTTAAATTATGTTAGACAATTTGTACTACTCGGTTTTAAGCAAAAACGAGTAAAAGGACTTAATCGGTAAAAATACCTAATAGTCATAAGTGCATGTTAGAGTATGAATTTGATGCTGCCATAGAAGGAAAAATGACCAGCATGTCATAAAACATAAGAAAATAGGCTGAAGTTTAATTTACGAGCTTTGGGGCAAAAGTGTAAATATGCAAAAGTTTAGGGGCAAAAATGTAATTTTTCCAAAGTCTGAGTAAAGGAATGTTTTGATAAATTTTGATATTAAATAAGTTAAATTTGCTATTATAGATCAAGAAGAGCGAAATTCGGGAGTAGATCTGGGAAAAGAAAAAGTAAAGGATTAAATTGTAAAGTTTAGTCACATTTTGTATCGAGGTAAGTTTACAAAGAAATAAATGCAATATTCTTTTATTTTACATTATTATTGTCAATTTCAGCATTTATATACTTATTTTATGAGAATATTTAAAGTCAAATTAAAGCGTAAGTGACAGAGAAAAAGCATTAGGATGCCCGTTTGAACCTTAGGAATGTTAGGATATTGGGGTTGTGTGATGGGACAGACAGATGATGAAATGAGCCATGTAAGTCCATATCAGATATATGGCTTTGGAGACAGGAATGAGCCATGTAAGCCCATATTAGATATATATATGGCATTGGAGACAGGAATAATTCATGAAAGTCCATGTCGAAGACATGGCATTGGCAGGATATTGATAGACAGGAATGACCCCAGTATCCTTAGTATTCCGAGTGGTTCAATGGGTCATTGTACACTTTAAATTACAGTGAATTATCAGCAAAAGGGAAGGTAGATTATATTTATGAATAGTGAAAGGTCAGGTAAGAAAGAAAGTAAGTGAGTAAAGAAGAAGGTAGAAAATGAGAAGTAAAGAAAGTTTATGAGGCTAGGTGACATTATGTAT
Source organism: Gossypium anomalum (assembly GCA_025698475.1). Taxonomy (NCBI): domain Eukaryota; kingdom Viridiplantae; phylum Streptophyta; class Magnoliopsida; order Malvales; family Malvaceae; genus Gossypium; species Gossypium anomalum. Next base: position 21,465,508 of record CM046960.1, on the reverse strand, counting down.
AATTATTCATTATGTTGAATGTTGTAATTTATTTGCTTGTAAGCTTACTAAGCCTAGTGCTTAATCTCTTTATTTTCTTCTTCTTATAGTACTTATCTAGCCACTCGGGGATCGAAGGAAACGTCGGAGGCCGATCACACTATCCAAGAAATAACTTGGTATAATTAGACGTTTTGTTTTGTGTATGGCATGTATAGAAACTTAGCTATCTTTAGTATAATATGAACAATGAATGATGTGTAAATGCTTGCTAGAGGCTAGCTAATAAAAATGGCCGATGATATGCATGTTTATTAATATGTATGATTGAATGGTGGTTATCACATGAAAATTATGAAAAATGTGAAAGTAACTTAAAAACAGATTCAAATAACAGAAATGACGTGACTTTGAAAAATCACTAAAAATTTTGTAAACATATTTTTAAGATTAATAATATATGAAATTAAAGCTTATTATGTCTATTTTCTTATGGAATAAGCAAAACAGGTAAAGGTATTATATTTTATGAGATATCTGAGTTTTAGTGAAACAGGGTCAGAGCAATTTCTAGATCCCCTGTTTCAACTTTGGAAATTAACCATAAATTGTAAAAAAATAATTAGGTGGTGTAATTTATATGTTAGAATCCTTATTGAATCTAGTTTTAATAGAAACAAACGGTATAGTTGTATTAATTTTGTATAGGGAGAAAAGTGGTTCGTAGTAAGTAGAGGTCAGTACAGTCAACTTCTGAAACAGGGGTAACTTTAACTAATAAACTGTTCTAATTGGCTAAGTAAAAAAATTCTAGAAAAAAATTTGTGGATATATATATGAGTCTAGTTTCAGGAAAAATTTACGGATCTAAATTTTGAGTTTCGGAACTCAAGATATGAATTTTTAGGCGACTACGACGCAGAATGACAGCACATTCCGAAAAGTTTAAAAAAAAATTTTAAAACTATTTAAGTGATAGATTAAGTTTAGTAATGCCTCGTGCTCGATTTTGGCAACAGTCTCGGGTAAGGAGTGTTACAAAGTCCACCTTTGTGACAACATGCATTAATAGACCACTTTAAAATTTACCCATCACATTTCATAAATGTCTCACCTAAGTCCTATTTAAAATTTTCACATAGAAATAACAATCAAAGCATGAGACTTTCACAAATGCATTTACACATATAATAAGCGTAGAATATAACAGTTAATTATTTTTATGACTCGATTTTGTGGTCCCGAAACCACTTTCTGACTAGGGTCAAATTAAGGCTGTCACATAGGTTGCTAACAAGGTATTCTTGAAAGTGTCACCTTGGAAGAAAGTACTCTAGTTTGGTTGTAAAGGAAAATTGAGTCCACGGTTCATTAGACCATGTGAGATTACTGAAAGAATTGGACCGGTTGCATATCGGTTAGCTTTACCACCAGTGCTTGATCGGATTCATAATGTTTTTCATGTGTCTATGTTATGGCGGTATCAATATGATCCTTCACATGTTATCTCTCCGATAGAGGTAGAGATCCAACCTAATATGACATATGGTGAGGAACCAATCAAAATCTTAGCTCAGGAAACAAAAGAGTTAAGAAATAAAAAGGTAGCTTTGGTAAAATTTCTTTGGCAACGACAAGGTATAGAAGAGGCTACTTGGGAGCTAGAGGAAACTATGAAGAAACCATACCTGAATCTTTTTATCGGTAATATTTTCGAGGACGAAAATCCTTAAAAGGGGGAGAGTTGTAACAGCCCATTTTTCAGTGAAATCTGAAGAGTAGTTAGAGACTACAAATCCGACCCAAAATATAATTTATTTTTATTTTATTATATGGTTCGTAATATGATAGACATGACATGTGAAAATTTTGACATGAAAATTTTATCGATTTAGTGCCTAAGTATGAGAAAAACTAAATTGCATAAAATGCGAAAGTTGAATTCTAGTAGCTATAAGGATCAAATAGCTATCAGGTCCTTATATGGTAATTAGACCATTAAGAAAAGTATGTAGATTTTTCATGGTAACTCATCTATGGAAATATAGAAAAAGGTCAATGACTAAATTAGAATTTGAAATAATTAAATTACTTAAAAGATGATAAAATAAATTATCAACTTATTATTGTTATCTTCAACCCTAAAAATACATGGAAACCCTAGGTGAGAGAAAAGAAACTTTCAAGGCCTAACTGGATCCGGAAAACACAAACTCGAGGCTAGATCGAGGAAAAGAAATTATTTTAGATTATTAGATTATTATGTGAACAAGTGTTGAGGTAAGTTCGTGTAACTTAACCAGACATGTACTTATGTTAATTGAATGTTGTGTTTATATGTAATGTGATTTATGTTAATGTGTTTTCTTGTATGCAATGATGGAAAATTGCTACATGTTTGAAATGGTGAAAAGGGGTTAAGTCCTGATTGAATATTGAATTCTGATGATTGTATGCGCTTTCCCAAAACAAATAGGGTCCTATATTTATTGCAAACGAGATTTGGCTCGGATGAGTAATCCCAATAACCTTGTTATATAAAGGATTTAGCCCAGACGGGTAATCCTGATATAATACCTTTCAAGCATAATATATGATTAAGGTTTAGCCTGGACTGGTAATCCTAATTGAGCTTCTCCGAGCTTACATTGTATAAAGGATTTAGCCTAGACTGGTAATCCTGTTATACGATATGTGGCTCGAAAGGGTGTTTCTTGGTTAAGTGCCCTAACGGGTACCCTTAAATAAAAAATTGACAAATTATTGAATTGTACACCTCGAGTGTCCTACTTGAGTGTCCATCGAGATTCAATGATTTAATGGACATATAACTCTTAACTTGGCATGAAAAGTATAAGATGAAATGATAATGACTTGAAAGAATATTTCTTGATGAGCTCATCTATTTTTACTTGGCATGTTTGTAAGTGTTGTGACTAACATGTTTGATTCAAGGTAAGTGCTTAGGAAAGTTTGCTAATGGATAGAAAGCATGATGTTGTGTGCTTAAATTTAATAAATAGGATTGGTAAGTTTAGTTTCCGTTATATGAACTTACTAAGCATGTAATGCTTACTCCGTTTATTTTCCCCTATTTTATAGTGCTCGGAAGCTCGTGAAGGTTGGAAAATCATTGGAGCATCGTCACACTATCAACTAGCTATTTTGGGTATATATAGTAAAGTCATTTTGGCATAATGGCATGTATAGGACAACTTGGCAAATAGTGGCTTAAAGATGATACTTTGTAACCTAGCCATTGGAATGGCTAGTAATGGTTTATTTTGGTATGATTAAGTAGATTATAATGTTATATTCATATGTGATATGTTATGTAAATGTGATCTGATGATGCTAATGACTAAGTTATTCCAAGGTAAGTTTACAAGCACATATGCATGTGGTGATATGCCTTGTTGAATGATGAGGATTGCCCATTTTGAATGCTTGAATTGGTTGGTTTTGGATGTGTGTTTCAAATGTAGGTTTTGGGTGAAATTTTGGGTGAGAAATGAAGCTAGAAATGGCTTTATTTTGTCCACATGGACAGACACACGGGCGTGTGTCTAGACCATGTGTGACACATGGCCTGGTAACACAGGCATGTGGTTAGGCTGTGTATCCCCTGCACATTAATTTTGAGAAACAGAATGCTCAAAATTGGGCACATGGGCAGAGACACGAGCATATGTTTCAGCCGTGTGTGCTATAAGGCCTAGAACACGGGCGTGTGTATTGGCCGTGTGAAACATGCACCTAATTTTTAACTGAATTAATTAACCACACGGCCTAGCATAAAGGCGTGTGGCATGGTCGTGTGCGCAAGTCCGAGAGTTATGCGGGGTCAAACATGGCCTCAAACACGGGCGTGTCCCAGGGTCACACGGGCATGTCCCATGCACCACACGGGCATGTGAGCCCTGCAGCTTAAAAAATTTTTGTAATTTTACAAAAAATTCTTAGAGGTCTCAATTAAGTCTCGATTTGATTCTAATGCTCGTATTAGGCCTCAAGGACCCGATCAAGGGATGTTATGGATGATCACGGTAAATGAATAGTAATTTACAAAGTTTAATGGAAAAATGTTTTGAATGTTCTGGTAATGCTCCAAAGCCCTGTTTCAGCAACAGGTACGGGTTAGGGGTATTACACTCGTGTCCTAGGCCATGTGGTCAATTTTAATTTTCAAAAATTAAATGCAGGGTTCACACGGCTAAGACACACACTGTCTTCTAGGTCGTGTATCACACACGGCTCAGATACACACCAATGTCTCTGCCTGTGTGCCCAATTCTATGCATTCTGTTTCTCAATTTTGGGATGCAGGGGACACACGACCAAACCACATGCCCATGTACCAAACCGTGTGTCACACACGATCAAGACACATGCTCGTGTGTCTACCCATGTGGACAAAATAAAGCCATTTCTTAGCCTTATTTATCACCCAACTTTAACCTTCAACCTGTAATAACATTTGCACACATTTGCCAACCAATTCATGTCATTAAATCAATCAAACAACACTAATAAGTATGACATAACATCAACTATATTTATATAGCCAACTTACCTTTTTGTTAAGACATAGTTTACCTGAATTTAATCTAACCATACCATACACATATTAACATGATATAACTTTGTAGTAATATATCAAATCAAACATCACTAGCCATACCAATGGCTAGATTACAAGTATCCATTTACAAACCATCATTTGGTCAAGTTAACCTATACATGTCATTATACCAAAATAAGTTTACTATTTATACCAAAACGATGCTAGTGGATAGTATGATGATGCTCCAACCGATCTCCAACCTTTGCGAGCTCTCGAGCACTATAAAACAGAGAAAATAAAACCTAGTAAGTAATTAATGCTTAGTAAGTTTGTATAACAGGAATTAAACTTACCTATCACATTTACTACAATAAGCATACAATAACATGCTTTCTAACAAATTGGCAATTTGCCTATTCACATACACTCAAATAAGCAAGTTAGTCACGTAACTCACATGTACATTAAATAAACATGGATGAGCTCATCATGCTACACTTCTTTCAGGTATTTCAAAAGTATTTAGAAAAATAACTCTTTTAATCTCATAATTTCTTATTTTAGGAACTTATCCTTTGAATTAATGAAATTTCGATAGATAATCAGGTAGTACACACAAGGTATACAAATTAGTGATCCGTCAATTCATGTTCAGGGGTACCCATTAGGGCACTTAATCATGGAGCACGCTTTCAAGCCACGTATCAGGATGTTCAGTTGAGTGATGTAATAGGACACTTATTCAGGCTAAACAAGAAAACTTATTAGGGAGCTCATAGAGCTTAATAGATAACTCCGAAGAGTTAATATCAGGGAGCACCAGATAAGGTAACAGGGAGTTCAAGCGAGCCATATCAGGAAGCCCATAAGAGCTTATATCAGGACGTTCACGTGGAGCTGCATTTGTGTTCGCATTATATGCTAGATCACAACCAATCGAATCATGTAACAGGACGCTCACACAGAGCTGCGGTTGTGTTCAACACATTCAAAATCACTATCGATCAGGATACTCGCATGAACTATTTAACAGGATACTCGAGAGGGATATAACAGGATTGCTCATCTGAGCTTTTGCTTGTCCACAACATATGCAGGACCACATTCAATAAGGAAAATCACATATATCCATCGAATTTCTTAATTCAATCAGAACTTGTTATTTATTTAAGCAATATAGGGCATGTAATTTCTTTCATATTTTAAGTGTTTATACAATTCACCCAAATACAACATTCATTTTCAAACATATTAACATGCATAATTTAGTTACACGACCTTACCTTAGTACTTATTCGTATACAAAATCGACTAATTTGAAACTTTTTCTTTTCCTCAATCTACATTCGAATTTGAGTTGTCCGAATCTAATTAAGCTTGATTAGTTTTCTTTCTCTCTCCTAGGGTTTCCATTAAATTTTGGGATGAAGATGAAAATAAGATGATATTTTCTATTTACTTAGTTATCATCTTTTAATTTTTCTCATTTCCAATTCAGTCTTTAGCCGTTTCTAATTTTCCATGGTTGAATTACCAAAAATATCTACTAACTTTTCTTTAATGGTCTAATTACCATATAAGGACCTAAATTTTTGTATTTCATAGCTATTTAATCCTTCTAGCTACTAGAATTCAACTTTTGCATTTTATGCAATTTGATCCTTTCCTTAATTTAATACATAATCGATAAAATTCTTCTTATCATAATTTTCATATAACATTCCTATCATAATGCATATCATGCAATAATATTAAAATAAATTTTCTTTTCGGCACGAATTTGTGGTCCCAAAACCATTGTTCCGATTTCACTGAAAATGGGCTGTTACATTTTCTATTAGCTAATAGACATCTTTGTATGTTTGATTCATTAGGCCCATCCTGTGGCTCCATCGAGTTTCTACCTAATCCATTGTAAAATATTTGCAATCTTAACCATTCGGGCATACCATGATGAGGGCATCTCTATACGAGTAATTTAAAATGTTCCCAAGCCTTGTAGAAGTTTTCCCCTTCCATTTGTTTGAAATTGGCAATATCTCTTCTTAGTTGGATAGTTTTTTTGGTTGGAATGAATTTGTATAAAACTATTTCGCAAGCTCATTCCATGTAGTGATTGACCCTGGTGCCTGCGAAACTAACCAAGAAAAGGCATTATCTATTAAAGAGAAGGAGAACAACCGAAGACAAATAGCTTTATTAGTGGTCTCGTTAAATTTAAAAGTATCACATAGTTAAAGAAATCATTTTAGATGCTAATTAGGATCCGCAATCATTGTCCCTCTAAATTGCATATTGTTTTGAATAATTTGGATCATTACCGACTTTATTTCAAAATTATTTGTAGTTGTTGTCGATCTTATAATACTTCCCTGTACTACATCTAAAATTGCTAGCGCGTAGTCTTGTAGCGTCCTTTCTTCTCGAGTAGCTCCATAAATAGTTGGTGTTGTGGTGCTAGTGGTTGTTGTATTGCTGGATTGTCGAACAACAGGTTATCACGTGGTGTATCAACTACAACAAGTGGGTTATTTTGCATCTGATGTTGTTGTCGTTATTGTTGTCTATGATTACAGCGTATTATTCTTTTTGGATATATGGCTAGCTTTATAGGTATTGCCCTAGTCTGAGTCATACACTAAAATCCATAAAAGAAAAAAATAAATAAGTTAGAAAATAAAATAAAAAAAGTTAATAAGAATTAAAGATCGTATCTAAAATTTGAGAAATTTTCTATTTATCCTATTAAATGTAAAAATTAAAACTAATCTAATGGCATAGCCTGCCTGACAATGGCACCAACAACTTGATCGCCTCTCAAAGTACTAATGTAATGCCCCCATTCCCGATACCGACGCCGGAATCGAGCTTGAGGTGTTACCGAACATAATTTATCAATTTAAGTACTTCGAATCATTTGTTTCTACATTCACAGCTTTCTAGCAATCTGCGTCACATTTACAAGAAAAATCATATCTCAAGCTACAAAACTCGAAATCAAGATCTGAAAATTTTCCCTAAATCTAGACTCATACATATATCTACTAATTTTTTTCTAGAATTTTTTGTTGGGCCAATTAGTACAGTTTATTAGTTAAAGTCTCCCCTATTTCATGGTTCGACTGCTCTAACCTCTGTGTATTATGAATCAGATATCTCTCTAAATAAAATTTCAATGACTATGAGGTTTGCTTATCTTAAAACTAGACTCAATAAGGAATCTGTACATGTAAATAAAAACTTCTAATTATTTTTGTAAAATTTATTATGAATTTTTAAATTCAGAACAGGGGATCCAGAAATCATTCTGGCCTTGTTTCACAAAAGTTTAAATATCTCATAAAATATAATTTATATGCCTATTTTGTTCAATCCATATGAAAATAGACTCATTAAGATTCAATTTCATAATTTACTCATCATTTATTTCCACTTATACTATTTTTAGTGATTTTTCAAATTCATGTCATTGCTGCAGCAATATTCTGTTTTAAGGCAAGTTTCATCTTTCCATGAATTTTTTATGAACTAGATAACCTATTAAACTTCCATGATATCAAACATGATCTAATTAGCTATCACCATGACTTATCAATATCAAACATTTTCTCAACCAAACATGGTCATATCATAAAATTATTTACACAAAATAGGTACATTGCTATACATGCCATACTTAAGTTTTACAAGCCATTTACCAATAGAAATCCTTCGGATAGTGTGATCGAAACTTCGACCTGTCCCGATTCCCGAGCTGACTTGTTCAAAACTACAATGAATGAAAAGGAGGGAGTAAGCATAAATGCTTCGTAAGTTCATATGCAAATAACAAGTAACATAACAATACAATTATACCAAACAACCTTAGCATGGCATCACCAAAACATATATCACATTTCTAAACATCATTCATCATCTTACCACTTTATCGTTGTTGTATCTATTTTTAACCCGAGGGTTAAGTACATGCCTGTCCAAAGTGCCCATTTCTCAACACTTACCAAAACTTCACTTGCATCTTAAGTGTTCTTCCATTTCATAGAAATTTTCACCTGTTGAACACATCAGAATATAACTCGGATACACGGATAATTTGCACATAAGTGCCACATATGTAATCAAGCAATCATGTAACCCACCCATAAGTGAACTCGGACTCAACTCAACGAGCTCGGGCGTTCGCATCCATAAGTGAACTCAGACTCAACTCAACGAGCTCGGATGCCTAGTTACATCTCACGAACTCGGACTCAACTCAACGAGTTCGAACATTCGCATCCATAAGTGAACTTGGACTCAACTCAACGAGTTCGGATGCTCAACCATCCTAGTGACATGTCACTTGTATCCTAATCTATTCCTAAGGTTCAAACGGGCTTTTTCCCTCGATCTGACATTTTCCGTCTTCCACGGAATATCGAAACCGATACTCGGTAGCAATTCATATTTATCAAGTAGTAAACATAATTTGCATATTACTCAACATTAACCACAAAGCATAATATTTCACGATAAAAAAATCAGCATATCATATAATTAACATCAATAACTTAAAAATAACAATTATGCTACATTATTTACACATGAACTTACCTTGGTACCAAAATATAAAGATTTTGCAATTTAGTCCATAATCTATTCTTTTCCTCGATCGCGACTTGATTCCCGTTTCTCTTGATCTATAATACCAAATTAATCTTATTTAATACATACATTCATCAAAACAGCATTTAATACAAACTTTGGCAAAATTATATTTTTGCCCCTAAACTTTTGCATAATTACACTTTTGCCCCTAGGCTCGGTAATTAAATTTTATTCCTTATTCTTATGTTTTATAACATGCTGATCACTTTTCCCTTCTATGGCAACATCAAATTCACACTCTAACATGTACTTATGACTATTAGGTATTTTTACCGATTAAGCCCTTTTACTCGTTTTTGCTTAAAACCGAGTAGTACAAGTTGTCTAACATAATTTAAAACCTCATTTTCTATCATAAAACACCAAAATACACAAATTTCACCTATGGGTATTTTTCCAAATATGAACCCTAGGTTGAATTATTGCTAGCATAAGCTTAATCGAGCTACCGGGATTCCAAAAACATAAAGAGCATTAAAAACGGGGCTTGGAATCACTTACTATGGAGCTTGGAAGCTTGAAACAAACCCTAGCTATGGAGAACCCTTGAAATTTAGGCCTAATGAAGAAGATGGACAAAAATTGGCTTTTAATTTTGTTTTTAATTCATTTTAATAACTAAATGACCAAAATGCCCTTACTACTAAACTTTCCAAAAATTCCATCCATGTCCGAATTTTGTCCATGAACTTAAAATTGGTAAAATTGCTATTTAAGACCTCCTAATTAATATTTCAATGCAATTTCATACTAAAAACTTCTAGAATGCAAATTTTGCAACTTATTCGATTTAGTCCCTACTTTCAATTTAAACACTTTAGGCATAGAATTTCATCACGAAATTTTTACACAATCATGCAATCATATCATAATCATCAAAATGATTGAAAAATAATTATTTCTATCTCGGATTTGTGGTCACGAAACCACTATTCCGATTAAGCCCTAATTCAGGATATTACAACTCTCCCCTCTTTTAAGGATTTTCGTCCTCGAGAATCTTATCGGTAAACAGGTGTGGGTATTGGTTTCTCATAGTTTCTTCAGGTTCCCATGTAGTCTCTTCTACCCCATGCTTTTGCCACAATACTTTCACGAGAGCGACACTTTTATTTCTTAGTTTCTTGACCTCTCGAGCTAAGATCTTAATCGGTTCTTCTTCGTAAGTCATATCCGGCCATAGTTCAATTTCTGTCAGTGAAATTATATGTGAAGGATCTGAACGATATCGACGTAACATAGATACGTGGAACACATCATGAATCCTCTCTAATTCAGGTGGTAATGCTAGCTGATATGCTACCGGTCCAACTTTTTCAATTATTTCATACGGCCCAATAAAACGCGGACTTAACTTGCCTTTCCGTCCAAATCTAAGGACTTTCTTCCATGGAGACACTTTCAAAAATACCTTATCACCAACTTGAAACTCGATTTCCTTTCGTTTCAAATCCGCATAAGATTTACGTATATCCAAGCGACTTTCAAACAATCTTGAATCACTTTCACCTTTTCTTGGTTTCTTTTATTAGATCAACTCCATAAATCTGATTTTCCTTGAGTTCAGTCCAATACAAAGGCGTTCGACACTTACGACCATATAATGCTTCATAAGGTGCCATTTTCAAACTCGTCTGATAACTATTATTATAAGCAAATTCTACCAACGGCAAGTACCTTTCCCAACTAGCTTGAAATTCCAATACGCAACATCTGAGCATGTCTTCAAGAATCTGAATTACTCTCTCTGATTATCCATCAGTTTGTGGATGAAAGGCAGTGCTAAAATTTAACTTTGTACCTAATGCCCCCTGCAACTTTTGCCAAAACCGTGAAGTAAATCTCGGATCTCTATCCGAAATGATTGAAAAAGGTATTCCATGAAGTCTAACAATCTCACGGATATACAATTCAGCCAACTTATTAAGAGAATAATCATGCGACGCAGGAATAAAATGAGTCGATTTAGTCAGTCTGTCAACTATTACCCAGATGGCATTTTTCTTCCCCAGAGTTAACGGCAACCCTGATATAAAATCCATGGTAATTTGATCCCATTTCCATTCAGGAACCATGATAGGCTGAAGTAATCCCGAAGGTACTTGGTGTTCGGCTTTCACTTGTTGACAAACTAAGCACTTTGATACAAACTCGGAAATATCTCTTTTCATTCCACTCCACCAGTACATTTTCTTCAAGTCATTATACATCTTCGTACTGCCCGGATGAACCGCCAAACAACCATTATGTGCTTCATACAAAATCTTTTGAATCAACTCATCATTTTTCGGTACACAAATCTGATTTTTAAACATCAAACAACCATCAGAACCGATTCTGAAATCTGATCCCGTATCAGCTTCACTCTGTTTTCTTTTGGCTAGCAAGTCTTGATCATTTTTCTGAGCTTCAGAAATCTCTTATAAAAACATCGATCTTGCTCTTAACTCTGCTAGAATCGAACCGTCATCTGAAATTTTCAACTGAGTGTTCATAACTCTCAAAGCAAACAACAACTTTCTGCTTAAAGCATCGGCAACCACATTCGCTTTTCCCGGATGATAATCAATAACAAGCTCATAATCTTTCAATAACTCCAACCATCTACGCTGTCTCAAATTTAAGTCTTTTTGTGACATCAAGTATTTAAGACTTTTGTGATCGGTATATACTCGGCACTTTTCACCATACAAATAATGTTGCCAAATCTTCAAAGCAAATACCACCACAACCAATTCCAAATCGTGAGTAGGATAATTCCTCTCATGAGGTTTTAACTGCCTCGAAGCATAAGCCACCACTTTTCCTTCTTACATAAGTACACACCCCAAGCCATTTAGAGAAGCATCACTATACACCACAAATTCTTTACCTGATTCGGGTTGTACTAACACTGGTGCTTCAGTTAATAACTTTTTCAATTCTTCGAAACTTTATTGACATTCTTCCGTCGATTCAAATTTAACATCCTTTCAGAGTAGTCTAGTCATAGGAGCAGCAATTATAGAAAATCTGTTTACAAACCGCCGATAATACCCAGCTAGCCTCAAGAAACTTCTAACTTGATTCGTTTTTGGTGGTTTCCAATCAATAATGGCTGAAATTTTACTAGGATCAACCCGTATACCATCACTGAAACAATATGACCCAAAATCCAACTTCCGGAGCCAAAATTCACTTTTACTAAACTTAGCATACAATTTGTTTATCTCTCAAAGTTTGCAAAACTATCCTCAAATTCTCAGCATGCTCTGTCTCATCTTTTGAATAAATTAAAATATCATCTATAAACACCACAACAAATCTGTCCAAGTATGGCTGAAATATGCGATTCATTAAATCCATAAACACAGCAGGAGCATTTGTCAACCCGAATGGCATAACTAAAAATTCATAATGACCATACCTTGTTCTAAAAGAAGTTTTAGGCACATCTGACTCTTTTACTCGCAGCTGATAATACCCAGATCTCAAGTCAATCTTTGAAAACCATGTCACTCCTTTTAGCTGATCAAACAAATCATCAATTATCGGTAATGGATACTTGTTTTTGATTGTCACCTTGTTTAACTGCCGATAATCAACACATAATCTCATAAAACCATCCTTCTTTTTCACAAATAACACAGGAGCACCCCAAGGTGAAAAACTCGGTCTTACAAAGCCTTTATCAGTCAACTCTTGCAACTGCGACTTTAATTCTTTCAACTCTGTTGGTGCCATTCTATATGGAGCAATCAAGATCGGAGCTGTTCCCAGTATCAAATCAATACCAAATTCTACTTCCCTGACTAGAGGCAAACCCGGCAATTCTTCTGGAAATACATCCGTAAATTCACACACAACCGACACTGATTCAACTTTCTTTTCAGCTTCTTTTGTATTAATTACATATGCCAAATAAGCTTCATAACCCTTTCTCAAATATCTCTGAGCTGACATCGAAGAAATCACACTAGACAATACCTCTAATTTATCTGATTCAACCCGTAGAGTTTCACCGTTTTCACACTTTAATTCTATAACCTTTTCTTTGCAATTTACTATAGCATCATGCAATGTCAACCAATCCATACCCAAAATAACATCAAATTCATCAAACGGCAAAGCAACATCAAGTCGGCAGTAGGAAAGTAATGACCGAATCATTAAAGGGCATTTCTTGCTTACTTTATCGCCTATCACACATTTGCCTAACGGGTTCGACACTCTAATCATAAATTACGTGTTCTCAACGGTATATTCATACTAGACACAGTTTCATGCATACATATGAATGAGTAGAACCAGGATCAATCAAAGCAATAACATTAATATCATAAAGAGAAAATGTACCGGTAATCACATCGGGTGAGGAAGCATCTTCACGCGCTTTAATAGCATAAGTTCTAGCCGGAGCTCTTCCTTCAGATCTAACTGCTACATCTCTGGCTACATTCTTACTGCTTGTTTCACTTCCAGCTTTTCTCGGATACCTTCCCCTCAAGTCTGCACCACTAGTTTTTACATTTTGAAATTTTTCTTTCTCAGCTCTCTCTAGGCAGTCTCTAATAAAATGATCCGGAGAACCACATCGAAAACATTCATTTGCTTTATACGGACCAAAATGATTTCTACCACACTGCTGGCACTCGGGTTTAACAAATTTCGAGTTCCCTACACTGGCTTAGAAGTATTCTGAGATTTAGGACCCATATTCTGCTTATTAAAATTTCCATATAATTTCCCAGCTGAAACTTGGGAACGAGGATTCATATTTCTTGACTTTCCGGATTGCTGTGAAGGTGCCTTACTCATTGGCCTTTTCTTCCAATTTTGTGTCTCAGCCTCTATCTTTCTCTTCTCTTTAAGTAGTTCTTCAGCCTTGCAAGCTCGATCAACCAGTACTACCATTTCTTTCAGTTCAAGGATCCCGACAAATACCTTAATGTCTTCGCTGAGCCCGTCTTCAAATCGTCGACATATCTTGGCTTCTATAGGAACACATTCCCTGGCATACTTACTCAATTGAACAAACTCTCTTTCATATTCTGAGACTATCATATTACCTTGCTTCAGCTCAAGAAACTCTTTACATTTCTGATCAATAAATCTTTCACTAATATATTTCTTCCGAAACTCTTCTTGAAAGAATTCCCAGGTTACCCTCTCTTTCGGTACCACCGAAATTAAAGTCTTCCACCAATTATAGGCTAAATCTTTCAACAAAGATGTAGCACATTTCAAACATTCTTCAGGTGTATAAGATAATTCATCAAATACCCGGATAGAATTTTCAAGCCAGAACTCTGCTTTCTCTGCATCATCATCAATATTTGCTCTAAATTCTTCAGCCCCTTGTTTACGAATTCTATCAACAGGGTTTCTGTGAAATTTTATCATATCCACTCCCTGAGGCATCGGAAGCAGAGGTTGAGGAATTGGGAAGGTGGGGGAGGTCGTACATTTGGGTTCGTACGAACGAACTGAGTGTACCATGCACTCATCATTTGGAGAAAAGCTTCCCTATCCCTTTCTCCTCCTCCCTGACCAACAGTAGGAGGTGGGTTTTCAGTCGGCGCTACCCCTTCAGCCGGAGCTGGCCCATTACTCTCTACTTCATCTGCCACAGCTGGATCGGGATCCATTTACTATATAAAAATCATTTAAAAAGGTCAGAAGTCGTCACACTATCACAATTTATACATATGGCATGTATAGCAGAAATCCGTACATACAACACGTAGTCCGAGAACTGACTAAACCTACTCTGATACCACCAAATGTAACACCCCCATGCCCGATACCGACGCTAGAATCGAGCTTGAGGTGTTACCGAACATAATTTATCAATTTAAGTACTTCGAATCATTTGTTTCTACATTCATAGCTTTCTAGCTATCTGCGTCATATTTACAAGAAAAATCATATCTCGAGTTACAAAACTCAAATCCGTAAATTTTCCCTAAATCTAGACTCATACATATATTTACTAATATTTTTCTAGAATTTTTTGTTCGGCCAATTAGTACAGTTTATTAGTTAAAGTCTCCCCTATTTCATGGTCTGACTGCTCTGACCTCTGTGTATTACGAATCAGATATCTCTCCAAAAAAATTTTCAATGACTATGAGGTTTGTTTCTATTAAAATTAGACTCAACAAGAAATATGTACATGTAAAGAAAAACTTCTAATTATTTTTTTAAAATTTATTATGAATTTTTAAAGTCAGAACAGGGGATCCAGAAATCATTCTGGCCCTGTTTCACAAAAGTTTAAATATCTCATAAAATATAATTTATATGCCTCGTTTGTTAAATCCACATGAAAATAGACTCATTAAGCTTCAATTTCATAATTTACTCATCATTTATTTTCACTTATACTATTTTTAGTGATTTTTCAAATTCATGTCATTGCTGCAGCAATATTCTATTTTAAGGCAAGTTTCATCTTTCCATGAATTTTTTATGAACTAGATAACCTATTAAACTTCCATGATATCAAACATGATCTAATTAGCTATCACCATGACTTATCAATATCAAACATTTTCTCAACCAAACATGGCCATATCATAAAATTATTTGCACAAAATAGGTACATTACTATACATGCCATAAAGTTTTACAAGCCATTTACCAATAGAAATCCTTCGGATAGTGTGATCGAAACTTCGACCTGTCCCGATTCCCGAGCTGACTTGTTCAAAACTACAATTAATGAAAAGGAGGGAGTAAGCATAAATGCTTAGTAAGTTCATATGCAAATAACAAGTAACATAACAATACAATTATACCAAACAACCTTAGCATGGCATCACCAAAACATATATCACATTTCTAAACATCATTCATCATCTTACCACTTTATCGTTGTTGTATCTATTTTTAACCCGAGGGTTAAGTACATACCTATCCAAAGTGCCCATTTCTCAACACTTACCAAAACGTCACTTGCATCTTAAGTGTTCTTCCATTTCATAGAAATTTTCACCTGTTGAACACATCGGAATATAACTCAGATACACGGATAATTTGCACATAAGTGCCACATATGTAATCAAGCAATCATGTAACCCGCCCATAAGTGAACTCGGACTCAACTCAACGAGCTCGGATGCCTAGTTACATCTCACGAACTCCGACTCAACTCAACGAGTTCGAACATTCGCATCCATAAGTGCACTCGGACTCAACTCAATGAGTTTGGATGCTCAACCATCCTAGTGACATGTCACTTGTATCCTAATCTATTCCTAAGGTTCAAACAAGCTTTTTCCCTCGATCTGACATTTGCCGTCTTCCACGGAATATCGGAACCGATACTCAGTAGCAATTCATATTTATCAAGTAGTAAACATAATTTACATATTACTCAACATTAACCACAAAGCATAATATTTCACGATAAAAAAATCAGCATATCATATAATTAACATCAATAACTTAAAAATAACAATTATGCTACATTATTTACACATGAACTTACCTTGGTACCAAAATATAAAGATTTTGCAATTTAGTCCATAATATTTTCTTTTCCTCGATCGCGACTTGATTCCCGTTTCTCTTGATCTATAATACCAAATTAATCTTATTTAATACAAACATTCATCAAAACAGCATTTAATACAAACTTTAGCAAAATTACATTTTTGTCCCTAAACTTTTTCATAATTACACTTTTGCCCCTAGGCTCGGGATTTAAACTTTATTCCTTATTCTTATGTTTTATAACATGCTGATCACTTTTCCCTTCTATGGTAACATCAAATTCACACTCTAACATGTACTTTTGACTATTAGGTATTTTTACCGATTAAGCCCTTTTACTCGTTTTTGCTTAAAACCGAGTAGTACAAGTTGTCTAACATAATTTAAAACCTCATTTTCTATCGTAAAACACCAAAATACACAAATTTCACCTATGGGTATTTTTCCAAATATGAATCCTAGGTTGAATTATTGCTAGCATAAGCTTAATCGAGCTACCGGGATTCCAAAAACATAAAGAGCATTAAAAACGGGGCTTGGAATCACTTACTATGGAGCTTGGTAGCTTGAAACAAACCCTAGCTATGGAGAACCCTTGAAATTTCGGCCTAATGAAGAAGATGGACAAAAATTGGCTTTTAATTTTGTTTTTAATTCATTTTAATAACTAAATGACCAAAATGCCCTTACTACTAAACTTTCCAAAAATTCCATCCATGTCCGAATTTTTTCCATGAACTTAAAATTGGTAAAATTGCTATTTAAGACCTCCTAATTAATATTTCAATGCAATTTCATACTAAAAACTTCTAGAATGCAAATTTTGCAACTTATTCGATTTAGTCCCTACTTTCAATTTAAACACTTTAGGCATAGAATTTCATCACGAAATTTTTACACAATCATGCAATCATATCATAATCATCAAAATGATTGTAAAATAATTATTTCTATCTCGGATTTGTGGTCACGAAACCACTAGTCCGATTAAGCCCTAATTCAGGATATTACAACTAACGTCGGAAATGAGAATACTGCAACTACATATAAGAATTAAGGTAGTGTCCGCAAGTATACTAGTCAATATAGAAGTTACAACGGAACATAGAAGTATTTTGATGATCATACCCAAATGAGGTTTGATTAAATTAATACTAACTTCTACGCTAATTAGTCTAAATAGTACTTTCCCAAATTATATTACGATTATTCATAAAATAATTAAAAACAAGAATAACACAAAGAATATAAAATATCGGAAAGAACATATTGTAAATTTCTCAGATTCTAAAGGTAGAAGACTAACTTGCTTCAGTGTTCATAGTTAACTCTTATTGGGTTTTATTCAATCAGCTAGTTATTAACCTAGTAAGGCTTCTCAGCCTTCTACTAACCTAATGAGTCGCCAAGCACTACTTATCTCTCAATGTCATAGGTCAAACTGGGTCAGGCTAAAGGGTGTCCAGTAGACTTCTCTTCTCAGATTCCTTTCGACATAGATAACTTTCTAGGGTTGTGAAGCCTAGGGTTTAAGTCCTCTTTTCCCAAACCAACTGATCTGCTAAAAACCTAACTAGTTGTCAACTAATTCCACAATCGCTTGTTAATCTCCTTAACGGTTTAGTTATTCATAGATCTATCTAACATCATTATAGATTTGAATTGAAACATGAATAGTGCAAAATCAAATAAATATAAATAGAAAGATCTTGAGCATTGTATTGAAGATTTGAAGTGAAATCCTTGACAGAGTTTGAGTGATCCCTAGTTTGGATTAACCGAATGAAAAAAACAAGAACAAAAATAAAAATAAAAAGTAAAACCCTAAAAACTAAAAACAGAAATTGAAATAGAAGGGAAAAAGTCTCTTAAACAGTTCTGAATGAGGCTATTTATAGGAGCTAGGCTAACTGCCTCATTTTGACCTAAAATGACTAACTAAACACCATTAAGTTGAGTTGTATGGACTAAAATGCTCTTACTCTTCTAATTGGCCATGTTAAGCCGGTGTTGCGACACCCTTAGTTCTGTGTCGCTACATTGATGAAATGTAACAGCCCGATTTAGGGCCTAGTCGGAACAGTGGTCTCAAGACCACAAATTCAAAGTTAGAAAAATTATTTTTATTATTTTTATGAGGTTATAGTATGATTTTATTAGTGCATGAAAATTTTGGTGTGCTAATTTTATTGTTTGCGAGCCCGATTTCAAAATAGGACTAAATTGCATAAAAGGAAAAAGTTGCATTTTAGTACCCAAATAGTTAGAGAACTTAAATTGAGGGATTTTAAAGGGAAATTACACCCTTTTTATTAGTGTTTGCCGGCCATGTGAATGATTTTAAACAAATAGTCAAAGTGTTAGGTGGATGATGTCATGATTTGGTGATAAAATAATGCCTAAAGGCCTAGCTATCATTTTCCTTCTTCTCCATCTCTCTTATCCACCGAAAATATCAGCAAAAATGGAGTTTTGAAGGCTAAAAACTTTCAGCAACTAAAAGCCCTCACAAGTAAGATATTCCCACACCCTTTGTTGA
Organism: Gossypium anomalum; assembly: GCA_025698475.1. Taxonomy (NCBI): domain Eukaryota; kingdom Viridiplantae; phylum Streptophyta; class Magnoliopsida; order Malvales; family Malvaceae; genus Gossypium; species Gossypium anomalum. The sequence continues at coordinate 21,446,303 of CM046960.1, read as the reverse complement.
TGATTTTCGCATTTTTGATACCTTTGAAACATGATTTTTCAAATGAGGGTGATATCTTGCAAAAAGGTCAAGAGTTTAGGATTTTTCCATGGATGTATTTGTGATTTTTATTAAGTTTTTATGAAATAATATGAGTCCTAGTTGTGCTATGAACAACTTTGGTGAATGAGTTTTCATGGAAAACACCTAAAGGGACTATTTTGCATAAGTTGTAAAATAGTTAATAAGTATGTGAAATAGTGATAATTTAAAGTTGCTATAAGAGTAAAAATAGTACGGTTAGGCCTAAGATACAAATAAATTCAATGAAAATCGATTTTTGAGCATAGGGGCAAAATGGTTATTTTGTCAAAGTCTAGGAGCAAAATGGTCATTTTACCAAATATGTGAATTTATAATTGCCTAATTGTAATTAGCAACTAAATGAGTGTATATTGCTATTATAGATCAAGATTTTCCAAAATCGAGCCTAGACCGGGGTACAGCCAAGCAATCCGAGTAAGCCGAATAGTCAAGTACTTTTTGTAAACCGAGGTAAGTTGTATGTAAATAGCACAACTACACTATTAATACTTATATTCATATTGTCATTGAATTGATATTGTATGAGTTTTTAAGTTATAAATTGAGAATGCCTAGTAATATTTGAGATAGTAGAGATATCTTATTGAAACGTTAGGATACAAACTGGATATTCATGCCAAGGCATTAGGTGATTGTGCGCCAGTGTAAGACATGTTTAGGACATGTTTCGGCCACATTATGAGAGCCAGTGTAAGACCATGTTCGGGACATGGCATCGGCACAGAGATGAGTTCCAATGTAAGACATGTCTGGGACATGCATCGGCCTCGACAGAGATAGCCAGTGTAAGACGTGTCTGGGACACGCATCGGCTAAGAGTTGTGCTAGTGTAAGACATGTTTGGGACATGCATCAGCATGCATATATGAAAGCCAGTGTAAGACCATGTCTGGGACATGGCATCGATAATATATCCCATGTGGAAGGTTCATAGAATATCCACTAGTGTTCCAAACGATTCAATGGTGAAAGTTATAGTTCAATTTTAATAAAGAAAGGATGATCATGTTGTGAGTGTTACAGGTACTTATATGATAAGCATGAGTAACGAGCTTAATTAGAAAATGTAACTCAAGTAGACGAAAATGAGTAAGTTAAATTGAGTTTACTTTTGAGCTATAAGTATGATGACTAATGGTGAGGTTGTTGTTGTATATTTATTCATATGCAACTTACTAAGCTTTATGCTTACCCTCTTTCCTTTCCCTCTTCTTTCAGTGTCGCCAAGCTAGCTTAAGGATTCCTTAAAGTCAGAGATATCGATCACACTATCGTCCTCAATACTCGGTATAGTTTGATATGTATTTTTGAAGGTGGCATGTATAGGGCTAGACTAGGATGTTGTATCACGAGAATTGTTCATGTATTTTGGCTTAAGTCAAAAGCCCTTTATTTTGTATCAAATTATTCATTTTGATGAATGCATACAATGTTCTTTCTATGGATGAATTAGTGTCCATTGTGATGAAATTTGTATATTGAAATGATGATGTGTAGGTTGTGCAAAATGGGTGACAAAATGGCTTGGGAAATAGCCTAGTTTATCCACACGGGTAAGACACACGGGCGTGTGTCTAGGCCGTGTGTGACACACAGCTCATGCCCATGGGTATGTGTTATGGCCATACGTCCCTTGCACTTAAAATTTTAAAGTCATTTTAGTACACGAGCAAGCCACACGGGCGTGTGTTCATGCCGTGTCATGAAGTTGTAAGAGTATGCTCAAAGATCAATTACGAGATGGTTGTAATAACATACTTGATTTATCATGTTTATTGATATAAGGCGTTGCCATTATTATTTCAGTTTCTTTTCTGTGTACATAAATAAACTGTTTTATAATAATGTCCTGAGAATAATATAATTATTCTTAAATGATCCTTAGTCAAGTATTATTGTTGGCTAGGACAACAATAATGCATTAAGACTAACATGTAGTTGATTGATGATAAAGAGTTGTCATTGATATGGAGTGTCAAAATCAATGGATGAATATGTGTGTTAGAGAACAACATATTAGACTGACCTACTATGAGTATGTTTCTTGGATTATTATGTAATTGTCACAACATTACTCATAGTGATTAATATGTATATGATCCTCATACTTGAGATCATAATTATCCCAACATCGTGACTTGTATATTTTGATATAGTCAAACGAACATCGTAACTGGTTGTTCTATAAAGACTGATGTTGGATATACCACAATCTATGTAGAGGGATATGGTTGATCAATATAGGATAAGTCCCTCCTACATAATGGGAGTAATATCTTAGGCCACTTGATTGAGTGAGACTAGAAATGCATGGCCATGCTCAAATAAGTTGATATGAGATGTCATACTTATTTGTGTATCATAGTTCACTTAAGGTATCAAGAAACATGGGATGGACTATGCAAGTGTGACTATTCCATGACTTGTGTCCATTCAAAAGATATAGGACTTAAGGATTAATGCATGAAAGGTCAATCACAAAAGGTTATGTCGAATCATAACTTCTCGTAACTTAGGTAGCAATGATGCATTGCTAGATGCCACTCATTGTTTGTAACATTAGAATCGTTCTAATATTACTGCTAACGGTACAAGAACCTATAGGGTCACACCCTATGGTTGAAATGAACGGAGTAAAACATAGTCGGTATTGTATTATGATTGTCAGATGAATTAAATTAATTATAGAATTAATTTAATTGGGCAATCAAATTGTTGAACATACTATACGTACAAGGATGTTGTACACATAATTAGAACATAATTTCAATATTATATGAATTTGGTTCGTATATAAGTTTAAATAAATATAGTTTACCGAAATCTTTATTATAATTAATGTAATTATAATTTTCGGTTAAATATTATTATATTTATTTTAATGATGACTATTATGTTCAGATTAATTTTAATGAATTAATATTCATTAAAAAGATATACCAATTAAAAGGGTGTTATATATGGCAAGGGTAAAAACCCTAAAGAGAGAATATATAAATAAGACCGAAACTATGCTAAAGGATCTAGCAGCCGTCAAGCATAAAAATCACTGAAATAGTTTCTGAGATTTTTTTTTACCGTTCATTGTCAACTGGGTGGACTACGTAGAGGCCGACATCGGAAAGGTTGCGACTTGGTTTGGTAGTGGTTCAGGATCCCCGTTGCCTAGGCATCGCTGTCTACTCAGATTAAAGTTTCGATAATTTTGAAACCTTTTATCACCCCGATACGTTCCTTACACATGGATCCATGGTTTAAATCGCTGGAATGTTTTTAATTATTTTATTTTTCCGCTGCGCCTTGGAGGCACCGGCGTTCCAACAGAAGTCAATATGCATCTAGTAGTACACGGGCAAGAGACACGACCATGTGTCTTGACTGTGTGAAGGATACGGTTATAGGGCACGGGTGTGTGCTTGGGCCGTATGGTTTTGACAGAATGCCCAAGTTTTTAGACACGGGTTTGGGACATGGGCATGTCCCTAGCATATGGTTTTGTGCTCTATACCCACACGGGCGTGTGGAGCCTTGATGCATGAGATTTTCTAAGTTTTTCATGAGTTCTCGGTTGGGTTCAGAACCACCCCGGATGTATGTTTTGGGCATCGTAAGCCCATATTTGGGGCAGATTGCTTGTAAAAAGAAAAGTTTTTAATTATTTGAGATTTTCAGGGCCCCGCTTTATATAATTGGTTGAGTTTAATTCAGGTAGCACCACGAACCCTATTCTAGCATCGGATATGGGTGAGGGGTGTTGCATTAAAAATACTCCTTTGGGTGTGTCTTCAGGGCTATGTCACGATGCCCTCTTGTCCATGTTGTGACATCCTTGGTAGTGAGCTCCTTACTGTGTTTTGGATGTTGTGTTGCGACATCCAAGCGCCGTGTTGCAAACTCGAGAGCAATCCACTGTCTTTCTATCCTAAGTTGTTGTCCTGCACACTCACCTAACATGTCAGTCTATCCTTGGGCCTAATTTGGCCTAAAAGGTCATATAAAACACCTCAATTACTCATTTTATTCTTTAAGGGCTAAAGATAAAAAATAAGTATAAATTTTATTAAATTGCTTTCCAATAAACTCATTAAGTACAAAAAAAAAAAAAATGTTTAACCTACTATAGCGAATTGCGACATATCATATGTACCCACCAATACGTATAAGATAGTGACCACTTGATGCTCCAATCTCCAGCTAAATATTGGGGCGTCGGTTGCCCAATCGAGAGCGTGCAAGATTTAAAAAGCCCCCCAACGCACTGAATTGGTGGAGGTTCACTGCAATCCAAAAAAGCCCCTCGATTACATATATTTATGAATTTAATCATTATTTCCATTTCCTTTTCTCTAAGCTTTTAGGAAATTAATCAGATGAAAGAAATCAAGGCAAAGAATGTGGACTGTTTAGTCGAAGCACTGATTCATATTAAACATTAAACAAAGTGCCTTTTTGACTTTCAACATTGTTTATTCAATAAATTCATGTGCTGCTTAGCTTACTAGCACCACCATAGCTCTGAATTTCAAACTCGGTGTCAAGATCATTTCTTTTTTAAGGTTATAGTTTTAGATAAGCAGCGGCTATGATGAGTGTCAAATCTAGCAAAAGTAACTTATACTTTAAAATGAAGTTTTTGTAGGTAGTGCAAAGCAAAATCGTATTAATAATTAATTTATTTAGTGCAATAATTTTTTTTTAAAAAAAAACTAATGGGTTCTGAAATTAGGAATTGAAATTTAAAATTTTGAGGAAGAATGATAACTAAAATTAAAAAACCAATATGAGAATCTATTGATTCAATTGGTTTAATGATCAATTCAAAGAAAATTTTTAATAATTTTCAATAAATTTGTTCTGGCTATTAAGAACATGTTTTGTCACCAATCTCTAATTACCTTATTGATAGTTAAGATGAAAGGTATTTGTTAATCAACAAATATCACTAAAACAAACTATCTAGAATTTAATTTATTTATTTTATAAAACTTAGAAAGATCCAACAAACACATACAAACCAAGTACATTTAGACTAGATTTACATTCAAATAACATAAAATGCATATTTGTTTGTGCTTAATTATGTTATTTACCGTATTAAATAAACAAATAATTACCAATTTAAAATTTTTAATTATTAAATTAAACATTTTAAGCTAAATACTAACTTTGTATTCATCAAATCTTAATATTTATATGTAAAAATGTCAAAGAATAAAAATATAACACTCGATTAGAGTTCACAAGTTTTAAAAATTAAAGTTTCGAAATCCCTTACAGAATAAAATAGATTTTAGCGGTACAAGTAGAGAGAAAGATACAAGATAGTTCATTATGCGGTTAGACCTAATTTTAATCATAATATTATATATATATATATATATATATATATATTTGTAAGTTAAAATTCACACAAGGGCTTTAAAAAAAAAAAAAACCAAAAATCCCATTGAAATCATATTTTAACATAAAATCACAGATATCGGGCATGCTAGTGCTCGGTGATTGTGCTAGAAGAAACAGAATGCACTTCGGAATTCGGATTAAAATTTGTCTGACATCCCGCACCTTGGTGCCAGGCTGGTGTATTGGAGGAACTGGAAGGCATCCTTGTCCGAACTGTTCTTCTCATTTGATCTCCCAATCTCATTTTCTTGATCCCTTTCTTCGGTAGAAAGCTTCATGGTTCTTCAAACCATAAATTATTATAAAAATAAACTCTAGACTCTGTTTGGTTGAGTGAGAAAGTAAAAGGGATGGGAAGAGAGAGTGAAAAAATAAAAAAAATAAAAATTCGTTGTGGTTGTTTAGAAAGAAGAGTGAGAAAAAAGAAAATATGAGATATGATTATTTTCTTTCCTAATATATAAAAATAAATCTTTTCGAATCAGAAAGATGAAAAGAGAAAAAAAAAAAGAGTAGTGCATGTTAGTTTAAAATTATGTATTTTTTAAATATTTTATTTTCTTTCCTTTCATCTTTCAACTCTACCAAGACACTTATAGAAAGAAAAATTATATTTTTCTTCCTTCTAATTTTTTACCCCTTCAATTTCCTTATAATTTTCTTTTACCTTTACCAAGCAAATTCTTAAGTATTCCACTTACTCCGTGTCAAAACCTAATAATTAAACATTTAAATCACAAAATCTAATAGTTATGCAACCTATGGGGAAATGAAGGATTGTGAAATGGAGCATTGGCCGGCTGGAAAATGTGGGTTTTGGTTCACGCTTTTCATCGAGAGATGATGATGATGATGATGATGAATAGATCTGATAATGGCCCCAAGTGGTCGGCAGAAATACTTGGATTTGCCTAAGACTAACAAAAAGAAAAAGAAGTGAGATTAAGAATGTGATCTGTAACGTATAATATTCGTTGAATGATATTTTCTATTCGTCAATTTAGTCAATTCTCATAAAAATATGGCTTTGACAATTATCGTATACCTTTTTCTTTGTTTTGATTTGCTTTGCTTTTTCCATATCTGAAATGCTATTGTTCCTGTGAAAGATACAAACCTTTATCAATACGTCATATTTCTTCAAAACCTACATTGGTGTTAAATTAATTAATTTTACAATTTTTTTTTGTAATTTAGTGTATAATTGATTCATTGATTTCATGATGGTTGTATTTGTTACATAAGTGAATTTTTGAATCAATTTGAATTATTTCAACGTCTATTTTATATATTTATATAAAATAAAGAGTTCAAAAAGTCTCTCAAAAATAATTCGAAAATCAATTGGTCTTCTAGTTGTAAAGTGCAATAAATTAGACCCTTAATCAAAAACTAAGAATCAATTAGATCCTCCGAATTGGCATTTTCGTTAAGGCCCTGATGGACCATTCGTAGCAAGTGATGTGGCAGGTTACATGAAAATTTTCATGACGTGGCGGCTGACGTGGAGAAATGTTGATGTGGAGGGCTTAATTGATTTTTTTAAAATTATTATAAAATTTTTTAGAATTTATAGAAAAATATTAGAATATTTTAGAAATTATAGAACATTATATAAAAATAATTAAAATGAAAATATTAAAATTATTATAAAAATTTAGCATAAAAATGATTAAAATATTATAATTTTCTGAAAATTATAGGAAACCTATAAAAATATTAAATATAATAAAATTTAAAAAAACTATAAAAACTTTTAAATATTATAAAATATTATTAATATGTTATGAAAAAAAGAAAATATTAAACAAATATTATAAAAAATTTAGAAATGATAAAAAAATTATATAAAAATATTTGAAATGATAAAAATCTATAAAAACTTCTAAAACTTATTGAAAATATAAATTTTTGTAAACATTTTAAAGTATATATATAAGAAAATCATAGAATTTTTTTTTATTTTAAAGGTTTAGATTAGATTTTAATGGGGAGTTTGAAGTATTATGATAATCAAACTTGGATGGGGTGTCAAGTAAAGGGTCCGTGAGATAATGAATTTAGTATTTGGTGATTTAAAATAAGTTATGAGTAATTATTTTGGTTGAGGAAAGGTGGTCGATGGACCTTGATAAGGATTCTTTATGATATAATATATGTGGAAAAACAAAAAAGACTAGTAATTTGTATTAAAAAGTTTTACAATTTATTAGAAATTACTAAAATATCATAAAAATTTTAGAAAATCATAAAAAAATATATAAATTATTAAATGTTATAAAATTTTAAAATGACTAATCCTTTTATAATTTTTAAAAATTTTAAATAATCCCTTAAAACCAATTAAGCCCTCTAAAAATAATTAAAAATCAATTAAACCCTCGTAAAATAAAAATTTTTCCATTAAGAACACATCATCAAAAATTTCATGTTAACCGCTACATCAACATTTAACAGTTAGTTAGGGACCTGAACAGAAATAACAATTCGAAGAACCCTGTAACACCCTATACTCAATTCGGTCACCGTCTCGAGCTATAAGGTATTACAACTATAAAACTTTAACATAATTCATATTTTAAATCAAACATAACCAAAATAATTCATCAATAATCATTACCATGCTTTTGAAACAATTTGGGACCTAAATTGAGCTTAGGGAACATTTAAAACAAATTGAGATCAAATTTGTATTAAATTGAAACTTCTAAGAAATTTTAAGTGAAAAGTGAAAACAGGAGTCACATTGTCATGTGAAAGAGGCCAGCCCGTGTGGCCCCAAACATGGTCGTGTGGCTACCCCACACATCCGTATGGCTACCCTTACATGCCCGTGTGCTCAAACTATGTAACTAATTGTGCCTGTGTGAAATATGGTCACACAACCATGTTACCAGGCCGTGTAACTCACTGTGCCTGTGTATCTTAGGGTCACATAGTTGTGTCCCCAGGCTGTGTAGCTCAATGTGCCTATGTAAACCAACCTGCAATGGAAAATAATGAGACACATGGCCGTGTGAGTAGGTTATGTCTACCTAAAAATCGCTTAAATATCAAGGCAACTTTTACATATTACTTAGGTAACAAACCACACCTAAAACCAAACATTTTTGTACCTTCAAATGCATTCAAACAAGTTTAAAACATAGCAAAACACACAACCTAAGTGCCAAACCAATATGCCTTCATTGACACCCCAAGTTAAAAATTAAACCAAAACCATTTTTCATAGCTCACAAAGTTCATTCATTACATCCATTCAAGCATAATGAACAATCTTAAATACCATTTCAACACGACAATTTCCACACATTACCAAAAGGTTCAAACTTACAATACATATAACAACTTTACACATAAAGGCATTTACAACCAAAATACCAAAACATTTCCAACGCTAACAAGATAACATCCTATATACATGCCATTCATAATCGAGTCAAAATTAACGAATAACTACCGATTAAGGTGCCAGATAGTGTGATCTCCAACGACTTCCAATCAACAACAAAAATCTGACAACTTACAAAGACATACAACCAAACAAAGTAAGCTTTCATATAGATTAGTAAGTTTATAAAACAACCATCACATAATATTCTTTTACTTAATTGTAAAACATACAAAGCATGAAACTAAACAATTTTGCCAATATACCATCATTTCAACTTTCCCTAACACTTAGGCCTGGAAAATTCTTATGATGAATAGACCACATGATAAATAATCATAACTTAAGATATCATTTCTAATGACATCTCATTTTAGGTAATAAAAAGGATAACAATCATTCGAGTTAACTTTAGAACTTTAACCAACTCATGATGCTGCTCACACAAGCTTCACAGAATCTACAACACATGCAGGATCTTAAGTCACCGACATGGTTTTTATCACCGATACATAGTACCTGCTAAATGAACACCGCCTCAAGGCCTGACAATTAAACATCGGCTCACAACCTGCTAGATAAATTACTGGCTCAAAGCATTCTAATAAGAATCAACTCAAAACTTGCTAAATAGTCATCGACTCAAAGCCTGCTAAATAATCACACACTTACTATATATATTTATTATTTATTGTCTAATCATTCAGTAGATAATAATAACATTAAATCTAATTGTAATAAATCATGTAATAGGTAAAAACCATTATAAATATAGAAATAGTAATTCGAACTTACCAGAGCATGGTAGCTAACGATATGTGATGATGATTACTCGACAACTTTTCCTTTCCCCCGTTTATCAATAGACTGGTCAGTTTCTTGATCTAAGTATAATAAATTAATTCAATTAATCAAATTAAACATCTTTAAACACTTACATTTATGCAATTAACCATTTAATGACATTTTACATTTTTACCCTAAACTTTTACTTTTTATTCAATTTAGTCCTTATGTCAAAACTTACAAAATTTCCACATTAGCCTAAAACATTACTGTCGAATTCCTTATGGCCTCTCTACAGCCCCTAAACATTTGAATATTAGCAAATAAACCATGCCACTTTTGAAATTATAACTATTAAGTCATTTTACTCAAAACTAGCTAAAATTAGTATACAAAATATTATTATTTAGCAACCAACCTTAATAATCTATCAACTAAGTTCAAAACACATTTAATTCATTCATGGCAATCCTTAAACTATCAACAATCTTATAAATTAAACCCCAAGCTAGCTAGAATAAGCTAACACAAACTCAAAAACATAAAAATCAATAAAAATGGAATAAAAATTTCACTTACATGCACCCCTACAATCTTGGTCAAACCTCAATCATGCATAACCATGGTGTTTTCGGTGGTAGGAGGAATTTTGAAGAAGATGATGGTTTGCCCATCATTTTCCCTTATGTTTTAATTACTCAATTACCCTTTTACCCTTTAATTAACTAAAATTTTCCTTAATAACCTTGCCACAACTGTCCACCCATAAGCAAATGTGGCTAATTTCCATTTAAGTTCATTATTTTTCATTTTCATAGCCTTTTAACCCATTTAACTAATAGAAACCCACTTTTTCAACCATTACAATTTAGTTCTTTTTAACTAATTAACTAACTAAACATTAAAATTTCTTAAACAAATTTTAATACAACCCTAATATAACCCTATAAATATTAAATAAATAATAAAATACTGACTCTTTTGTCGGAGTTCTGATCTCGAAATCATAATTTCCTACACCATTGAAAATAGGCTCTTCCAGACCCAATTGACTGTTATTTTTATATTAAGGATGTAACACCCCATGTAACAGCCCGATTTTGGGCCTAGTCGGAATAGTGGTTTCAAGACCACAAATCTGATGAGGAAAAAATTGTACTTTTATTATATTTTTATAGTCTAAAATTTCACAAAATGATTTTTTGAAAATTTCGTTCAAAAATTTTGACATTGGGGCACTCAATTTAGTCAAAAGGACTAAATTGTAAAAAGTGAAAAAGTTGAGTTCTATATGTTAGAGGTGTCCAATTGTTATGAAATTTTAAATTGGAGGTCCTTAAATTGTAATTAGACCATTGGTTAATTTTTTGGACAAAAATGGACATGAAATAGGTGAAAGAGAATATTTTTAAGTTAAGGGCATTTTGGTCATTTAGTAATTAAATGATTAAATAAACAAAATAAAAGCCAAATTTTACTCATCTTCAACCCTTGGCCGAATTTTTGAAGACCACCATGGCTATGGTTTTGTTCAAGCTTTCCAAGCTCCATACTAAGTCCATTCTTGCCCTGTTTTTAATGATTTTCACGTTTTTAAAATCCTTGTAACGCGATCTAGCTATTTCTACCATTAATTTGAGATATGATGAAGGTCTAGGTTTTTACCCATGTTAAAAATTTGTGTATTTTTATGTTTAATGGTAGATTATGCATGTTTATGGTCAGAGAAACGACTTTTACTAAGTGATTTTCGATGAAAATGTCTAAAAGGACTAAATTGTAAAAGTTATGAAATTTATCATAAAAGTGTGATTTAGTGGAAATTGAGGGCTGTTATAGTTATCAAAATGGTTCGTCTAGGGTTGTAAGTTAAAGAAATTGAATAAATTTAATTTTTCGAGCCTAGGGGCAAAAGTGTAAATATGTGAAACTTTAAGGGTAAAAACATAATTTTGCCATAATGTGATTTTTGGATCACATTGAACAATGTGACTAATAAATAGGTTAAATGTGATGTTATAAATCAAAGAAAATGAGATTCAGGCCTAGTTGGGGGAAAATGTGAATGTATTTAATATTTCGATAATGCACGAATCGTATATTTACTTGGATGAAATTATTTAATGACGATATTGACAAAGTTTCGAGAAAATTAGAAATCCCAATTTAACCTTAGAAGTAGGATACAAATGTCATGATGTTAAGGTTACCAAGTTTCGTATACAACCATATTTGGGATATGGCATCTGTATGAGATTTTCGTATAAGACCAAATCTGGGATGTGGCATCGGTATGTGATTTCGTATAAGACCACGTCAGGGACACGGCGTCGATACCATATTTCATGTTAGACCATATCCGAGATATGGCATTGATATGGTACTATACGTATGAGATCCCCGAGTATCCTTAGTATTCCAAGGTATTCATGGGTATGTCATAGATAAGAAAGTACGTAACTATGTTACGAGTGGTATACGTATGTACACAGAACTCATGTGAAGTGAATTCGGTATATGATGAATTCTTAGTAAGAATGTATACGAATAAGTAGATTAGTGAGAAATTGATGACCATGTGATTGATGACATGTACTTATGATGAATGGATGCATGATAAGATTTTGAGAATGATCATGTGATAGGCTTATGAGCCTTATTGGGTTATGATAAGGCATGATGTATATATGTAAACTTTGACTTATTGGATTTGAGCTATAGATAAGTGAAAGGTTGTTAAGCTATATGTAAAATTTAGATTTTTCGTAAATGATGTGCATGTTGTTAAGAGAGTTGAAGTATCTTGTTAAATAATGTGATATGTTATAATGAGAAGATTATGGTTGGTAGTCTACTACCAAGACATGCAATTAATGCTTGTAAGTTAAAAGAGTAAGCATTTATGAACGAGTAAGTAGAAAGCAAGAGATTTAATGCAAATCGTAACAATAATATTCTTATGGATGGGTAAAATAAATGAATGCTAATCCTAGTCGGAACAGTCGTTTGGGACCCCAAATTCGATGAGGAAAAAAATTTATTTTTATTATATTTTTATGGTCCATGATTTCATGGAATGATTTCGTGAAAATTTCGTTCAAAAATTTCGACGTTTGGGCACCTAATTTAGTCAAAAGGACTAAATTGTAAAAAGTACAAAAGTTGAGTTCTACATGTTAGAGGTGTCCAATTGTTATGAAATTTTAAATTGGAGGTCCTTAAATGGTAATTAGACCATTGGTTAATTTTTTGGACAAAAATGGACATGAAATAGGTGAAAGAGAATATTTTTAAGTTAGGGGTATTTTGGTCATTTAGTAATTAAATGATTAAATAAACAAAATAAAAGCCAAATTTTACTCATCTTAAACCCTTGGCCTAATTTTTTAAGACCACCATGCCTAGGGTTTTGTTTAAGCTTTCCAAGCTTTATACTAAGTCCGATCTTGCCCCGTTTTCAATGATTTTCATGTTTTTGAAATCATTGTAACGCGATCTAGCTATTTCTACCATTAATTTGAGATATGATGAAGGTATAGGTTTTGACCCATGTTAAAAATTTGTGTATTTTTATATTTAATGGTAGATTATGCATGTTTGTGGTTAGAGAAACGACTTTTACTAAATGATTTTTGGTGAAAATGCCTAAAAGGACTAAATTGTAAAAGTTATGAAATTTGTCATAAAAGTGTGATTTAGTGGAAATTGAGGGCTGTCATAGTTATGAAAATGGTTCGGCTAGGCTTGTAAGTTAAAGAAATTGAATAAATTTAATTTTTCGAGCCTAGGGGCAAAAGTGTAAATATGTGAAACTTTAAGGGCAAAAATGCAATTTTTCTATAATGTGATTTTTGGATCACATTGAACAATGTGACTATTAAATAGGTTAAATGTGATGTTATAGATCGAAGAAAACGAGATCGGGCCTAGAACGGGGAAAAATGTGATAATTAGGTCCCTTCTACCTTTTTGTTATCGAGGTAAGTTCATGCGTAAATAATGCAACCTTATGTATGTATTTAATATTTCGATAATGCACGAATCATATATTTACTTCTATGAAATTGTTTAAGGACGATATTGACGAAGTTTCGAGAAAATGAGAAATCCCGATTTAACTTTAGAAGTAAGATACAAATGTCATGATGTTAAGGTTACCGAGGTTCCGTATACGACCATATCTGGGATATGGCATCGGTATGTGATTTCTGTATAAGACTAAATCTGGGATGTGGCACCGGTATGTGATTTTGTATAAGACTATGTTAGAGACATGGCGCCAATACCATATTTCATGTAAGACCATATCCGAGATATGGCATTGATATGGTACTATATGTATGAGATCCCCGAGTATCCTTAGCATTCCAAGGTATTCACGGGTATGCCATGGATAAGAAAGTACGTAACCATGTTATGAGTGGTACAGGCATATACATAGAACTCATGTGAAGTGAATTCAGTATATGATGAATTCTTGTTAAGAATGTGTACGAATAAGTTAGATTAGTGAGAAATTGATGAACATGTACGTATGATGAATGGGTGCATGATAAGATTTTGAGAATGATCATGTCATAGGCTTATGAGCCTTATTGGGTTACGATAAGGTATGATGTATATATGTAAACTGTGACTTATTGGATATGAGCTATAGATAAGTGAAAGGTTGTTAAGCTATATGTAAAATTTAGATTTTTCGTAAATGATGTGCATATTGTTAAGAGAGTTGAAGTATCTTGTTAAATAATGTGATATGTTATAATGGGAAGATTATGGTCGGTAGTCTACTACCAAGACATGCAATTAATGCTTGTAAGTTAAAAGAGTAAGCATTTATGAATGAGTAAGTAGAAATCAAGGGATTTAATGCAAATTGTAACGATAATATTCTTATGGATGGGTAAAATAAATGAATGCTAATTGTTGTTCTTTATTTGCATATGAACTTACTAAGCTCTAAAGCTTACTCCCCTTTCCTTTCCTATCTCTTATAGGTAAAATTTAGCTAGCTCGGGTTGGAGTTCGCCAGAGATGCCATCACACTATCAAGTTATCGTCGTGGGGTAAAAGTGATTACAAACCTCTTATGTTTATGGCATGTATAGGGACTAAGTCGCGTTATGAATGTGTCATATTGGTTTAGCCAAATGTCTTGGCTTACGATGGTATTATGATTCATTTTGTATAAGGCCATGAGATATGGCTCGTAATGATTATTGGGTTGTAAATCTATTCATCTATGCATGTATGTGCCAATGCCATTATGATATGGCCTATGGTTATTGATGGTTGAATGATGATGATAATTTTGTGTGTATAAGTTGGTATGAAAATGCATGCATGCAATCTAGGAAATATTGCTTACTTGTATATGTGTGTTGGTAAAATTGGATTTGTCATAATATGGAGTCTTAATCAAGTATAATATGATGAGAAGTTTTCATGCATGAGCTATGTTTTTGAATGTTTAAGTACCTTAGACGCCATGAAATGTGTTTGTGCAAATAAGGGTGACAATTGGCTTGAAAAATAGCCTTAAATTTTTCTACACGGGTAGACATACGGGAATGTGTCTAGGCCGTGTGTGACACACAGCTTGCCCCATGGGCAGTCCTACCGTGTGTCCCCTGCACCCTAATTAATGCAAAACAGAATGCCCAATAGTAAACACACGGGTAGAGACACAACCGTTGCCTTAACCGTGTGAGAGACACGACGTTGGGACACAGGCGTGTGCCTTGACCGTGTGACCACATTTTGTGCATGACGTCATAAACAGAGAGCTCAACAAGCTAGGGACACGAGCGTGTGAGACCACATGGCCTACCCACACAGGCATGTCCTAAACCACACGGGCCTGTGGCCTTGTTTCATGATGAAAATTTTTTAAGTTTCCCAAAAATTCCAAAAGTTCTCGGTTTAGTCCTGAACCACCCCCAATGTATGTTTTGGGCCTCGTAGGCCCATAATGGTGACGGTATGAATGAAAATGAAAAGTTTTAAATTGGACTTATATTCATGCCTCGGTTTTGTATGAGTGCTTGTGTTTACGTTCGGTAATGCCTCGTACCCTATTCTGGCGTCGGATACTGGTATGGGGTGTTACATTTAGTGGTATTAGGGCTACAGGAGACTATGAGTACGCAGTTGTATCTTGGCATGGTAATACACCTGTAAATCAGTGATAAGTCTGAGAGAGTAACTCAAAACTTTGACGATATGCTCTGACACTATGTGTTAAAGTTCAAAGGTGATTAGAAAGAGATATACGAGGTTGATATGATTTGTAATTTTAGGAAAATTAGTGAAACTGGTTCATGATAGTTGAAAGCAATTTCTTCTAGTAAGATTTTCGGGGATGAAAATCCCTAAACAGGGGGAGAGTTGTAACAACCCGATTTTGGGCCTAATCGAAACAGTGGTTTTGGGACCACAAATCCGACGAGCAAAAAAATTACTTTTATTATATTTTTATGGTCTATTGTTTCACGGAATGATTTCGTGAAAATTTCGACGTTTGGGCACTCAATTTAGTCAAAATGACTAAATTGTAAAAAGTGCAAAAGTTGAGTTCTACATGTTAGAGGTGTCCAATTGTTATGAAATTTTAAATTGGAGGTCCTTAAATGGTAATTAGACCATTGCTTAATTTTTTGGACAAAAATGGACATGAAATAGGTGAAAGAGAATATTTCTAAGTTAGGGGCATTTTGGTCATTTAGTAATTAAATGATTAAATAAACAAAATAACAACCAAATTTTGCTCATCTTCAACCCTTGGACGAATTTTTGAAGACCACCATGGCTTGGGTTCTATTCAAGCTTTCCAAGCTCCATAGTAAGTCCGTTATTACCCCGTTTTTAATGATATTCACATTTTTGAAATCCTTGTAACGCGATCTAGCTATTTCGACCATTGATTTGAGATATGATGAAGGTCTACGTTTTGACCAATGTTACAAATTTGTGTATTTTGATATTTAATGGTATATTATGCATGTTTATGGTTAGAGAAACGACTTTTACTTAATGGTTGTCGGTGAAAATGCCTAAAAGGACTAAATTGTAAAAGCTATGAAATTTTTCATAAAAGTGTGATTTAGTGGAAATTGAGGGCTATTTGTAGTTATAAAAATGGTTCGACTAGGTTTGTAAGTTAAAGAAATTGAATAAATTTAATTTTTCGAGCCTAGGGGCAAAAGTGTAAATATGTGAAACTTTAGGGCAAAAATGTAATTTTCCATAATGTGGTTTTTGGATCACATTGAAAAATGTGACTAATAAATAGCTTAAATGTGATGTTATAGATCAAAGAAAATGAGATTCGAGCCTAGAATGGGAAAAAATGTGAAATTGACAGTTAGGTCCCTTTCTGCCTTTTTGGTATTAAGATAAGTTCATGCATAAATCATGCAACCTTATGTATGTATTTAATATTTCGATAATGCATGAATCGTATATTTACTTCTACGAAATTTTTTAATGATGATATTGACGAAGTTTCGAGAAACTGAGAAATCCCGATTTAACCTTAGAAGTAGGATGCAAATGTCATGATATTAAGGTTACTGAGGTTCTGTATAAGACCACATCTGGGATATGGCATCAGTATGTGATTTCTATATAAGACCATATCTGGGATGTGGCATCGATATGTGATTTTGTATAAGATCATGTCAGGGACATGGCGTCGATACGATATTTCATGTAAGACCATATCCGGGATATGGCATTGATATGGTACTATATGTATGAGATCCCCGAATATCCTTAATATTCCAAGGTATTCATGGTTATCCCATGGATAAGAAAGTACGTAACTATGTTACGAGTGGTACAGGTATGTACACAGAACTCATGTGAAGTGAATTCGGTATATGATGAATTCTTTGTAAGAATGTATACGAATAAGTTAGATTAGTGAGAAATTGATGACCATGTGATTGATGACATGTACTTATGATGAATGGATGCGTGATATGATTTTGAGAATGATCATGTGATAGGCTTATGAGCCTGATTGGGTTACGATAAGGCATGATGTATATATGTAAACTGTGACTTATTGGATATGAGCTATAGATGTAACACCCCTAACCCGTATCCGTCGCCGGACTAGGGTTAAGAGGCATTACCGGACATTTCAGAATATTTTACGATCAATTCACAAACATCAATCATATATCATCCTTTCATAGTAATTCATACACATATAGTCCCTTTAGGAGGTCTATGAGACCTTAAACATGCTTTAGAAAGGTTCGAGACTAAACTGATCACATATAAAAGTTTATGGACACTTAGAAAAATTTTTACAATCACAGGTCACACGACTGTGTGAATAGGCCGTGTGACTCACACGGTTATCAGATACACCCGTGTCATAGACCATGTGAAAACAGGGCATACATACTGACTTGTACCACAGGGCGGAGACACGCACGTGTGCCTTGGCCGTGGTCGAAACTGACTTGGGTCACACGGCTGACCACAAGCCCATGTGTCTAGACCGTGCTTGAGACTGACTTTAAATTGCAGGACTACCCCAAGGGACACACGGCTGAGACACACGCCCGTGTCTCTGCCTATGTGGACAAAAAAAATAGGCCATTTAAAAAGCCAATTTGCCACTCTTATCTCTTGTTCACCTAGCCATCAAAATAAAAGCATTTTAACTCATATATAGGCAGCCAAAACATACCAAAACATCATTTCAAAACAATCCACAATATGCCAACTTCCAAGCATTAATACTTCAATTAACTACTAACCAAATTACTATCACAACCATATCAAATAGGCTAACTCAAATGACCATACACATCAACATTTACAAGCCAAATCTCATGGCTAACATCATAGCTCAAAACATACCAAAATGACACTAGCTTATACATGCCGTATACCATATATATATATACAAAGGTCCTAAAAGTACTAACGAAATGATCGATAGTGTGATGACGGTTCCCGATGATCCCCGATGTCTGAGCTAGCTTCGACGATCTATAAAACATAAGAAGAACACACAAAGTAAGCTTTTAAAGCTTAGTAAGTCATAAGCAAATAAATTATCAAATTAACATTAGCAATATTATTTCAACATGCCCGAATATGAACAATCTCATGAACATAATGATCACACCTTTAACATACATAGTTCATATCATCATCTTAAGTACTATACTTACCTTATTTTCATGAACATTTAACTTCGCATGTACCTAAACCATTTAGCTCGATTTCACATTCGATCTTAACTCAACATTGCCTGTTGAACCATTCGGAATCAATAAAGATACTCAGATAGCTCGAAAAGCTCGTACAATGCTAATGTCCCAGACGAGGTCTTACATGTAATTAAATATCGATGCCACTGTCCCAAACAGGGTCTTACGCGAAATCATGTACGATGCCAATGTCCCAAACATGGTCTTACACGTAAATCTCAAATCGATACCAATGTCCTCGACATGGTCTTACACGTAATCACATATCGGAATCCTATGTCATGACATATGTATCCTAACTATTCCTATGGTTCGTACGGGGCTTTCAGATGCCATAATTCTATCGGTTCATGCTTGTAACAAATCATTCCATGCTAAATTCAATTCGGCAATGTAGTTATACATACCTATAATTCAATTTGGCTATGTACAAAATAAATTCATTCAATTTAACATCATTTATTCACTTACGAACTTACCTCGTACGAGAATGAACGGAAACGAACAGCTATTCAACTACTTTGGTTTTCCCCTGATCTAATTCCGTTTTCTTTGGTTCTTGATCTAAACACATTAAAATTTGACTTATTCAATCTCACATTCATTCAAATCAATCCATAAACACATATTTAGGACATTTTACAGATTAGCTCTCACATTTTGACACTTAAGTCCCTATTTCATAAAATCACAAAATATGCATAATTTCATTAGACACATGCCTAGCCGAATTTTCCTTTAGCTCATATAAGCCCACTATTACATTTATTTCACATTTTAGTCCTTCAATTTCTCATTTTCACAAGTTAGCTCAATATACTAAAATTCATCAAAAATCTAAACACAAAACATATTAATCCAATACATATCTTTCATTTTTTATCAACTATCATCACAAAGCTCACAAAAGCATCAATGACATAATTCAAAATCATCATCAAATTATGAAATTGAGATGTGGGCTTGATAGATTTCTAAGCAACAATCTCAAAAACATAAAAATCATCAAAAACCGAGCAAATTACATACCTTAATTAGCCAATATGAGTGTCGAATGCTTTTAAACACATAAACCCTATTTTCTTTCTTGTATTTTCGGAAAACAAGATGAATAATGCACTAATCTCATGTTTTGTTATAAATTAATAAACATTAGTAAGCCATTTACTAATTTAACCTTACTATTTTCATTCAAAAACCACTAAGTAATGTCCAACTTTGACCATGCATAATTCCAATAGTCCATTGACATCTTAAGGTCCTCACATTTAATAAGACACATCAATTCGGCACTTAATCAAATAGAAGGCCACTTTTGCATTTTCTGTGATTTAGTCCTTTTCGCAAATTAAGCACACAAACTATCAAATTTTCATACGAAACTTTCACACATGCTTAGCCACATACTGAAAACATGAAAAATAATATTAAAATATTTTTTTGACTCAAATTTGTGGTCCCGAAACCACTGTTCCGACTAGGGTCTAAATCGGGCTGTTACAACTCTCCCTCCTTAGGGATTTTCGTCCCCAAAAGTCTTATCGTTGAATAGATTCGGATATTGCTATCTCATAGCATCTTCAGGTTCCCACATAACTTCTTCGACCCCATGTTTATTCCATGACCA
This sequence comes from Gossypium anomalum, assembly GCA_025698475.1. Lineage (NCBI taxonomy): Eukaryota > Viridiplantae > Streptophyta > Magnoliopsida > Malvales > Malvaceae > Gossypium > Gossypium anomalum. The sequence goes on along the minus strand of CM046960.1, from coordinate 21,425,779 downwards.
TGCCAAGATACGGATCAGTTCTTCTTCATATGTCATATCAGACCAAATTTCTATTTTTGAGGGAGAAATCACATGCGAGGGATCAGATCTATATCGTCGAAGCATCGATACGTGAAACACATTATGGATCTTTTCTAGCTTAGATGGCATAGCAAGATATATGCAATTGGCCCGATATGCTTAATAATCTCAAACGGTCCAATGAACCTCAGACTCAATTTGCCTTTTCTGCCGAATCGGAGTATTTTCTTCCATGGAGATACTTTCAAAAACACTTTATCCCTTATTTCAAACTCAATATCTTTTCGTTTCAAATCTGCGTATGATTTCTGACGATCTAATGTTGCTTTCAAACTATTTCAAATCACTTTTACTTTATGTTCAGTCTATTTGATCACGTCGACCTCGTGAATCTTATTCTTACTAAGCTCAGACCAGTATAACGGTGTTTGGCATTTATGACTGTATAAAGCTTCGTACGGTGCCATTTTAATGCTCAATTGAAAACTATTATTATACGCGAATTTAATCAATGGTAAATACTATTCCCACGAACCTTCAAACTCAAGAATGCAACATCTCAACATATCCTCGAGTATCTGAATAATCTACTCGAATTGACCATCTGTCTGCGGGTGAAAAGCAGTACTGAAATACAATTTCGTACTTAAAGCATCTTGTAGTTTCTTCCAAAACCTTGAAGTGAATCTTGGATCTCTATCTGACACAATAGACAGTGGCACCCCGTGTAATCTCACAATTTTGGAAATGTATAATTTAGCTAACTTATCAAGCGAGTAATCTGTTCGAACAGGAACGAAATGAGCTAATTTTGTCAATTTATCAACTACGACCCAATTTGCATCCTTTTTTCTCGGAGATTGAGGTAAACCCGAAACAAAATCCATCGTCACTCTATCCTATTTCCACTCGAGAATTATAATAGGCTGTAACAAATCGGAAGGCACCTGATGTTCAGGTTTAAGTTGCTAACATATCAAACATTTCTAAACAAAATCAGAGATATCTCTTTTCATGCCATGCCACCAGTGTAGCTGTTTCAAATCATTATACATTTTCGTACTTCCCGAATGTATAGATAAACAACTGTTATGGGCTTCTTTCAAAATCATCTAAATTAACTTTAGATTTTTTGGAACGCAAATTCGATCTCGGAATCTCAGACGATCATCATTATCAACTCGAAATTCTGAATCAGAATTCAAATCACATTGAGCTCGTTTCACTATTATCTCATTATCAACTTTCTATGCATCATAAATCTGCTGTAAGAATAAAGGTCTCGCTTTCAAATCGGCTAAAACTGAACCATTATCAGATAGAACTAAATGAGCATTCATCACACATAGCGCAAACAGTAATTTCTGAATCAAAGCATTAGTAACAACATTTACTTTTCTTAGGTGGTAATCAATAACTAGCTCGTAGTCTTTTAACAGTTCTAGCCATCTTCTCTGTCGCAAATTCAAATCTTTCAAAGCCATCAGATATTTCAGGCTTTTATTATCTGAAAACATGTAACATTTCTTACCAAACAGATAGTGACACCAAATCTTCAAAGCGAACACAACCGCTGCTAACTCGAGGTCGTGCATCGGATAATTCTTTTCATTCGGCTTTAATTGTCTTGAGGCATAAGCTATAACTTTGCCTTCCTACATCAAAATGCATCCTAGATCATTCAACAAAGCATCATTATATATCACAAATTCTTTACCAGATTCTAGTTTTACTAACATTGAAGCTTCAGTCAATAGGGCTTTCAACTGATAGAAACTTTTCAGACATTTATCTGACCACTCGAACTTAACATCCTTCTGTAGCAATCTCATCAACATAGTTGTAATCATTGAAAAGCCTTTTACAAACCGTCTGTAATAACCAGCCAATCCTAGAAAACTACAGACTTCAAAAACATTTATCAGAGACTTCCAATCTAAAATCGTGAAAATTTTGCTCGAATCAACTTGTATACCAGATGTTGACACAACATGGCCCAGAAAACTGACTTTGCGTAACTAGAACTCACATTTACTGAACTTTGCGAATGGTTGCTTATCACGTAAAGTCTGTAGCACTACTCTCAAATGCTCGGCATGCTCATTTTCATCATGTGAATAAATCAAAATGTCATCAATGAATATGACAACAAATCGATCCAAATACGATCTAAAAATTCTGTTCATTAAATCCATAAAAATAGCAAGAGCATTCGTTAGTCCAGAATTCATAACTAAAAACTCATAATGCCCGTACCTCATTCAGAAAGCAGTTTTTAGAATGTCTGAATCTTTTACTCACAATTGATAGTATCCCGATCTTAGATCTATCTTTGAAAATATAGAAGCTCTTTTCAACTAATCAAACAAATTATTAATTCACGGTAGAGGATACTTGTTCTTAATATTCATTTTATTTAACTGACGATAATCAATGCACATTCTCATCGTGCCATCTTTCTTTTCACCTTGTGAGCAGGAGCACCCGGGGAGAAAAGCTTAGTCGCATGAAACCTCATGTCATTAATTCTTGCAATCGAGACTTCAATTTTTTTGATTCGCTGAGCCATCCTATACAGAGCTATTGAGATTGGGGTCGTCCCCGGTACTAACTCAATGCCAAACTCAACTTCTCGAATCAGATGTAATCCCAGAAGTTCTTCAGGAAACAGTCAGGAAACTCACAAAGAACAAACACTGATTCTATTTTCCTTTCTGTCACTTTCGTATCAATCACATACGCGAAATAAGCTTCACATTTCTTTTTCACAAAATTCAGAGCTTTCATCACAAATATCATAGCAGGTATCCCATTCAAATCACTGGATTCAATTCAGACTATCTCATCATTCTGACTTTTCAATTCAATAGTTTTTCGTTTGCAATTCATAATAGCATTATGCAAAGTTAACCAATCCATACCCAGAATTATATCAAACTTATCAAAAGGTAACAATATCAAATCAGCCAGAAAACAAACATCTCGAAACATCAACAGACAACTCTTGTATACTTTGTCAACCAAAACACTCTGGCCTAATGGGTTCGATACTCTAATTATGAATTCAGTAGACTCTATAGGCAAAGTCTCACTGGATATTAAATTCATACATACATACGAATGTGTCGATCCTAGATGTATCAATGCAATCATAGAAGTATCATAAAGAGTAAATGTACTAGCAATGACATCTGGAGACGAAGCTTTCTCGCGAGCGCGAATAGCATAAGCTCTAGTAGGTGCTCGAGTTTCAGATCTCACAACAGTATCTTTATTCATTCTCTGACTACCACTCACGTTACTTGTGTTTTTGGGTGGTCTACCTCTAGCATCGGCCTCGTATTCTGCACTGTATCTTGCTCGGTTAACTCAGGGCATTCATGAATAAAATGATCTAATGATCCACATTTGAAACAAGCCTGATCATTCAATCTACAACTGCCAGGATGTCATTTTCCACAATATTTGCACTCAGGTGGTGTTGGTTTGACATTTCCAACACTAGCTACTGAAGTAGCTTTTGAATTCACAGGTGGCCCCTCTCGGTCTTGTCTCGAATAACCCATAGTAGCCTTTGAACGGCTAGAATCATCTCGAAATCTCTTTGATGCTGATTAAAATAACTTATTCGATGATCTTTTTCGTACCTCTCTAGCTTCCAAGTCAGCTTTTCTTTTCTCTTTCCCGAGTTCCTCAGCTTTACACGCTCGTTTAACAAGCACAACATACTCTTTTATTTCCAGAATCCCAACTAACAAATGGATATTTTCATTCAAACCATATTCAAATCTCTTACACATAATTGCTTCAGTCAAAACACATTCTCGTGCATATTGACTTAATCTCACAAATTCCCGTTCATAGTCTGTAACAGACATACGGCCCTGCTTTAGCTCAAGAAACTCTTTGCATTTTTTATCTATAAATCTCTGACTAATGTACTTCTTTCTAAACTTAGCCTAAAAGAACTCTCACGTGACTCGTTCTTTCGGAACTACAAATATTAACATTTTCCACAATGATACACCGTATCTCTCAAGAGTGAAACAAAACATTTAAGACATTCATCAGGATTACATGACATTTCATCAAACACGCATATCATATTCTTGAGCTAAAATTCAGCTTTCTCAGTATCTGTAATAGCCCGGTTTAGACCTTAGTTAGAATAGTGGTTTCGAGACCACAAATCTGAGTCAAAAAAATATTTTAATGTTATTTTTCTAAGCTTATTGTAATGTGTGAAAATTTCGTATGAAAATTTGATCGTCTGTGTGCTTAATTTGATAAAAGGACCTAATCGAGTAAAATGTAAAAGTGGCCTTATAACTGTTAAAGTGCCTATTTGCTATGTCTTCTTAATTGAGAGGTTCTTATGTTGTAATTTGACCATTAGAATTATGAGTGGACATTTATGACCTTATATTATGTGTTTTAAAATGTTATTCATTAAGGTTATTTAAGTAATTTGTTTATTATATGATAATTAAAATAAAACAAACCAAATGGTTCATCATTTCTTACATTTCTCAACCAAAAATTAGAAAAGAAGAAAGACAAAGATTAGGTTTTAATTCAGCCATAGTTGAAGCTTGATTAAAGGTTCGTTTTTGATCCGTTTTTGATAATTTCTACGTTTTTGTGATTGTTGCTTAGTGTACTATCAAGCCCATGTCTCAATTTCTAATTTTTTTGATGATTTTGAGTTATGCCATTATTTATTTTGTGATCTTTGAAATGTTAGTTGATGGAAAATAAAAGATATGCTTTGGGTTAACATATTTTATCTTTAAATTTTTGATGAATTTGAGTAATTTGGGCTAAATTGTAAAAATGAGATTTTAAGGTACTGAAATGTGAAATAAATGAAATATATGGACTTATATGAATACTATGAGAATTCGGTCTAACATGAGTATATAGAAATTTTGTATTTTTTGTGATTAGGGACTAAAGTGTAAAAATATGAAAATATGAGGTCTAATTTGTAAAATTCCCTAAATATGTGTTTTTGGATTGATTTGAATAATTTGGGGAACAAAAAAGTTAAATTTTTATTTATATAGATCGAGAACTAAAGAAAACGAAATTAGATCGGGGAAAGTCGAAAGTTATTGAGTAGCCGATTTCGTCTATCTGAATTCATACGAGGTAAGTCTATATACAAATAAATGTATTTGAAATGGTTTATTTATGCTTATATACTATTGAACAATGATGAATGGCTTTATACTTTGAATATGAGATATCCAAGAAAGAATTAACATAGTTTCGACGTCCAAAAAAGCCCAAACAAACTATAGGAATAGTTAGGATACATATGTCATGACATAGGATCCGATATGTGTTATCGTGTAAGACCACGTCTGGGACGTTGGCATCGACTTATGATTTACGTGTAAGACCACCTCTGAGACGTTGGAATCATATTTGATTTCGTGTGAGACCTTGTCTGGGACAGTGGCATCAATATTTGATTACATGTAAGACCACATCTGGGACGTTGGCATTGTACGAGCTTCCTGAGCTATTCGCCTATCCTTATGATTCCGAACGGTTCAATGGGTATTCCGAGAAAATAGATGACTATGTGAATTTGTGTCTGACTTAGGTACGTTTGAATTGTATACCATGTTTGAAAATGAAAGGTAAGTATATGTACCTTAATGAATATATGATATAAGAATGAGTTGCTATGAGAATGAGTTATGATATGTATATGTGAATCATGTTCAAATAAAATATAAGTGATATATGGCTAAGTGAATGTATTTTGCCTTAAATTATATAAATGAATGATGTTATTTGTTAAGTTTATTTGTTATGGCTTACTAAGCTTTTGAAAGCCTATTTTGTGTGTTTTTAAACTATTTTGTAGATATCATAGCTACCGGGAGCTTGAGGATCATCGAGGATCATCACCACACTATCGAACGTCTTTTTGGTACCTTTTGAAAAAATGAATATTAAAGTATGGCATGTATAGGCTAGAAGTGCTTTGATTATGTATTATGATGTAAATATTTAGCCATGTGATATGGCTTGGTATGGCTGTGATTATGGTTTGATTTTGGTATATGAAATATGATGTAATATGATCTATTTTATGTGTTCATGAATGGCTAAGAGAAATGGTAAGTTTGGTAAGTTTTTGGTATGTGTTTACTTATGGAGTTGGTAAAAAAGTGGTATGAAATTGAATGAGTATAATAAGGTTTATAAACCATATGTTTTGGTATGAATTTGGCTTGTGGATGACATGTTTTGGTATGTGTTACAAGCATGAGTTTGTGGTCAATGAAATGGCATAAATGATTAATGTTTTTGCTATTGAAATTGGTTGGAAATATGTTGTATATGTTGTGGTTTTGATGCTTGTAGATATGACCCAAAATGGGTGGCAATTTGGCCTTGCAAATGGCCTATATTTGCCCACACGGTTGACCACATGGGTGTGTGTCTCGACTGTGTCCTTCAATGTTTCATTTGGAAGCAAGTCAGTCTCATGCACGGCCTAGACACACAGGCGTGTCCGGTGGCCGTGTATGGCACACAGCCTTGGCACATGGGCGTGTATGACCATTTCGAAGGGTACACGGGTGAGACACATGGGTGTGTGGTCAGCCATGTGACCCAAGTCAGTTTCTATCATGGTCAAGGCACATGGGTGTGTCTCCGGTCGTGTGGATAAGTCAGTATGTATGCTCTGTTTTGCCACAACCTAGACACACGGGTGTGTCTAATGCCGCATGAGGGACACGGCCTATTCACATGGGCGTGTGACCTGTACAATTTTGAAAAAAAGTATAAGTTTCAAAAAATTTTGTATGGACTCGGTTTAGTCCCTACCCCTTTCTAACGCATGTTAAAGGTCTCGATGACCTATATAAAGGACTCTATGATAATGTTTGACTATGATTGTGGATGATGTATATGATTTGTGTGTAAGTGTTCCAGATTTTCGATAACGCCTTTAACCCTAGTTTGACAAGAGATACGGGTTAAGGGTGTTACATTTTATTGGTATCAGAGCTATGGTTTAGTCGGTTCTAAGACTACCATAGCGTAGGTGAGTCTGGCTATACATTCCATATTTATGAGCTGCAATAGTGTGATGAATCATGACAATGATAATGTGTTTTTATATAGCAAATGGATCCCGAATGACCCATAGTTGATGATGTAGAAAGCAATGCACCTGTTCTCGCGCAAGGAACAGTGCCATCCGACTCTAGACCAGCTATGAGTAGCCATGATAAGGAGGCTAAACAATCATTCTATCAAATGATGAATGATTGGTTCACCCAATATATCTGTACTAATCTGGCTGTGCCAAAACCTTCACCCTCGGTAAATCCTCCGCAAGCCCCTGTTATGTCACAAGCTAATCTGACTCAGTTAAATAAGCCTCCGGTCGATAAAATTAAAAAATGTGGGGCCAAAGAATTCTGTACTACTACTAATGATGATGCCGAGAGAGCTGAGTTCTGGCTAGAGAATACAATAAGAGTATTCGATGAATTGTCATTGACTTCAGATGAATGTCTTAAGTGTGCTGTTTCGCTTTTGAGAGATATAGCGTATCATTAGTGGAAGACTTTAATATCAGTGGTTTCGAGAGAGCGAGTCACTTGGGATTTCTTCCAAGATGAATTCTAGAAGAAATAATCAGTCAGAGATTTATCGATCAGAAATGCAAAGAGTTTCTTGAGCTTAAACAAGGTCGTATGTCTGTTACGGAATACGAGCGAGAATTTGTGAGATTAAGTCAATAGGCTAAAGAATGTGTCTCGACTGAAGCAATTATGTGTAAGAGGTTTGAAGATGGCTTGAATGAAGATATCAAATTTTTAGTCAGAATTTTAGAAATAAAAGAGTTTGTTGTGCTTGTTGAGTGAGCGTGTAAAGCTGAAGAGCTCAGGAAAGAGAAAAGAAAAGCCGATTCAGAAGCTAGAGAAGTGCGAAAAAGATCATCGAGCAAGTCATTTCATTCAGTAACAAAGAAATTTCAAGATGATAATAGTCGTTCAAAGACTAATGTGGGACATTCGAGTAGGGATCGTGCTAGATCGCATTCGAGTTTCAGAGCTCCAGCTCCAGCTACTTCTATTGCTAGTGTTGGAAATGCTAAATCCGATCGACCTGAGTGTAAACACTATGGTAAAAGACATCCTGGTAATTGTAGACTGTATGATCGGGCCTGCTTCAAATGTGGATCTTTAGATCATTTTATCCGAGATTGCCCTGAGTTTGTTGAGCAAGATATTGTGCAAAATTCGAGACCTAGTAACACTTTAGCTAGAGGTAGACCTCCCAGAAATACAAAAAATATGAGTGGTAGTCAAAGAGGGACTAAAGATACTGCTGTTCGATCTGAGGCTCGCGCACCTGCCAAAGCCTACGCTATCCGAGCTCGTGAGGAAGCTTCATCTCCAGATGTTATGGCCTAGACACTTTATGATACTTCTATTGTAACACCCCAAACCCGGCCTAGACATTATGGCCAAATTTGGTGATGTCACATTGAAGTGTTTTTTGTAAAGCGAGATATCGTTGAAAAAACCATTCTATAATTAATCTCTTTGTGTGTTTCTGAGATTCTTGATATGTGTCGTTCATTTCAAAACTTATGTTACTATCCAAAAGTATTTACTTTAAAATCATTATTCATTTCCTAAATATTATTTTATAGTAGAAGATTTTTAAAATAGTTGCGTACTTGCGTTTACTTTGTAAAAACATTGTTTCTTTTGAAACTCGAGTTTTCCCATCACTAGCAATTATAACCAAAGAAAATAAAAAATCCTCAATTTAAATGTTAAAAATTTAAAAAGGCCTTATTAAAGTCAGAATACCCAGAAGAAAATTACTTATAAATATAAACCAAATATGATAGTAAATGCAGTTGTGTGGCCACCTTCGAATCCCTCGCAGCATCGATCCGTCTAAGGCTGGGGATTTCCTATACAGATAAACAGAGGGTGGAAAACTCAGTGTGTAATCCCCTAACAAACAAGCAGTCAATCATTCAATAGATAGATGTAGTTTGGGCCTGAGCCCGTTACAATATCAGTATCAATGTGGGCCTCAGCCCATTACATTAACAGTATCAGTGTAGTAATGCAATCAGAAATCCTACCCAATCCAACCTCTACACACCACTTCGTCCTGCCAAACACACCATGTGGGGACAAATCGACCTACCCAGCCAAACATACCAATATTAGCACCAGTTGCGGCACTCAATAGTATTGCAGCAAAGCTACTAGTAATATGAATGGCTTAAAGCCATCAGTAGGTCGACAGTCGTCCTGGGCGACCCGTGCAACCGTAGGTCCACAGTCATCTTGGGCGACTCGTGCGACCATATTAGTACAGTACTCTTCCTCCAAAATAACAATGCCAACCCCCTGCAACATGTCATGCATCGTATCATAATATATTACATGGATGCAACATACATATATTGTGGCATGCTCAAATACAGTCATACACATCGTACGACAAATCAGTCATTTTACCTTATAGGGGTATTACAGTCATCTTACCTTACAAGGGTATTTCGGTCATTTTACCCTATAGGGGTATTACAGTCATTTTACCTTATAGGGGTATTTTGATCAATTTACCCTCTGGGGGTATTTCGGTCATTTTACCCTATGGGGGTATTTCGGTCATTTTACCCTATGGGGGTATTTCGATCATTTTACCCTATGGGGGTATTTCAGTCATTTTACCCTATTGGGGTATTTCGATCATTTTAGCCTATGGGGGTATTTCAGTCATTTTACACTATAGGGGGTATTTCGGTCATTTTACCCTATGGGGGGTATTTCAGTCACCATTTCGGTCCAACATGGCCCAAAACGGCCTAAGCCCATGAGAACGCCCATGGTGGCCTCTCGTAATCCAATACCCACATTTATGCATTTGGGGTTACCACACGAGCGATCACACACCCATGTGGCATCAACGATCCTATTTGTAACATCCCGAATTAGGGCATAGTCAGAACAGTGGTTTCGGGACCACAAATCTAACATATTAAATTTTGTTATTATTATATTTTTACGGTCTACAATTTCACGGGATGATTTCATGAAAATTTCGTTCGAAAATTTTGATGTTTGGGCACTCAATTTGGTCAAAAGGACTAAATTGTAAAAAGTGCAAAAGTTAAGTTCTACATGTTATAGGTGTCTAATTATTATGAAATTTTAAATTGGAGGCCCTTAAATGGAATTAGACCATTGGATAATTTTTTGGACAAAAATGGGCATGAAATGGGTGAAATAGAATATTTTTAAGTTAGGGGCATTTTGGTAATCTAGGAATTAAAATGAATTAAAAACAAAATTAAAAGCCAATTTTTGTCCATGTTCTACCCCATGGCTGAAACTTGCATGGAGAAGACATAGATAGGGTTTTTCAAGCTTTCAAGCTCGATTGTAAGTCCGTTCTAGCCCCATTTTTAATGATTTTTACGTTTTTGAAACCCTTGTAACAAGATCTACTAAACTGCCGACCAAGATTGAATCACGATCCTTGGCAAAAATCTGTATTACAACCCACTCTCGCTAACCATTACCAAAAGCGTAAAATAATCTAAACCAAGCGATTAACACCTTACCGAAACAAAGTGCTAAGAATGATGGATAACGGTAATAAGCCTACAAAGGCACCCCTCTAAACCCGAACCAAGAAGTGGTACCACCACTCCTAGCAGTGTCGGCAGAGAAAAGAAAATGTTAATAGGGAGATTATATCAATTGAAGAAAGGAAGGAGAAGCAAACAACCATGAACCCAAACAGACATGGTGGCTTACCTCAACTAAATGTAGAAAGAGGTTTGGCTACAAGAGAATCCAGCAAGGACAACTTGACGAAAGCCAAAAAATAGAGAGGGGAAAAAACAAGAGTATTCAACTAATGCACCAAAAAGAAATGGCGAGGGCTAAAAAAAGATAGAGAAGGCTAGCAAAGATTCAGCAATAAGAGACAGCAATATTCAGCCTAAAAGAGCAATATGAAAAGGGGAGAAAAATTGGGTAAGTGGAGAAAGAGCAGAAAAGAGAAGAAAAGAAAATCGATAGATAGGGGATTGGAGGAAAAAGTAAAACCGAAGGTAAAACAAAACCAAAAGCCCGAAGTCCCTAGTAGTATTTGGTGCAGTAGCAAAAAGGCAACAAAGAATGTTGACAAAACTGAAGTGGAGAGGAAAAAAAAACAAAAATAAGGAGCTAACACACCCCGACCAAAATTTGAGTCCAAGATAGTTCCAATTTCAGTTCAAACTCTAAACAAGCCTTAAGACTCTCCACAATATCCTCCCGAAATTTGGCTAACACTCCCACCCCCTTGATCCACTCCTCAAATCACTCCAACTTCTCACCTATCAGACTTTTAATGCAACACAAACACTAGCCGTCCAAAGTATAAAAAATTGACCCCCTTATTGCGCAAACCAGGACTCTAACTTCAGACCTTAGGCATTAGTAACACGCCACTTACCCCATTTACCAACAGGCTCCTTGCGTCATGTTTTACCCACAATAATTTAAAAACCTGCTATCCAGAACCAAGGGTTTTATTCACTTAAAATAATTTTTTTTTGCTAAAGCTTAGGTTTGAACCCAGGACTTCCCACACTTCTCAGGACACATAACCACTCAAGCAGTCAATTATTTGTGTCATTTTCTTGCACAACTAAACATTTATGTGCAGCCTCCTAACTGTTCCCATGCTCAAGAGCTAATACTTTTAGGCCCAAAATTTGGGGCGTTACATCTGTGATTGCTTTGATAGATCCTGGATCAACACATTCTTATATATGCATGAATTTAGTGAACAATAAGACTTTGCTTGTAGAGTCTACTAAATTTTTTATTAGAGTATCGAACCCCCTAGGCAGATGTGTTTTATTGATAAAGTCTACAAGAATTGTCTGTTAATGCTTCGAGATAATTATTTTTTGGCTGATCTGGTGTTATTACCTTTTGATAAGTTTGATATAATTCTGGGTATGGATTAGTTAACTTTGCACGATGCTATTGTGAACTGTAAACGGAAAACTATTGATTTAAGATGCAAGAATGATGAAATAGTCTAAATTGAATCTAGTGACTTAAATGGGTTGCCAGCTGTGATTTCGTCAATGAAAGCTCTGAGTATTATGAGAAAAGGTTATGAAGCTTACTTTGCTTATGTGATTGATTCGAAAGTAACAGAAAAGAAAGTGGAATCAGTGTTTGTTTTCTGTGAATTCCCTGATGTGTTTCCTGAAAAACTATCGAGATTACTTTCGATCCAAAAAGTTAAATTTGGCATTGAGTTAATACCGGGAACTACTCCTATTTTGATAGCTCCGCATAGAATGGCTCCGACCGAGTTAAAAGAATTAAAATCTCAGTTTCAAGAATTGACTAATAGAGGATTCGCAAGACCAAGTTTCTCACCTTGGGGTGCTCCTGTTCTGTTTGTGAAAAAGAAAGACAGCACGATGAGAATGTGTATTGATTATCGTCAGTTGAACAAAGTGACTTTCAAGAACAAATATCCTCTGCCTAGAATTGATGATTTGTTTGATCAGTTGAAAAGAGATACTGTGTTTTCAAAGATAGAGCTGAGATTGGGTTACTATCAGTTGCGAGTAAAAGATTCAGACATTCTAAAAACTACTTTTCGAAAGAGGTACAAACAGTACGAGTTTTTAGTTATGCCTTTCGAATTAATGAATGCACCTGCTATCTTTATAGATTTGAAGAATAAAATTTTTAGACCGTATTTAGATTGATTTTTCATTGTATTCATTGATGACATTTTGATTTATTTGAGTAATGAAACTGAGCATGCTAAACATCTGAGAATAGTGTTACAGACTTTGCATGATAAGCAGTTGTATGCGAAGTTCAGTAAATATGAATTCTGGTTGCGCGAAGTTGGTTTTCTGGGCCATATTGTGTTAGCATCAGGTATCCGAGCCGATCTGAGTAAAATTTTAGCTATTTTGGATTGGAAGACTCTGAGAAATGTTTCTGAAGTCCGCATTTTTTTGGGACTTACTGGTTATTATAGACACTTTGTAAAAGGGTTTTCAATGATCGCCACTCTGTTAACGAAATTGCTTCAGAAAGATATGAAATTTGAATGGTCTGAAAAGTGTCAAAAAAGCTTTGATCAGTTGAAAACCCTATTGACTGAAGCTCTACTGTTAGTACAACTAGAATCAGGTAAAGAATTTGTGATCTACTGTGATGCTTCGTTGATCAGTGTGGGTTGCGTTTTAATGCAGGAAGGAAAAGTTATGGCTTATGCCTCGAGATAGTTGAAGCCTCATGAAAAGAATTATCTGACACACGATCTAGAATTAGCGGTTATTGTGTTTGCTTTGAAGATTTCGTGCCACTACCTGTTCGGTGAGAAATGTCACATTTATTCTGATCATAAAAGTTTGAAATATCTGATGACTCAGAAAGATTTGAATCTGCGACAGAGAAATGGCTAGAACTGCTAAAAGACTACGAACTTGTAATCGATTACCATCCAGGAAAAGCAAATGTTGTTGCTGATGCTTTAAGTCAGAAATCAATATTTACATTACGTGCCATGAATGCTCATTTAGCTTTGTCTGGTGATGGTTCGATTTTAGCGGAATTGAAAGTGAGACCTTCTTTTTTACAACAGATTATTGATGCTTAGAAGGTTGATAATGAGATTTTAGCAAAACGAGCTCAGTGTGATTTGAATTCTATTTCTGAATTTTGAGTTGATAATGTTTGACTATGATTGTGGATGATGTATATGATTTGTTTGTAAATGTTTCGGTTTGTCCGGTAACGCCTTGAACCCTAGTCCGGTGACGGATACAGGTTAGGGGTGTTAGAGCATCATCATCAGTAGTAGACCGTGTGAAAATAGGGCATACACACTGACTTATACTACACGGCTGGAGACACGCCTGTATGCCTTGGCCGTGGTCAAAACTGACTTAGGTCACACGACTAACCACACGCCCGTGTGTCTAGACCGTGGTCGAGACTGAATTTAAATTGTAGGACTACCCCAGGGGACACACGGTCGTGCAACATGACCGTATGTCACACATAGCTGACACACACGCCGTGTCTCTGCCCGTGTGGACAAAAAAAATAGGCCATTTAAAAAACCAATTTGCCACCCCTATCTCTTGTTCACCTAGCCATCAAAATAAAAGCATTTTAACCCATATATAGGCAACCAAAACATCATTTCAAAACAATCCACAATATGCCAACTTCCAAGCATTAATACTTCAATTAACTACTAATGTAACACCCCTAACCCGTATTCGTCACTAAATTAGGGTTAAAGGCATTACCAAAAAACTGAAACAAATTGTACATAATTTATATACATCATCCACAATCATAATCAAACATTATGAAAGAGTCCCTCATATAGGTCATCAAGACCTTAAACATGCATTTGAAAAGGATAGGGACTGTAACACCCCTAACCCAGCCCAGATGTTATGGCTGAATCTGCGATGTCACGTTGAAGTGAATTTTGAAAAAAATGACGTTCGGTTTGAAAAGTTTGTACTGTATTGTAACCCTCGTAGTGGCCTTTTACAAAACTTTTAAGTGCGAAGGTTTAATCATTTGGCAGTTAGTACACTTTAAAGACATTGTTTGTTACGGAAGCTTTTGAATTATATTGTAATAGCGTGGTGTTTCAAAAACGTTTATCTTTTGAAAACATTCTACTACTAACAGATATAAATCAAAGTAAGTAACCCCAAATTAAAGTAAAATTTAAAGAGGCCTTATTTCATAACAAATTTACAAATAAAATAGCTTAAAGATTAAAAGTTTAGAACAGTAGCAAAAATAGTTGTGTGGCCTCCATCGAGTCCCTTGCAGCACCGACCAGCTTAAGGATTACCTGCACAGTAAAACAGAAGGGTGAGCTTATGAAAAACTCAGTGTGTAATCCCTTAACAAAATTAGTCAAACCGTAGGCAAGTACAGTTTGGGCATAAGCCCATTTCAGTGACAGTCCAATATCAGTGTGGGCCTTAGCCCATTTCAGTAATAGCATCAGTGTGGGCCTTAGCCCATTACAGTAATAGAAATGCAACAAAAGTCCTACCCATCCATGCTCTACACTCCACTCCGTCTAGACCTACACTCCATGTGGGGATAAAATCAACCCATATATCCCTACACTCCAAATATAGCACTGGTTGTGGCACTAAATAGTATTTGCAGCAGAGCTGCCAGTACAGTACACTTCCTCCAAATATATCAAACCCACCCCCATGCAACATGTCATGTCATAATATAATACGTGTATGCAAAATGTCATGCTCGAATATAGTTAAACATATCATAGGGGTATATCAGTCATTTTAACTCTTAGGGATATAACAGCCATTTCATCAGTACGGGGTCTAAATGTACTTACCGACCCAACAGTAGCTCTATAGTCGTCTCGGACGACCCTGCAACCTTAACGGTCAACTAGTGAAAATGGGCCCAAAGCCCATAACACAACCCATATGGGCCCACATGCCCGTGTGGCCCAATAAGCCTAAAAATGGCCTTAGCCATGCGAACTTCACAGCCTGGCCCAATAATCTCCACACATTATTGTGGTTTACCCATGTGGGCCCACGAGCCCGTGGGGCCCACACGACCCATTTAGGTCCAACTTGCCCAAAATGGCCCAAGCCCATGAAATCGCTCATGATGGTTTCAACTGTCAAACACCCACATTTTATGCATTCAGATCACCACACGAGCGAGCGCATGCTCTTATAGCGTCTATAAACATGTTTTTCGGCTTTTTTCGATTAACAACTATTGCAGTGTGTTTACACACCTGCTTATGAGAATAGCGCAAATCTCCACGTACACCAACCTAGATTCAAACATGACCCAATGTCAGTCTTTTAATCGCTAGGGTTACACCCTCTTATTAACACTTAATCCCCAATATGGTACATGTTACTTACCTTGGTTAAGCAAGTACGGTTTAATCCCTTCTTAAACCAGTGATCACCAATCCTCAGCACAACCTGCATTGTATCCTTATCTCTTTAACTATCACCATAGCAAAAATAACTAGACCTAAAAGAACGACAACTTACCACCACACAGAACTAGGAACAGTTGATAGAAGAAATCGGCTTATACCCACATAAGAGCCAAAAGTACATAGGATAATAGAGGCAAAACGGAACGATTGTACCTTTATTAGGAATCAGTAACACAGAAAGATGTTAGAAGAAAGATGTAACACCCCAAACCCGACCAAGACGTTATGGCCAAATTTGTGATGTCACATTCGAGTGTGTTTTGAAAAGTGTAGTTCCGTTGAAAAAGTCTGTTTTATGATAAAACCTCGTTATGATTTTGACAAGTCAAGATATGTTTTTCATTGATAAAAATCTGGTTGCTTTAGCAAAACGTAAGCCATCTTAGATTCTTATTACGCTTGTTTGAGAAAACAGTGTTTGTTGCGGAAGCTTTTAAAACAAGTTGCGTAAGCGTGACAGTTGAAAATCATTTATCTTTTGAAAACTCAAGTCCTACTGGTAACAGGTATAAACCAATATAATTAAATCCCCAAAATTTAAAATAAACTTAAAGTGGCCTTATTACATAAAAATTTACCCAAAATAAACTTTAATTATAATATTAAAGATTAACCAAGTCGAGTGGCCATGACTGAGTCCTCCCTCGCATCGACCCACCTGAGTCTGGGGATTTTTTGCACAATAAACAGATGGGTGAGTTTACGAAAACTCAATGTGTGAAATCCCACAATAGTAATCAAACAGAGAATACACAAGTTGGGCCTAAGCCCTTTCAGTCTCAGTTAAGGCCTTAGCCCTTATCAGTAACAGTAGCAGTCTGGGCCTGAGCCCATCTCAGTAACAATATCAGTGGGGCCTAAGCCCAATACAGTATCAGTACAATATGCAATAAGAGAATCCTACCCAATCCAGCCTCTACACACCATCTCTGTACCAACCCTACACACCATGTGGGAATAAAATCGACCCACCCATCCCTACACTTTAAGTAGTATCAGTTGTGGCACTAAAACAATATAATTGCAGCAGAGCTGCCAGTAATAGGCTTATAGCCTTTCAGTACACTTCCTCCAAAATCATATATCCTACCCCATGCAATGCAACATAATACAGATGTATATACAATAAAAGATGGCATGCTCAAACAGTCATACGTCATATAGGGGTATATCAGTCATTTACAAAAATAAGGGTCCAAGTATACTTACCGGCCCAACAGTAGGTCCACAGTTGTCTTGGGCGACCTGTGCAACCTTAACATTCAATTGGTGATAATGGGCCCACGGCCCACATTACGGGCCCATGTAGGCCCACATGCTCGTATGGGCCACATAGCCCAAAATGGCCTTAGCCGTGTGGCTGACACAGCCTAGACCAAAATTTACCACACTTTTGCGTGATTCTCTCTATGTGGGGCCCACAAGCCCATTGGGCCTACGTGGCCTAGTTCGGCCCAAAATGGCCCAGTATCGCTTTGGCCCATGAAAACGCTCATGGCCATCTCGTTGACCACAGGCCTGCCACACTGGCGCCCACATGCCCGTGTGGTGTGGACAACCCACTTTCCGACTTTTTAGCTTTTTGGCTTTTCGGCTTTTCAGCCTTTGCAGTTTTACATCTAATAACAGTGTTACACACACTTGTTTGCGAAAAGAGTGCAGTTTCCACGAACACCAACCTATATTCAATCATATCCCCAACATCAGTCCTTTAACAAATGGGTAACTAATCCTTTTAATAATACTTATCCAAATCATAGTTCGACACTTACATTGATCAAACACTTATGGTTCCTCACCCCTTAGTCGCTGCCGAAGATTGATTATAGGTTCTTACAGATCGTCTGCACTCAGACCAAGATTCCACTATCCTCTACTAGAAAGTTCGCATAAACAATTGAACCAACAAATAACACTTACCAAAAAGAATTGTGAAACCGATTCCAGAGAATGGAAAATAATCGATTCACAATCCCCAGCAAGATAGCTGCTACGACGAGGCAGAACTAGCGCCACCACTCCCCTAACAATGTCAATTGGAAAGAAAAGGTTAAAAGAGAACCATAGATATGGAAGAAGAGAAAAGAATGAACAGGGACCACATCCAATAACACGAAACTTACTGCCAAGATCGACAGAGAAAAACAAAAGCAAGAATCGGTTTACAAGGGTCACTGTAGGAGCACTATTCGGCCATCAAAGATTACGTTGGACTGAAGAGAAGGAGGAAGAAGAGCAAAGAATGGATCGGTCACCACAGGCTAAAACCAAATGAGGTAAAGAGGTAGGCAGACAATAGTTATTCGGCTAATAAGGAAGCCGTTTGAGAAAAGATGCGCAGGAGAAGAAAACCATGGACAAGAGGTTTGGTGAAAGAAGTAAATTCGCAGCAACTATGACCAAAAAGGTACTTCCAAATAGCACAAGTTAGCTTTAGAAACAAAGAAAAGAACCCCAATTGCCATAAAACTGAAAGAAGAAAAGAGAGGAAAAACAAAAAGAGTTGTCAAGCCAAAAGTTTTTGAGAAAACAACTTAGCCGAAATTCCTATACTCCCTATCAAATTCGGCACAATTCCACTCCACCTCAAACTCCCCTTTTCCCTCCCTTAATCCTTCTCTTAAAATCTCTCCACCTTATTCTACTCAACCGTCCATTCAAACTCCCACAACCCTTCGCAATTTCGGTCAACCTAGGACACCTCCCTAACACCCGCAGCAAAATAATAAGCTCCTTCCACACTGCCAATGATCGAAGCTTAGACCCCAAGAACACTCCACATGCCGCTTACCACTAGGCTAGTTGGCTTCTTGTGACAGATTTTACCCAACATGACTAAAAAAAACTACCAACTAAAGGCAAGGGTTATTCTTAAAAAAAACAAAGATTTTGCAATAGCCCCAGCTTGAACCCAAGACTTCTGAGGCACTGCCCAAGACACTTAACCATCGAGATAAGCATGCATTTGAGTTATACAACATACAGAAAACGAGCACCAAAATTTTAGGGTGTTACAAAAGATCACACGGTAAAGAGAAACAAGAGTAACCCAAGAACACTTACCGATTCGATAGAGAACCTTTACTAGCCAAAATCAAAATAAAATAGTAGAGGGGAAGTATTCGGCTAACCCAAAATCATGGAAGAAGAAGAGAACCGAAAAACAAAAATGAGGGGGGAGAGTAGATGTATTCAGTTTAAACAATACGAGAGAAAACACTTGACAAAAGCCAAAAGAGTAGAGATGAGAAGAGAAAGGGATATTTGGCTACTACTCAAAAGAAGATGAAAGAAATGACAATCGGTTAAGGGTACCAAGATGAGCACGTTAGGAAGGACAGAAAAACTGAAAAGAATGCAAAAGGAGAAAAATACCCAAATGGCCAAAATAAAATTCAGCTACCAAAACTAGCACAACCAAAAGAGAGAAAAGAAACAAAAAGAGGGAATAGCTATCGAAAAGAGAGCAAAAACTAGACAATTTCGGCAATAAGTGCTTATGACTGATTTTGGCACAAAGAGACTCCCACTTTCGGCAAACAACTACCACTCCCCTACTCCTTGATACACTCCTCAAATCTCTCCCTAGATCTCTCCTCTAGACCCTCAACCAACCAGTTCAAATTCCATTCAAACTCATCTTAAAAATCGGCCACACACTCCCCTCCCCCTTAAACACTCCAACTGCCCATTAGTTTAGAGTTCTACTGGTACCCATCTTCCCACACGGCACAGTAACAAAATAAAACACCCTTGCGCAACACAGGACTTGAACTCAAGACATTTAGCAGTAATGACACGTTACTTATCCCCTGGGCCAGCAGGCTCTTTTCTGTCATGCTCTACTCACATAAAATTAAAATTCTACCAACTAAAGGCAAGGGTTAATTTCCTAAAAACAAAATTTTTAGCACATGCCTAAGCTTGAACCCAAGACTTCTCAGGCACTTCCCAGGACACTTAACCACTGAAGCAGACATGCATTTGGGTTACACAACATATAGAAAATAAGTCCTATATTTTGAGGCGTTACAGGGACTAAATTGAGCTCATACAAAATTTTTGAAACTTAAACATGGTTCAAATTTGTACAGGTCACACGCCCGTGTGTCTAGGCCGTGTCAAAACAGGGCATACATACTGACTTGCTCACAAGGCCACAAGACACGCCCGTGTGTCTTGACCATGGTTGAAACTGACTTGGATCACACGGCTAGCCACACGCCCCTGTGCCTTGGTCGTGCTCAAGCCTGACTTAAAATCGTAGGGTACCCCAAGGGACACACAGTCATGCAACATGACCTTGTGTCGCACACAACTGAGACACACGCCCGTATCTCTGTCCATGTAGACAAAAATAGGCCATTTGAAAAGCAATTTGCCACCCAATTTGGGTCAAACCTACAAGCATCAAACCAAGCACATTTGTACTATAATTTCAGCTAATTTCAATACCAAAACATACACCATTCATGCCATAACATTATCAACCAATTTCATGTTCATATCACCTACCAATTCATGTCATTCCATAAATAAAAAACATACCAAAACATATGGTTTCATAATCTCTAATCATATGATGAAATCTCATGACAAAACATTACCAATTTTCATACTAGGTAAATTCCAAAACTTACCAAATTCACCAACTCTCTTGGCCATCCATAAACACATCACATAAGCATAATTTGCATCACATAACATATACTAAAATCAAACCATAAGTTCAACCTTAAACTAGCCATATCACATGGCAAGATATCTACATCACAAAACATAATCACATACTTCTAGCCTATACATGCCATATTTCAATATATACATTTCCAAAAGGTACCAAAATATAGTTCGATAGTGTGGTGACGATCCTTGACGATCCCCGAGCTCGCAGTAGCTTCGATATCTAAAAAATAGTTGAAAAACACACAGAGTAAGCTTTCAAAAGCTTAGTAAGCCATATACAAATAAACTTATCATTCAAAACATGTAAACATTATCAAATTACATATACTTTAAACAATAACCAAAACAAACCTCTTGTTCATATAATTATCACATATTCTCAAATCATTTGCACATATAGCATATATTCTCATGCTTAGATTATATATCATCAATTGCATATATACTTACCTTTTATTCTCAAACATAGTATACAATTCAAACTTACCTGAATCGGATACACATCTCATATAATCATTCATTTCTCAGAATGCCTGTTGAACTGTTCAGAATCATAAGGATACGCGGATAGCTCGGAAAGCAAATACAATGCCAACGTCCCATACGTGGTCTTACACGAAATCAAGCACGATGCCAACGTCTCAGATGTGGTCTTACACGTAAATCATAAGTTGATGCCAATGTCCCAGATGTGGTCTTACACGAATACACATATATGATCCTCTGTCATGACATATGTATCCTAACTATTCCTAAGGTTCGTACGGGGCTTTTCGAACGTTGGAACTTTGTCGATACTTTCTCGGATATCTCATATTCAACTTTCATAATATCATTCATCATAATACAATGTCATATATACATGAATAAATCAATTCAATTACATTTATTTGTATATCGACTTACCTCGTACGGATTGGGATAGACGGAATCGGCTACTCGACGACTTTTTACTTTCCCCGATTGAATTCCATTTTCTTTAATTCTTGATCTATATAAATTCAAATTTAATTCTTTTATTCACCAAATCATTCAAAAAAATCCACAAACACACATTTAGGGAATTTTACAAATTAGCCCTCACATTTTCACATTTTGTCACTTTAGTCCCTATTTCACCAAATCACACAATACACATAATTTGCATATACCCATGCTTAGCCGAATTTTCATAGTATTCATATAAGTCCATATATTTCATTTATTTCACATTTTAGTCCCTTAAAATATCATTTTCATGATTTAGCCCAAATTACTCAATTTCATCAAAAATTCAAAGACAAAATATGCTAACCAAAAACATATCTTTCATTCACTAACATCAAACTTCATAAAACTCATAGTGTCATCAATGGCTCAACTCAAAACCATCAACAAAAATAGAAATTAAAGCATGGGCTTGATAGATTACTAAGCAACGATTACAAAAACATAGAAATTATCAAAAACTTAACAAAATACATACCTTAATCCACAATCACAAGTGCAGAACCCTAACTCAATCTTTTTCTTTCTTATTTCTTTGATTTTTGGAAATGGTGGTGAATATAACACCAAATTTATGTTTTTGTTTTATTAATATAACATTTATATTTATTTTACCATTTTAGTCTTGCTAATTTCTTTAGAATTTCACTATCTAATGTCCAGCTATGCCCAACCATTAATTCAATGGTCCATTTACAACATAAGGACCTCACATTTAAAGAGACATATCAAATAGGCACTTTAACAATTAGAAGGCCACTTTTACATTTTACGCAATTAGGTCCTTTTTACAAATTAAGCACACAAATGATCGAATTTTCATACGAAACTTTCACACATGTCAATTCACATATTATAAGCATAGAAAATAATATTAAAATATTTTTTTGAATTGGATTTGTGGTCCCAAAACCACTTTTCTGACTAGGGTCCAAACTGGACTGTTACAACTAACCAAGTTAATATCACAACCATACCAAATAGGCCAACTCAAATGACCATACACATCAACATTTACAAGCCAAATCTCATGGCTAACATCATAGCTCAAAATATACCAAAATGACACTAGCTTATACATGCCATGTACCAAATATATATATAACAGTCCCAGAAGTACTAACGAAATGATCAATAATGTGATGATGATTCCCGATGATCCCTGATGTCTGAGCTAGCTTCGACGATCTATAAAACATAGGAAGAACACACAAAGCAAGCTTTTAAAGCTTAGTAAGTCATAAGCAAATAAATTATCAAATTAACATTAGCATGATTACTTCAACATGGCTAAATATGAACAATCTCATGAACATAATGATCACACCTTTAACATACATAGTTCATATCATCATCTCAAGTACTATACTTACCTTATTTCATGAACATTTAACTTCGCACGTCCCTGAACCATTTAGCTCGATTTCACATTCGATCTTAACTTAACATTGCTCGTTGAACCATTCGAAATCAACAAGGATGCTTGGATAGCTCGAAAAGCTCGTACAATGCTAATGTCCCAGATGAGGTCTTACATGTAATTAAATATTGATGCCACTTCCCAGACAGGGTCTTACACGAAATCATATACGATGCCAATGTCCTAGACATGGTCTTACACGTAAATCTCAAATTGATGCCAACATCCCTGACGTGGTCTTACACGTAATTACATATCGGAATCCTATGTCATGACATATGTATCCTAACTATTCCTATGGTTTGTACGGGGCTTTCGGACACCATAATTCGATCTATTCATGTTCATAACAAATCATTCCATGCTAAATTCAATTCGACAATATAGTTATACATACCTACAATTCTATTCGGCTATGTACAGAATAAGTACATTCAATTTAACATCATTTATTCACTTACGAACTTACCTCGTACGAGAATGAACGAAAATGAACAGCTATTCAACTACTTTCGTTTTCCCCCGATCTAATTTTGTTTTCTTTGGTTCTTGATCTAAAAACATTCAAATTTGACTTAGTCAATCTCACATTCATTCAAATCAATCCATAAACACATATTTAGGGCACTTTATAGATTAGCTCTCACATTTTCACATTTTATCACTTAAGTCCCTATTTCATAAAATAAAAAAATATGCATAATTTCATTAGACACATGCCTAGCTGAATTTTCCTTTAGCTCATATAAGCCCACATATTACATTTATTTCATATTTTAGCCCCTCAATTTCTCATTTTCATAATTTAGCTCAATATACTCAAATTCATCAAAAATCTAAACACAAAACATATTAATTCAATACATATCTTTCATTTTTCATCAACTATCATCACAAAGCTCACAAAAGCATCAATGGCATAATTCAAAATCATCATCAAATTCTAAAATTGAGATTTGGGCTTGATAGATTTCTAAGCAACAATCTGAAAAACATAAAAATCATCAAAAACTGAGCAAATTACATACCTCAATTAGCCAATACGAGTGTCGAATGCTTTTAAACACATAAACCCTATTTTCTTTCTTGTATTTTCAGTAAACAAGATGAATAATGTACTAATCTCATGTTTTGTTATAAATTAATAAACATTAATAAGCCATTTACTAATTTAACCTTACTATTTTCATTTAAAAACCACTAAGTAATGTCCAACTTTGTCCATGCATAATTCCAATGGTCCATTTACATCTTAAGGTCCTCACATTTAATAAGAAACATCAATTCGACACTTAATCAAATAGAAGGCAACTTTTGCATTTTTTACGATTTAGTCCTTTTCGCAAATTAAGCACACAAGCTATCAAATTTTCATACGAAACTTTCACACATGTTTAACCACATACTGAAAACATGGAAAATAATATTAAAATATTTTTTACTCAAATTTGTGGTCCCAAAACCACTGCTCTAACTAGGGTCTAAACCGGTCTGTTACAACTCTCCCCCTTTAGGGATTTTTGTCCCTGAAAATCTTACCTTTGAACAGATTTGAATATTGCTGACTCATAGCATCTTCGGGTTCCCATGTATCTTCTTCGACCCCGTGTTTATGCCATAACACTTTCACTAAAGAAATTTTCTTATTTCCTAATTCTTTAACCTCGTGAGCCAGAATACGGATCAGTTCTTCTTCATATGTCATATCAGACCAAATTTTTATTTCTGACGGAGAAATCACATATGAGGGATCATATCTGTATTGTCGAAGCATCAATACGTGAAACACATTATGGATATTTTCTAGCTCAGATGGCAATAACAATCTATATGCAACTGACCCGATACACTAAATAATGTCAAACGGTCCAATGAACCTCGGACTCAATTTGGCTTTTCTGTCGAATCGAAGTATTTTCTTCCACGGAGATACTTTCAAAAACACTTTATCCCCTATTTGAAACTCAATATCTTTTTTTTTCAAATCTGCGTATGATTTCTGATGATCTGATGCTTCTTTCAAACTATTTCGAATCACTTTTACTTTCTGTTCAGTCTCTTTGATCACGTTAACCCTGTGAATCTTATTCTCACTAAGCTCAGACCAGTATAACTATGTTCGGCATTTACGATCGTATAAAGCTTCGTACGGTGCCATTTTGATGCTCAATTGAAAACTATTATCATATGCAAATTCAATCAATGGTAAATATTATTCTCACAAACCTTCAAACTCAAGAATGCAACATCTCAACATATCCTCGAGTATCTAAATAATCCGCTCGGATTGACCATCCATCTGCAGATGAAAAGCAATACTGAAATACAATTTCTTACCTAAAGCATCTTGCAGTTTCTTCCAAAACCTTGAAGTGAATCTTAGATATCTGTCTGACACAATAGATAGTGGCACGTCGTTAAATCTCACAATTTCAGAAATGTATAATTCAGCTAACTTATCAAGCGAGTAATATGTTTGAACAGGAACGAAATGAGCTAATTTTGTCAATCTATCAACTACAACCCAAATTGCATCCTTTTTTCTC
Organism: Gossypium anomalum; assembly: GCA_025698475.1. Lineage (NCBI taxonomy): Eukaryota > Viridiplantae > Streptophyta > Magnoliopsida > Malvales > Malvaceae > Gossypium > Gossypium anomalum. The sequence continues at coordinate 21,400,042 of CM046960.1, read as the reverse complement.
AGAGATAAGGGTAAACCTGAAACAAAATCCATCGTCACTCTATCCCATTTCCACTCGGGAAGTACAATAGGCTGTAACAAACCGTAAGGCACCTGATGTTTAGCTTTAACTTGCTGAAAGATTAAACATTTCGAAACAAAATCAGAGATATCTCTTTTCATGCCATGCCACCAGCATAGCTGTTCCAAATGATGATACATTTTCGTACTCCCCAGATGTACAGATAAATGACTGTTATGGGCTTCTTTCAAAATCATCTAAATTAATTCCAGATTTTTTGAAATGAAAATTTGATATCAGAATCTCAGACGATCATCATTAACAACTTAAAATTCTGAATCAGAATTCAAATCACACTGATCTCGTTTTGGTATTATCTCATTATCAACTTTCTGTGCATCATAAATCTACTATAAGAAAAAAGGTCTCGCTTTCAAATCGGCTAAAATCGAACAATCATTAGATAGAACTAAATGAGCGTTCATCGCAAGTAGCGTAAATAGTAATTTTTGACTCAAAGTATGAGCAACAACATTTGCTTTTCCCGGATGGTAATCAATAACTAGCTCGTAGTTCGTAGTCTTTTAGCAATTCTAACCATCGACTTGTCTCAAATTCAAATCTTTCTGAGTCATCAAGTATTTCAAGCATTTGTGATCAGAATAAACATGACATTTCTCACCGAACAGATAGGGCGCCAAATTTTCAATGCAAACATGATTTATATCAAAACCTTATAATATAAACCTATTACCGTCCACTTAATAAATTAATGGGCTAATTGCAACATAAGGGCTTCCATTTTAAAAGCCAATAGCTTTTTGGCCCTTTATACATTAAACTACCCAATTTTTAATTTATGCGATTAAGTCTTTTTATTAAATCGGACACTCAGACAATAAAATTAAAGCACGAAAATTTCACATATATAAATTCACACAAAATAAACACAGAAAATAATTTTAAAATATTTCTTTGACTCAGATTCGTGGTCCCGAAACCACCATTTCGATTAGGGTCTAATTCGGGCTGTTACAAATTATTTGAATGGAAAATATTATCTATGGCTGTGATGTATATACATACTATGATTCATGTTGGCATATCTTGAAACTTAGTATAAAATTTTCAAAATGTTTGCGTACGATTTACTTGTTAATAAAGAAGATCTATGAGCATGAATGTATTAATACATGATTATGGGGCAAGGATTGATGCTGCTTACACTTTTAGCAATTTTGCTTTAGCAAGACCTTGTGCTGTGCATGAACATTACTCGGGACGAGCAATGATTTAAGTTTGGGGGTGTGTAAACTAAAAATATATAGGATTTTTCCTATATAATTTGTCACCTTTTTACTTAAATTTGTTGTTAAAACCAAGTAATTGTTTAATAAATTAATGAAATATATGAAAATATGAAATTGGGACATAAAAATTATTAAAATGTGATTTTATGCTTTATTATATAGTTTTCATGTAGAAAATGGCTTCTTTTATATTAATTTGAGCATATTATATTTTTAAGCTATAAAATGGGCCATGCATGATTAAATTAAATAATAAAATATAAATTTATATTTAATAATTTATTTTAATATATTTCATTAATGAATTGACTTTTAATTAATTAAGTCAGTTGATTAATTAAAGTGGTTAAATTATTTTCTTTGGTCCTTTAAATTATCTACTATTTCTGGACAGGTCTGAGAGTTTTATTTTGATTACAAAACCATCCAAATAGAGGACCAAGTCAACCCAAAATTAGGTTGCATGTGGATGTTCATAAATCAAATTTTGGTTTAATTGCACAAGGCCCTTGAAGAGTTGAAGAAATCAGAGATTTACCTAGAGATTTGCAATTGACCGAGTCCTGATCCTGATGATGTGTGGCACTTAAATCAAGCAAAAATTTAACACCCAAAAAATCCCGAAATCTCAATTTTTTTTGGTTCTGATAAAAAATGTGTGCTTAGTCTTCCTGGTTAAGTGTTAATTATGTGATAATAGGTCTCGGTTAGTTTTGGAGTTAGAAGAAGTGAAGGAAATTATAGTTTAATTATTAAAGGAACCCTAATGGCAAGGAGGTGGGCTTTTGAATAAATGAAGGGAGAATTGGACACAAGGAAGCCTTGTGGTAGAGTGGTAAGTGGCGTCACATGCAAGGCTAGGAGGTAAGGGATTCAAATCCCTCCTTGCACAAAAAGGGGATTTATTTTTGCTTAAGGGATGGACAGAGATGGCGTTGGATATGTACTCTGTAGGGAGTGATAAGAGGAGAAATTTGAGGAGGGGATTAAGGAGTTATCAGGGGAAAAATGAGGAGATGAGGAGTGAAGAAGAGGTATAGTCGAATTGGGAATTTAGGCATGGGAAATTCAGCCATGGAGGCTATATATATGTACTGAATGTGAGGTTGTCAGGCTAATGCCGAATTTTCCTTCACCTTGTTGCTAGAAACCCTTTTTCTAAAAGCTGAAAACCCTTGTTCTTTTTTCTTTTTCCTCTTTATGCCGATTTTCCTCCTCTACTCAATTCTATGTGATTCACTTTTAGTCTAGTCGACTTCTTCTTCTCTTTTTCCCTTGGTGCTGAACAACCCTTCTCTTGCCATACAAATCTCAAGGGCCGAACATCTCTTTAGCCGAATACCCTTGGTGCCGCCACTACCCTTTCCACTCAGTCAATTCTAGTGTAAGTGTTTGTTCTCCAATCGATTTTTTCTACGTACCGAGTATTCATTTCCTCACTTCTTCTACTCGGTTTTGGTAGGATTAGGCATCAAATCTCAGTCTTTTGGATTTCTATCGATTTGCTCCTCAGGTGAGAGACTTTGGCAAGTGTTCTTGATCTTAGTTGGCTGAATGGTCATAGTTAAGTGAAGGGGGACTTGTGTTGGATACAAGTCACCTATTATTTTGGTTTTAATAGTTAAGATTGGTGCATATCTAGGAGTTGATCGTGGTTAGTGATTAAAGAAGGGGCTGTTATAACTTATCGCGCAAGGTAAGGTGAAAGGTGAGATTTCGGTTTTGGTAAAGATATGTCTTAAGCATGCGATTAATTGAAGGGTGATATCAATTGTAAGTTTGGGGCCAAGAAAATCGCAGCACGCTTCATTACCAGGTGTGTACATACACTGCACACATAAGTAGATCGGCAAAAGCCGAAATGCCGAAAAGCTGAAAGTTTGGCTACGGTAGTCTTGCGAGTGCGCGAACACTCGTAAGGGAAAAACCGATAGGTTGTCTAAGGCCCCATGGGTGATTCCATGGACTTGGGCTATGAATTGGCCAACCGGGCCAGAATAGGCTAAATGGGCCCGATAGGCCGTTGGGCCCATAATAGGCAAAAATTGATAATTGATGCTATGTAATGGAAAATTATATGTGAGCATGACTATAAAAGTGATTTGGGCCTAAAGGGCCATATAAAAGTGATTTGGGCCTAAAGGGTCATATAAAAGTGATTTGGGCCTAAAGGGCCATATAAATGTGATTGGGCCTAATGGGCTATATGAAAGAGATTGGGGCAAGTGGGCCATATACAGGTATGTTGATTTGTTTGGGCATCGTAAGATGTTTTAGGCCTAGTACTACGTTTCTGTGATCGTTGCTTCATGTTCTTCAAAGCCCATGTCTAAATTTCTATTTCTATTAAAGATTTCATGAAATGCCATTGTTGATATCATGAGTTTTGTGATGTTTTTGGATGAATTATGAAGGCTAATTTGTGAAAATAAGGTTTTGAATGACTAAATTGTGAACTAAATATGTTATTTGGGCTTGTATAGAAGTTATGTATATTCGGCCAAGCAATAGTCTTGGTGAATTTTGCATATTTGTGATTTTGTGAAAAATAGACTAAATTGCCAAAGTGTGAAAATATAAGGGCTAAAATGCAAAGTGTCCTAAACATGTGTTCAAGGATTATTTTGAATGAAATGAATGATTGAATGTTGAATTTGAATTTGTATTAGATCAAGAACAAAGAAAATCAGACTTAGACCGAGGGAAGTCCAAAATAGTTGAATAGTCGACTCGTTTTTGTTTGAAATCCTTACGAGGTAAGTCAAATTACAATTACATGTTAAATTGAATAAATTCTACGCATATAGACTGTAATCTATATTGGACGGCCTTGAGAGCCTGATGAATAGATTTCGAGTAAACTCTGATAATATGCTAGTATCTGAAAAGCTCTGTATACCTTTAAAAGAACGTTGGTATTGATCTGAGTTATCGTGTAAGACCATGTCTGGGACACAAGCCTCAATTTTAGATTTACGAGTAAGACCATGTCTGAGACATCAGAATCGTATCTGATTCCGTATAAGACCCTATCTGGGATAGAGGTATTGATACTGAATTACATATAAGACCACGTTCGAGACGTCATTGTACCCCTGTATGAGTATCTATATCGTTTCTGAACTATTTGATGATAGAGTATGAGATATGGAAATGAATATAAGAAATGTGTAACCTATACAGGTACTTTTGTATCGTACTAAATCTCTGTATATGAAGGACTCTGTTTCTATGAAATAATGAATGTGAATTATGTATGGAATTTGAAAACGAAGCATGACATGTATGCCAGCAAATGAGCATGGTTAGGCTCATGATTTACTTTGTGAATTGGCTATGAATTCTTAGTATAGACTTTTATTTTAGATGCTTTAATAATTAGACCAATATGTATTTGGCTTACTAAGCTCCTTGTAGCTTACTCTGTGTAATTTCTGTCTGTTTTACAATTATCGTAGCTACTGAAGGCTCGGGGATAGTCGAGGATTGTTACCATACAATCGATCTCATTTTGGTACTTTTGAAAGTGTAGATATCTTTAATAATGGCATGTATAGGCTAGAATGTCTATGTAATTAAACTTTGATATATATATATATGTTATGTCATGAGAGTTAGCTAGCAAATGATAAGATTATGCATAGTTTTGGTATTTGGTTGGTAATGCCGAATGGTGTATGTTTGTAATGTGTTATGATCTAATATGATTTGGTCATTTTAAGCATGGAATTGGTTGAAACTTGTGGCATGAATGTTGTTTAATATTGCTTGTTAGATTGACCCAAAAAGGGGTGGAAAATTAGCTTAAACCAAGCTGAATTGTGCCACACAGTCAGGGAACACGGGCGTGCCTTATGGCCGTGGTCTTAAGTCAGTAGTCAGCTAAGTATCACATGGCCATGACACAAGGCTGTGTCTGTTGGTCGTGTGAAAAAGTCAGTATAGGAACTTTGTTTTGGCACGGTTGGATCACATGGGTGTGTCTGGTGCCCCTGTGTGCCACACGGCCAAGTCACACGAGCGTGTGACTTTAACAGTTTTGAAAAATGTTCTAAGTTCTAAAATTTGCTGAATGTGTTTGGTTTAACCCCAACCTATTCTAAAAGTATGTCTTACGTCTTTGAGACCTCCATGATGAATTAATTGTTGATTTGCTTAAGCATTATTATTGTGTGATATCCATGAATTTGTATTGTTCTGTAATGTTCTGTCTGTCTGGTAATGCCCCTTACCTATTCCAGCGATGATTACGGGATAGGGGTGTAACATTTTATTGGTATCAGAGCTATGTTTTAGTCGGTTGTAGGACTACCATAGCATATGTGAGTCTAGCTATACATGCCATATATCTGAAATTGCAATAGTGTGATGAATCCTAACATTGAATGTGCTTTTATATAGTAATGGATCCCAATCGAGCTGTAGCTGACAACGTTGAAAGTAATGCGTCTACTCCCGCGGAAGGGACAGTGCAAAATGATTCTCTACTGGCTATGAATAGTGTGATGGTGAGGCTAAGCAAGCCTTCTATTAGATGATGAATGATTGGTTCACTCAGTATATTAGAACCAATCTGGCTGTACAACAACCTCCACCCCCGGTTAATTCTTCCCAAATTTTGGTTATGCCCTCAGTGAATCCAGTTCAGTTAAGTAGACCACCAGTTGATAAAATTATAAAGTATGGGGCTGAAGAGTTTCAAGCTACAACGAATGATAATGCTGAAAGAGCCGAATTCTGGTTAGAGAATGCAATTCGAGTGTTTGATGAAATGTCTCTGAATCCTGAGGAATGTGTGAAATGTGTTGTTTCACTTCTGAGAGATACGACGTACCATTGGTGGAAAACTTTAATATTTGTGGTTCTGAGCGAGCGGGTTACTTGGGATTTCTTCTAATCTGAATTTTGGAAGAAATACATTAGTCAGAGATTCATTGATCAGAAACGTAAAGAGTTTCTCGAGCTTAAGCAAGACCGTATTTCTGTTAGTGAATACGAATGTGAATTTGTGTAGAGATGAACTAAACGTAAAGGTTTGAAGATGGACTAAACGAAGATATCAGCCTGTAAGTTAGGATATTAGAGATTAAAGAAATGGTAGTGCTCGTTGAGCGAGCTTGTAAAGCTGAAGAATTAAGTAAAGAGAAAAGATGATTCTAAAGCTAGAGATGTTAGAAAGAGATCTTCGGGTAGATCATTTCAATTTGAGTCAAAGAAATTCTAAGATGATCGTAGCCGTTCAAAGGCTGATGTAAGACATTCGAATTGAGATAGATCTAGATCTCATTCGAATTCCAGAGCTCCTGCTACTTCTGTTGCAAGTGTTGGGAATGTCCGATCTGAGAAACCTGAATGTAAACACCATGGTAAAAGACATCTGGGAAATTGTAGATTGAATGACTGAGCCTGTTTCTGATGTGGATCTCTAGACCATTTTGTAAGAGATTGTTATGAACCTGCTAAGCAAGAGAATGTATAGAATCTGAGATCGAGTAACACCTCAACTAGAGGTAGACCCTCCAGAAATACGAGAAATACAAGTGGTGGTCAAAGAGCTACTAGGGATACTGCTGTTAGATCTGAGGCCAGAGCACCTGCCAGAGCCTATGCTATTCGAGCTCGTGAGGAAGCTTCGTCACCAGACGTGATTACTGGTAATTTTACTCTTTATGATACTTCTGTGATTGCATTAATAGACCCTGGATCAATGCATTCTTATATCTGTATGAATTTAGTACATAGTAAGACTTTGCCTATAGAGTCTATTGAATTTGTAATTAGAGTATCGAACCCCTTAGGCAAAAGTGTCTTGGTTGATAAAGTCTGCAAGAATTGCCCGCTATTGATTCGAGATATCTATTTTCCTACTGATCTGATGCTTTTGCCTTTCGACGAATTTGATATAATTTTGGGAATGGACTGGTAAACTTTGCATGATGCTATTGTGAATTGCAAACGAAAAGTCATTGATTTAAGATGTAAGAATGATGAGATAATTCGAATTGAGTCTAGTGACCTGAATGGACTACCAGCTATGATATCTGCAATAAAAGCACAAAAATATGTGAAGAAAGGCTGTGAAGCCTACTTAGCTTATGTGTTGACTCGAAAGTGAACAATAAGAAAGTTGAATCTCTGCCTGTTGTCTGTGAATTCTCTGATGTGTTTCCTGAAGAACTACCTGGTTTGCCTCCAATTTGAGAAGTTGAGTTTGACATTAAATTGGTACCTGGTACTACTCCGATATCGATAGCTCCGTACAAAATGGCTCTGACTGAACTAAAACAACTAAAATCTCAATTGTAAGAATTGATCGATCGAGGATTTGCTAGACAGAGCTTTTCACCTTAGGGTGCTCGTATTCTGTTTGTGAAAACGAAAGATGGCACAACGAGAATGTGTATTGATTACCATCAGATTAATAAAGTGACTATAAAGAACAAATATCCTCTGCCTAGGATTGATGACTTATTCGATCAGTTGAAAGGTGCTACTTTGTTTTCAAAGATAGATATGAGATCGAGTTACTACCAGTTGCGAGTAAAGGACTCTGATATTCTGAAAACTACTTTTAGAACGAGGTACGGGCATTATGAATTTTTAGTTATACCTTTTGGATTAACGAATGCACCTGCTATCTTTATGGATTTAATGAATAGAATTTTCAGATTGTATTTAGATCAATTTTTTATGGTATTTATTGATGACATATTGATTTATTCACATGATGAATCTGAACACGTCGAGCATTTGTAAATAGTGCTACAGACTCTACGAGATAAACAGTTGTATGCAAAGTTTAGTAAATGTGAATTCTTGCTATGAGGAGTTGGTTTTCTGGGTCATATTGTGTCAGCCTCCGGTATTCGGGTTGATCCGAGCAAAATTTCAACTATTCTGGATTGGAAACCTCCAAGGAATGTTTCTAAAGTCTGCAGTTTTCTGGGACTTGCTGGTTACTATAGAAGATTCATAAAAGGTTTCTTGATGATTACGACTCCATTGACAAAATTGCTCCAAAAAGATGTGAAGTTTGAGTGGTTTGAAAAGTATCAGAACAGTTTTTATGAGTTGAAAGCTTTGTTAACTGAAGCTTTGGTGTTAGTACAACCTGAATTGGGTAAAGAATTTGAAATTTACGGCAATGCTTCGTTGATTGGTCTAGGATGTGTTCTAATGCAAGAAGGAAAAGTCGTTGCTTATGCTTCGAGACAGTTAAAGCCGTATAAAAAAATTATCCAACACACGATCTTGAGTTAGCTGCTATTGTGTTTGCCTTGAAAATTTGGCGTCACTCTCTATTTGGTGAGAAATGCCACATGTTTTCTGATCATAAAAGTATGAAGTATTTAATGACGCAAAAAGATTTGAATCTGCGACAGAGAAGATGGTTAGAATTGTTAGAAGACTACGAGCTAGTTATTGATTATCATTCGGGCAAAGCAAATGTGGTTGCAGATGTTCTAAGTCAGAAATCATTGTCTGCATTACGTGCGATGAATGTTCATTTAGCATGTCTGATGATACCTTGGTTTGTACCGAACTGAAAGCAAAACCCTTGTTTATACAATAGATCTGCGAAGCTCAGAAATTCGACAATTAAATAATAGCAAAACAAGATCAGTGTGATTCTGAATTTTGAGTTGATGTTAATGATTGTTTGAGATTCAAAAATAGACTTTGTGTTCCGAAGAATCCGGGGTTAATTCAGATGATTTTGAGTGAAGCTCACTGTAGTAGATTTTTTGTACATCTGGGGAGTATGAAAATGTATAACGATTTGAAACAACTATACTGGTGGCCGAGAATGAAAAGAGATATTTCTGATTTTGTTTCTAAATGTTTAATCTATCAGCAAGTTAAAGCTGAACATCAAGTGCCATCTGGTTTGTTACAACCGATTATAATTCAAGAGTGGAAATAAGATCGAGTAACCATGGATTTTATCTCGGGTTTGCCCTTGTCTCCGAGAAAGAAAGATGCAATTTGGGTTGTAGTTAATCAGTTGATGAAATCAGCTCATTTTATTTCGATTCGATTTGATTACTCACTCGATAAACTAGCTGAGTTGTACATTTCTGATATCATGAAATTGCATGCTGTGCCATTGTCGATACTATCAGATAGAGACCCGAGATTTACATCGCGGTCATGGAGGAAATTGCAAGATGCTTTGGGTACTAGGTTACATTTTAGCACTGCTTTTCATCTGCAAACAGATGGTCAATCTGAGCGGGTTATTCAGATACTCGAATATATGTTGAGATTTTGCATTCTTGAGTTTGAAGGTACGTGGGAACAATATCTACCTTTGATTGAATTCGCTTATAATAATTGCTTTCAATCAAGCATTAAAATGGCACCGTACGAAGCCTTATACGGTAGAAAGTGTAGAACTCCGTTATACTGGTCTAAGCTCAGTAAGAATAAGATTTACGGTATTGATCTGATAAAAGAAACAGAACAGAAAATGAAAGTAATCTGAGATAGTCTAAAAGCTACCTCTGATCATCAGAAATCTTATACAGATTTAAAACAAAAAGATATCAAATTTGAGATCGGTGATAAAGTGTTTTTGAAAGTATCTCCGTGGAAGAAACTGTTCCGATTTGGTAAAAAGGGCAAGTTGAGTCCGAGGTTCATCGGACCGTAAGAAATCATTAAGTGAGTTGGGCCAGTTGCTTATAGATTGAGGCTACCATCTGAATTAGAAAATATTCATAATGTATTTCACGTATCGATGCTTAGACGATACAGATCTGATCATTCGCATGTAATTTCTCTGTCTGATATTGAAATCCATTCTGATATGACTTATAAAGAAAAGTCTATTTGTATTCTATCTCGTGAGATTAAAGAACTACGTAATAAGAGAATTTTGTTAGTCAAAGTGTTGTGGCATCGACACAGAGTAGAAAAGGCTACGTGGGAGCCCAAGGATACAATAAAACAACAATATCCGAATCTGTTTAACGGTATGATTTTCGGGGACGAAAATCCCTAAGGGGGAGAATTGTAACAGTCCGGTTTAGACCCTAGTCGAAATAGTGGTTTTGGGACCACAAATCTGAGTCTAAAAAATATTTTAATATTATTTCTGTGTCCGTGATATGTGAATTTATATCTGCGAAGTTTCTGTGATTTAATTTGTCTATTTCTGTGCATAATTATGAAAAAGGACTTAATCGCGTAAAATAAAAAAGTTGCATGCTAATTGTTAAAGTGCCTATTTGGTTTGGCTTTATAAATGAGAGGTCCTTATGATGCAATTGGACCATTGTACTAATGCATGGACAAGTATAGACATTAGTATGTGGATTTTTATATGTTAATATTAAGGGCAAAGTTGGAAAGTGGCTTCTAATGTATAACAAAATAAAACAAAGCATGAAAATAAGCCATTACCATGTGTTCTTGCCGAAAATACTAAGCAAAATAAAAGTAAAAGGGCTTTAGGGTTTCCGCTGGTGCAATGCTAGATTAAGGTATGAATTTTTGTTCTTTTTTGATAATTTCTACGTTTCTGTGATCGGTGCTTTGTGTTCTTCAAAGCCCATGTCTAAATTTCTATTTCTGTTAAAGATTTCATGAAATGCCATTGTTGATATCATGAGTTTTTTGATGGTTTTGGATGAATTATGAAGGCTTGGTAGATGATTTATATGTTTTTTCTTTGAATTTTGATGAAATACAACTATTTGGGATAATTTGTGAAAATGAGGTTTTGAAGGACTAAATTGTGAATTAAATATGTTATTTGGGCTTGTATGGAAGCTATGTATATTCGGCCAAGCAATAGTCTTGGTGAATTTTGCATATTTGTGATTTTGTGAAAAATGGACTAAGTTGTCAAAGTGTGAAAATATAAGGGCTAAAATGCAAAGTGTCCTAAATATGTGTTCATGGATTATTTTGAATGAAATGAATGATTGAATGGTTGAATTTGAATTTTTATTAGATCAAGAACAAAGAAAATCGGATTTAAACCGAGGGAAGTCCAAAATAGTTGAATAATCTACTTGTTTCTGTCTGAAATCCGTACGAGGTAAGTCATATTACAATTACATGTTAAATTGAATAAATTCTGCACATATAAATTGTAATTTGTATTGGACGGCCTTGAGAGCCTGATGAATAGATTTCGAGTAAACTCTGATAATATTCTAGTAACTGAAAAGCTCTATATACCTTTAAAAGAACATTGGTATTGATCTGAGTTATCGTGTAAGACTGTGTTTGGGACACAGGCCTCGATTTGAGATTTACGAGTACGACCATGTCTGGGACATCAGCATCATATCTGATTTCATATAAGACCCTGCCTGGGATAGAGGTATCGATATAGAATTACATATAAGACCACGTCTAGGACGTCAGCGTTGTACCTGTGTATGAGTATCTATATCGTTTCTAAACTGTCTGATGATAGAATACGAGATATGGAAATGAATATATGGAATGTGTAACCTATACAGGTACTTTTGTATCGTACTAAATCTCTGTATATGAAAGACTCAGTTTCTCTGAAATAATGAATGTGAATTATGTATGGAATTTGAAAACGAAGCATGACATGTATGCGAGCAAATGAGCATGGTTAGGCTCATGATTTACTTTATGAATTGGCTATGAATTCTTACTATAGACTTTTATTTTAGATGCTTTAATAATTAGACCAATACGTATTTGGCTTACTAAGCTCCTTGTAGCTTACTCTGTGTGATTTCTGTCTATTTTATAGTTATCGTAGCTACTGAAGGCTCGGGGATAGTCGAGGATTGTCACCATACAATCGATCTCCTTTTGGTACTTTTGAAAGTGTAGATATCTTTAAGTATGGCATGTATAGGCTAGAATGTCTATGTAATTAAGCTTTGATATATATATATATGTTATGTCATGAGAGTTGGCTAGCAAATGATATGATTATGAATAGTTTTGGTATTTGCTTGGTAAAGCCAAATGGTGTAAGTTTGTAATGTGTTATGATGTAATATGATTTGGTCATTTTAAGCATGGAATTGGTTGAAACTTGTGGCATGAATGTTGTTTAATATTTCTTGTAAGATTGACCCAAAAAGGGGTGGCAAATTGGCTTAAACCAAGCCTGCATTGTGCCACATGGTCAAGGAACACGGGTGTGCCTTATAGCCATGGGCTTAAGTCAGTAGTCAGCTAAGTATCACAGGGCCATGGCACACGGCCGTGTCTGTTGGCCGTGTGAAAAAGTCAGTATAGGAACTCCGTTTTGGCACGATTAGATCACATGGGTGTGTCTGGTGCCCGTGTGTTCCACACGGCCTAGTCACATAGGCGTGTGACTTCAATAGTTTTGAAAAATGTTCTAAGTTCTAAAAATTTCTGAATGTGTTCGGTTTAACCCTGACCTATTCTAAAAGTATGCCTTAGGTCTTTGAGACCTACATAATGAATTAATTGTTGATTTGCTTAAGCATTATTATTGTGTGATATCCATGAATCTGTATTGATCTGTAATGTTCTGTCTGTCTGGTAACGCCCCTTACCTATTCCGGCGACGGTTACAGGATAAGGGTGTTACGTTGGAGGAAAAAGTAAAACCGAAGGCAAAACAAAATCGAAAGCTCGAAGTCCCTAGCAATATTCGGTACAGTAGCAAAAAGGCAACAAAGAATGTTGACAAAATCGAAGTGGAGAGGAAAAAAACTAAAATGAGGAGCTAACAGACCCCTACCGAAATTTGAGTCCAAGATAGTTCCAATTTTGGTTCAAACTCTAAACAAGCATTAAGACTCTCCACAGTATCCTCCCAAAATTTGGCTAACACTCCCACCCCCTTGATCCACTCCTCAAAATCCTCCTTAAACCACTCCAACTTCTCACCTATTAGACTTTTGATGCAATACAAACACTAGCAGTCCAAAGTATCAAAAATTGACCCCCTTATTATGCAAACCAGGACTCGAACTTCAGACCTCAGACATTAGTAACACGCCATTTACCCTTTTTACCAGCAGGCTCCTTGTGTCATGTTTTACCCACAATAATTTAAAAACCTACTATCCAGAACCAAGGGTTTTATTCACTTAAAATAATTTTTTTTGCTAAAGCCTAGGTTTGAACCCAGGACTTCCCACACTTCTCAAGACACATAACCACTCAAGCAGTCAATTATTTGTGTCATTTTCTTGCACAACTAAACATTTATGTGCAGCCTCCTAACGGTTCCCATGCTCAAGACCTAATACTTCTAGGCCCAAAATTTGGGGCATTACAACTCACCCGTCCTTAAAGAAATTTTGTCCCTGAAATTTCCAACTATTAGAATGGTCGCATAACTCAAACTACACCACTACGCTCTCATTGCACAATCTAGTTCCAAATTAGGTATATGGCCAGATGTCGAGGACCCAACTGGAGCACCTCTACGCCCTCTACCATGGCCTCTTGTACCTCGTTTCCGTGCACCTCTTGTGCTCATTGCCTATTCACATTTTATCTTATATTAATAGTTTTATGCAGATCGGTTTATAGTTCCAGTTGTTTAGTAACAGGTATGTTATGGAAAAACAATATCAGTATTTAAAAGTTTGTTTTTGCGGTACGCAGTGTCTATCGATGTCTACTAGTTTACTATAGTTTCAATATACCCTACTAAAGAGTTTGTAGTACTACCTACAATAGTCTCAATAATCCTACCTACGATAGTTTCAATCAAAATCAAAATACAGTTTTCAGAGAGAACTTACAGGATAGGTACGGAGACTCGGTGTACCACACATTTAGTATAACATTTCAAAATACTTCAAATCGTTTAAAATAGTTCTTTCAAAAATTGAAACCTAAAAACCCAATCCACAGTCGAGTTTTGCAACTTGACTCTGATACCACTAAATTTAACACCCATACCTGGCCTAGACGTTATGGCTGAATCTGGCAGTGTCACATTGAAGTATTTTTTGAAACCATAATTTCATTGGAAAGCCCGTTCTATATTAAAACCTTATTATATCATTAACGAAAATTTGTAAATCATATTAGACTATTATTACACTTAAAACTATGTCTGTTGCGAAAGCTTTAAAATTATATTAAGAAGACGTGGTGTTTTTGAAAAATAGTTGTCTTTTGAAAACACGTCTTCTTCCTACAACTAGCAGTTTATATCAAAGCAAGTAAACATCCCAAATTAAAAGTTAAAACCTTAGAGAGGCCTTATTACATGAATAAATACCCAATTTGAAATTCAATAGTAAATAAAAGTCAAATATAAAGCAGGAGTAGTAGTGTGGCCACCTCTGAATCCCTCGTAGCACTGATTCATCTAAGGTTGGGGATATCCTGTATAGATAAACAGAGGGGTGAGTTTACGAAAACTCAGTGTGTAATCCCTCAACAAACAAGTAGTCAATCATTCAATAGATAGATGAACTTTGGGCCTGAGCCCGTTACAGTATCAGTATCAATGTGGGCCTTAGCCCATTACAGTAACAGTATCAGTGTAGTAATGCAATCAGAAATCCTACCCAATCCAGCCTCTACACACCACTCCGTCCCGCCTAACACAATATGTGGGGATAAAATCGACCCACCCAGCCAAACACACCAAGATTAGCACCGGTTGTGGCACTAAACAGTATTGCAGCAAAGCTGCCAGTAATATGAACGACTTAAAGCCATCAGTAGGTCCACAGTCGTTTTGGGTGACCCGTGCAACCTTAGATCCACAGTCGTCTTAGGCAACCCATGCGACCATATCAGTACAGTACACTTCCTCCAAAATAACAATTCCAACCCCATGCAACATGTCATGCATCGTATTATAATATCTTACATGGATGCAACATACATATAACGTGGCATGCTCAAATATAGTCATACACATTGTAGGGCAAATCAGTCATTTTACCTTACAGGGGTATTATAGTCATTTTAACCTACAGGGTATTACAGTCATTTTACCTTATAGGGGTATTATAGTGATTTTACCTTATAGGGGTATTTGGGTCATTTTACCCTCTGAGGGTATTTCGGTCATTTTACCCTATGGGGGTATTTCGGTCATTTTACTGTATGGGGATATTTCAGTTATTTTACCCTATGGGGGTATTTTGGTCACCATTTTGGCCCAACATGACCCAAAATGGCCTAAGCCCATGAGATCGCCCATGGTGGCCTTTCGTAACCCAGTACCCATGTTTATGCGTTTGGGGTTACCACACGAGCAATCACATGCCCATGTGGATCAACGGTCCTATTTTTTGACTTTTGTCGATTTACAGTTAAGATAGTGATTATACACCTGATTGTGAAAAAGCACAATAGCCAATGAACACCAACCTATATTGAATCAATCACTCTGTCAGTCCTTTAATCAATAAGGTTAATCACCCTCTTTTAACACTTAATCCTAAAATAATATTGATACTTGCCTTACTTGAATGAGAGTGATTTAGCTCCCCTAAACCGCTGACCAAGATTACCTCACGATCCTTGGCAAAAATCTATATTACAACCCACTCTCATTAACCATTACCAAAAGCGTAAAATAACCTAAACCAAGCAATTAACCACTTACCGAAACAAAGCACTAAGAATGATGGATAATAGTAATCGGCCTACAAAGGCACCCCCCTAAACTCGAACCAAGAAGTGGTACAACTACTCCTCAATTAAATGCAGAAAGAGGTTCGGCTACAAAAGAATCCGACTAGGACAACTCGACGAAAGCTGAAAAATAGAGAGGGGAAGAAACAAGAGTATTTAGCCAATGCACCAAAAAGAAATGGCAAGGACTCAAAACAGATAGAGAAGGCTACCGAAGATTCGGTAATAAGAGACAACAGTATTTGACCTAAAAGAGCAATATGAAAAGGGGAGAAAATTTGAGTAAATGGAGAGAAAGAAAAAAATAGAAGAAAAGAAAATAGATAGATAGGGGATTGGAGGAAAAAATAAAACCAAAGGCAAAACAAAACTGAAAGCCCAAAGTCCCTAGCAGTATTCGGTACAGTAGCAAAAAGGCAACAAAGAATGTTGACAAAATTGAAGTGGAGAGGAAAAAAAAGAAAATGAGGAGCTAACACACCCCTACCGAAATTTGAGTCCAAGATATTTCCAAATTTGGTTCAAACTCTAAACAAGCCTTAAGACTCTCCACAATATCCTCCCAAAATTTGGCTAACACTCCCATCCCCTTGATCCACTCCTCAAAATCCTCCTCAAATCACTCCAACTTCTCACCTATCAGACTTTTAATGCAACACAAACACTAGCTGTCCAAAGTATCAAAAATTGACCCCTTTATTGCGCAAACCAGGACTCGAGCTTCAGACCTTAGACATTAGTAACACGTCACTTACCCCCTTTACTAGTAGGCTCCTTGTGTCGTGTCTTACCCACAACAATTTAAAAACCTACTATCTAGAACCAAGAGTTTTATTCACTTAAAATAATTTTTTTTTGCTAAAGCCTAGGTTTGAACCCAGGACTTCCCACACTTCTCAGGACACATAACCACTCAAGTAAACATTTATGTGCAGCCTCCTAACGGTTCCCATGTTTAAGACCTAATACTTCTAGGCCCAAAATTGAGGACGTTACAAATTATCTAAGGGATCCTAACCAGACGACGGCTAATGGACTCATAATTGAAATGTGCATGCTCAATTTAGAACCTAACTCGATTAAATTGTAGGTTGCATAACAACTCTAACCAGGCTCTGTTATCTGCATAGGTTTTAGATTTGTGTGATTAAACTTTTTCAAACCTAACACGTCGCTATTACCTCGCATGAATACTAAGAAACCCTTAGTAAATAAGGATCAGTAAAATGCATATTTACTAAGTAAAGGATTCCGAAAGGACCTAATGTGGTTTCCAAACTCATGAAAGATCGAGTTGCCATGGAATGTTTTTCTGAATATTAATAAGCATGTTGATAATAATTTGAGTTTAATTAAAGTAATTGTCCTAACTTATTTATGTTATAATTATTTTTTATTGTGTTAATTATACTAAAATCTGTTTCACTCATATAGTTGCATGTTAGGATATATCACATTAGGGATCATTGCATCTAGATTAATTTTACATAGTTTTAATCAATACTTCCAAATCAAATTGTGTTTTTATTTACCAATTTGTTAATAATATTTTTATAATTGAGTGACTTAGCACAAATATAATCCCTGTGGAGATGATAACTCGATACTTACTTATTACTTGATAACGACTGTGTACACTTGCACAAACCCGAGTGTTACAAAGTCATATCAGGCAGAATCTCTACTTCTGTTGGAGAAATAACATGTGAAGGATCCGATGGATACCGTCGCAACATAGACACATGAAAGACATTATGAATTTTGTCGAGTTCTGCTGGTAATGCCAACAGATATGCAATAGGTCCGATTCTTTCAGTAATCTCATATGGCCCGATGAATCATGGACTCAATTTTCCTTTTCGACCAAACTGGAGAACTTTCTTACAAGGTGATACTTTCAAAAATACCTTATCACCGACATGAAATTCTATCTTTTTTCGTTTAAGATTGGCATAAGACTTTTGACAATTAGATGCTTCTTTCAAACTACCTTGAATTACTTTTACCTTTTCTTTAGTTTCACGGACTAAGTCAACTCCGTGTATCTTTTTCTTACTGAGCTCTATCCAATACAATGGATTTCTACATTTGCGACCATACAGACCCTCATATGGTGCCATTTTAATGCTGGATTGGTAACTGTTATTGTAAGCAAATTCATCTAAAGGTAGATATTTTTCCCAGTTACCTTCAAATTCTAGAATACAACATTGAATCATATCTTCCAAAATCTATATAACATATTTAGATTGTCCATCAGTCTGAGGATGGAATGCAGTGTTGAAATGTAACAGTGTACCTAGAGGTTATTGTAACTTATTCTAGAATCAAGACATAAATCGAAGATCTCTGTAACAGTCTGATTTAGACCCTAATCGAAACGGTGGTTTTAGGACCATGAATCCTAGTTAGAAAACTATTTAAAAATTATTTTATGTGTTTATTATGTGTGAATTTATGTGTGTGAAAATCTCGTTTGAAAATTTTACTGTTTGGATGTTCAATTTAATAAAAGGGCTCAATCGCGTAAGATATAAAAGTTGCTAACTAATTATTAAAGTACCAACTTGATTTGTTCTTTTAATATGGGATCTTTATGATGTAAATATACTATATGAATTAGTGATGAACGGTTTTAGACATAATATAAAATGGATTCCTATTTTATAATAAAGGTTAATTTTGTAATATATTAAATAATGTTAATATAATAAAACATAAAAAATAATAAGTAAAAGCCATGCATTCATCTTTTGTAATGGCCGAATGTTGTAATAAAGAAAAGAAAAAAAGAGTTTAAGGGTTTGACACTTTAGAAGCTTGATTAAGGTATGTGTTTAGTTCGGTTTTTGTTAATTTTTAAAGTACCAACTTGCTTTGTTCTTTTAATATGGGGTCTTTATGATGTAAATATACCATATGAATTAGTGATGGACGGTTTTAGACATAATATAAAATGGTTTCCTATTTTATAATAAAGGTTAATTTTGTAATATATTAAATAATGTTAATATAATAAAACATAAAAAAATAATAAGTAAAAGCCATGCATTCATCTTTTGTAATGGCCGAATGTTGTAAGAAAGAAAAGAAAAAAAGAGTTTAAGGGTTCGGCACTTTAGAAGCTTGATTAAGGCATGTGTTTAGTTCAGTTTTTATTAATTTTTATGTTTTTGAGATCGTTGCTTCGAGTACTATCCAACCCATGTTTAAATTTCTAATTTTGATGCATATTTTGAGTTATGCCATTGATGAATATTTGTGTTTTGTGACTTTTGATTATGAAATATCAAAAATATGTTTTAGATTAATATGTTTTGTATTGGAGTTTTTGAAGATTTTGAGTAATTAGGACTAAATTGAAAAAAAATAAATTGAGGGACTAAAATTTGAAACAGATGAAATATATGGACTAGTATGAGTATATGGAAAATTCGGCCCAACTACATTGTTGTGAGATTTTGTGTATTTTGTGTTTTATGCAATTAGGATTAATTTTTAAAGTATGAAATATTAGGGGTAAAATGGTAATTTACCCACTATATGTTGTTGGATTAAATTGAATGAAATTGTGTTTAAATGAGGTTAATTTGAAATTATAGAGATCAAGAACAAATGAAATCAGACTTGGATCGGGGAAAAACAAAAATAGTCAAATAGTCGATTTATAACGTTCGTCGATATCCGAAGTAAGTCTTTGAGCAATTAAACATCATTTATTTTTTATATAACTTAGTTTAATATGCTGTTTGAAATCTATTGATTCAGAAAAAAATAGCTAGTCGAATGTATTTAAGCATACAAATACTGTATTTGAAGTTAATTCGACTGAGTTATATCATTTAGAAGCTTGAATGATTTATATGGAATATCTGGAGTTTTGTAATATAAATTGTGTACGAGACAGGTTTATAACATTGGTATTCGGGCTTTATTCCAAGCAGGCTTAATGCCGGTGATTAAAAGTCAGACCTTGGGTCTAGCAGGCCTTATGCCGTTGTGTGATTCAGGCTTACGCCTAGTAGGTTCTATGTCGGTGATTTATTTACAAGTCTATAGTTGTAAGATCTCATGTGGATGTGGTAATTGAGCAAATAAATCGAGCTAAATAAACCTTGTATATTTGACCAGATAGGTAAGTATTTATGTGATGATATATTGAATATTATATTCAGTCACATAGGTATGTACGTATGAATTGTTATATTTGATCTTGTGTATTTGGCTAAATGAGTGATGTTAATAAATAAAGTTAAATGTTGTTTTTGTGAGCTTGTATACATGTAAGGAATTATATTAGAATGTAAAATGATATATGGCTTTGAAAGTTGATTGAAAACTTGTAAAATGTTAATTTTATATGTGTTCGGTCAATGTGATATTTATGTTAACATATGTGGTGATGGATTTGTTAAGTTGAAATTAGTTATGACGTTGATTTAGTAAATTGTTTCAGTTTAAATTTTAAGGAGTTGATTATATTATTGAATTGATATTTGCTTTCGACTTATTAAGCTAAGTTAGCTTACTATGTTTGTATTTGTGTACTATGTTTTATAGATTTTGAAGCAAGTTACTAGCTCGAGGATGGTCAGCAAAGTCTATCACACTATCCACTGTTTCGGTACTTTTATAAGTGAAGTATTAAATCTAAGGCATGTATAGACTAGTTTTGAAGTTGGTTTATTTTGAAAAGTGAGTGTATAAAGGCCATGCGAAAATGGCTTAACTTACATGCTTAAATTCAGTTTTGTTGGATTATGATTAAGTTCGTTTTAGTTAAATTGCAATGTGTTATGGTGGAATGGTATTTTTGATATCTATTATGAGTGTCAAATTTGCTTAATGATTTTGAATGTGTGCAGTGGGTTGATTCAGTTTTGCTTTGCATCGTTAATGGATCATTTGAATTTCGATTGTTGCATTGGTCAATGTGATATATGTGTATGGCATTGAAGGTAGTTTAGTTATATTCAAACATGTTATATGTTTGTCTTAATATGTTCACGGCATGGTATGAGTAATTCATGTTTTGAATATATATATATATATATATATTTGTAGTTAATGACATACTCTTATGAAGTATAAATTGTAATGTGAATTAGTTTGAAAGATATATAATAATATACAATAGATTCGGATATAAGATCAATGTACATAGGATGGATATGATTAATTTATGATTCAACATTTGCTTATATAAATATTTATGTATATGATGAAATGATTTGATATGCATCTTATCTTAAGGTTTATAAAAAAAATGGTGTATGATCATGTGCTTTGGTTATATATTTAATAAAGATGTGTTTTGTGATAGAAAATGTTATGCACTAATAAATAAAAATGCATGTTATTTATATGAGGTATATTCGGTGTGTACTTTTTGTGTATAATAAATATAGGTATTGACTTATAAAGTTTGTATGTTTTAATATATTCTATCAGAATATGTCTAAGTTACAATCGGCTATGTGATATTAATGAATAAATCAATTATTCATATCAATAATTGTTTGGTTTAAAAGTTAGTGCAAGTGTGTGCATGTGACTGTTTAAAATTGTGTTTTGATCAGTAATACCTTGTAACCTCAATCTGGCGATGATACGGGTTAAGGGTATTACATTTTATTGGTATCAAAGCTACAATTTAGTCAGTTCTAGGACTAACGTAGTGTGTGTGAGTCTAGCTATACATGCCATAGTATATACTGCGATAGTGTGATGACTTCTGACAATTGAAAATGTGTTTTCGTATAGTAAATGGATCCTGACAAAGCTGTATCTGATGATGTCGAGAGTGTAAAACCTGCTCCCACACATGGGACAATGCCAGTTGAATCTTGACCGATCTCGAGTAGTCATGAGGGGGAGGCTAAGCAAGCCTTCTATCAAATGCTGAACGAGTGGTTTACTCAGTATATCAAGACTAATCCGGCTATACAACAACCTTCACCCCCGAATAATCCATCTCCGATACCTGTGGCACCTACGATGATTGATCCAATGAGATTTAATAAGCCTCCTGTAGATAAAATTAGAAAACATGGGGCTGAAACGTTTAAAGCTAATGATGATGATGATGCTGACCGGGCTGAGTTGTGGCTTGATAATACTATTCGTGTGTTCGACGAGCTATCTTGTACTCTGGATGAATGTTTAAAGTGTACCATATCTTTATTACGAGACACCGCATATCACTTGTGGAATACACTTATATCGGTGGTCTCGAAAGAGACAGTGAGCTGGGAATTCTTTTAGACTGAGTTCCATAAAAAATACATCAGCCAGAGATTTATCGACCAGAAGCACAAAAAATTTTTGGAATTGAAACAGGGTCATATGACTATAACTGAGTATGAACGGAAATTTGTGAGACTAAGTCGATATGCTCATGAATGTGTTTCAATCGAAGGTATCATGTGTAAAAGATTTGAAGACAGTTTGAATGAAGATATTAAATTGTTGGCTGGTATACTTGAATTCAAAGAGTTCGTGGTACTTGTTGAACGAGCTTGCAAAGCTGAAGAACTAAGGAAAGAAAAAAGAAAAGCTGATTTTGAAGCTAGAGATTTCTGTAAAAGATCATCGGGTAAGACTTTTCACTCAGCATCGAAGAAGTTCAGAGATGATTCGAGTCGATCTAAAGCTACTTCACACTTTTCTAGATGAGATCGAGACCGACCTCCTGTGAGTTCACGAGCCACTTCAATAGCTAGTGTTGGCAATGTTCAACAGAATAGAGTCGAGTGCAAGCATTGTGGTAAATGGCATTCTGGAGATTGCAGATTACATGATAGGCTTTGTTTTAAATGTGGATCGAAGGATCATTTTATTTGAGATTGCCCGATGTTAGCCGAGCAAAATGCTGTTCAGAACGTGAGACCGAGTAACATGTAAGTACGAGACATTCGAGTAATGTAGGTGGTAGTCAAAGAGGGATGAAAGATACAACAGTTCGATTTGAGGCTCATGCACCTGCCAGGGCATATGCTATACGCGCTCGTGAGGATGCTTCTTTCCCAGATGTTATTACCCATACTTTCACTATTTATGATACTAGTGTTATTGCATTGATTGATCCTGGTTCGACTCATTCTTATGTGTGTGAAACATTAGTATCTAGTAAGACTTTGCCTATTGAGTCTATTGAATTTGTGAGTCGAGTATCAAACCCCCTGGGACGGTGTGTTCTAGTTGATGAAGTATATAAAAATTTCCCGTTGATGATTCGAGATTCATGCTTTCCAGTTGATTTGATGTTGTTACCTTTCGATGAGTTCGATATAATTTTGGGTATGGATTGGTTGGCTTTGCACGATGCTATTGTTAATTGCAAAAGAAAGACCATTGATTTGAGATGTCAGAACAACAAGATTATTCAGATTGAATCTAATGATTTGAATGGTTTACCAGCAGTAATATCTTCGATGTTAGCTCGGAAGTATGTGAGAAAAGGTTGTGAAGCTTACCTTGCTTATGTGCTTGATAGTAAAGTAATTGAAAAGATGATTGAATCTGTACTAGTTGTGTGCAAGTATCCAGATGTGTTTCCCTAAGAATTGTTGGGTTTGCCACCTATCCGAGAGGTAGAGTTTGGTATTGAGTTAGTATCGGGGACGACTCCGATTTCAATAGCTCCGTATCGGATGGCACCTACTGAATTAAAAGAGTTGAAGGCACAGTTGCAAGAGTTAACAGATAGAGGTTTTGCACGACTGAGTTTTTCTCCCTAGGGTGCGGCAGTACTATTTGTGAAAAAGAAAAATGGACAATAAGAACGTGTATTGATTATCGCCAGCTAAATAAGGTGATTATAAAGAATAAATATCCATTGCCACGGATTGATGACTTGTTCGATCAGTTGAAAGGGGCTTTAGTATTTTTGAAGATAGATTTGAGATCGGGTTATTATTAGTTGAGAGTCAGAGACTCTGATGTGTCAAAAACTATTTTGTCGAACGAGATACGGACATTATGAGTTTCTGGTTATGCCGTTCGGACTTACAAATGCACCTGTTGTTTTTGTGGATTTGATGAATTGGATCTTCAGGTAGTTTTTAGATCGGTTTGTAGTCGTGTTCATTGATGATATACTGATTTACTCTCGTAACGAAACTGAACATGTTGAGCATTTGAGACTTGTGTTACAGACTTTGAGAGAAAAATAGTTGTATGCGAAGTTTAGTAAATGTGAGTTCTGGCTACGTGAAGTTAGCTTTCTGGGACATGCTGTTTTAGCATCAGGTATTCGGGTTGATCCAAGCAAAATTTCAACAATACTTGATTGGAAACCTCCAAGAAACATTTCTGAAGTCAAAAGTTTTATGGGACTTGCTTGTTACTATAGACGGTTTGTAAAAGGTTTCTCTATGATTGCAACCTCGATGATGAAGCTGCTGCAGAAAGATGTTAAGTTTGAGTGGTTAGAAAAGTGCCAGAAAAGTTTTAACCAGTTGAAAGCCCTTTTGACCGAAGCTCTAGTGTTAGTTTAGCCAGAATCGGGTAAAGAATTTGTTATCTATAGTGATGCATCTTTAAATGGTTTGGGCTGTGTTTTAATGCAAGAAGACAGAGTTATAGCTTATGCTTCGAGACAGTTAAAGCCGCATGAAAAGAATTATCCGACGCACATTGAAAATATGGCGTCACTATTTGTTCGGTGAAAAATGTCATGTTTATTCTGATCACAAAAGTCTGAAGTATTTGATGACTCAAAAAGATTTAAATTTGAGACAACGCCGATGGTTAGAATTGTTAAAAGACTATGAACTTGTGATTGACTATCACCCCGGAAAGACTAATGTTGTTGCTGATGTTCTAAGTCAAAAATCCCTATTTGCTTTGCGTGCAATGAATGCACATATGGTTATGTCAGATGATGGTGTGATAATAGCCGAGTTAAAAGCAAGACCGTTATTTATTCAGTAGATTTGTGAAGCTCAGAAGGTTGATAATAATTTGATAGCAAAACGAGCTCAATATGATTCGAATATTGATTCAGAATTTCAAGTGGATGTTGAAGGATGTTTACGGTTCAGAAACCGAATATGTGTTCCGAGAAATACAGAATTGATTTAGATTATTTTGAACGAAGCTCATAACAATCGACTATCTATTCATCCGGGTAGTACGAAGATGTATAATGATCTGAAACAACACTATTGGTGGCAAGGTATGAAACAAGATATTTCTGACTTTGTATCGAAATGTTTAGTCTGTCAGCAAGTAAAAGCCGAGCATCAAGTACCTTCCGGATTGCTTCAACCGATCATGATACCTGAATGGAAATGGGACAAGGTTACAATGGATTTTGTATCTAATTTATCGATGTCACCAAGCAAGAAAGATGCAATCTGGGTTATTGTGGATAGATTGACTAAATTAGCACACTTTGTTCCAGTTCATATCGATTATTCATTCAATAAACTTGTTGAGCTATATGTTTCTCATATTGTGAGACTACACGGGGTACCTATTTCTATTGTGTCAGATAGAGATCCAAGGTTTACATCACAGCATTAGGTACTAAACTACATTTTAGCACAGCATTTCATCCCCAGACAGATGGTCAATCTGAGCGAATTATTCAGATACTTGAGGATATGTTGAGATGTTGCATTCTCGAGTTTGAAGGTACATGGGAACGATACCTACCTCTGATTGAATTTGCGTACAATAACAGCTTTCAATCGAGCATCAAAATGGCACCTTTTGAGGCTTTGTACGGTCTTAAATGTCGTACACCATTGTACTGGACTGAGCTCAATGAAAATAACGTACATGGGGTCGATTTGATTAGAGAAACTGAACAAAAAGTGAAAGTGATCCGTGAAAGTTTGAAAGCAGCATCAGATCGTCAGAAATCATACGCAGACTTGAAATGAAAAGATATGAATTTTAGATCGGGGATAAAGTGTTTTTGAAAGTCTCACCGTGGAAGAAAATACTCAGATTTGGTCGTAAAGGCAAATTGAGTTCGAGATTTATTGGGCCGTATGAGATTATCGAGCGAATTGGGCCGGTTGCGTACAAATTATTGCTGCCACCTGAGTTAGAAAAGATTCACAATGTATTTCATGTTTCGATGCTACGGAGATATAGAGTCGACCCTTCGCATGTGGTTAGTCCATCAGAAATTGAGATTCAGTCAGATTTGACTTACGAGGAAGAACCGATTCGTATTCTAGCTCATGAGATTAAAGGTTGCAAAATAAGAAAATTTCGTTAGTTAAAGTATTGTGGCATAAACATGTGGTCGAGGAAGCAACTTGGGAGTTTGAGGATTCAATGAAAGAACGTTATCCCAACCTATTATGAGTATCAAATTTGCTTAATGATGTTGAATGTGTGCAGTGGGTTGATTGGGTTTTGCTTTGCATAGTTAAGGGATTATTTCAATTTCAATTGTTGTATTGGTCAATGTGATATATGTGATATGGCGTTGAAGGTTGTTTAGTTATATTCGAACATGTTATATGTTTGTCTTAATATGTTCACAGCATGGTATGAGTAATTCATGTTTCGAATATATATATATATTTATTTGTAGTTAATGACATACTCTTATGAAGTATAAATTGTAATGTGAATTAGTTTGAAAGATATATAATAGTATACTATAGATTCAGATATAAGATAAATGTATATGGGATGGATATGATTAATTTATGATTCAGCATTTGCTTATATAAATATTTATGTATATGATGAAATGATTTGATATGCATCTTATCTTAAGGTTTATAAAAAAAAATGGTGTATGATTATGTGCTTCGGTTATATATTTAATAAAGATGTGTTTTGTGATAGAAAATGTTATGCACTAATAAATAAAAATGCATGTTATTTATATGAGGTATATTCGGGGTGTACTTTTTGTGTATAATAAATATAGATATTGACTTATAAAGTTTGTATGTTTTAATATATTCTATTAGAATGTGTTTAAGTTACAATCGGCTATGTGATATTAATGAATAATCAATTATTCATATCAATAATTGTTTGGTTTAAAAGTTAGTGCAAGTGTGTGCATGTGACTGTTTAAAATTGTGTTTTGATCAGTAATACCTTGTAACCCCAATCTGGCGACGGATATGGGTTAGGGGTATTACAATATCTGTCTGAAATAATGGAAACCAGTACTCCATGTAGTCTGATAATCTCAGAAACATATAATTTAGCCAATCTATCCAAAGAAAAATCCATACGTACCAAAATAAAGTGTGCAGACTTTTTCAACCGGTCGATGATTACCCAAATGGCGTCTTTCTTCTTCGAAGACAAGGGTAATCCCGATACAAAGTCCATGGTAATTGTTTCCCATTTCCATTTCAGTATCGTAACCGACTGTAATAATCTCGAAGGCACTTGATGTTCAGCTTTTACTTGCTGACATATCAAACATTTAGATGCAAATTCAGAAATATTTAGTTTCATTCCTGGCCACCAGTACATCTTTTTCAAATCATTATACATTTTGTTTCTTCCCGGATGAACAAACATAGTACCATTATGAGCTTCGTTCAAAATCTTCTGTACAAGTTCTGAATTCCTCGGTACACATATTCTGCCTTTAAATATTAGACAATCATCGGACCCAATATGAAATTCTAAATCAGAATTCAACTCACACTTAGCTCGTAGTTTATCATCATTTTTCTGAGATTCAAAAATCTACTACAAAATCGTCGGTCTAGCTTTTAACTCAGCAATGATTGAACCATCACTAGATAATGACAATCGGGTATTCATTGTTAGCAAAGCAAACAAGGATTTTCTACTTAAAGCATTTGCAACTACATTGGCTTTTCTTGGATGATAATCAATAACCAAATCATAATATTTTAACAGTTCAAGCCACTTGCACGATCTCAGATTCGAATCCTTTTGCAACATCAAATACTTTAAACTTTTATGATCAGTAAATATATGAAAATTTTCACCAAATAGATAGTGGCGCTAGATTTTCAATGCAAACACAATGGCTGCCAGCTCTAAATCATGTATCGAATAATTCTTTTCATATGGTTTTAGCTTTCTTGAAGCATAGGCTATTACTTTACCTTCTTGCATCAATACACAGTCTAAACCATTTAACGATGCATCACTATAAATTATAAATTTGTTACCCGATTTAGGCTGAACTAACATAGGTGCTTCAGTCAACAGAGCTTTCAATTTGTCAAAACTCTGCTGGCATTTATTAGTCCATTCGAATTTCAAGTCTTTTTGTAACAATCAAGTCATCAGAGAAGCTATCATCGAGAACCCTTTAACAAACTTCTAATAATATCCTACTAATCCCAGAATACTTCTGACTTTAGACACATTTTTCGGTGGCTTCCAGTTAACAATACCTAAAATTTTATTCGGATCCACCCTGATACCTTCAGTAGATTTTATGTGTCCAGGAAAACTAACTTCTCATAGCCAAAATTCACATTTACTAAATTTGGCATATAATTGCTTCTCACATAGAGTTTGCAACGCAATTCTCAGATGATCAGCATGTTCACTTTCATCTCTAGAGTAAACCAAAAAATCATCAATAAATACTACCACAAACCTGTCTAGATACGGTCTAAAAATTCTGTTCACCCAATCCTTAAATATTGCAAGTGCATTCGTCAACCCAAATGGCATCACAAGAAACTCATAGTGCCCGTATCTAGTTCTGAAAGTTGTTTTTGGCACATCTAAATCTTTTACCCGTAGTTGATAATAAACAGAACGAAGATCAATCATTGAAAATACTGTGGCACCTTTCAGTTGATCAAACAAGTCATCAATAGGAGGCAGTAGATACTTATTCTTTATTGTAACTTTGTTGAGCTGCCTATAATAAATACATAACCTCAATGATCCATCATTCTTCTTTACAAATAGAACCGGTGCACCCCAAGGTGAAAAACTGGGTCAAGCAAAGGCTCTATCAATCAATTCTTGTAATTGTGCTTTCAACTCTTTCAATTCGTTAGGAGTCATTCTGTAGGGTGTTATGGATATCAGTGTTGTCCCCGGAACAATATCTATAGAGAACTCCATTTCTTTAACCGGTGGTAAACCAGGTAATTCCTCTAAAAATACATCAGGATATTCACAAACAACCGACATTGACGGAATCTTCGACTCAGATACTTTAGTATCCAACACATATGCAAGATAAGCATCATAACCCTTTCTGACATATTTATGTGTTGATATTGCTGAAATCATAGTAGATAACCCATCTAATTTATCAGATTCAAGGTGAAGTAACTCACCATTCTGACACTTTAACATAATGTATTTATGTTTATAATTCACCACTGCATCATGCTGGGTTAGCAATCCATTCCCAAAATCACATCAATTCATCCAAGAAATAATAACCCTTCACCATTAACGGACAGTTTTTACAAACGTTATCCACCATAACATACTAGCCTGGGGGGTTTGAAACTTTAACCATAAATTCAGTGAATTCAACAGGTAAATTTTTTACACACACTAAATTTGTGCATATGTATGAATGTGTTGAACCAGGATCAATCAAAGCAGTAATATTAGTATCAAGTAGAGAAAATGTACCAGTAATGACGTCTGGTGCAGAGGCATCCTCTCTTGCACGTATAGCATATGTCCTTGATGGTGCTCTTGCTTTAGATTTAACTATTGAGTCTTTTGTAGTACCTCGGCTACCACTAATATTGCCGGGGTGATGGGGTGGTCTACCTCTCGAGGCGGGATTACTCGACTTTGAAGTTTGATTAGTATCTTTTTCAATTATTTCTTGGCAATCTTTAAGAAAATGATCAAGAGAACCACATCTATAGCAAGCCCCACTTCTCAAACGACATTCCCCAAAATAAAGTTTATTACAATGTTTACTCCTCGGTTTGGGGTTACCAACACTTCCAACACTTATTATAGATGGAGATGAAGATTTCTGGTTAAAACGTTGAGAGCCTCGCTCTTTCCCAGAATATCCCGTAAAGGATGTAGAACAATCATGGTATTTTTTTGATTTCTTTGAAGTAGATGATTGTAACTTGCCCATAAATCTTTTACCAGAAATCTGTGCTTCTCTCTCTGCTTGCTTCTTTTCTTTACTTAGTTCATCGTGTAACACCCCTTACTCGAGACTGTTGCCAAAATCGAGCACGAGGCATTACTAAACTTAATCTATCACTTAAATAGTTTTAAATTTTTTTTTTATTTAAACTTTTCGGAATGTGCTGTCATTCTGCGTCGTAGTCGCCTAAAAATTCATATCTTGAGTTCCGAAACTCAAAATTTAGATCCGTAAATTTTTCCTGAAACTAGACTCATATATCTATCCACAAATTTTTTTCTAGAATTTTTGACTTAGCCAATTAGTACAGTTTATTAGTTAAAGTTACCCCTGTTTCAGAAGTTGACTGTACTGACCTCTACTTACTACGAACCACTTTTCTCCCTATACAAAATTAATAAAACTATAAAATTTGTTTCTATTAAAACTAGATTAAATAAGGATTCTAACCATATAAATTACACCACCTAATTATTTTTGTACAATTTATGGTGAATTTCCAAAGTTGAAACAGGGGATCTAGAAATTCCTCTGACCCTGTTTCACTAAAACTCAGATATCTCATAAAATATAATACCTTTACCTGTTTTGCTTATTCCATAAGAAAATAGACATAATAAGATTTAATTTCATATATTATTCATCTTAAAAATATGTTTACAAAATTTTTAGTGATTTTTCAAAGTCACGTCATTTCTGTTATTTGAATCTGTTTTTAGGTTACTTTCACATTTTTCATAATTTTCATGTGATAACCACCATTCAATCATACATATTAATAAACATGCATATCATCGGCCATTTTTATTAGCTAGTCTCTAGGAAGCATTTACACATCATTCATTGTTCATATTATACTAAAGATAGCTAAGTTTCTATACATGCCATACACAAAACAAAACGTCTAATTATACCGAGTTATTTTTTGGATAGTGTGATCGGCCTCCGACGTTTCCTTCGATCCCCGAGTGGCTAGATAAGTACTATAAGAAGAAGAAAATAAAGAGATTAAGCACTAGGCTTAGTAAGCTTACAAGCAAATAAATTACAACATTCAACATAATGAATAATTATACATAATGTCACCTAGCCTCATAAACTTTCTTTACTTCTCATTTTCTACCTTCTTCTTTACTCACTTACTTTCTTTCTTACCTGACCTTTCACTATTCATAAATATAATCTACCTTCCCTTTTGCTGATAATTCACTGTAATTTAAAGTGTACAATGACCCATTGAACCACTCGGAATACTAAGGATACTGGGGTCGTTCCTGTCGATCAATATCCTGCCAATGCCATGTCTTCGACATGGACTTACATGAATTATTCCTGTCTCCAATGCCATATATATGTCTAATATGGGCTTACATGGCTCATTCCTGTCTCCAAAGCCATATATCTGATATGGACTTACATGGCTCATTCCTGTCCTATCAACCCCAATATCCTAACATTCCTAAGGTTCAAACGGGGCTTCCTAATGCTTTTTCTCTGTCACTTCGCCTTTAATTCGACTTCAAATATTCTTATAAAATAAGTATAGAAATGCTGGAAATTTACAATAATAATGTAAAATAAAAGAATATTGCATTTATTTACTGTAAACTTACCTCGATACAAAATGTGACTAAACTTTACAATTTAATCCTTTACTTTTTCTTTTCCCCGATCTACTCCCGAATTTCGCTCTTCTTGATCTATAATAGAAAATTTAACTTATTTAATATCAAAATTTATCAAAACAGTCCTTTACTCAGACTTTGGAAAAATTACATTTTGCCCCTAAACTTTGCATATTTACACTTTTGCCCCAAAGCTCGTAAATTAAACTTCAGCCTATTTTCTTATGTTTTATGACATGCTGGTCATTTTCCCCTTATATGGCAGCATCAAATTCATACTCTAACATGCACTTATGACTATTAGGTATTTTTACCGATTAAGTCCTTTTACTCGTTTTTGCTTAAAACCGAGTAGTACAAATTGTCTAACATAATTTTAAACCTCATATTCTATCATAAAACACCAAAATACACAAATTTCACCTATGGGTATTTTTCCAAATATGAACCCTAACTTAAATTATTGCTAGCATAAGCTTTATCGAGCTACCAGGACTCCGAAAACGTAAAGAACTTTAAAAACGGGGCTTGGAATCACTTACTATGGAGCTTGAAAGCTTGAAACAAACCCTAGCTATGGAGAACCCTTGAAATTTCGTGCTAATGAAGAAGATGATACAATTTTGTCATCTTTTTACCTTTTTATTAATGTTAATAACCAAATGACCAGAATGCCCCTCCTTACTAAACTTTCAAAAATTCCTTCCATGTCCTATTTTTTTTCCATGAACTTAAAATTGGTCAAATTGCCCTTTAAGGACCTCTAATTAATAATCTAATTCAATTTTATGCAAAATACTTCTAGAACACAAGTTTTACAATTTATTCAATTTAGTCCCTAATTTCAAATTAAGCACTTTATGCATAGAATTTCTTCACGAACTTTTCAACAATCATGCAAACATATCATAGACCTCAAAATAATAATAAAATAAATTTTTCTACCTCAGATTTGTGGTTTCGCAACCACTATTCCGTTTAGGCCCTATTTCGGGATGTTACATTTCTCCCCCCTTTAGGGATTTTCGTCCCCGAAAATCTTACCTATGAAAAGATTTGGGTACTGTTTTCGCATAGCCTCTTCGGGTTCCCATGTAGCCTCGTCTACCCCATGTCTATTCCATAGTACTTTCACAAGTGCAATACTTTTGTTCCTTAATTGCTTTACCTCTCGAGCTAGAATCTTTACAGATTCTTCACCGTAAGTCATGCCTCATTTGAATTTCAACCTCTGTCTCGAGAAATCACATGTGACGGATCTCGAGCGATAACGACGTAGCATAGACACATGAAATACATTATGAATCTTCTCTAACTCAATCGGCAAAGCTAACCGATATGCTAATGGTTCGACTCTCTCAATCACTTCAAGCGGTCCAATAAAGCGTGGACTTAGTTTGCCTTTCTTGCCAAATCGAGAACTTTCTTCCACGGGGATACTTTCAAAAAACTTTGTCACCAACTTGATACTCAATCTCTTTTCTCTTCAAATCTGCATACGACTTTTGTCATGCCCGATTTGCTTTTAAGCAATCTCACGATGATTTTTACTTTCTCTTCTGTTTCCTTAACTAGATCAACTCAGTAAATCGATTTTCCTTAAGCTCTGTCCAATACAAAGGTGTGCGACACTTACGTCCATACAAAACTTCATAAGGTGCCATATTCAAACTCGACTGATAACTATTATTGTAGGCAAACTCTACTAATGGTAAATATTTTTCCCAACTGCCTTGAAATTCCAATACACAGCATCTAAGCATATCTTCAAGTACCTGAATAACTCTCTCTGACTGACCGTCGGTTTGAGGATGGAAAGCTGTACTAAAACTCAATTTCGTACCTAAAGCCTCTTCTAACTTCTTCCGTAACCGTGAAGTAAATCTTGGATCTCTATGCAAATGATCGATAATGGCACTCCATGTAGTCTAACTATCTACGAAATGTATAACTCAATGAACTTGTCAAGTGAGTAATCCATACTGATTGGGATAAAATGAGCCGACTTAGTTAGCTTATCAATCACAACCCATATTGCATCTTTCTTTTCAGGTGTTAACGCAACCCGTCACAAAATCCATAGTAACTCTGTCCCATTTCCATTCGAAACTAGCACAAAGTTGCAATAATCCCGAGGGTACCGATGTTCTGGCCTTTACCTATTGACAAATCAAGCATCTAGAAACAAACTACGAAATGTCTCTTTTCATTCCTACCCACCAATACAATTTCTTCAAATCATTATACATTTTTTATCTTTGCTGGATGAATAGATAAAGAAGCGCTATGTGCTTCTGTAAAATCTTTCGAATAAACTCATCATTCTTTGGTACACAAATTCTGTCTCTAAACATCAAACAACCATCGAACCAATCCGTAAATCGATTCTATGCCCGACTCGCATTGAACTCTTTTAGCTTGTAACTCATTATCGTCTTTACGAGCTTCACAAATCTCTTCAAAAATCTTTGGTTTAGCTCTAAATTCAGCTAAAATAGAACCATCATTTGACATGGCTAAATTGGTATTCAAAGCTCGCAAAGTAAATAAAAGTTTCTCGCTAGAGCGTCAAGCAACTACATTTGCCTTACCTGGGTGATAATCAATCACTAACTCGTAATCTTTAAGCAATTCCAACCATCTTCTTTGCCTCAAATTCAAATCTTTTTGAGTCATCAAGTATTTCAAGCTTTTATGATCGGTAAATATTCGGCACCTTTCACCATACAAATGATGTCTCCAAATTTTCAACGCAAAAATAATGGCGACTAACTCTAAATCATGTGTCGGATAGTTCTTCTCATGTGGCTTTAGCTGTCTAGAGGCATAAGCAATTACCTTCCCTTCCTGCATAAGTACACAACCAAGTCCATTCATGGACGCATCACTGTAAATCACAAACTCCTTACCTGGTTTTGGTTGTACTAAAACAGGAGCTTTAGTCAACGATGCTTTTAACTTGTCAAAACTTTGTTGACACTTCTCGATCCATTCAAACTTGACATCCTTTCGCAGCAATCTTGTCACGGTGGGGTAGCTATCATGGAAAATCCTCTACAAATCGTCTATAATATCCGCAAGACCAAGAAAACTTCTAACTTCGATACATTTCTAGGAGGCTTCCAATCAACAATGGCTGAAATCTTGCTCGAATCAACCTTAATACCTTCACTGAGACAATATGTCCAAGAAAACCAACTTCTCGTAACTGAATTCACTTTTCTTTGAACTTGGCATACAACCGATTATCTCTCGAATATGTAAAAGCTGTTCTCAAATGCTCTGCATGCTCGGTCTCATCATGAGAATAAATCAAGATATCATCAATGAACACAACTACAAACTTATCCAAATACGGTCGAAAATTCGGTTCATTAAGTCCATAAAAATGGCAGGAGCATTAGTCAAGCCAAATGGCATCACAAGGAACTCATAATGACCATACCTAGTC
The DNA here is from genome assembly GCA_025698475.1 of Gossypium anomalum. Taxonomy (NCBI): domain Eukaryota; kingdom Viridiplantae; phylum Streptophyta; class Magnoliopsida; order Malvales; family Malvaceae; genus Gossypium; species Gossypium anomalum. The sequence goes on along the minus strand of CM046960.1, from coordinate 21,365,008 downwards.
CGGAAAGCAGTCTTCGGGACATCCGACTCTTTAACTCGCAACTGATAGTATCTGGATCTCAAATCTATCTTGGAGAACACAGTAGCTCCCTTCAATTGATCAAACAAATCATCAAGATGGATACTTGTTCTTTACTGTTACCTTGTTAAGTTGCCGATAATCTATGCACAACCGCATCGATCCGTTTTTTTTTTTCACAAATAGCTTTGGTGCACCATGGTGAACTACTGGGTCTTACAAATCCTTTATCTGTCAATTCACTGCAATCGAGCTTTCAATTCTTTCAATTCCAATGGAGCCATTCTATAAGGAGCAATAGAAATGGGCGTGGTACCTGGAATCAACTCAATACCAAACTCAACTTCTCTAACAGGAAGTAAGCCTCGCGAAACTCACAAACCACAGTGCATCGACTCAATTTTCAGTTTCGGGTTTTAGTGTTCAACACAAAAGCAAGATAAGCTTCATACCCTTTTCTCAAACATTTACGAGCGGACATACTTGAAATTATGGGAAATGAACTGTGTCGACTCTTACGAATTAACCCAAGAATTTCACCATTTTCACACTTCAACTCAATGAATTTTTTCTACAATTCACTATCACATCATGTGTAGTCAACCAATCCATACCAAGAATCACATCAAACTCATCAAATGGCAATAGCATGAGATCGTAGGAAAAACAGATAACCTCTAATCATCAAAGGACAATTTCTACATACTTTATCTACTAATACATGCTTGCCTAATGGGTTTGATACTTTAATCACAAATTCTGTAGATTCTATAGGCATACTTATACTAGACATCAATTTCATACAAACATAAGAATGAGTCGAACCCGGATCAATCAGAGCCATGACATTAATATTATGTAGAGAAAATGTACCCATAATCACATCGGGGGAGGATGCCTCTTCGCGTGCACGAATAGCATAAGTCCTTGCAGGGGCTCTAGCATCTAGTCTCACAACCGAATCTCTAAAGGTACCTCATTACTGCTCCTACTCTCGATTGCCTCGGTGATCGCCTCTAGTAGGAGCATTTCCGGATCTAGCACTCATTACTTCTCGGCTAGCCACTTACGGACATTCTCGTACAAAATGATCTGGAGCACCACATTTATAGCAAACATTTTCACCTGCCCGACAAGGACCATAATGAAGTCTACCACACTGTGGACACCCGATCTACATCGACATTACCTACACTCGCATCGAGGTGGTCCGAGCCTTCTGGATCTTTAAATCGCTACCTCTATTCGACTAGCTTGCCTGTCGAAAAGCTAGATCGGTAGAAAACTCTTTGGGCCTCTTGGATGTAGCCTGAAATGACCTACTCATCTGTCTCTTCTTTGTATCTTGTGTCTCTGTCTCAACTTTACCTTTCCTTTTTAACAACTCCTCGCCATGTGCTCTCTCAACTAAAATAACGAGCTCTTTTATTTCTAGAACACCCACTTGATGATCGGATATCATCATTTAACCCATCCTCAAATCTTTTACACATGATAGCTGTGTGGACACACATTCTTGAGCATATTCACGAGCACGACAAATTCACGCTCATAATCGGTCACCATCATATTGCCTTGTTTCAATTCAGAATTCTTTTCTTTTCGGTCAATAAACCTCTGTGATGTACTTTTTACGAAATTCCTCCAGTAAAGAAATCCCAAGTGACCCTCTCCTTTGGTACAACCGATATAAGTGTCTTCCACAGATAGTAGGTGAGTCTCTAAGAAGTGATACTACACATTTCATACATTCCTCGGGTGTACAAGATAATTCGTCAAAGACTCGATAGTATTTTCTAACCAAATTTCGCTCTTTTCGCATCATCATCTTTTGTTGCTCGAAACTCTTACGCCCCTTGTTTCTCGATTCTATCAACGGTGGCTTTTCTCTTATCACGGTGCACTGTGGATTGGGAAGCTTGAGCTATATGGGTAGCCCGAGAATCATGAGGGGTGGAGGTCTAATCGCCGGATTCGCATTTAATGAACTCGGCAAACCAATCATTCAAAGCTTGGAAGAGAGCTTCTCGAGTCACTCCTCCCGATCAAGTTCATGGCCTATTCTCGGATGCGCGCCGCCTCTCGCGGAGAGCAGCGCATTACTTTCTACATCATCATTACTAGCTCGCTCGGGATCCATTACTAAAAACAAAATATTTAAAAATCATCGAGTCGTCACACTATCAAAATACGTGTATGGCATGTATAGCTAGACTTTTACTCACACTAACTGTTCGAGAACCGACTAAACCTGCTCGATACCAATAAATGTAACACCCTTACCCGAGATTGTTGCCAAAATCGAGCACGAGGCATTACTAAACTTAATCTATCACTTAAATAGTTTTAAAATTTTTTTTTATTTAAACTTTTCGGAATGTGCTGTCATTCTGCGTCGTAGTCGCCTAAAAATTCATATCTTGAGTTTCGAAACTCAAAATTTAGATCCGTAAATTTTTCCTGAAACTTGACTCATATATCTATCCACAAATTTTTTTCTAGAATTTTTGACTTAGCCAATTAGTACAGTTTATTAGTTAAAGTTACCCCTGTTTTAGAAGTTGACTGTACTGACCTCTACTTACTACGAACCACTTTTCTCCCTATACAAAATTAATACAACTATACCGTTTGTTTCTATTACACTAGATTCAATAAGGATTCTAACCATATAAATTACACCACCTAATTATTTTTGTACAATTTATGGTGAATTTCCAAAGTTGAAACAGGGGATCTAGAAATTGCTCTGACCCTGTTTCACTAAAACTCAGATATCTCATAAAATATAATACCTTTACCTGTTTTGCCTATTCCATAAGAAAATAGACATAATAAGCATTAATTTCATATATTATTCATCTTAAAAATATGTTTACAAAATTTTCAGTGATTTTTCAAAGTCACGTCATTTCTGTTATTTGAATCTGTTTTTAGGTTACTTTCACATTTTTCATAATTTTCATGTGATAACCACCATTCAATCATACATATTAATAAACATGCATATCATCGGCCATTTTTATTAGCTAGTCTCTAGGAAGCATTTACACATCATTCATTGTTCATATTATACTAAAGATAGCTAAGTTTCTATACATGCCATACACAAAACAAAACGTCTAATTATACCGAGTTATTTCTTGGATAGTGTGATCAGCCTCCGACGTTTCCTTCGATCCCCGAGTGGCTAGGTAAGTACTATAAGAAGAAGAAAATAAAGAGATTAAGCACTAGGCTTAGTAAGCTTACAAGAAAATAAATTACAACATTCAACATAATGAATAATTATACATAATGTCACCTAGCCTCATAAACTTTCTTTACTTCTCATTTTCTACCTTCTTCTTTACTCACTTACTTTCTTTCTTACCTGACCTTTCACTATTCATAAATATAATCTACCTTCCCTTTTGCTGATAATTCACTGTAATTTAAAGTGTATAATGACCCATTGAACCACTCGGAATACTAAGGATACTGGGGTCGTTCCTGTCGATCAATATCCTGCCAATGCCATGTCTTCGACATGGACTTACATGAATTATTCTGTCTCCAATGCCATATATATGTCTAATATGGGCTTACATGGCTCATTCTGTCTCCAAATCCATATATCCGATATGGACTTACATGGCTCATTCTGTCTCCTGTCCCGTCTCACAACCCCAATATCCTAACATTCCTAAGGTTCAAACAGGACTTCCTAATGCTTTTTCTCTGTCACACTACTTTAATTCGACTTCAAATATTCTCATAAAATAAGTATATAAATGCTGAAATTTACAATAATAATGTAAAATAAAAGAATATTGCATTTATTTATCAGTAAACTTACCTCGATACAAAATGTGACTAAACTTTACAATTTAATCCTTTACTTTTTCTTTTCCCCGATCTACTCCCGAATTTCTCTCTTCCTGATCTATAATAGCAAATTTAACTTATTTAATATCAAAATTTATCAAAACAGTCCTTTACTCAGACTTTGGAAAAATTACATTTTTGCCCCTAAACTTTTGCATATTTACACTTTTTTCCCAAAGCTCGTAAATTAAACTTCAGCCTATTTTCTTATGTTTTATGACATGCTGGTCATTTTTCCCTTCTATGGCAGCATCAAATTCATACTCTAACATGCACTTATGACTATTAGGTATTTTTACCGATTAAGTCCTTTTACTCGTTTTTGCTTAAAACCGAGTAGTACAAATTGGCTAACATAATTTTAAACCTCATATTCTATCATAAAACACCAAAATACACAAATTTCACCTATGGGTATTTTTCCAAATATGAACCCTAACTTAAATTATTGCTAGCATAAGCTTTATCGAGCTCTGAGACTCAAAACGTAAAGAACATTAAAAGCGGGGCTTGGAATCACTTACTATGGAGCTTGAAAGCTTGAAACAAACCCTAGCTATGGAGAACCCTTGAAATTTCGTGCTAATGAAGAAGATGATACAATTTTGTCATCTTTTACCTTTTATTAATGTTAATAACCAAATGACCAAAATGCCCCTCCTTACTAAACTTTCAAAAATTCCTTCCATGTCCTAATTTTTTTCCATGAAGTTAAAATGGTCAAATTACCCTTTAAGGACCTCTAATTAATAATCTAATTCAATTTTATGCAAAATACTTCTAGAACACAAGTTTTACAATTTATTCAATTTAGTCCCTAATTTCAAATTAAGCACTTTATGCATAGAATTTCTTCACGAACTTTTCACACAATCATGCAAACATATCATAGACCTCAAAATAATAATAAAATAAATTTTTATACCTCAGATTTATGGTTTCGCAACCACTATTCCGTTTAGGCCCTATTTCGGGATGTTACACATCGGCTTTGTATGCTCGATCAACCAGTACCACAAATTCTCTTAATTCAAGAATCCCAATTAATAACTTAATATATTTATGTAATCATTCCTCAAAATATTTGCACATACTAGCCTCAGTCGGGACCAATTCTTTGGCATACTTCCTTAACTGAACAAATTCCCGGTCGTATTCAGATACAGTCATGTTTCCCTATTTAAGCTCTAGAAATTCTTTCTTTTTCTGATCTAGAAATCTTTGGCTAATGTACTTCTTTCTAAATTCTATCTGGAAGAATTCCCATGTAACATTTTCTCTTGGCATCACAGAAATCAAAGTATTCCACCACTGAGAAGCTAAATCTTTTAACAATGATACGACACATTTTAGACATTCAGCTGGTGTACATGATAATTCATCTAAAACCCTAATGGTATTTTCCAACCAAAACTCAGCCCTCTTTGGATCATCTTCGGTAGTAGCCCTAAATTCCTCTACCCCATATATACGGATTTTATCCACCGGAGGCTTACCAATTCTAATAGGTTCAGCCCCCTGTGCCATCTCTGAAACTGGTTGAAGAGTAGGTGGGGGAGGTGTTGTACAACAGGATTTGTTCTCAAGTATTCACTGAACCACTTATTCATCATTTGAAAGAAGACTTCTTTTGCCTCCTCACTTTGGCCTTCAAATACGGGCCTTCTACTACTAGATACAGCTTGTTGAACGGAGGCTTGAATAGTACTCTCAGCTTCCTCAAGTTTAGCTCTAGCTTGGTTGGATGACCATACTATATGTAAAACACATTTAAAAATGGTAAGGAGATATCACACTAACATAACTTATATAATGTCATATATAGCTAAACTCGTACTTGCTACGTTAGTCCGGGAATTAGCTAAACCGTAGCTCTGATACCAATAAATGTAACACCCCTTACCTGCATTCGTTGTCAGAATAAGATTTAAAGAGTATTACCAGAGTTTATAGAACAATTACAGATAATTTATGTAATTTACTGTTCATATTCAAAACTATACATATTGTCCCTTGAATGGACCCTCAAGGCCCAATTTATGCATTAGAAACAAGTAGGGACTAAATCAGAATCTCAGAAATTTTTTTGCAAAATTTTAAAATTTTTCTTATATACAGGGGTCACAAGCCCATGTGAGTATGTAACACCCTTAACATGTAACCATCACCGGAATAGGTTAAGAGGCATTACCGGACTCGTAACATAGATCAAAATAATCAAATATCAAATATCATCTCATTTCAATAAACATAGATGATTCATATTCAATATGAACTTTAAACGAGTACACAAAGTCTAAATCATGCATTCAGGACCATATTGATAACATATGAAAGTTTTAGAACTTAGAAAAATTTTCAACATTTCAAAGGTCACACGCCCGTGTGAACAGGCCGTGTGCCTCACATGGATTAGATACACTCGTGTGTTTAGGCTGTGGCGAAACAGGGCATACATAATTACTTGCCCACATGGCCACAAGACACACCCATGTGCCAGGCCGTCTGAAAATTAGGGAGGCTACTGACTTGGCCACACGACTGATCACACGCCCATGCGCCAACCTGTGTGCCACACACGACCAATAGACACACTCGTGTGTCTAGGCTGTGTCAAAACTGGAGGGTATACTGACTTTAATTCGTAAGGTACCCTAGGGGACACATGGCCGTGTAACGTGACTATGTGTCGCACACGGCCGAGACACACACCCGTGTCTCTACTTGTGCGGAAAAAAATAGGCCATTTGAATAGCCAATTTGCCACCCCAATTTGGGTCAACCTACAAGAACCAAACCAAGCACATATGCACAACCATTTCAGCAATATCTATACCAAACCATACATAATTCATTCTATAACATTACCAATCATTTCCAATCTCAATTCCTCAATCAATTCATACCAAAACTTAAACTAACATCACCTAAACATATGATCAATACATCATTCAATCTTATGCTCATACTTACCAAAACTTCTCAACATTAACCGTTATCAAACTATAATTTCAAACACAAACTAGCCATATCACATGGCTAAATATATACATGACAAAACATAATCCCACAACTTCAAGCCTATACATGCCATACTTTAATATATACATTTTCAAAGTACAAAAATAAGGTTCCATAGTGTGGTGTCGGTCCTCGATGATCCTCGAGCTCGTAGTAGCTTCAATATCAATAAAAATTGCAAACACACACAAAGTAAGCTTTCAAAAGATTAGTAAGCCATATACAAATAAACATATTATTACAAGCAAATAAGCGTCATAAATTCATTTCTTCTTTGTAGACAAAAGCCAACACAAATATTATATTCATATGCTTGCCTTTCATTCTCAAATAGGCTATACAAAGCAAACATACTTGAATCAAATATAATTTCTCAAAGTCATTCATTTTCTCAGAATGCCCGTTTGAACCTTTCGGAAACATAAGGATATGCGGATAGATTAGGAAGCATATACAATGCCGACATCCTAGACAGGGTCTTACATGTAATCAAACATCGATGCCACTATCCCAGACAGGGTCTCACACAAAATCAAATACGATGCCAATGTCCCAGACATGGTCTTACACGCAAAATAGAAGTCGAAAATCCTATGTCATGACATATGTATCCTAACTATTCCTAGGGTTCGTACGAGGCTTTTCAGATGTCGAGACTTTGTCGATACTTTATCGAATAGCACTTATTTAGCTCGAACATTCATTCTTCACAATTTGATATTAAATGAATAATAATAATTCAATTCAACAAGCTTATTTGTCTATCGACTTACCTCGTACGGATTCGGATAAATTGTATCGGCTACTCGTCGACTTTCGACTTTCGACTTTCCCCGATCTAATTTTGTATTCTTTAATTCTTGATCTAAAACAATTCAGATTTAAATTATTCAATCACACATTCATTCAAAACAATCCATATACACAAAATTGCAGCATTTTCCAAACTAGCCCTCATATTTTCATATTTTGACACTTTAGTCCCTAATTCACGAAATCACAAAATACACATAATTTTCTTGTACACAAGCTTGGCCGAATATTCATAGCTCTCATACAAGTCCACACATTTCATTTATTTCACATTTTAGTCCCTCAATTTACAAATTTCAGAATTTATCCCAAATTACTCAAATTCATCAAAAATCCAAAGACAAAATATGTAAACCCAACATCAAACTTCCATTTATCAACAACTAACTTTACAAAACTCACAATTTCGTCAATGGCACATTTCAAAATCATTATCAAAATTAGAAATTGAGGCATGGGATTGATAGTATAGGAAGCAATGATTACGAAAACATAGAAATTATCAAAAACCAAGCAAAACACATACCTAATTTACCAAATCAAAGTACCGAACCCTAGTTGCTTTTCTCTTTTCTTTTTCCTTTGTATTTTCGGCAAGATGAGCATGAAATGAGCTTATTTTGTAACACCCCAAACTCAGCCTGGAAGTTTGGCTCAAATCTGGCGTGTCACATTGAAGTGTTTTTCGAAAACCATGTTTCCATTAAAAACCCTTCTTAATAATTAAAAAATTATACCCTTTTTAAACCTTGTTAGAAAACCTCAGCTGAATAACATTCCTAACAACTTTGTACAAATCTTGGCAGTTGCAGAAGCTTAATTTAAAAATAATTGCGGATACGTGATGTTTCAAAAATAGTAGTTTCTTTGGAAAACCGTGTTCTAATACTAGCAATTATAAAAACAATAAATAAAATTCCAAATTAGAAATCCAAAAAATTACAACGGCTTTACTACAACCCACATAAAAACATTTAAAAGTAATAATCAAAACTGTAATATAAACAGTGTGTGTGGCTCTTTCCGAGCTCCTCGCAGCTCCGATCCGTCTAAGGCTGGACCTGAAAGGTTAATAAACGGGGTGAGTTTATGAAAACTCAGTGTGTAATCCCCTACTTTGTAAAAGGAACAGACAGTCATATAAAAGAATTAAAAGTCTGGCCTCAGCCCTACTTACAGTTTCAGTATCAATTTGGCCTTAGCCCATTATAATGACGATGCATTGGCCTTAGCCTATACTGAGATCTGAATGAAGCCCATAGGCCCACAATGAATCTGAATAGATATTTCATGTATGCAGAAACCCAACCCATATCCATCCGTATACACCCACGTACCAACCTTACACCATGTGGGGAGAGTACTTGACCCACCCATCCGCTACACGCCATTGCAATTTGCGGCATGGTCGCGAGCGAATATTGTGACAGAGTCACACAGATCTGAATATTGTGGCGAGCCACTGTATCAGATATTTGTGGCATAGCCACCAGAACGCTTCCTCCATCAATATAACCCATGTCCCGTGCAACAGATATACATGTCATGGCATACAACATACAGAGTCAGAATATCATGCCCATATTGAATCAAACAATCACAGTCAAGTCATTCATATCACCAACATATATTCACAATCAAATCCGTCAACCACACAGTCCAAGTCAGTCACTTGCCCACTACCAGGGTATTTCGGTATTTCTACCCTACAAGGGTATTTCGATAATTCTACCCTACAGAGGTATTTCAGTAATTTGGTAAACTAAAGTATTCTAAATAGGGATAACAATACGAATGGGCCTAAAGCCCTTCTCGGCCCAAATGGGCCTACACGCTCGTATGGCCCTTTTAGCCCAAATCTAGCCACAGATATGAGATTCACCTAGCCTAGTCCAATATTTACTACACAATCAAACAACTTATCCAATTGGGCCCGTAGGCCCATTGGGCCCACATGGACCCTTTCAGCCCATCGCAGCCCGAAGTAGCCATCTTACAGCCAGAGTAGTGACAAATACACACCTGATAGGAGACTAGAGTTAATCCGTGCTCCGAGCACTCTTAGCCGATGCCCAACCCAAATGAGCACGCCATAAAGTGAAAGGGATCAGCCAAGAAAGGTACCTTTACTCTCCTCATGGTTCTCTCTATTTAAAGCCAGCTTCGCATCCACTCTTATGTTAGCTTCTCGATTTGGGATCCCTCCATCATCAGAGTTTAAATTCAACACCAACTCTTGCCGCCCCCTGTTAGCAAAATAAATGTTCTTTGATTGCCATGAGTTTCGAAACCTGGACCTCCTTGCCAACTCTATGACGCCACCTCCCTGCCTCTTATCTGGCGCTACTTTGCCACTAGACCACAAGGTTTTTTGTGGCACAATTTCTCCAACAATATTCTTAAGGCCTACCTACTACACCCAGGGTTTGATTCACCTTAAACCAAAATTTTTGCTAGAGTCCAGGTTTGAACCCAGGACTTCTCCAACACTTCTCAGAACACTTAACCACTAAAATAAGCCTTCATTGGAGAAATTTACATGCACAACAAAATATTATAAGCTGCCTTCAACCGATCCCATGCTCAAGGCCCAAAACTTCTAGGCCCAAATTCAGGGTGTTACATATTTTAAGCTTTTGTTTTATTTTAATTCATTTAATAAACATGTTACCATTTTGCCCTTTCATTGAAACATAAATAAACCATTGTAATAAGGCCATATATGTCCATTAACCATGTAAATGACATAATAACCACATAAGGACCTCTCATTTATAAAGCCAAATCAAATAGGCACTTTTAACATATAGTAGGCAACTTTTACATTTTACGCGATTAGGTCCTTTTATCAAATTAAGCACACAAGCGATTAAATTTTCAAACGAAACTTTCACACATGCTAATTCACACATCATAAGCATGAAAAATAATATTTAATTACCTTTTTTTGACTTGGATACGTGGTCCCGAAACCACTATTCTAACTAGGGTCAAAATCAGACTGTTACAATTCTCCCCCCTTAGGGATTTTCATCCCTGAAAATCTTACTGTTGAATAGATTCGAGTATTGGTGTCTTATAACATCCTCAGGCTCCCACGTGGCCTCTGTTGATGCCACATCACTTTTTCTAACGAAATTTTATTATTTCGCAGTTATTTAACCTCGCAAGCTAAGATACGAATCTGCTTTTCTTTGTAAGTCATATCAAACTGAATCTCAATCTCAGACGGAGGAATTACATGTGACGGATCAGATTTGTATCGTCGAAGCATTGATACATGAAACATATTATGAATCTTTTCTAACTCTGGTGGCAACAACAATCTATATGCTACCGGCCTAATACGCTCAGTAATCTCATACAGCCTAATGAACTTCGGACTCAATTTGCCTTTTCTACCGAACTGAAGCACTTTCTTTCATGGAGATACTTTCAAAAACACTTTGTCATCAATGTCAAACTCAATGTCTTTTCTTTTCAAATCCGCATAAGAGTTCTAATGATCGGAAGCTGCTTTCAAACTATCTCGGATCACTTTCACTTTCTGTTCAGTTTCTTTTATCAAATCAACCCTGTGAATTTTATTTTCGCTGAGTTCAGTCCAATACAAAGGTTTACAGCATTTGCGACCATATAAAGCTTCGTATGGTGCAATTTTAATGCTTGACTGAAAACTATTATTATAAGCAAATTCAATTAAAGTTAGATATTGTTCCCACGTGCCTTCAAACTTAAGAATGCAACATCTCAACATATCCTCAAGTATATGAATAATCCGCTCGGATTGACCATCCGTTTGCAGGTGAAAAACAGTACTGAAATGCAATTTCTTACCCAAAACATCTTGTAACTTCTTCCAGAATCACGAAGTAAATCTCAGATCTCTATCTAACACTATAGATAGTGGCACACCGTGCAATGTCACAATATCGGAAATGTATAACTCAGCTAACTTATCAAATGAGTAATCAGATCGTACCAGAATAAAATGAACTGATTTTGTCAATCGATCAACTACAACCCAGATTGCATCTTTCTTTCTCCGAGACAAGGGTAAACCCAAAATAAAGTCCACTGTCACTCTATCCCATTTCTGTAACACCCCTACCCGTATCCGTCGCTGGATTAGGGTTAGGAGGCATTAACGAACAAGACATAGTTTTCAAACATTCGCAAATTTATACTTGTCATATTCGCATTACATAAATCATATGACTGATTAAACATTAAACATACCTTATACATCGTGACACAAAATACAATTCATATCTCAAGTCAAGTATAATATGTTTTTAAATATAAACACATTTAAATTAATAAATATAATAAGCTGAATACATCTTGAGCAATAATGTACTCCCATAATCTACCTTAAAATATATGCACAAAGCTCATATCTATTTAATAAATTCATATATAAGCATTTTGATAATAATTAGCAAAAGTTACTATTCATTTGGTCAATTCTCATCTCATTAGCCGAATATACACATGCCTATTACCATTTCCCTTTCAACTTTATTCCATTACTAAACAAATGCATTTTATAAATGCATCATTCATATATATATTACCTTAACCTTAATAAAATAACTAAATCAAAGTCATTAACGACATAAACATATGTTCATTGATCCTACCTATTACTAGTCAAATATAAACATGCATTATACTTGAATTATCATTTAATCATACTACCGAATCTCAAACTCATTTTATAATCATATAAAAATCAGCTAAACCATCTTAATATAAATTACGAGTACTGAATCAATACATGTTTATTTCACCTATTTGTAATGTACCGAAATGTCATACCCAAAACCAATCTATTCAATACATGTTTGGCTATAATAATTAAATCAATACATTACCACAAGTAGCTCTCATCAACCAAATTTATGAAATTAAAATCCATCTTCAGAACATACTTAATATATCAACTCATTACATTTTATAAAAAATTACTTCCAAACATAACATAAACCATAATTTAATAAACACATACACAACCATTAACTTAGCCATTTCAAACCATACTGCATATAAACATATCAACTGCATTTTTATAACTAAGTTCAAATTATCTATCTCTAGCTGTACCTATTGGTCAAATTTTAACAATGATACAAGCATCACTTAACCCACTTAACGCATACCAAATACCTAACATACATCCAAATTTTAACTTGTTTCCAAGTCAAATTATAAATCTATACATAACACCAAGTATAACTTTATAATCATCTATTCAATTAAGATATCTTTATAACCAAACATCACAAGCATGATCATTATAAAGTATACCTTTAAAATGAGTTAAATAATTAAGCCATTTTCGCATGGCTATCATATATATATATATACTCCAAAATCAAACATAACACAAACCAGCCTATACATGCCATAGGTCATAGTTCAACTTTATATAAGTACCGAAAACAAATGATAGTGTGATAAACTTCGCTGATGATCCCCGAGCCCGTAACTAGCTTCCAAAATCTATAAAATAGAAAATAAAACATAATCAACTCAATTAACCAAACCAACTTATGCAATTATAATCACTTATAATTTCAAGCTTATAATTTTATATGTAACATATATTTTCATAAACAACTTAACATAGACGAATATACACTTGTCTATACATTACTAATACATTCTCCAATTTCAAAGTCATGTTGGCATATATAATCGATTATTCACATGTATTCATCTAAGCATACTCATAGATCAAGCTTTCAAATCACACACTTATACCTATCAATAGGACCGAATATGTATTTCATATTCACACATATACTTATAATAGAATTTTGAATTATTTTTATTACATATAAATTAACTAACTTACCTTATTGTCAAATAGGTAACAAAACATCACATACTTGATCATTTTAGTTCGTTAAACACATTCGTTCATAATTTATCATTGCCCGTTGAACCGTTTGGAATCGAATAGGATACTTGAATAATCACACATATCGTACAATGCCAACGTCCCAGACGTGGTCTTACATGTAATCAGATATCGATGCCACTGTCCCAGACAGGTTCTTACACGAATCACATATACGATGCTGATGTCCCAAACATGATCTTACATGCAATCACATATCATAAATCGTATGTCATAACATATGTATCCTAGATATTCTTAAGGTTCGTATGGGGCTTTTCGGACATCGTAACTCGATCGAATCAAACTTGAACACATTATTTCTATGCATAATCACATTCGGCAATCTCAATTATAAATTCATAATACTCAAATCAGCATATCAAGTTAATTTACATTCAAAATTAACAACGTTCATTTGCTTATAGACTTACCTCGGATATTTGCGAACGGTATAAAATGACTATTCAACTATTTTTGTTTTCCCCCGATCCAAGTCTGATTTCTTTGGTTCTTGATCTAAATACATTCAAAATAAAATAATTCAATATAATTTCATTCAATTTAGTCCAAAAACACATAAATGGGAAAATTACCATTTTGCCCCTAATATTTTACACTTTTTACAATTTAGTCCAAATTGATCAAAACACAAAATATGCAAAATCTCACAACAACATAGCTAGGCCAAATATTCCTTATATTCATACATGTCCATACATTTCATTTATTTCACATTTTAGTTCCTCAATTTATTATTTTTGCAATTTAGCCCTAATTACTCAAATTCATCAAAAATTCCAATACAAAACATATTAATCCAAAACATATATTTCATAATTCATCATCAAACATCATAAAACACAAATATTCATCAATGGAATAACTTAAAGTATTCATCAAAACTAGAAATTCTAGCATGGGCTGGATAGTATTTGAAGCAACGATCTCAAAAACATAAAAATTATCAAAAACCAAGCTAGTTACATACCTTAATTTTAGACAACAATGGCTAAATAACTAAAGCTTTCTTTCTTTTCTTCCTTTTGTGTTTCATTCATGCCATTAAAAAGATGAAAGCATGTTTTCTTATTTTATGTTTTATTATAATATAACATGTTTATTAATTTACCTATTTAACCTTTATTAACAAATATTCAACCATTATAAAACATGGCCACGACCGTCCATCTATTTAAATATGGTCAAATTGCCATTTAAATACTCCATATTAAAAAGGCATATTCAATTCGGCCATTTTTTATTAAACCATTATATTTTATTTTATGCGATTAAGCCTTTTTTTAAATCGGGCATCAAATAATAAAATTTTAAGACGAAAATTTAGCACACACAAATTCACACATTATAAACAAAAAAAATAATTTAAAAAATATTTTTCTAACTTGGATTCGTGGTCCCGAAACCACCGTTCTGAATAGGGTCAAAATCGGGCTGTTACAACTCTCCCCTCTTAGGGATTTTCGTCCTTGAAAATCTTATTGGTGAATAAGTTCGGATAACATTCTTTCATTGCATCTTCTGGTTCTCAAGTTGCCTCTTCAAAACCGTGTTTACGCCACAGTACTTTCACTAACAGAATTTTCTTATTTCGCAATTCTTTGACTTCATGAGCCAGAATACGAATCAGTTCTTCTTCATAAGTCATATAGGACTTAATCTCAATCTCTGACGGATTTAACACATGTGAAGGATCAGATCAATATCGATGTAGCATCGAAACATGGAATACATTATGGATCTTTTCTAGCTCAAGTGGTAACAACAGTCTATACGCAACCAGCCCAATCCGCTCTATAACATCATACAGCCCAATAAATCTCAGACTCAATTTGCCTTTACGACCAAATCTAAGTATCTTCTTCCACTGTGAGACATTCAAAAAGACTTTATCTCAAATCTGAAACTCTAAATCTTTGCGTTTCAAGTCTGCATATGATTTTTGATGATCTGATGCTGCTTTCAGGCTTTCACGGATCACTTTCACTTTCTGTTCAGTTTCATTGATCAAATCAGCCCCGTGTATCTTGTTTTCATTGAGTTTAGTCCAATACAATGGTGTATGACATTTACAATCGTATAAATCCTCGTAAGGTGCCATTTTGATACTCAGTTGAAAGCTATTATTGTACACAAATTCAACCAGAGGTGGGTATCATTCCCACGTACTTTCAAACTCAAGAATGCAACATCTCAACATATCCTCAAGTATCTGAAAGATTCGTTCGGACTGACCATCTATCTGGGATGAAAAGCAGTGCTAAAGTGTAGTTTAGTACCTAATGCATCTTGCAGTTTTTTTCCAAAACCGCGATGTAAACCTCAGATCTCTATCCGACACAATAGAAATAGGTACTCCGTGTAGTCTCACAATATGAGAAACATATAACTCAGCAAGATTATCAAGCGAATAATCTGTACGAACCGAAACAAAGTGAGCTGATTTAGTCAATCTATCTACAACAACCCAGATTGCATCTTTCTTTCTCGGTGTCAACGGTAAACCGGATACAAAATCCATTGTAACTCTGTCCTATTTCCATTCAGGTATCATGATTGGTTGAAGCAATCTAGAAGGTACATGATGCTCGACTTTTACTTGCTGACAAACTAAACATTTCGAAACATGGTTAGAAATGTCTCGTTTCATACCGTGCAACCAGTAAAGCTGTTTAAGATCATTATACATCTTCGTACTACCCGGGTGAATAGATAGCCGACTGTCATGAGCTTCTTTCAAAATTATTTGAATCAATTCTATATTTCTCGAAATGCATATTTGGTTTCTAAACCGCAGACATCCCTCAGCATCCACTTGAAATTCTGAATCAACGTTTGAATCACATTGAGCCCGCTTTACTATCAAATCATTATCGACCTTCTAAGCTTCACAATTCTGCTGAATAAATAATGATCTTGCTTTTATCTCAGCTATTATCAGACGATCATTTGACATAATCATATGTGTATTCATTGCACGTAAAGCAAACAGGGATTTTCCACTTAAAGCGTCAGTAACAACATTAGCCTTTCCCAGATGATAGTCAATCACAAGCTCGTAATCTTTTAGCAACTCTAACCATCGACGTTGTCTCAAATTCAGATCTTTCTGAGTCATCAAATACTTCAGACTTTTGTGATCAGAATAAACATGACATTTTTCACCCAACAGGTAGTGGCACTATATTTTCAATGCAAACACAATAGCTGCCAACTCTAGATCATGCATTGGATAGTTCTTTTCATGTGGCTTTAACTGTCTCGGGGCATAAGCTATAACTCTGCCTTCCTGCATCAAGACACAACCCAAACCATTTAAAGATGCATCACTATAGATAACAAATTCTTTACCTGATTCTAGCTGAACTAGCACTAGAGCTTCGGTCAAAAGGGCTTTCAACTAATCAAAGCTTTTTTGGCACTTTTCTGACCACTCAAACTTAACATCTTTCTTTAATAGCTTGGTCATCAGGGTTGCAATCATTGAGAACCCTTTCACAAATCGTCTATAGTAACCAGCAAGTCCCAGAAAACTTCAGACTTTAGAAACTTTTCTCAGAGGTTTCCAGTCAAGTATTGCTGAAATCTTAGTCAGATCAACCCGAATACCTGATGCTGAAACAATATGTCCCAGAAAGTTAACTTCATGTAACCAAAACTCACAGTTACTAAACTTCGCATACAACTGTTTTTCTCGCAAAGTTTGTAACACAAGTTTCAAATGCTCAGCATGTTTGATTTCATCACGAGAGTAGATCAATATATCATCAATGAACACAACCACAAATCGATCCAAATACTGTCTGAAGATCCGATTCATCAAATCCATGAAAACAATAGGTGCATTAGTAAGTCTGAAAGGCATAACCAGAAACTCATAATGTCCACACCTCGTTTAGAAGGCAGTTTTTGGCATATCAGAGTCTTTAACTCGCAACTGATAGTAACCTGATCTCAAATATATTTTTGAAAATACTGTAGCCCCTTTCAGCTGATCAAACAGGTCATCAATATGTGGCAATGGGTATTTATTCTTTGTAGTCACCTTATTGAGCTGACGGTAGTCGATGCACATTCTCATAGTTTCGTCTTTCTTTTTCACAAATAGAACTGGCACACCCTAGGGAGAGAAACTTGGTCGCGCAAAGCTTCTATCTGTTAACTCTTGCAACTTTGCTTTCAATTCTTTTAATTCTGTAGGTGCCATTCTGTACGGAGCTATGGATATCGGAGTCGTCCCAGGCATTAACTCAATACCAAACTCTACCTCCCGAATAGGGGGCAAACCTGGTAATTCTTCAAGAAACACATCCGAATACTCGCACACAATAGGTACTGAATTAATGTTTCTTTCAGCCACTTTACTATCAAGCACATATGCAAAGTAAGCTTCGCAGCCTTTTCTCACATACTTCTGAGCTAACATCGAAGAAATCACTGCTGGTAACCCATTCAGATCATTAGATTCAATCCGAATAATCTCATCATTCTGGCACCGTAAATCAATAGTCTTTCTTTTGCAGTTAACCACAGCATCGTGCAAAGTCAACCAGTCCATCCCCAAAATTATGTTGAACTCATCAAACGGCAACAACATCAAATCAGCCGGAAAACATGAATCTCGAACCATCAAAGGACAATTCTCACATACTTTTTCAACCATAACACACCGGCCCAAGGGGTTTGACACTCTAATCACAAACTCAGTAGACTCAACAGCTAAAGTCTGACTGAATACTAATGTCTCACAAACATAAGAATGAGTAGAACCAGGATCAATCAATGCAATTACATTAGTATCGTAAAGAGTGAATGTACCAATAATGACATCTGAAGATAAAGCCTCCTCTCGTGCGTGTATAGCATAGGCTCTGACAGGTGCATCAGCCTCAGATCTGACTGCTGTATCTTTAGTCCCTCTGTGACTACCATTCGCATTACCCACATTTCTAGATGGTCTACCTAGAGCTGTAGTATTACTCGATCTCGTATTCTACACTGGATTTTCTTCTGCTAACTTTAGGCATTCACGAATATAATGATCCGTCAATCCACATTTAAAACAGGCCTGATCACGCAATCTGCAACTGCTAGGATGTCGTTTAATGTTTACACTCTGTTGATTTGATCTGACATTACCCACACTAGCTATGGAGGTAGCTCTCAAACTCATAGGTCGTCTATTCTTATCACGTTTGGTATAACCTGTATTAGCCTTTGAACGGCTAGAGTCATCTCGGAACTTCTTTGATGCCGACTGAAATGACTTACTGAATGATCTCTTATGGGAATCTCTAGCTTTAAAATTAGCTTTTCTCTTTTCTTTCCCGAGCACTTCAGCTTTGCAGGTTCGCTCAACCAGTACCACGAACTCTTTTATTTCAGGTATACCAACTAGCAATTTAATGTCTTCTTTCAGCCCATCTTCAAATCTTTTACACATTATAGCTTTAGTCAAAACATACTCTCAGGCATACCGATTGAGTCTCACAAATTTTTGCTCATACTCTGTCACAGTCATCTGACCCTGTTTCAGCTCTAGAAATTCTTTGTGCTTCTGGTCGATAAATCTCTGGCTAATATATTTCTTACAGAACTCAGTCTAGAAGAATTCCCAGGTCACCCGCTCTTTTGGAACCACCGATACTAGGGTATTCCAACAGTGACATGTTGTATCTTGGAGTAAAGATATGGCACATTTCAAACACTTATTTAGGGTACAGGACAGCTAGTCAAACACACAGATAGTATTACCAAGCCAAAAATGAGCCCGCTCAACATCATCATCATCAGTAGCTTTGAACTCTTCAGCTCCATGTTTTCTAATTTTATCAACAGGTGGCTTTTGTAATCTCAACGGGTCACTCACTTGAGGTATAACAGGTATCGGAGAAGGATTAATTAGGGGTGGAGGTTGTTGTGCAACCGGATTCATCTGGATATACTGAGTAAACCAGTCATTCTCCATTTAGTAAAAGGCTTGTTTAGCCTCTCCCTCTTGGTTACTCAAAGTCGGTCAAGAATCAACCGGCACTATCCCTTGCGCAGGAGGAGGCGCTATACTCTCGACATTATCAGCTACGGCCCTATCTAGATCCATTTACTATATGAAAACACATTTTCAAATGTTAGAAGTCATCACACTATCACAGTATATAATAGGCATGTATAGCTAGACTCACATGCGCTACGTTAGTCTTAGAATCGACTAAACCATAGCTCTGATACCAATAAAATGCAACACCCCTACCCGTATCTGTTGCCGAATTAGGGTTACGAGGCATTAACAAAAGACATAGTTTTCAAACATTCACAAATTTATACATGTCATATTCACATTACATAAATCATATGACTGATTAAACATTAAACATACCTTATACATCGTGATACAAAATACAATTCATATCTTAAGTCAGGTATAATATATTTTTAAATATAAACACGTTTAAATAAATACATATAATAAGCTGAATACATCTTGAGCAATAATGTACTCCCATAATCTACCTTAATATAGATGCACAAAGCTCATATCTATTTAACAAATTCATATATAAGCTCATATCTATTTTACGCGATTAAGCCTTTTTTTAAAAAAAATGGGGCATCCAAATGATAAAATTTTAAGACGAAAATTTAGCACACAGAAATTCACACATTATAAACACCAAAAATATTTTTGAAAATATTTTTCTAACTCGAATTCGTGGTCCGAAAACCACCGTTCCGAATAGGGACAAAATCGGGCTGTTACAATTTCCACTCTGGAACCATATTCAGTTGTAACAAACCAGATGGCACCTGATGTTCAGCTTTAACTTGCTGATAGATCAAACATTTAGAAACAAAGTCACAGATATCTCTTTTCATTCTGGACCACCAGTAATGCTGTTTCAGATCATTATATATTTTCATACTACCCGGATGCACAGATAACTGACTATTGTGAGCTTCACTCAGAATCATCTGAATTAACTTTGGATTTCTTGGGACACAAATTCTATCTCGGAACCTTAGACAATCGTCTTTATCAACTCTGAATTTTGAGTAAGACACTACATCACACTGAGCTTGTTTAGCTAAAATCTCATTATCAATCTTCTGAGCTTCAATAATCTATTGTAAGAACAAAGGTCTTGCTTTCAATTCAGCTAAAACGGAACCATTATCGGACAAAACCAAATGAGCATTCATCGCACACAGAGAAAATAATGATTTTCGACTCAACGCATCAGTAACAACATTTGCCTTACCCAGATGATAATCTATCACCATTTCATAGTCTTTTAGCAGTTCAAGCCATCTTCTCTGTCGTAGGTTTAAATCTTTCTGAGTCATCAGATATTTCAAACTCTTATGATCAGAATATACATGACATTTCTCACCGAACAGGTAGTGGCACCAAATCTTTAGAGCAAACACAATCACAGCCAACTCAAGATTGTGTGTTGGATAGTTCTTTTCATGCGGCTTCAACCGTCTCGAAGCATAAGCAATGACTTTACCTTCTTGCATCAAAACACATCCCAAACCAATCAATGAAGTAGCACTATAGATTACAAATTCCTTACCCAATTTGATTTGTACCAATACCAGAGCTTCTGTCAACAAAGTCTGATCGAAGCTTTTCTGACACTTTTCAGGCCATTTAAACTTCACATCTTTTTTAAGCAGCTTTGTCAATGGAGTCGCAATCATCGAAAAGCCCTTTACAAATCGTCTATAGTAACCAACAAGACCCAGAAATCTACAGACTTTAGAGACATTCCTCAGAGGTTTCGAATCCAGAATAGTCAAAATCTTGCTCAGATCTACTCGAATACCAGATGCTGATACAATATGGCCCAGAAAACCAACTTCTCATAGCCAGGATTCACATTTACTGAACTTCACATATAACTGTTTATCTCACAGAATCTGTAGCACTAATCTTAGATGCTCAGTATGTTTGGATTCATCACGTGAATAAATCAATATGTCATCAATGAATACAACAAAAAATTGATCTAGATACGGTCTGAAAATTCTATTCATCAAATCCATAAAGATAGTAGGTGCGTTAGTTAATCCGAAAGGCATAAATAAGAATTCATAGTGGCCGTACCTCGTTTGGAAAGAAATTTTCTGAATGTCTGAAACTTTTACTCGCAACTGATAATAGCCTAATATTAAATCTATTTTCGAAAACACAGTAGCTCCTTTCAATTGATCAAACAAGTCATCAATTTGGGGCAGAGGATACTTATTCTTGATAGTCACTTTATGCAACTGATAATAATCTATACACATTCTCATCATACCGTCTTTCTTTTTCACAAATAGAACCGGAGCACCTCAAGGTGAGAAACTCGGTCTAGCAAATCCTCTATCGGTCAACTCTTGCAACTGAGACTTTAATTCTTTTAACTCGGTTGGAGCCATTTTATACAAAGCTATTGAAATCGAAGTAGTACCAGGTACCAATTCAGTACCAAATTCAACTTCTCTAATTGGAGGTAATCCCGGAAGTTCTTCAGGAAATATATCAGGGAACTCACACACAACAGGCACTGATTCAACTTTCTTTTCTCACAGTTTTGAATAAATCACATTTGTAAAATAGGCTTCACAACCCTTTCTCACAATACTTAAAGCTTTCATCGAAGATATCACAACAGACAATCCATTCAAATCACTAGATTCAATTCTAACTATTTCATCATTCTTGCATCTCAAATCAATAGTTTTCCATTTGAAGTTCACCATAGCATCATGCAAAGTTAACCAATCCATACCAAGAATTATATCAAATTCATCAAAAGGTAATAACATTAGATTAGCCAAAAAACAAGTGTCCCAAAATATCAATGGACAATTCTTGCAGACTTTATCAACCAAAACACATCTGCCTAGGGTTCGAAACTCTAATTACAAATTCAGTAGACTCTACAGGCAAAGTCTTACTATTCACTAAGTTTTCATATATACGAATGTGTTGATCCAAGATCTATCAAAGCAATCACAGAAGTATCATAAAGAGTAAATGTACTTGTAATCATGTCTGGTGATAAAGCTTCCTTACGAGCTCGGATAGCCTAGGTTCTGGCAGGTGCACGAGCCTCGGATCTAGCAGCTGTGTCTTTTGTCCCTCTCTGACTACCACTTATATTTCCTGTATTTGTGGGAGGTCTACCATGAGAAGCATTGTCACTCGGTCTCAAATTTTGCACACTTTCTTGTTCGACAGATTTAGGACAATCACAGATAAAATGGTCTAACGATCCACATCTGAAACAAGCCCGATCATACAGTCTACAATTACCGGGATGTCTTTTACCACAATGCTTGCACTCAAGGTGATTAGATTTAGTATTCCCGATACTGGCAACAGATGTAGCTGGAGTTTTGGAATTCAATTGCGATCTAGCACGATCTTTACTCGAAGGTCCCACATTAGCCTTTGAACGGCTATTATCATCTCTGAAATTCTTTGATGCAAACTGAAATGATTTACCTGATGATCTCTTTCGTACTTCTCTAGCTTCAAAATAAGCTTTTCTTTTCTCTTTCCCGAGATCTTCAGCTTCACATGCTCGTTCAACAAGCACAACAAATTCTTTGATTTCCAAAATCTTGACTAACAGACGAATATCTTCATTTAAGCCATCCTCGAATCTTTTACACATTATTGCCTCAAAAGATAAACATTCACGAGCATAAAGACTCAGCCTTACAAATTCCCGTTCATATTCTGTGACAGACATACGACCTTGTTTAAGCTCGAGAAACTCTTTACGTTTTTGATCGATGAATCTCTGACTGATATATTTCTTTCAAAATTTAGCTTGAAAGAAATCCTAGGTGATCCGCTCACTCGGAACCACAGATGTCAAAGTCTTCCACCAATGGTACGCCGTATCTCTCAGAAATGAAACAACACATTTTATGCATTCTTCGGGACTCAAAGACAATTCATCAAACACTCTTATCGTGTTCTCTAACCAGAATTTAGCCTTTTTAGCATCATCATTCGATGTAACTCAAAATTCTTCGACCCCATACTTTCTAATCTTATCTACCAGAGGCTTACTTAGCTGAACCGGGTCCACTAATGGCATAGCAGGAGCTTATGGAAAATTAACCGAGGTGGAGGTTGTTGTACAGCCAGATTGGTTCTAATATATTAGGTGAACCAATCATTCATCATCTAATAGAAGGCTTGTCTAGCCTCACCATCACGGCTACTCGTAGCTGGTATTTTGCAAACTAGCCCTCACATTTTCACATTTTGACACTTTAGTCCCTAATTCACGAAATCAAAAAATACACATAATTTGCTTGTACACAAGCTTGGCTAAATATTCATAGCTCTCATACAAGTCCACACGCTTTATTTATTTCACATTTTAGTAGCTCAATTTACAAATTTCATAATTTAGCCCAAATTACTCAAATTCATCAAAAACCCAAAGATAAAATATGTAAACCCAACATTAAACTTTCATTTATCAACAACTAACTTTACAAAACTCATAATTTCATCAATGGCACATTTCAAAATCATTATCAAAATTAGAAATTGAGTCATGGGTTTGATAGTATACG
Organism: Gossypium anomalum; assembly: GCA_025698475.1. Classification (NCBI taxonomy): domain Eukaryota; kingdom Viridiplantae; phylum Streptophyta; class Magnoliopsida; order Malvales; family Malvaceae; genus Gossypium; species Gossypium anomalum. Next base: position 21,340,776 of record CM046960.1, on the reverse strand, counting down.
AAGTAACAATTACAGAAACATAGAAATTATAAAAAACCGAGCAAAACACATACCTAATTCACCGAATCAAAGTGCCAAACCCTAGTTGCTTTTCTCTTTTCTTTTTCCTTTGTATTTTCGGCAAAATGAGCATGAAATGAGCTTATTTTAAGCTTTTGTTTTATTTTAATTCATTTAATAAGCATGTTACCATTTTACCCTTTCATTAAAACATAAATAAACCATTGTAATAAGGCCATATATGTCCATGAACCATGTAAATGGATAATAACCACATAAGGACCTCTCATTTATAAAGCCAAATCAAATAGGCACTTTTAACATATAATAGGCAACTTTTACATTTTACGCAATTAGGTCCTTTTATCAAATTAAGCACACAAACGATTAAATTTTTAGACGAAATTTTCACACATGCTAATTCACACATCATAAGCACGAAAAATATTATTTAATTATTTTTTTGACTCGGATATGTGGTCTCAAAACCACTATTCTGACTAAGGTTTAAACCAGACTGTTACAGAGTAGGCTGTGTGGCTCACATGGCCAAGTGACATACCCCTGTCTCAGGCCGTGTGGGCATTTGATGTGAGGCACATGGTCATGTCCTAGCCCGTGTCCTTACCCGTGTAACTCTCTGACTTCTTCCACATGGCCTGCCACATGCCTGTGTGCTTGGTTATGTGGTTAATTTAGTTTTCACAAATTAGGTGCAGGTTTTACATAGCTAAGACACACGCCCATGTTCTAGGCCATGTGTCACACACGGCTGAGACACACGCCTGTGTCTCTGCCCATGTGTCTAATTTTGAGCATTCTATTTCTCAGTTTTAAGATATAGGGGACACACAGCCAAACCACATGCCCATGTGCCAGGCTGTGTGTCACACATTGTTAACACACACGCCCGTGTGGACAAATTAAAGTCATTTCCTAACTTTATTTCTCACCCAAAATTTCCAACAACCTACACCAATACTTGCAAACATATACCAACCAATTCAAGCAATATAGCCAAGCCAACTCTAACATCTAACTTGATATATCATTACAAGTATTCATGTTTATAATTTTACCTTTTATAACATTCATGTTTAACATAACTCACTCAAACCATGCTAAACACATATGTAATTACCATGATATAACTTATAAATATACAAATTCAAATTAGCACTAGCCATTCCAATGGCTAGATTACAAGCTATCATTTATAAGCCAACAATTGGCCAAGTTAACCTATTCATGCCATTATACCAAAATAAGTTTACTATTTATACCAAAATGAGCTAGTAGATAGTGTGATGATGCTCTAACTGATCTCCAACCTTTGCGAGCTTCTGAGCACCATAAAATAGAGAAAAGAAAACCTAGTAAGCATTTAATGCTTAGTAAGTTCATATAACAGGACTTAAATTTACCAATCACATTCAATTAAATAAGCATAACAATAACATGCTTCCCAACAAATTGGTAATTTGCCTGAGCACATACAATCAATCAAGTAAGTTAGTCACATAGTTCACATGTACATCAAATAAACATAGATGAGTTATCATGTTTCACACTTTCAGGTATTTCAGAAGCATTAAAGACATAATTCTTTTAATCTCGTAATTTCTCATGTCAGGAGTTTTGTCCATTGAATTATTGAAATAGCGATGGATACTCAGGTAGTACGCACAAGGTGTACAAAACTGTAAACCGTCAACTCATAATCAGGGGTACCTATAAGGGCACATAATCAGGGAGCACACTCTCGAGCCACATATCAGGATGCTCTGATGAGCCATGTAACAGGACATTTATCAGGGCTAAACAGGAAACTCATAAGAGTTTTAATCAGGGAGCTCAAAGAGCTTTACAGGTAACTCCGAAGAGTTATTATCAGGGACCACCGAATAAGGTAATAGGGGGTTCAAGCTAGCCATGTCAGGAAGCTCATAGGAGCCTATATCAGGAAACTCACGTAGAGATGCGTTTGTGTCTGCATTATATGCTGGATCATAACTGATCGAATCATGTAACAGGATACTCACAAAGAGCTGCGGTAATGTGCAACACGTGCAAAATCACTACCTATCAGGATGCTCGCAGGAACTATATAACAGGAATGCTCGTCTGAGCTATATTTTGTCCGCAACATATGCAAGACCACATTCAATATTAGAAATCATATATCTATCGAATTTCATTATTCAAATAGAACTTGTCATTTATCAAGCAATATCGACCACGTGATTTATTTCATGCTTTAAAAATTTATATAATTCACCCAAATACAACATTGAGTTCAAACATATTAACATATATAAATAAATTACACGAACTTACCCTAACACTTATTCGTATTTAAAAGTCTACTAATCCGACACCTTCTCTTTTCCTCGATCTAACTTCAAATTTGAGTTATCCGGATCTATATAAATGAATTTAGTAATCAATTTAATACAATTCATATTCGATTGGATTCAATTTACACCCTAGGAAAATTTACTATTTTGCCCCCATACTTTCCATAAATTTCAATTTTGTCCCTAGACTGAGGAAATGAAATTCATGCAATTTAATCCTTATTCCAAGCCTAATTAAAATTTTCATATAACATTTACAGCACATGTATTTCACAAAATTTGAATTTTTTCGATAATTTTTATATCTTTTCAATTTAGTCCCTAAATCACAATTTCATGAAAATTAACTTTACAAAAGTTGTTTATCTATCAACTACCTTTCTTTTTCTATCATAAATTTCAAATTTTCAGCATATTCATCCATGGTAAAATTTCTATACTTTGATAACTTTTCAAATTAATCCCTAAAATAGATAGATTAAGCTATCTCGATCTCAAAAATATAAAAAATACTAAAAATAGGATAAGAAAACATACCTAATTAAGTTTGATTAGTTTCTTTTCTCTTTCCTAGGGTTTTCATAAAATTTTGGGGATGAAGATGACAACAATATGATGATATTTCTTTTTAATTATTTATCATCCTTTAATTTTTCTCATTTTCAATTTCATCCTTTTCTTTTTCAAATTTTCCATGGATGAATCAACAAAAATATCTACTAACTTTTCTTTAATGGTCTAATTACCATATAAGGACCTCAAGTTTTGAATTCCATAGCTATTTGGTACTTATAGCTACTAGAACTCAACTTTTGCATTTTATGCAACATGGTCCTTTCCCTAATTAACACATAATCGGTAAAATCTTCTTATCAGAATTTTTCATATAACATCTATATCATAATGCAGACCATGCAATAATATTAAAATAAATTTTCTTTCTGGCTCGGATTTGTGGTCCCGAAACCACTGTTTTGATTTCACTGAAAACGGGTTGTTACACCTTCAATCACATATATAAATATATTCCTATCATCATAGGTATTGTTATACCATCTATTACCTTTTAGTTAATATTCTAGCCAGATGAACTATAATAAACAGATAAGGATACGCAGGTAATCACCTTTTCGTTAACATTTTAGCCCGTTAACATTTTACCTTTTCATTAACATACTTGATTACTCAAACGAGCTAAACTACCAATACACACCTAAGCACCAAAGTGCCAAGCTAATAGGCTACACATCCCTCTAAAACACTGTAACACCCCTAACCCGTATCCGTAGCTGGATTAGGGTTACAAGGTATTACCTGACAAAACACAATTCAGTACGTGCATATAATTGATTTCATGTTTAAGAATATATCAACTTCTTTACAAAACTTTTCAATTGAATAACAACCATATATTCATTCATATAGTTAAATTCGCATATACTGACCACTTAATCAACTAAAATCAATCATAATTTATTTCTTATAATTCATAAACAATTCATGCTTCAAATTTCAATCACATCAATATCATCAGCTTATACTATTATTCAAATTCTCAACTATTATCCAAGCATATATCATTAGATAACATATACCAAGCATATGTCAAAACAGCTATTTCGTTAGCTGAATAGTAACATATTAATTCATAATTTCTGCACTATGCATATTATAACCAAACGGACTACAATTACCTAGCCATTTATTTTATACACTATTCGGCTAGTACATTAACTTATAAAATTTATGCCCGTTATGAATAATATAAAATTTGGTCATTTAAGCATATGCTTATTCGGTCATATCACACCATTAAATTTTCAATAACATAAATGATAATAACTATCATCTTTTCCAAATTAAATATACCTCTTCTTACATTATAAATTTATGCGCATATGACATAACAATCTAAACCAATTTTTCGAACATCCATATTGAAGTATATCATGTCTATTTCACATACTATAATTATATCTAAACATCACTCTTACAACATCAATTGGAACGTATAAAATCTGAACCTAAATACCAACCATTTAATCATGATGCATATATATATATATATACAAACTTGCCATCACAAACCAAAACTAAAAAGCCAACTCACAACTGATTATCTCATCAGCATACACATATTTTTACTATGTCTAGTCAAATATAATCATGCATTGTATAACTTAATTCTTATCTCTCAAAATGATCAAAGCAATTACACACACATATGACATAAACATTACTTAATCAAAATATGATATACCATAACTGAAACATGCTTTCATCATTTACTTCATTGTCTAAACTGAATGAAACCATACTTACCATTTTCCATTGCCGAATCATATACCCAAATATCACAAATTGATAAACCAAATATAAAGCTTACTAAAGTGAGCTAATTTATAAGTCATTCATGACATACCCAATCAATACGTATAACCAAAATACCCTAATCAAATATACTTGGACTTAAGCTTCATGAACACATGCATTATAGCAAAACACATCCATCAACAGAATCATTACTCAACTAAAACTTGTAACCAAAACATCATACTTACATACTATGAAACATACTTCCCAAAATAAGCTTATACCATGCCCGAATATACACAAATATTAACCTCATTATCAAGCCATTTTCGTATGGCTATATATATATATACAAATATCAAAACAAGCCTATACATGCCACATAATCAAATCTCAAAGCATTTATTTATCGAAGCGAAAATTGGATAGTGTGATGAGGTCTCCTACGACTTCCAACCCGAGCAGGTCTCTTAAACTCTATAAACATAGTTAAAAAAAAAACATAAAGTAAGCTCTAAAAACTTAGTAAGCCATAAGCAAATAAAATCAACTCAATGATATGTATAATTTAATTTAACTAAGCCAAATTTAACAAATCTTAACCACCTATACATTCATCATACTCATAAATTCATATGATTACATTAAGTAACCTCATTTGCCTCATTTTTCAATGAACATATAAATCTTATACATACTTGATTCATCTAGCTCATTTGTTCATTTTCACTTGCGTAAAAGCACATCTCATTCTCATACATTACATCTATCACACTTACTCATAATTCATTTACATACATTCATCATTCATTATCATGTATTTCACATATAATCCTTAAATACATACCCACTTTTCATTTCAGAATTTCATAAACAAAACATACGTACCTGAAGCGGATATACTTTCATATAGTTATTCATTTCTCAGAATGCCCGTTGAACCATTCGGAATTGGATAAGACACTAGGATAATCACACATATCATACAATGCCAACGTCCTAGACGTGGTCTTAGATGCTATCAGATATTGATACTACTGTCCCAGACAGGGTCTTACACGAAACAAATACAATGCCGATATCCTAGACATGGTCTTACTCGTAACCACATATATCGATGCCAACGTACTAGACGTGGTCTTACTCGCACACATATATCGAAATCACATATCGATGCCAACATATTAAACGTGGTCTTACTCGCACACATATATCAAAATCCTATGTCATGACATATGTATCCTAGCTATTCCTAAAGGTTCATACGGGGCTTTCGAACGTCGTAACTCAATCAGTTTAAGCTCATAACTAATTCTCCAAAGCTTAAATCATTTCGGCATATATACATATATTTATTATAATTCAATTTGGCACATATAATACATATAAAATTGAATTTAACAAAATTTATTTACTTATGAACTTACCTAGGACAACGATAATCGGAACGGGACAACTAGTCGACAACTTTGGTTTTCCCCCAATCCAAATCTAATTTCTTTGGTTCTTAATCTAAATATATTCAAATTAAACTCATTCAAACAAAATTTCATTCAATTTAGTCCAAAAACACATAAATGGGCAATTTACCATTTTACCCCTGACATTTCACACTTGTTACAATTTAGTCCAAATTACACAAAACACAAAACATGAAAAATTTGCACACATCATGCTTAGGCCGAATACTACCCATGTCCATACAAGTCCATACATTCCATTTATTTTACATTTTAGTCCCTCAATTTATTATTTTTACAATTTAACCCTAATAACTCAAAATCATCAAAAATTCCAATATAAAACATATTGATCTAAAACATATCTTTCATAATTCATCAACTAACATCACAAAGCTCAAATATTCATCAATGTAATAACTTCAAATATTCATCAAAATCAGAAATTCAAGCATGGGCTTTGTACATTGCACTGCAATGATCTCAAAAACGTAAAAATTATCAAAAACTAACCTTGAATCAAGCTTGGAAAATGGCCGAATACCTAAGCTTTGTTTCTTTTCTCTCTTTTCTTTTTATTCGGTCATAACAAAAAGATGAATGTAATGGCCTTTAAATTATGTTTTATTCTAATATATGTTAACTTATTAATCATTTTACTTAAATAACCTTTATAATAAAATATAAAACCATTATTTCCATGGTTATTACCGTCCATTAACTTAATTATGGCCTAATTGCATTATAAGTGCTTCACATTATAAAGGCAACAACAATTAAGCACTTTCACATTTAACCTTCAAATTTTCGTTTTACACGATTAAACCCTTTTATTAGATCAGGCACTCAAACGATAAAATTAAAGCATGCAAATTTCACAAATATAAATTCACATATAATAAACACAAAAAATAAATTTAAAAATTTTTTTGAATTAGATTCGTGGTATCGAAACCACAGTTCGGAATAGGGTCTAAATCGGGCTGTTACAAACACACTTGAATCTCCGTAGATATAATAGGTAATAGTGGTCTCTGCAGAGACACACACAGTAGTTCGCAACAAATGTTGTATTTCGGTATAATTAGTTTATTCCCGTACATCAATCACATCTCATCTATAATCACGTATAGCATGCAAATAACCCTATTGGCATGCCAATTGTATCCTATCCTACATTCATCCGGGCTTAGTATACATGTTCGAACATCTCTTTACAATTTAATACCTTTTTCACCTTTTGTACCAAATTGCAAACATTTTTTTATATACAATTAAGTATTATAATTTCACAATTCAAGCACAAATAATGCATAAATTTACATAATTATATCGTATGAGCTTACCAAGTACAAACAATAATTATATTGCATGAACTTATATTGATTCTTGATTTATACAATAATTAATTTCAAATTATCAGTTCTAAATACCTTATAACATTTTATTTAATGCATATAATATCATATTAACACTTTTCACAATTTCCCTAAAGTTATGCAATTTATTCAATTTAGTTTCTATAACCGAAATAAGCATATCTTTCACATTTAAGCTTCAATTTTTAATATGATTTCTGTAAAAGCCTAATTTTTGGGGCTAGTCAGAATAGTGGTTACGGAACCACTATTATGAAGCTGTAGAAATTATTTTAATATTATTTTATGTGTGATGGCATGATTATAAGGGTGCATGAAAATTTTGGTGAATTAATTTTAGCGTTTGAGAGCTTAATTGCGAAAAATGAGTAAAACGCATAAAGTGCAAAAGTCCTATTTTGATAGCTAAGGGTGTCAAATAGCTAGAGAATCAAAATTGGGGGTCTTTAAGGGCCAAATAAACCCTAGGATGGTGCTTGGCCGGCCATGAGACAAGGAAATTAGATAGTCAAAGTGTTAGGTGAAATTGGGTGGCTAATTTGATTAAAAAGAAATAAAATAAAAGAAAGATGATATCATCCCTTTTTCATCTTCTTCTCCATCGAAAAACACTATCAAAATAGGGGTTTGAAAGCTTGAAAATTTTAGCAACTTGTAACTCTCACAAGCAAGTGACTTTGATGGCTTTTCTTGAAAATTTTTACATTTTTAGAACCCTTGTAGCATGAGCTTTCAAATGAGGGGACTATTTTGCAAAATTGTTAAAAGTATAGGGTTTTACCATGAGAGTTTTTATGAGGTTAGCTGAAATATTATGGAAGAAAATGAATCATGGTTGTGAAATAAACAACTTTTGTGAAAGGACTTCTCATGAAAACCCGAAGAGGACCATTTTGTAAAGTTTGTAAAATATATCATAATGTTGTGAACTATTGGGAATTTGGGGTTTTCATAAGAGTAACAAGTGGTCGGTTAGGCTTGGCTAATAAGGAAATTAGACAAAAATTAATTTTCGGGTCTAGGGGTGAAATGGTCATTTTGTGAAAGTCTAGGGGCAAAATGGTCATTTTTCCCAATTATATATTGTTGAGTACCTAGATCGATAAAGTGATTTAAACTTGTGAATTTTTATCATTATAGATCAAGAATTACAAAATTCGAACCTAGACCAGGGGAAGGCCAAGCAAGTAGACTAAAACCAACTAGTTGCTTACATTTTGTAATCCGAGGTAAGTTGTATGTAAATAATGCAACTACATTATTTTCATGAATGAATAAATTGTTTTTCATAAATTATTTGATCATGGACATGACTAAACATGATGAGAATTGAGGTAGTAAAACTCTCGATTGAGTCTTAGGAATCATTGGATATTCATGCCATGACATTTGGGTCCATTGTGTGCTAGTGTAAGACATGTCTAGGACATGCATCGGCCTCGAGATATTTTAGCCAATGCAAGACATGTTTGGGACATGCATCAGCATTAAGACGAGAGCTAGTGTAAGACATGTCTAGGGCATGCATCGGCCTCGCGATATACAAGCTAGTGTAAGACTTGTCTGGGACATGGCATCAGCTTGTTATATGCCAGTGTAAGACCTGTCTGGGACATGGCATCGACACCGATAGATGACAACTAGTGTAAGACCTGTCTAGGACATGGTATCGGCCTTGCTTTATGAAAGCGAGTGTAAGACCATGTCTGGGACATGGCATCGACATCTTAACCCATGTTAGGGCTATTAAGTATCCTGTAGTTTTCCAAATGGTTCAACAAAAAGGTTTATGATTTATATCGAAATGAGAAAAGTTATGATCATGTGATGAGTGGTACAGGTACCTAATTGAAATGTATGAGATATGGGCTCAATGTTTTCTATATGAGTTGTATTGGATGGTGATGAGTAAGTTGTACTTACGTCTATTTATGGTATTCATGAATAAGCTATGAAAAGCTATGAACAAATTGTTTCATGATAATTAGTTGATGTTTATTTTCATGCCGCTTACTAAGCTTTATGCTTACCCTATTTCTTTTCCATTTTATTATAGTACCGCCAAAGTAGCTCGAGGATCATCGCTTACATCGGAAAAGCCAGTCACACTATCAACTGAATTACTCGGTATAGTTAGATCTTTTATTTTTGATTATGGCATGTATAGGATCCTAACTTTGAGTTTTACGTCATTGTTAATTGGCCAAATGTGTTTGCTCATTTTAGCATTCGATTCATTTTGTATAAGGCCATGGAAAATGGCTAATGTTGAAAGTAATATATGAATGTAAGATAGTCTTTCATGAATATGAAATTGACGGCATGGTTGGATATATGAAATGTTGATAGGCCTTAGCTATGGCTGTTTGGTTGAGAGACCATATTAAGTTAGACTTTGATATGTGGTTGGTGTTAGATTATGTTTCAGGGTGGCAAAGGGCTTGGTAGACAGCCTTATATTGTCCACACGGGTAGACACACGGGCGTGTGTGACACAATGCCTGCCTCATGGGTGTGTTGTCCGGCCATGTGTCCTTTGCACGTAAAAATTTTGAGTCAGTATGCATGGTAGTAAACACATGGCCAGAGACACGGCCGTGTGTCTCAGCCGTGTAGAGGACACAGCCTCTAGCCACAGGCGTGTGCCTTGGTCGTGTGCCTTAAAATTGGATGCTAACGTTAAAAGCAGAGTGTCAAAGTTTTTAGACACGGGCTAGGGCACGGGCATGTCATGGCAGTGTAAGGGACACGGGCGTGTGTTAGGCCGTGTGAAAACCCTTGTAGGTTCAAATTTAGAATTTAATTCACATGGGCTCAAGGCACGGGTGTGTCCCCTCATGTTTAAGCAATGTGAACTACACGGGCCATTAGCACAGCCATGTCATAATGGCCACACGGGTGTGTTGTCCCTTCCACACGGGCGTGTGCCCTACTTCACGTGGCATTTTTCAAAAGTTTTCAAAGATATTGGTGTAACGCCCCAATTTTTGGGAATTCTGTGAATGTTAGCAAAATTTAAAATTTCTGTGTTCTATCTGCTTGGCGTAGATTTAATTCTATTAGTGGGCCTCTAGAAGGCCCAAGCTTAAGTTAAAACCCGGTCATTTTAATTAATTATAATTCCATAAGAAAAAGGGGTTCTGGTAAACTGGGCTTTTAAATATTATTTGGGTAAAATAAATCATAAGGAAGCAGGTGGCAAAGTGGCATGTGACGCCACTGGGAAGGCTATAAAAGTGGTGTGTGGATGGTAGGGAGAACCAAGGTTCAAGTCACAATGAGAGCATATTAAGGGAATTATTTTTATGGTTAGAAAGGGGTAAATAATGTAACTCAAGTAAAAGTCTGTCAGGAGGAGTTTGAGTTGCTCAGGAGATTGAGTAAGGAGGGGATAAGGGAGAGGATTTAGGAGCTGATTAGGGAGAGCAGTATTGGCCGAATGATGGACTCTTGAGGAGCAAGAGTTGGCCGGCCAAGGGTTTCTTTAGGGGGCAAATTTTGGTTAGGTTAAAGACCAAGTATAAATTCGGCATTTGGGGTAGGTTGTGCCGTTTTTCTGACCATCCTTCCTCCTCCTCCTTTATTTTCTTTTTCTCTCCATCTACCTTCTCCTCTTCTTTTCCCCATAGCCGAATTCTTCTACCACTCTATTCTACACCACTTTCTTACTATTATTTTTAAGCCTTACAGCCGAATATCACAAAAGTCGAAATCCCAAAAGTTCATATTGTCTGTACTGAATTCTCCTAGCAAAACCTACTAACTTTTCTTCATCCTTTTTGATCAATTCTTTCTTTTTTTGAACCCCAAACCTTTGTCAACAAAGCAACTACAAACCCTCATCTTCTCTTCACTGTTACAAAAAGCCAAAAATGCATAGCCATAGGGACATAGCCGAATTTTAAGATCACTGAAGGCTCAAATTTTGTTATCATTTGAGGGGTTAGAACTGCATTAGAATCGAGTAGGAATTAAGGGGAAACATTGACTCAAGGAACCGGTGGTAAGTCTTTCAAACCTATTCTTTATTTCGGGTTTTAGAAAAAGTTGAAACCCCTAAAGGTTAGGGAGGCTGTCGATTTGGGCTTAAAGCTCTAAGGGTTGTGATAACTATTTTATTTTGATAATAGTGTGATCAAGAGGCCACTAACCAAAGGCTTGGACAAGTGGAACGACTGGATCTAGACATAGTTGCTAATCTCAGCAAAGGTAGGATCACTAATGCCTAAAGTGTTAAAGGCCGAATACGGTAAGGGCTTAAATACATAGTTGATTTTGATAGTTAGATTAACATGTTAGTAATCCAATTGTAGGCAGTCCGTGTGTGGATCTCACCAACGTACCGCTATAAATCAGGTGTGTAACTGACACCCTCTCATAGACTAGATCGGTAAAAGCTGAAAAGTTGAAATGTCAAAAAGCTGGTATTTTGGGAACTTGCGAGTGTGCGAATGCTCGTAAGATAGATGGGTTAATATTTTTGGTAATATAAAGTGATAAAACTGCAGTACGCCCGATTTCGTGCATTTTGATATTTTGGGCTTAATGGGCCAAAATCGGGTTAGTGGGCCAACGGGCCCAACACGGTAAGTATGTACAGTAAGTGTTCCTGTTAGGACGTAGATGGGTATGGTATGCATGAAAACCTTAAGAATAGATAAATTACTAGAATACCTCCATGTATGGAAATTTACCATGATACCCCTAGGTGTAAAATGACCATTATACCCCTAGGGTTAATTTTGTCTGAAAAGCATGATGATCTGATTCTGTATGATGTATGCCATGATTGTATATCTGTTGTATGGGGACATGGGTTATATTATGAAGGAAGCGTCCCAGTGGCTATGCCATAAATTATCTGATCTAGTGGCTTTGCCACATATATCTGTTCTGGTGGCTCTGCCACGATTATCTGTTTCTGGTGAGTCTGTCACATTATCTGTTCTGGCAGCCATGCTACATATTTCTGTGGCGTGTAACGGTTGGGTGGGTTGAGTAGTGTCCCCACATGGTGAAAGGCTGGTATAGGGGTGCATATGGTTGGATATTGGTTGGGTTTCTACATAAACATGTAATATCTGTTCTATTCTGTTATGGGCCTAAGGGCTTTATTCTGAATCCTATTTTGGGCTAAGGCCAACTTATTCTGTTTCTATGGTTTGAGCTGATATAGACTATGGTTGGGTTAATTTACACACTGAGTTTTCCCAAAACTCACCCCTTTATTTTCACCCACTTAAGTAACCCCCAACCATAATGGGCTTGGAGCTGTGAGGGATTCGGAGTGGCCATACGTTCTGCAAATTTGGTTTTCTTCTAATGAATTGGACATCCTTCCTATTTACGTTTAAGGTTTTGGGTTTTTAATTGTAATAAGGCCGCTTCAATTATTTTATTTTATTTTTAAATAGTTTTGTTATGTTTAATTAAGATAGATATGATTTATTCTAAACTGTCAAAATTGGTTAGCTTTAGGGCGCGATTTCAAAACAGTACTTGATTTCAAAATAACACGACAACCAGCAAAGCTTCCGCAATAAAAATATTTTCTAAAATTGATCACTTTTCTTAAAATGGACTTAATCGAATTGGTTTCCAAAAAATATACACGATGTTAAGGTGTGGCAATGGCGGTGTGCATGTCTAGGATTGGTTCCGAAGGAAGCTTGGTACTTAAGCAGTCCGATGGACTCACCTCCTCTTTTTCGGTTTCCTACCTGGTGCAAAGCTTCCATTCACTTTAACCTAAAATTAAATTATCTTTTAAAAGACTAAATAAGTTTTTGACTAAGAGCATAAAATGTTTTGGACACTTCGATGTGGCACGTCGGATCCGATCATAACGTCTAGGCTGGGTTTGGGGTGTTACATTTAGTGGTATCAAAGCCAAGTTGCAACAACTCAGTTGTGGAATGGGTTTACAAAAACAAAGATTTTCGAAAACAAAAATTTTATAAATATTGCAAAAAATCAGTTTTCAAAATCTAGATCTTTAGAAGGTGGCATTCCAGATCTCCGGCCCAAGCCCGTAAGTATTATTCTGAGATTTTCTGAATATTTTCTGAATTATCTGTTTATACTCTGTTAGGATACTTTAGTGAGGGTGATTCTAAAAACTGTAGAAAATTTGATTGAGACTGTAGCCAGACTGCGATTTTGCGGAAACAAACTTTGAATCACTATCTATTCATAAAACATCTGAACAAACACTGGAATATTTAATGGATGCATAAAATTCATAATCAGATAATACAACATGAGTACGAGAGCAGCTCGTGGAAGAGGCTGGGGACGTGGCCGCGGTAGTGCTAGAGCAGGAACTGTATCTTCTGGGCATATGCCAACGGTAGAGGCACCGGTACCACCGGCAATAGAAGTGGAGTCTCATGATCGTGGTGCCGGGGATGACGCCCTGTTGCAGGCAATACTTCATGTTTTGGAACGAGTTTCCGGGGCAAGTACAGGCAATGGAATTCGAGGATCCATTTCTGAGCGACTCCGGGCTAACGGAGTAGAGATCTTCAGGGGCGTATCTGGTGTAGCCCCGAATATGGCAGAATATTAGTTGGAGGCCACGGAATGAATTATGGACGACTTGGACTGCTCTGTAGAGTAGAAGCTGAAGGGAGCCATATCATTGCTGCGAGATGAGGCTTATTAGTGGTGGCTCACAGTGAGAGATGGGACCCCAGTTGATAGGGTAACTTGGGAGCTGTTTAAGATGGCCTTTAAAGGGAAATATATTGGGGCGAGTTATATGGACGCTCGTAGGAAGGAATTCTTGAATCTGGTTCAAGGAAGTAAGACGATTTTGGAGTATGAGGCTGAGTTTCTAAGGCTAAGCCGGTATGCTGTGGGAATAGTCGCTACGGAGTATGAGCGTAGCGTGCGCTTTGAAAATGGACTCAGAGATGAACTTAAGGTGCTGATTGCTCCGCAGAGGGAGCGTGATTTTGCGATTCTGGTGGAAAAAGCTAAGATAGCTGAGGAGGTGAAGCGTATTGAGAGGCAGAATCGTGAGAAGGATCGGAACCGATTCTAAAAGGATTCTGGACCTTCGGGCGGAGCAAATAAGAATGTCAAGAGGGCAAGAGTGGAGGAGCCAGTTCGAGCAGTTCCGATGAACATTGTCAGACCACCGATCTGTAGAGACTGTGGTAAGGTACATTTGGACGAATGTAGGAAACGTTTCGGTGCTTGTTACCGGTGTGGATCTATGGAGCGTAGAGTCAAAGACTATCCTCAGAGAGCAGATCAGGTTCTAGTTGCTGAACAGAGGGTGGCTCAACCCGTGAGAGGTGGACCACAACCACCGAGAGGACGTGGACAAGGTAGGGGCGAAAATGGAAATGGACGAGGTCGAGGGGCACCTGGCAGGGGTGTCAGAAATGCTGAGGCTTGACAGCCAGCATTAGTGTATGCAGCTCGTTGTCGAGAGAAGGGAGATGCACCCGATGTCATAACTGGTACGTTTTTGGTTTCTAGCATGCCGTATACTGCTTTAGTGGATATTGGATCTACTCATTCTTATGTTGCATGTGCCATATCTGGGTCATTGGGTGTGCACTCTGAGAAGATTGTGAGTGGGGTATCTGTACTAAGTCCTTTGGGTCACTCGGTTAAGGTAGACAAACTGTATAGGGATGTGTCCTTAGAAACGCAAGGTACATTTTCTCTGGAGACTTGATAGAGTTACCGTTCGGAGAATTTGATCTCATTTTGGGAATGGACTGGCTTGTTAAGCATAGGGCGACTCTGGATTGTGCTGCCAAGCGAATGGTGTTAAGAACCATGGAGGGAGAAGAGGTTATGGTGATAGGTGAGCGAAGGGATTATTTGTCCAATGTGGTGTCGGCATTGAGGGCCAAAAAGTGGATTTGGAAAGGTTGTGAGGCCTATTTGGCATTTGTAAGTTAGTCAGAGGATGAAGGATTGATAGTGGATAAGGTTAGAACTGTTAAGGAGTTTAAAGATGTTTTTTCGGAGGAGCTTCCGGGATTGCCTCCAAACCGAAAAGTCGAGTTTGGGATTGACTTGTTGCGTGGAACAACACTAGTAACCATCACACCGTATAGGATGGCACCAAAGGAGTTAGTGGAGTTAAAGGCGCAAATTCAAGAGTTGTTGGATAGGGACTTTATTAGGCCAAGTGTGTCTCCATAGGGAGCACCAGTGCTATTCGTGAAGAAGAAGGATGGGACGATGCGAATGTGCATTGATTATCACCAGTTGAACAAACTGACAATTAAGAATAAGTACCCTCTACCCAGAATTGACGATCTGTTTGACCAACTTAGAGGAGCTTCTGTATTTCCTAAGATCGATCTTCGATTTGGATATCATCAGTTAAGGGTTAAAGAGGCAGATATTCATAAGACGACATTCAGGACTCGGTATGGTCATTACGAGTTTCTGGTTATGCCATTTGGACTGACGAATGCTCCTGCAGCATTTATGGATCTGATGAATCGTGTGTTCTAACCATTCTTGGATCGGTTCGTAGTCGTCTTTATTGACTATATTCTGGTATATTCTGAAACTGAAGCGAAATATGATAAACATCTCCGCATTGTGCTTCAAGTGTTAAGGGAGAAGGAACTCTATGCGAAGTTCAGTAAGTGTGAATTCTGGTTGAGGGAGGTAACCTTCTTAGGACATGTGGTCTCTACTGAGGGGATTAAGGTGGACCCTCGGAAGATTGAAGCGATTTTGGAGTGGAAGCCACCTAGGACGGTATCAGAAATACGGAGTTTCCTAGGGTTGGTAGGATACTACAGAAGGTTTTTCGAAGGTTTTTCTGTGATGGTAGCCCCTCTGACGAAACTTATTAGGAAAGGAGTACTGTTTGTTTGGATAGAGAAGCAGCAGGAAGCTTTTGAGAAGCTGAAAAAAGTTCTGACTGAAGCACCTGTATTAATTCAGCCAGAGTCTGGGAAGGATTTTACTGTGTACAGTGATGCATCACATGTAGGTTTGTGTTGTCTGTTGGTGCAAGAGGGTAAGGTGGTTGCTTATGCATCACGACAACTTAAGCCTCACGAAGGAAACTATCCTACTCATGATTTGGAGTTGGCAGCAGTAATCTTTACACTTAAGATTTGGAGACATTACTTGTACGGAGAAAGTTGTGTTATATACACGGACCATAAGAGTCTTAAGTATTTGTTGACTCAGAAGGAGCTGAACCTTAGGCAAAGGAGATGGATTGAGTTACTTAAGGATTATGACTGTTCGATCGAGTATCACCTAGGCAAGGCTAATGCGGTAGCTGGTGCTCTAAGTCGTAGAGCTGTATCTGATTTGAGAGCAATGTTTGCTCGTCTAAGTCTGTATGATGATGGGAGTCTATTGGCTGAGTTGCAAGTGAGGCCACCCTGGGTGGATCAGATTAAGGAAAAGCAGTCGAGAGATGAGTCATTGGTTGCTCGTTCCCAACAAGTTAAGAAAGGGGAAACTTTTGAGTTTGGGTTGAATAGCGAAGGAGTTCTGTGTTTCCGAGGAAGAATTTGTATTCCGAAGGACTCTAACTTGAGGCAGTCAATACTGGAGGAAGCTCATGGAGGACTTTGTGCTATGCATCCTAGAGGGAATAAGTTGTATCACGACTTACAAGAATTGTATTGGTGGCCTGGGCTGAAACGGGAAGTAACGGAGTTTGTCGGGAAATGTTTGACATGCCAGCAAGTGAAAGCTGAGCATCAACTACCTTCAAGACTTTTGCAACTAGTAAAGATACCACTTCGGAAGTAGGAGAGGGTAACCATGGACTTTGTGAGTGGACTACCCTTGACCCCATCAAAGAAAGACTCGGTTTAGGTGATTGTGGATAGGTTGACCAAATTGGCTCATTTCATACCTATCCGCACTAACTTTTCAGTTTAAAAGTTAGCCAAGTTGTATGTGGCAGAGATTGTACGACTTCATGGAGTCCCAGTTTTGATTATCTCTGACCGAGATCCTAGATTCACATCTCAATTTTGGCAAAAGTTATATGAAGCGTCGGGGATGCGATTAAACTTTAGTACGGCCTTCCATCCCCAAACTGATGGGCAGTCGGAAAGGGTTATTCAGATTTTGGAGGACATGTTGAGGGGTTGGTTTATTGACTTCCGAGGTAGTTGGGAGGATTAC
The DNA here is from genome assembly GCA_025698475.1 of Gossypium anomalum. NCBI lineage: Eukaryota > Viridiplantae > Streptophyta > Magnoliopsida > Malvales > Malvaceae > Gossypium > Gossypium anomalum. Next base: position 21,323,133 of record CM046960.1, on the reverse strand, counting down.
TTGCCGTTGGAAAAATTTGCATATAATAACAACTATCAGGCGAGTATTCGAATGGCACCGTATGAAGTGTTGTATGGACGAAGGTGTCGTACTCCTAGTTGTTGGACTGAATTGGGAGAACAATAGGTTCTTAGACCAGAGTTGGTAGCTGATACTGAGAGTAAGGTCAAAGTAATCGGAGATCGGTTAAAAGAAGCATCCGATAGGCAAAAATCGTATGCGAATTTGAAGTATAAGGAGATTGAATATGCAGTAGGTGATATGGTCTTCTTTAAGGTTTCTCCTTGAAAGAAGATTTTAAGGTTCGGTAAGAAGGACAAGTTGAGTCTGCGGTTCATTGGGCCTTATTGGGTTTTGAAGCAAGTAGGCCTAGTGGCTTATCAATTGGAATTGCCTCCAGAGTTAGACAGGATCCATGATGTTTTCCACATCTCCATGTTAAGGCTTTATCGTTCTGACCCTACTCATGACGTGCCGGTTGCAAAAATTGAGGTGCAAACTGATTTGACCTTTGAGGAGGAGCCTGTGCAAATATTGGATCGAGATGTTAAGGTTCTAAGAAGGAAATCTATCCCATTAGTGAAGGTGCTTTGGTGTAATCATGGCAGAGAGGAAGCTACTTGGGAGCCAGAAGAGGCGATGCAACAACAATACCCTCATCTGTTTGGATCAGGTAAATTTCAAGGACGAATTTTCTTTAAGGAAGATAGAGTTGTAACGCCCCAATTTTTGAGAATTCTGTGACTGTTGGCAAAATTTAAAATTTATGTATTCTATCTACTTGGCGTAGGTTTAATTATATTAGTGGGCCTCTGGAAGGCCCAAGGTTAAGTTAAAACGCAATAATTTTAATTAATTTTAATTCCATAAGAAAAAGGGGTTCTGGTAAACTGGGCTTTTAAGTATTATTTGGGTAAAATAAATCACAAGAAAGCAGGTGGCAAAGTGGCATGTGACGCCACTGGGAAGGTTATAAAAGTAGCGTGTGGATGCTAGGAGAACCAAGGTTCAAGTCACAATGAGAACGTATTAAGGGAATTATTTTTATGGTTAGAAATGGGTAAGTAATGTAACTCAAGTAAAAGTCTGTCAGGAGGAGTTTGAGTTGCTCAGGAGATTGAGTAAGGAGGGGATAAGGGAGAGGATTTAGGAGCTGATTAGGGAGAGCAGTATTGGCCGAATGATGGACTCTTGAGGAGCAAGAGTTGGACAGCCAAGGGTTTCTTTAGGGGGCAAATTTTGGTTAGGTTAAAGGCCAAGTATAAATTCGGCATTTGGGGTAGGTTGTGCCATTTTTCTGACCATCCTTCCTCCTCCTCCTTTCTTTTCTTTTTCTCTCCATCTACCTTCTCCTATTCTTTTCTCCATAGCCGAATTCTTCTACCACTCTACTCTACACCACTTTCTTACTATTATTTTTAAGCCTTATAGCCAAATATCACAAAAGCTGAAATCCCAAAAGTTCATATTGTCTGTGCCGAATTCTCCTACCAAAACCTAATAACTTTTCTTCATCCTTTTTGATCAATTCTTTCTTTTTCTGAACCCCAAACCTCTATCGACAAAGCCACTACAAACCCTCATCTTCTCTTCACTATTCAAAAAGCCGAAAACGCATAGCCATAGGGACATAGCCGAATTTTAAGATCACTGAAGGCTCAAATTTTGTTATCATTTAAGGGGTTAGAACTACATCAGAATCGAGTTGGAATTAAGGGGAAACGTTGACTGAAGGAACTGGTGGTAAGTCTTTCAAACCTATTCTTTATTTTAGGTTTTAGAAAAAGTCAAAACCCCTAAAGGTTAGGGAGGCTGTCGATTTGGGCTTGAAGCTCTAAGGGTTATGATAACTATTTTATTTTGATAATAGTGTGATCAAGAGGCCGCTGATCAAAGGCTTGGGCAAGTGGAACGACTGGATCTAGACATAATTGCTAATCTCGGCAAAGGTAGGATCGCTAGTGCCTAAAGTGTTAAAGGCTGAATATGGTAAGGGCTTAAATACGTAGTTGATTTCGATTGTTAGATTAAAGTGTTAGTAATCCAATTGTAGGCAGTCCGTGTGTGGATCTCACCAACGTACCACTATAAATCAGGTGTGTAACTGACACCCTCTCATAGACTAGATCGGCAAAAGCCGAAAAGCTGAAATGCCGAAAAGCCGGTATTTTGGGACTTGCGAGTTTAGAAATGATCGTAAGATAGATGGGTTAATATTTTTGGTAATCTAAAGTGATAAAACTGCAGTACGCGCGATTTCGTGCATTTTGATATTTTGGGCTTAATGGGCCAAAATCGGGTTAATGGGCCAATGGGCCCAACACGGTAAGTATGCACGGTAAGTGTTCCTATTAGGATGTAAATGACTATGGTATGCATGAAAACCTTAAGAATAGATAAATTACTAGAATACCTCCATGTATGGAAATTTACCATGATACCCCTAGGTGTAAAATGACTATTATACCCCTAGGGTTAATTTTGTCTGAAAAGCATGATGATCTGATTCTGTATGATGTATGCCATAATTGTATATCTGTTGCATGGAGACATGGGTTATATTATGGAGGAAGCGTCCTGGTGGCTATGCCACAAATTATCTGATCTGGTGGCTCTGCCACATATATCTGTTCTGGTGGCTCTGCCACGGTTATCTGTTTCTGGTGACTCTGTCACATTATCTGTTCTGATAGCCATGCTGCATATTTCTATGGCGTGTAGCAGTTGGGTGGGTCGAGTAGTCTCCCCACGTGGTGAAAGGCTGGTGTGGGGGTAATTATGGTTGGATATGGGTTGGGTTTCTGCGTAAACATGTAATACCTGTTCTATTCTATTATGGGCCTAAGGGCTTTATTCTGAATCCTATTCTGGGCTAAGGCCAACTTGTTCTATTTCTGTGGTTTGAGCTGATATAGATTATGGTTGGGTTAATTTACACTCTGAGTTTTCCCAAAACTCACCCCTTTTATTTTCACCCATGCAGGTAACCCCCAACCATAGTGGGCTTGGAGCTGTGAGGGATTCGGAGTGGCCACATGTTCTGCAAATTTGGTTTTCTTCTAGTGAATTGGACATCCTTCCTATTTATGTTTAAGGTTTTGGGTTTTTAATTTTAATAAGCTGCTTCAATTATTTTATTTTATTTTTAAATGGTTTTGTAATGTTTAATTAAGATAGATATGATTTATTCTTAACTGTCAAAATTGGTTAGCTTTAGGGCGCGATTTCAAAACAGTACTTGATTTCAAAATAACACGACATCCAGCAAAGCTTCCGCAATAAAAATATTTTCCAAAATTGATCACTTTTCTTAAAATGGACTTAATCGAATTGGTTTCCTAAAAATATACACGACGTTAAGATGTGACAATGGCGATGTGCATGTCTAGGACTGGTTCCGAAGGGAGCTTGGTACTAAAGCAGTCTGATGGACTCACCTCCTCTTTTCCGGTTTCCTACCTGGTGCACAGCTTCCATTCACTTTAAGCTAAAATGAAATTATCTTTTAAAACACTAAATAAGTTTTTGATTAAAAGCATAAAATATTTTGGACACTTCGATGTGGCACGTCGGATCTCGTCATAACGTCTAGGTCGAGTTTGGGGTGTTATAATTGGGATTAATCCCGAGATATTTCCAAAGCGTGATTTTGGTCTCATAGGCCCATATTAAGAGATTTTAGATCAAAAAGGAAAAGTTTTAAATTAGACCTAATTCTTATAACTCGAAATTGATCGTATGCATGTGTTCAAGTGTAGTAATGCCTCGTATTTTGTCCCGGCGTAGGGCTCAGGTGTAAAGTGTTACATTTAGTGGTATTAGAGCTATGGTTTAGTCAATTCTAGGATTAACCTAGTGTGAGTACGAGTCTAGTTATACATGCCATAATTGTATATTGATAGTGTAATGACTCCTGATATGATAAATTGTGTTTTTATATATATAATAAATGGATCCTGACGTAGCTGCGGTGGATGACGTGAAAACTAATGTGTCGGCTCCCGCCAAAAGGACCACGCCCGTTGATAGTGGGCCTGTGACAATGAGTCAGGATAGACGGGCTAGAGAAGCTTACCTCCATATGATGGACGCGTGGTACTTGGAGTTTATTCGTGCAAATCTGAATACTGCACCTCCCCCACCTTCTCTGATTCCTCAGTATGCCCCTGTAGCCTCACAAGAAATGGATATGTTTAGGAGAGAGAAAGCCCCGATAGACAAAATACGAAAGCAAGAGGCTGAGGAATTTTGGGCTAATGTTGATGATGACCTAGAAAGAGTAGAACTCTGGTTGGAAAATACCATTAGGGTATTTGATGAGCTATTGTGCACACCTGAGGAGTGTGTGAAGTGCGCAGTGTCACTCTTACGAGACTCAGCCTACCAATGGTGGAATACTCTCATGTCTGTTGTACCGAGAGAGAGGATAACTTGGGAATTGTTCCAGGAAGAGTTCTGAAAGAAGTACATTAGCCAAAGGTTTATAGACCAGAAGGGGAAAGAATTCCTTAAACTGAAGCAAGGCCGTAAGACGATGACGGAGCACGAGCGTAGGTTTGTGAGACTCAGCAAATATGCGCGGGAGTGCGTATCTACAGAAGCCATTGTGTGTAAGAGGTTTGAAGATGGCTTGAACGAAGACATCCATCTACTAGTTGGCATCTTGGAGCTAAGGGAATTTGTGGTGCTCGTGAAGATAGCATGTAAGGCCGAGGAATTGGCCAAAGAGAAGAGAAAAGCCAATATTGAGTCCCGAGACTCAAAGAGAAGATAGATGGGGAAATTACATTAGTCATCATCTAAAATATCGAGAGAGTTCACTACCCGATCGAATGCTTCAGTGGAGATTTCGGGTAGAAAGTAGAACAAGCAGCACACGACATCTAAAGCTCAAACCACTTCTATCGCGAGTGTTGGTAGTGCTCGGCCAAATAGGCTGGAGTGTTCACAATGTGGTAGGTGTCATTTCGGCGAATGCCGAGGGAATGAGAGAGGTTGCTTCAAATGTGGATCACTAGACCACTTTATCCGAAATTGTCCCAAATTGGATGAGAAAGAGAAAAATCAAGTTGTGAGGGCAAGTAGTGCTCCTTCGACAGAAGAACCTGGGCAGTGGGGCTAGTAGTAAAGGTACTCCTAAAGATTCAGCTGTGAGGTCCGAGGGCCGAGCGCCTACAAGGACTTATGCCATTCGTGCTCGCGAAGATGTATCTTCACCAGATGTAATTACGAGTACCTTCTCTATCCATGATATACTTGTCATTGCTTTGATTGACCCGGGGTCTACCCATTCTTATATTTGTATGAAACTGATACCCCGTATGAACATGCTAGTAGAGTCCACTGAATTTGTGGTAAAAGTGATAAATATTAGACTAGGATTGTGACAGCCCTAATTTGGCCCTAGTCGAAAAGTGGTTTCGGGATCACAAAACCGAGTCACAAAAATAATTAGATGTTATATTCTGTGTTTATTTCATGTGAAAGTGCATGTGTGAAAATTTCATGCTTTGATTTTTGCCATTTGTGAGTGAAATTATGAAATAGGACTTATGTGAAAATTTTTGAAAATGCTATAGCTAATTTGTAGTGGCCAAATAACTTATAGTATGAAATAGGTGGATTTGCATGTCAAATTTCCCACCATAAAGCATAGTGGCCGGCCATGATGGGCATGATAAGCATTTGTGCAATTTTTTATTTGAAATTATGGCATAAGTATAGCACAAATACTATATATTATTTGGTGTCATAAAATGTTTAGTAATAAAATAACAAAAGGAAGTAAAGGACAAGGTTTTTGTTCATCCTTGTTCTTCATAGCCGAAAATAGGAGAGCAAGAGAGGGGAAGCTCTTGAAAAAAAATTCGGTCACTTGGGGAAGAAACAGCCGAGGTAAATTCATGATAGTTTGCTTCTATTTTGATGTTTATGAGTTCCTTTCTTGAATCTACCTTAACCCATGAAGTATGTTTTGGTTTTTGGTTGTGTTGTGGGCATTTTTTTCTTGATTGAAAGGAAGGAAATGGTTGTTGTTTCATGTTCTTTTGATGAATAATGTTAGATAGGTGAAGTTGAGCTAAACAAATTAAGCATATATGTGCATTAGATGCTAAGTAGGAAATCGGCTAATATGTTGGGTGTACTATGGCCGATTGTGGACTTGGATAAAAATTTAGTAATGTATGTGCTTTAAATGTGTTATGAACTATTATGCGTTAAATTAAGTTGAAGCTTGGTAAAACTGAATAATTGTGGCTTAATTTCTTAATGGCAATTGGCTATTATGGTGAAATGCAAATGTTAATATTTAGTTGCTAGTGTTTATATGTGTGTTAGCTGAAATTGAACTTGAATAATGATTTGAGTACAATGTGTTGTGTTGATATTATGCTTAAGTGAAATTATAGATATATATGATGAAATTGATTGGTGATATACATGTTTAAATAATATGTATGCAAAGAATGTGTGAAAGAGTGAATTGGTAATAATCTGTTTGGGACAGCAACAATAAAGTGATTTTGGAAAATCACCATAAATTGTGGGAGTTGATTTAGAAGCTTAATAAATTATTTAATTAAAGCTTTATGAGTCTAGTTTCTTACAAAATAAACATTGTAAGCAAAAGAATTTCCGATAATGAGATATTTGAAGTGATGTAGGACAGGTTCAAAATGACTTCTAGATCCCCTATTCTATTTTTATAGAATCATTATAAATTGTAAAAAAATGGTTATAAGATGAAGTTTATATTCTTAGACTCCTTAATGAGTCTAGTTTCAAATGAAATAAACGAGAACATATTTTGAATTCTGTAAAATGAGAAATTTGATTCGTAGTGAAGAGGGGTCAGATTAGTCAAACAGTGAAACAAGGGAAACTTTATGAAAAATATGGTATTGATTGCCCAAGCCAAAAATTATGAAAATTTTATGGATAAAATATATATGAGTCTAGTTTCAGGGAAAATTAACGGAACTTGATTTGGAGTTTCGTAGCTCCATTTATAAATGATTTAGTGATTGTTGCTCAAGAAGACAGCTTGCAGTGAAATTTTGATTATGTGGTAAACATTGACAAAAATTTGTTAATGAGTTGCTTATTGATTTCTTATAAGCTTACTATGATCAGTAAGTGTGAAAGTCGAATATATATATATTATATTTTGAAAGTGATGCTTGAATAGTCGAATAATGACTAGCTTAAAATCTTCGAATTTAAGCTCAAGAGCATAGAGGGGCAAATTCGGATAAGGGAAAAGAGAGAGTAATCGAATAGCCATTGTAATCGTTCAGCAACATTTCAGGTAAGTTCTTAAGTGTTTAAGCTTGATTTTTTTCTTATATTCCTAAGAGTTAAATCAATATGGCAAAGAGAATGTAATGATTTAAGGCTATAAGCCGATTATGGCTATAATGCTTAAGTTAAATTGGATTTGGAAATTTGATGCACTAAATGAGTGTTACATTGAATAAACTATGCCATATATGTGTTGGTAGAGATATCACAATTTGTGATTATTAAATATCTAAAGGAAACCATGATGTGTATAAAATTATTATTATCAGTCCTTTGTGGTAGCCGAATATGGCTTGGCACTAAAGTGATTAAATGTGAACTTCGATGAGGTAAACTATTAAAAGTGTGGTGCTATAAAACTACAGGCTAATACGATATGTGGATTCGTTCTGTAAAGTATATTATTCTGGTACGAACAACCTAATTAAGTACATGTGAATTAAATGAATTTGATGATTGATGTGAATCGAACATATAAGAAATGGTTTCATGTTTATGTTCAACTATGAGTCCTTGTGTTAAATCGACAATCGATTTCGTTCAATACATTAAGTTGGTCAAGTATGTGTTATGTACTTATGCTTGTTTAATCGATTGAAATTGAATCATGAATGTGAATTGAGAAGCATAGGTAAAAATGCCTATGTCATATATGTGAGTAAGGGTAAAACCATCGTAAATTATCGATAAGGATGGGCTATGTGTGAGACCATCTTATAATTGCTAATTTGAAAGGTTGTGTGCGAATTAGTGAGCAATATGTATATATTAGATGAATTGTGACCTTTTGGTTCTACTTGAATCAAGTTGTGTGATAAATAATTTATGTATATGACTTATAGTCGAATGGTCACTATAGGTTAAGTTTAAATGGTAAAACGAATATGTGATATTTATGTATGACTCTTGAACCAAAATGTAAATGATGGTGTTCATATGGAGTTTATATCTGAAGGTAACAAATGACTACTAATGTGATATGTTGAATGAGATGTGTTAATATATGATTTAATATGCATGATATTTGATGAATATCCGGGTTAAAAATCGCAGCTTCGTCTTTGGTCTTATATTCAAAGTTAAATCCCATGATCTTAGTCTTTGGTATTATATTCGGGCCTTTGAGCCTAGCAGGCTATTATGCCGGTGAGACATTATTCGGGCTTTTGAGCCTAGCAGGCTATAATGCCAGTGAAATGATATCGGGCCTTGAGTCTAGCAGGCGAAATGCCGGTGAATTAATAAAAGTTTAAGGTTAAGGCACCTTGTATTAGATTGACAAATGAATACATTCAATACGTTAAGTGGGCCAAGTACGCACTATGTACTCATATGTGAGTTCGATTTGAATGGAATCACAAGTGTATAATGTGATACATATGTGAATAAATGCTATAACTATATCTATGACCATGATACATTCAGTCAAGGTGTGAAAGTATTTGATTTAATTATGTTATATGAATTCAGATTAAGTGTGATAAGAATGCTGAACATACATTATGTGTTTGTGTATATTCAGCCAGATGGCAATATACCTAGAATATGGCCTCTTGAGAAATTGAATAATCGAAGTATAATTGCATTTATTTGTTTGCATTGCTTAAAACTTACTAAGCTTATGAAAGCTTACTCCGTTGTTACATTCCTCTGTTTTATAGATTGTTGGCTCCAGTTACTTGCTCGGGTTGGAGTTCGCCGGAGATATTATCACACTGTCGAGCTCACGCTATTGGTGTAAGTAAATCCTAGTATTTCGAGTCTATGGCATGTATAGGGTTTTAATGTTGAGTATGTGATATTATAATTTAGCCAAAGTTGCTGGCTTGTATTGATAAAGTGTTTGGCCAGGTGAATCGACCTATGTTGGTTAGTGATGTTTTGGGCCTCGTAAGCCCATATATGGGATAGATTGCATGTTTAAATTGATTGAAATTTTTTTTTGGCATGATTTCTGTGTGATTGACTGAGTTTAAGTCGGGTAACACCTCGAACCCTATTCCGAGTTACGGGCGAGGGGTGTTACATTTAGTGGTATCAGAGCTATGGTTTAGTTACGGGCGAGGGGTGTTACATTTAGTGGTATCAGAGCTATGGTTTAGTCAGTTCTCGGACTAACATAGCAAATATAAGAGTCTAGCTATACATGCCGTAGGTAAAGCGTGATAGTGTGATATCTCCCGGCTCTTATAAATTGTTTTGCTCAGGTAATGATGTGCTAGTTCTGAGAATGACTTTACATACACGTAATATTTATGACATGACATATTGCATGGGGTTGGGGTCTGATTTGGAGGAAGTTTTGTACTAGTGGTTTTGCTACGTATTCTGATTCTAGTGGCTCTGCCACATTTTCTGTTAATAGCAGCTTCGCTGCGTTATTGGTGTGCTGGCTAGGTGGGTCGATTTATATCCCCACATGGTGTGTTGGTTGGTAAGGGTGGTGTGCTGGCTAGATTTGGGTGGGATGCATAATTGCATTACACTGTACTGATATTGCATTGGGCTTAGGCCCACTCTGCTACTATATAAGGCTAAAGCCCAGACTGTTCAGTTACTAAATAAGGCTACGGCCCAGACTGCTTTGCATATTCTGATATATGTTGTCTGTTAGGAGATTACACACTGATTTTTCGTAAACTCACCCTTTCTTTTTAACTGTACAGGTAATCCCCAGCCTTAGACGATTTGGTGCTGCGAGGGACTTGGAGGTGGCCACACGACTGCTGTGTCTTGCATTTGACTTTATTTAATTTAAATTTTACTTTTGGGTTTTTAATTTTGTTTTAAGGCCATTTGTGGGTTTTTAAATTTTAATAGGGCTTTGGACTATATATTTTCAAACTACTAGTCTAGGTAAAGATGAGTTTTTAAAACAATTACTATTTTCTAGAACACGCATTTTAAATTTTATTGACTTAAAAAGCTTCTGCATTTTTAAACATGTTTAATATTACACTGATGGTTAATAAGGTAAACATTTTTATGAAACTTTTGTTAAATAAAAATAAAAGGATTTAAATTAAGTAATGGATTTTTACCGAAAAGATTAACTTTCGAAAACACTTCGATGTGACACGCCAAATTCGGCCATAATGTCTAGGCCAGGTTTGGGGTGTTACATAACTGCCGTATCTTTAGTCCCTCAGTAGATAATGTTTAGAATTTGAGACAGAGTGGTAACGCTTCTTGTGGTAGACCTCCAAGAAATTTGGGAAATGTAAGTGGTAGTCAAAGAGGAATGAAAGACACAGCTATTAGATCTGAGGCTCGTGTACCTGCCAGAGCTTATGCTATTCGAGCTTGCGAGGAAGCTTCATCGCTGGACGTGATTACAGGTACATTTACTCTTTATGATACTTCTGTGATTATTTTGATAGATCTTGGATCAACGCATTCGTATATATGTGTGAACTTAGTGAACAGTAAGACTTTGCCTGTAGAGTCTACTGAATTTGTAATTAGAGTTTCGAACCCCCTAGGCAGATGTGTTTTGGTTGATAAAGTATGCAAGAATTGTTCATTAATGTTTCGAGATAACTGTTTTCCGGTTGATCTGATGTTATTACATTTTGATGAGTTTGATATAATTATGGGTATGGGTTGGTTAACTTTGCATGATGCTGTGGTTAATTGCAAACGAAAAACTATTATTTTGAGATACAAGAATGATGAAATAGTCAAAATTGAATCTAGTGATCTGAATGGATTGCCTGCTGTAATATCTTCGATGAAAGCTTTGAGTATTGTGAGAAAGGGTTGTGAAGGTTATTTTGCATATGTGATTGATTCGAGAGTGCTAGAAAAGAAAATTGAATCTGTGCCTGTTGTCTGTGAGTTCTCTGATGTGTTTCCTGAAGAACTTCCGGGATTACCTCCGGTCAGAGAGGTAGAAGTTGGCATTGAATTAGTACCTGGTACTACTCCGATTTCGATAGCTCCATACAGAATGGCTCCGACAGAACTAAAAGAATGAAAGTCTCAGTTGCAAGAGTTGATTGATCGAGGGTTTGCTAAACCGAGTTTCTCACCTTGGGGTGCTCTAGTTCTATTCGTGAGAAAGAAAGACGGTACGATGAGAATGTGTATAGACTACCATCAGTTGAATAAGGTGACTATCAAGAATAAGTATCCCCTACCCCAAATTGATGATTTGTTTGATCAGTTGAAAGGAGCTGTTGTGTTTTCAAAAATAGATTTGAGATCAGGCTATTATCAGTTATGAGTGAAAGACTCAGATATTCCAAAAACTACTTTCAGAATGAGGTATGGCCACTATGAATTTTTAGTTATGCCTTTTGGATTGACTAACACACCTGCTATCTTTATGGATTTTATGAATAGAATTTTCAGACCGTATTTAGATCAATTTGTTGTTGTGTTCATCGATGATATATTGATTTATTCACGTGATGAATCCGAACGTGCCGAGCATCTGAGGATAGTGTTACAGACTCTGTGAGATAAACAGATGTATGCAAAGTTCAATAAATGTGAATTCTGGTTGCGAGAAGTGGGTTTTATAGGTCATATTATATCAGCATCTGGTATCCGAGTTGATCCAAGCAAAATTTTAGCAATTTCAGATTGGAAACCTCCGAGGAATGTCTCTAAATTCATAGTTTTCTGGGACTTGCTGGTTATTATAGAAAATTCGTGAAAGGTTTTTCGATGATTGCAACTCCGTTAACAAAACTGCTACAAAAAGTTGTGAAGTTTGAATGGTCTGAAAAGTGTCAGAACAATTTTGATCAGTTGAAGACCTTGTTGACTGAAGCCCTTGTTTTAGTACAACCCAAATCGGGTAAAGAATTTGTGATTTATAGCGATGCTTCTTTGATCGGTCTGGGATGTGTTTTAATGCAAGAAGGAAAAGTCATTGCTTATGCTTCGAGATAGTTAAAACTGCATGAAAAGAACTACCCGACGTATAATCTTGAGTTAGCTGCGATTGTATTTGCTCTAAAGATTTGGCACCATTACTTGTTTAGTGAGAAGTGTCACGTATAATTTGATCATAAGAGTTTAAAGTATTTGATGACTCAGAAAGATTTGAATCTGTGACAAAGAAGATGGCTGGAATTGCTAAAAGACTACGAACTTATGATTAATTATCACTCGGGAAAAGCAAATGCTGTTGCTGATGCTTTGAGTCAAAAATCGTTATTTTCTCTGCGTGTGATGAACGCTCATTTAGTTTTGTCTGATGATGGTTCAGTTTTAGTTGAATTAAAAGTAAGACTTTTGTTCTAACAGCATATTATTGAAGCTCAGAAGATTGTTAATGAGATTGCATTTAAACGAGCTCAGTATGATGTAGAGACTGCTTCAGAATTCAAAGTTGATAAATATGATTGTTTAAGATTTTGAGATCGAATTTATGTTTTGAGAAATCCAGAGTTAATTCAGATGATTTTGAGTGAAGCTCACTGTAGTCGCTTATCTGCGCATTCGGGTAGTACGAAAATGTATAATAATTAAAAAAAACATTATTAGTGGTCCAGTATGAAAAGATATATCTTTGAATTTGTTTCTAAATGTTTGATCTGCCAGCAAGTTAAAGCTGAACATCATGCGCCATCTAGTTTGTTACCACCAATTATGGTTCCGGAGTGGAAATGGGATCGAGTGACCATGGATTTTGTTTCAGGTTTGCCCCTGTTTCTGAGAAAGAAAGATGCAATTTGGGTTGTAGTTGATCATTTGACGAAATCAGCTCATTTTATTCCTATTTGATCTGATCACTCACTTGATAAATTAGCTAAGTTATGCATTTCTAATATCGTGAGATTGCATGGTCTGCCATTGTCGATAGTGTCAGATAGAGACTTGAGATTTACATCGCGATTCTGGAAGAAGTTGCAAGATGCTCTAGGTACTAAATTACACTTTAGTACTGCTTTTCATCCACAAATAGACAGTCAATCTGAGCAGATTATTCAGATACTCAAGGATATGTTGAGATGTTGCATTCTTGAGTTTGAAGGTACGTGGGACAGTATTTGCCTTTGATTGAATTTGCTTATAATAATAGTTTTCAATCGAGTATTAAAATGGCACCATATGAAGCTTTATATGGTCACAAATGCCGTACACCTTTGTATTGGACTGAGCTCAATGAAAATAAGATTCACGGGGTTGATTTGATAAAAGAAACTGAATAGAAAGAAAAAGTGATTCGAGATAGTTTGAAAGCAGATTTTGATCATCAGAAATCATATGCAAATTTGAAAAGAAAAGAAATTGAGTTTGAGATTGGTGATAACATGTTTTTGAAAGTGTCTCCATGGAAGAAAGTGCTTCGGTTTGGTAGAAAAGGCAAATTGAGTCTGAGGTTCATCGGGCCGTATGAGATTATCGAGCATATTGGGCCAGTAGCATATAGATTGTTATTGCCACCAGAGTTAGAAAAGATTCATAATGTGCTTCATGTATTGATGCTTCGACAATATAGATCTGATCCTTCGCACGTGATTCCTCTATCTGAGATAGAGATTCAGTCTGATATGACTTACGAAGAAAAGCCGATCAGCATCTTAACTCGAGAAGTTAAAAAGCTACAAAATAAGAAAATTACGTTAGTTAAAGTGATGTGGCATCGACATGGTATTGAAGAGGCTACATGAGTGCCTGAAGATACTATACAATATCCAAATTTGTTTAACGGTAAGATTTTCAGGGACGAAAATCCCTAAGGGGGAGAATTGTAACAGTTTGGTTTTGACCCTAGTCAGAATAGTGGTTTCGGGACCACACATCTGAGTCAAAAAAATATTTTAATATTATTTTTCGTGCCTATTATAAGTGAATTGATATGTGTGAATGTTTCGTGTGAGAATTTAATTGTTTGTGTGCTTAATTTGCAAAAAGGACCTAATCGCGTAAAATGTAAAAGTTGTGTGCTAGATGTTAAAAGTGTCTATATGACTTGGCTTTATAATTGTGAACTTGGTTTTATAATTGTGAAGTCCTTATGTTGCAATTGGACCATTAACATGGTTAATGGACATTAATGGCCTTAATATATGTGTTTTGATAATGTTTTTATTAAGGTTAAAAATGGTAATTGATAATTCATGTTAATATTAACTTAATATACATGAAAATGGCCATTATCATCCTTGTTCTTGCTGAAAATACAAAGAAAATAAAAGATAAGATAGCCTTAAGGGTTCGGCTAGGTTAAAGTTCAATTGAGGTATGATTTTTGATCGATTTTTGATAATTTCTACGTTTTTATGATCGTTGCTTAGTCTACTATAAAGCCCATGTCTCAATTTTTTATTTTGTTGATGATTTTGAGTTATGTCATTGATGAAATTATAGCTTTGTGATGTTAGTTGATGAATTATGAAAGGTATGTTTTGGGTTGACATATGTTACCTTTGGATTTTTGATGAAATGGAGTAATTTGGGCTAATTTATAAAAATGTTATTTTGAGGGACTAAAATATGAAATAAATGAAATGTATGGACTTGTATGAGAGCTAGGAGAATTCAGCTAAGCTTGTGTACAAGCAAATTTTGTGTATTTTGTGATTTTGTAATTTTGTGATATAAGGACTAAAGTGTCGAAATGTGAAAATATGAGGGCTATTTTGCAAAATGCCCTAATTGTGTGTATATGGATTATTTTGAATGATTTAGTGAATGAAAGGGGTTAATTTTGAATATCTATAGATCAAGAAAAGAGGAATTCAGACTTAGACCAAGGATAGTCGAAGATTGTAGTAAAGCGTTCAAGTCGACAACTTCGAGTACGAGGTAAGTTCGTACGTAGAACATGATATTATAAGTACATGTTGCTGTTTTGATTATGCATAGATGTATATATAATTGAGTTGGATGAATACGATGATGAATAAAAAGTATTTGGCATTAAGTGTGCGATTTGAATTAGCTTAGGCTACTTGAGGCACTAAGTGTGTGATACCAACTTAGTCTCGGTTAATTGAGATGGCACTAAGTGTGCAGAATCGTTCTAGCTTTGGCTAGCCTTTAAGCACTAAGTGTGTGAATGTTTTGATGTAACACCCCAAACCCAGCCCAGACGTTACGATCGAATCTGGTGTGTCACATCGAAGTGTTACTAGAAAAGGCATGTTTTATCTAAAATCTTTCTAGGTGTCTTAAAGGATATCTTCGTCATAGGTTAAAGTGAATCGAAGCTGTGCACCAGGTAGGATGCCAGAAAAGAGGAGGTGAGTCCATTAGACTGCTTAAGTACCAAGCTCTCCACGGATCCAATCCTAGACATGCACACCACTATTGCCACACTTTAACTAGGTGTTTGTTCATGGAAACCATTTTAAAACCATTTGAGAAAGTTATTAATTCTGAAAACATTTTCGTTTAGTGAAAGCTTCGCTTTGTTATCGCGATATTTTGAAATCAAGTAACCATTTTAAAATGCGCCCTAAAGCTATTCAATTTCAAATAATTAAAACAATATCATATCTAAGCTAACAAAGCATACTAAAACAATTAAAAATAATTTAAGCGGCCTTATTACAAATTAAAACCCAAAAGTATTAAAGTAAATTAAAGCTAATTAAATCCCAAAAAGAGAACCAAATTTGCAGAACATGCGGCCACTCCGAATCCCTCACAGCACCAAGTGCTCTATGGTTAGGGATTACCTGCATGGATGAAAATAAGGGGCAAGTTTGGAAAACTCAATGTGCAAAATAACCCAACCATAGTCCCAAATCAGCTCAAACCATAGAAACAGATTAAGTTGGGCCCAAGCCCTATACAGAATTCAGAATAAAGCCCATAGGCCCATAATAGATACAGAACAGATTATGTATGTAGAATCCCAACCCATATCCATCCATATACACCCCCATACTAGCCTTACACCATGTGGGGAGACAACTCGACTCACCCATCCGCTACACGCCATAGAATTTGCAGCATGGCTGCCAGAACAGATAATGTGACAAAGTCACCAGATACAGATATTTGTGGCAGAGCCACCAGAAATAGATATTTGTGGCATAGCCACCAAAACGCTTCCTCCATCAATATAACCCATATCCCATGCAACAGATATTTATGTCATGGCATACATCATACAGAATCAGAATATCATGCATTTTAGTCCAAATTAACCCTATGGGTAAAAAGGTCATTTTGCACCTAGGGGTATAATGGTTATTTTCCATACTTAGGGATATTCTAGTAAACTTACTATTTTAGGGTTTTCATGCATATTACAGCCATTAACACATTAAAGGAAACACTTACTGTATGTTTTTACAGAATTGGGCCCGTTGACCCACTAACCCGATTTCGGCCCATTAGGCCCAAATTTACCGAAGTGTACAAAATTGCGCACTTTGCAATCGTACCACTTGAGATTACCGAGATTGATGAACAAACTATCTCACGAGCGTTCGCATGCTTGCAAGTTCACAAAATGTCGGCTTTTCAGCATTTCAGCTTTTTGGCTTGTGCCGATCTAGTCTATGAGTTGGTGTCGTTTACACACCTGATTTGTAACGGTTCGTTGGTAAGGTCCACACACGAGCTGCCTACAATTGGATTACAAACACATTAGTCTAAATATCGAAAACAAACCACGTACTTATCCCCCTACCATATTCGACCAACACTGCCTTAGACCCTCGAGTTCTTACCTTTTTGCCGAAATATGGATTAGATCCAGAGATCTAACCAAATTAGTCTTGAAGCCCTTCACTGTACACCCCCTTGTCCACGCTAACACATACACAAAAGAAAGAGGCAACAATGCCCTTAGTCCAAACGTTAGCTACCCTTAAGGGGTTTCGGCTTTTACCTTAAATCGCAAATTACTAACGAAAGCTATTCGACAAACTTACCATTCGTTGTTTGGCCCAGAAGAGTGCTCCTATATTTGATCTTAACTCTGATCCACCGTAGTTACGAGATGAACAGATCCAAGTAGCCAAAGTTTCGGCCTCCGATACCCCAGGTATGAAGGTTTCGACTTTTTAAAGAAGAAAAAGAAAGAGGTTCGGCTATGGCAATATTCGGCCTATTGAGAAATAATGAAGACAGGAAAATAAGGGAAGAAACAGAAGAGAGAAGAGTTTGGGTTCGGCAATGGAGAAAAGGAAAGATGAAAGAAAAGAAGAAGTGAGAGGGGAAAATAGTATTCGGTTATGGCAAGGGAAAATGGCACAGAGAGTTAGGTGGTTTCCAAGTTTCGGCTACTAACAAGAATGGAAGGGAAAAAGGAGAGAAACCCTAAGCACAACCCCTAATTCAGCAATCCAAAAGAAAACTAAACTGAAACCCAATGGAGAACTTACACAGAAATGGCACAACACTTCCCTAATGCCGAAATTCCTACTTCAGAGACCTAGCCAAACTTACCTATACCAGAGACCCTTGGCTGGCCAACTCTTGCTCCTCAAGAGTCCAATATTCGGCCAATACCACACTCCTTGATCAGCTCCTAAATTTTCTCCCTTATCTTCTCCTTACCCAATCTCCTGAACAGCTCAAACTCTTCCTGACAGAGTTTCACTTGAGTTCCATCACATCCCCTTTCTGTTCACAAAAATAATAATACCTTAACTTGCTTACCTTGTGACTCAAACCGTAGCTCTCCCTAAACATCCACACACCACTCCCAAGCCCTTATGTGGCGTCACATGCCCCTTCACCACAGGTCCTCTTGTGGCTTATTTCACCCATTAAATATTAAAAACCCAATACACTAGAACCCCCTCTCCTTTAAAATTAAAATTTATTAAAACTACCAGGTTTTAGCTTAGATTTGGGCCTTCTAGAGGCCCATTAACATACTTAAGCATGATTTATACAATCAGATCATACTAAAATCAAGATTCACCAAAACTCACAAAAATCCCGAAAAGTCTCAAAAATTAGGGCGTTACAGGTGATCTTCGGAAAGTTTTAAAGTAGTCGAACAAGAGGTGAGATTGAAAACGAATAAATATGAAAATGTTCTGGTAAGTATAATACCTATGAGGTAGGTGGTAAAATGCATAAAAGTTTATTGAATTTGTATAAATATATAGTTGGTGTTGGCATGGACTTGATGGATGAGTTGAGAAGTTATAAGTACTTATGTGTTGATGTTTCATATTTCATATTGTTGATGTTTTTGGTACGAGCTTACTAAGCTTTTGAAAGCTTACTTTGTGTGTGTTTACATTGTTTTATAGATATCGAAGCTACTGCAAGCTCAGGGATCGTCAAGGATCGTTACCACACTATCGAATCTCATTCTGGTACTTTTGAAAATATATTTTAAAGTATGGCATGTATAGGCTAGTAGTTGTGGAAGTAGTTTTGTGATATATATACTTAGCCATGTGACTTGGCTAATTTGTGCTTGAACTCATAGTTGATAATGGTTTACGGTATGTGATGGTAATATGCAATTATGGTATGTTTTAGTTGGTAAGCCTTGGTAACTTTAACTTGAGATTGAATGATGTATGGAAGGAAATGTTTTGGTATGAACTTACCTTATGTTTAGCATGAATTGGTAAGTTTTATGAGTAGGAACATGGTTGATATTGTTATATTATAAATGATGAAAGTTTTAACATAAATATTGGCTGAATTGGTGGTAGAAATATGATTATTCCTTTGCTTGTAGGTTGATCCCAATTGGGGTGGCAAATTGGCTATTCAAATGGCCTATTTTTGTCCACACGGGCAGAGACACGGGCCTGCATCTCAGCCGTGTGCGACACACGGTCACATTACACGGCTGTATGTCCCCTGGGGTACCTTTCAATTGTAAGTCAGGCTCGAACATGGCCAAGACACACGGGCGTATGGTCTGGCCGTATGACCCTAATTGGTATGTTGACGTCACAAATAGAATACCCTCTATTTTTGGCATGACCTAGCACACTGCCTGGACACGGGCGTATGCATAGCACATGGGCTGGACACACGGGCGTGTGGTCTGGCCATGTAGGCAAGTCAGTATGTATGCCCTGTTTGGCCACAGCTTAGACACACGGGCGTGTCTATTGCTGTGTGAGGCACACGACCTGTTCACAAGGGCATGTGACCTTTTAAAAGTTGAAAATTTTTATAAGTTCTGAAACTTTTATATGTTATCTATTTGGTCTCGAATGCATGTTTAAGTATTGTATACTCGATTTTATGTGAATAATGAATGTGAATGAATGACCTTTATTAGCAATGAGATGATATTTGATGTGTGGTGGTTTTGATATGAGTTACAAGTTCGGTAATGCCTCTTAACCTATTCCGGCGACGGTTATAGGTTAGGGGTGTTACAGACAGTTTTGGGCTATCTAATCCTTGGTCGGTTCAATTCTATCGGTTCGGTTCAACTGGACCACTCTTTCCATAATTAATTAATAATAATTTATTTAGCCCAAATTAAATTGGGTAGAAACTAAAATTAATTATACTATGAATTAATACACATAATTGGACCGTCTTAGGCTGGAAATTAATTTGCCTCGATACTTCAAATTGCTTCTCAGTTTTCTACTTCAGGCAGTGTCTGCCGAGCTTTTTTCGCCCTTTGTGCATATCTGTTGAAAAGAACGAAAATTCATCAAAAATAATTATAAAATTAACTAAAATTCAACATGTTCATACTTTAAGTGCAATTTAATTATTTTATAAAATTAATTATTTTTTGACAAGAATTTAATCGAAACGGTATGATTTTAAGTTAAAAAGGGCATGTAAAAATGCGTAAATTTCTGTGTTTCCACACCCCCAAATTTAATCCATTGCTCGTCCCGAGTAATGCACAAATTTTGAAAATAATTTCTCGAAAACACCTTTGAAAAATTCTTTCAGAACAACATTTTTCCCAAAATTATGAATTTAATATACTTATGCTCAAAGACAAGAAATCTGATAGTTATGCTACTTAAGTATACATATTGTTCAAATTAATCTCAACAACTATTATGATCGCAAAAACTAGACTAAATGCTTCCTAATAAAGTCACGTTAAAAGTTACTAATGTAATTTTATTCCCTTATTCAAGATTAAGCTGCAATCATTAAGTTTAACTTATGCCTTCATATGTTGAACGTAGCAATTTCTCTCCACTAATGCAGGTAGCATTGGAACTTTTGAATCAATAGGCCTTTAATAAGGTTGTAATGTCGCTGAGCTTAAGGGTAGGTAAAAGATAGATAATTTTAGGCTTTTAAACCCTAGACTCAGCTTATATTGGGCCTTCGAAATAATTACCTTCAGTACATCAACTTTCTTTTCTTTGATATGCTCTTCTGTACATTTTCTTTTAAGTACATATGCTCTCTTTTTTTATTCACGCGAGCATTTTACTAAATGTATTATAATTTTAGAGCATTCAGTACTTCTTTTCAAATCCCCCAAACTTATTTTTAAAGAATACTTCGAATAGACCTGAGTCTAGTGTTTGGGACAATTTTAAGATTGTTAAGAGAGAAGTGATGGCTAAATTTGCAAGGGTTCAAATAAAATTAGGTGATAAACTGTAATTTATACATATTATTATCCCATACTTAACACATTTATGAATGATTTCTCCATATTTGGTGAATTTGATGCTCCTAATCCTTTAATGTCATGTTTTATACTTAGGTGAGCATAGGAGAGCAAAAAGAACAAGAAACGGGCCGAAAACAGAGAAAATAGGCCGACTTAGGAAAACAACACGGCCTGGACTTCATCACACAGGTAGCACACACACCCATGCCATTTTAACAGGCACAAACATGGCCTAAAACAACCTCAAACATGGGCGTGTCTATTTCTCAGCCTTGACCACGGCCTGAAGTAATCACACACGGGCGTGTCACACGGGCGTGTCCCTGTCGAGCCCAAGTTTAGTTCTATTCGGAAAAGGGATCGTTTGAGGCTTTTAGGCATTCTAAAGCCTATTTAAACACCCTAGAGGAGGATGAAGAAAGACACACAGAGCAAGGAGTAAGGAACTACTAGTTGATCCATCTCAGAAGCCGAATTCATCATCAAGACTGAAGATCTCTCCTCAATTTCCCTTCAGGAGTCTTGGGTTACTTTATGTTTTGTATTCATTATTCTTCTGAGATGTTTTCTTTTTTAGTTATGAACTAAATCCCCTAAATACCTAAGGGGAATGAAACTTAAGACGAATCTTGTTATTATTATCTAAATTGTATGATAAATATTTAACTTGTTCTTAATTATATATTCTTAATTCTTGCTTCGGTATTTCAAGATATTGATTCAAGTTAATGCACTTATTCGGAGGATGAATAGTCCTTGTCTAAAAGTAAATTTGTCATAATTAAGCGGAGTTGATTGCACGCCTAGAGATAGGTGTTGAAACCCAAATTTGCCCTACCCACTTAGCCCACTTAACCCCAACAGAAGCCCATAACCCATTTTACACAGCAACCCAAACTACCCAAGACCCAACAACCCACCTAAACCCAGGGCCTATTTACAAACAAATTCGATGCCTAAACTAGCCTATTTACAACCGAAACCCTAGCCCCATTTTCGGCTTCCACTTGTTCTGACTTTTGACCGGCCACTTGCCTCTGCCATCTGACCAACACTGCAATACCACCGCCCTCCACCGCCACAATACCTGCAAACATTAAACGCGAAGAGACAGAAAAAGTAAAAAAAGGAAACAACTTGTAAAAAATATAGGCTATAAAAGCTGAGTAATTTTATTTATGAAGAAGGGTGCATTTTTTAATACAAAAAACGATAGGAACTAGAAATTTTTCCAGAGCAGATCTAATATAGGAAAAAAAACAGAAGCAAAAACAAGGGACCATAGTGGTCTCAAAGCAGAAGAATGGTCACAAATCGGAGAACCAAACATCAAAAACCTAAACCGAAAGCCTAAGGTGATTTATTTTATTTTCTTCCCATATTTGAACCTATTTTTTTCAAATTTATAAACATATATTTAACAGATATATATATTTTTAAAAAATTTAATAATAAAAAAAGAAAAAAAATCTAACCTTTTTTCGAAATTTCGGCCACCGTGTACGGTGGCCGGCGCCGGCGATGGACGGTGGTCCAACGGTCAGACCGGTGACCGGCCCATGGCTAGAAATCTCTTCTCTCCCCCCTCTCTTTTTTCTTCTTTCCCCAGTTTGAAATGATTTTAAAAAAAATCTTTTAACTTTTATAGGGACCAAAACGCACCGTTTTGGTCCCTTCCCGTTTTAACATAAAACGACGCCATTTTGATCAGGGCCGACCCGAGATCTGACCCGAATTCGCCTAGGATCCGCGTGTTTTTAATTCAATGGTATATTTGCGCAATCGGTCCTTTCGCATTTTCATGTTTCGCAATCAAGTTATCTTTTGTTTATAAAGGCCCTAAAATTTAATTCGATTTATAAATTAGTCCCTCTTACTGCGCAGCGTTTTAATAGTTTAAAGTATTGCGCTTTTGATCCCCTTTGTTTTGTGCGTGTTCAAATAAGTCCTTCTCTTTTGTTTTTATTTTAAAATCTATCCCGAGCTTTCTATTTTGTTTTCGATTTAATCCCTTTTTATCATTTTGATACTTTAATAATTAATTTTGTCATTCTGTTTTTTTATATTTATTATTATTATGTTATTTATTGTTATTATTACATTTTTATGTAAATAAATTTATATAATTACTATTATTATTATTATCATTATTAGTATATTTCTTCTATTATTAGCATTATTTTAGTTTCAATTAATACTTACATATATATATATATATACCTTCATATATATTTATAGTTGTTATTTTTTAATGATACTTTTATTCCTAATATATATTATGTATACATATTTTGATACTATGTTAAGTATATATTTTTTTTATTTATGTATATATATATTTTTCAATATTATATTATTTAGATTATTTATATATCGTCTTATGTATATATTTTTGATATTATCTCATACATATATTTTTAATAACTATTATGTACATTTTTAATACTATATATATTGTATGTATTTTCAATAACTATATTATATGTATATACTTTAAATATTATTATGTAATCATTTTTAATATATATATATATGTATATATTTACGAAGTATTGTTAATTTTTTTTAAAAAATGTTATTATTATTTATAATGTACATATATTGTATCTGTTTACTTTGTATGTACTATGTACATATTATGTACATTTTTTCATTTTCTATTTTATTTTTTTATTGTAAATGCTATTTATGATTATTTTCACTATTATTATTTATGTTTGGTAATATTTACCTATATACATATAAGTATCTTTATGAACTTATTATTTGTAACAGCCCGATTTAGACCCTAACCAGAATGGTGGTTTCGAGACCACGAATCTGAGTCAGAAAAATATTTTAAAATTATTTTCTGTGTTTATTTTGTGTTAATTTATATCTGTGAAATTTTCGTGATTTAATTTTATCGTTTAGGTATCCGATTTAATAAAAGGACTTAATCGTGTAAATTAAAAATCTGTAGTTTAATGTATAAAGGGTTGAATTGTTATTGGCTTTATAAAAGGAAGCCCTTAAGTGGTAAATAGCCCATTCGATTATTAAATGAACGGTAGTGGACATATATTATATTGTTTTGTTATAACTTTAGCATGGATAAATAAGTAAATTAAATGTTAAGTTCATAAAATATATTATAACATAAAACATAAATAATAATAAAAAGAAAGCCATGTCCATTTTATTTCTATCATGGCCGAAACTAAAACAAGAGAGAAAAAGAAAATAAAACCTAGGTTCGGTTGCTTTTCAAGCTCAATCAAGGTAATAGTTTAACTCGGTTTTTGATAATTTTTATGTTTTTGAAATCGTTGCTTCGAGTACTACAAAACCCATGCTTGAAATTTTGATTTTGATGAATATTTTGAGTTGTGCCATTGTTAATAGCTTGTGATTTTTTTTTGTTTGATGATGAAAAATAAAAGATATGTTTTAGATTAACATATTTTGTATTGGAGTTTTTAATGATTTTGAGTAATAAGAACTTAATTGCAAAAATAATAATTTAAGGGAATAAAATGTGAAATAAATGAAATAAATGGGCTTGTATGAACACTAGGAATATTCGGCCAAACATGGGTACCTTGAAATTTTGCATATTTTGTGTTTTGTACAATAGGGATTAAATTGTAAAAATTGTAAATGTCAGGGGTAAAATGGTAATTTGCCCATTTACGTGTTTTTGGACTAAATTGAATGAAAATATGTTTGAATGAGCTTAATTTGAATATTTTTAGATCAAGAACCTCATTGTCGAAATGAGTTTTGAACTTGTTAAATTAGGTATTAATGAATTGGGTTTGATGCTTCAAGTGATATATGCATACGAAACTAAAAGGTGAAGTAGATGATAGGCTAGAATCGAATTTGGTGTGCATAAGTATTTTAACATAATTGCCGAATATAGATTGGAGAATTTAGTTAAGTAAAATTAATGCTAAATCTTTGTATTCATGTGAGCAAATACCGAATGTACTAAATGGTTGAAATGAATTTATTTTGTTTCTATGTAATCTTGGTATAGTAAAATTTAGTTGAAAGTTCCAAGTAGATTATTATGGTAGTGACAAATGTGATATGTGATAGTAGTAACCAAGTGGATTCAACCGTTTAGGTTATATGTACTATGGCAATGTGGTATTTTAGTCAAGAAATGATTTTGTTAAATTAGTATATAAGCTATGAGCATACGGTAAATTGGTATATAAATGATTTATATAAAGATTTGGTTATGAGTTTATATTTGTGTTCGATCATGAGAGAAATGCATTAGTTGGTGTTTTTGATGTTGCAATTGGAAGTATTAGAAAGATAAGGTTGAGTTGGCAAAATGGTTTTATATGTGTAATTTTAAATATACCAAATAATCGGCTAATGAAATTAAATGATTACAAGGTTTGATTTAATAGCTAAGTTAATGTGTAGTTGTGTGTTCGAAAATAACTTACAAGTTCATGATTTTGAAAACGAAAATTGTATGTGAACATGAAAAGAAAACATATTTGGCTAAATGCATATGATATTAATGTATAAATTATATATAGATTTGGTTGTGAATAAATTTAGTTAAATGATGAACTTGTAGTTTTGGGAGTAGATCATTGAATGGTAAACTTTGTTTGCTTCTATTAGCTCGAGAACCAAGGACACCAAATTCAGATAGGGGGAAAATGAAAGTACTCGAATAGCCGTATATAATCGTTCAACCACTTTTGAGGTAAGTTTTTTTTTTAGTACTTGGGGTTGATTCTTTTATAAGTTTTAAGTGATTTATTAAGTGTTGTATTTATTTAATAACATAGTATATCGTGAAAAAGAAAGAAAGTCTTAGATGTTGGTATTTGATTTTATTATATGATTTGGGGTTATATCCGGGCTAAGACCCGAAGGCATTCGTGCTGGTGTTATATCCGGGCTAAGCCCCGAAGGCATTCGTCTTTGGTGTTAGATCGGGCTAAGCCCGAAGGCATTCGTCTTTGGTGTTATATCTGGGCTAAGTCCCGAAGGCATTCGTGCTGGTGTTATATCCGGGCTAAGCCCCGAAGGCATTTGTGCTGGTATTATATTCGGGCTTCAAGTCCCGCATGCTTTGTGGTGGTGAAAGGTTATATGAGATTGATTTGGTGATATACATGTTAAATAATATGAATGCAAGAATGGGTAATAAATCTGCTTAGGACAGCATCAGTAGTGTGATTTCAAAAAATCACCATAAATGGTGGAAGTTGAGTTAGAAGCTGAATAAATCATGTCATGAAATCTTAATGAGTCTAGTTTCTTATAAAAGAAACCGTGTGAGCAAAAGAATTGCCAATAATGAGATATTTGAAGTGGCGTGGAATAGAGTCAAAATGACTTCGAGGTCCCCTGTTCTGTCTTCAGAAAATCATTATAAATGGTACAAAAATGGTTATAAGATAAAATTTATATCCTTAGACTCCTTAATGAGTCTATTTTCAAATGAAATAAA
This sequence comes from Gossypium anomalum, assembly GCA_025698475.1. Lineage (NCBI taxonomy): Eukaryota > Viridiplantae > Streptophyta > Magnoliopsida > Malvales > Malvaceae > Gossypium > Gossypium anomalum. The sequence goes on along the minus strand of CM046960.1, from coordinate 21,296,866 downwards.
CGATAACATATTTCGAATTATGTATAATAAGAAAATTGATTCGTAGTGAAGAGTTGTCAGAATAGTCAAACAGTGAAACAAGGGAAGCTTCAATAAAAATCTGGTATTGATTGGTCAAATCAAAAAATTCTAAAAATTTTATGGATGGAAGATATATGAGTCTATTTTTAGGGAAAATTAACGGCACTTGATTTGGAGTTTCTTAGCTCCATTTATAAATAATTTAGTGACTGTTGCTCAGGAAGATAGCTTGTAGTGAATTTGTGATTTTGTTGCAAACATGGTTAAAACTAGTTAATGAGATGCTTTTCGAGTTCTTATGATCTTATTTGTGATTTGAATATTTGGTTTTAATTGAGTTCAGATTTAAGTGAGATGAATTTGCTAAATATGCATTATGTTCATGGATACTTGGCCAAAATGGCAATTACCTAGGAATGATTTCTTGAAAATTTGAAATAATCGATCTATAAGTAAATTAATTGTTTGCATTGCTTAAGACTTACTAAGCATTGAAGCTTACTCCGTGTTCTCTTTTCCATTTCTTATAGGTTTACCCTTTAGTTCGAGTTGGAAGAGCTGGGAGATATCATCACACTATCGAGTCATTATGTGAGTTGAGAAGATTGTATATCATCATGGTTTAAGGCATGTATAGGATAGACTATAGGTATAATGATATTTCGACTTTGTATACATTCTGACCATGCGAAGATGGCTTGCTCATTTTGTTTAGAGAAGCCTTATAATTGAACTAATATGTTGAAATGTTTTAGTTATAACTTGATAGTAGTTATTTTGTTATTAGATATTCGGTTATGTTTTGATAGTTAGTCATTTTGGAAACTTATAATAGCTCTTATGTAAAATCAATGAGACAGGTTTGCATTGTTGATAATACATGTTTGGTAAGTATCTTTGACCTTATAGAAGTTTTGTTGAGTCAAGTAATACCTCATAACCTTATTAAACAAGCGGATACGGGTTAGGAGTGTTACATTTAGTGGTATCAGAGCTATGGTTTAGTCGATTCTCAGACTAACCTAGCATATGTGAGTCTAGCTATACATGCCATATTACTACTCGTGATAGTGTGACATCTTTCGGCTCTAACAAAATTGTTTTGTAAGACAGATATGCTTTCCAACCGAGCTAATTCTGATAGTATAGAATGTTATACTCAAACGTTTGAGTGAAAATGTGTTGGTGATGAGTTGAAACTCATAAAAGGTATGAATTAGAATGCATGATATTCTGCTATTGATAAATGTTATAATTATATGAGTATATGAGTTGTGATGTTGGGTATATGATGGTTGTGTGAATATTTTGACTTAGAATTTATGATTTGAATTAGCGTATGAGCTATGTGTTAAGTACCAAGTGATCATAAGTAAATGATTGCTAGATGTTTGAGAATGCAGAATTAGTAATGAACTGTTTGTTCATAATAGTATGTGTGATGTGCATGCTTACATAAGAGTTAAAATTGTTGGCTTTACAACCTTCACCCCCTCATCGGTAAAGCATTGTAATGAGATCTGTACTATATTTTTTAAATACGCTTACGAGTGTGAAATTACAGAGTTTCGTGGTTGAAATATTAGTATTGTGATCAGATAAGAGAATGAGTCCGCAAGTGAAGACAGTAACAGAAAAGATATTGGATCAGGTTGAAGGCCATTCGTAATATGCCAATTCACTGTTAAAGAAGAAGTTGAATTCGATGAGATGAAAGTATTCGGGTATGATGTCCAAGAACGTATTAATCGGAAGTTTTTACGAATTGATTTTTGTTAGTAATGGAATATTGCGAAATCGGTGATGGTAGAATTAGACGAGTAGGATAATGTTTGAATTGAAATGATAGCGAGTGCATTGATTATAGTCGGGCGATTACTACATTTTCTTACGGGCATTCTATGTGTACATTTATCCTCGAGGTATGTGTGCTGTATATTTCAAATGAAAATTCTTATCATATGAGAACGTCATCTATATATATTGATATATGAAAGCATTGTTGGGAAATGTTCGGGTTACAATTGACATTATTATATCTTTCTCTGGTATCCTATTTCATTTTATTGAAAGAAAAGATCTACGATAGAAATCGTGTGATGTTGGTATTTTGATCCTACTAGTTTTTGATCTACTTGGTATACATGAAGATTATATTATTTACATTACAATTAATTCGTGCATGTGAGTGATGTTTTACTTCGGATTTGCTCGAGACATCACCGAGATATATCGTCATCCGATATGGCGCTTTCTTAAAAAGATCGAGTATAATGATATATTTGAGATTACAAAGATCTCTTCTTTCTTATGATTCTATATGGTTATCTGTGAAAAATATCTTTTGAATGATGTGATATTTATCAATAAAGTGGTAAATGATTGAAGAAATTGTTATTGAAGCGCCATTCTCGAGTAAAGAGTTATTCGACACAAGAATTAAAGATGGTTCGAATGTTGAAAGATTATGAGTCCGTGATTGATTATCAACTGGCAAATGATTATAGTCTTTGGGGTTCTGAGCGAGAATCTTTATGTGTTTTACGACCGACAATCATGTGATTAATCTTATCAAATGATGAGTAGTTATTGGCTGAGCTAGAAACTAAATTGAGGTTTAATCAGCAAATTTGTGAGGCTTTGTATGGTCGTAAATGCCGAACGCCATTGTACTGGACTGCGCTAAGTGAAAATAAGATACACGGAGTCGATTTGATCAGAGAAACTGAACAAAAAGTGAAAGTGATCAGTGAAAGTTTGAAAGTAATGTTAGATCGACAGAAATCTTATGCGAACTTGAAACGGAAAGATATAGAGTTTCAGATCGAAGATAAAGTTTTCTTGAAAGATTCACCGTGGAAGAAAATACTCAGATTCGGTCGTAAAGGCAAATTGAGTCCGAGGTTTCTTAGGTCGTATAAAGTTATAGAACGTATCGGGCCGGTTGCTTATAGATTATTGTTGCCACCTGAGTTAGAAAAGATCCACAATGTATTCCATGTTTCGATGCTTCGGAGGTATCGATCTGATCCATCACATGTGATTAGTCCGTCTGAGATTGAAATTTAGCCTAATCTGACCTACGAAGAATAACCGATTCGCATTCTGACTCGTGAGGTTAAAGAGTTATGGAATAAGAAGATTTTGTTAGTTAAGGTATTACGGCATAAGCATGGAGTTGAAGAAGCAACATGGGAGCGGAGGATACAATGCGAGAACGTTATCGAACCTATTCATTTGGTAAGATTTTTTGGGATGAAAATCCCTAAGGGGAGAGAGTTATATGTACCGATTTAGACCCTAACCGAGCGGTGGTTTTGGGACCACGAACTGAGTCGGAAAAATATTTTAAAATTATTTTCGTGTGTTTATTTTGTGTTAATTTATATCTGTGAAATTTTCGTGATTTAATTTTATCGTTTAGGTATCCGATTTAATAAGAGGACTTAATCGCGTAAATTAAAAATCAGTAGTTTAATGTATAAAGGGTTGAATTGTTATTGGCTTTATAAAGGAAGCCCTTAAGTGGTAAATAGCCCATTGGATTATTAAATGAGCAGTAGTGGACATATATTATATTGTTTTGTTATAACTTTAGCATGGATAAATAAGTAAATTAAATGTTAAGTTCATAAAATATATTATAACATAAAACATAAATAATAATAAAAAGAAAGCCATGTCCATTTTATTTCTATCATGCAATAAACTAAAACAAGAGAGAAAAAGAAAATAAAACCTAGGTTGGTTGCTTTTTCAAGCTCAATCAAGGTAAGAGTTTAACTCGGTTTTTGATAATTTTTATGTTTTTGAAATCGTTGCTTGAGTACTACAAAACCCATGCTTGAAATTTTGATTTTGATGAATATTTTGAGTTGTGCCATTGTTAATAGCTTGTGATTTTTTTGTTTGATGATGAAAAATAAAAGATATGTTTTAGATTAACATATTTTGTATTGGAGTTTTTAATGATTTTGAGTAATAAGAACTTAATTGCAAAAATAATAATTTAAGGGACTAAAATGTGAAATAAATGAAATAAATGGGCTTGTATGAACACTAGGAATATTCGGCCAAACATGGGTACCTTGAAATTTTGCATATTTTGTGTTTTGTGCAATAGGGATTAAATTGTAAAATTGTAAATGTCAGGGGTAAAATGGTAATTTGCCCATTTACGTGTTTTTGGACTAAATTGAATGAAAATATGTTTGAATGAGCTTAATTTGAATATTTTTAGATCAAGAACCTCATTGTCGAAATGAGTTTTGAACTTGTTAAATTAGGTATTAATGAATTGGGTTTGATGCTTCAAGTGATATATGCATACTGAAACTAAAAGGTGAAGTAGATGATAGGCTAGAATCTATTTGGTGTGCTTAAGTATTTTAACATAATTGCCGAATATAGATTGAAGAATTTAGTTAAGTAAAATTAATGCTAAATCTTTGTATTCATGTGAGCAAATACCGAATGTACTAAATGGTTGAAATGAATTTATTTTGTTTCTATGTAATCTTGGTATAGTAAAATTTAGTTGAAAGTTCCAAGTAGATTATTATGGTAGTGACGAATGTGATATGTGATAGTAGTAACCAAGTGGATTCAACCGTTTAGGTTATATGTACTATGGCAATGTGGTATTTTAGTCAAGAAATGATTTGATTAAATTAGTAAATAAGCTATGAGCATACGGTAAATTGGTATATAAATGATTTATATAAAGATTTGGTTATGAGTTTATATTTGTATTCGATCATGAGAGAAATGCATTAGTTGGTGTTTTTGATGTTGCAATTGGAAGTATTAGAAAGATAAGGTTGAGTTGGCAAAATGGTTTTATATGTGTAATTTTAAATATACCAAATAATCGGCTAATGAAATTAAATGATTACAAGGTTTGATTTAATAGCTAAGTTAATGTGTAGTTGTGTGTTCGAATATAACTTACAAGTTCATGATTTTGAAAACGAAAATTGTATGTGAACATGAAAAGAAAACATATTTGGCTAAATGCATATGATATTAATGTATAAATTATATATAGATTTGGTTGTGAATAAATTTAGTTAAATGATGAACTTGTAGTTTTGGGAGTAGATCATTGAATGGTAAACTTTGTTTGCTTCTATTAGCTCGAGAACCAAGGACACCAAATTCGGATAGGGGGAAAATGAAAGTACTCGAATAGCCGTATATAATCGTTCAACCACTTTTGAGGTAAGTTTTTTTTTTTTAAGTACTTGGCGTTGATTCTTTTATAAGTTTTAAGTGATTTATTAAGTGTTGTATTTATTTAATAACATAGTATATCGTGAAAAAGAAAGAAAGTCTTAGATGTTGGTATTTGATTTTATTGTATGATTTGGTGTTATATCCGGGCTAAGCCCAGAAGGCATTAAATCTTTGGTGTTATATCGGGCTAAGCCCAGAAGGCATTAAATCTTTGGTGTTATATCCGGGTTAAGCCGAAGGCATTCGTCTTTGGTGTTATATCCGGGCTAAGCCCGAAGGCATTCGTCTTTGGTGTTATATCCGGGCTAAGCCACGAAGGCATTCGTCTTTGGTGTTATATCGGGCTAAGCCCGAAGGCATTCGTCTTTGGTGTTATATCGGGCTAAGTCCCGAAGGCATTAAATCTTTGGTGTTATAGCCAGGGCTAAGCCCGAAGGCATTTGTCTTTGGTATTATATTCGGGCTTCAAGTCCCGCATGCTTTGTGGTGGTGAAAGGTTATATGAGATTGATTTGGTGATATACATGTTAAATAATATGAGTGCAAGAATGGGTAATAAATCGCTTAGGGGATTTTGCAGATAATGTGTGATTTCGTAAAATCACCATAAATGGTGGAAGTTGAGTTAGAAGCTGAATAAATCATGTCATGAAATCTTAATGAGTCTAGTTTCTTATAAAAGAAACCGTGTGAGCAAAAGAATTGCCAATAATGAGATATTTGAAGTGGCGTGGAATAGAGTCAAAATGACTTCGAGGTCCCCTATTCTGTCTTCAGAAAATCATTATAAATGGTACAAAAATGGTTATAAGATAAAATTTATATCCTTAGACTCCTTAATGAGTCTATTTTTTAGACTCCTTAATGAGTCTATTTTCAAATGAAATAAACGATAACATATTTCGAATTATGTATAATGAGAAAATTGATTCGTAGTGAAGAGTAGTCAGAATAGTCAAACAGTGAAACAAGGGAAGCTTCAATAAAAATCTGGTATTGATTGGTCAAACCAAAAAATTCTGAAAATTTTATGGATGGAAGATATATGAGTCTATTTTTAGGGAAAATTAACGGCACTTGATTTGGAGTTTCTTAGCTCCATTTATAAATAATTTAGTGATTGTTGCTCGGGAAGACGACTTGTAGTGAATTTGTGATTTTGTTGCAAACATGGTTAAAACTAGTTAATGAGATGCTTTTTGAGTTCTTATGATCTTATTTGTGATTTGAATATTTGGTTTTAATTGAGTTCAGATTTAAGTGAGATGAATTTGCTAAATATGCATTATGTTCATGGATACTTGGCCAAAATGGCAATTACCTAGGAATGATTTCTTGAAAATTTGAAATAATCGATCTATAAGTAAATTAATTGTTTGCATTGCTTAAGACTTACTAAGCATTGAAGCTTACTCCGTGTTCTCTTTTCCATTTCTTATAGGTTTACCCTTTAGTTCGAGTTGGAAGAGTAGGAGATATCATCACACTATCGAGTCATTATGTGAGTTGAGAAGATTGTATATCATCATGGTTTAAGGCATGTATAGGATAGACTATAGGTAGAATGATATTTCGACTTTGTATACATTATAGCCATGCGAAGATGGCTTGCTCATTTTGTTTAGAGAAGCCTTATAATTGAACTAATATGTTGAAATGTTTTAGTTATAACTTGATAGTAGTTATTTTGTTATTAGATATTTGGTTATGTTTTGATAGCTAGTCATTTTGGAAACTTATAATAGCTCTTATGTAAAATCAATGAGACAGGTTTGCATTGTTGATAATACATGTTTGGTAAGTATCTTTGACCTTATAGAAGTTTTGTTCAGTCAAGTAATACCTCATAACCTTATTCTGGCAACGGATACGGGTTAGGAGTGTTACATTTAGTGGTATCAGAGCTATGGTTTAGTCGATTCTTGGACTAACCTAGCATATGTGAGTCTAGCTATACATGCCATATTACTACTCGAGGTAGTGTGACATCTTCCGGCTCTAACAAAATTGTTTTGTAAGACAGATATGCTTTCCAACCGAGCTAATTCTGATAGTACAGAATGTTATACTCAAACGTTTGAGTGAAAATGTGTTGGTGATGAGTTGAAACTCATAAAAGGTATGAATCAGAATGCATGATATTCTGCTATTGATAAATGTTATAATTATATGAGTATATGAGTTGTGATGTTGGGTATATGATGGTTGTGTGAATATTTTGACTTAGAATTTATGATTTGAATTAGCGTATGAGCTATGTGTTAAGTACCAAGTGATCATAAGTAAATGATTGCTAGATGTTTGAGAATGCAGAATTAGTAATGAACTGTTCGTTCATAATAGTATGTGTGATGTGCATGCTTACGTAAGAGTTAAAATTGTTGGCTTTACAACCTTCACCCCCTCATCGGTAAAGCATTGTAATGAGATCTGTACTATCTTGATTAAATACGCTTACGAGTGTGAAATTACAGAGTTTCGTGGTTGAAATATTAGTATTGTGATCAGATAAGAGAATGAGTCCGCAAGTGAAGACAGTAACAGAAAAGATATTGGATCAGGTTGAAGGCCATTCGTAATATGCCAATTCACTGTTAAAGAAGAAGTTGAATTCGATGAGATGAAAGTATTCAGGTATGATGTCCAAGAACGTATTAATCGGAAGTTTTTACGAATTGATTTACATTAGTAATGGAATATTGTGAAATCGGTGATGATAGAATTAGAGGCAGTAGGATAATGTTTGAATTGAAATGATAAGCGAGTGCGCGTGATTATAGTCGCAAGCGATTACTACGTTTTCTTCTGGGCATTCTATGTGTACATTTATCCTCAGAGGTATGTGTAACTGTATATTTCAAATGAAAATTCTTATCATATGAGAACGTCATCTATATATATTGATATATGAAAGCATTGTTGGGCTGTTCGGGTTACAATTGACATTATTATATCTTTCTCTGGTATCCTATTTCATTTTATTGAAAGAAAAGATCTACGATAGAATCTGTGTGATGTTGGTATTTTGATCCTACTAGTTTTTGATCTACTTGGTATACATGAAGATTATATTGTTTCATATCAATTAATTTCGTGCATGTGAGTGATGTTTTATCGGATTTGCTCGAGACATCTTTGAGATATCTCGTCATCCGATATGGGCGTTTTCTTAAAAAGATCAAGATAGTGATATATTTGAGAGATTGAGTATCTCTTCTTTCTTATGATTCTATATGGTTATCTCGTGAAAAATATCTTTTGAATGATGTGATATTTATCAATAAAGTGGTAAACAGATTGAAGAAATTGTTATTGAAGCGCCAGTTCTCAAGTAAGATGGTTCAAACTGTTGAAAGATTATGAGTCAGTGATTGATTATCAATCTGGGCAAATGATTATAGTCTTTGGGGTTCTGAGCGAGAATCTTTATGTGTTTTACGACCGACAATCATGTGATTAATCTTATCAAATGATGAGTAGTTATTGGCTGAGCTAGAAACTAAATTGAGGTTTAATCAGCAAATTTGAGAGGCTTTGTATGGTCGTAAATGCCGAACGCCATTGTACTGGACTGAGCTCAGTGAAAATAAGATACACGGAGTCGATTTGATCAGAGAAACTGAACAAAAAGTGAAAGTGATCCGTGAAAGTTTGAAAGTAATGTTAGATCGACAGAAATCTTATGCGAACTTGAAACGGAAAGATATAGAGTTTCAGATCGAAGATAAAGTTTTCTTGAAAGATTCACCGTGGAAGAAAATACTCAGATTCGGTCGTAAAGGCAAATTGAGTCCGAGGTTTCTTAGGTCGTATAAGGTTATAGAACGTATCGGGCCGGTTGCTTATAGATTATTGTTGCCACCTGAGTTAGAAAAGATCCACAATGTATTCCACGTTTCGATGCTTCGGAGGTATCGATCTGATCCATCACATGTGATTAGTCCGTCTGAGATTGAAATTTAGCCTAATATGACCTACGAACAATAACCGATTCGCATTCTGACTCGTGAGGTTAAAGAGTTATGGAATAAGAAGATTTTGTTAGTTAAGGTATTCTGGCATAAGCATGGAGTTGAAGAAGCAACATGGGAGCCAGAGGATACAATGAGAGAATGTTATCCGAACCTATTCACTGGTAAGATTTTTGGGGACTAAAATCCCTAAGGAGGAGAGTTGTATGACCCGATTTAGACCCTAACCAGAACGGTGGTTTCGGGACCACGAATTTGAGTCAGAAAAATATTTTAAAATTATTTTCTATGTTTATTTTGTGTTAATTTATATCTGTGAAATTTTCGTGATTTAATTTTATCGTTTAGGTATCCGATTTAATAAAAGGACTTAATCGCGTAAATTAAAAATCTATAGTTTAATGTATAAAGGGTTGAATTATTATTGGCTTTATAAAAGGAAGCCCTTAAGTGGTAAATAGCCCATTGGATTATTAAATGAACGGTAGTGGACATATATTATATTGTTTTGTTATAACTTTAGCATGGATAAATAAGTAAATTAAATGTTAAGTTCATAAAATATATTATAACATAAAACATAAATAATAATAAAAAGAAAGCCATGTCCATTTTATTTCTATCATGGCCGAAACTAAAACAAGAGAGAAAAAGAAAATAAAACCTAGGTTCGGTTGCTTTTCAAGCTCAATCAAGGTAAGAGTTTAACTCGGTTTTGATAATTTTATGTTTTTGAAATCGTTGCTTCGAGTACTACAAAACCCATGCTTGAAATTTTGATTTTGATGAATATTTTGAGTTGTGCCATTGTTAATAGCTTGTGATTTTTTTTTGTTTGATGATGAAAAATAAAAGATATGTTTTAGATTAACATATTTTGTATTGGAGTTTTTAATGATTTTGAGTAATAAGAACTTAATTGCAAAAATAATAATTTAAGGGACTAAAATGTGCAATAAATGAAATAAATGGGCTTGTATGAACACTAGGAATATTCAGCCAAACATGGGTACCTTGAAATTTTGCATATTTTGTGTTTTGTGCAATAGGGATTAAATTGTAAAATTGTAAATGTCAGGTAAAATGGTAATTTGCCCATTTACGTGTTTTTGGACTAAATTGAATGAAAATATGTTTGAATGAGCTTAATTTGAATATTTTTAGATCAAGAACCTCATTGTCGAAATGAGTTTTGAACTTGTTAAATTAGGTATTAATGAATTGGGTTTGATGCTTCAAGTGATATATGCATCTGAAACTAAAAGGTGAAGTAGATGATAGGCTAGAATCGGGTGGTGTGCTTAAGTATTTTTAACATAATTGCGAATATAGATTGGAGAATTTAGTTAAGTAAAATTAATGCTAAATCTTTGTATTCATGTGAGCAAATACCGAATGTACTAAATGGTTGAAATGAATTTATTTTGTTTCTATGTAATCTTGGTATAGTAAAATTTAGTTGAAAGTTCCAAGTAGATTATTATGGTAGTGACGAATGTGATATGTGATAGTAGTAACCAAGTGGATTCAACCGTTTAGGTTATATGTACTATGGCAATGTGGTATTTTAGTCAAGAAATGATTTGATTAAATTAGTATATAAGCTATGAGCATACGGTAAATTGGTATATAAATGATTTATATAAAGAGTTGGTTATGAGTTTATATTTGTGTTCGATCATGAGAGAAATGCATTAGTTGGTGTTTTTGATGTTGCAATTGGAAGTATTAGAAAGATAAGGTTGAGTTGGCAAAATGGTTTTATATGTGTAATTTTAAATATACCAAATAATCGGCTAATGAAATTAAATGATTACAAGGTTTGATTTAATAGCTAAGTTAATGTGTAGTTGTGTGTTCGAATATAACTTACAAGTTCATGATTTTGAAAACGAAAATTGTATGTGAACATGAAAAGAAAACATATTTGGCTAAATGCATATGATATTAATGTATAAATTATATATAGATTTGGTTGTGAATAAATTTAGTTAAATGATGAACTTGTAGTTTTGGGAGTAGATCATTGAATGGTAAACTTTGTTTGCTTCTATTAGCTCGAGAACCAAGGACACCAAATTCGGATAGGGGGAAAATGAAAGTACTCGAATAGCCGTATATAATCGTTCAACCACTTTTGAGGTAAGTTTTTTTTAAGTACTTGGGGTTGATTCTTTTATAAGTTTTAAGTGATTTATTAAGTGTTGTATTTATTTAATAACATAGTATATCGTGAAAAAGAAAGAAAGTCTTAGATGTTGGTATTTGATTTTCTTATATGATTTGGTGTTATATCCGGGGTAAGCCCCGAAGGCATTCGTTTTGGTGTTATATCCGGGCTAAGCCCCGAAGGCATTCGTGCTGGTGTTATATCCGGGTTAAGCCCCGAAGGCATTCGTGCTGGTGTTATATCCGGGCTAAGCCCCGAAGGCATTCGTCTTTGGTGTTATATCCGGGGCTAAGCCCGAAGGCATTCGTCTTTGGTGTTATATCGGGCTAAGCCCGAAGGCATTCGTGCTGGTGTTATATCCGGGCTAAGTCCCGAAGGCATTCGTGCTGGTGTTCTATCCGGGCTAAGCCCCGAAGGCATTTGTGCTGGTGTTATATTCGGGCTTCAAGTCCCGCATGCTTTGTGGTGGTGAAAGGTTATATGAGATTGATTTGGTGATATACATGTTAAATAATATGAATGCAATAATGGGTAATAATTCTGCTTAGGACAGCAGCAGTAATGTGATTTCAGAAAATCACCATAAATGGTGGAAGTTGAGTTAGAAGCTGAATAAATCATGTCATGAAATCTTAATGAGTCTAGTTTCTTATAAAAGAAACCGTGTGAGCAAAAGAATTGCCAATAATGAGATATTTGAAGTGGCGTGGAATAGAGTCAAAATGACTTCGAGGTCCCCTGTTCTGTCTTCAGAAAATCATTATAAATGGTACAAAAATGGTTATAAGATAAAATTTATATCCTTAGACTCCTTAATGAGTCTATTTTCAAATGAAATAAACTATAACATATTTCGAATTATGTATAATGAGAAAATTGATTCGTAGTGAAGAGTAGTCAGAATAGTCAAACAGTGAAACAAGGGAAGCTTCAATAAAAATTTGGTATTGATTGGTCAAACCAAAAAATTCTGAAAATTTTATGGATGGAAGATATATGAGTCTATTTTTAGGGAAAATTAACGGCACTTGATTTGGAGTTTCTTAGCTCCATTTATAAATAATTTAGTGACTGTTGCTCAGGAAGATAGCTTGTAGTGAATTTGTGATTTTGTTGCAAACATGGTTAAAACTAGTTAATGAGATGCTTTTCGAGTTCTTATGATCTTATTTGTGATTTGAATATTTGGTTTTAATTGAGTTCAGATTTAAGTGAGATGAATTTGCTAAATATGCATTATGTTCATGGATACTTGGCCAAAATGGCAATTACCTAGGAATGATTTCTTGAAAATTTGAAATAATCGATCTATAAGTAAATTACTTGTTTGCATTGCTTAAGACTTACTAAGCATTGAAGCTTACTCCGTGTTCTCTTTTCCATTTCTTATAGGTTTACCCTTTAGTTCGAGTTGGAAGAGCCGGAGATATCATCACACTATCGAGTCATTATGTGAGTTGAGAAGATTGTATATCATCATGGTTTAAGGCATGTATAGGATAGACTATAGGTAGAATGATATTTCGACTTTGTATACATTATAGCCATGCGAAGATGGCTTGCTCATTTTGTTTAGAGAAGCCTTATAATTGAACTAATATGTAACTTGATAGTAGTTATTTTGTTATTAGATATTCGGTTATGCTTTGATAGTCATTTTGGAAACTTATAATAGCTCTTATGTAAAATCAATGAGACAGGTTTGCATTGTTGATAATACATGTTTGGTAAGTATCTTTGACCTTATAGAAGTTTTGTTCAGTCAAGTAATACCTCATAACCTTATTCCGGCAACGGATACGGGTTAGGAGTGTTACATTATTATTTTATTATTGTAAATACATTATTTTTCTTAATATATTAGTAGTACATTATTTTTATTTTCTGGTAAATATTGTTATTGTTGTTTTAATATTCTCATTTTTTAATATTTTTATTAATTGCATCATTGTTTGCATTATTTACGAATTCTTATTATAATAATATTTTACTCATACTTTTAATTAATTTCAATAAATAAGGCAACGTACCAATTTAACATTAAGTCATCGATTTCATCGGTATGTTGGGTGAATATCAATCAGCTTGTGTTAAAAACGGAACATCCTTCTCAAAATAAATCGAAATTATAAAAATTCTCGTGTTTTGATCGGATCATGATTAAATGTTACTTGAACTCGCATTTTTGAAAATTAAGACAACACATGTTTAACGAGATACCAATTTTGAGCGTCGCGAGGGTGCTAATACCTTCCTCGTGCGTAACTGACTCCCGAACCCAACTTTACTCTGGCTTTTAATGTAGACCTAAACTCGATCTTCTCTTTTGTTTAAAAAATAGATTTTGTTTTTTTTTAAAAATAGAGGATTTATTAGGTGTCCGATCATACTTAGGAAAAAGGATCGGTGGCGACTCCCTTTTTTTTGTAAAATCGAAAGTCGATTTTCAAATTTTCAAGAAATCGCCTCAATTAGCGACCCACAGCAAATGAAAAATTTTTACATCGCTACAGCTGGTGACTCCACTGGGGACCCATTTTTGAGAGTCGAGTTGAATTAAACGCGTGTTGTCAAAATTTTCAAAATTCCTTTTTGAAATTAATATTTAGTCGTGATCCCAAAATTGTGTTTTTGAAAAATCATGCATTTGCATCATGTTGTAAATATTTTTCTAACTTGTTTTATCTTTTGTCTTTCAGCTCTAAGTTTTTTATATAGTTTTATTTTCGTAGTTTTAAATAAAACAAAAAGTTTGTGAGTTTCTCCCCACACACCGAGCATTTTCATTTTGCATAACATGAGCTCTCTACCCGGGCTCCGTCCGTTTAAGTGGAAGTAAACGCTATGCCTTCGTGAGTTAAGTCGTCCCTCCGCACAGGCTAGTGAATACTTCCGGGTTGCATACGACTTATGCTTTCGTGAGTTAACTCGTCTCTCCGCATAGGCATAAGTAAATGTAATCCCTCGAATTGAACTCGTAAGCCTGTGATGGGCTACGATCGAGGCTTTGTACTAGTCTTAGTAGACGATAGTACCGACAATTCAAGTACCTGTCTAGAACTGAAACCGCATATAGTGAACCATACGAGCCATCTAATTAGAGCCATGCCAAACTTCTGTCTGTTAATAATCACCAAAATAAGTACACGGGAGAAACGCCTCTTACCCTTTTTATTTCTCTGACATTTACACTTTTTATTTGGATTTTCTGTAATTTTCCTCTATTTATATTTGTTATACTAACCAAGGTATTTGTCTTTGTTTTTATTTTGCATCATGCATCATAGGCATCTTATTAGAAAGGTGTTGATTAGAGATTGGTTGCCAAAAACGGGTTTCTGATAGAGGAGTCAATTACACAAGTAACTGAGAAAAATGCCGTGGTTCGAGACTAGTCTTTGAAGACTTAGAAAGCGAAAGGGGACAGTTTAATGGAAGGATGTATCTCAAATCTTCCCGAGCAAATAGCTACAAATATTCGTCAGAATAACCTCGAAGACTTGACTCAGATTTGGAAACAGTGGGACCCAAAGACTAGGGGCATCTTCACTGGAAAGTACGAGGATATAGCTCACTTGATCATCGTCAAGGTAGATGAACAGCTGATTCAAGCCATGGTTCGATTCTGGGACCCAGCGTACCAATGTTTCACTTTCAATCATGAAGATATGACTCTGACCATAAAAGAATATGCTGCTTTGCTTCGTGTTGACAATGTACAATTCAACAAGATATATGTGAAAGAGCCAAAGCTAATGGCCTTCAAGAAAAAGCTAGTGAGGTTGACCGGAATGACCGATATATGGGCTGAAAAATAGATAAAGAAGAAGAATGAAATCAGTTGTATTCCGTGGTTTTCTCTGTGAGATTTGGTTCAAAACCATCCAGATGTTGTGAAGAGGATTGATTTGTTTGCTTTGGCCATTTACGGATTGATTGTCTTCCCAAAAGTTCTCGGGCATATAGAAGTTGCGGCAGTGGATTTCTTCGAAAGATTGAATCAAGGGATAAACACTGTCCCGGCTATCTTGGCTGAGACTTTTAGATCTCTAAGTTATTGTAGGAGGAAAGGGGAAGGACATTTTATCGGATGAGCATAGTTACTTAATGTCTGGATTCTAAGCCATTTCTGGAAAGTGGAGCGTTCACCTTTCCACATGTTTTCAAAAACATCCGTTCCATTGAAAGCTTCCCTTGAGAAAGATTGGCCGAAATACGTCACCGAGCAACGCTGGGTTTCAGTTTTTCAGAACCTTCGCACTGAAGATATAACCTGGAGAACACCATGGATCCGTCCTTCAGTTCTGATATATAAATGCGGAAGCCAAGATTGGGTGCCTTCACCCAGATTTTGGGGAGGAATCGGATACGCTCCGTTAATGATTCAAAGGCAGTTTGCTTCACGACAGTTCATACCCGCCATCGGAGGGTTGGCACAGTTAAAGTTTTCCTTTACAGGTGAAGGTTACATGAAAAGAGTCTGGGATGCTGCAAAGGCTTGGAAAGAAATTCACCTAATAGAGTTATCTCTTTATGATGATACTATCACTCAAGATTATGACATATGGAGAAAACGACGAGTGAATAGTCAACAAGTCTCATCGACGAATTACACATTCCAGAATCCTTTTTCAGAAGAAATGCCATCCAAGCTGGAAGTAACAAGACACAAATTTGAACGTGAAAAGGCTAAGTTGTTATGGGATATCAACTCTCTTCAAGAGGAAAATTACCAGCTAAAGATCGATGCTCAGATTGAAAAGTCCCAAACCGTGAAAATCCAAAGAGAAGCTGAGATCATGAGAAATGACTTAAGGGACCTTCATTTGGAAAATAAGAAAATAAGAAACACTATAAAAAATAGTGGATTGGGCAAATTGCCGGCAGAATGGAAAGAAGAGCTAAGCAATGTCAAAGGTGGGATGGAATTCTAGAAAGGGAAAGTAAAGAAAGAAGAGGAAAAAGCTGCGCGTGCCATGATAGAGTTAAGAAAGAAGAATGCTGAGTATGAAACTGCGACTGCAGAAATTGTGACTAGTCAGTCCGAATGCCAAGAGCTAAGAAGAAAAATACGAGATCTAGAACATATGCTGCAATCTCGTCAACAATAGTTAGATACTCTTCTAAAAGCTCTAGAAGAAAAGAATGATCAATACGACAGAGACACTCGCACTTATGAAAGAGCTCTCCAAGAAAAAGAAATGCAACTTGGCTTTTTGATCAATGAAGTTCGCCAAGCGGCTATGCAAGTTGTGGAATTATCAGATGAAGCCAAAGCTCTTAGTTGCCAATTCCCTCCGAGCCAAAGATCAAGCATATCAGAATTCTTAGAACGAGTGAAGAAACAAGGCGATGTGGCTAGGAAATTTGTGTAACTGTTGAATCAAAAAATGGCGAAACGTTTTGTAATAGACTCTTTTGATAAATGAAATGCCTAAGTATAGGGCTATCTTGAAATCAACACCAAATTCTTACATATTTATTCATGACTAACATTCATTCGTCATTCATTCATTCATTCATTCATTGCATGTACATATCACCCTAATCATTCACTGAGGCTAAAACCGTATAATCCGTAGCTGCGACACTACAAGCCTGAAATCACGTCACTCATATAGGACGCGTCGATAAGTTAGAGTGATGGAGGTTGAATTTAACGAAAGGATTGAGAGGATGGAAAGAAGACAAAAGGAATTATAGGAACAGTTGGCAAAGTCACAACAAGAAACTAGAGATCTGATGTTGAAATCTCGAGAAGAATCACTCGAACAAAGGGACCAAATGGCCAGGATGATGGAAATAATGTCGGCTCTGGTAAAAGGAAAGGGACCTATGAACCCTAACATTGTGGAACCACAGTCAAGGGTTAACCTCGATCAAGATCCACCCTATCCTCTAGGATTTGCTCCACCGCACGCCCACGCAACACAAAGAGGGTACGCTCAATGGGAACCTACAGGCCTAGAGCAACGATTTGCGCCACCTACTAATTTGGGGCAAGCAATGTTCGTATCAAACCCGGGGGCTAGTCCTGCTAATCCACTCGTTCCAGATTTGGACGATCCAGCAGAGATAGCCAGGTTGAAATTGGATGATCACGATGCAAAGGAGAAATAGAAGAGCCTAGAGGAAAGGCTCAAGGCAATAGAAGGCACTGAACTCTTCTCTGCACTGAGCGCTAAAGAACTCAGTTTAGTACTTGATTTAGTTTTGCCTCTAAATTTTAAGGTACCAGACTTTGAAAAGTACGATGGGACAAGATGCCCAAAAGCACATCTCATCATGTTTTGCCAGAAGATGACCGGCTATGTGAATGAAGATAAGCTGCTCATACATTGCTTTCAGGATAGCTTAGTCAGATCAGCTCTTCAATGGTATAATCAACTTAATAGAGAAAGGATCTAATCATGGAAGGATTTAGCATCAGCATTCTATGAACAGTACAAGCACGTATCCGATATGGTGCCTGACTGAATGACTCTGCAAATGATGGAGAAGAAACCAACGGAGACCTTCAGGCAATACGCTCAAAGGTGGAGAGATATCTCGGCCCAAGTGGAGCCTCCACTAACTAAGACTGAGATAACGGTCCTTTTCATCAACACGTTAAAAGCGCCATTCTATGATAAGTTGGTGGGAAGTGCCACAAAGGACTTTACGGATATTGTGATATTCGGGGAACTTATTAAGAATGCCATCAAGAGTGGAAGGATGGAAGGTTTTGACAGTTCAAGAAGGGCAGCGCCCGTAAAGAAAAGAGAGCTAGAAACCCATATGGTGGGAGCTAGAAGCCGCTATACTCCAAAACCCATACTTAAACCAACCATGACCGCAATATCACTCATCCCCAAACGTCTATTTTCCTCCCCAAAACCCTTACTACCAAGCACCACCTCCTTCCTACCCCGTATACACCACGAACAACCAAAGACCCATCGCCACATTCCCACAAAACACTGTACCCGCTCAAAGCCAACCCAGAAACGAACCAAGACCAGCAAGGCCCAATCTTGAGAGACTGTAATTTACTCCTATCCTTGTGTCGTATGGGGAATTGTACCAAAAATTTTGGAGAAACAATTAATATCTCATTATATGGCACCCCTGAAACCCCCGTACCCAAAATGGTACGATCCTAACACTAGTTGTGTATACCATGCTGGAAACCAGGGGCATTCTACGGAGAATTTCCTTGCCTTTAAGAGGAGAGTTCAAGGACTCATTGATGCGGGTATCCTGCGATTCGATAGTGCTAGTAATGCAATTGGGAACCCGTTCCCTGACCATGCTGAAGGGAATGTGAACGCGGTAACAGAGGAGGGTAATTGGCAAGCAAAAAGCTGTGTTTCTGAAGTAAGGACTCCTCTGCAAAAAATCTGGGAGGTATTGGTTGAGAAGGGATTACTCTGTCGCACCAACAAAATTTTCGGAGAAGGAGGTCAAGGTTTTTGTAATTTCCATGGTCTTGAAGGGTATAACATTCAATCTTGTGAATAATTTAGAAAATTATTACAAGACATGATGGATAATAAGGAGATTGGGATTTTTTAATAAAAGGGAAGAGGCCGATGAAGAAGAAGTGTAACATCCCGAAATAGGGCCTAAACGGAACAGTGGTTGCGAAACCACAAATTCGAGGGAGAAAAATTTATTTTATTATTATTTTTGAGGTTCATGATATGATTGCATGATTGTGTGAAAATTTCATGATGAAATTCTATGCATAAAGTGCTTAAGTTGAGATTAGGGACTAAATCGAATAACTTGCAAAACTTGCATTCTAGAAGTTTTTAGTATGAAATTGCTTTGAAATATTAATTAGGAGGGTTTAAATAAGAATTTGACCAATTTCTAAGTTCATGGACAAAATAGGACATGGATGGAATTTTTGAAAGTTTAATAAGGAAGGGCATTTTGGTCATTTGGATATTAAATGAAATAAAAATGGAAAAGTAACACAAAATTCATCATCTTCTTCATTAGCACGAAATTTCAAGGGTTCCCCATAGCTAGGGTTTTTTTCAAGCTTTCAAGCTCCATAGTAAGTGATTCCAAGCCCCGTTTTTAATATTCTTTACGCTTTTTGAGTCCCTGACTCGATAAAGCTTATGCTAGCAATAATTTAAGTTAGGGTTCATATTTGGAAAAATACCCATAGGTGAAAAGTGTTTATTTTGATATTTTATGATAGAATATGAGGTCTTAGATTATGTTAGACAACTTGTGCTACTCGATTTTAGGTAAAAACGAGTAAAAGGGCTTAATCGGTAAAAATACCTAATAGTCATAAGTATATGTTAGAGTGAGAATTTGATTTTGCTATAGAAGGGAAAAACGATCAGCATGTCATAAAACATAAGAAAATAGGCTGAAGTTTAATTTATGAGATTTGGGGCAAAAGTGTAAATATGTAAAATTTTAGGGGCAAAAATGTAATTTTTCCAAAGTTTGAGTAAAGGACTGTTTTGATAAATGTGAAAATTAAATAAGTTAAATTTGCTATTATAGATCAAGAAGAGCAAAATTTGGGAGTAGATTGGGTAAAAGAAAAAGTAAAGGACTAAATTGTAAAGTTTAGTCACATTCTGTATCGAGGTAAGTTTACAGTAAATAAATGTAATATTCTTTTATTTTAAATTATTATTGTCAATTTCTATCATTTATATACTTATTTTATGAGAATATTTAAAGTCGAATTAAAGGCGAAGTGACAGAGAAAAAGCATTAGGAAGCCCCGTTTGAACCTTAGGAATGTTAGGATATTGGGGTTGTGGTGATGAACAGGATAGAAATGAGCCATGTAAGTCCATATCAGATATATGGCTTTGGAGACAGGAATGAGCCATGTAAGCCCATATTAGATATATATATGGCATTGGAGACAGGAATAATTCATGTAAGTCCATGTCGAAGACATGGCATTGGTAGGATATTGATAGACAGGAACGACCCTAGTATCCTTAGTATTCTGAGTGGTTCAACGGATCATTGTACACACTAAATTACAGTGAATTATCAGCAAAAGGGAAGGTAGATTATATTTATGAATAGTGAAAAGTCAGGTAAGAAAGAAGGTAAGTGAGTAAAGAAGAAGGTAGAAAATGAGAACTAAAGAAAGTTTATGAGGCTAGGTGACATTATGTATAATTATTCATTATGTTGAATGTTGTAATTTATTTGCTTGTAAACTTACTAAGCCTAGTGCTTACTCTCTTTATTTTCTTTTTCTTATAGTTTTTATCAAGCCACTCGGGGATCGAAGGAAACATCGGAGACCTGATCACACTATCGAAGGAATCACATTGGTATAGTTAGACGTTTCGTTTTGTGTATGGCATGTATAGGAACTTGGTTTCTTTTGATATGATCAATGAATGATGTGTAAATACTTGCTAATGATTAGCTAATAGAATGGCTGATGATATACATGTTTAATAGTATGTATGATTAAGTAGTAACTATCACATAAAAACTATGAAAAATGTGAAAGTAACTTAAAAACGGATTCAAATATCAGAAATAACATGACTTTGAAAAATCACTAAAAATCTTAGAGACATGGTTTGATGGTGAATAATATATGAAATTAAATCTCATTGTGTCTATTTTCTTATAGACTAAGCAAAACAGGTAAAGGTTTTGTATTTTATAAGATATCTGAGTTTTAGTGAAATAGGGCCAGAGCGATTTTTGGATCCCCTGTTTCAACTTTAGAAATTCACCATAAATTTTAAAAAAATAATTAGGTGGTGTACTTTATATTGTTAGAATCCTTATTAAATATAGTTTTAATAAAAACAAACGGTATAGTCATATGAATTCTTTTACAGGGAGAAAAGTGGTTTGTAGTAAGTAGAGGTCAGTGTAGTTGAATTCTAAAATAGGGGTAAATTTAACTAATAAAATATACTAATTGGCTAAGTCAAAAATTCTAGAAAAAATTAGTAGATGGATATATGAGTCAAGTTTCAGGAAAAATTTACAGATCTTAATTTCGAGTTTTGGAACTCGAGAAATAAATTTTTAAGCAACCATGATGCAAAAAAATAGTTTATTCTGAAAATTAAAATAAGTGGTTTAGAGTTGTTTAAAAGGTAAGATAAGTTTAGTAACACCTCAAGCATGAATCCAGTGACGGTTTTGAGCGTGGGCGCGTTACATTTATTGGTATCAGAGTAGGTTTAGTCAGTTCTCGGAACAGTTAGTGTGAGTAAAATTCTAGCTATACATGCCATAACTGTATTTTGATAGTGTGATGACTCTTGACGATTTTTAAATATTTTGTTTTATAGTAATGGATCCCAAGCGAGCTAGTGATGATCATGTAGAAAGTAATGCGCCTGCTCCCGCGAAACGGGCAGCGCCATCTGAGAATAGGCCAGTAACAGTTGATCAGGGAGGAGTGACTCGAGAAGCTCTCTTCCAAGCTTTGAATGATTGGTTTGCGGAGTTCATTCGTACGAATCTGGTAGTTGGACCTCCACCCCCTCATGATTCTCAGGCTACCCATGTAGCTCAAGCTCCCCTAGTCATAGGTACAGTGATAAGAGAAAAGCCACCAGTTGATAGAATCAGGAAACAAGGGGCAGAAGAGTTCCGAGCAACAAAAGATGATGATGCCAAAAGAGCAAAATTTTGGTTAGAAAATACTATCAGAGTCTTTAACGAATTATCTTGTACACCCGAGGAATGTATGAAATGTGTAGTATCACTTCTTAGAGACTCAGCCTACCACTGGTGGAAGACACTTGTATCGATTATCACCCAGGGTATGCGTACCGAAGAATGATGAGCTTATTCAAAAGATCTTACAGGAAGCACATAGTAGTTCTTTGTCTATTCATCCAGTAGTACAAAGATGTATAATGATTTGAAGAAAACGCATCTTGGTGGGTAGGAATGAAAAGGGACATTTCGAGTTTGTTTCTAGATGCTTGATCCGTCGGCAGTAAAGGCCGAACATCAGGTACCTTCAGGTTTATTGCAACCTGTGCTAGTCCCTGAGTGGAAATGGGATCGAGTTACTATGGATTTTGTGGATGGATTGCCGTTTATACCGAGAAAGAAAGATGCAGTATGGGTTGTGATTGATAAGTTAACGAAGTCGGCTCATTTTATCCGATTCAGTATGGATTATTCACTTGACAAGTTGGCCGAGTTGTATATTTGAGAGATAGTCGGACACGGGGTACCATTATCGATCATTTTGACAGAGATCCAAGATTTACTTCACGATTTTGGAAGAAATTACGAAGGCTTTGGGCACAAAGTTGAGTTTTAGTCTGACTTTCCATCCTCAAACCGGCGGTCGATCGGAGAGAGTTATTCAGGTAATTGAAGATATGCTTAGATGCTGTGTACTGGAACGCAGTTGGGAAAAATATTTACCATTAGTAGAGTTTGCCTACAATAATAGTTATAAGTCGAGTTTGAAGATGGCACCTTATGAAGCTTTGTATGGATGTAAATGTCGCACACCTTTGTATTGAATAGAGCTTAAGGAAAATCATATTTAGGGGGTTGATCTAGTTAAGGAAACATAAGAGAAAGTAAAAATCATCAGAGATTGCTTGAAAGCAGCTTCAGACAGACAAAAGTCGTATGCAGATTTGAAGAGAAAAGAGATTGAGTATCAAGTTGGTGACAAAGTTTTTTTAAAAGTATCCCCGTGGAAGAAAGTTCTCAGATTTGGCAAGAAAGGCAAACTAAGTCCACGGTTTATTGGACAGTTTGAAGTGATTGAGAGAGTCAGACCATTAGGATATCGGTTAGCTTTGTCGATTGTGTTAGAGAAGTTTCATAATGTATTTCACGTGTCTATGCTACGTCGTTATCGATCAGATTCGTCACATGTGATTTCTCAGACAGAGGTTGAGATTCAGCTAGACATGACTTACGGTGAAGAACCGGTAAAGATTCTAGCTCGAGAGGTAAAGCAATTAAGGAACAAAAGTATTGCACTTGTGAAAGTACTATGGAATAGACATAGGGTAGACGAGGCTACATGGGAACCCAAAATCTCTTCAGAGGTAAGATTTTCGGGGACGAAAATCCCTGAAAGGGGGAGAAATGTAACATCCCGAAATCGGGCCTAAACAGAACAGTGGTTGCGAAACCACAAATTCAAGGTAGAAAAATTTATTTTATTATTACAGGGAGAAAAGTGGTTCGTAGTAAGTAGACGTCAGTGTAGTCGAATTCTAAAATAGGGGTAAATTTAACTAATAAACTGTACTAATTGGTTAAGTCAAAAATCCTAGAAAAAAGTTAGTAGATAGATATATGAGTCTAGTTTCAGGAAAAATTTACGGATATTAATTTCTAGTTTTGAAACTCGAGAAATGAATTTTTAAGCAACCATGATGCAGAAATACAGTTTATTCTAAAAATTAAAATAAGTGGTTTAAAGTTGTTTAAAAGGTAAGATAAGTTTAGTAACACCTCAAGCTTGACTCCGGTGACGGTTTCGAGTGTGGGGGCGTTACATTTATTGGTATCAGAGTATGTTTAGTCAGTTCTCGGAATAGTTAGTATGAGTAAAAGTCTAGCTATACATGCCATACTTGTATTTTGATAGTGTGACGACTCTTGACGATTTTTAAATATTTTGTTTTATAGTAATGGATCCCGAGCGAGCTAGTGATGATGATGTAGAAAGTAATACGCGCTGCCCCGGAAGAGGGGCAGCGCCATCCGAGAATAGGCCGATATGATTGATCGGGAGGAGTGACTCGAAAAGCTCTCTTCCAAGATTTGAATGATTGGTTTGCCGAGTTCATTCGTACGAATCCAGTAGTTAGACCTCCACCCCCTCATGATTCTCAGGATACCCATGTAGCTCAAGCTCCCCTAGTCACAAGTACAGTGATAAGAGAAAAGCCACCAGTTGATAGAATCAGGAAACAAGGGGCAGAAGAGTTCCGAGCAACAAAAGATGATGATGCAGAAAGAGCAGAATTTTGGTTAGAAAATACTATCAGAGTCTTTGACGAATTATCTTGCACACCCGAGGAATGTATGAAATGTGTAGTATCACTTCTTAGAGACTCAGCCTACCACTGGTGGAAAACACTTGTATCGATTATCACCCAGGGTATGCGTACCGAAGAATTATGAGCTTATTCAAAAGATCTTACAGGAAGCACATAGTAGTTCTTTGTCTATTCATCTAGGTAGTACAAAGATGTATAATGATTTGAAGAAAATGTACTGGTGGGCAGGAATGAAAAGGGACATTTCAGAGTTTGTTTCTAGATGCTTGTTCTGTCAGCAGGTAAAGGCCGAACATCAGGTACCTTCAGGTTTATTGCAACCTGTGCTCGTCCCTGAGTGGAAATGGGATCGAGTTACTATAGATTTTGTGACAGGATTGCCGTTTACACCGAGAAAGAAAGATGCAGTATGAGTTGTGATTGATAAGTTAACGAAGTTGGCTCATTTTATCCCAGTTCGTGTGGATTATTCACTTCACAAGTTGGCCGAGTTGTATATTTGAGAGATAGTCGACTACACGGGTACCATTATCGATCATTTTGCATGAGAGATCCAAGATTTACTTCACGGTTTTGGAAGAAATTACGAAGGCTTTGGGCACAAAGTTGAGTTTTAGTCTGACTTTCCATCCTCAAACCGACGGTCAGTCAGAGAGAGTTATTCAAGTACTTGAAGATATGCTTAGATGTTGTGTACTGGAATTTCAAGGCAGTTGGGAAAAATATTTACCATTAGTAGAGTTTACCTGCAATAATAGTTATCAGTCGAGTTTGAAGATGGCACCTTATGAAGGTTTGTATAGACGTAAATGTCGCACACCTTTGTATTGGACACAGCTTAAGGAAAATCAGATTTATAGGGTTGATCTAGTTAAAGAAACATAAGAGAAAGTAAAAATCATTAGAGATTGCTTGAAAGCAGCTTCAGACAGACAAAAGTCGTATGCAGATTTGAAGAGAAAAGAGATTGAGTATCAAGTTGGTGACAAAGTTTTTTTGAAAGTATCCCTGTGGAAGAAAGTTCTCACATTTGGTAAGAAAGGCAAACTAAGTCCACGTTTTATTGGACCGTTTGAAGTGATTGAGAGAGTCGGACCATTAGCATATCGGTTAGCTTTGCCGATTGAGTTAGAGAAGATTCATAATGTATTTCATGTGTCTATGCTACGTCGTTATCGTTCAGATCCGTCACATGTGATTTCTCAGACAGAGGTTAAGATTCAGCCAGACATGACTTACGGTGAAGAACCAGTAAAGATTCTAGCTCGAGAGGTAAAGAAATTAAGGAACAAAAGTATTGCACTTGTGAAAGTACTATGGAATATACATAGGGTAGACGAGCCTACAAGGGAACCCAAAATCTCTTCACAGGTAAGATTTTCGGGGACGAAAATCCCTAAAGGGGGGAGAAATGTAACATCCCGAAATAGGGCCTAAATGGAACAGTGGTTGCGAAACCACAAATTTGAGGTAGAAAAATTTATTTTATTATTACAGGGAGAAAAGTGGTTCGTAGTAAGTAGAGGTCAGTGCAGTCGAATTCTGAAACAGGGGTAAATTTAACTAATAAACTATACTAATTGGCTAAGTCAAAAATTCTAGAAAAAATTAGTAGATAGATATATGACTCTAATTTCAGGAAAAATTTACGGATCTTAATTTCTAGTTTTGAAATTCGAGAAATGAATTTTTAAGCAACCATGACGCAGAAAAATAGTTTATTCCGAAGATTAAAATAAGTGGTTTAGAGTTGTTTAAAAGGTAAGATAAGTTTAGTAACACATCAAGCTTGACTCCGGTGATGGTTTCGGGCGTGGGAGCGTTACATTTATTGGTATCAGAGCAGGTTTAGTCAGTTCTCGGAATAGTTAGTGTGAGTAAAAGTCTAGCTATACATGCCATACCTGTATTTTGATAGTGTAACAACTCTTGACGATTTTTAAAAATTTTGTTTTATAGTAATGGATCCCAAGTGAGCTAGTGATGATGATGTAGAAAGTAATGCGCCTGCTCCCGCGGAAGTGGCAGCACCATCTGAGAATAGGCCAGTAACAGTTGATAAGGGAGGAGTGACTAGAGAAGCTCTCTTCCAAGCTTTGAATGATTGGTTTGCCGAGTTCGTTCGTACGAATCCGGCAGTTAGACCTTCACCCCCTCATGATTCTCAGGCTACCCATGTAGTTCAAGCTCCCCTAGTCACAGGTATAGTGATAAGAGAAAAGCCACCAGTTGATAGTATCAAGAAACAAGGGGCAGAAGAGTTCCGAGCAACAAAAGATGATGATGCAGAAAAAACAGAATTTTGGTTAGAAAATACTATCAGAGTCTTTGACGAATTATCTTGTACACCCGAGGAATGTATGAAATGTGTAGTATCACTTCTTAGAGACTCAGCCTACCACTGGTGGAAGACACTTGTATCAATTATCACCCAGGGTATGTGTACCGAAGAATTATGAACTTATTCGAAAGATCTTACCGGAAGCACATAGTAGTTCTTTGTCTATTCATCCAGGTAGTACAAAGATTTATAATGATTTGAAGAAAATGTACTAGTGGGTAGGAATGAAAAGGGACATTTCAGAGTTTGTTTCTAGATGCTTGATCTGTCAGCAGGTTTATTGCAACCTGTGCTAGTCCCTGAGTGGAAATGGGATCGAGTTACTATAGATTTTGTGACAGGATTGCCGTTTACACCGAGAAAGAAAGATGCAGTATGGGTTGTGATTGATAAGTTAACGAAGTCGGCTCATTTTATCCCAGTTCGTATGGATTATTCACTTGACAAATTGGCTGAGTTGTATATTTCAGAGATAGTCAGACTACACGAGGTACCATTATCGATCATTTCAGACAGAGATCCAAGATTTACTTCACGATTTTGGAAGAAATTATAGAAGGCTTTGGGCACAAAGTTGAGTTTTAGTACAGCTTTCCATCCTCAAACCGATGGTCAGTCAGAGAGAGAGTTATTCAGGTACTTGAAGATATGCTTAGATGCTGTGTACTAGAATTTCAAGGCAGTTGGGAAAAATATTTACCATTAGTAGAGTTTGCTTAGAGTAATAGTTATCAGTCGAGTTTAAAGATGGCATCTTATGAAGCTTTGTATGGACGTAAATGTCGCACACCTTTGTATTGGACAGAGCTTAAGGAAAATCAGATTTACGGGGTTGATCTAGTTAAGGAATCATAAGAGAAAGTAAAAATCATCAGAGATTGCTTGAAAGCAGCTTCAGACAGACATTTGAAGAGAAAAGAGATTGAGTATCAAGTTGGTGACAAAGTTTTTTTGAAAGTATCCCCGTGGAAGAAAGTTCTCAGATTTGGTAAGAAAGGCAAACTAATTCCACGTTTTATTGGACCGTTTGAAGTGATTGAGAGAGTCAGACCATTAGCATATCGGTTAGCTTTGCCGATTGAGTTAGAGAAGATTCATAATGTATTTCATGTGTCTATGCTACGTTGTTATCGTTCAGATCCGTCACATGTGATTTCTCAGACAGAGGTTGAGGTTCAGCCAGACATGACTTACGGTGAAGAACCGATAAAGATTCTAGCTCGAGAGGTAAAGCAATTAAGGAACAAAAGTATTGCACTTGTGAAAGTACTATGGAATACGCATGGGGTAGACGAGGTTACATGGGAACCTGAAATCTCTTCACAGGTAGGATTTTCGGGGACGAAAATCCCTAAAGGGGGAGAAATGTAACATCCCGAAATAGGGCCTAAACGGAACAGTGGTTGCGAAACCATAAATTCGAGGTAGAAAATTTTATTTTATTATTATTTTTGAGGTTCATGATATGATTGCATGATTGTGTGAAAATTTCATGATGAAATTCTATGCATAAAGTGCTTAAGTTGAGATTAGGGACTAAATCGAATAATTTGCAAAACTTGCATTCTAGAAGTTTTTAGTATGAAATTGCTTTGGAATATTAATTAGGAGGGTTTAAATAACAATTTGACCAATTTCTAAGTTCATGGACAAAATAGGACATGGATGGAATTTTTGAAAGTTTAATAAGGAAGGGCATTTTGGTCATTTGGATATTAAATGAAATAAAAAGGGAAAATAACACAAAATTCATAATCTTCTTCATTAGCACTCCATAGCTAGGGTTTTTTTAAAGCTTTCAAGCTCCATAGTAAGTGATTCCAAGCCCCGTTTTTAATGTTTTTTACGTTTTCGGAGTCCCGGTAGCTCGATAAAGCTTATGCTAGCAATAATTTAAGTTAGGGTTCATATTTGGAAAAGTACCCATAGGTGAAAAGTGTTTATTTTGATGTTTTATGATAGAATATGAGGTCTTAGATTATGTTATACAACTTATGCTACTCGGTTTTAGGTAAAAACGAGTAAAAGGGCTTAATCGGTAAAAACACCTAATAGTCATAAGTATATGTTAGAGTGAGAATTTGATTTTTCTATAGAAGGGAAAAATGATCAGCATGTCATAAAACAAAAGAAAATAGGCTGAAGTTTAATTTACGAGATTTGGGGCAAAAGTGTAAATATGCAAAATTTTAGGGGCAAAAATGTAATTTTTCCAAAGTTTGAGTAAAGGACTGTTTTGATAAATGTGAATATTAAATAAGTTAAATTTGCTATTATAGATCAAGAAGAGCGAAATTCGGGAGTAGATTGGGGAAAAGAAAAAGTAAAGGACTAAATTGTAAAGTTTAGTCACATTTTGTATCGAGGTAAATTTATAGTAAATAAATGCAATATTCTTTTATTTTACATTATTATTGTCAATTTCTAGCGTTTATATACTTATTTTATGAGAATATTTAAAGTCAAATTAAAGGCGAAGTGACAGAGAAAAAGCATTAGGAAGCCCCGTTTGAACCTTAGGAATGTTAGGATATTGGGGTTGACAGGACAGAAAAGGACAGAAATGAGCCATGTAAGTCCATATCAGATATATGGCTTTGGAGACAGGAATGAGCCATGTAAGCCCATATTAGATATATATATATATATGGCATTGGAGACAGGAATAATTTATGTAAGTCCATGTCGAAGACATGGCATTGGCAGGATATTGATAGACAGGAACGACCCTAGTATCCTTAGTATTCCGAGTGGTTCAAAAGATCATTGTAAACGTTAAATTACAGTGAATTATCAGCAAAAGGGAAGGTAGATTATATTTACGAATAGTGAAAGGTCAGGTAAGAAAGAAGGCAAGTGAGTAAAGAAGAAGGTAGAAAATGAGAAGTAAAGAAAGTTTATGAGGCTAATTGACATTATGTATAATTATTCATTATGTTGAATGTTGTAATTTATCTGCTTGTAAGATTACTAAGCCTAGTGCTTACTCTATTTATTTTCTTTTTCTTATAGTTTTTATCAAGCCACTCGGGGATCGAAGGAAACGTCGGAGACCCGATCACACTATCGAAGGAATCACATTGGTATAGTTAGACGTTTCGTGTTGTGTATGGCATGTATAGGAACTTGGTTTCTTTTGATATGATCAATGAATGATGTGTAAATACTTGCTAATGATTAGCTAATAGAATGGCTGATGATATACATGTTTAATAGTATGTATGATTAAGTAGTAACTATCACATGAAAGCTATGAAAAATGTGAAAGTAACTTAAAAACGGATTCAAGTATTAGAAATAATGTGACTTTAAAAAATCACTAAAAATCGTAGAGACATGCTTTGATGGTGAATAATATATGAAATTAAATATCATTGTGTCTATTTTCATATGGAATAAGCAAAATAGGTAAAGGTTTTGTATTTTATAAGATACCTGAGTTTTAGTGAAATAGGGCTAGAGCGATTTCTGGATCCCCTGTTTAAACTTTAGAAATTCACCATAAATTTTACAAAAATAATTAGTTGTGTAATTTATATTTTTAGAATCCTTATTGAATCTAGTTTTAATAGAAACAAATGGTATAGTCATATGAATCTTTTTACAGGGAGAAAAGTGGTTCGTAGTAAGTAGAGGTCAGTGCAGTCAAATTCTGAAATAGGGGTAAATTTAACTAATAAACTGTACTAATTGGCTAAGTCAAAAATTCTAGAAAATAATTACTAGATAGATATATGAGTCTAGTTTCAGGAAAAATTTATAGATCTTAATTTCTAGTTTTGAAACTCGAGAAATGAATTTTTAAGCAACCATGACACAGAAAAATAGTTTATTCCAAAAATTAAAATAAGTGGTTTAGAGTTGTTTAAAAGGTAAGTTTAGTAACACCTCAAGCTTGACTGCGGTGACGGTTTCGGGCGTGGGGGCGTTACAAGAAGTATGCGCCTCTGACAATCAATCGTTAGGTCTCCCGTATAGCGCCGATCGACCATTCGTAATTTATTACGATGCAAGGAAGGAACCAGTGAAACCAAAGATGATTATTGAAGTACCATCTCCTTTCCCTTACAAGGACGACAAGGCGATACCTTGGAAATACGACATCAACATCGTCACACCTAAAGGTGAAAAATTCGAAGCCATAACTAGAGATGTTGGGGAGGTGGGCCATTTTACCCGCAGTGGGCGGTGTTATTCTAAAGAGATTGAGCCGATAAAGAAGAACAGTGACTGGAAGCAAAAAGGAAAGGCAGTGATGTACGAGGCCGAAGTCGAGCAGGAAACTCAACCCATGCAAGAAACTAAAAAGCCTGTGGATGAGGAGGAAGCACAGGAGTTCTTGAAATTTATCAAGCACAATGAATACAATGTGGTGGAACAATTGAATAAGCAACCAGCATGAATCTTGGTTTTATCTCTACTGTTAAATTCAAAGCCACACCGGAACGCTTTGCTGAAGGTGTTAAATCAAGCTTACGTAGCAAACAACATATCTATTGAGAAGCTTGATAGGTGGGTGAATAATCTGAATGCTGACAATTTCATCTCTTTTAGTGATGATGAGATACCGTCAAACGGTAGAGGCTCAGTGAAAGCACTGCATATCACGACTCGCTACAAGGGCTACATAATACTGAACGTGCTCATCGATAATGGGTCGGCACTCAACGTCATGCCTTTGGCCATGCTTTCCAAAATTCTGATGGATCTGTCCTATTTAAGGCCCTGTCATTCCACAGTAAGGGCATTCGATGGGACAAGGCGTGAAGTCATGGGAAAGATCGATATCCCTCTAGAAGTGGGTCCCTACATTTATAATACCGAGTTTCAGGTCATGGACATCACACCCTCGTATAACTACCTTTTGGGAAGGCCCTTGATCCATTCTGCTAGAGCAGTTCCGTCCTCTCTCCATCAAGAAGTGAAGTTTATCATGGATGGCTGTTTGGTCACTATCGAGGGAGAAGAAGACATTGTCGCATCTATCTCTGTAGATGCACCGTACCTGGAAGTGAGCAAAGATGCAATAGAATGTTCCTTCTGATCCTTTGAGTTTGTTAATGCCACTTTTGTCACTGAGGGAAATATAATTCTAGTGCCAAAATTGTCAAGGAATACTAGATTGGGCGTTAAGATGATTGTCGAAAAAGAAGCCCGAGCAAGGAAAGGTTTGGGAAGGTATCTGCAAGGAATAGTCAGGGATCTAAAGCCAGTGCACCACAAGGCCCGATACGGTTTGGGGTACCAGCCAGACAAGCGACAAAAAAGAAAGCAGTTGCAGAAAGATCGAGAAAAGTAGATTGCAAGAGCCTTAGGCCGAGAATTAGAATGGGATCCCATAACGTACCCTCATTTGTCAAAAACATTTACATCTGCGAGAATGATATACCCTGGGCAAGATAATCCACGAAGCACGCTGTTATTAATTGAAAGGGGTCTTCAGAATGTCAGTATAAATGTCATTGACAAAGGAAGTGATGCAATTAAAGATGTTTCAACGATACGCCTTTGTCCTCCTGGTTTCATATTGAACAATTGTACTGCTGTGGATCTCCTTGTAGTTTCTAAGTCTCCTCCAGAGTAATGCTCAATGTTAACACTCTCTTTTTTGTGTGTCCCTAAGTAATAACAGGGATTCTTTTGTAAGAGCTTATAATTTGCTCTTTATCATTTAAATGAACATTAATGGAGATGCATTTTGTCGTAGTCTTTTCATTCTCATTAACTTCATACTTTTTTCCTCTTTTCACAGCCTATCATTGCATATATCTCATATCATGCCATTATGCTTGTTTGTCCCCATACTTTGATGCTCCTCTATAGTTTTGTTTTCCATTCAACTTTCAGGTGCTCAGATATCAATGATATGAACAAACCCGTTACAAATCTTGAAATCGATTTCGAGAAGGCTATTTGTTTCAGAGAGTTCGAAGCTGAGGAAAATATTGAATACTATGTCTCGTCTCCTGACTTACTAAGAATGGTAGAACAAGAAGATAAACAAATTCTACCTCATCAAGAATCTGTTTAGATAGTAAACTTGGGAAATGAAGAAAAGAGGCAAGAAGTGAAGATTGGGACCTCCATTTCAGATAACACCAAACATGATTTGATCGCTTTGCTTCATGAATACAAAGATGTATTTGCATGGTTGTACCAAGACATGCCAGGATTGGATGAGGATGTAGTAGTCCATAGACTCCCACTGAAACCAGAATGCAAACCGATTCAACAGAAGCTAAGATGGATGAGACCTGAAATGCTATTGAAAATAAAAGAAGAAGTCAAGAAACAATTTGGTACTGGCTTCCTGCAAGTCTCCAGATATCCGGAATGGGTGGCTAACATAGTCCCAGTACCAAAGAAAGACGGCAAAGTACGAATGTGTATGGATTATCGCGACCTGAATCAGGCAAGTCCTAAAGATAATTTTCCTTTGCCACACATCGATACATTGGTGGATAACACATCCAAACATTCATTGTTTTCGTTCATGGATGGATTCTCCGGTTGTAATCAGATAAAGATGGCTCCTGAGGATATGGAGAAAACCACTTTTGTAACGATGTGGGGAACATTCTACTATAAAGTGATGCCGTTCAGATTAAAGAACGCTGGGGCAACATATCAGAGGGCTATGGTGATGTTGTTTCATGACATGATGCACAAAGAAATAGAAGTCTACGTCGATGATATGATCGCCAAATCCAAGGGAGAAAGAGAACATGTTGGGAACCTCAGGAAGTTGTTTGAAAGAATGAGAAAGTTCCAGCTGAAGCTTAATCCAGCCAAATGTACATTTGGGGCTACCTCGGGAAAATTTCTAGGCTTCATCGTCAGCAAGAGAGGCATTGAAGTTGATCTAGATAAGATAAAAGCCATACAAGAACTACCACCTCTGCTTACGCAAAAAGAAAGGGGATTTTTAGGGAGGTTGAACTACATCGCTCCGTTCATTGCTTAACTTACTAACCAGTGTGACCCAATTTTTTGACTTCTTCGAAAACATAATCCAGGAGAATGGAACAAAGAATGCCAAATGGCTTTTGACAAGATAAAACAGTATTTGTCTAGTCCCCTGGTGCTGGTACCGCCAACTCTAGGAAGACCATTAATATTGTATCTGACTGTGTTCAAAAATTCAATGGGTTGCGTACTAGGGCAACATGACAAGTTAGGGAAAAGAGAAAAGACGATTTACTATCTCAGCAAAAAGTTCACAGAATATGAGGCAAAGTACTCGTCAATTGAAAAATTTTGTTGCGCCTTGGTCTGGGTAGTTCGGAGGCTCAGACAAAATATGTTGTATCATATGACATGGTTAATTTCAAAGTTGGACCCAATAAAATACATGATGGAATCACCTGCACTCTCAAGAAGAATGGCACGATGGCAAATCCTACTATCAGAATACGACATCGTCTATGTGAGCCAAAAGTCGATAAAATGGAGTGCAATAGCTGATTTCTTAGCAACTCGAACAATGAAGGAATACGAGCCATTGAGATTTGATGTCCCAGATGAAGACTTGATATGCATTACAGAAAAAGAATGTGAGTCATCAAAAGAGAAGTCATGGAAAATGAGCTTTGATGGTGTGTCAAATGCATTGGGGTATGGGATTAGAGCAGTCTTGGTATCACCAGAAGGGAACCATTATCCGTTCACTGCCAGGCTGAATTTCTTCTGTACCAATAACATAGCGGAGTATGAGGCTTGTATCATGGGGCTTCGTGAAGCTATTGAACGAAATGTCAAAATTTTAGAAGTGTACGGAGACTCAGCGTTGGTGATATACCAAATCCGTGGAGATTGGGAAGTGAGAGATTCTAAATTAGTCAAATACAGCAATCTAGTGGCAAGACTGATTAAAGAATTTAAAGAAATAACTTTTAATTACCTCCCATGAGAAGAAAACCAATTGGCTGATGCCCTAGCCACTTTAGCTTCAATATTCAAAGCAAATAGAGAAACAGAAATAATGCCTCTCCAAATCAGCATATACGAGGTCCCTGCACACTGTTTTAGCATTGAAAAAGAGG
Source organism: Gossypium anomalum (assembly GCA_025698475.1). Taxonomy (NCBI): domain Eukaryota; kingdom Viridiplantae; phylum Streptophyta; class Magnoliopsida; order Malvales; family Malvaceae; genus Gossypium; species Gossypium anomalum. Next base: position 21,262,091 of record CM046960.1, on the reverse strand, counting down.
CAGACGGACGACCATGGTTCAATGATATCTTAGAATATGTCAAGAATCAAAGGTATCCCGAACAAGCAAATAAGAACGAAAAAAGAACAATTAGAAGAATGGCAGCAGGATTTGTTCTTGACGGGGACATTCTGTACAAAAAAGGAAAAGATCAAGTGCTCTTGAGATGCGCAGATGCTGTTGAAGCCAGAAAAATACTGGAAGATGTCCATGAGGGAATTTGTGGGACACATGCCAATGGTTTCACTATGGCCAGGAAAATTATGAGACTCGGTTATTATTGGCTGACGATGGAAAGTGACTGCATCAGTTTTGCATGAAAATGCCACAAATGTCAAATTTACGGTGATAAAATTCATGTAGCCCTTTCGCCCTTTCATATCATGACTTCTCCATGGCCTTTTTCTATGTGGGGCATGGATGTTATAGGGCCAATTTCCCCAAAAGCTTCTAATGGACACTGGTTCATTTTTGTGGTTATTGATTACTTCACAAAAAGGATAGAAGCCACTTCGTTTGCCAATGTGACGAAGACTGCAGTTTGTAGGTTTTTGAAAAAGGAAATCATTTGTCGATATGGTTTGCCTGAAAGAATCATTTCAGATAACGCCTTGAATCTGAACAACAAGATGATGAAGGAAGTGTGTGAGCAATTTCAAATAAAGCATCATAACTCATCACCCTATTGCCCGAAAATGAACGGAGCTGTTGAAGCGGCCAACAAGAATATTAAGAAGATTATTGGGAAAATGACCGGGACATATAAAGACTGGCACGAGAAGCTACCATTTGCTTTGTATGCATATCGCACATCTGTGCAGACATCAACGGGAGCAACTCCTTTCTCTCTGGTCTATGGAATGGAAGCTGTGTTACCTATCAAAGTTGAGATCCCTTCTCTACGAGTCTTAATGGAGTCAAAACTAGAGAAAGCAGAATGGGTTCGAGCTCGATATGACTAGTTAAACCTCATCGAAGAAAAAAATTTAAAGGCAATCTGTCATGGACAGATGTACCAGAAGAGAATGATCGTAGCCCATGACAAGAAAGTACGACCAAGAGAATTCCATGAAGGAGAACTCGTGCTGAGAAAGATTCTCCCAATACAAAAAGATCTGCAAGGAAAATGGGCACCAAATTGGGAAGGACCATACGTTGTAAAGAAGGCTTTCTCAGGTGGGGCTTTGATTCTCACCGAGATGGATGGGAAGGAGTTACCGAATCCAGTGAACTCAGATGCTGTGAAGAAATATTATGCTTGAAAAAAGAAAATCAAGATGAAAACCCGAAAAGGGCATCTTAAAAAAAAGGGGATCAAGGTGAAAACCCGAAAAGGGCGTCTTGATTAACACAAAAGATTAGGATGAAAACCCGAAAGGGCATTCTAATAAAGCAAACCCGGGCTTAAAAAGCAAGGCGTTTTGAACGGTGGGTCACATAGCAAGACTACAGTATTTGAAGCATTTTCAGCAGCTCGAAATCTTCTATGCAAGAAGCCATGCTCGAAAAGATTCTTGATTGAGGAATGTGGAAGAGTTCATGCGTTGAATATCTAGAGCATTTGTATCCGTTGAATGTGATCCCTTTTCTCTTTATGACATTTTTACTATCATTGGTTAACTTTCTTTGTTTGCTACATTTGAAATAAATAAATGCGAGGTATCCCTTTTGTTCCTACCTGACCATTTTCATACATCTCATTATGTGGTTTATTTACATTATAAATAGTGAAATGACATACTCTAAACAAAAGAAATGTTGAGCATTACCCAGATGAGAATTTGATAAGTACAAAAGCCTTAAAGCAAGAACAAAGTTCAACCAGGGGCTAAAGAGTGATATCTGAGGAACGCAGGTTACTAGTAAAACCTGAAGACGGGTACAAAGCCTGAAGAGAAAGTCAAGAGTCAAAGCAATGAACGCAGATCATCAAAATTCATGACGAAAAAGGACATACGACAAACATGCCTAAGGCGCATGGCATAATCATGTAGGCATAAAGACATTTAAGATAAACATGTACATATCATGATAACATCATGCATGACATATACAGGTACTCCAGTAGAGCAAGAGGATGTGATGATAGCTGTACTGAATCAAAGGAAAATACATCTGAGTTCTACCAAATGACAGGTTTTGGTATTTTGATGTTTTTATTTCTGTTTTTAGAAATCAACTCATATTGCAGGAGGTGAGTTGAGCCTCAAGACACGTTGAGGTACTTTCAATTTATGTTTCAAAAATCAACTCATATTGCTAGAGGTGAGTTGAGCCTCAGGTCACACGCTGAGGTAATTTTAATTTCTATTCTTCAAAAAAATCAACTCATATTGCGAGAGGTGAGTTGAGCCTTGGCTCACATGCTGAGGTATTTTTAGTTTCTGTTTTTCAATTTCTGTTCATCAAAATCAACTCATATTGCGAGAGGTGAGTTGAGCCTCAGGACACGCTAAGGTAATTTTAATTTCTGTTCTTCAAAAAAATCAACTCATATTGCGAGAGGTGAGTTGAGCCTCGGCTCACATGCTGAGGTATTTTTAGTTTTTGTTTTTCAATTTCTGTTCGTCAAAATCAACTCATATTACGAGAGGTGAGTTGAGCCTCAGGACACGCTGAGGTAATTTTAATTTCTGTTCTTCAAAAAAAAATCAACTCATATTGCGAGAGGTGAGTTGAGCATCGGCTCACATGCTGAGGTATTTTCAATTTTTATTTTGCAAAAAATCAACTCATATTGCGAGAGGTGAGTTGAACCTCGGGACATGCTGAGGCAGTTTCCGTTTCTATTTTCCAAATTCTGTTTTTATCAAAAGTCAGCTCATATTGCGAGAGGTGAGTTGAGCCTCAGGTCACATGCCGAGGATAAAGATTAGAGTTAATCGAAGACACAGATTTTGCCTTCTTGAAGTTACAGTGAAGCAGATTGAAGTTACAAGTCTTATCTCCCTAAAGTTGTAACAGAGCCCTAAAGTTACAGTGGAGCTGATCGAAGTTGCAGTGGAGCACATTGAAGTTACAGATCTTATCTTCCTGAAGATACAGCAGATGAGCAGATCACAACGAATTTCATATCCCTGAAGATACAAGTACATTGAAGCCACAAGTCATAGCTTTTAAGTCGCGATGGATTGAACCAAAGCTACAAGATGCAGTGGACTAGAACGAGGCTACCTGAAGAAGAGGAACACCAAACAAACCGAAACTCAGCCTGTAACATCCCGAAATAGGGCCTAAACGGAACAGTGGTTGCGAAACCACAAATCTGAGGTAGAAAATTTTATTTTATTATTATTTTAAGGTCTATGATATGTTTGCATGATTGTGTGAAAAGTTCGTGAAGAAATTCTATGCATAAAGTACTTAATTTGAAATTAGGGACTAAATTGAATAAATTGCAAAACTTGTGTTCTAGAAGTATTTTGCATAAAATTGAATTAGAATATTAATTAGGAGGTCTTAAGTAGAAATTTGACCAATTTTAAGTTCATGGACAAAATTAGGACATGGATGGAATTTTTGAAAAGTTTAGTAGTAAGGGCATTTTGGTCATTTAGGGGTAAAATGAATTAAAATACAAAATTAAAAGCCAATTTTGCTCATCTTCAACCCCATGGACGAATATAGCAAGGAGAAACCATGGCTAGGGTTTTTCAAGCTTCCAAGCTCGATTGTAAGTCCGTTCTAGCCTCGTTTTTAATGATTTTTACGTTTTTGGAGTCCCGGTAGCTCGATTAAGCTTATGCTAGCAATAATTCAACCTAGGGTTCATATTTGGAAAAATACCCATAGGTGAAATTTGTGTATTTTGGTGTTTTATGATAGAATATGAGGTTTTAAATTATGTTAGACAACTTATACTACTCGGTTTTAAGCAAAAATGAGTAAAAGGACTTAATTGGTAAAAATACCTAATAGTCATAAGTGCATGTTAGAGTATGAATTTGATGCTGCCATAGAAGGGAAAAATGACCAGCATGTCATAAAACATAAGAAAATAGGCTGAAGTTTAATTTACGAGCTTTGGGGCAAAAGTGTAAATATGCGAAAGTTTAGGGGCAAAACTATAATTTTGCCAAAATATGATTTTGGGTCAATTTGAATAATGTGAGTCCTAGTTAGACTATATTTTAAATGATAGAGTAAGGAAAACTGAAATTCGGGCTAAAATGGAGAAAATACCAAGTTGTGGACGAAATGGTAAAAGTAGCTATTTTTGCATACGAGGTAAGTTTCTGATGAAATAAATGCAATATTCTTTTATTTTACATTATTATTGTAAATTTCCAGCATTTATATACTTATTTTATGAGAATATTTAAAGTCAAATTAAAGGCAAAAAGTGACAGAGAAAAAGCATTAGGATGCCCCCGTTTGAACCTTAGGAATGTTAGGATATTGGGGTTGATGGACGGGACGGAGACGAGAAATGAGCCATGTAAGTCCATATCGGATATATGGCTTTGGAGACAGGAATGAGCCATAAGCCCATATTAGATATATATATGGCATTGGAGACAGAATAATTCATGAAAGTCCATGTCGAAGACATGGCATTGCTTGAGATATTGATAGACAGGAATGACCCCAAAGTATCCTTAGTATTCCGAGTGGTTCAATGGGTCATTGTACACGTTAAATTACAGTGAATTATCAGCAAAAGGGAAGGTAGATTATATCTATGAATAGTGAAAGGTCAGGTAAGAAAGAAGGTATGTGAGTAAAGAAGAAGGTAGAAAATGAGAAGTAAAGGAAGTTTATAAGGCTAGGTGACATTATGTATAATTATTCATTATGTTGAATGTTGTAATTTATTTGCTTGTAAGCTTACTAAGCCTAGTGCTTACTTTCTTTATTTTCTTTTTCTTATAGTTTTTATCAAGCCACTCGGGGATCGAAGGAAACGTCGGAGACCCGATCACACTATCGAAGAAATCACATTGGTATAGTTAGACGTTTAGTTTTGTGTATGGCATGTATAGGAACTTGGTTTCTTTTGATATGATATGATCAATGAATGATGTGTAAATACTTGCTAGTGATTAGCTAATAGAATGGCCGATGATATACATGTTTAATTGTATGTATGAATAAGTAGTAACTATCACATGAAAACTAAGAAAAATGTGAAAGTAACTTAAAAACAGATTCAAGTATCAGAAATAATGTGATTTTGAAAAATAACTAAAAATCGTAGAGACATGGTTTGATGGTGAATAATATATTAAATTAAATCTTATTATGTCTATTTTCTTATGGAATAAGCAAAAAAGGTAAAGGTATTATATTTTATGAGATATCTGAGTTTTAGTGAAACAGGGTTAGATAAAATTCTAGATCCCCTGTTTCAACTTTGGAAATTCACCATAAATTGTACAAAAATAATTAGGTGGTTTAATTTATATGGTTAGAATCCTTATTGAATCTAGTTTTAATAGAAACAAACGGTATAGTTATATTAATTTTGTACAAAGAGAAAAGTGGTTCGTAGTAAGTAGAGACCAGTGCAGTCGAATTCTGAAACAAGGGTAACTTTAACTAATAAACTGTACTAATTGGCTAAGTCAAAAATTCTAGAAAAAAATTTGTAGATAGATATATGAGTCTAGTTTCAGGAAAAATTTACGGATCTTAATTTTGAGTTTTGAAACTCAAGAAATGAATTTTTAAGCAGCTATGATGCAGAAAAAAAGTTTATTCCGAAAATTAAAATAAGTGGTTTAGAGTTGTTTAAAAGGTAAGATAAGTTTAGTAACACCTCAAGCTTGACTCGGTGACGGTTTCGGCGTGGGGCGTTACATTTATTGGTATCATCGAGCAGGTTTAGTCGGTTCTCGGAGCAGTTAGTGTGAGTAAATGTCTAGCTATACATGCCATACACTGTATTTTGATAGTGTGACGACTCTCGACGATTTTTAAATATTTTGTTTTATTGTAATGGATCCCGAGCGAGCTGGTGATGATGATGTAGAAAGTAATCGCGCCTACTCGCGGAAGGGTAGCCCCATCCGAGAATAGGCGATGAATGATTAATCAGGGAAGAGTGACTCGAGAAGCTCTCTTCCAAGTTTTGAATAATTGGTTTGCCGAGTTCGTTCGTACGAATCCGGTAGTTAGACCTCCACCCCCTCATGACTCTCAGGCTACCCATGTAGCTCAAGCTTCCCGATCCACGGTACAATGATAAGAGAAAAGCCACCGATTGATAGAATCGGAAACAAAGGGCAGAAGAGTTTCGAGCAACAAAACATGATGATGCAGAAAGAGCAAAATTTTGGTTAGAAAATACTATCAAAGTCTTTGATGAATTATCTTGTACACCCGAGGAATGTATGAAATGTGTAATATCACTTCTTAGAGACTCAAACCTACTACTGGTGGAAGACACTTGTATCAGATTGTACCAAAGGAGAGGATCACTTGGGATTTCTTTCGGGAGGAATTTCGTAAAAGTACATCAATCGGGGTTTATTAACCAGAAGAGAAAGGAATTCCTGGAATTGAAACAAGGTAATATGACGGATCGATGAGATTTTGCATAAACTATCAGCAACTTAACAAGGTAACAGTAAAGAACAAGTATCTATTGCCTAGAATTGATGATCTGTTTGATCAATTGAAGGGAGCTACTATGTTCTCAAGATAGATTTAAGATTCGGATACTATCGAGCAGTTGCGAGTTAAAGAGTCGATGTCCCAAGGCGCTTTCCGGACTAGGTATGGTCATTATGAGTTCCTTGTATGCCATTTGGCTTGACTAATGCTCCTGCCATTTTCATGGACTTAATGAACCGAATTTTCAGACCGTACTTGGATAAGTTTGTAGTTGTGTTCATTGATGATATCTTGATTTATTCTCATGATGAGACTGAGCATGCAGAGCGTTTGAGAACAGCTTTTACTGATTCGAGAGATAATCGGTTGTATGCCAAGTTTAGCAAAAATGAGTTCAGTTTACGAAGTTGGTTTTCTTGGACATATTGTTTTGGTGAAGGTATTAAGGTTGATCAGAGCAAGATTTCAGCCATTGTTGATTGGAAGCCTCCTAGAAATGTATCGAAGTTAGAAGTTTTCTGGTCTCTTGCGGATATTGTAGAGGATTTTCCATGATAGCTACCCGTTGACAAGATTTCTGCGAAAGGATATCAAGTTTGAATGGATTGAGAAGTGTCAACAGAGTTTTGACAAGTTAAAAGCATTATTGACTAAAGCTCCTATTTTAGTACAACCAGTAACGGGTAAGGAGTTTGTGATTTACTGGTGATGCGTCCATGAATGGACTTGGTTGTGTACTTATGCGGGAAGGGAAGGTAATTGCTTATGCCTCTAGATAGCTAAAGCCACATGAGAAGAACTATCCGACACATGATTTAGAACTAGCTGCCATTATTTTTGCGTTGAAGATTTGGAGACATCATTTATGCGGTGAGAAGTGCCACATATTCACTGATCACAAAAGTTTGAAATTGAGGCAAAGAAGATGGCTAGAGTTGATTAAAGATTATGAGCTAGTGATTGATTATCACCCAGGGTATGTGTACCGAAGAATGATGAGCTTATTCGAAAGATCTTACAGGAAGCACATAGTAGTTCTTTGTCTATTAATCCGGGTAGTACAAAGATGTATAATGATTTGAAGAAAATGTCTTTTGGTGGGTAGGAATAAAAGGGACATTTGAGTCTGTTTCTAGATGTTTGATCATCGGTGAGTAAAGGCCGAACATCAGGTTCCTTCAGGTTTATTGCAGCCTGTGCTAGTCCCTGAGTGGAAATGGGATCGAGTTACTATAGATTTAGGATTTCCGTTTACACCGAGAAAGAAAGATGCAGTATGGGTTGTGATTGTTAAGTTAACGAAGTCGGCTCATTTTATCCCAGTTCGTATGGATTTTTCACTTGACAAGTTGGCCGAGTTGTATATTTCAGAGATAGTCAGACTACATGAGGTAGACGAGGCTACATGGGAACTCGAAGAGGCTATGTGAAAACAGTACCCAAATCTCTTCACAGGTAAGATATTCGGGGACGAAAATCCCTAAAGGGGGGGAGAAATGTAACATCCCGAAATAGGGCCTAAACGGAACAGTGGTTGCGAAACCACAAATCCGAGGTAGAAAAATTTATTTTATTATTATTTTGAGGTCTATGATATGTTTGCATGATTGTGTGAAAAGTTCGTGAAGAAATTCTATGCATAAAGTACTTAATTTGAAATTAGGGACTAAATTGAATAAATTGCAAAACTTGTGTTCTAGAAGTATTTTGCATAAAATTGAATTAGAATATTAATTAGGAGGTCTTAAGTAGCAATTTGACCAATTTTAAGTTCATGGACAAAATTAGGACATGGATGGAATTTTTGAAAAGTTTAGTAGTAAGGGCATTTTGGTCATTTAGGGTAAAATGAATTAAAATACAAAATTAAAAGCCAATTTTGCTCATCTTCAACCCCATGGACGAATATAGCAAGGAGAAACCATGGCTAGGGTTTTCAAGCTTCCAAGCTCGATTGTAAGTCCGTTCTAGCCTCGTTTTTAATGATTTTTACGTTTTTGAGTCCCAGTAGCTCGATTAAGCTTATGCTAGCAATAATTCAACCTAGGGTTCATATTTGGAAAAATACCCATAGGTGAAATTTGTGTATTTTGGTGTTTTATGATAGAATATGAGGTTTTAAATTATGTTAGACAACTTATACTACTCGGTTTTAAGCAAAAATGAGTAAAAGGACTTAATCAGTAAAAATACCTAATAGTCATAAGTGCATGTTAGAGTATGAATTTGATGCTGCCATAGAAGGGAAAAATGACCAGCATGTCATAAAACATAAGAAAATAGGCTGAAGTTTAATTTACGAGCTTTGGGGCAAAAGTGTAAATATCACGAAAGTTTAGGGCAAAACTATAATTTTGCCAAAATATGATTTTAGGTCAATTTGAATAATGTGAGTCCTAGTTAGACTATATTTTAAATGATAGAGCAAGGAAAACTGAAATTCGGGCTAAAATGGAGAAAATACCAAGTTGTGGACGAAATGGTAAAAGTAGCTATTTTTGCATACGAGGTAAGTTTCTGATGAAATAAATGCAATATTCTTTTATTTTACATTATTATTGTAAATTTCAGCATTTATATACTTATTTTATGAGAATATTTAAAGTCAAATTAAAGGCAAAGTGATGAGAGAAAAAGCATTAGGATGCCCAGTTTGAACCTTAGGAATGTTAGGATATTGGGGTTGTGAGACAGACGGAGACAGAAATGAGCCATGTAAGTCCATATCGAGATATATGGCTTTGGAGACAGGAATGAGCCATGTAAGCCCATATTAGATATATATATGGCATTGGAGACAGAATAATTCATGAAAGTCCATGTCGAAGACATGGCATTGGCGAGATATTGATAGAGACAGGAATGACCCCGGTATCCTTAGTATTCCGAGTGGTTCAATGGGTCATTGTACACGTTAAATTACAGTGAATTATCAGCAAAAGGGAAGGTAGATTATATCTATGAATAGTGAAAGGTCAGGTAAGAAAGAAGGTATGTGAGTAAAGAAGAAGGTAGAAAATGAGAAGTAAAGGAAGTTTATAAGGCTAGGTGACATTATGTATAATTATTCATTATGTTGAATGTTGTAATTTATTTGCTTGTAAGCTTACTAAGCCTAGTGCTTACTCTCTTTATTTTCTTTTTCTTATAGTTTTTATCAAGCCCACTCGGGGATCGAAGGAAACGTCGGAGACCAGATCACACTATCGAAGAAATCACATTGGTATAGTTAGACGTTTAGTTTTGTGTATGGCATGTATAGGAACTTGGTTTCTTTTGATATGATATGATCAATGAATGATGTGTAAATACTTGCTAGTGATTAGCTAATAGAATGGCCGATGATATACATGTTTAATTGTATGTATGAATAAGTAGTAACTATCACATGAAAACTAAGAAAAATGTGAAAGTAACTTAAAAACAGATTCAAGTATCAGAAATAATGTGATTTTGAAAAATCACTAAAAATCGTAGAGACATGGTTTGATGGTGAACAATATATTAAATTAAATATTATTATGTCTATTTTCTTATGGAATAAGCAAAAAAGGTAAAGGTATTATATTTTATGAGATATCTGAGTTTTAGTGAAACAGGGTCAGATAAAATTCTAGATCCCCTGTTTCAACTTTGGAAATTCACCATAAATTGTACAAAAATAATTAGGTGGTTTAATTTATATGGTTAGAATACTTATTGAATCTAGTTTTAATAGAAACAAACGGTATAGTTATATTAATTTTTTACAGAGAGAAAAGTGGTTCGTAGTAAGTAGAGACCAGTGCAGTCGAATTCTGAAACAAGGGTAACTTTAACTAATAAACTGTACTAATTGGCTAGGTCAAAAATTCTAGAAAAAAATTTGTAGATAGATATATGAGTCTAGTTTCAGGAAAAATTTACGGATCTTAATTTTGAGTTTTGAAACTCAAGAAATGAATTTTTAAGCAGCTATGACGCAGAAAAAAAGTTTATTCCGAAAATTAAAATAAGTGGTTTAGAGTTGTTTAAAAGGTAAGATAAGTTTAGTAACACCTCAAGCTTGACTCCGGTGACGGTTTCGGGCGTGGGGGCGTTACACAGCCAGACCGGGGAAATTTGGTCTTCCTTGAAAGTCTTTGCTCTATTTTTTTTGCAAGACAATGAGCAAAGAGGGGCAGCTGTTGAAACCCAAATTTGCCTTACCCACTTAGCCCACTTAACCCCAACAGAAGCCTATAACCCATTTTACACAGCAACCCAAACTACCCAAGACCCAACAACCCACCTAAACCCAGGGCCTATTTACAAACAAATCTGATGCCTAAACTAGCCCATTTACAATCGAAACCCTAGCCCCATTTTCGGCTTCCACTTGTTCTGACTTTTGACCGGCCACTTGCCTCTGCCATCTGACCAACACTGCAATACCACCGCCCTCCACCGCCACAATACCTGCAAACATTAAACGCGAAGAGACAGAAAAAGAAAAAAAAGGAAACAACTTGTAAAAAATATAGGCTATAAAAGCCGAGTAATTTTAGTTGTGAAGGAGGCATTTTTTAATACAAAAAACGATAGGAACTAGTAATTTTTCCAGAGCAGATCTAATATAGGAAAAGAACAGAAGCAAAAACAAAGGACCATAGTGGTGTCAAAGCAGAAGAACGGTCACAAATCGGAGAACCAAACATCAAAAACCTAAACCGAAAGCCTAAGGTGATTTATTTTATTTTCTTCCCATATTTGAACCTATTTTTTCAAATCTATAAACATATATTTAACAGATATATATATTTTTTTAAAAATTAATAATAAAAAAAGAAAAAAATCTAACCTTTTTTCGAAATTTCGGCCACCGTGTATGGTGGCCGGCGCCGACGACGGACGGTGGTCCGATGGTCAGACCGGTGATCGGCCCATGGCCGGAAATCTCTTTTCTCTCCCCCCTCTCTTTTTTTTTTCTTTCCCCAGTTTCAAATGATTTTAAAAAAAATCTTTTAACTTTTATAGGGACCAAAACGGTGCGTTTTGGTCCCTTCCCATTTTAACATAAACCGACGTCGTTTTGATCAGGGCCGACCCGAGATCCGACCCGAATCTACCTAGGAGCCGCATGTTTTTAATTCAATGGTATATTTGCGCAATCAGTCCTTTCGCATTTTCATATTTCGCAATCAAGTTATCTTTTGTTTATAAATTGGCCCTGAAATTTAATCCGATTTATAAATTAGTCCCTCTTACTGCGCAGCGTTTTAATAGTTTGAAATATTGCGCTTTTGATCCCCCTTTGTTTTGTGCGTGTTCAAATAAGTCCTTCCCTTTTGTTTTTATTTTAAAATCTATCCCGAGCTTTCTATTTCGTTTTCAATTTAATCCCTTTTTATCATTTTGATACTTTAATAATTAATTTTGTGATTCTGTTTTTTTATATTTATTATTATTATGTTATTTATTGTTATTGTTACATTTTTATGTATATAATATTTATATTACTACTATTATTATTATTATTATTATTATCATTATTAGTATATTTCTTCTATTATTAGCATTATTTTAGTTTCAATTAATACTTACATATATATATATATATATATATATATATATATATATATATATACCTTCATATATATTTATAGTTGTTATTTTTAATGATACTTTTACTCTAATATATACTATGTATACATATTTTGATACTATGTTAAGTATATATATATATTTTTATTTATGTATATATATATTTTTCAATATTATATTATTTAGATTATTTATATATATCATCTTATGTATATATTTCAGATATTATCTCATACATATATTTTTAATAACTATTATGTACATTTTTAATACTATATATATTGTATGTATTTTCAATAACTATATTATATGTATATACTTTAAATATTATTATGTAACCATTTTTAATATATATATGTATATATTTATGAAGTATTGTTAATTTAAAAAAAATGTTATTATTATTTATAATGTACATATATTGTATCTATTTACTTTGTATGTACTATGTACATATTATGTACATTTTTTCATTTTCTATTTTATTTTGTATTGTAAATGCTATTTATGATTATTTTCACTATTATTATTTATGTTTGGTAATATTTACCTATATACATATAAGTATCTTTATGAACTTATTATTATTTTATTATTGTAAATACATTATTTTTCTTAATATATTAGTAGTACATTATTTTTATTTTCTGGTAAATATTGTTATTGTTGTTTTAATATTCTCAGTTTTTAATATTTTTATTAATTGCATCATTGTTTGCATTATTTACGAATTCTTATTATAATAATGTTTTACTCATAATTTTAATTAATTTCAATAAATAAGGCAACGTACCGATTTAACATTAAGTCATCGATTTAACCGCTATGTTGGGTGAATATCAATCGGCTTGTGTTAAAAACGAAACATCCTTCTCAAAAGAAATCAAAATTATAAAAATTCTCGTGTTTTGATCGGATCATGATTAAATGTTACATTGAACTCTCATTTTTGAAAATTAAGACAACACATGTTTAACGAGATACCAATTTTGAGCGTAAATAGGGTGCTAATACCTTCCTCGTGTGTAACTGACTCCCGAACCCAACTTTACTCTGGCTTTTAATGTAGACCTAAACTCGATCTTCTCTTTTGTTTAAAAAATAGATTTTCTTTTTTTTTTAAAAAAAATAGAGGATTTATTAGGTGTTCGACCACACCTAGGAAAAAGGATCGGTGGCGACTCCCTTTTTTTTTGTAAAATCGGAAGTCGGTTTTCAAATTTTCAAGAAATCGCCTCAATTAGCGACCGAAAGCAAATGAAAAATTTTTACGTCGCTACAATAGGGTGACAAGATTTTGCCGAATTAGGGCGAAACCTAATAAGGGGATCCATAGATCGAGTTAATGCAACCTTAGGATGTTAATTGGAAAGAGATTTCAATTATTCAACCTAGGTTTAGACGTTATTAGTCTTGAATAGGGATAATAACATAACTTAGGGATTTCTATGGAACAAGTTGAATGAATAAATCGTCCCATTTAGAGTCAAATAACAAGTGAAGTCTAGGTGGATTTTTCCTTGTGTATTGTCTTAATCAATCGAATTTTCTAAAAAGTATTTTCCCCAAACTTATTTTCTGTGCATTTAGTTAATTAGTTAATTAAAACTCCCATTATTCTTAGGCTAGATAATAAAAAGAAAGTTAATACTAGTACTTTTAGTTCCTTTGGGTTCGACATCTGGTCTTGCTAAAACTATACTGCTATTCGATAGGTGCGCTTGCCTTCGTCGTGATAATAGTTAGTTTAGGTACGATCATTTATAAATTTTAAAACTTATCGCGAGTGACAATCATTAGGCCATATAGTCTTAAAGTTGGGTTTCAAAGGATAAAAATTTGATCATGGTTGGCTTGAAAGGCTCAAACAGTCCAAACCAAAGTTACCTAAATCATGTCCAATGTTCTATGCTTCCTAGTATTTCGCCTTAAGAAACTACTAAGTCAATTCTAAAGACTTAAACTTTCATGCATGCCTAACTTTAGTAAAGAACTAAAAATTTATGGTACAATTTGCATGCTTTATCAAAAATACATTCATATCATTATTAAGCTAACATAATAATTTATTGAAATAATAGAACTTTATTGATACTGAAGTTTAGCATACTTAACAAAATTTCAAATTATTGAACAAAATATATCTAATCATAATTAAAAGAAAAATTTATTCTAAGTGGAAATAATTCAAATTCAATTTTTCGGTCCCCCCTACTTAAGATGAACAATGTCGTTATTGTTTAAAGTGAATAGATAATATACACGAGGTAGGATTTTAGAAAAGAGGAGGTGAGTCAATTTGACTGCTTAAGTACCAAGCTCTTTTTAAATCCAATCGTAGACATGTATATACCTATTGCCACACTTTATACTTTGTGACTTGCTCACATTTTATTAATGATTTTCCTCTTTTAATTTATTATGCAGAAATAAAAAAATCCTCATTAACTTAATCCTAAAATGACCTAAAAATAGAAATAAAATAAAGTCAAGATCCCCCTTTATTTATTTACAGATCCTTCTGATTTTGACTCATCTTTTGCTCCATCATTATTGCCTTTGCATGAATCACTTTGCTCTTTCTTCGATAATGGACTCTATGGTTCAAATATAAAATCTGGAAATTCAGGCACAAAAATAAATAGGTCATTGTAAATTTTCTTAAGATCACTTCTTATCTAGTCATCCCTATTTTTGAGTATCTCTGGTAAGCTTGTTGCTGCCATTGCATATGCTGTATTATGTCCATCAACTTTGACAGTTCATCTCGAAGATCAGGGCTAGGCGGTTGAGCTCTAAATATTAAAGTTTCATCATCAGGTTCAACTTCTGGTTCTAGTGGTTCCACCTCATCAGGGACTTTAGACGATTGCATTGGCTCAATCTCTGTGGGATCTTCTTCCTCTTCTTTGGGATCCTCACTTTCTTCCACTCGTTGCTGTAGAACAGATTCTCTAGCTACTCAGTAGAGGTCCCAATCTGTGATCGTGCCTTGGCTATAACCTGTCTTCTTTACGTTTGAAAGAATTTTAGCTTTCAAGCACAGAATTGTTATAATAAAAGGAAAGTAGGCTTGGCCAGAACGTCTAACGGCACAATTCCGCATCTCTCTCAGGATGATTTTTCCCACATCAATGGTCTTTCCAGTTAAAATCGAGTATAATAAGACCATTCACTCTAATGAAATTGTAGTCTCATGTGAACTAAGCACAAGGCTGAATCGGATGAAATAGAACCATACCTTTGCGAGTGGTAAAAGATAGGAAAAATTATTTTCTCAAAAATTTAATTAATAAAAATTATTAATGATTCAATAAATTGAAAAATTAATTATTTAGAACAAAATTAAATTTAAGAGAAAATTCGGCTTTACCACCTTTTCGTAAAAATTAAAAGCTCCTAAGGAAAATAATTATGAAACAAAAGTTTGCAAATAAGAATAAGTTGGCAAACAAAACTTGGGTCAAAATTGACCTTTTTATTTGAAAAGCTAAAAATTTATTTTTCCATTTAGGGAATAATTTCTCGGAAAATTATGTTAAAATCAATTCCCAAGAAAGATTGGAAGGGTCACAAGCGGTCCCGCTTAAGTTCCAATCTCCTAGACAGAATTTATTTGAACATACTAATCCCGAAAATATACTCTAAATTATTTATTAAAAAGAAAAATTAAACATTTGATAAAATGAATGAAATTTGATTCTGTTCAGTCTTATCTCCCTAGTAATGTTTTAGACGCTGAGCATTAACTTGAAAATTACCTCCCTTACCTTGGAGTTCAATTTCTCCATATGGATAAACGCGATGAATCGTAAATAGACCGGACCAATGTGATTTTAGTTTACCTGGAAAGAACTTTAATCTAGAATTAAATAATCGGAGTTTGGCATGCCATTTCTTAAGTCTCTCCTTGAGTAGTTTGGCATATTCGTACGAGAATAATCGGAGTTCCTCTAGCTCATTGAGCTGGAGCATCCGTTTCTCTTTAGCAAGCTTAAGATCCAAGTTGAGTTGTCGAAGGGCCCAATAAGCTTTGTGTTTTAACTCCAAAGGCAGATGACAGGCTTTTCCAAATACCAACCTATAGGGTGACATTCTTAAAGGTGTCTTGTATGCTGTCCTATAAGCCCATAAAGTATCATCCAGTCTTTTGGACCAATCTCGTCGGTTCGGGCAAACTTCTCAAGTATACCTTTAATCTCCTTATTTGCCAGTTCAGCTTCCCCATTCGTCTCCGGATGGTAAGCTGTGGCGACCTTGTGTTTCACTCCATGTTTATCTAATAATCATTTCAACCACTTGTTCACAAAATGGGACCCTTCATCGTTAATAATAGCTCTTGGGGTTCCAAACCTTGTGAACACGTGTTTATGCAAAAACTTCATCACAACCCTAGCATCATTTGTCGGATAAGCTTCAACCTCAATCCACTTAGACACGTAGTCTATTGCTACCAAGATGTACTTGTGACCAAAAGGCAGAGGGAAAGGACTGAGAAAATCAATACCCCAAACATCGAATAATTCTACCTCAATGATATTTGTTCGAGGCATCTCATTTTTGCTGGTGATATTTTTGACCCTTTGACATCGATCACAACTCTTTACGTAAGCATATGCATCTTTGAATAGTGTTGGCCAAAAGAATCCAACTTGCAATACTTTGGTCGCAGTACGAGTACCTTTGATGTCTCCCCCACTCGGAGATGAGTGAAAATGGTACAAAATATTTTGAACTTCTTCTTCTGCCACACATCTCCTGATCATTTGATCTGCACACTTCTTGAACAAGTATGGTTCTTCCTAGAAAAAGTATTTCACATCGTGAAGAAACTTTTTTCTTTGATGATAAGTCTTATTAATCGGCATCAAACCACAAGCTAAAAAGTTAGCAATATCAACAAACCAAGGGGTATTATGGACATGATTTACCTTTAGTATGTGTTCATCTAGAAATGTCTATCGAATTGGTATAAGAGGAGAGTTCTCTTCTTGTGGCTCCAATCTAGACAAGTGGTCTGCTACTTGGTTTTCTACTCCCTTTCGATCTTGAATTTCTAAATTGAACTCTTGAAGTAGAAGTACCCATCGAATCGGTCTCAGCTTAGGATCTTTCTTGGCAAGTAAATATTTAATCGCTGAGTGGTCTATATAGACAATTACTTTGGTATCCACAAGATAAGATCGAAACTTGTCAAAAGCAAACACAATAGCAAGTAACTCTTTCTCTGTTACAGTATAATTCAGTCGAGCTCCTATCAGAGTTTGACTTGTGTAGTAGATGGGATGAAAAACTTTGTTCCTTCGCTAGCCCATAATAGCTCCTATTGCGAAGTCACTTGCATCACACATCAATTCAAATGAAAAATCCCAGTCTAGTATGACGATTATGGGTGCCATAAGTAATTGACTCTTCAAATCTTTGAAAGCCTTTAATTAATCCTCATCAAATCTGAATGTCGCATCCTTCTCCAATAATTTGCATAAGGGTTTAGCAATTTTGGAGAAATCATTGATGAATCTTCGATAGAACCTGCGTGGCCCAGAAAGCTTCTAACACCCGTTACAGATGTTGGAGGTAGGAGTTTCTCAATGACATTTATCAACCTCTATTGCATGTCTTGTTATCCGATGCCCTAGAACAATACCTTCTCGTACCATGAAATGGCACTTTTCCCAATTGAGTACTAGGTTTGTTTCTTCGCATCGCCTTAGTACCTTCGCTAGATTGGCTAAGCAATCATTATACGTATCTTCGAATACTGAAAAATCATCCATAAAAACTTCCAAATACTTCTCAACCATGTCAGTAAAAATAGACATCACACATCTTTGAAATGTTGCAGGTGCATTACATAAACCAAATGGCATGAGTCTAAATGCAAATGTACTACACGGGCAGGTGAATGTTATCTTGTATAGATCTTCTGGTGCTACTGTAATCTAATTATACCCTGAGTATCCATTGAGAAAATAGTAATAATCTTGCCCTGCGAGTCTATCCAGCATCTGGTCCAAAAACAACAAAGGAAAGTGATATTTCCTAGTCGCCTTGTTCAGCTTCCAGTAATCGATGTAAATTCTCCATCCTTTAACCTTTCTAGTCGATATCAACTCGTTATTCTCATTTTTAATGACTGTGATACCTCCTTTATTTGGTACGCACTAGACCGAACTTACCCATGAACTGTCTGAGATGGGGTAAATTATACCCGCATCTAACCACTTGATGATTTCTTTCTTGACTACGTCCTTCATAATGGGGTTCAGTCTTCATTGTCCATCAATCCTCCCCCTTTCTCCATCTTCTAGTATGATCATGTTCATGCATATAGATGGATTAATACTATGAATATCGGCAATGGTCCATCCGATAGCCTTCTTGAATTATTTTAACACCAAGATGAGTTTCTCTTCTTGCTCAGTAGTTAATTCTGCTGAAACAATCAGAGACAGAGTAGAAGCGTTACCTAAATAAACATATTTCAAATGTGAGGGAAGTACCTTCAATTCTAATTTAGGTGGCTCCCCGATTAACGCTTTTGGTTGGGCATAATCCCTTTTTTCTAATTCCAAAGATTCAAAGCTGGATTGCGGATTAAATCCCCTTTGATTAGCTTCTAACAAAGCTAAGTATTCATCCCTCTCTTCATCATTTGGAGGATCTGATGTCAAAATTTGTTCCAACGAATCCTTAACATAGTTGAGCTCCTTCTCCACTATTAAATCCTCTAAATCAGATACTGCAGAATAATCATCAATTATGTCAGGAAATCGCATAGACTTAAAAACGTTAAATGTTACCTGATCATCCTAAACACGCATAGTAAGCTTGCCCTTCTGCACATCATTAAGGGTCTTTCAGGTTGCTAAAAACTATCTTCCTATGATAATTGGCACTTCTTTGTCTGCCTCAATGCCTAAAATAACAAAACAGTAGGGAAGATAAATTTATCTACACGTACAAATACATCCTCGATCTTTCCTTCTAGATGTGCTAAGGATTGATCTGCTAATTGAAGTGTAATCGTAGTAGGTCTAACTTCACCTATCCCCAAACTTTCTAAATATTGACATAGGAATCAAGTTAATACTCGCACCTAAGTCACGTAATGCCTTACCACAATATGTTGCTCCAATGTTGCAAGGTATGGTAAAACATCCAGGATCGTTCAACTTTGGGGGTAGTTTGTTTTAAAGATATGCACTACATTCCTCTGTCAGAGCTACCGTCTTAAATTCTCTAAGTCTTCGTTTCTTGGACAGAATATCCTTTATGAATTTGACATAGTTCGGCATTTGCTCAAGTGCTTTAACCAACGGGATGTTGATATGAAGCTGCTTGAGTACGTCTAGGAACTTCTTGAATTAAATCTCCTACTTCTATTTTTGAAGTCTTTAAGGATAGGGTGGTGGTGGTTTCTTTACTGGAACTGGTTGATTCGTCTTCTATGGCAATTTTGCATCTAACGAAGTTGTTAGTTGATCAAAATTAACTGGTTCTGAGATTACCTTGTCAGGTTTTGTTGACTCTTGTTCTGGTGAAATTGGAATTTCTACACTCGGCTTAACCTCTTCTGAATCTTAAACATTGGCTTGCTTATTTTTAGCTTCGAAGGTGTTGGGCTTTACTGTCTTTCCACTCCTCAATGTTAACGCTTTGTAATGCTCCTTCCTCGGATTCCTTGGATTCTCTGTATCACTAGGTAAAGCACCTTGTGGTTAGTTCCTGAGTCCAATAGAAAGCTGGCCCACTTGATTCTCCAAATTCCTTAGAGTGGCATCTTTTTTCGCTATGTATGCCTTCAATAAATTCTCTAAGCTATTAGATGATTTAGCTTGAGCTGGTTTCTAAACTTGTTGGAGAGAGCTAGGCAGTTGGGTCGATCTAGGTTTGGTGTAAGTGTTACTGGTTCCAGACCCTTGGTTACTCCAGGAAAAATTTGGGTGATTTCGCCACGATGGGTTATAGAAATTGGGTTGCATTCCTTGCCTTCCTCGATTTTGGTTCTGGTTACCTATGTAGTACATAGATTCTGGGTTCGATGGACATTCTTCAAACAAATGTCCTTCCCCATAATAAACACAGGCTATATTTTCAAATTGATTTGGTGGCTGTGCTGCAAAACTGTTAGACCCATTAGTAGTAAGATTTTTAAACATTGAGAATATTGATGATACCTGAGATGCGAGTAAAGTAAGAGCGTCTACTTCATGTATTCCAGTAACTCGTCTTCTTGACACTGCTCGATTAGTTGGCCATTGGTAATTGTTGCTGGCAATCCTCTCACTGATTTCATAAGCCTCATTATGAGACTTAGAAAGGAGAGCACCATTAGCAAAAGTGCCCATTACCATCCTCGTGTTGGCATTGAGACCATTATAAAATGTCTCAAGATGGATGCAATGTGGGATTCCGTGATGAGGGCACTTTCATAATAATTCTTCGTACCTTTCCCATGCCTCATACAAGGACTCATCATCCATTTGTTGGAAGGCAGTGATCTCGTTCCTCAACTTAGCATTCTTACTAGGCGGGAAATACTTCATAAGGAATCTTCCTACTAACTCTTGCCATGTAGAAAATGAGTTTGGTGGCAATGAGTTCAACCAGGATCGAGCACTGTCCCTTAGTGAATATGGGAACAGCTTCAATCGTAATGCATCTTCGGGTACTTTGACTAACTTGAAAGAATCACTCACCTCCATAAATAGTCTTAAGTGTAGATGAGGATCTTTGGTAGGCATTCCACTGAATTGGCCCACTCTCTGAAGCATCTGGAACTTGACTGGTTTCAGCTCGAACTGTTGTGCCTCGATTTTGAGTCTCCTAATACCTAGATTAAGATCATTAAATACTGGCACAACATACTGTCTTAAAGCTTTATCCCTATCATCAGCAATAAGGATATGATTTTGAGCAGGGTTTGCTCTGTTTCCTTGATTTAGATTTTCGAAGTTCATCTCTTTGGTCCTTCTCTGATTCGCTTGTCTTTTTTGCTATCGAAAAGTTCTCTCTATCTCAGGGTCTATAGGGAGTAGGTCAATAATTTCGTCAATACTCATAAGCACCTGAAATAATCATAGAAAATTAATTAAGTAAAGAATTAAATAGAAAAATAAACCAAAATGTAAAACTAACAAATTCACAAATAATAACTAAAATAGTCCCCGGCAACGGCGCCAAAAACTTGGAACGATGGAAATGTGCAAGTGTACACAATCGTAACAAGTAATAAGGTGACAAGTAAATGTCGAGTTATCGTACCCACAAGGATTGTTAAAAGAATTATTTATGAATGCAATTTAAAACACTTTGGTAAGAAAAATATTTTGTTTGAAGAGAGTGATCTAAAAACTAAGAAATTAAATAATTAAAATAAATAAAAAGTTCTCAAGGCACGATTTCAAAATAAGATTTAATCAAGATGACATAATTGTGTTGATTTAATTACGTTTCTTTAACTTAGAACTATTAAACTCATTCTTATGTTGTTATGAATAAATTCATGGCAACTCGGTAATTTGCTAACTTATGAACATATTCACCTACACAAATCCATTCATCTCTTAACATATCCCTATGTTAATTCAAAAGATTAAACATATTTTGACAAGCAAACATGTTATTGCACATACATACTCATTAAATTAAATAATATCTTGCATATCCCTATGTCAATTCAAACGATTAATTAAATCTAATAAGCACATAAAAGGCTATGTGAGGTAACAAGGTATCCCTACCTTGAAACAGTTTAATCACAATAATCTTGCAAGTTATGCAAGGCAAGTGTATCACAAATACATTGCTAATTTAACCTTCAAGTACCTTAGAAGAGTAAACATGCACTGGTTAAGTATTGTGTCAATTAATTACAATTGCTATCCGTTTAATTACCTAACAATTATAATGCAAGAATAACTTAGGCATGATTTTACTTAATCAAGCATTTTATCGAGGCATATAATAGCATAAACACAATTTTAATAATTTAAGTAGATGAAATGCAATCAAACTAACACAAATTAAATTCAAGCTAAGCTGATTAAATTAACCATTCCAACAACATAAATGTTTATAGATATGTTCATCATAACGACAACAAAAATTAAAGAGAGAGGGAACAAGATCAAATCCTGTGTTTTTCCGTGGCTTAACTAGGTTGCTCCGTTCTTCCTTCTTTGTTATCCTCGCTGATCAAGAATTCTATGAACACTTAATTGCTGCCCAAAATGGCTGAAGAAGAACCCTTTACCAAGGGAAGAAATCGGCACAAGAGCAAGGGAATTGAAATGGAAAAATGAGAGGAGAAAGTGAGAGAGAAGAGAAGAGTTGTGAAATGAATAAGGGATGAATGAGATATGCTTTGAATGATCAGAAAAGGGGGGTTTTTATAGCTGAATGTGGCAGCTAAAATTTGCTAAAAATATCAGCGAAAGAGCCACCCCTTGGTCGGCCATCTATGTGGCAAATTTGATGGCTTCAACTTTGCTAAATATGGCTTGGGGCAAATATTCAAATCCACTAATTGTGGAGGGGCTTGAATGCAACTTTGACAAGTCTTCAAGGGATTCTTTGCAAGCTTAACTAATTAGCTAATAAGCTGATTTGGGTTAGCATATGGACGGTTTTGGGCTGCCCAATCCTTGGCCGGTTCAGTTCAATCAGTTCGGTTCAACTGGACCACTCTTTCCATAATTAATTAATAATAATTTATTTAGCCCAAATTAAATTGGGTAGAAATAAAAATTAATTATAATATGAATTAATAAACATAATTGGACCGTCATAGGCTAGAATAATTGGACCGTCATAGGCTAGAAATTAATTCGCCTCGATACTTCAAATTGCTTCTCGATTTTGTGCTTTAGGTAGTGTCTGCCGAGCCATTTTTTTCCCTTTGTGCATATCTGTCGAAAATAACCAAAATTCATCAAAAATAATTATGAAATTAAATAAAATTCAACATTTTCATATTTTAAGTGCAATTTAATTATTTTATAAAAATTAATTATTTTTGGGCAAGAATTTAATCGAAACAGTATGATTTTAAGTTAAAAAGGGTATGTAAAAATGCATAAATTTTCATGTTTCCAGCAATTAAAATTTGTATTCATATAGGAAATGGATCCCGATCGAGCCGTAGCTGACGATGTAGGGAGTAATATGCCTACTCCCACTCAAGGGCCAGCGCCGGTTGATTCTACGCCTATTTCGAGTAGCCAAGGAGGAGAGGTTAAGTAAGCCTTCTTCCAAATGATAAGTGAGTGGTTCACGAAATTTGTTCGAATGAATCCGACTACTCAACAACCTCCACCCCCACCTGTTCCTTAACAAGTCCAAGTTGTACGACAAGTGATAGATTCGATTCAATTGAGTAAGCCACCTATTAATAAGATTCGTAAACAAAGGGTTGAAGAGTTTTGGGCTACAGTTGATGATGATGCCGAGAGAGCTGAGTTCTGGCTCGAGAATAAAATTAGAGTATTTGATGAATTATCCTGTTCTTCTGATGAATGTATCAAATGTATCGTATCTTTGCTTAGAGACAATGCATATCTATGGTGGAAAATGTTAACATCTGTGGTTCTTAGAGAATGGGTTACTTGGGAATTCTTTCAGACTGAGTTTCAAAAAAAGTACATAAGCCAACGATTTCTTGATCAGAAACATAAAGAGTTTCTAGAATTAAAATAGGGTCGAATGACTGTGATAGAATATGAAAGAGAATTCGTACGATTAAGCAAGTATGCTCGGGAATATGTTTCCACTAAAGAGATCATGTGTAAAAGATTTGTTAACGGGTTGAATAAAGATATAAAGTTGTTAATTGGGATACTTGAATTGAAGGAATTTGTAGCACTGGTTGAGAGGGCTTGTAAAGCCGAGGATCTCAGCAAAAAAAATAGAAAGGCTGATTCAGAGGCAAGAGATTCGAGGAAGATATCGATGAGTAAGTCTTATCATTCCTCACTGAAGAGATCTAGAGACTATTTTAACCAATCGACAGCTTTAGTGAGATATCAAAGTAGAGATCGCAAATAATAATACACCAACCCTAAAGCTCAAGTCACATCTATATCGACTGTTGGTAACGTAAAAGATTTTAAACTTGAGTGTCAACAGTATGGAAAATGGCATTTTGGAGATTGCTAGGTGAAAAATAATTATAGAACTTGTTAGAGTTGTAGTTCACGAGATCATTTTATTAGAGATTGCCTAGAGTTAGCTGAAAAAGATAATGCTCAGAGTACAAGGCCAAGTAACACTGCAACTAGAGGTAGACCACCCAGAAACACAGGAAATGTGAGTGGTGGTAGAGGTGTGACATGAGACACTGCTGTGAAATTTGATGCTAGAGCACCTGCACGAGCCTACGCTATTCGAGCTCACGAAGAAGCGTCATCTCCAGATGTTATCACTGGCACTTTTACTCTTTATGATACTAAAGTTATTGCATTGATAGATCCAGGATCAACTCATTCATATATATGTGTGAATTTAATATCCAGTAAGACTTTACCTGTAGAGTCTATTGAATTTCTAATTAGAGTATCAAACCCTTTAGGCAAGTTTGTGTTGGTTGATAAAGTATGCAAGAACCGTCCATTGATGATTTGAGATTTTTGTTTTTTGGCTGATCTGGTGTTGTTACCATTTGATGAATTTGATATAATTCTGGGTATGGATTGGGTAACGTTCCATCATGCTATTGTGAATTGCAAATGAAAGACAATTGATTTGAGATGTCAGAGTAATGAGAATATTTGGATTGAGTCAGATGATCTGAATGGCTTACCAACAGTAATTTCATCGATTCTAGCTCAGAAATATGTGAGAAAGGGTTGCAAAACTTACTTTGCTTATGTGCTTGATACGAAAGTGACTGAAAAGAAAATTGAACTAGTGCCAATTGTGTGTGAGTATCTGGATGTGTTTCCTAAAGAGTTACCAGGTTTACCATTGATCTAAAAGGTTGAGTTTGGTATTGAGTTAATATCGAGTACAACATCGATATCAATAGCTCCGTATAGAATGGCTCCAATAGATTTAAAAGAATTAAAAGGTCAGTTGCAAGAATTAGCCAATAGAGGTTTTACAATACCGAGTTTCTCGCCCCAAGGTGCTCCCGTATTGTTTGTGAAAAAGAAAGACGGTGCTATGAGAATGTGTATAGACTAGCAATAACTTAACAAAGTGACAATAAAATAAATACCCTCTACCACGAATTAATGATTTGTTTGATTAATTAAAAGGAGTTATAGTGTTTTCAAAGATAGATTTAAGATCGGGTTATTATCAATTGCGAGTTAGAGATTTCGATGTGCCGAAGACTGCATTTAGAACGAAGTATGGTCATTACGAATTCTTAGTTATGCCTTTTGGACTAACGAATGCACCTGCTATTTTTATAGACTTAATGAACCAGATTTTTAGACCATACCTAGATCGATTTGTCTTTGTATTAATTGATGACATTTTTATTTATTCACGTGATGAAACTGAGCATGCCGAGCATCTAAGAATTGTATTACAAACTCTTCGTGATAAACAGTTATATGCAAAGTTCAGTAAATGTGAATTTTGGTTGCGCGAGGTTGGTTTTCTGGGGCATATTGTGTCAGCATCGGGTATTCGAGTTGATCCGAGCAAGATTTCTACAATAATGGATTGGAAACCTCTGAGAAATGTATCTAAAGTATATAATTTTTTGGGAATAGCTGGCTATTACTGACGGTTTGTGAAAGGCTTTTCAATGATTTTGAATTCGTTAACGAGATTGCTTCAAAAAGGTGTAAAGTTTGAATGGTCTGAGAAATTTCAAAAAAGTTTTGATCAGTTGAAAGCTCTTTTGACTGAAGCTACAGTGTTAGTACAGCCAGAATCGGGTAAAGAATTTGTAATCTATAGTGATGCATCGTTGAATGGTCAAGGCTGTATTTTGATGCAGGAAGGCAAAGTCATAGCTTATGCCTCAAGATAGTTGAAGCCGCATGAAAAGAATTACTCGACTCACGATTTAAAGTTATTAGCCATTGTGTTTGCGTTGAATATTTGGCGCTATTGCCTATTCAGTGAGAAATGTCATGTTTATTTAGATCACAAGAGTTTGAAATATCTGATGACTCAGAAAGATTTAAATTTGCGACAGCAGAGATGGCTAGAATTGCTAAAAGATTATGAGCTAGTGACTAGTTATCATCCGAGAAAAGAAAATGTTGTTGCTGATGCATTAAGCCAAAATTCTTTGTATGCACTACGTGTAATGAATACTCAGTCTGACGATGGCTCGATTGTAGCTGAGTTGAAAGCGAGACCGTTGTTTTTACAGCAGAATTGTGAAGCCCAGAAAGTTGATAATGAAATGTTAGAAAAATGAGTTTAATGTGATTCAAACCCTGATTTAGAATTTCAAGTTGATACAGATGATTGTTTAAGATTCAAAGGCCAAATATGTGTTCCGAGAAATTTAGAGTTGATTTAGATGATTTTGAACGAAGCACATAATAGTTGTTAATCTGTTCATCCGGGAAGTACAAAAATGTATAACGATTTGGAACAGCTCTATTGGTGGCATGGCATGAAACGGTATATCTCAGAGTTCGTTTTTAAATGTTTGATTTGTCAGCAAGTTGAAGTTGAGCATCAGGTACTGTCTGGTTTATTGTAGCCGATTATGAATCTTGAGTGGAAATGAGATAGAATGACTATGGATTTTGTTTCGGGTTTGCCCTTATCTCTGAGTAAGAACGATGCGATCTGGGTTGTTGTTGACAGGTTGACAAAATCAGCTCTTGTGCGTACAGATTATTAGCTTGACAAGCTTGCTGAGTCATATATCTCCGAGGTTGTGAGATTACACGGAGTACCTATTTCTATTGTTCCAGATAAAGATCCGAGGTTTACATCATGGTTTTGGAAGAAATTGCAAAATGCACTGGGTAAAAAGTTACATTTCAGTACCACGTTTCACCCGCAGACAGATGGTCCATCCGAGCGAGTTACACAGATACTCGAGGATATGTTGAGATGTTACATTCTTGAGTTCAAAGGTACGTAGGAAAAGTATTTACTGTTGATTAAATTTGCATATAACAATAGTTTTCAATCTAGTTTTAAAATGGCACCATACGAAGCTTTATACGGTCGTAAATGTAGAACACCGTTGTATTGGACTGAGCTAAGCAAGAATAAGATTCATGGGGTTGATTTGATCAAAGAGAATGAAGAAAAAATGAAAGCAGCTTCAGATCGACAAATTCTTACGCAGATTTGAAATGGAAAGATATTGAGTTTCAAGTCAAGGATAGAGTGTTTCTGAAAGTGTCATCGTGAAAAAAGATATTGCGGCCTGGTTGTAAAGGGAAATTAAGTCCACGATTCATCGGACCGTATGAAATTATTGAGTGAATTGGACCAGTGGCTTATTGGCTATCATTGTCATTTGAGTTAGAAAAGATTCATAATGTGTTTCATGTATCGATGCTTTGACGATATTGATTCGATCCTTTGCATATTATTTCACCGACAGAAGTTGAGATTCAGCCAGATTTATCGTATAGTGAAGAACCAATCCGAATTCTAGCTCGTGAGATCAAAGAACTGAGAAATAAAAGAATAGCGTTAGTAGAAGAATTATGGCATTGACACAGGGTTGAAGAAGCTATGTAGGAACCCGAAGATGCAATGAGAAACCAATATCCAAACCTATTCACTAGTAAGATTTTGGGGGATGAAAATCCCTAAGGGGGGAGAGTTGTAACAGCCCAGTTTTAGTTAAATCGGAATAGTGGTTTTGGAACCAGAAATCTAAGGCCGTAAAATTATTTTAATATTTTTTTGGTGTTTACAGCATGTGAATATGTATGTGTGAATATTTCGTGAGCTAATTTTATTGTTTAGTTGCTCAATTTAAAAAAAAGATTAAATTGCGTAAAATGTAAAAGTTGCATTCTATATGATAAAGGTGTTTTTATGCTATGGCTTATTAAATATGAAGTCCTTATGTTGTAAATAGACCATTGTTAGTGGAGATGGACATAAATGGCCTTATATTAATTGATTTATATGTTAATTATTAAAGGTTAAAATTGGAAATGGATAATTAAGTTAATATTAGTTAAAGCAAAACAAAATGTTCATTAATTCATACATTCATCAACCAAAATATCAAAGAAAAAAAGAACATTTAGGGCTTGAATTTTCGGCAACTTTAATCCTTGATTGAGGTATGTTTTGAGCTCGGCTTTTGATTATTTCTACGTTTTTATGATCATTGCTTCGTGTTCTAGCTAGCCCATGCCTCAATTTCTGAAAGTGTTGATGATTTTGAAAGTTTCCATTGAGGAATCCATGTGTTTTATGATGTTTGATGATGAATTATGAAAGCTTGGTGCTTGATATACATGTTCTGTAAAGTGATTTGAGTAAAAATGCATATTAGGGACTAAATTGAATAAATGTGGAACTTTAGGGGCTAAAGTGAAAAAATTCCCAAATATGTGTTTGTGGATTAAATTGAATGAATTGGTGATTAAATGAGTTAATTTTTAATACATATAGATCAAGAAAGAAAGAGCTCGAATTTAGATTGGGGAAAATCGAAGGTTATCGAGTAATCAATCCGATTCATTAGTTTCGAGCACGAGGTAAGTTCGTATGTGATAAAGATTGTTACAATTATGTTTTTAATGCTTTAATAATGTATAAATTATATATATGCTACTACGAATGCGTACGACAACAAATCGACTATGTTTGGCACTCAGTGTGCGTTTCGAGATAGCTTCGACTATATATATAGCACTTAGTGTGAGAATTGGAATAGTTTTAACTCTATGTGGCACTAAGTGTGCAATATCGAGATAGCTTCGGTTTAATGTGATGGCACTAAGTGTGTAATATTGTTATAGCTTCGGCTAAACAATTATGCACTAAGTGTGCGAGTTCTTAAAGCATTGAAAGATTTCTGAACGATTTAACGTATTGAACAAAGATGTGAGAATGATATAAATAAATAGGGAAAGTACAGGTACGTACGATACCTATTTGGTAGTTGATACTATGTGTATGAATCTTGATGAATTTGTATATACACGATAAATGGTCATAAATTAGAATTGAATGATGATATGAGAACTACTAAGTGATTATTAATTGATGATTTGTATATTATGAACTGTTGAGTATTGTTGGTACGAACTTACTAAGCTATGAAGCTTATTGTGTGTTATTTGTCTTTGTTTTATAGAGAATCAAAGCTAACTGGGACCCGGGTATCGTCGGGAAGCATCATCACACTATCGATTAATTTGTTGGTACTTTTGAAGCCTTGTATTTATGGTATATGGCATGTATAAGCTAGTTATGGTGTTTTGGTTGTGAATATGGTCATGAGATTTGGCTTATTATGTATATGTTTTGATTTGTATAGATAGCCATGTGTGATGGCTTGATTTGGTAATGTTTTGAGTTTAGTAAAGGACTATATGGTATGATTGAAGTTGATGAATTGAGAGGAAATATGCTTGTGAATGAATGTTAGATGATATAAGTTTTTGAATAGGTATTTGGTTTGAATTGATGATGGAATTTGATTGAAATGGATATGGTATAAATTGTACATTTGGTTAATGATTTTGTGATGCCTATTGTATGATGAATTGGTATCTTGTTGGTTGTTTAAGTGAGCATGAGTAAGGGTGGCAAATTGGCTTTTCAAATGGCCTATTTTTGTCCACACGGGTGTGTGTCTTAGCCGTGTGCGACACACGGTCATGTTACACTGCCGTATGTCCCTGGTGAATAATTAGAAATTCAAGTCAGTCTTGAGCACGGCCTAGACACACGGGCGTGTCTGGTGACCATGTGAGTCACACAACTTTGGCATATGGGCGTGTGTCGCTATTTTGGAGAGTACACGGGTTTGACACACGGACGTATGGTCGACTGTGTGGTTAAGTTAGTAACCTCCCTAATTTTCCCACGGCCATGGCATACGGACGTGTCCTCGGCCATGTGGTACAAGTCAATATGTATGCCCTGTTTTCACACGGTCTGTGACATGGGCGTGTCTGATAGCCGTGTGAGGTACACGGCCTGTTTACACTGGCGTATGACCCTTAAATGTTGGAAAATTTTCTAAGTTTCTCAAAGTTTACAAATGTTATTAGTTTAGTCCCGAACTACTTCTAAGCATGTTTTAATGTATAAGGAACAATGAGAATGAATTGAATGGATTTTGATTATGATTGTATAAATGTATGTGAATGATGTGTATTATCCGGTAATGCCTTGTAATCCTATTCCAGCGACAAATATGGGTTAGGGTTGTTACAACACACAGTCATGTTACACGGCCGTGTGTCTCCTGGTGTTGAAATTGAATTAAAGTTAGTATGCTCCACACGGTCTCACACACAGGCGTGTGACTGGCCGTATGGCAAAAGTCAGTATACCCCCTAATTGGCACACAGCCTAGCGCACGAGCGTGTGACTTGGCCGTGTTGCATAAGTTAGTATACCCTCCAGTTTTCACACGGCCTGGCACACGGGTGTGTCTTCGGCCGTGTGATGCAAGTCAGTGTGTAAGCCTTGTTTCTACACAACCTTAGAAACATGCGTGTCTAGAGCCGTGTAAGGCATACGGCCTGTCCACATGGGCATGTGACCCCTGTATGGTTGAAATTTTTTTAAGTCTCCAAAATTTTCATATGTTATCAATTTAGTCCCGAACCACTTCTAAAGTATGTTTAAGGCCTCGTAGGCCCTTATAAGGGACAATGTGATTGTGTTGAATGATTTATGAAAATGAATGCTTTATGTTTGATAAATGTATGCTATATGTTGTGAATTGATCAGTAATACCTCGTAACCCTACTCTAGCGACGGATACAAGTTAGGGGTGTTACATTTTATTGGTATCAAAGCTACGATTTAGTCGATTCTAGGACTAACGTAACGTATGTGAGCCTAGCTATAAATGCCATATATATATACTCTGTGATAGTGTAATGATTCCTGACAGCTTAAATTGTGTTTTCGTGTAGTAATAGATCCCAATCGAGCTATAGCCAATGAGGTTGAGAGTAATGCGCCTGCTCCTAGGCAAGGGATAGCGCCATTAGATTCTAGACCCTTGATAGGTAGCTAGGGAGCAGAGGCTAGAAAAACCTTCCTCCAAATGATGAACGAATGGTTCACGCAATACTTTCGTACAAACCCGGCTTCTCAGCAACCTCCACCTGACCTATTCCTCAACAAATCCTGTTATTCCACAAGTTATAGATTCGATACAGTTGAATAAGCCTCTAGTTGACAAGATCCGCAAACATGGGGCTAAAGAGTTCAGAACTAATGCTGATGATGATGTTGAGAGAGCTGAGTTCTGGCTTGAAAATACGATTCGAGTATTTGATGAATTGTCTTGTACTCCTGATGAATGTATTAAATGTGTTGTATCTTTGCTGAGAGACACTGCGTACCAATGGTGGAGCACATTGATATCTGTAGTTCCAAAAGAACGGGTTATTTGGGAGTTCTTTCAATCTAAATTCTGAAAGAAATACACAGTCAAAGATTTCTCGATAAAAATCACAAAGAGTTTCTAGAATTAAAACAAGGTCGAATGACTGTGATAGAATATGACAAAGAATTTGTACGGTTGAGCAAGTACACTCAGGAGTATGTTTCTACCGAATAAATTATGTGTAAGCAGTTTGTCAACAGGTTGAACGAAGATATTAAACATCTGGTCAGGATATTAGATTTAAAAGAATTCGTTGTGTTAGTTGATCGGGCTTGTAAAGTCGAAGACTTTAGCCGAGAGAAGAAAAAAGTTGATTCAGAGGCTAGAGATTCGAGAAAAAGATCGATGAGTAAGCTGTATCATTCTGCATCAAAGAAATTCGAGATTCATATAGTCGATCGAATGCATTAGTAGGGTATTAGAATAGAGATCATAGAAATCAACATGTGAATTCTAAAGCTCAAGCTACTTTTGTTTTGAGTGTTGGCAGTGTGAGAAATAACAAACCTGAGTGTCATTAGTGCAGGAGAAGACATTCTGGTGAATGCTGGAATAAGAGTACTGAAGCTTGTTTCAAATGTGGCTCATCCGATCATTTTATTAAAGACTGTCCTAAGATGATTGAGAAAGATAGACCTCAAAATGTGAGACCAAGTAATATGTCGACCAGAGGAAGACCAACAAAAAATGCTTGAAATATGAGTGGTAGTCGAGGGGAGACAAAGGACTCCAATGTGAGATTCGAGGCCAGAGCTCCTGCTAGAGCCTACGCTATTTGCTCTCGTAAAGAAGCGTTATCTCCAGATGTTATCACTAGCACTTTCACTCTCTATGATACTAATGTGATTGCGTTGATAGATCCAGGATCAACTCATTCTTATATATGTATGAATTTAGTATCTAGTAAGACTTTTCCTATAGAATCTACTGAATTTGTGATTAGAGTATCGAACCCCATAGACAAATGTGTTTTGGTTGACAAAGTCTGCAAGAATTGTCCTTTAATGAATCGAGATTTGTAAGGAAAGGGTGTGAAGCTTATCTTGCTTATGTACTTGAAACGAAAGTGACTAAAACAAAGATTGAATTAGTACCAGTTGTGTACGAGTATCCAGATGTATTTCCCGAAGAGTTACGGGGTTTACCACATATCAGAGAGGTTGAGTTCAGTATTGAATTAGTACCGGGAACAATGCCAATATCGATAGCTCCGTATAGAATGGATCCGATAGAGTTAAAAGAATTAAAAGCCCAGTTGCAAGAGTTGATAGATAGAGGTTTTGCTAGACCGACTTTTACTCCCTGGGGTGCACCGGTGTTATTTGTGAAAAAGAAAGATGGCACGATGAGAATTGTATAGACTATCGACAGCTCAACAAAGTGACGATCAAGAATAAATGCCCTTTGCCACGAATAGATGATTTGTTTGATGATTTAAAAGGGGCAACAGTGTTTTTGAAAATTGATTTGAGATTAGGTTATTACCAGTTGCGAGTTAAAGACTCAGATGTGCCAAAGACTGCATTTAGAACAAGGTACGGACTCTACAAATTTCTTGTTATGCCTTTCGGACTAACAAATGCACTTGCTATTTTTATGGACGTAATGAACCAGATTTTCAGGCTGTACTTAGACCGATTTGTAGTTGTGTTTATTGATGATATTTTGATTTACTCTCGTAATGAATCTGAGCAAGCCGAGCGTCTGAGAATAGTGTTACAAACTTTGAGAGGTAAACAGTTGTTTGCAAAGTTCAGCAAATGTGAGTTTTGGCTACGAAAGGTTAGTATTCTAGGACATATAGTTTCAGCTACGGGTATCCGAGTTGACCCAAGAAAAATTTCTGCGATTATAGATTGGAAGCCTCTGAGAAATGTATCTAAAGCCCGTAGTTTTCTGGGACTATCTGGATATTATAAACGATTTATGAAAGGCTTCTTGATGATTGCGACTCCGATGACACGATTACTTCAAAAAGATGTTAAATTTGGGTGGTTAGAAAAGTGTCAGTAGAGTTTCGAGTAGTTTAAAGCATTATTGACAGAGGCACTAGTGTTAGTTCAGCCTGAGTCAGGTAAAGTATTCGTAGTTTTTAGTGATGCATCGTTAAATGGTCTGGGTTGTGTTTTGATGCAAGAAGGAAAAGTTATAGCTTATGCCTCGAGACAGTTGAAGTCACACAAAAAGAATTATTCAACGCACGATTTAGAGTTTGCCGCGATAGTATTCGCATTGAAAATTTGGCGTCATTACTTGTTTGGTGAGAAATGTCATATTCATACCGACCACAAAAGCTTGAAATATCTGATGAGTCAGAATGATTTGACTTTATGACAACGGAGATGGTTAGAATTGCTCAAAGACTATGAATTAGTGATTGACTATCATCCTGGGAAAGCGAACGTAGTTGCTAATGCTTTGATTCGAAAGTCTTTATTTTCTTTACGTGCTTTGAACACACAATTAACTTTGTCTGACGACAGCTCAATAGTAGCCGAGTTGAAAGCGAGACAATGATTTCTATAGTAGATTTCTAAAGCTCAAAAATTTGATAATTAATTGGAAGCAAAATGAGCTCAGTGTGAGTCGACTTCTGATTCAGAGTTTCAAATAGGACCTGATGACTGTTTGATGTTTCGTGATAGAATTTGTGTGCCAAGAAATTTTGAGCTCATTTGGAAGATTCTAAATAAAGCACACTGTAGTTGTTTATCAATACATCTAGGAAGCACGAAAATGTATAATGATTTGAAGCAACTTTATTGGTGGCATGGCATGAAACGAGATATCTCAAAATTTGTTTCAAAATGTTTGATTTGTCAGCAAGTCAAAGCTAAGAATCAAGTACCGTTAGGTTTATTATAGCCTATTATGATTCCTGAGTGGAAGTGGGATAGAGTAACAATGGATTTCGTGTCAGGTTTGCCCTTATCTCTGAAAAAGAAAGATGCGATCTGGGTTGTTGTTGACAGATTGACGAAATCAACTCATTTCATCCCGGTGCGTACAGATTTCTCGCTTGATAAATTAGTTGAGTTTTATATTTATGAAATTGAGAGATTACATGGTGTTCCCCTATCTATTGTTTCAGATAGAGATCTAAGATTCACTTTACAATTTTGGAAGAAATTACAAGAAGCTTTAGGTACGAAGCTACATTTTAGCACTGCATTTCACCCCCAAATGGATGGTCAATCTGAACGAGTTATTCAGATACTTGAGGATATGTTGCATTGTTGTATTCTTAAGTTTGAAGGTAGCTGGGAGAAATATCTACCTCTGATTGAATTTGCTTAAAATAATAGTTTCCAATCGAGTATGAAGATGGCACCGTATGAAGCTGTTGGAACGCTGTTACCCCAATGGCACAATGGAAAATATATATATATATTCTAGCGATCCAAACCATGGATCCATGTGCAAAGAACGAATTAGGGTGAAAAAGGTTTCAAAATGACCGAAACTTCAATCTGAGTAGACAGTGAAGCCTTGGCAATGAGAATATTGTTTTGCTTTCAAATCCAAGCCGCAATCTTTATGATCCCGATCTCTACGCAATCCACCCAGTTAACAATGAAAGAAGAAATCCCCAAAACTATTTTCAGAGATATTTTGCTTGACAGTTGCTAGACCTAGTAGAAAAGCTTCGGGTTTGTATATATATTCACTTTTTAGGGTTTTCTCCCTTTCTATATATAACTCCCCTTATAATTGGTATGTATATAATGAATTCTTAATTTATTAAATTTTAATCCGAACATAATAATCATAACTAAAATAAATATAATAAAGTTTTAACCGAAAATTATAATTACATTAATTTTAATAAAGATTTCGGTAAACTACATTTATTTAAATTTATATACGAACCAAATTCATATATTAATAGAATTATGTTCACCTTATGTGTACAACATCCTTGTACATATAATATGTTCGATATTTGATTGCCCAATTAAATTAATTCTATAATTAATTTAATTCATGTGACAACCAAACACAATACGAACTATGTTTTATTCCGTTCATTTCAACCATAGGGTGTGACCCTGTAGGTTCTTGTAAAGTTAGCAGTAATACTAGAACGATTCTAATGTTACAAACAATGAGTGGCATCTAGCAATGCATCATTGCTACCTAAGTTACAAGAAGTCATGATTTGACATAACCTTTTGTGATTAACCTTTCATGCATTAATCCTTAAGTCGTTTATCTCTGGAATGGACACAAGTCATGGAATAGTCACACTTGCATAGTCCATCCCATGTTTCTTGATACCTTGAGTAGACTATGATACACAAATAAGTATGACATCTCATATCAACTTATTTGAGCATGGCCATGCATTTCTAGTCTCACTCAATCAAGTGGCTTAAGATATTACTCCCATTATGCAGGAGGGACTTATCCTATATTGATCAATCATATCCCTCTACATAGATTGTGGTATATCCAACATTAGCCTTTATAAAACAACCAATTACGGTGTACGTTTGACTGTATCAAAATATACAGATCACGATGTTGGGATAATGATGATATCAAGTCTGAGGATCATATACATATTAATCACTATAAGTAATGTTGTGACAATTACATAATAATCCAAGAAACAAACTCATAGCGGGTCAGTCCAATATTTTGTTCTCTAACACACATATTCATGCATAGATTTTGACACTCCATATCAATGACAACTCTTTATCATCAATCAACTACATGTTAGTCTTAATGTATTATTGTTGTCCTAGTCAACAATAATACTTGACTAAGGACCTTTTAAGAATAATCATATTATTCTTAGGACATTATTATAAAACAGTTTATTTATACACAGAAAAGAAACTGAAATAATAATGGCAACGCCTTATATTAATAAACATGGTAAATCAAGTATGTTATTACAACCATCTCATGATTGATCTTTGGCCATACTCTTATAGAAGCTCTATATGATCGTAAATGTTGAACATCGTTATACTGGAGTGAGCTCGGTGAAAATAAGATTCACAGGGTTGATCTGATCAAAGAAACTGAAGAAAAAGTGAAAGTAATTCATGATAGTTTGAAAATAGCTTCGAATCGATAGAAATCGTACGCAGATTTGAAACGAAAAGATATTGAGTTCTAGATCAGGGATAAAGTGTTTTTGAAAGTGTTGCCATGGAAAAAGATATTACGGTTCGGTCAGAAAGAGAAATTGAGTCCGCGATTCATCGGACCGTATGAGATTACTGAGCGAATTGGGCCAGTGGCATAACGGCTGTCCTTACCGTCTAAGTTAGAAAGGATACATAATGTGTTTCATGTGTCGATGCTTCGATGATATCGATCCGACCCTTCACATGTCATGTAATACCCCTATCCCGAATCTGTCACTGAATTAGGGTTATGAGGCATTACTAAACATTAGCACAATTCATCATAGTCATGTCCCTTATTACAAATCATGCACAAAATTATATCGACTTCTTTAATAATAATTTATACTTAATTAGTAACTAGACACTCATCTATAAAAGCTAAATCTACATAAATCAATCACATAACCAATACAAATTGAACATACATTTTAAATCAAATATAATCATGTGCATTACTAATTCATATGCAATTTATTATAATATCTTTAATCATTTCCAAATATCAAAGACATTTCATATCATACCTGATCTGACTACTCAAAATAAACCAAACTAAATCAAATATGCCTAGCCATTTTAACTCAGCACAAGGCTTTCCTCGTAAGACCATATTAATTCTCAACTTACATTAATCACACATTTGCATTACTTAACCAAGCAAGGGTCAATATAAGTTTTTATCATTTATAACACATATACTAATAATTCTTTATAAATTAAGCGTGTCAATAATATTTGTTGATCATTTTACTAATCTCATTAATATAAAACATATAATAATGTATACACTCTATAATTGATTTAGCCAAACATACTAACAAAATAACATGAGATTTAATCACTTAAAAAAATATCATTAATCATCATTTATTTTTGTGTAATTATCTTACAACAAATATATTCATTTATAAGCCAGTCCACATGCACATATTAGCTTAAATTAAACTATACCTCACAATTAACTAAACAAAATTTTACAATACATACAATCATAAGTAAGTGACTGAATTTCACTTGCAAAATAATCAATTCATTCATTACTCAATTAACTAACGTTTATAATTTCATGCAATTTAACCAAATCAAAACATGTCAATTACACTTGTTATAAATTATGCTAATATTTCATATACACAACTAAATCAATTTATGCATACATTTGGTCATTTAATATGACTTCCTTATAACAGTTATAACATATCTATTCTAGCCATCATAAACTGAACATAAATAGCCAAACATCATAGCCAAACATTTGGTCATTCAAACAACTTCAATATGTCTTTTAAAATTGTATTCATTCTTTGCTATTTATAACCGAACCTAAATAACAAATTCATATATGGACATATCATAGACATATACCTTTTACTTTAGCTAAGTTTAGCTGATTATACTCAAACATTGTACGATCCATCATTTATCTCCAAAAATCCAAATCAATTACAAAAACATATAACACAAACATAACTCAATCAAATTATATTTCATTTGCCATAATTCATCAAGCATTGATCATATATATGAATACAAATTTCATTTCATAAATAGCTCATAACCTTCATCTGTATTTATAGAACACAAATCGAATTAACCATTACAATTGGCTATAAATTCATCACCTACTCCATTATAAAGCCAACTCATAATACTAACTACATATGCTAATCAGATCCATACACCGAGCTTATTATTGAGCTAGTTGTAAGTTATTCATATCATTACTCGCATCAAGACATAAAACCAAACATCATTCATATATGTCATAAAACATGCTTACCGAAATGAGTATAAACCATGATTAAGTACATCCAAATATAAGCATAATAATCAAGCCTTGATACCGTACTTAACAAAATAAACAAGCCATTTTTGTATGGCTTATATATATATATATATATATACATACCAAAATCTAACATATTCAAAAATTAATCTAGCCTATACATGCCATGGGTTCAAAATTCAACTTATAAGTACCTAAAACATTTGATAGTGTGATAAACTTCGTTGACGATCCTCAAGCTCGTAACTAAACTTCAAAATCTATAAAACAAAGACAAACAAGAACACACACAATAAGCTATCATAGCTTAGTAAGTCATAAGCAAATAAATAACTTAAAGACATAATCAACTCATTTAAACCATACCAAAATATTTTATCATAATTACATTTAAATTCAAGCTTACTATTTTCTTGTATAACATATACTTTCACTTATAAAATTTATCATGGCCGAATGTACATATATATATATATATATATATATATATATATATATACAAAATGACATTCAAATTCAAATGCAAAATATCATAATATAACCAAGTAAATTTATATTTATATATATATATATATATATATATATATATATATATTCATGAATCAAAATATAACATCACATACATATTCATAGCATATAGCTGGATATATCACACAGGAGCACATATGTTTACATTATTAACTTGTATAATTTGTATCATAAATCAATAGCCAACTTACCTTATTTTTAAATAGATAATCAACCAACTCATACCTAATCATCTTAGCTCGTTTTACACATTCAATCTCAACTTATAATTGCCCGTTGAACCATTTGGAATTGAATAGGATACTCAGAAAATCACATGTAATGTACAATGCCAATGTCCCAGACGTGGGCTTACATGTAATCACATATCGATACCACTGTCCTAGACAGGGTCTTACTCGCATATATATGTCGATGTCATGGTCTTACTCGCACATCACATATCAGAATCCTATATCATGACATATGTATCCTAGTTATTCCTAAGGTTCACATAGGGCTTTCAAACATTATAACTCAGTCGAATCGAACTCGTACACGTAGGTTCTGAGCTTATACACATTCGACTTTCACATGTATATATTATCACATTATACATTTCAGCATATATAATTCATATTTAATCAAATAAATAACACCTATTTGCTTATAAACTTACCTAGAACAATGATAATCAGGACAAAACGACTAATCGATAACTTTAGTTTCCCCCCGATCCAAATCCGATTTCTTTGGTTCTTGATCTTAATCAAGATCAACCATGGCTGAACAACCCAAGCTTTTTCTTCTTCTTTCTTGTTTTGATATTTGGTGATGAATAATGAAAGAAAAAAAATGCATGATAACTTATTTTATGTTTTATTATATTAACATGTTTATTATTTTACATGTTTAACCTTTTAGTTAAAATTTTAAACAATTATAAGCAATGGTTATTACCGTCCATCATATTAAAAATGGTTATATTGCATAATAAATGCTCCAAATTATAAAGACAAGTTCAATTAAGTACTTTCACATTTAACCACCAAATTTTTATTTTATGCGATTAAGTCCTTTTATTTAATCGGGTACCCAAACGACAAAATTGAAGCACGAAAATTTCACAGATATAAATTCACACAAAACAAACACAAAATAATTTTTAAATATTTTTTTGACTTAGATTCGTGGTCCCAAAACCATCGTTCCGACTAGGGTCTAATTCGGGCTATTACATGTCATTTCCCCAACCGAGGTAGAAATTTAGTATGATATGTCATATACTGAAAAACCGATTCGAATTTTAGCTCATGAGATCAAAGAGGTGAGAAATAAGAGAATCGCAATAGTGAAAGTATTATGGCATCGACACGGGGTTGAAGAAGCTACATGGGAACCCAAGGATGCTATAAGAAAACAATACCCGAACCTATTCACTAGTAAGATTTTCGGGGAGAAAATCCCTAAGGGGGGAGAGTTGTAACTACCCGATTTTAGCTAAATTGGAGCACTGGTTTCGAAACCACAAATTCGATGTCGAAAAATTTATTTTTATATTATTTTATGTGTTTACAACACGATAGCATGTATGTGTGAAAGTTTGTAAAGAAATTTTACTGTTTCAATGGTTAATTCAAGAAAAAGGAGTAAATCGCGTAAAATGTAAAATGCATGTTCTATTAGTTAAGAGTGTTAAATAGCATTGACTTTTAAATATGGTGGCCTTATATGGTAATTAAACCATTTGAAAGGTGAGTGGACAATTTTGGACAACCATTAAATGATTTATAAGTTATATAATTAATGTTAAAAATGTAATTCATTAAATAAAGGTTAATAAAATAAATCAAAGTAAAAAAATTTGTTATCATCTTCATCTTATTGCTGAAATTAGAAGAAGAAAAGCCAAAAGCTAGGTTTTGGTCACCTGTGTTCTTAATTGGTAAGTGATTTTAGCTAGGCTTTTGATGATTTCTATATTTTTGTAATCGTTGTAGCTCAATCTAGCTAGCTCATTCCTTTAATTTTGAAATTGTTAAAGATTTTGAAAGTTGTTGTTGTTGAATCTATGTGTTCTTTGATGTTTAATGTTGAAACATGAAAGCTTGAGGATAGTTTTACATGTTTTGTTACGTGATTTTTGATGAAAATGCATAATAGGGATTAAATTATGAAATGTGCAAATTGTGCGATCGAAATGTGAAATACATGAAAGTTTTATGCTGCTAGGGACCATACATAATTCGTCCAAACATGGGTTTTGTCGGATTATGTGAATTTTGTGTTTTATGAAATAAGGACTAACTTGTTAAAAGTGTGAAAGTTTAGGGGCTAATGTGCAAATAGGCCTAAATGAATGTTTTGGACTAAATTGAAAGAATGGTTGATTAAATAAGTTAATTTTGAATTCATATAGATCAAGAAAGAAAGAATTCAGATGTAGATTGGGGGAAAAGCAAGGTTATCGAATAGTCGACTCGATCCGTCAATTTTAAATACGGGGTAAGTTCGTATGCAATGAGCTTTATTTATAATTGTGTTTAAATACTTTGATATTGCATGAATTGTGGAAACGAGACTACGAACATCTTCAACAATGATTCAAGAATGACGACAATGAATTGAAAGTGATTTAATAACGATTTGGCATTGAAATCCAGGTTGAACCTTAGGAATAGTTTAGGATACAAGTGACATGTAATTAGGGTATTGTGTTGGCTTTGGGCCATGATATCGGCATTTCGGGTGTGAGTTATACCTTGATTTGGCTTTGGGCCATGGTATAGGTATTTCAGAGATAAGTTACCTTGATTTGGTTTCGGGCCATGGTATAGGTACTTATCGTATGAGACCCTTAAGTATCGGACTTCTATTCTGAACGATTCAACGGGTGAATGAAAGATGTAGCTGAGTAAGAGATTTGTACGAGGTGGTATAGGTATGAAAGGAAACTATTCGAATATCAAAATTATGAAGTTTATGAATTCTTTGGTAAGTTATGTGAATGATATATATATTGACAGCCTTGAGGCTTAATTGAATTGTTGTTCATTGATTTCAATTATTTGATTGGTAAACAATTAATGAGATTTGCTTATCATTTTTCATACGAGCTTACTAAGCTATGAAGCTTACTTCGTGTTATTTTTCTATGTTTTATGGTGAATCAAGGCTAGCTCAAATCTGGGAGTCGTCAGGAACATCATCGCACTATCAAATATCTAAGTTGGTACTTTTGAATTATACAATTATGGTATATGGCATGTATAGGCTAGATATGGTATTTTGGTTGTGAATATATCCATGAGAATTGGCTTGTAAATGATGTTAATATTGATGTGTATTTGGCTATTTGAAACGGCTTGTAAATATATATATGTTTTGGTTTATATATATATAGCCATGAGTGATGGCTTATTTCGATATTGTTTCAGCATGTATTTGGCTAAGTAAACGGTAGTAATTTTAGATTTGGAATAGATGCAATTATAGTGGTATGAATTGTGCATGAATTGGGATTGATTTGGCTACCCTTTGTGTATAAAAATGGTATATTTTGCCTTGTGCAGGTACATTGAAGTTAGGGTGGCAAATTGGTCTTGCAAATGTCCTATTTTTGTCCACACGAGTAGAGCCACGAGCATGTGTCTCAACTGTGTGTGACATGACACACGATCATGTTACATGGCCATGTGTCCTCTGGTGTTGAAATTGAATTGAAGTCAGTATGCTCCACATGGTCTCACATACGGGCGTGTGACTGGCTGTGTGGTACAAGTCAGTATACCCCCTAATTTGCACACGGCATAGCACATGGGCGTGTGACTTGGCCGTGTTGTATAAATCAGTATACCTTCTAATTTTCACACAGCCTGGCACACGGGCGTGTCTTCGGCCGTGTGATGCAAGTCAGTATGTATGCCATGTTTCCACACGGCCTGAGCACAGGCGTGTCTGGAGCCGTATGAGGCACACGACCTATTCACTTGGGCGTGTGACCCCTGTATGGTTGAATTTTTTCTAAGTTTTCAAAATTTTCATATGTTATCGATTTACTCCCGAACCACTTCCAAAGTATGTTTAAGGCCTTGTAGGCCCTTATAAGGGACAATCTGATTGTGTTGAATGATTTATGAAAATGAATGCTTTATGTTTGATAAATGTATGCTATATGTTGTGAATTGATCAGTAATACCTCATAACCCTACTCTGGAGACGGATACATGTTAGGGGTGTTACATTTTATTGGTATCAGAGTTACGGTTTAGTCGATTCTAGGACTAATGTAGAATATGAGAGTCTAGCTATACATGCCATATATATACTTTGCGATAGTGTGATGATTCTTGACAGCTTAAATTGTGTTTTCGTATAGTAATGGATCCCAATTGAGCTACAACTGATGAGGTTGAGAGTAATGCGCCTGCTCCCACCCAAGGGACAACGCCATCAGATTCTAGACCCGTGACGGGTAGCTAGGGAGGAGAGGCTAGAGAAGCCTTTGTCCAAATGATGAACGAATCGTTCACTCAATACATTCGTACAGACCCGGTTGCTCAACAACCTCTACCCCCACCTATTCCTCAACAAATCCCTATTCTTCCTCAAGTTATAAACCCGATACGGTTGAACAAGCTGCCAATAGATAAGATTCGTAAACATGGGGCTAAAGAGTTTCGGGCTACTATTGATGATGATGCTGATAGAGCTGAGTTCTGGCTCGAAAATATGATTCAAGTATTTCATGAATTGTCTTGTACTCCTGATGAATATATTAAATGTGTTGTATCTTTTCTGAGAGACACTACGTATCAATGGTGGAAAACGTTGATATATATGGTTCTAAAAGAACAAGTTACCTGGGAATTCTTTCAGACGGAGTTCTGAAAGAAATATATAAGTCAGCGATTCCTTGATCATTTATATTCAAAATTTCCAATCATTTTGACAACAGTGTATCGAACAAATATAATTCGATCATAGATAAATAGATCCATTTCTCCTCGTTTGGCACTTCACTTCTGTAACGCCCCCACGGCCGAGACCGACGCCGGAATCGAGCTTGAGGTGTTACCGAACATAATTTATCAATTTAAGTACTTCGAATCATTTGTTTCTACATTCACAGCTTTCTAGCTATATGCGTCACAGTTACAAGAAAAATCATATCTCGAGTTACGAAACTTGAAATCAAGATCCGTAAATTTTCCCTAAATCTAGACTCTATATCTATTTACTAATTTTTTTCTAGAATTTTTTGTTGGGCCAATTAGTACAGTTTATTAGTTAAATTCTACCTGTTTGGGTTATTTGCTCGACTCTGTATATTACAGAATCAGATATCTCTCTATAAAAAATTTCAATGACTATGAGTTTTGTTTCTATTAAAACTAGACTCAATAAGGAATCTGTACATGTAAAGAACAACTTATAATTATTTTTGTAAAATTTATT
Source organism: Gossypium anomalum (assembly GCA_025698475.1). Lineage (NCBI taxonomy): Eukaryota > Viridiplantae > Streptophyta > Magnoliopsida > Malvales > Malvaceae > Gossypium > Gossypium anomalum. Next base: position 21,217,549 of record CM046960.1, on the reverse strand, counting down.
ATAAATTTTTAAAGTCGAATAGGGGATCAGAAATCATTACGCCCTGTTTCACAAAAAGTTTAAATATCTCATAAAATATTATTTATATGCCTGTTTTGTTCAATCCACATGAAAGCTTCAATTTCATAACTTACTCATCATTTAGTTCCACTTATACTATTTTTAATGAATTTTCAAATTCATGTCATTCTTTCTTGATAATATTCTGTTTTTAAGGCAAGTTTCATCTTTCCATGAATTTTTTATGAACTAGATAACCTATTAAACTTCCATGATATCAAACATGATCTAATTAGCCATCACCATGACTTATCAATATCAAACATTTTCTCAACCAAACATGGCCATATCATAAAATTTTTTACACAAAATAGGTACATTGCTATACATGCCATACTTAAGTTTTACAAGCCATTTACCAATAGAAATCCTTCAGATAATGTGATCGAATCTTCGACCTGTCCCGATTCCCGAGCTGACTTGTTCAAAAATACAATGAATGAAAAGGAAGGAGTAAGCATAAATGCTTAGTAAGTTCATATGCAAATAACAAGTAACATAACAATACAATTATACCAAACAACCTTAGCATGGCATCACCAAAACATATATCACATTTCTAAACATCATTCATCATCTTACCACTTTATCGTTGTTGTATCTATTTTCAACCCGAGGGTTAAGTACATACCTGTCCAAAGTGCCCATTTCACAACACTTACCAAAGCGTCACTTGCATCTTAAGTGTTCTTCTATTTCATAGAAATTTTCACCCGTTGAACACATCGGAATATAACTTGGATACACGGATAATTTGCACATAAGTGCCACATATGTAATCAAGCAATCATGTAACCCGCCCATAAGTAAACTTGGACTCAACTCAACGAGCTCGAGCGTTCGCATCCATAAGTGAACTCGGACTCAACTCAACGAGTTCGGATGCCTAGTTACATCTCACGAACTCGGACTCAACTCAACGAGTTCGAACATTCGCATCCATAAGTGAACTCGGACTCAACTCAACGAGTTTGGATGCTCAACCATCCTAGTGACATGTCACTTGTATCCTAATCTATTTCTAAGGTTCAAACGGGCTTTTCCCTCGATCTGAGATTTGCCGTCTTCCACGGAATATCGGAACCGATACTCGGTAGCAATACATATTTATCAAGTAGTAAACATAATTTGCATATTACTCAACATTAACCACAAAGCATAATATTTCACAATAAAAAAAATCAGCATATCATATAATTAACATCAATAACTTAAAAATAACAATTATGCTACATTATTTACACATGAACTTACCTTGGTACCAAAATATAAAGATTTTGCAATTTAGTCCACAATCTTTTGTTTTCCTCGATCGCGACTTGATTCCCGTTTCTCTTGATCTATAATACCAAATTATCTTATTTAATACATACATTCATCAAAACAGCATTTAATACGAACTTTGGAAAATTACACTTTTACCCCTAAACTTTTGCATAATTACACTTTTACCCCTAGGCTCGGGAATTAAACTTTATCCCTTATTCTTATGTTTTATGACATGCTGATCATTTTTCCCTTTTATGACAATATCAAATTCACACTCTAACATATACTTATGACTATTAGGTATTTTTACCGATTAAGCCCTTTTACTCGTTTTCACTCAAAACCGAGTAGCACAAGTTGTCTAACATAATTTAAAACCTCATATTCTATCATAAAACATCAAAATACACAAATTTCACCTATAACTTCATTCAAATAATGGGTTCTTTCTTTGAATTTGTTGTGATACAATAAGTTTTTTTTTATTGTAATTGTGTTGAAACAAAAAAAAAATGGATAACAATGGAATGAATAAGACAGGAGGCGGTCCACAAATTTTCACTTATTCTATTTCTATCGTTTTATTTGAGAATTTCGTGTCTTTTTTTTTTTATTCTAATTTTTACTGATTTCGTGTTTTGATTGCCTAGTGCAATTCCATTTCTTTATTCCAATTGTATCTACATATTCTAATATTTTTTTGGGTTACTAACTCAACGGTAGAGTACTCGGCTTTTAAGTGCGACTCGCATCTTTTACACATTTGTATGAAGAAAGGGATTCATTCAAACCATCAGTAGAGTTTGTAAGACCACGATTGATCCTGAAAGGAGTGGATGGAAAAAAGAGCATGTCGTAGCAATAGAGAATTATAAGAATCCCTTTTTTTCTGATCATTCCAAAAAAAACCGTTTTTGAATTTTTGGTGCAGAACAAAAAAAATGAATTTTTCTAATTTTTAATGCATACGTAATATAAATACATAAATATAACATATTTAATATAATAATGGTAGATTCAATCTAATATTCAAGCTAATGTTGATAGAATCTAATAATTAAGAATATAATAATTCTATTTAAATTTTTATATATATATATTATTTATCTATATATTTAATATCTTTTTTATATCTTAGTTATATTTCTTTTATATTAATATAGTAATATAATATTACTGACTCTATTTTGATTTTCGAGTTTATTTTCTATTTTAGATTTTAGTATATTTTACATCTAAATTATATAGAAAAATTTTTATATTGATTTCATTTAATCAGTTAATTTAATAGATTCAATATAGATTAAATTTTTTTCTATTTAGTTTGGAGTTCTAAATAGAGATAATTACAGTCAAAATCTTTTTATGCATTTATATGTTTTATGATTATATAAATGCAATGATACGTTATACGTCTAGATAATTAGAATGAAACTCTTTCTAGACTCAAAATTTTGAATTATCTTCGAATTCGAAATAGAAATGAATGGAATAATTAGTTCTAGCTATTAAGAGTTTCTAAAGTTAAAACAAAGCCGAATGACTGTCACTGAGATTAGTTCTAGCTATTAAGAGTTTCTAAAGTTAAAACAAAGCCGAATGACTGTCACTGAGTATGAAAGAGAATTCATACGGTTAAGCAAGTATGCTCGAGAGTATGTATCTATTGAAGAAATAATGTGCAAGCGGTTTGTTGATGGGCTGAACGAAGATATAAAACTTCTAGTTCGAATTCTAGAGTTGAAAGAATTTGTCGTTCTGGTTGAAATGGCTTGTAAAGCCGAGGATCTTAGCAAAGAAAAGAGAAAAGTAGATTCAGAGGCTAGAGAATCGAGAAAAAGATTGATGAGTAAGCCGTATCAATCTTCATCAAAGAAATTTAGAGATTTGTATGCTAGCCCAAATGCTTCAAACGAATATTCTAACAGAGATTGTAGAAAACAAAACTCAAGTTCTAAAGCTCAAGATATATTAGTAGCGAGTGTTGGCAGTGTGAGAGACAACAAACCTGAGTGTCAGTAGTGTGGGAGGCAACATCATGGAGAATGTTGGAATAAAAATAATAAAGCTTGTTACAAATGTGGTTTGCTAGATCACTTCATCTGAGATTGCCCTAAGCTAGATGAGAAAGATAAAGTTAAGAATGTGAGACCAAGTAACACGTCGAATAGAGGTAGACCATCGAGAATTGTCGAAAATGTAAGTGGTAGTAGAGGGGCAACAAAAGGTTCAACTGTGAGGTCTTAGGCTAAAGCACCTACTAGGGCCTACACTATTCACACTCGTAAAGAAGCGTCATCTCCAGATGTTATCACCAGTACTTTCACTCTTTATGATACTAATGTCATTGCATTGATAGATCCCGGATCAACTCATTCTTATATATGTATGAATTTAGTATCTAGTAAGACTTTTCCTGTAGAATCTACTGAATTTATGATTAGAGTATCAAACCCCTTAGGCAAATGTGTTTTGGTTGACAAAGTCTGCAAGAATTGTCTTTTAATAAATCGGGACTTCTGTTTTCTGGCTAATATGATGTTGTTGTCATTTGATGAATTTGATGTGATTTTGGGTATGGATTGGCTAACGATGCATGATGCTATAGTGAATTGTAGACGAATGATTGTCACTCGCGATAAGTTATAAATTTATAAATGATCGTACTTAAACTAACTGTTATCACGACAAAGCCAACCGCACCTATCGAATAGCAGTATAGTTTTAGCAAGACCGGATGTCGAACCCAAAGGAACTAAAAGTACTAGTATTAACTTTCTTTTTATTATCTAGCCTAAGAATAATGGGTATTTTTTATCTAAACTAATTTACTACCTAGGAATGCACAGAAAATAGAATTAGGGAAAATACTTTTTAGAAAATTCGATTGATTAAGACAATACCCAAGGAAAAATCCACCTAGACTTCACTTGTTATTTGACTCTGAATCGGACGATTTATTCATTCAACTTCTTCCGTAGAAATCCCTAACTTATGTTATAATCCCTATTCAAGACTAATAACGTCTAACCCTAGATTGAATAATTAAAATCTCTTTCTAATTAACACCATAGGGTTGCATTAACTCGATCTATGGATCCCCTTATTAGGTTTCACCCTAATCCGGCAAAATCTTGTCACCCTATCTCTAGGCGTGCAATCAACTCTGCTTAATTATGTCAAATTTACTCATAGATAGGGACTATTCATCCTCCGAATAAGCGCATTAACTTGAATCAATATCTTGAAATATCGAAGCAAGAATTAAGAACACATAATTAAGAACAAGTCGAACATTTATCATACAATTCAAATAATAATAACAAGATTTGTCTTAGGTTTCATTCCCCTTAGGTATTTAGGGGGTTTAGTTCATAAATAAAAAGAAAAACATCTCAGAAGAATAATGAAGACAAAACATAAAGAAAACCCAAAACTCTTGAAGGGAAATTGAGGGGAGATCTTCAGTTTTGATGATGAATCCGGATTCTGAGATGGATCAATCGACTTTCTTAGGGTAATTCCTTGCTTCCTACTCTGCGTCTCCTCTTTCTTCCTCCTATAGGGTGTTTAAATAGGCTTTAGAATACCTAAAAGCCCTCAAAATCACCCTTTTCCGAATAGAACTTAACTTGGTCTCGACAGGGACACGCCCGTGTAACACGCTTGTGTGACACGCCCGTGTGCAATTGCTTCAGGCCGTGGTCAAGGCTGAGAAATCAACACGCATGTGTTGAGGTTGGTTTAGGCCGTGTTCCAGCCTGCTAGAATGGCACGGGCGTGTGTACTACCTGTGTGAGGAAGTCTAGGCCTTATTGTTTTCCCACGTCGGTCCATTTTCTTCGTTTTCAGCTCGTTTCTTGTTCTTTTTGCTCTCCTATGCTTACCTAAGTATAAAACATGAAATTAAAGGATTAGGAGCATCAAATTCATCAAATCTAAGGAGAAATCATTCATAAATGTGTTAAGCATGGGATAATAATATGTATAAATTACGGTTTATCAAATACCCCCACACTTAAGCATTTACTTGTCCTCAAGCAAAATCCTCAATTCACAATTTAGAATTCCTTTTTCTCAACTTATAATTCCTATCAATAATATCTCAAACTAAGCCATAAGTAATCGTACATTGAGAATTCAACTAGAAGACCATTAAAGTTTCAAACATTCCAAGTTGAGCATTTAATCATGAAAATATAGGCATCTTTCCTTATCTAAGTAATCACCATTGATTTAAAATCTCACAGAGTTTAAACATCCTCACTAAAGATTCACTCAAATCACTCGAGGTGTTTAAGGATAATGAAATTAGCACTCAACAGTCAATATGAAAAGTTATTACCATAGGCTTACATGAAAATCAAATCTCTACCACTATAAATTGAGATTATACATCAATCAAAAAGTCTTTAGAGGGTTGTAACGAGGTTTTGGTTAGGGAGTGTGGTCACAAGCTGAAATAAAAGGTTAGAATCAGGATTGAATTGAAGAATTACTTAACTAGAAAATTACTAAATCACTAATTGCATACAAAAGAGCTTCTTCTCAGAATATGGAACTAAATACTTAAGCTCAAAGATGAAAGATCACTACTAATATGTATATATGTATGTTGTTAATTTTTTTTAATAACAAGTTAAATAACATAGACTAACTATTAAGAATAAGACATAGCTAAGCAATTTATTCAAACCAGATCTCGACAAAAATAGAGATAAAATTAATTTAGGGGATTTCAACAATAATGAGTTATGGGTTAATATTGAGGGTAAATCAACGAAGGGGATGTTAGGCTTAAAGGGGTTTACTAAGGGTTAATTGTGAAGGTAGGCTTTTCATGGCATGAGTGGGTTAAACCTAAATGCCTTTATCATCTTGACATATCAAATCAAATGGTGCGGTCTTGACATGCATAATCAAGCAAGTTCTAGAATAACAATTCGATATTAACGTACTCAAAGCAACAATAAAAGTGAGCATGAAAGAAATAATAGATGCTCTAAAGGCTCAAAAATCTCACAAAAATTATGGCTTTTTGATGTTTAAACTTGTGGATTTCATTTCAATGTAATACCTAAACTTGGGGAAAACAACTTAAAATTTTAAATTCTCAAAAATCAACTTATCATGCTTAATTCTCTAATGTCTTAAAGTTTAAATAGTCAATGCATGAATGCCTATGTTTTAATCCAAGCTATATCAATAAAAATCATAAATTCATCAAAATTCATCTTAAAAATGATATGAGAGATTTACAAGGGAGCAAGACAAAATTCAGGGATTTTCTGATAGTGCTATAATTTACCCCTCACACTTAAGATGTACATTGCCCTCAATGTACAAAGATAAATTTACTGGCAATTATATATATAAGATCATAAGATAGGGAGAGAATTGAAACTTCCTAAGTGTTATAGGAATGAACTCCTTAGTTTGGAGTTATGTAGAGTGGAGGAGGATACTCCGATGGTGGTAGAGGTTGGGTTCCACAAGTGCTGTGCCAAAAGATATTATATCTCGTGGTCGAGCAGGGCATGGCGTCGTAGAGGACCTTTTCCAGTGGAGTTTGAAGTTCCTAAGTGATAGTGACCTTTGGAGCTCTTTATAACTGTGATGAAATCAGGAACTCTTTAAAGAATATAAAGAAGAATAATTACTCATAATGAAATAGCCGAGATTAAAATTTGTTTATAAAACCTAAAAATAAAATAGTATTAAAAGGAAATAAAATGAAAAGTTTAAAGTGAAAATAATAAGAAAAGTGATAAATAAAAATAAAAATAAAGATAAAATAAAATAAAAAGAAAAATCTTTAAACATCATCATCGCCAGATGGTTCACGAGGTGGTGGTGACGATGAAATATGGAGGTGCTAACAAATCTGCTGTAGAGTAGCATCAATGTTATCAACTCACTGAAAACACTACTGCTCAAATCGAGTGAGGTGCTCAGAGATGTCAGAATATGAAGCTGCCGCATGAACTGGACGATGGGTGGGTGGTGGCTGAGACGGTGTGTCCTCGTGTCGTGGAGGGACATCATCGATAATGTCCTCAAGGGCCTCCTATTTGGTTGATTGGGTGAGGCGATACTGGAAAGGGTGATGGCAAATGGCGAGGGTGATGAAGTAGGCGAGGTCAAAAACGTGCCCATGCGAAATACACCATAAGAAGTAGACGTTGTCAGTGTTGACGACGCTAGTGCTCTCTCGCCGTCCTGTCAAAGTGTGAACTAAGATAGAATGTAAGTACCTCAATAATAGAGGGAGAGTTGATGCCTTGAAGCGACTAGGGTCGTAGGTGGCCGAGCATGGTACTAACACGTCCCAGCACCGCAAAGGAGAATGATGGACGTGGCGGTTGAGGGCATGGAGGTCATTCTCCTCTTTGAACTCCTTCGTGTAAAGGCCTAATACGGTACCGAACTTTGGGACGCTCAACTGACAAACTACACCACCGAGGCAAAATTGAACTGTGCCGGGATCATCATAGTTGGTCATAACATCTTAAAGGTGGAAGGTCGAGCAAAGTTCGAGCGTGAGCTCGAGGTACGTCAACTCGATGATAGCGAAGAAAAGTTCCCATGGATCAGTTGTCAGAAGAGCTCTACTACATCAGCCAGTTAGACTTGTTCGAGTGCGGTCCAGTCAATGCAGCGGCCTGCAACTAAATGTAACACCCTAAATTTGGGCATAAAAGTTTTGGGCCTTGAGCATGGGAGCGGTTGAAGGCAGCTTTTAATATTTCGTTGTGTATGTAAATTTCGTTAATGAAGGCTTATTTTAGTGATAAAGTGTGCTGAGAAGTGTTGGAGAAGTCTTGGGTTCAAACCTGGACTCTAGAAAAAATTTGGTTTAAGGTGTATCAAACCCTGGGTGTAGTAGGTAGGCCTTAAGTATATTGTTGGAGAAATTGTGCCACAAAAAGGAGTGTGATGTAGTGGCAAGGTGGTGCCACTTAGGGGACAAGGAAGTGACGCCATAGAGGAAGCAAGGGGTCTAAGGTTCAAGTCTTGGCTCTTGCAATATATTTTGGTTTTTCTTTTCAATAAATCTGGAAGCAAGTAGGTGCGTTTTAAAGTTTAATGTGTTGGATTTATGACACAGATGAGTTGATCGCCTAATGGTGGTGGTGTGAGTTGGCATGTGAGAGGACTTTGGTTCGAATCCCTTGGCACGCAAAAGTTGATTATTTTGCTATGTTGGGACAGCAAGAGTTGGTGTTGGTTTTAAACTCTGATGATGGAGGGATCCCACATTGGGAAGCTAACATAAGAGTAGATGGAGAGCTGGCTTTAAATAGAGCAAACATGAGGAGAGTAGGCATACCTTTCTTGGCTGATCCCTTTCGCTTTATGGCGTGCTCGTTTGGGTTGGGCGTCGGCTAAGAGTGCTCGGAGCGCGGATTAACTCTAGTCTTCTATCAGGTGTGTATTTCTCACTTCTTTGGTTGTAGGATGGCTACTGCGGGCCGAAAGGGGCCATGTGGGCCTAATGGGCCTACGGGCCCAAGTGGATAAGTTGTTTGATTGTGTAGTAAATTTTGGACTAGGCTAGGTGAATCTCATATCTGTGGCTAGATTTGGCTAAAAGGGCCACACGAGCGTGTGGGCCCATTTAGGTCGAGAAAGGGCTTTAGGCCCATTCATATTGTTATCTTTGTTTAGAATACTTTAATTTACCAAATTACTGAAATACCCTCGACTTGTAAAATTACCAAAGTACCCCCGATTTACAGAATTACTGTTTACCCTCGATTTACAAAATTACCAAAATACCTTAGTTTGTAAAATTACCAAAATACCCCTGGTTTGTAAAATTACCAAAATACCCCTGGTTTGTAAAATTACCAAAATACCCCTGGTTTGTAAAATTACCAAAATACCCCTGGTTTGTAAAATTACCAAAATACCCCTAGGTTGTAAAATTACCAAAATACCCCTAGTTTGTAGAATTACCAAAATACCCCTGTAGGGTAGAAATACCGGAATACCCCTATAGGGTAGAATTACCGAGATACCCTTGTAGGGTAAAATTACCATTTTGCCCCTAGGGTGTTAAATGATTGTTTTGCGCTTGTGGGCAAGTGACTGACTTGGACTGTGTGGTTGACGGATTTGATTGTGAATATATGTTGGTGATATGAATGACTTGACTGGGATTGTTCAATTCAAATATGGGTATGATATTCTGTTTCTATATACCTATGCCATGACATATTATTTCTGTTGCATGGGACATGGGTTATATTGATGGAGGAAGCGTTCTGGCAGCCTCGCTGCAATCTGGTGGCCTCGCCACATAGATCTGTTTTGGTGAATTCGTCACAATATCTGGCAGCCTCGCTGCAATCTGGTGGCTTCGCCACATATATATATATATGTTCTGGTGGCCTAGCCACAATATTTGTATCTGGTGACTTCGTCACAATATCTGGCAGCCTCGCTGCAATTTCTATGGTGTGTAGCGGTTGGGTGGGTCGAGTAGTCTCCCCACATGTTGTAAAGCTGGTACGGGGGTGCTACGGATGGATTGGGTTGGGATTGCATTTACATTTTAATTCTGATTCTGTTACCTGATTCTGATTCTGACTCTGTCACCTGATTCTGATTCTGATTCTCATTTTAATTCTAGTTCTGATAGTGTTTCTTATTCTGTAATGGGCTAAGGCCCATCTGGTACTCTCTGTTATAATTGGCTAAGGCCCAATTGATATCGAACTGTAAGTAGGGCTGGGGCCGAACTTTTAATTCTTTTATATGACTGACTATTCCTTTTATATAGTAGGGGATTACACACTGAGTTTTCGTAAACTCACCCCGTTTATTAACCTTTCAGGTAATTTCCAGCCTTAGACGGATTAGAGCTGCTAGGGGCTCGGAGGGAGCTACACACACTGTTTAAGTTATAGTTTTGATTATTGCTTTTAAATGTCTTTATGTGAGTTGTAGTAAAGCTATTGTAATTTTCTGGATTTCTAATTTGGAATTTTATTTATTGTTCTTATAATTGCTAGTTTTAGAACACGGTTTTCCAAAGCAACTACTATTTTCAAAACATCACGTATCCGCAATTGTTTTAAACGAAGCTTTCGCAACTGCCAAGATTTTTACAAAGTTGTTAAAAATGTTATTCAGCTAAGGTTTTCTAACAAGGTTTAAAAAGGGTATAAGTTTTTAATTATTAAGAAGGGTTTTTAATGGAAACATGGTTTTCGAAAAAAAACACTTCAATGTGACACGCTAGATTTGAGCCAAACTTCTAGGCCGGGCTTGGGGTGTTACACTAAAGGTCAAGCCCGAAGTATCTAGAAGAGTTCTTCCTATGGTCTAACAGGAAACTGAAGGAAGGGGTGACGAATTTTAGCGGTAGGACCCGAGGAAGATGACGCTCCCTTTCTTTTCTTCGAAGCGGGGATGGTGGTCTTTTTACCACTGAACTCGACATTATATACCTGCAAGAAGAAACCAATACGCCCCGCGTATGTTAAAATTAAACGGTAAAACTTCATAGGGTTCATAGACTAATTTGACTAACATGCTAAAACAACCAAAGCAAATATATCAAGTCATTATTATGAATAAGACTTCGAGAATAATGTTAATGGAAATATTAATGCATGTGGGTTTGGTAGCATGAAATCCATGGAAACAAGAAAAATGGATGAGTGTAGCATAGTGTATTGATGAGAAATGACAAAACAAAAGGCATGAGTATTTCTATTATCCTAACTATGAATATTCACTTTAAATTAGTCCAATGGAGCAGAGAAATCATGCAATAAGTAAAGAATTCAACATGAAATAGATGATATCTACTCTAAAAATGAAATTTAAATGATAGCAAAATGGAAATAATATGAGAAAAATGAAGATTATTATGCTAATAAACATCAAAAGTATGTAAAATAGAAGGGCAAAGAGCAAACAAATGCAAGAGAGAGGAGCTTGGGCTTCAAAAGTGGAGTTGAAGGTGGCGCACGGGTGTGGCAGAGAGGGTGTGTAGAGTTGCAGCGGCTAGGGTTAGGGATTTTGGGTGAAAAAGATGATAAATAGTGACAAGTTTTATAGATTTTGGGGTACACGGCCAGGGAACACGCCCGTATGCCCTAATTTTAGCCCATGTGTTTCACATTTTTTCAAATTTTGACACCTCTGACATACAGCCCACGTCCGTGTATGTAGGCCCACGCCCGTGTTAATTTGACAGGTTCGACCACCGGTGCTAGACATAAGCATGTCGCACGTCCGTGCTATTTTGGCATGGTCAACCACGATTTTAGGGCACGGGCATAAGGCAACCCCGTGCTATTTTGGCATGATCAACCACGGATTCAGGACACAGGCATGTCGCACGCCCGTGTTATTTTGGCAGGATTGCCCACAGCTATGTCGTATGGCCGTGGCAATTTGTTGCTTCCCATGTTGGGAAAAGTCCTTGCCCTATTTTCACACGGTCAACAGCATGCCCGTGTGCCTGGCTATGTGGGTGTGGAAAACCTATATTCAAGAGCTCAATTAGTAGGTTAGGTGTTAAATAATTAAATTTAAAGAAGTTAATATCGTTAGTGCTGAGGTTGCCTCCCGAGAAGCGCTTATTTAGAGTCTAAGCTCGAATTATCTTTCCATTAAATGGTCATGGTGGTTCGAGGAGTTTACACTCCTCATTCCTACTATCAATCTCATCAAAATAAGGTTTTAGACGGGTATTGTTTACCTTAAAAGTGTCAAATTTGGGATGAATTGAATGAGAAAATGCTAAGTACCGTAAGAGGAATTTCTTCATTCGGTTTGGCAGTGGCAACACGCAGATTTGTGGCATCTAATAATACTTTATCTCCAACCTTAAGTTGATTTGGTGAGGTATTAAGCTCGTCCTAGCATAGTTTTGGTTTATCGTGTGTTCTTAGTTTATGTGTCCACCATTCATCTAGCTCCTCGATTTGTAACCTTCGTTTTTCATGAGTAGGTCCTTTATTGTTGCTTGGACATGGCTCATATGTGTCCTTCGTACTTATTTCCTGCGAAGTAGGTTGCAACATATGGTCAGTTTTAGTAGAATGATTTATACAACCACCTTCAATTTTTGATGTGTTATTCGAATTGTGAGCTTGAAGGGTGATTGTTTCGTCTCCCACATGAAGTGTGAGTTTGCCTGTGCCCACATCAATAATTGTTCTAGAAGTCGCTAAAAAGGGCCTTCCTGAAATTAAAGGAACGTTACTATCCTCCTCTATGTCTAGAACAATAAAATCCACTGGGAATATAAATTTGTCAATTTTAGCGAGTACAATTCAACAATACCCCTAGGAAATCTGATAGCTTTATCTGCTAATTGAATGCTCATCCTAGTTTGTTTGGGTTTCCCAAGACCTAGTTGCTTGAACATTTTGTGAGGCATGACATTGATACTAGCTCCTAAATCAGCTAACGCATTGTTCACATCTAAACTACCAATTAAACAAAGAATTGTAAAACTCCTTGGATCTTTTAATTTTTTGGGCAACTCATTTTGAAGAATAGCCGAGCAAACTGCGTTTAACTCCACATGCGATGCTTCGTCCAAATTTCTCTTATTTGCTAAAAGCTCCTTTAAAAACTTTATTACGTCCGGCATCTGCGAAAGAGCTTCAATAAATGGTAAGTTGATATGTAATTTCTTTAAAAGTTTAAAGAATTTACCAAATTGTTCATCTGAGCAGTCTTTCCTTGTCGCATTGGGGTATGGCACACGAGGTTTATATTCTACGCTTATCAATTTTTGCTCATTGTATCCTACCTCACTTTTACCTTTGCTTTCCACTACTTCTTACTTTGGTTCTGGTTCAGATGCAACTAACCCTTCCTCATTACTAATGTTAATTGCATTAAGTTGTTCCCTTAGGTTTGGTTCAATATTACTTGGTAAGCTACCTTTGGTCATTCAGAAATTAATTTGGACAGCTGATCTATCTGAGTTTCGAGCCCTTGGATCGACACTTGTTGATTTTAAGTGATGTCTCAGTGTGCTGGAAATGAGTTTTTGACACCGCTATGAATTTGGATAGCATCTCCTCAAGGTTTGGTTTCTTTTCTTGTTGATAAGGTGGCTGTGGAAAACCCGAAGGATTTTGTGGCCTTTGATTTCCTTGACCACCCTATGAAAAATATGGGTGGTTCCTCCAACCTGCATTACAAGTATTACTGTTTGGGTTATTTTGAGGTCTAATGTTATTGTTACGCATATAGTGGACTTGTTCCTCTTCCGTCGTAGGATTGAAAGGTTGATATTCTGTACGTATGCCTCCTCCATTTGAATCACACCTCATCACTGGATTACCAGAGTAGAACCAAGTAAACCATCAATCTTTTTATTTAGAAGCTTCACCTGATTTGATAACATATTAACCATGCTGATGTTGTAAACGCTTGCTGTTTTGGTTGGCTTAATCCTCATAACTTGCCACTGATAGTTATTTAGTGACATCTCCTCAATAAATTTGTAAACTGCTTTAGGTGTTTTGTTGTTGATGGTTCCACCAGTTGCTGCATCAATCATCTGTTTCGTTGAGGGGTTCACACCATTGTAAAATGTTTGAACTTACAGCCATAAAGGTAACCCATGGTGAGGGTACCTTCGCAGTAGGTCCTTATATCTCTCCCATGCATCGTAGAATGTTTCTAAATCCATCTGCACAAAAGAAGAGATATCATTATGTAATTTAGTTGTTTTAGCTGGTGGAAAGTATTTTAGTAAAAACTTTTCGGTCATTTGTTCCCAAGTAGTGATTGACCCTCGTGGTAACGAGTTTAACCACTATTTAGCTTTGTTTCTCAATGAAAAAGGGAATAACCGAAAGTGAATGGCATCATCAGAAACGCTATAAATTTTAAATGTGTTGCAGAATTCTAAAAAAATTGGCAAGTGAGCGTTGGGATCCTCATCCTGCAAACCATCAAACTAAACAAATTGCTGTATCATTTGAATCGTGTTAGGTTTTAGTTCAAATTATTTGCAGCAATAGCAGGCCTAACTATACTTGACTCAGTTCCTGTTAAATTTGGCTTAGCATAATCATACATAGTGCGTGGAGCCTGATTCTCATTTACTTGATCGGCGGCAATAGACATGAGATTCCCTAATATCATGCATCGCAGGAGGTAGCAGATTTTCCTAATTTTCAGCCATCTCCTCAGTTGTGGTTTGAATATCGTCCTCTTGCTTTTCCTCTGTGTAACTTAAGCTTCGTCTTATTTCTCTTCAATTTCTGTGAGCTGTACGATAGATTTCTTCGTCAAAAAGTAATGGTCCTGGCGGGTTTCTTCTAGTCATAAACTATAGGAACCTGCCAAAAGAAAGAAAAGAAAATTTAGCAACGAAAATCAAAACAAAATTTTAAATTTCAAAAAAAATAAATAAATGGCTAAAGTAATAAAAATCGAGTGTTCCTAATATTTTAGTTCCCCGACAACGACGCCAAAAATTGATTGTCTCTCGTTATAAGTTTTAAAATTTATAAATGATCGTACTTAAACTAACTATTATCACGATGAAGGCAAGCGCACCTACCGAATAGCAGTATAGTTTTAGCAAGACCGGATGTCGAACCCAAAGGAACTAAAAGTACTAGTACTAACTTTCTTTTTATTATCTAGCCTAAGAATAATAATTTACTACCTAAGAATGCACAGAAAATAGAATTGGGGAAAATACTTTTTAGAAAATTCGATTGATTAAGACAATACTCAAGGAAAAATCCACCTAGACTTCACTAGTTATTTGACTCTAAATCGGACGATTTATTCATTCAACTTGTTCCATAGAAATCCATAATTTATGTTATTATCCCTATTCAAGACTAATCACGTCTAACCCTAGATTGAAGAATTGAAATCTCTTTCTAATTAAAACCCTAGGGTTGCATTAACTCGATCTATGGATCCCCTTATTAGGTTTCACCCTAATCTGGCAAAATCTTGTCACCCTATCTCTAGGCATGCAATCAACTCCGCTTAATTATGACAAATTTAATCTTAGACAGAGACTCTTTATCCTCTGAGTAAGCGCATTAACTTGAATAAATATCCTGAAATACCGAAGGAAGAATTAAGAACACATAATTAAGAACAAGTCGAATATTTATCATACAATTCAGATAATAATAACAAGATTCGACTTAGGTTTCATTCCCCTTAGGTATTTATGAATTTAGTTCATAACTAAAAAGGAAAAAATCTCAGAAGAATAATGAATACAAAACATAAAGAAAACCCAAAACTCCTGAAGGGAAATTGAGGGGAGATCTTCAGTCTTGATGATGAATCCAGATTCTGAGATGGATCAATCGGCTTTCTTCAAGTAATTCCTTACTTCCTACTCTGTGTCTCCTCTTTAGTCCTCCTCTAGGGTGTTTAAATAGGCTTAAGAATACCTAAAAGCCCTCAAAATCGCCCTTTTCTGAATAGAACTTAACTTGGGCTTGACAAGGACACGCCCGATTGACACGCCCGTCTGCGATTACTTCAGGCCGTGGTCAAGGCTGAGAAATCAACACGCCCGTGTTGAGGTTGGTTTAGGCCATGTTCAAGCCTGCTAGAATAGCACGAGTATGTGTACTACCCGTATGAGGAAGTCTAGGCCGTCTTGATTTCCCACATCGGCTCATTTTCTCCGTTTTTGGCCCGTTTCTTGTTCTTTTTGCTCTCCTATGCTCACCTAAGTATAAAACATGAAATTAAAGTATTAGGAGCACCAAATTCACCAAATCTAAGGAGAAATCATTCATAAATGTGTTGAGCATGGGATAATAATATGTATAAATTACGGTTTATCAACGAAAGACGATTGAACTGAAATGTCTAAATAATAAGACTATTAGAATTGAATCTGATGATCTGAATAGTTTGCCAGTTGTGATCTCGTCTATGTTAGCTCATAAGTTTGTGAGAAAGGGGTGTGAAGCATACCTTGCTTATGTATTTGATACGAAAGTGACTGAAACAAAGATTGTATTAGTACCAAATGTGTGTGAGTATCCAGATGTATTTCCTGAAGTGTTACCGGGTTTACCACCTATCAGAGAAGTTGAGTTTGGTATTGAATTAGTACCGAGAACAACGTCGATATTGATAGCTCTGTAGAGAATGGCTCTGATAGAGTTAAAAAAATTGAAAGTCCAGTTGCAAGAGTTGACAGATAGAGGTTTTGCTAGACCGAGTTTCTCTCCTTGGGGTGCACCAGTGTTATTTGTGAAAAAGAAAGATGGCACGATAAGAATGTGTATAGACTATTGATAGCTCAACAAAGTGACGATCAAGAATAAATACCATTTGCCACGAATAGATGATTTGTTTGATCAGTTAAAAGTGACAACAATGTTTTCAAAAATTGACTTGAGATCAGATTATTACCAGTTGCAAGTTAAAGACTCAGATGTGTCAAAAACTACATTTAGAACAAGGTACAGACACTACGAATTTCTTGTTATGCCTTTTGGATTAACAAATGCACCTGCTGTTTTTATGGACTTGATGAACTAGATTTTCAGGTCGTATTTAGATTGATTTGTTGTTATGTTTATTGATGACATTTTGATTTACTCTCATGATGAATCTGAGCATATTGAGCATTTGAGAATCGTGTTACAAACTTTGAGAGATAAAAACTTGTTTACGAAGTTTAGCAAATGTGTGTTTTGGCTACAAGAGGTTAGTTTTCTGGGACATATAGTTTCAGTCGCGGGTATTCAAGTTGACCCGAGCAAAATTTCTGCAATTATAGATTGGAAGCCTCTGAGAAATGTATTCAAAGTCTTTAGTTTTCTGGGACTAGCCAACTATTATAGATGATTTGTGAAAGGCTTTCAATGATTGCGACTCTGATGACACAATTGCTTCAAAAAGATGTTAAATTTGAGTGGTCAAAAAAGTGTCAGCAGAGCTTCAAGCAGTTGAAAGAATTATTGACAGAGGCACCAGTGTTAGTTCAGCCTGAGTTGGGTAAAGAATTTATAGTTTTTAGTGATGCATCGTTAAATGGCCTAGGTTGTGTTTTGATGCAAGAAGGCAAAGTTGTAGCTTATTTGTGAAGACAATTGAAACCACACGAAAAGAATTATCTGATGCATGATCTAGATTTAGCCGCGATAGTGTTCGCATTGAAAATTTGGCGTCATTACTTGTTTGGTGAGAAATGCCATATTTATACCGACCACAAAAGCTTGAAATATCTGATGACTAAAAAAAGATTTAAATATGAGACAGCGGAGATGGTTAGAATTGTTTAAAGATTATGAATTAGTGATTGACTATCATCCGAAGAAAGTGAGCGTAGTTGCTGATGCTTTGAGTTGAAAGTCCTTATTTACTTTACGTGCTTTGAACACACAGTTACCATTGTCTGATGACGGTTCGATAGTAGCCAAGTTGAAAGCGAGACTGTTATTTCTACAGCAGATTTGTTAGGGTCAAAAATTTGATAATAAATTGCAAGTAAAACGAGCTCAGTGTGAGTCGACTTCTGATTCAGAGGTTCGAATAAGGCTTGATGACTATTTGATGTTTTGTGATAGAATATGCGTACCAAGAAATTCTGAGCTCATTCGGAAGATTCTAAACAAAGCACACAGTAGTTGTTTATTAGTACATCCGAGAAGTACAAAAATGTATAACGATTTGAAACAGCTTTATTGGTGGCACGGCATGAAACAAGATATCTCAGAATTTGTTTCAAAATGTTTGATTTGTTAGCAAGTCAAAACTAAGCATCAAGTGCCGTCAGGTTTATTACAGCCTATTATGATTTCTAAGAGGAAGTGGGATAGAGTAACAATGGATTTTGTAACAGGTTTACCCTTATCTCTGAAAAAGAAAGATGCGATCTGGGTTACTGTTGACAGATTGGCGAAACTAGCTCATTTCATTCTGGTACGTACAGATTTCTCGGTTGATAAATTAGTTGAGTTATATATTCCCAAAATTGTGAGATTACATGGTGTTCCCCTATCTATTGTTTCGGATAGAGATCCAAGATTTACTTTGCAATTTTGGAAGAAATTGTAAGAAGCTTTGAGTTCAAAGTTACATTTTAGCACTGCATTTCACCCACAAACGGATGGTCAATCTAAATGAGTTATTCAGATACTTGAGGATATGTTGCGTTGTTGCATTCTTGAGTTTGAAGGTAGCTGGGAGAAATATCTACCATTGATTGAATTTGCTTAAAATAATAGCTTCCAATCGAGTATAAAGATGGCATCGTACGAAGCTTTATACGGTCGTAAATGTATAACACCATTGTATTGGACTGAGCTCAACGAAAATAAGATTCATGGGGTTGGTCTGATCAGAGAGACTGAAGAAAAAGTGAAAGTAATTCGCGATAGTTTCAAAGTAGCTTCGGATCGACAGAAATCATACGCAAACTTGAAACGAAAAGATATTGAGTTTCAGATTGGGGATAAAGTGTCTTTAAAAGTGTCGTCATGGAAAAAGATATTACGATTTGGTCGGAATGGGAAATTGAGTCTGAGATTCATCGGACTGTTTGAGATTACTGAACAAGTTGGGCTAGTGGCATATCGGCTATCTTTACCGTCTGAGTTAGAAAAGATACATAATGTGTTTCACGTATCAATGCTACGAAGATATCGATCAGACCCTTCGTACGTTATTTCTCCAACTTAAGTTGAAATTCAGTCTGATATGTCATATGCTAAAGAATTGATTCAAATTTTAGCTCGTGAGATCAAAGAGTTAAGAAATAAGAAAATCACAGTAGTAAAAGTATTATGGCATCGACACGGGGTTAAAGAAGCTACATCGAAACCCGAAGATGCTATGAGAAAACAATACCCGAACCTTTTCACTGGTAAGATTTTCGAGGATGAAAATCCCTGAGGGGGGAGAGTTGTAATAACCGGTTTTAGCTAAATCAGAATAGTGGTTTTGGAACCAAAAATTCGATGTTGGAAAATTAGTTTAATTTTATTTTCGGTATTTAAAGCATGTTATTTGATATGTGTGAAAATTTCGTGAGCTAATTTTATCGATTGGTTGGTTAATTTGTGAAAAAGGACTAGATCGCGTAAAATGCAAAAGTTGCATTCTACTTGTTAAAGGTGTTTAATTGCTATGATTTATTAAATTAAAAGTCCTTATGATGATATTAGACCATTAAATGGATATGCATTATAAATTTCTATGTTTATTCATTAAGGGTAAATAAGTAAATTGATAAATTAAGTTAATGAAATATAACAAAACATTACTTTTGTTCATCTTGTTGGCCATTGTCGAATTTCCAAGGTGAAAAACACCATTCTTAAGCATATTAGGGTTCAACATCTTCATAGCTTAATTGGTAGGAGTTTTGAGCTCGGTTTTTGATGATTTTTACGTTTTTGAGATCGTTGTAACTCAATCTAGCTAGCCCGTACCTTTAATTTCGAAACTGTTAAAGATTTTAAGCATTGCCATTGATGAGTTTATGTGTTCTTTGGTGTTTGAAGATGAAATATGAATTTTGATGATAGATTTTCATGTTTTATAAAGTGATTTTTGATGAAAATACATAATAGGGAATAAATTGTGAAATGTACAAATTAAGTGGTTAAAATAAGAAATAAATGAAAGTTTTGGGCTTCTAGGGACCTATGAATAATTCGGCCAAGCTTGGGTTTATTGAAATTATGTGAATTTTGTGTACTTGTGAATTAGCGACTAAATTGATTAAATATGAAAGTTTAGGGGCTAATGTGCAAATAGGCCTAAATGTATGTCTTGGACTAAATTGAATGAATGGTTGATTAAATAAGTTAATTTTGAATATATTTAGACCAAGAAAAAAGGAATCTGAAATTATATTGGAGGAAAGACAAGATCATCGAGTAATTAACTCATTTCGTCGTTTTCATACTCGAGGTAAGTTCGTATGTGGTAATTTCATTATAAAAGTATGTTAAAAGCTTTGATATAGCATAAACTATGATTATGGGATTATGAATAATGTTCAAATTGTGAAAATGACTCTATGAATGCATTCGATGATAGAAACGAAAAGTGTGAAGTCCCGGTTGAACTTTAGGAAAAGATTTGGATACTAGTGGCTCCAGGCCATGATATTAGCACTTCGGGTGCGAGTTATACCGATTTGGCTTCGGGCCATGATAATTGTTCTTTGGATAAGTTACCTTGATTTGGCTACGAGCCATGGTATAGGTACTTATCGTATGAGACTATTGAGTATCCAATTTCTATTTCGACTGGTTCAACAGGTAAACGAATGATGTGGTTGAGAAAGAGGTTAGTACGAGACGATACAGATATGTACAAAACCTATTCGAGTATTAAATAAAGAAAGTTCAATGAGATGGTATTTAATCATGTTTTAAGACATGAGAAAGATTTGTAATTAATGTGAAATTGGTTGATTTACATTTATTCGATGAATTAAGTTATTTACATATGATCTTACTAGGCTATGAAGCTTACTTCTTGTTATTTTTCTCTATTTTATAGTGAATCAAGACTAGCTCGGATCTGGAAGTCGTCGGGACCATCATCGCACTATCAGACATCTATTTGGTACTTTCGAGTTGTGTATTTATGGTATATGGCATGTATAGGCTAGATGTGGTATTTTGGTTGTGATTATAGCTATGAAAGTTGGCTTGTAAATGATGTTAATATTGGTGTATGTTTGGCTAATAGAAATGGCTTACTTTAGCATGTTTGGTATGAATATGGTTTGTAACACCCCTAACCCGTATCCATCGCTGGACTAGGTTTAAGAGGCATTACCAGACATATCGAAACATTTCACATAAAAAGTCATACATCGACATATCTTGATAAAATATCAACATAATTCACTTTCTTAGGTCAACGTGACCTTAAACATGCATTAGGAAGATGTTGGGACTAAACCGAATACATACAAAATTTTCTTGAAACTTAACAATTTTCTAATTTACAAAGGTCACACACCCGTTTGAACAGGCCTTGTGCCTCACACGACATTAAACACACCCATGTGTCTAGGCCGTGTCATATCAGGGCATACATACTGACATATCCACACGGCCGGGGACATGCCCGTGTGCCTTAGCCGTGGTCGGAACTGACTTGGGTCACACGGCTGACGACGCGCCCATGTGTCTAGCCCATGTGCCAAGGCTATGTGCCTTACACGGCCACCAGACACGCCCGTGTGTCTAGGACGTGCTTGAGACTGACTTGCTTCAAAAAGAAACATTGAAGGACACGGTCAAGACACACGCCTGCGTACTCAACCGTGTGGGCAAATATAGGCCATTGGCAAGGCTAATTTTCCACCCATTTTGGTCATACCTACAAACCAAATTCAAGTATCAAATATACCACATTTCCAGCCAATTTCAATTCCAAAATATACATCATTTAAATCATAATATTCTCAACCAATTCATACTCATCACCCATACCAAAACATACCAAAATCACATACCAAATTCATAACAAAGACATAGGTTCATATCTCATTTCAAACCAATTCAAAACATGCCATTTCATCATCATATCAACTACCTAACCAACCATGAAACTTATCAAAATGACCATTTCATTAAGCCATTTATGAACATATCAAACTTTCCAAAAACCATACCATAATTGCATCCAAAATCAAGCCATATCATAGGGCATAATAAATATATATATATATATATATATATATATATACATCTCAAAACATATCCAAAGACTTTTAGCCTATACATGCCATACTTCAATATATACGTTTTCAAAAGGTACCAAAATAACGTCTGAAAGTGTGGTGACAATCCTCGACGATCCCTGAGCTTCTAGTAGCTTCGATATTTATAAAACAATGCAAACACAAACAAATTAAGCTTTCAAAAGCTTAGTAAGCTATATACAAATAAACTTATCATTTTAAGCATATAAGCATCATAAAATACATATACTCCATAGCCAAATACTATCACAAACCTCATAGTTCATATACATTTCACATCTTTTTTCAATTCATTTGCACATATGGTATATTTTCTCATACTTATATCACATATCATCACTTGTACATATACTTACTTCATATTAACAAATGTTGAACATATTTCAAGGTACCTAAATCGGATATTCATTCATTTAATCACGTACTTCTCAAAATTCCTATTGAACTATTTGGAATCCAATAGGATACATGGATAGCTCAGAAAGCTCATACAATGCCAACGTCCCAAACGTGGTCTTACATGTAATTAATATCAATGCCACTGTCCCAAACAAGGTCTTACACGAAATAAAATACGATGCCGATGTCCCAGACATGGTCTTACACATAAATCTCAAATCGATACCAACGTCTCAGATGTGGTCTTACACGATAACACATATCGAAATCCTATGTCATTACATATGTATCCTAACTATTCCTATGGTTCATATGGGGCTTTCCGACATCGTCATGTTATCAAAACTTTATTGACTTCACATATTCAGCTTCTATAACTATCCATCACAATTCAAATATCATATAAGCATAATTAAATCAATTCAACATATTTATTTGTATATAGATTTACCTCATACGGGAATGAACGGAAATGAACGGCTATTCAACTACTTTCGACTTTTCCCGATCTAATTTCGTTTTGTTTGGTTCTTGATCTAAACACATTCAAATTTGACTTATTCAATCTCACATTCATTCAAATCAATCCTTAAACATATATTTAGGGCATTTTACAAATTTAGCCCTCACATTTTTACATTTTAACAGTTTAGTCCGTTTTCATAAAATCACAAAATATACAAAATTTCTATATACTCATGCTTAGCTGAATTTTCCCTTAGCTTACATAAGCCCACATATTTCATTCATTTCACATTTTAGCCCCTCAATTTCTCACTTTCACAAATTAATCCAAAATACTCAAATTCATCAAAAAATCCCAATACAAAACATAATAATCCAACACATATCTTTCATTTTTCATCAAGTATCATCACAAAGCTCACAAAAGCATCAATGGCATAATTTAAAATCATCATCAAATTCAAAAATTGAGACATGGGCTTGATAGAATATAAAGCAACAATCACAAAAGCATAGAAGTTATCAAAAACCGAGTCAAAATTGTACCTTAATCAAGATTCTAAGTTGTCGAACCCTAAAAACACATCCATGGCTTTCTTTCTTTGTATTTTCAGCAAACAAGAAGATAAAATGACTAAAATTTGATTTTGTTTTATTTTATTAACCTTTATTAACACAATTACAAAAATGTCCTTGATTAATAACCTTTAACACATAACAATTCACGTCCATGAAAGTCCAATAACATTAATCATGGCATATTCACATCTTAAGGGCCTTACAATTAAAAAGCCATAGCGAATAGGCACTTTTAACAAATGGTAAGTCACTTTTGCACTTTACGCTATTAAGCCCTTTTTCTAAATTAGGCACACAAACGATCAAATTTTTATACGAAACTTTACAGATATCAATTCACATTTTACAAGCACGAAAAATAATATTTAAAAATTTTTCTGACTCAGATTTGTGGTCCTGAAACTACTGTTCCGACTAGTATAACATCTCAAAATAGGGCCTAAACAGAACAGTGGTTGCGAAACCGCGAATCCGAGATAGAAAAGTTTATTCTGATTAATTTTTTTAAAGTAATTTTTTTATGCCCCGAACAAGTAAGATAAGTCTGGTAACGCCTAGTGCTCGACTCTGGCGACAGACTCGGGTAAGGGGTGTTGTAACACCCTGATTTTGGGTCTAGTCGGAATAGTGATTTCGGGACCACAAATTTGAGATAGAAATAATTATTTTATGATTATTTTAAGGTCTATGATATGATTGCATGATTGAGTGAAAATTTCGTGAAGAAATTCTATGCATAAAGAGCTTAATTTGAAGTTAGGGACTAAATTGAATAAGTTGCAAAACTTGCATTCTAGAAGTTTCTAGTATGAAATTGCTTTAAAATATTAATTAGGAGGTCTTAAATAGTAATTTGACCAATTCCTAAGTTATGGACAAAAGTGGGACATGGAGGGAATTTTTGGAAAGTTTAGTAGTAAGGGCATTTTGGTCATTTGTATATTAAATGAAATAAAATGGGAAAAATAACACAAAATTGGCCATCATCTTCATTAGTTGCTGCCGAAATTTGCTCTCATCCATAGCTAGGGTTTCTTCAACTTTCAAGCTTCATAGTAAGTGATTTCAAGCCCCGTTTTTAATGTTCTTTACATTTTTGAAATCCTCGTAGCTCGGTTTACCTATTTCTACCATTATTTCGAGTTAGGGTTTATGTTTAAAAATTTACCCATGAATGATATGCATGAATTTTGATGTTTTATGGTAGAATATGAAGTTTGAGATTGTGTTAAACAACTTTTGCTAAGTGATTTTTCGTAAAAACGAGTAAAACGGCATAATCGGTAAAAATATCTATTGTTCATAACTACGTGTTAGAGTGAGAATTTGATGTTTCCATAGAATAGAAAAATGATCAGCATGTCATTAAACATAAGAATAAGGGCTGAAATTAAATTTCCGAGCCTTGGGGCAAAAGTGCAAATATGTAAAAGTTTAGGGGTCAAAATGCAAATTTGTAAAAATATGATTTTTAGACCCATATGAATAGTGTGATTAATTATTATGCTAAATGTGATATTATAGATCAAGAAAGGCGTGGAATCGATCTCGAACGGGGGAAGGAAAATGTTTTGGATTAAATTGCAAAATTTTCATATTTTGCACCGAGGTAAGTTTGTATGTAAATAATACATTAACTTCATTTACATTTTTATATTTCAGCCTATTATATATATTTTAGCCGATTTTGAAGCACAAATTGATCATTGGAAGAATGGAAATAAGTAATAGAGAGAGAAATCTCAGTTGAACATTCGGAAGAATTGAATAATATAGATGGAGTGTAGCTAGGTCACATGTATGATGCCGAGTGCACATCATGTGTACAAGAAAGCTACACGATACTATGTAGTAGCTAGGTCACATGTGTGATACGGGAAGTATCCCATGTAGACAAGAGAGCTACGGGAGAGATAAATGTAGCTAGGTCGCATGTGTGATTCCAAGTGTAGGACACCATGTGGACAAGAGAGCTACGTAATAAATTGGCTAGGTCACATGGGTGGTACTAAGTGTTCACCATGTGTACAAGAGAGCCGAATTATATGAAATATGATGGTGGAGTGTGTCTTTGAAACCATCAGTATCGGAATTGATCCGAATTGTTCAACGGGATGGCTTTATGGTGACATTGTAATTATGGACCTATACTTGTGATGTATGAAATGTGGTGAAAATGAATTTTGATATATATATTTATATATATATAAGTTAAAATGAGGTTAATACAAAGAAAGTGTGAAAGAGTGAATTAGCACTAAAACTGTTGTGGGACAGTAGCAGTGATGTGATTTTGAAAAATCACCAAAAATAGTAATAATTTAATTAGAGGCTGAATGAGATGTGAAATTAAAGCTTAATGAGCCTATTTTCATATAAAAGAAACGGAGCAAGTAAAGGAATTCTATATTTTGAGATATTTATAATTGTGTGTGACTTGCTCAGAATGACTATGTGATCCCCTGTTCCAACTTTGAAAAATCTTTAAAAATTGTAAAAAACAAATTAAGAAATATATTTTATATGAATAAATTCCTTATTGAGTCTAGTTTTAAATGAAATAGGTTTCATGGTCATTTGAATTGTGTACTGGGAGAAATTAAATTCGTAGTGAACAGAGGTCAGATCAGTCAAGCTGTGTAATAGGGGAAACGTCAACTAATAAACCGTACTAATTGGCTTGACGAAAAATTCTAGAAATAAATCTGTGAGTAGATACATGAGTCTAATTTCAAGGAAAATTTACAGAATTGGATTTTGAGTTTCGTAACTCGAGTTATGATTTATTTAGTGAACATGACGCAGGAGAGACAGCCTGACCAAAGTGGAGTAAATAGTGAAATTAAAAGTAGATACACTTGAGTTATTATGTAATCATACTAAATTATTTATTCATTATTTATATACTTGCTTACTAAGCGTAAAGCTTACTTCCTTCTTTCCATTTTTTTTAGTTTGTCAGGTCAGCTCAGGGGTTGGAGATCGTCGGAGGCAGCATCACACTATCAAGCCATTATCCTTGGAGTATTGGCTAGTATATGTTAAGTATTTTCATGTGAGTGGCATGTATAGCAAGTTTGTTTCATGTCATGTATTATTATTATGATTTGGTTTACGTATTGGCCTACATAGAGCTTTTGTATATGGCCATGAGATGTGGTCTTTATTCATTGTGGTTTGTAAGTTTTAATTTTGGACAGAACTTGGTGACCCGATTTTATATGTTTGTCAATGTTTAAGTCCGGTAACGCCTCGAACCCTGTCCCGGAGTTAGATACGGGTGAAGGGTGTTACATTTAGTGGTATCAGAGCTATGGTTTAGTCGGTTCTCGGACTAACCTAGCATGTGAAAAAAAAAAGTCTAGCTATATATGCCACAGATCTGTGATAGTGTGATGTCTTCTGACGCGTATGAGAACCGTCTTGTTTAGACAGAGGTACTCTCCAACCGAGCTGTATCGACCATGTTTAACGTGATACAAAAGTAATTGAGTAAATTACGATTATAATAAGTTTAGATTCAGAAAGGTATGAATAAAGGTTTATAATATTTTAATACGAATAAAAATGTCATTGTCCTGGTTGGACGTTGAATGTTGATGAATGTCAATGATATTTTTTTTATGAGATAAAGGATTATAATGAAATGAACTTATCTATGTTAAATTGTTTGGACTGAATTATATGATTGTAAGGATATGTATATAATGATGCATTGAAATGAAAGTTGTGACTGTGATGCAAATAACTATGTTTGTTTGGCCCTTATACGATGTCATGAGTATGATTTGTTTGAGTAAATGAATGGGTAAGTAAAGCTATCCAGAAAACATAGGATGCATGTATAAGTATACTTGTTTAAATAGGATAACTGGAAAATTTGGTGTAAACCAATATGAATGATGCATTACCTGAATGAATGACATGATTTTGACGATGTTGCTATGATGATGAAAGTTGTATTATATGTGTATGTATAAGAAAGACGAGTCAGAGGCCTTATAACCCCTCCCTCTTATTGAAGTGGTGCTTATGATTGAATTTCATGAGATACATACTGAATAAGTTCCTACTTGAAAATTCAAAGAGAGTTCAGTGATAGAATAATTATAAGTATAATTAGAGATTAAAAATGAATTGATAAGTAAAGACAGAGCTAGAAAAGTATCAAAGTTGCCATAAAGATTATTGAAATTATACACTGTTCAGATTAGAGAAGAAATTTACTTTGGTAAATCGAATTACTCAGTACAAGGTCGAAAAGTGTAAATCAAAATTTATTCAGAACTGGTCTTTTTAGCGAAAGGTCTAATATGAAATTTGTGATGGCAGAACTAGTTGTGGGAAATAATATTTGAAATCAGTAATATCCGAATGTGATAATTACTATTTGGACAAATTTTGGCATTAGGATCTTTTTTAAATTTCCGTGTAAGGATTTGACAACAAAGAAAGACATAAGTGATAAAAGCGCGAGTCTCAATCGATATGGTGGATTACTTCTCTCAAATAAGTCAATTATAATTAATGACTTCAATTGAGATATTTTGGTTACGTGAACTAATGAAATTGAGATGGTTTTAGTTAGCGTAATGAATGAATAGTAAAAGATTCTCGGAAATGTCATTCATGGTGATTAAGATCGACTCGAAAGTGTTCAATCGGTGTGAATTATTTATTTGAAATATTTCATGTGACAATCATGTCAAGATTATTTTCTCAAGTCCGATAATAGAATTTCATTTAATGCGGATAAAAGGCAAATATTCGAACGAGAAGTGTATATCTCTTAAAAATAATAATAATAATAAATAAATAAATTTATATGAGTAAAAACACTCTACGAATGATGAGGTTTTCGTTTCGTGAAAGTTGAAAAGTTTATTACATGTTGGTAAAGTTTGAGCAGATGAGAATATTGTTAAGCTGGAATGTCCGAAATTTGGACTAGTCTGTATTGAGTAAAGACTTCCGATTTTTTTAGTAATGTCTTGTTGTATGAATTGTGATGTGTTTCAAGATAATAAGGTAATGTGATAGTATAGAGCATTCGATGCCCTGAGAGAATCTAAATTGATAATGGGGTTAAAAGCGAGCATCAGAATCTACGAATTATCTTTGCCAAAATTGATATTAGGATGGAAATGAGAAATTAAAGAGATGTATTGGAGGCACTGCCTGAGTGAAGGTACTTTATTATTGAGTATGAGATTGAGGAATCTAAGTGCAGACCACTTTTTCGGCAAGATTTTCGGGGACGAAAATCCCTAAAGGGGGGAAGAGTTCTAACACCCTGATTTTGGGTCTAGTCGGAATAGTGATTTCGGGACCACAAATTCGAGATAGAAATAATTATTTTATGATTATTTTGAGGTCTATGATATGATTGCATGATTGAGTGAAAATTTCGTGAAGAAATTCTATGCATAAAGTGCTTAATTTGAAGTTAGGGACTAAATTGAATAAGTTGCAAAACTTGCATTCTAGAAGTTTCTAGTATGAAATTGCTTTAAAATATTAATTAGGAGGTCTTAAATAGTAATTTTACCAATTCCTAAGTTATGGACAAAAGTGGGACATGGAGGGAATTTTTGGAAAGTTTAGTAGTAAGGGCATTTTGGTCATTTGTATATTAAATGAAATAAAATGGGAAAAATAACACAAAATTGGCCATCATCTTCATTAGTTGCTGCCGAAATTTTCTCTCCTCCATAGCTAGGGTTTCTTCAACTTTCAAGCTTCATAGTAAGTGATTTCAAGCCCCGTTTTTAATGTTCTTTACATTTTTGAAATCCTCGTAGCTCGGTTTACCTATTTCTACCATTATTTCGAGTTAGGGTTTATGTTTAAAAATTTACCCATGAATGATATGCATGAATTTTGATGTTTTATGGTAGAATATGAAGTTTGAGATTGTGTTAAACAACTTTTGCTAAGTGATTTTTCGTAAAAACGAGTAAAAGCAAACATAATCGGTAAAAATATCTATTGTTCATAACTACGTGTTAGAGTGAGAATTTGATGTTTCCATAGAAGAGAAAAATGATCAGCATGTCATTAAACATAAGAATAAGGGCTGAAATTAAATTTCCGAGCCTTGGGGCAAAAGTGCAAATATGTAAAAGTTTAGGGGTCAAAATGCAAATTTGTAAAAATATGATTTTTAGACCCATATGAATAGTGTGATTAATTATTAGGCTAAATGTGATATTATAGATCAAGAAAGGCGTGGAATCGATCTCGAACGGGGGAAGGAAAATGTTTTGGATTAAATTGCAAAATTTCCATATTTTGCACCGAGGTAAGTTTGTATGTAAATAATACATTAACTTTATTTACATTTTTATATTTCAGCCTGTTATATATATTTTAGCCGATTTTGAAGCACAAATTGATTATTGGAAGAATGGAAATAAGTAATAGAGAGAGAAATCCCGGTTGAACATTCAGAAGAATTGAATAATATAGATGGAGTGTAGCTAGGTCACATGTATGATGCCGAGTGCACATCATGTGTACAAGAAAGCTACACGATACTATGTAGTAGCTAGGTCACATGTGTGATACGGGAAGTATCCCATGTAGACAAGAGAGCTACGGGAGAGAGATAAATGTAGCTAGGTCACATGTGTGATACAGGAAGTATCCCATGTAGACAAGAGAGCTACGGGAGAGATAAATATAGCTAGGTCGCATGTGTGATTCCAAGTGTAGGACACCATGTGGACAAGAGAGCTACGTAATAAATTGGCTAGGTCACATGGATGGTACTAAGTGTTCACCATGTGTACAAGAGAGCCGAATTATATGAAATATGATGGTGGAGCTGTGTGCTGAAACCATCAAGTATCGGGAATTGATCCGAATTGTTCAACGGGATGGCTTTATGGTGACATTGTAATTATGGACCTATACTTGTGATGTATGAAATGTGGTGAAAATGAATTGTGATATATATATATATATATATATATATATAAAAGTTAAAATGAGGTTAATACAAAGAAAGTGTGAAAGAGTGAATTAGCACTAAAACTATTGTGGGACAGTAGCAGTGATGTGATTTTGAAAAATCACCAAAAATAGTAATAATTTAATTAGAGGCTGAATGAGGTGTGAAATTAAAGCTTAATGAGCCTATTTTCATATAAAAGAAACGGATCAAGTAAAAGAATTCTATATTTTGAGATATTTATAATTGTGTGTGACTTGCTCAGAATGACTATGTGATCCCCTATTCCAACTTTGAAAAATCATTAAAAATTGTAAAAAATAAATTAAGAAATATAGTTTATATGCATAAATTCCTTATTTAGTCTAGTTTTAAATGAAACAGGTTTCATGGTCATTTGAATTGTGTACTGGGAGACATTCAATTCGAAGTGAATAGAGGTCAGATCAGTCGAGCTGTGTAATAGGGGAAAATTTAACTAATAAACTGTACTAATTGGCTTGACCAAAAATTTTAGAAATAAATTAGGGAATATATACATGAGTTTAGTTTCAAGGAAAATTTACAGAATTGGATTTCAAGTTTCTTAACTCGATTTATGATTTATTTAGTGAACATGACGCAGGAGAGACAGCTTGACCAAAGTGGAGTAAATAGTGAAATTAAAAGTAGATACACTTGAGTTATTATGTAATCATACTAAATTCTTTATTCATTATTTATATACTTGCTTCCTAAGCGTAAAGCTTACTTCCTTCTTTTCATTTTTTTTAGTTTGTCAGGTCAGCTCAGGGGTTGGAGATCGTCGGAGGCAGCATCACACTATCAAGCCATTATCCTTGGAGTATTGGCTAGTATATGTTAAATATTTTCAAGTGAGTGGCATGTATAGCAAGTTTGTTTCATGTCATGTATTATTATTATGATTTGGTTTACGTATTGGCCTACATTGAGCTTTTGTATATGGCCATGAGGTATGGTCTTTATTCATTGTGGTTTGTAAGTTTTAATTTTGGACAGAACTTGGTGACCCGATTTTATATGTTTGTGAATGTTTAAGTCCGGTAACACCTCGAACCCTATCCCAGAGTCAGATACAGGTGAAGGGTGTTACAGGTGTTACATTTATTGGTATCAGAGCAAGAGTTTAGTCTATTCTCGAAATATTCAGTATGAGTAAGAGTCTAACTATACATGCCATACTTATATTTAGATAGTGTGACGACTCCTGACGATTTTAAATGTTTTTCTTTTATAGTTATGGATTCCGAACGAGTTGGTGCAGATGATGTAGAAAGTAACGTGCCTGCTCCCGCAGAAGGGACGGTGCCACTAGATAGTAGTGAAAGGCCCATTATAGCTAGTCAGGGAGGAGGGGCTCGAGAAGCCTTTTTCCAAGCTATGAATGAATGGTTTGTCGAGTTCGTTCGTACGAATCCGGCCATTGGACCTCCACCCTCTCATGATCCTCAAACTACCCATGTAGCTTCCCCAATTATAGATACAGTCAGAAGAGAGAAGCCACCAGTTGATAAAATTAAAAAACAAGGGGCCGAAGAGTTTCGGGCTACTAAAGATAGTGATGCAAAGAAATCTGAGTTTTGGCTCGAGAATACTATCAGGGTCTTTGATGAGTTATCCTGCACACCTGAAGAGTGCATGAAGTGTGTTGTATCACTTTTACGAGACTCGGCCTACCATTGGTGGAAGACATTTGTGTCAGTAGTACCAAAAGAGAGGGTTACTTAGGATTTCTTTCAGGAGGAGTTCCGTAAGAAATACATTAGTCAGAGGTTCATTGATCAGAAAAGAAAATAATTCCTTGAACTAAAGTAGGGTAAGATGATAGTGATTGAATATGAATGTGAACTTGTCAAACTCAGTAATTATGCTCGAGAGTGTGTGTCTACTGAAGCTATTATGTGCAAGGGATTTGAAAATGGGCTCAATGATGATATTCGACTGTCAGTCAGTGTTTTAGAAATAAAAAAGTTCATCATTTTAGTTGAAAGAGCTTGTAAGGTAGAGGAGTTGCTAAAAGGAAAGGGTAAAGCTAAAATTGAGATGCAAGACATAAAGAAAAGACAGATGAGCAAGTCATTTCAGTCTACATCCAAGAGGCCTAGAGAGTTCTCTACGAGATCTAATCTTTTATTAGGGTATTCTAGCCGAAACAGAAGTAGAAGATTTATGGGTCAGAAAGCTCAGACCACTTCAAATGCAAGTGTTGGCAGCATTCAGCCTGATAGACCTGAGTGTCCTCAATGCAGTCGACGTCATCCAGGTCAATGTCGAGCAACTGAGACTGGTTGTTTCCGGTGTGGTGCATTAGATCATTTCATTCGAAAGTGTCCTGAGATGGTTAAAAGAGAAGTAATACCGAATGTAAGATCAGGCAATGCCCCCGTTAAAGGCAGACCTCAGAGAAGTTGGGGAATAGGGGCAGGTAGAGGTGCATCTAGAGATTCAGCGGCGAGACCAGATGTTAGAGCACCTGCAAGGACCTATGCTATCCGTGCTCGTGAATAGGCATTCTTCCCCGATGTAATTATGGGTACATTTTCTCTTCATAATGTTAAT
Source organism: Gossypium anomalum (assembly GCA_025698475.1). Classification (NCBI taxonomy): domain Eukaryota; kingdom Viridiplantae; phylum Streptophyta; class Magnoliopsida; order Malvales; family Malvaceae; genus Gossypium; species Gossypium anomalum. The sequence continues at coordinate 21,184,532 of CM046960.1, read as the reverse complement.
GTTATTGCTTTGATTGATCCAGGTTCGACCCATTCCTATGTTTACATGAAATTGATACCTAGTATGAACATGCCCATAGAGTCTATGGGATTTGTGATTAAAGTATTAAATCCATTGAGTCAGTATGTATTAGTAAACAAAGTATGTAAAAATTGCCCTTTGATGATTAGAGGTTACTGTTTTCTGGACGATCTCATGTTATTGCCATTTGATGAGTTTTATGTGATTCTTGGTATGGATTGGTTGACCGCGCATGACGTGATAATGAATTGTGGAAATAAATTCATTGAGTTGAAATGTGAAAATGGTGAAATTCTTCAGGTTAATTCAGATGAGTCAGATAGTTCAATTGCCATGATTTCTGTTATGTCTGCTCAAAAATGCTTGAGAAAAGGATATGAAGCTTATCTTGCTTTTGTGTTGAATACTAAAGATCCAGAGTTGAAAATTGAATCAGTGCCTGTGGTATGTGAGTTTCCTGATGTGTTTCCGGAAGAACTACCAGGTTTTCCTCCTATCAGAGAAGTTGAGTTTGGTGTTGAATTGGTTTTGGGTACAACACCCATTTTTATTGCTCCTTATAGAATGGCTCTAATGGAAATGAAAGAATTGAAAGTTCAGCTGTAGGAACTAACAGAGAAAGGCTTTGCAAGACCTAGTTGTTCACCATGGGGTGCACCAGTGCTCTTTGTGAAAAAGAAAGATGGTTCGATGAGATTGTGCATAGATTATCGACAGCTTAACAAGGTGACTATTAACAACAATGATCCACTGCCTAGAATTGACAATTTTTTTGATCAATTGAAGGGAGCTACTGTGTTCTCCAAGATAGATTTGAGATCCAGATATTATCAGTTGCAAGTTAAAGAGTTAGATGTTCCGAAGACTGTTTTTCGGACTAAGTATGACCATTATGAGTTCCTTGTGGTGCCATTTGGCTTGACTAATGCTCTTACCATTTTCATGGACTTAATGAATCGAATTTTCAGACATGGACTTAATGAATCAAATTTTCAGACCTTACTTGGATAAATTTGTAGTTGTGTTCATTGATGATTTCTTGGTTTATTCTTATGATAAAACTAAGCATTCAGAGCATTTGAGAACAGTTTTACAGACTTTGAGAGATAATCAGCTTTATGCCGAGTTTAGCAAAAGTGAGTTCTGGTTATAAGAAGTTGGTTTTCTTGGACATATAGCCTCAGGTGAAGGTATTAGAGTTGATCCAAGCAAGATTTCAACCATTGTTGATTGGAAGCCTCCCAGGAATGTATCAGAGGTCAGAAGTTTTCTTGGTCTTGCCGGTTATTATAGACGATTTGTAGAGGGATTTTCCATGATAGCTACTCCATTGACAAGATTGCTATAGAAAGATGTCAAGTTTGGATGGACTGAAAAGTGTCAGTAGAGTTTTGACAAGTTAAAGGCATTATTGACTGAAGCTCCTGTCTTAGTACAACCAGAACTAGGTAAAGAGTTTGTGATTTACAGTGATGCAACCTTGAATAGACTAGGCTGTGTACTTATGTAGGAAGGAAGGGTAATTGGTTATGCCTCTAGACAGCTAAAGCCACATAAGAAAAATCATCTGATACATGATTTAGAACTAGCTGCTATTGTATTTGCGTTGAAAATCTGGAGACATCACTTGTATGGTGAGATGTGCCGAATATTTACTGATCATAAAAGTTTGAAATACTTTATGACTCAGAAAGATTTGAACTTGAGGCAAAGAAGATGACTAGAGTTGATTAAAGATTATGAACTAGTGACCAATTATCACCCGGGTAAGGCAAACGTAGTTGTTGATGCTTCGAGTAGAAAATCTTTATTTGCATTAAGAGCTTTGAACACTATTTTAACCTTATCAGATGATGGTTCTATCTTAGCTGAATTAAGAGCTAAGCCAATGTTTCTTGAAGAAATTTGTGAAGTTTAGAAAGATGACAGTGTGTTACAAACCAAAAGAGCTCAGTGTGAGTCGGGTATAGAGGCAGATTTTTAGATCAGTTCTGACTGTTGTTTAATGTTCAAAAATCGAATATATGTACCAAAGAATGATGAACTTATGCGAAAGATTTTAAAGGAAGCACATAGCAGTTCTTTGTCTATTCATTCATGTAGTACAAAGATGTATAATGATTTGAAGAAAATGTATTGGTGGGTAGGAATAAAGAGAGATGTCTCATAGTTTGTTTCTAGATGCTTGATCTGTCAGCAGGTAAAAGTCGAACATCAGGTACCTTCAAGTTTATTGCAGCCTGTGTTTGTTCCTAAGTGGAAATAGGACCAAGTTACCATGGATTTTGTGATAGGATTACTGTTGACACTGAGAAAAAAGATGCAGTATGGGTAGTGATTGATAAGCTAACGAAGTCGGTTCATTTTATTCCAGTTCGTATGGATTATTCACTTGACAAGTTAGCCGAGTTGAATATTTTAGAGATAGTTAGACTACATGGAGTACCGTTATCGATTATTTCAAATAGAGACCCGAGATTCACTTCGCAGTTTTGAAAGAAGTTACAGGAAGCTTTGGGCACAAAGTTGAGTTTTGGTACAGCTTTCCATCCTCAGACCGATGGTCAGTCAGAGAGAGCTATTCAGATACTTGAGGATATGCTCAGATGTTGTGTCTTAGAATTTCAAGGTAGTTGGGAGAAATATTTGCCATTGGTAGAGTTTGCTTATAATAATAGTTACCAGTCGAGTTTGAAAATGCCACCTTATGAAGCTTTGTATGGACGTAAATGTCGCACACCTTTGTATTGGAAAGAGCTTAAAGAAAATCAGATTTACTAGGTTGATTTAGTTAAAGAAACTGAAGAGAAGGTGAAAGTTATCAGAGATTGCTTGAAAAAAACTTTAGATAGACAGATGTCTTATGCAGACTTGAAAAAAAAAAGAGATTTAGTATCAAGTTGGTGACAAAGTGTTCCTGAAAGTATCCCCGTGTAAGAAAGTCTTTAGATTTGGCAAGAAAGGCAAACTAAGTCCATCTTTTATTGGACCGTTTGAGGTAACTGAAAGAGTTGGACCATTAGCATCTCGTTTAGCTTTGCCTCCAGATTTAGAGAAGATTCATGATGTGTTCCATGTGTCCATGTTACATCATTACCATTCTGATCCTTCACATGTAATTTCATAGACAGAGGTTAAAATTCAGTAAGATATGACTTATGGTGAAGAACCGGTAAAGATTTTAGCTCAAGAGGTCAAGCAACTAAGGAACAAAAGTATTGCACTTGTGAAAGTATTATGGAATAGGCATGGCGTAGACGAGGCTACATGGGAGCCTGAAGAGGTTATGCGAAAACAGTATCCAAATCTTTTCATAGGTAAGATTTTCGAGGATGAAAATCCCTAAAGGGGGGAGAAATATAACATCCCAAAATAGGGCCTAAATGGAACAATGGTTGAAAAAATGCGAATCCGAGATAGAAAAGTTTATTCTAATTAATTTTTCTTTTAAAGTAAATTTTTTTATACCCCGAACAAGTAAGATAAGTCTAGTAACGCCTCATGCTCGACTCTGGCCATGGTCTCAAGTAAGGGGTGTTACAACTAAGGTCTAACCCAGGCTATTACAACTCTCCTCCCTTTAGGGATTTTCGTCCCCTAAAATCTTACCATTAAATAGATCCAGATATTGTTGTCTCATAGTATCTTCAGGCTCCCACGTAGCCTCTTCAACACCATGTCGATGCCACATTACTTTTACTAACGAAATTTTCTTATTTCTTAATTCTTTAACCTTACGAGCCAAGATAAGGATTGGTTCTTCTTCATATGTCATATCAGACTGAATTTCTATCTCAGATGGGGAAATCACATGTGAGCGATAGGATCTATATGGCATCGATATGTGAAACACGTTGTGAATCTTTTCTAGCTCAGATGGTAATAAAAATCTATATGCAACTGGCCCAATACGCTCAATAATCTTAAACAATCCAATGAACCTCGGACTTAATTTGCCTTTACGACCAAATCGAAGTACTTTCTTCCATGGAGATACTTTTAGAAACACTTTGTCACCGATCTCAAATTCAATATCTTTTCATTTCAAATCTGCATAAGATTTCTGACGATCTAGCACTACTTTCAAATTTTCACGAATCATTTTCACTTTCTGTTCAGTCTTTTTTATCAAGTCTACCCCGTGTATTTTATTGTCACTGAGCTCAGTCCAATAGAAAGATGTACGACATTTGAGACCATATAAAGCTTTGTACGGTGCCATTTTAATGCTCGATTGAAAACTATTATTACAAGCAAATTTAATTAATGGCAAATATTGTTCCAATGATCCTTCAAACTCAAGAATGCAACATCTCAACATATCCTCTAGCATCTGAATAATCCGCTCGGATTGACCATCTGTTTGCGGGTGAAAAGCAGTACTGAAATTTTGTACCTAAAGCATCTTGCAGTTTCTTCCAAAACCTCGAAGTGAATCTCAAATCTCTATCTGACACAATAGACAAAAGAACCCCGTGCAATCTCACAATATCATATATGTACAATTCAGCTAGTTTATCAACCGAGTAGTCAAATTGTACTGGAATAAAATGAGCTGATTTTGCAAGTCGGTCATCCACAACCCAAATCGCATCTTTCTTTCACAGAGATAAGGGTAAACCCGAAACAAAATCCATCGTCACTCTATGCCATTTCCATTCGAGAATCATAATAGGCTGTAACAAATAGGAAGGCACCTGATGTTCAGCTTTAACTTACTGATAGATCAAACATTTTGAGCCAAAATCAGAGATATCTCTTTTCATTCTAGACCACCAATAATGTTGTTTCAAATCATTATACATTTTCATACTACCCAGATGTACAGATAAACGACTGTTATGGGCTTCTTTTAAAATCATCTGAATCAACTTTGGATTTCTCGAAACACAAATCTGACCTCAAAATCTCAAACAATCGTCATTATCAACTCAAATTCTGAATCAGAATTCTAATCACACTGAGCTTGTTTCGCTATTATATCATTATCAACTTTCTAAGCATTAATAATCTGTTGTATGAACAAAGGTCTCGCTTTCAATTATGCTAAAACTGAACCACCATCAGACATACACAACTGAGCATTCATAGCACATAATGTAAATAATGATTTCTGACTCAAAGCATCAGCAACAACATTTGCTTTTCCCGGATGATAATCAATAACAAGCTCGTAATTTTTAGCAACTCTAGCCATTTTCTTTGTCGTAGATTCAAATCTTTCTGAGTCATCAAATATTTCAAACTTTTATGATCTAAAAATACATGACATTTCTCACCAAACACATAGTGCCGCCAAATCTTCAAAGCAAACACAACTGCAGCTAACTCAAGGTCGTGCGACGGATAATTCTTTTCATGTGGCTTAAATTGTCTCGAAGCATAAGCTATGACTTTTCCTTCCTGAATCAAAATGCATCCCAGGCCGTTCAACGAAGCATCACTATATATCACAAATTCCTTCCCAGATTCTGGTTGCACTAATACAGGAGCTTCAGTCAATAGGGCTTTCAACTGATCAAAACTTTTCTGATACCTTTCGGACCATTCAAACTTAACGTCTTTCTGAAGCAATTTTGTCAACAAAGTTGTAATCACCGAAAAGCTTTTTACAAACCATCGGTAATAACCAGCAAGTCCCCAAAAAACTGTAGACTTCAGATACATTTCTCGGAGGCTTCCAATCTAAAATCGCGAAAATTTAGCTCGAATCAACTCATATACCAGATGCTGACACAATATGGCCCAGAAAATTAACTTTGCGTAACCAGAACTCACATTTACTAAACTTTGCAAATAGCTGCTTATCACACAGAGCTTGTAACACTACTCTCAAATGCTCGGCATGTTCATATTCATCACGCAAATAAATCAAAATGTCATCAATGAATACGACAACAAATTGTTCTAAATACGATCTGAAAATTCTATTCATCAGGTCCATAAAAATAGCAGGTGCATTTGTTAATCCGAAAGGCTTAACTAAGAATTCATAGTGTTCGTACCTCGTTCAAAAATTTGTTTTCAGAATATCGGAATCTTTTACTCTTAATTGATAATATCCCGATCTCATATCTATCTTTGAAAACACTATAGCACCTTTCAACTGATCAAACAAATCATCAATTCTGGGCAGAGGATATTTGTTCTTGATAGTCACTTTATTTAACTGACGATAATCAATACACATTCCCATCGTGCTATCTTTCTTTTTCACAAACAGAACCGGAGTACCCCAGGGAGAAAAGCTCACTCGTGCAAATCCTCTATTGGTTAATTCTTACAACTGAGACTTCAATTCTTTCAACTCGGTCAGAGTTATTCTATATGGAGCTATCAAAATCGAAGTAGTTTCTAGTACTAAATCAATACTAAACTCAACCTTTCAAATCGGAGGTAAACCCAGAAGTTCTTCAAGAAACACATCAGGGAACTCACAGACAACCGGTACAGATTCTATTTTCTTTTCTATCACTTTCGAATCAATCACATAGGAAAAGTAGGCTTCACAACCCTTTTTCACATATTTCTGAGCTTTCATTGTAGATATCATAGCCAGCAACCCATTTAAATTATTGGACTCAATTCAGATTATTTCATCATTCTTGCATCTCAAATCAATAGTTTTTCATTTACAGTTCACAATAGCATAATGCAAAGTTAGCTAATCCATACCAAAAATTATATCAATTTCGTCAAAAGGTAATAGCATCAGATCAGCTATAAAACAATTATCTCGAATCATCAACGGACAATTGTTGCACACTTTATCAACCAGGACACTTTTGCCTAAGGGGTTCGATACTCTAATCATAAATTTAGTAGACTCTACAGGTAAAGTCTTACTGGATACTAAATTCATGTATATATGCGAATGTGTTGATCCTGGATCTATCAATGCAATCACAGAAGTATCGTAAAGAGTAAATGTATCTATAATCACATCCAGAGACGAAGCTTCCTCACGAGCTCGGATGGCGTAGGCTCTGGCAGGTGCTCTAGCCTCAGATCGAACAGCTGTATCTTTAGCAGCTCTTCGACTACCACTCACATTTCCTGTATTTCTGGGAGGCTTGCCTCTAGCTGAAATGCTGCTCGGTCTCAGATTTTGTACAATTTCTTGTCCAATAGACTAGGGGAAATATCGAATAAAGTGATCTAAGGATCCACATTTAAAACAAGCTCGATCATTCAATCTACAACTGTCGAGATGTCATTTACCGCAATATTTGCATTCAGGTGGTGTTGGTTTGACACATCCCACACTAGCTACTGAAGTAGCTTTTGTATTCATGGGTGGTCTCTCTCGATCTCATCTCAAATAACCTGTAGTAGCCTTTGAACAACTAGAATTATCTCGAAATCTCTTTGATACTAACTAAAATGACTTATTTGATGATCTTTTTCATACTTCTCTAGCTTCTGAATTGGCTTTTCTTTTCTCTTTCCTGAGTTCCACAGCTTGACATGATCGTTCAAGAAGTACTACAAATTCTTTTATTTCCAAAATTCTGACTAACAACTTGATGTCTTTATTCAAAGCATCTTCAAATCTCTTGCACATTATTGCTTTAGTCGAGACACATTCTCATGCATACTGGCTCAATCTCATAAATTCTCGCTTGTATTTAATAACAGACTTATGACCCTATTTCAACTCAAGAAACTCTTTGCGTTTCTGATCAATAAATCTTTCACTTATGTACTTCTTTCAAAATTTAGCTTGAAAGAAATCCCAGGTGACTCGTTCCCTCGAAACCACAGATATCAATGTCTTCCACCAATGATACGCCATATCTTTCAGAAGTGAAACGGCACATTTAAGACATTCGTCCGGAGTACATGACATTTCATCGAACACTCGTATCGTATTCTCTAACCAGAATTCAGCTCTCTCAGCATCATCATTACTAGTAGCACGAAACTCTTCGGCCCTATATTTTCTAATTTTATCAATTGGAGGCTTATTCAGATGAATCGAATCTACAGCTTATGGCATAGCTGGGACTTGTGAAAGATTAGGCGGGGGTGAAGATTGTAGCACAGCCAGATTGGTTCTAATATACTGAGTGAGCCAATCATTCATCATTTGGTAAAAGGCTTGCTTAGCCTTTCCCTCGTGGGTACTACTAACGGGTCTAGAATCAGATGGCGCTGTCCCTTGAGCGAGAGCAGGCACATTACTTTCGACATCATCAGCTACGACTCGTTCGGGATCCATTACTATATGAAAAACACATTTTGTTTGTCAGGATTCATCACACTATCACAGTTCGTATTTTTAGCATGTATAGCTAGACTCACATGTGCTACGTTAGTTCTAGAATCAACTAAACCATAGCTCTAATACCAATAAAATGTAACACCCCTAACCCGTATCCATCTCCAGACTAGGGTTAAGAGGCATTACCGAACATATCGAAACATTTCACAATCAAAAGCCATACATCGACATATCTTAATCAAATATCAACATAAGTCCCTTTCTTAGGTCAACTAGACCTTAAACATGCATTAGGAAGATGTTGGGACTAAACCAAATACATAAAAAATTTTCTTGAAACTTAACAATTTTCTAAGTTACAAAGGTCACACGCCCGTGTGAACAGGCCGTGTACCTCACACGGCATTAGACACACTCGTGTGTTTAGGCCGTGTCATATTAGGGCATACATACTGACTTATCCATATGGCCGGAGACACGCCCGTGTGCCTTAGCCATGGTCAAAACTAACTTGGGTCACACGGCTGACTGTATGCCCGTGTGTCTAGCCCGTGTACCTTTGAAATGGCCACACACGCCCATGTGCCAAGGTTGTGTGCTTTACGTAGCCACCAGACATGCCCGTATGTCTAGGCCGTGCTTGACACTGACTTGCTTCTAAAAGAAACATTGAAGGACATGGTCAAGACACACGCCCATATGCTCAGCCATGTGGGCAAATATAGGCCATTGGCAAGGCTAATTTGCCACCCATTTTGGTCATACCTACAAACCAAATTCAAGCATCAAATATACCACATTTCTAGCTAATTTCAACTCCAAAATATGCATCATTCAAATCATAATATTCTCAACCAAATCATACTTAACACGCATACCAAAACATACCAAAATCACATACCAAATTCATACCAAAGACAGAGGTTCATATCTCATTTCAAACCAATTCAAAACATACCATTTCATCATCATATCAACTACCTAACCAACCATGAAACTTACCAAAATGACTATTTCATAATGCCATTTATGAACACATCAAACTTACCAAAAATCATACCATAATTACATCCAAAATCAAGCCATATCTCAGGGCATGATATATATATATATATATACATCTCAAAACATATCCAAAGACTTCTAGTCTATACATGCCATACTTCAATATATACTTTTTCAAAAGGTACCAAAATAACGTTTGATAGTGTGGTGACAATCCTCGACGATCCCCGCGCTTCCAGTAGCTTTGATATTTATAAAACAATGCAAACACACACAAATTAAGCTTTCAAAAGCTTAGTAAACCATATACAAATAAACTTATCATTTTAAGCATATAAGCATCATAAAATACATATACTCCATAGCCAAATACTATTACAAACCTCATAGTTCATATACATTTCACATTTTTTTTTCAATTCATTTGCACATATGGCATATTTTCTCATACTTATATCACATATCATCACTTGTACATATACTTACTTCATATTAACAAATGTTGAACACATTTCAACGTACCTGAATTGGATATTCATTCATTTAATCACGTATTTCTAAAAATGCCCGTTGAACCTTTTGGAATCATATAGGATACGCGGATAGCTCGGGAAGCTCGTAAAATGCTAACATCCCATATGTGGTCTTACATGTAATTAATATCGATGCCACTGTGCCAGACAGAGTCTTACACGAAATAAAATACGATGCCGATGTCCCAGACATGGTCTTACACGTAAATCTCAAATCAATGCCAACGTCCCAAACGTGGTCTTACATGATAACACATATCAAAATCCTATGTCATGACATATGTATCCTAACAATTCCTATGGTTCGTACGGGGCTTTCGGACATCGTCATATTATCGAAACTTTATCGATTTCACATATTCAGCTTCTATAACCATCCATCCATCACAATTCAAATATCATATAAGCATAATTAAATCAATTCAACATATTTATTTGTATGTAGACTTACCTCGTACTGGAATGAACGGAAACGAACGGCTATTCAACTACTTTCAACTTTCCCCGATCTAATTTTGTTTTCTTTGGCTCTTGACCAAAACACATTCAAATTTGACTTATTCAATCTCACATTCATTCAAATCAATCCTTAAACACATATTTAGGGCATTTTACAAATTTAGCCCTCTCATTTTCGCATTTTAACAATTTAGTCCCTATTTCATAAAATCACAAAATATACAAAATTTCTATATACTCATGCTTAGCCAAATTTTTCCTTCACTTATATGAGCCCACATATTTTATTTATTTCACATTTTAGCCCCTCAATTTTTCACTTTCACAAATTAATCCAAAATACTCAAATTCATCAAAAAATCCCAATACAATACATAATAATCCAACACATATCTTTCATTTTTCATCAACTATCATCACAAAGCTTACAAAAGCATCAATGGAATAATTCAAAATCATCATCAAATTTAGAAATTGAGACATGAGCTTCATAGAATACAAAGCAACGATCACAAAAATATAGAAATTATCAAAAACTGAGTCAAAATCATACCTTAATCAAGCTTCTAAGTTGTCGAACCCTAAAAACACATCCATGGCTTTCTTTCTTTTGTATTTTCGGCAAACAAGATGATAATATGATTAAAATTTGATATTGTTTTATTTTATTAACCTTTATTAACATAATTACAAAAATGTCATTGATTAATAACCTTTAACACATAATAATTCATGTCCATGAAAGTCCAATAACATTAATCATGGCATATTCACATCTTAAGGACCTTACAATTAAAAAGCCATAGCAAATAGGCACTTTTAAAAAATAGCAAGTCACTTTTGCACTTTACGCTATTAAGTCCTTTTTCTAAATTAGGCACACAAACGATCAAATTTTTATACAAAAATTTCATATATATCAATTCACATATTATAAGCACAGAAAATAATATTTAAAAAATTTTTGACTCAAATTTGTGGTCCCGAAACTACTGTTCTGATTAGGGTCTAATCCGGGCTGTTACATGGTTAATTATTTCATGGAGTATAAATGCTAGAGAAATGCTTTGATGAAGTATGATTTTAGAAGTTGAGTTGATAAGTATTTGATTAGGTAAATGGCATAGAATTGAGTATTGAAATTAGTTGAAATGGATACTGTATGAATTGTGCATTTGGTTGATGCTTTTGGCTGCTTAATTGTATGATGAAATGGTACCATTTCGGTTGTTTAGGTGAGCATGAGATGAGGTGGCAAATTGGCCTCGAAAATGGCCTATTTTTGTCCATACAGGTAGAGACACGGGCATATGTCTCAGCCGTATGTGACACACGGTCATGTTATACTGCCGTGTGTCCCCTGGTGTTGTTATTAAAATAAAGTCAATAGGCCCCACACAGTCTCACACGCGGACGTGTGACTAGCCGTGTGGTACAAGTCAGTATACCCCTTAATTGGCACATGGCCTAGCACACAGGCGTGTGACATGGCCGTGCTGCATAAGTCAGTAAACCCTCTAATTTTCACACAGTCTGGCACATGGGCATGTCCTCAGCTGTGTGATGCAAGTCAGTATGTATGCCCTATTTCCACATGGCCTGAGACATGGGTGTGTCTGTTCACACAGGCGTTACCCCTGTATGGTTGAAATTTTACTAAGTTTCCAAAATTTTCGTATGATATCAGTTTAGTCCCGAACCACTTCTAAAGCATGTTTAAGGCCTCACAGGCCCTTATAAGAAACAATGTGATTGTGTTGAATGATTTATGAGAATGAATGTTTTAGGGTTGATAAACATTGTGTATTGATCGGTAATACCTCGTAACCCTATCTGGTGATAGATACGGGTTAGGGGTGTTACAAAATTGGCCCCAAAAATGGCCTATTTTTATCCACACGGGCAGAGACACGGGTGTGTGTCTCAACTGTGTATGACACATGGTCATGTTACATGGCCGTGTGTCCCCTGGTGTTGAAGTTGAATTGAAGTCAGTATGCTCCACACGGTCTCACACACGGGCATGTGACTGGCAGTGTGGTACAAGTCAGTATACCCCCTAATTGGCACATGGCCTAGCATGCGGGCGTGTGACTTGGTCGTGTTGCATAAGTCAGTATACCCTCCAGTTTTCACACAGCCTGGCATACGGGCGTGTGATGCAAGTCAGTATGTATGCCTTGTTTCCATACGGCTAGAAACACGGGTGTGTCTGGAGCCGTGTGAGGCACACGGCCTGTTCATACGGGCTGTTCACACAGGTGTGTGACCCCTGTATGGTTGAAATTTTTCTAAGTTTCCAAAATTTTCAAATGTTATTGGTTTAGTCCTGAACCACTTCTAAAGTATGTTTAAGGCCTCGTAGGCCCTTATAAGGGACAATGTGGTTCTGTTGAATGATTTATGAAAATGAATGCTTTATGTCTGATAAATGTACGCTATATGTTTTGAATTGATCGATAATACCTCGTAACCCTACTCCGACGACGGATACAAGTTAGAGGTGTTATAGCCGAGGCACCAACATTGCTGTCGCATATCACTATTGCTATACCATGTTGTTGTTGTCACTGCACCATCCTTGCCATCGTAAGATTTTTGTTGTAGCAAGTCCTTACCCACCTTGCCGATTTCTCTTTTCCCCCTTGTGCAGAAACTTTGCCAAATTCTCAAGAAAAGATACCATGTCTCGCAAAAGAACTAGATCTTTAAAGACTACTCCTGAAAACCCAATTTTGATCGATGAAGAAGTGAAAGAGAGATTTGATTCAGTCTTCAAGCATAAACCTATGATGCCAAAAATATGTTTTAACTTGAAGAGTCATGATTTGATTGTTGTTCCTATACCGATTAGAAAGAAAATCAATACTCTCAAGTGGGAACGATTTTGTGATGCTTGTTCACTTCCCGATGATGAACTAATTCAAGAATTGTATGCTAGTTTGACTATGCAAGATGCTACTAAGGTCATCGTTCGAAAGAAAGAGGTACCTCTTACTTCTAAGTCCATTAATGATTTGTTTAACTTACCTGATGTTGAAGAAAATGAGTACTACCCTATGATGAACAATATCAATTGGGGTTTTCTTCAACAAGTGCTTGATGTTGTGACAAATCTGGAATCCCAATAGATTATAAGAAAGTTTGGGAGCCATTCTTGCTGAAGGGAATACGTAAAACCAGTAGCAAAGGTATGGTTTTATTTCGTTCGCTACAATTTTATGCTTATCTCACATAGTTCCACCATCTCGATGGAACGAATGCTCTTGTTATATGCAATTTTGACAGAAAAGTCCATTAATGTTGGGAAAATTATTCTCAAGGAGATTCATGATTGTGCTAAAAAAAAGACAGGAATTGCCTATTTCCCATCATTAATCACTTCAGGTTGCTTAAGGGCCCATGTTAAAACACAAGCAAATCTAAAGGGGCAATATGTTCAAAGGTGCATTACAAATCATGATCTTGAAAGGTTAGTAGAGAAGGTGCATGAGCTGAATCAAGGCGAGCAAAAAGATCCAACTGAGCCAGATACCGAGGAGTCAACAAATGAAACTGGAACTGAAGCTAATTCAGTTATAGACACTGAAAAAGAATCTGATAAGGAACTAAACAGTCCTAAACCAGTAGAAGGATCTGCAAACCCTGAACCAAAGGTTAAACCAGAAGAACAAATAGTCAAGCTAACTGTTGAACCTGAATCTACAACTCCAATGTTGACTTCTGTAAGTACTTTAAAGAAATCAGAGTTGTTAATTACGATGGATATGTGCAAGTTCATGCACAATCAACAACAAACTTACTGGAAATGTGCAAAAATTAGAGATGACTCAATTCAAAATACTTTTAAGAATATCTCTAATAATTTTGTTCCTAAATTCCCAGATGCTATCTTTGAGACATGGATGGAAGATACTGACTATGCAAGCAGAGATGGAGTTGAACAAAATAAAGGGAATGAGTTAGAAAAATAAAAAGGGGGATTCTTGTCTTGTTATTTATTTAACTATTTTTAGGTATTTAGGAATTTATTTCTTTCGTAATTAGGATTTAATTTCTACAGAATAAAACATAACAAGCATGAATAAACTTAACACTTCTTTAGAAAGAAAAAGACTAAGTGATGTGGTAATGGGAATGAACATGTCTAAGATTGGGTTATTAGGAAAGACTTGGTATTTAAGTAGTCTTAATGACTCACCTCTCTTTCTTTACAACCCTATCTAGTGTTCAGTTTTCATTCATTACTCTATTCTTGCAATGAGGACATTGCTTGTTTTTAAAGGGGGATAAGATAAAGAAATTGCTCAAATTTTTAAAATTTTCAAGTATGTTTCAATCATTTCTTTCAAAATTATGTTTACTAAATGAATGTTTAGAGACATTTTTTTTGTTAATGAGATAGTTTGTATGCAAGTATGAATGATGATCCTATCTAAATGAACGTATGTTATCATGAAGAATGGAATGCTTGTATGATCTTAGTCTTAGTAATGTTTTCCATGAAAACTTAGTTTCTCTTGAGATTAGACATGCATGAAGGTTTATATCTTTAGAATTGACTTAGTAACTTTCTTGAGGCGAAATCCTAGGAGACATAAAAATCTAAATTGATATAGGCACTATTTCTTTGGATTGTTTGAGCCTTTTCGAGCCAACCTTATGATATTAGACACTTGAAACTATAATTTTGAGCTTAAAGGCCTGTTTATTGCAGTGAATCTACATTACAAGCCACATTACCATCTTTTTAAGTTATCCTAATTTTGTGCACCATCTTAACTAAACTTGTCTTGGTAATCAACATTTGAGGAAATTTTCAAAAAGATATATGTACTCATGTTAAAAACAAAAAAATAGATGAAGAAAGAGCGAAAAAAGTTTGCTTTGTCTCCAAAAAGAAAAATGTATGAGCATGAGTTCAAAATAAGTCTGGGGGGTGTTCCAAAGGTTCATTTAAAGAAAAAGGCTGTATTTTGAGAAATGCAAGACAAAGTTAAAGGTTAAGAATTTGAAACCAAAATGTCTCATCTCTTTAAATCCCTACCTTTAACCGAGCCCCATTACAACCTTATAAAAGACCTATTGATTTGATGATTATGTCACCGACATTAGTAGAGAGAAAGTACTAAGTTCAACATATGAAGATCATAAATAAGCCTAATGATTGTTTGCTTGATTGATAAGAAATTGTGTTGAATGAAGAATGTTATCTATGGCTGTGACATACATACAAACTATGATTCATGTTGGCATAGTTTGAAACTTAGTATAAAATCCTAAAAATATTTGCATATGAATTACTAGTTAATAAAGGAGATCTATGAACATGAAGTTATTAATGCATGATTATGGGACAAAGATTGATGCTACTTACACAGTTAGCAATTTTTCCTTAGCAAGACCTTTTGCTGTGCATAAACATTAACATTACTCGAGACGAGCAATGATTTAATTTGGGGGTGTGTTAACTGAAAAATATGTAGGATTTTTCCTATGCAATTTATCACCTTTTTTCTTAAATTCGTTGTTAAAACTAAGTAATTGTTTAATAAATTAATGAAATATGTGAAAATATGAAATTAGGACATAGAAATTATTAAAATGTGATTTTATGCTTTATTATATATTTTTCATGCATAAAATGGGTCATGCATGATTAAATTAAATAATAAAATATAAAATTATATTTAACAATTCATTTTAAAATATTTCATTAATAATATTGGTTTTAATTATTTATTTATTTTCTTCTTGGTCCTTTAATTTATTGATTTATTTTGGATAGGTCTAATAGTTTTGTTGGATTACAAAAACTGTCCAAATTGAAGACCAAATCAACCCAATTTTGGCTACACATGGCTATCCACATAAACCACTTTTTGGTTTAATTACAAAAGGTCCTTGAAATGTTGAAGAAATTAGAGATTTGCCCGAAGATTTATGTAACACCCCAAACCCAGATCCGTCGCTGAAACAGGGTTATGGAGCTCTACCAGAGATTTTCGGAACATTTACAGACATTTCATGCAAGTTACTATTCAAATTTCAAAATCATTCATAACGTACCTTAAATGGACCCTCAAGGTCTAATACGAGCATTAGAATCGAGTCGGGGCTGAATCGGAACCTCTAACAATTTTTCGTGACATTTTAAAATTTTTCCAAGGTGTAAGGCTCATACACCCGTGTGGTCCAAGGGACATGCCCATGTGACCTTAGGACATGCCCGTGCTGGAGGCTGTGTTCGACCCTGTGTAACTCTCTGACTTGTGCACACGGTCGTGCCACATGCCCATGTGCTAGGCCGTTTGGTTAATTAATTCATTTCAAATTTAGGTGCAGGTTTCACACGGCCAAGACACACGCCTGTGTCTCTGCCTATATGCTCAATTCTGAGCATTCTGTTTCTCAAAATTAAGGTGCAAGGGACACATGGCCTAACCACATGCCTATGTTACCAGGTCGTGTGTCACACACAGTCTAGACACACGCTCGTGTGGACAAAATAAAGTCATTTCTAGCTTCATTTCTCACCCAAAATCACACTCATGACCTGCACTTGAAACACACATCCACTACCAACCATCCCAAGCATTCAAATTAAACAAATTCTATCATTCAACATGGAATACGATTACATGCATACATGTTCATATTCTTGCCTTGGTTTAAATCCATATGATAAGCATGATTTGATCAACTACTTAACACATATGTAGCTACCATAGTATGACATTACAAATATATCAAAACAAACCATTACTAGCCATTCTAATGGCTAAGTTACAAGCATCATTTACATTTACATGCCAATATGGCCAATATAATGTATACATGCCATTACAACCATAATTGATTTACCATATTGTACCGACATGGGCCGATGGATAGTGTGAGTGATCTCCGCCGAGCTTCCAATCTAATGAGCTTTCGATTTACTCTAAAACAGGGAAATAAAACTAAGTAAGCATAAAATGCTTAGTAAGTTCATATAACATGGTACTTAACTTACCATTCATTCTATTTTGAGGTAACTATGTAAGGCATAATCAATCAGTTTGATCTCAAGCCCTGCACACATTCTCATTTCCCTTGTTAGTCATATAATTCATAATATCATCAAACATATATAGGCTCAAGAACCATCAAGTTTCCAAGCACATATGTTTTCCACAACATGTTTTCATTCAACATGCATAATTCATCTCATTATTTCAAGTATAATTCCATAATAGTTCATTTCGAGTTCAGATCATTCATATCAGAACTTTACTCATATTAATCGGAATATCAAGGTCACGATTAGTACACTCAATGAGTACAAGACCGTAACCAAGAATGTGCATACTCATCAAATAAATTCCACGTACAATATCGTCATTTCATATTTCCATATATCAATTATCACGTATCATCATTTTCATATATTTTAGTTCGATATGTGTAATAACTCATTTCTTATTCATATCTTCTCATGTCAAGAACTTTTACCCATTGAATTTATCTGAAATATTGATGGATACACAGGTTGTACACTCTTGGTGTATAAGTCAAGATTCATCAATTCATATACAATGGTACCCATAAGGTACTATATCAAAGAGTACACACTCGAGCCACACATGTATAGAACATGATTACCAATCAAGGTTAAATCCTTTTTATGACCTATGCTCTAAGGAGCTTGATCTAGATTACCCGTCCAGGCTAAATCCAATCTATAACATGTGCTCAAGAGGACTCATTCAGGATTACCCGTCTGGGCTAAATCCTTTTCTATGATAAGGTCAATAGGATTTCTCGTCTGAGCTAAACCATGTTAGCAACAAATGCAGGACCTCATTCATTTCAGGAAATCACATATCCATTGAATTTCCATTTTATTCAACCGGGATTCAAGCATTTTTCAAGTATTATCGGGCATGTGACTATTTCATACATCCACAACATTCATATAATTCAAATAAACGCATTCCACATTCATTTCAAGTATATAAGTAACATTCTCATCGTTTATCCTTTAACATCTATCGGGCATTATCATTTAATTCAAACATTTTCATTTATCGAGCTTGATCAAATATGTAATCATTTTCACATATTTATGACATTTATAAAATTTACATAAACACAATCAATGCAAGCATGTAAATAAACACAATTTAGTTACACGAACTTACCTCGACGATTGTTCGTGTACGAAAAATCTACTAATCTAACTTTCCTCTTTTCCTCGTTCTAGCCTCGAATTTTCTCTATTCGAATCTATACGAGTAAATTTGACATCAATTTATCACATTTCACATTCATGTGGACTCAATTTACAACCTATTAAAAATTACCATTTTGCCCCTATCTTTTCTATAAATTTCAATTTCGTCCCTAGGCCCGGAAAATGAAACTTGTGCAAATTACTCCCTATTTCAAGCCTAATCAAAGCCCATTACAAATTTTACAGCACATGAATTCATAAAAGTTTAGAATTCTTCGTCAAATTTTACAACTTTTCATTTTAGTCCCTAAATCATGTTTTCATCAAAAATCACTTTGTAAAAGTTGTTTATCTATCAATAATCTTTCATTTTCTACCATAAATTTCTAATTTTCAGCATATACATCCATGACCCATTTTTCATACCTTGATAACTTTTCAAATTAATCCCTCAAATAGAGAGATTAAGTTATCTTGGTTTCAAAAATATCAAAATTACTAAAAACGGGGCTTGAATACTTACCCAATTTGGCCATGAAAGTTTATTCTCTCTCTTATAGGGTTTCCATGTATTATTTGGGGACTATGAGAAAAATAAGATAATAATTCTTTTATCATCTTTTTAATTAATTAATTTAATTGAATTCTATTTTAGTCCCTACCCTTTTTTAAATTTTCCAAGGATGAGTCATACCAAAATATTTACATACTTTTACTAATGGTTTAATTACCATATAAGGATCTTAAGTTTTGAATTCCATAGCTATTTGATCCTTCTAGCTACTAGAATCTAACTTTTGCATTTTATGCGATTTGGTCCTTCTCGTAATTAAGCTCATAATCGGTAAAATTTTCTTATCAAAATTTTCACATGACATGTCTATAATAGTATGGACTATAAAATAAAATAAAATAAATTTTATTTTTTGGCTCGGATTTGTGGTCCCGAGATCACTGTTTCGATTTCACCGAAATTGGGCTGTTACAATTTACATTTGACCGAGTCTTAGTCCTGAGTTGTTATGGCATTTAAATTACTTAAAAATCAAGCAAAATTCAACTCAAAATCCACTAATCATGGCCGGCCAGTCATTGAAAAAGCTTGAAGAGACTAAACCTCTCTATGTTTAGCAAACTACTCTCATCTCTTCACCTATAAATAAGACTTCATTTCACCATTCCTAATCATCCCTCATCCCTCAACATTCTCTCTTTTCTCTCAATTATCTTTAGCATTTTGCATTTCCTCCACCTAGCATCATCTCTTCATATAGATTTTAGCAATTAAGCCTCTTAAAAAGCCTTTCGTCGACCACCTTGCAGGGCCATCAGCAAAGGAGTGAAGGAGCCTCATCTGTCAGAGTCTTAGGTGACAGCCACTTGCTAGGTTTAATCTTTCTTTTCTTTGACTTAATCTAAAAATGTTTGTTATGTGTTCTTTGTTCTTGTTACAACAAAGTTAGCTTAATTTTATTTAAACTAGGATGATTGCTCTGATTAAATAATATTTATTTGATTCATGCTTATAATGTTTGTGCCTCAATCGAACATGTTTTCAATTAAAATCAAGTATGTATTCCGTTCATACGTGATTGAAATGCACCTGAATTAGCTGAATGATCCTAACCAGACAAAGGTTAGTGGACACATAATTGAAATGTCATGCTTAATTTAGATCCTAACCCGATTAAATTGCAAGTTGCATAACAACTCTAACCAAGCTCTGCTATCTGCATAGTTGTTAGATTTGTGTGATTAAACTGTTTCAAACCTAACACGTCCCTGTTACCTCACATGAATACTAAGAAACCCTTAGGGAATAAGGATCAGTAAAATGCATATTTACTAAGTAAAGGATTCCGAAAGGACCTAATGTGGTTTCCAAACTCATGAAAAATCAAGTTGCCATGGAATGTTTTTCTGAATGTTATTAAGCATGTTGATAATAAATTGAGTTTAATTAAAGTAATTGTCCTAGTTTATTTATGTTATAATTGTTGCAAATTGTATTTAATTTTGCTAAAATCTATTTCATTCATATAGTTTGCATATTTAGGATAATCTGCATTAGGGATCATTGCATTTAGTTTAATATATTTAATTTTAATCATCCCTTCTCAATCATATTGTGTTTTTATTTACCAAGTTGTTAAATAATTTTACAATTAAATGATTTAACACAAATACAATCCCTATGGAGATGATAACTCAATACTTACTTATTACTTGATAAGGACTGTGTACACTTACACAAACCTACACGTTACAAATACTAAGAGTGGGCTAATATACTTTCTGAGCATGTAGGAGACCACTAGAAGGCATACTAACTTGATACTAGTCGTTGTGTTGTAACATGGAGCATGGAATGTCGCAACATAAGAAGCAGAATAGAATAATTTCAAGACTACCTTCAATGTCGCAACACAACTTGAGGATGTCTGACACACCCTTGAAGACACCTTAAAGATGGAGCATACTGCCTTTGATGTGGCGACACAAGACCTGGTGTGTTGCAACATCACCTCTGTATGAGAAATAATTACGAGCTAGGGGCATTTTGATTCGTACAATCAAACATTAAACATGTGGACGACAGCTGACCTAGGGTTAAGGACGACGACCACACTAAAGTCTATAAATAGGCTCATTTAACACATGTTATGGACAGTTTTTCATATTGTATAATTTTCTTCTTAGATTTAGATTTAGTCTTTAGCTTTTCTCTTTTCTAAGACATTAGGTTTATTTTGGTTTCGTTATTTGTTCTTGTGGAAGAAATCAGATTTATCAAACATAATCAAACTCTATAAGTATTCTGCACTCAATTCTAATACAAATTAGGCTTCTTTTAAACTTTATACTCTTGAATTACTATTCATGTTTACTCTTTCTATCAAGTTTATATTGTTTATGAGATACATGAGGAACTAACCCTCCTGTGGAGGATAGCAAGTAGGGGTATGATTAATTAACTATTTTGTAAGGTTCTCTTAGCGGATTAGCTGTTCAGGAAAGGAAGAACCTAAACTCTAGGCTTGACAACCTTAGGAAGTCAATAAGGTGGGAACTAACCCAAATTTGGTATGGCCTATCCGTGAACACCTTAACCCTAAACCTATATGGACTGTAAGGTCAAGAGATAAATAATTCTTGCCAACTCGTTATTCTAGTAGAAGATCAGAAGATTCTGTTGGATATCGACTAGTTGATTGAACAAGAAAACCTGAAGTGATAGTTGATTATGATTACTGAAGCAAGCTAATCATCCATGCCCAGATTTGAGGTATTTGATTTCTCGTGATTTCATTCTTTCTTTTATTATTACTATTAGTATAGATAACCAAAACCTTTATTTCTATTTCATCGTAATATAATTCATTTAAAATACTAATTAGATCTATTTATACTTAGGTTGAAAATACTTTAGTGCTCACCTCCCTTTGGTACGACCCTTGGAGTACTCATCTACTCCGTTGTAACTATATTACAACCTGACCCGTAAACTTGCGGATACAGCCTTTTCATATATTTTGTGTAGGATTTATACTCTGGATGTTGGTACATCTAGAGGACATCAAGTATGCTGTTGGGGAGAGCTTAGTCACGATATTATAGTGGAATGAATTCGTGAATAAATGAATTTATAATTCATAGGAAAAAAGTTGGAACTTAATTATAACTCATTTGAGCCTCAATTGCATATGCCTGATCGATCCCTCTACTAGCTCATTAAAACCATAAATGAATTGTGTGTTGAACCAAAATGAACAGAATGAATAAAGATGGAGAAATGGAAAACATTCAGGAAATGATTATGATTTTTCTCCAAAATGAAATTATTTGGACATGAACGGGGTTTTCTAAAAATGAAAATGAAAATGAGAAATGAATTCATTTACAAATGAACGATGATTTCTCAAAACTTATCGGAAAATTGAGTTTTTATTTTTGAGCTATTTTAAATCTCAAAAATGAAAATAAATATAATTTCTCAAAAATTTTATCAATGGTTAAATCGTCATAATTTTATCAAGGGTAAAATTGGGATGAGAAAATTATTTCATATTAATATTGAAGTTTATTTTAGAAAATAGAAAAATAGAATATTGGGTTGGATCAAATTATAAAGTATTAGGTTAAAAACCCGAGAAGTACTTGTAATTGGACCCGATATGGAAGAGACCCAAATGCCCTTTATGTAATAAGGAGGGACGACAAACTCTAGTTTATTTAACAAGGTTGAACTAGGATTTTGTTTTTCTAGTTGAAATATATTTCTCTAATTTAACAAAGGGTTCTACCTTCTCTCCCTATAAATATATGGCACCAGTAAGCCTATTTACATAACTTGAAGATATTGTTACTTTGCCAAAAAATTGAGAGAATTTATTCTCAACTATTAAATATATTTTTCCAAAATAATAATTTTGTCGTTTTCTATTTGAGAAGAGAATTTTTGTTTTCATCCAAAAGAAAAGAAAATTATTTCTAGTTTTGTGTTTTGATTTGATTTGACCAAGCCCACATTCGAGGCAATTTGTGGTATGAGAATAGCAGAGAAAATCATTTGGTTGAAAGTCGAGAACAACAAGGATTCGTCTATCCGAAAATACAAGTACGATTTTGGTCTAGAGTTTATTGCTATAAATATAACAAACCGGGTTGGTTTTAAAAATTTTTATTTTTCGCTATGCAAAAAAACCGTTTTCAAACCGGATTTTTTCCAACACATTCCATAGCTTGTATTTAGTAACATTAGGAATCTCCACTAGCTAATTTAAGTGGTAGACTCTGATACAAATTTTTAACATGTATGCAGTTGCAGACACACAAGCTAAAACACATAAGAAGTGCTTGAAGAAGTGGGCACTTCTTCAATCAATGCGAAGCAAAGAATAAAACAGGGAATAACAAAGTTTGCTTACATAGTTTGATTTCCCTACGGTTGCGGAGCCTAGCTCGGTGAGAAATATTCACTATCTTCAACACTTACAACAAGTGAACCTAAATCTATCACACCTTGTGACAATTTCCTAACTTTTGTATCGTAGAAGACTATTCCTTTCAACACTAAGTTCCCCCTTGTAAACTTATCGTGTAAAACCACAAGACAAGTTTTATAACCGAATTCACTCTTACAAAATAATGTTCCTTGACCAAATTAAGTATCCAATACATCAACCCATGCAAGTCTCTCAATTATATAGAGTTTTCGAGACTTGCTAACATAAGGAAGATCTATATCAATCCTTATTAAACATCTAAACTAGTTGAATATAATATAATAATAACAAACAAGGTAAATAAGGACTGTTGGCAACTAAGTCTTCAACATTTTAATTCAATCAAACTTCTTCAATCTAAGGGATTAGATAGACATGATTTAATCTGATATGATTCTTTAAATATTGTCGAAACCATTTTTTTCTAAAAGGGGTTGACTGTGGTTTTTGAAAATGAAAACGAAAAAATGGGAGTCGACACCAATCCTTTTTGATGAGGTGTGACCGGGTCACCTCGTAAAATGGTTGTTTTTAGTAAACGATTTTGATTTATTAAAACAATGCTTTTTTTTGGTCTACGAAATTCAGAGGGAAGGGTTCGGGAGTTGGTTACGCACGAGGAAGGGTTAGCACCCTTGTAATGCCCAAAATTGGTACCTAATTGATTAATTAAAGTCTTCGTGTCAAAAAGTTGAAAATTAGAAAAGGATTTAAAATACGATCCGCTTTTTTATTAGTGTTGATAAAAAACTTGAATAGATTGAAACGGGTATTTAAAGCTTTCTCGTCTCGAGGTAGCGAAACGTCACATCCCGTAAGTTAGGACACGACACTTCAAATACTCGAAAGTAAATTTGCCTTCGTTTTTATATTTGAAACCTCGTACATTCAATTTTAAAAGGATATTCGGTTATTTAGATTTAACGAGAAAAATCGGAACCCTGTAAGTTAGGGCGTGACTTTCTCGAATTGCCAAATACAAAGCATTGCCTTACTTTAAAAATTTCTCTTATTAAATAATCATCAAACGTAAGTTTAAAACGATGTGGGCTTATTCGAAATATGATACAAAGATAACCGATTATATTTAAACATAGTACATGGGGTAATAATAATGCAATAATATAAAACAACTATAGGAGTCAAATACTAATGTACTATAATAGTCATAGTAGTATTAACAAACAAATTACAATAATAATGATTCATATAGATATGAATAAGTAAAGATGAAATAAACAAATAATGGAAGATGATAATGACAAAGTAATAAATAAATAAATATAAGGGAAAAGATTTAAAAATATTGGAAGTAAAAAACCAAATTAAAATAAATAAAATTTAAGGCACAATTTGTATTAAAACATATGTAAAATAATAATAATAATAATAATAATTTGACGATGATAATAATAATAATAACCATATAATAATAGGAATGACAATAATAATGCTATAAGTGAAAACCTAAATAATTTGATTTTTAAAAATACATAAGGAATGTGTATAAATAAATAGATGATTATAATAATAATAATAATAATATATGTAGTAGAACATAAATAATTTGAATTTTAAAATATATATAGCAAGGATAATAAATGGAAAAATGAATAAATAATAACACAATGTGCACGAATAAGATGAATAACTAATGAAAGAAAATCAAAGTTTGAAAGAACAATGAATAAAAGGGATACAAAAATTTTAAAAAAAATGCAAATGAATAATACATATAAAATAAATAAATAAGCAAGTAGATGGGTAACATAAAGTAATAATAAATGCATGAGCAAGCAAATAAGTAAATGAATTAAAATGAAAGGGGTTAATTGAAACTTAAAATAAAATTAAAAGGTAAAATTTAAAAAAAAATAGAAAGGGACCAAATCGAAAATGAAATAAAATTAAAGGGTTAAATTAAAAAGAAAAGAGAATGAGGGTCCAAATATAATACGCGGTAGGAGATAGGGATTAAATGGACAGTTATTCCTTGCTCTCAAAACGACATCACTCCGGGTTTTACCCTTTTAAGTGTCCTGAGGACCAGATTAAACAGAAATAAAAATAATAGGCCAAATCTAAAAATAAAAGAAATACGGTAGGACCCTATTGAAACCATCCTCAAAAGCAGAAGGAATGAGGGCGCAAATATACCCTCAGTCCCAAAACACGCGGATCCTAGGCAGTTATGGGTCGGATCGGATTCGGGTCACCTAAAACGGTGTCGTATTATGGCTTTCTGAACTAGCCTAAAACGGTGTCGTTTAGCACCCTTATATATAAGTTAAATTTATTTAAAAAAAATCATTTTCAAAATCTATTTTTAAAAAAAAACAACAAAAGAAGCCCTTTTTTTCTTTCTAGCCCTGATCTAGGGTTCGGTCGAGCTCTGGCGAATCCCCACCGTGGCTTCGCCATAGGCGGCGGCCGGAGTTGCGCGAGAAGCTAGATTTTCTCAACCCTTTCAACCCTCTCCCCTTTTTATATAAAAAAATGCAACAACAATGGACCCTCTCCCTGTTGCCTTTTCAAAACCTCGTCAGAACCTCTATAGATTCTTAGGTATTCGAACACCAGCCACACTCAACGGAGATGTAACACCCCTTACCCGAGATTGTTGCCAAAATCGAGCACGAGGCATTACTAAACTTAATCTATCACTTAAATAATTTTAAGATCTTTATTTAAACTTTTCGGAATATGCTGTTATTCTGCGTTGTAGTCGCTTAAAAATTCATATCTTGAGTTTCAAAACTCAAAATTTAGATCCGTAAATTTTTCCAAATATGAACTCTAACTTAAATTATTGCTAGCATAAGCTTTATCGAGCTACCGGGACTCCGAAAACGTAAAGAACATTAAAAACGGGGCTTGAAATCACTTACTATGGAGCTTGAAAGCTTGAAACAAACCCTAGTTATGGAGAACCCTTGAATTTTCGTCCTAATGAAGAAGATGGACAAAAATTGGCTTTTAATTTTGTTTTTAATTCATTTTAATAACTAAATGACCAAAATGCCCTTACTACTAAACTTTCCAAAAATTCCTTCCATGTCCTAATTTTGTCCATGAACTTAAAATTGGTCAAATTGCTATTTAAGACCTCCTAATTAATATTTCAATTCAATTTCATACTAAAAACTTCTAGAATGCAAATTTTGCAACTTATTCGATTTAGTCCCTACTTTCAATTTAAACACTTTAGGCATAGAATTTCATCACGAAATTTTCACACAATCATGCAATTATATCATGAACCTCAAAATAATAATAAAATAAAATTTTCTACCTCAGATTTGTGGTTTCGCAACCACTATTCCGTTTAGGCCCTATTTCGGGATGTTACATTTCTCCCCCCCTTTAGGGATTTTCGTCCCCGAAAATCTTACCTGTGAAAAGATTTGGGTACTGTTTTCGCATAGCCTCTTCGGGTTCCCATGTAGCCTCGTCTACCCCATGCCTATTCCATAGTACTTTCACAAGTACAATACTCTTGTTCCTTAATTGCTTTACCTCTCGAGCTAGAATCTTTACTGGTTCTTCACCGTAAGTCATGTCTGGCTGAATCTCAACCTCTGTCTGAGAAATTACATGTGACGGATCTGAACGATAACGACGTAGCATAGACACATGAAATACATTATGAATCTTCTCTAACTCAATCGGCAAGGCTAACCGATATGCTAATGGTCCGACTCTCTCAATCACTTCAAACGGTCCAATAAAACGTGGACTTAGTTTGCCTTTCTTGCCAAATCTGAGAACTTTCTTCCACGAGGATACTTTCAAAAAAACTTTGTCACCTACTTGATACTCAATCCCTTTTCTCTTCAAATCGTGCATACGACTTTTGTGCATCGAGGTCGCTTTTAAGCAATCTCGATGATTTTTACTTTCTCTTCTGTTTCCTTAACTAGATCAACCCCAGTAAATCGATTTTCCTTAAGCTCTCGAGTCCAATACAAAGGCGTGCGACATTTACGTCCATACAAAGCTTCATAAGGTGCCATCTTCAAACTCGACTGATAACTATTATTGTAGGCAAACTCTACTAATGGTAAATATTTTTCCCAACTGCCTTGAAATTCCAATACACAGCATCTAAGCATATCTTCAAGTACCTGAATAACTCTCTCTGACTGACCGTCGGTTTGAGGATGGAAAGCTGTACTAAAACTCAACTTCGTACCTAAAGCCTCTTGTAACTTCTTCCAGAACCGTGAAGTAAATCTTGGATCTCTCATCTCGAAATGATCGATAATGGCACTCCATGTAGTCTAACTATCTCTGGAAATATATAACTCACCAACTTGTCAAGTGAGTTATCCATACGGATTGGGATAAAATGAGCCGACTTAGTTAGCTTATCAATCACAACCCATATTGCATCTTTCTTTTCAAAGTGTTAACGGCAACCTGTCACAAAATCCATAGTAACTCGCCCCATTTCCATTCCGGAACTAGCACAGTTGTAATAATCCTAAGGGTACTGATGTTCGCCTTTTTACCGTGGACAAATCAAGCATCTAGAAACAAACTCAAATGTCTCTTTTCATTCCTACCCACCAATACAATTTCTTCAAATCGTTATACATTTTTGTCTTGCTGGATGAATAGATAAAGAAGCGCTATGTGCTTCTGTAAAATCTTTTGAATAAGCTCATCATTCTTTGGTACACAAATTCTGTCTCTAAACATCAAACGACCATCAGAACCAATCCGTAAATCGATTCTATGCCCGACTCGCATTGAACTCTTTTAGCTTGTAACTCATTATCATCTTTTTGAGCTTCACAAATCTCTTCAAGAAATACCAGTTTAGCTCTAAATTCAGCTAAAATAGAACCATCATTTGACATGGCTAAATTGGTATTCAAAGCTCGCAATGTAAATAAAAGTTTCTCGCTTAGAGCGTCAAGAACTACATTTGCCTTACAGGTGATAATCAATCACTAACTCGTAATCTTTAAGCAATTCCAACCATCTTCTTTGCCTCAAATTCAATTCTTTTTGAGTCATCAAGTATTTCAAGCTTTTATGATCGGTAAATATTCGCACCTTTCACCATACAAATGATGTCTCCAAATCTTCAACGCAAAAATAATGGCAACTAGCTCTAAATCATGTGTCTGATAGTTCTTCTCATGTGGTTTTAGCTGTCTAGAGGCATAAGCAATTACCTTCCCTTCCTACATAAGTACACAACCAAGTCCATTCATGGACGCATCACGTGTAAATCACAAACTCCTTACTCAGTTCGGTTGTACTAAAGCAGAGCTTTAGTCAATAATGTTTTTAACTTGTCAAAACTCTGTTGACACTTCTCATCCATTCAAACTTGATATCCTTTCGTAGTAATCTTGTCAATGGGTAGCTATCATGGAAAATCCCTTTACAAATCATCTATAATATCCAGCAAGACCAAGAAAACTTCTAACTTCGATACATTTTTAGGAGGCTTCCAATCCACAATAGCTGAAATCTTGCTTGGATCAACCTTAATACCTTCACTGAGACAATATGTCCAAGAAAACCAACTTCTCGAACTGTAATTCACTTTTGTTGAACTTGGCATACAACCGATTATCTCTCGTAATCAGAAATCGTTCTCAAATGCTCGCATACTCGGGCCTCATCATGAGAATAAATCAAGATATCATCAATGAACACAACTACAAACTTATCCAAGTACGGTCTGAAAATTCGGTTCATTAAGTCCATAAAATGGCAGGAGCATTAGTCAAGCCAAATGGCATCACAAGGAACTCATAATGACCATACCTAGTCCGAAAGCGATCTTGGGACATCGACTCTTTAACTCATAACCGATAGTATCCGGATCTCAAATCTATCTTGGAGAATACAGAGCTCCCTTCAATTGATCAAACAAATCATCAATTCTAGGCAATGGATACTTGTTCTTTATCGTTACCTTGTTAAGTTGCCGATAATCTATGCACAACCGCATCGATCCGTCTTTTTTTCACAAATAGAACGGTGCACCCCATGGTGAACTACTCGTGTCTTACAAATCCTTTATCTGTTAATTCTGAATCGAGCTTTCAATTCTTTCAATTCTAACGGAGCCATTCTATAAGGAGCAATAGAAATGGGCGTGGTACCTGGAATCAACTCAATACCAAACTCAACTTCTCTAACAGGAGGTAAGCCTGGTAGTTCTTCCGGAAACACATCGGAAACTCACATACCACGTGCATCGACTCAATTTTTAATTTTGGGTTTTTAGTGTTCAACACAAAAGCAAGATAAGCTTCATACCCTTTTCTCAAACATTTCTGAGCAGACATAATGAAATTATGGGAAATGAACTATCTGACTCTTCCGAATTAACCCGAAGAATTTCACCATTTTCACACTTCAACTCAATGAATTTCTTTCTACAATTCACTATCACATCATGTGTAGTCACCAATCCATACCAAGAATCACATCAAACTCATCAAATGGCAATAGCATGAGATCGGTGGGAAAACGATAACCTCTAATCATCAAAGGATAATTTCTACATACTTTATCTACTAATACATGCTTGCCTAATGGGTTCGATACTTTGATCACAAAATTCAGAGATTCTATAGGCATACTTATACTAGACATCAATTTCATACAAACATAAGAATGAGTCGAACCCGGATCAATCAGAGCCATGACATTAATATTATGTAGAGAAAATGTACCCATAATCACATCGGGGGAGGATGCCTCTTCGCGTGCACGAATAGCATAAGTCCTTGCAGGGGCTCTAGCATCTGGTCTCACAGTCGAATCTCTAGAGGTACCTCTGTTACCTGCTTCTACTCTCGGTTGCCTCGGTGGTCTGCCTCTAGTAGGAGCATTTCCAGATCTAGCACTCTGTATTACTTCTCGGCTAGCCACTTCTGGACATTCTCGTACAAAATGATCTGGAGCACCACATTTATAGCAAACATTTTCGCCTGCCCGACAAGGACCATAATGAAGTCTACACACACTGTGGGACACCACCGATCTACCCTGTCGACATTACCTACACTCGCAATGAGGTGGTGCGAACCTTCGGATCTTTAAATCTGCTACCTCTATTTCGACTAGCTTGCCCTGCCGAAAAGCTAGATCGTAGAAAACTCTTTGGGCCTCTTGGATGTAGCCTGAAATGACCTACTCTCATCTGTCTCTTCTTTGTATCTTGTGTCTCTGTCTCAACTTTACCTTTTCTTTTAACAACTCCTCTCGCCTTACAAAGCTCTCTCAACTAAAATAACGAGCTCTTTTATTTCTAGAACACCCACCGACAGATGGATATCATCATTTAACCCATCCTCAAACCTTTTACACATGATAGCCTCTGTGGACACACATTCTTGAGCATATTTATTGAGCCCGACAAATTCACGCTCATAATCGCCATTGTCATATTGCCTTGTTTCAATTCCAGGAATTCTTTTCTCTTCTGGTCAATAAACCTCTGACTGATGTACTTTTTACGAAATTCCTCTGAAAGAAATCCCAAGTGACCCCTCTCCTTTGGTACAACTGATATAAGTGTCTTCCACCAAAGAGTAGGTATTTGAGTCTCTAAGAAGTGATACTACACATTTCATACATTCCTCGGGTGTACAAGATAGTTCGTCAAAGACTCGATAGTATTTTCTAACCAAAATTCGCTCTTTTCTGCATCATCATCTTTTGTCGCTCGAAACTCTTCTGCCCCTTGTTTCCTGATTCTATCAACTGGTGGCTTTTCTTTTTTTCCTGTACCTGTGACTGGGGAAGCTTGAGCTACATGGGTAGCCTGAGAATCATGAGGGGGTGGAGGTCTAATCGCGGATTAAATGCACGAATGAACTCGGCAAACCAATCATTCAAAGCTTGGAAGAGAGCTTCTCGAGCCACTCCTCCCCGATCAACAGTTCATCGCCTATTCTCGATGGTGTGCGCCTTCCGCGGGAGCAGGCGCATTACTTTCTACATCATCATCACCAGCTCGCTCGGGATCCATTACTATAAAACAAAATATTTAAAATCGTCAGGAGTCGTCACACTATCAAAATACAGGTATGGCATGTATAGCTAGAATTTTACTCACACTAACTCATTCAGAGAACCGACTAAACTCGCTTTGATACCAATAAATGTAACACCCCTTACCCGAGATTGTTGCCAAAATCGAGCACGAGGCATTACTAAACTTAATCTATCACTTAAATAATTTTAAGATCTTTATTTAAACTTTTCGGAATATGTGTTATTATTCTGCGTTGTAGTCGCTAAAAATTCATATCTTGAGTTTCAAACTCAAAATTTAGATCCGTAAATTTTTCCAAATATGAACTCTAACTTAAATTATTGCTAGCATAAGCTTTATCGAAAGCTACGGGACTCAAAACGTAAAGAACATTAAAAGCGGGGCTTGAAATCACTTACTATGGAGCTTGAAAGCTTGAAACAAACCCCTAGCTATGGAGAACCCTTGAATTTTCGTCCTAATGAAGAAGATGGACAAAAATTGGCTTTTAATTTTGTTTTTAATTCATTTTAATAACTAAATGACCAAAATGCCCTTACTACTAAACTTTCCAAAAATTCCTTCCATGTCCTAATTTTGTCCATGAACTTAAAATTGGTCAAATTGCTATTTAAGACCTCCTAATTAATATTTCAATTCAATTTCATACTAAAAACTTCTAGAATGCAAATTTTGCAACTTATTCGATTTTGTCCCTACTTTCAATTTAAACACTTTAGGCATAGAATTTCATCACGAAATTTTCACACAATCATGCAATTATATCATGAACCTCAAAATAATAATAAAATAAAATTTTCTACCTCGGATTTGTGGTTTCGCAACCACTATTCCGTTTAGGCCCTATTTCGGGATGTTACAGGAGAGGGGAGACGAAAGAACGGGTTAGTTTTTTTATTATTTATGTATTCATACTTTATGTTTTATAAAAAGAAATAAGAAATCACCTTTTGAAAATAGTCTTGCTTTTTTTTTTTAGATTAATATTCTCTGTAAAAAAATTAGATTGTGTGTTTGAGGCTTTTTATAGCCGAATACAAAAGGTTTTAGTCCACTGTTTGCTACTGTTTGGCTTTGTTTCTACTATCATTGCTTCTGCTTGCCTCTGTTTCTTTACTGTTTTGGTTTTCCTCTGCAGGTTCGGCGTTCGGCCAACGGATAGGAGGAGTGGAGTTTTTTCTATTTTGGTGAAAAAAATGACCCACGGTGCCAAGCCTTGGGATGAGGCGCAGGCGAGACGACCGAGGGATGGGTGCGGCGTGTATGGGCATTAGGGTTAGGTTTTCTGATCGTAGGTTTAAGTTTGGGTTTGGGCTTAGGTTACTTTTGGGCTTGTGAAATTGGATAGTAAATTGGGTCTGGTATATTTTACATTCGGGCCCTTTTTGTAACTGGACTCAGACTCTTAATTTATTTTGGTTTTATTTTTGTATTTGGGCTGGTCGGTTTGGGCCTTTATTGCCCCGGGCTAAATTGGCCTATTACAAATATGTTTCCCCAAGTTATATGATCTCCATTGATGGACTAGATATAATCTACAATATCAACACTTATAAAAAATCTAATTTAATAAATTGTCAATTTCACAAATATAAAAATAAGTCAATCTACCAGAATGCTTCAGGAAGTTAACACTTCCTTAATCACATCTTAATCATTACATATATTTAAAAAAAATTAATAATGTTTGAAGTTATATGCATTTCCAAATCCTTTGATCGAAATATATGAATTTGTTTTTTTGCATAAGTATATGTATGTACACTTAGAATTGAATGCTACAAACTGGTTTAAGTTGAATCATATTTAACATGTTAGAATATAAATATAGATTCTTTTAAAACATATTAAGAATTTATGCTGATTATTATATACAAAATCATAAATTCTTTTTTCAAATTCTTTTTTATTCTTAACATGCATTATCAACATTTTTTACAACTCACAATATTGGTTTGATTTGATTATATACATTTTAAATCATTTAAATTCTACATTTGAGTTTCAAATTTCAATAATTACTTTTTTAATTAATATTTATATATATATATATATATATTGTAATTGATTTGATTATATACATTTTAAATCATTTAAATTCTACATTTGAGTTTCAAATTTCAATAATTACTTTTTTAATTAATATTTATATCAAAAATATTTTCAACCAAAATTCGTATTTCATATAACTAAATTTGTTTCTGCAATAAAAATTCATATAAAAACATTATATAAAATTATTTGCTATACGTTAGGCAATATTAGAATTTAAACGAAATACTTAACCTATTGCAATCAAATAAAAATAGTAAAAAAAGGAAGGCAACCCACATTTTTTAATATTATTATTGAAATTTGAAATCTAATAGCATGCTAGAACATTAATTTAAAGGAAGAAAATATTTTAAATCATTGAAATTAAAAACTTACTACTTTCACAATTTTATAATTTCATAATAGCAATAAAATGAAATTGAGGTCAAAACTTATATTGTAGGATTAAAATCCTTAATTATGGGCATATATGTATAAGGATATAATATTATTATAATTAAGTGACCAATTATGTTATAAGTGTCATGGAAATAATGTGAAGATACCATAAGTTGTATTTATAATTTGATACGGGACAAATTGATTAAGTTATTTTAAAAGGAGGTAGTGATATCAGAGTCTCATCATGTCGAATTATTGGGAATTAATTTAAGTTTCTATTCTTTTTGGAATGATTAGTTCATAAAATTTCATGAATTTAATATTTTGATTTGATATTTCAATTATATATATTGATGTTTTAGATTCATATTGAAGTTTTTATGTTTGGTTATTTATATTAAAATGTTGGGTTTATGAATATTATTGAAACTTACGAATTGATATCGATTATATAACTTTGGATCTTCTTGAATAAAAAAATAGGTTAATTAAGGCACGTATATAGTGCCTTTATATACGGATTTGGTTGATTTTTTTTTTATGATTTCGATTGAAGAGTTTTTTTAATTCGTATAGATTCATATATATCTAAGGGCAAATCAACTATTGTTTTTCTTTTCATGAATTTCATTTTTTAAAATGAAAATATAGTTTAGATTTGATAGAAACTTGAATATTGACAATGGATGTTTATGGAATTTAAATCTCCTTATTGCTTTATGTTATTTCTAATTTTGAAGTTTTATGTGAATCTTTTTTTTAATCATAAATATAATTTTAGATTTATATAATTTTTTTTATTCTTCGATTATGAATACACGTATATTTGTGAATTGCTTTGGTGCTTTATCTATGTAAAAATCATGAATACATGTGTTTGTTAATTATTTGGTTTTGAATCACTACATTATTTATATTTAGTTTTGACATATATGATTTTGGAACAAAATTAATATATAATTTATGGATTTATGCTATTATTAAAAAACTTTTTTTTATTGCCACATTAAGATAATCTTATTTATGGTTATTTCGGGAAATGATGTGATTAGAAGTTCCAATTCTAACATTTATTTGTTATGAAAATTTTAAATTTGAATATCAGTATGTTTATATATATATTAAAATATACTATTATCTTTTAATTTGATTGAAAATGAAATTAAGAGAAATATTTTGAAACAAATAAATTCAAATTTTGGCTTTGGGTTTTAATTAAGGATGTCTAATATTTTAAATAGATTAGTTAAAACAAAATGTCACCAAAGTGACCTCTTTTGCATAAATTAGTTTATTTAAAATATCAATATGATTATATGTATTTGTGATTCATGTGATTATTAATTGACCCAAAGATAAGTTAATATTTGGCAGAATTTCAACAACATTTGTGATAATAAATGTGTGACAATTATAAGGTACTTTATGTGAGCAATATGTTAGTTCAAATATTGATTTGTTATCAATGTTTCATTGCTACAACAAGAGTATCGCTTATTGTTAATATTATTGTCCAAAGACTTGATATTAATGTTGTGTTTGGTATCTTGAGATGGAATTAGTCATTATTTTGAATTTCTTGTTTACTTATGAATATTTATGTGATCTTGTTTTTATTTATTTTTGTTCTATATTTAGCTAGTTCATCTTTTGTTGCTACAATATCTGCCAATATCAACTATATACCCATGCTTAATGGGACCAATTTTAAGGAATGGAAAATGCACTCACTTATAGTGCTTGGTTGTATAGACATAGACCTTGCACTAGGGGAGAACAACCTACACCTCTCACTACGGCAAGCACTCCTGATGTTAAAAGGAATCTTGAGAGGTGAGATCCTTCAAACCGCATGAGTATAATGATCATGAAGCACATCATTCCAGAAGCTTTTCGTGGCACAGAATTTGTAAAGATTACTCAGACCAATGGTTTCCTTAATGAAATTGAGAAACGTTTTGCCAAAAATGATAAGGTTGAGACGACATCACTTCTGTCTTCTTTGATGTCTATGAAGTATAAGGGTTAAGGAAATGTGAGGGAGTACATTATGGATATGTTTTATGTTGCTTTAAGACTTAAAGCACTTAAGATGGAGCTTTTTGATGAATTCTTTATTCTTATGCTTTTGGTATCGCTTCATACACAATTTAATCAGTTTAAAATTAGTTACAACTGTCAAAAGGAGAAATGGACTCTAAATGAGCTCATTTCTCATTATGTGTAAGAAGAAGAAAGGTTTAAACCTGATAAGTCTGAAAGTGCTCATTTGGCTAGTGCCTCTAAAGACAAAGGGAAGAAAATAAAATATAATAATGAAGCCGCTAAAGGTCTAGCTCAAAAGAAACAATAGCAGGTTATAGAGGGTTGTTTCTTTTGTAACAAGTCTGGACATGTAAAGAAAGAATGTGCCAAGTATCACGCATGGCGTGCAAAGAAAGATATATGTTTTACTTTGGTTCTGTTTTGATGATAATTTAGCTTCAGTACCTAGAAACACTTGGTAGATAAATTCCAGTACTACTATGCACATAAGTGTTTCTATGAAAGGTTGTCTGAGCTACCGAAAGCCAAGTGATGGTGAAAGACACATTTTCGAGAGAAATGGAAAATAGGTGGAAGTGAGAGCAATTGGGCATTTTAGGTTTTTATTAGGAACTAGTTTTTATTTGGATTTAAAAGTCACTTTTGTAGTATCGTCTTTTAGAAGAAACTTAGTTTTTGTTTCTTTGTTGGACAAATATGGATATTGTTGTTCATTTGGAAACAATCAATTTAGCTTGTTTTTAAATTCGAATGCTGTTGGAACTAGTTATTTAAATGCTTATGGCAACCTTTATTTGCTAGAAATAGTTGCATCATGTGGAATCATGTGGTATTAAACAGAATTTAAATAAGGAAATTTCAACATCATTATGGCATAAGTGCTTAGGTCATATCTAGAGTTGAATGCCTCAAGTCTGATAGCTTTTTAGAGTCCCTTGACAGACTTTGATGTCTGTGTCAATTGTATCAAAGGAAAATAGGCCAAAACCAAGAGATTGGGTGCCAATAGATCTACAAACATCTTAGCACTAATCCATAATGATATTTTTGGGTCATTCTCTACGTCATCCTGGAATGGTCAACAATATTAATAACATTTATAGACGACTACTCACATTTTTAGTACCTATTTCTCATTCATGAGACATCTCAACATCTGGACATGTTTAAAGCTTATAAAGTTAAAGTTAAGAATCAACTCAACAAAAGGATTAAGAACATCAGATCTGGTCGTGATGGTGAGTATTACAGTAGATCTGATAGCTCAGGTGAACAACTTCTAGGACAATTTGCGAAATTCCTATAGGAATGTGGTACTGCCCCACAGTACACCATACCAGGGTCACCTAGTATGAATGGTGTAGCTGAAATATGAAATATAACTCTTAAGGATATAGTAAGGAGTATGATTAGTCATTTTACCTTACCTTAGTCCCTTTGGGGAGAAGCATTACAGATAGTAGCTTATATTCTGAATAGAGTATCCTCTAAAGCAGTTGTAAAAACACCTTATGAGCTTTGGACAGGTCAAAAGCCTAGTCTAAAACACTTTCACATTTGGGGATGCCCAGTTGAGGCAATGCCTTATAGGCCACATGAAAAGAAATTAAACTCCAAAATAGTGAGCAACTATTTTATTGGTTATTCTGAGAGATCTAGGGGCTATAAGTTTTATGATCTCACAATTATGAATATTGTTGAGATAGGAACTACAATATTTTTTGAGGATGTTGAGTTTGGAGGGAGAAATAAGGTTAGAGACATTGCTTTTGAGGAGGAATTGGATTCTAAATCAGTTCTTTTTATCACTTTTGATGATGTTCAGGTTCCCATACCTATCATTGATTAATAAAGGAATCTAGACCTCAATAAGACAATGTTTAACAACTCCCTATTCAAGATCAGGTAATTGATCTAGAAGAACAAACTCAACAACTTCAAGAATAAATGTTATTAAAGATGTCCACAAGAGAGAGGAGAAATGCTATTTCATGTGATTATGTTGTATTTCTCCAAGAATATGAGGATGACAATAGAATGGTGGAAGATGATTGATGTGTGCTCGTATTCGTAAATTCAATTACAAGATGCTGAATTTCTTGATCGTCTAATTTTAGTATCATTTCAAGTTGAAATTTAAAATGGAATTGTGAGTAATGGAAAATATGTTGAATGAAAACAACAAAGAAGGTTTCGAAAGGATGACTTGTACGAATTAAACACTTAGAAAAGAACCAACAATATAAATTATCCTGACCCAATTTCTATATAGTGAAATAATAAACAAGTTTTGAAGAAGAAGTAAACTGTGACCCGCTATTTAGCAAAATAGGAATCAACAGTATGTTAGAACACCACACTTCAGAACAAAGAAAGAAAGGATGGGAGTGATAAGTTAAAAAAAAAAGGGGTTTGACGCCACAAGGAGAACCTTCATAAGTCCAAGTAAGTTAAACCAAGAATAAAGAGATAGAATTCTCATACAAAACTCAAAAAAAATCAATTACCATTAAAGTTCTGTTTATAGGAAATTTATAGGCACCTTTGTGACTGTTCAAATGCCTATGTGAGACCTTTCATCTCCAGCAATTAGGTAAGGTTATTACCAGTATTAATTTCATTTTAAACTCATGTAGGGAAGCCAATGAGTCATGCCTCTTCATTAGAATCTGATGTAGTTGAAAAGGCATGTCAATTCTCCTTAATGAAGACTTAAAGTATCCTTAATGTGTTTGATTGATGTCCCTTTAGCTCCCTAGTAACCACATGATAAAATCTTCTGTAACATCTTCTTAAATGACACCATGATGAGGACTTAAGACTCCAAAAACGTTCAGACTTGAAGAGTCTCTTTTGGTCCATTAAACAGCCTCCTTAATGTTCTTTTAAAAGCTTTGAAACTGTCCAACTTTGAAGAGACTTTAATCATATGAAAAGTCACCTGCAAAATAGATATTTAAGATTAAATAATAACTTAAAACACTAATAAAAACAGCATATTTAATAACTCTCATGCATACAGATTAAATGAACATGCAACTTAAACCATACTTGAAGTAAATTAACAAATGAAATGATTTAATTCATGACTTATTAAATATGAAAAAAAAAACACATAATGCAAGTCTGAAATGATGCTAATATATTAATGAAAGCATTAACTAAAGACACATTCAATAAATAAGAAACATAATGCACATTTTAAAAGATGTAGATGTTTTAATGCAAAGCATTAAATAAAGATGCATTTAACAAACAAAACACATAATGAAGCAGATCATTAAACAAAGATACATTTAATAAACAAAACACATAGTTAAAAATTGAAGAGTTTGATCAAACTAATCAAACTGTGACATGCAACACATTACCTGAAATTGGATCATTATCTTGAGTCCAATAAAAATTGGACTTCTCATGCTCGGCCCAAACTTGCTGAATCAACCCTAACATTGCCTCTTTGAGCTTCTTGGATCTAGCCCGAGTCATAGGCCCAACGGGAATTTCAATTGGATTTCTTCTTGAATTCTCCTCATCTTTCAACCCAATTGGTAATGACAT
Source organism: Gossypium anomalum (assembly GCA_025698475.1). NCBI lineage: Eukaryota > Viridiplantae > Streptophyta > Magnoliopsida > Malvales > Malvaceae > Gossypium > Gossypium anomalum. Next base: position 21,144,997 of record CM046960.1, on the reverse strand, counting down.
AGACGACTTTAATTTTATTCCAATCAATTCTTCATCAGACGCTTCCATGCACGTATCAATGATCCAATCAAATTTCATCGGGCCAAGAAAAATTCTAATTCTTAAAAGTGGATTGATGCCATACAAGAAGAGTATAAGTCTATGCAAGAGAATAAAGTTTGGGAACTTGTCACATTGCCTGAAGGTTCAAATCCAATTGGTTGTAAATGGATATTTAAAACAAAAAGGGATTCAAATGGTAATGTGGACAGGTATAAGGCGTGTCCTGTCGCTAAATAATATACTCAGAAAGAAGGAATTGATTTTACAGAGACTTTCTCTTCAGTTTCATCGAAAGAATCTTTCAGGACAATCATGATGCTTGTTGTTCATCTTAATCTTGAGTTATATCATATGGATGTTAATACTGCTTTTTTCAATAGCGATATTAAAGAAATAATCTATATGGTGCAACCAGAAAACTTTGAATTAGGAGACCCAAAGAATATTTGCAAATTAAAAAAATCCATATGGACTTAAACAAGCTTCCCATCAATGGTACCATAAGTTTCATCAAGTAGTTATCTCATTTGGTTTTGAGATGAATATTGTTGATGATTGTGTGTTTCACAAATTCAGTAGGAGTAAGTAAATAATCCTGGTTCTATATGTCGATGACATTTTGCTTGCCACTAATGGTATAGGCTTATTACACGAAACCAAGAGGTTTTTATCTAAGCATTTTGAGATGAAATATCTTGGGGAAGCCTATCTTATTTTAGGAATACATATACATCAAGACCAATCTTGAGGTGTTCTTGGATTGTCACAAAAGAGCTATATCAATAAAGTACTCAAAAGATTCGGCATGCAAGGTTGTAGACCAGGTGACACCTCTGTGGCTAAATGAGACAAATTTAAGTTTACTCAATGCCCTAAAAGTAACCTTGAAATTCAAGAAATGCAAAAGATTCCTTATACATCATCTTTTGGGAGTCTAATGTATGTACAAGTATGTACGTGTTCGGATATTGCGTGCATTGTTAGGATGTTAGGCATATATTGACGCAACCTTGGTATGGAACATTAGATAGCAGCTTAGTGAGTTATATTGTATTTTTAGAGAACAAAATATTACATGTTCACTTATAAAAGATCAGATCATATGGAGGTCATAGGGTATTCTATTTTTTATTTCGCTGAGTGGCAAGATAGCAGGAAATATATATCATGTTATATTTATCTGTTAGTTAAATGAGTTATATCCTAGAAAAGTGTCAAACAGACTTTTGTAGCTTCTCCACTATAGAAACAGGGTTTGTAGCATGCTATGAGGCATCAAACCATGGAATATGGCTCCAAAACTTTGTCACAGGACTACGCATTTTGGAGAATGTGGAAAGACAACTCAAATTATTTTATGACAATAAGTCAGTGGTGTTGTATTCCAACAAAAAACAGGAGTTCATCTAAGTCAAAGAATATTATCATAAAGTTCCAAGTTGTAACAGAGAGATTGCAAAGTGGACAAATATCCATAGAGCACATTGGGACAAACTCCATGATAGTGGATCCACTGACAAAAGGTTTACCACCCAAGGTCTTTCATGAGTACACTACTCATATGGGTGTTATATTATTTGAGGACATCATGGTTTAGCGAGAGTTTGTATTTTATTTCCGTTATGTTTGTTTTTAGACATTTATGAATTTTGTTATTTTCTTATTAGAAATGAAGTATTTAATTCATTTGATACTGACCTCACTTAAATTTAAGAAGGACTCGTTGGAAATAAACATGTTTGGTTCACATTGCATCTAATTTCTATGTTATGCATCAATGATTGATATATGTGATTTAACTATATTTGTATATGTGACCATTGATGAGTTTAGTCATGATTAATATTACAAAGACTACTTTGATTCTATATGGATATATTTGATGGACGAGTTTGTTATAGAATACTTGTTATATGATAGCAAATTTTGAGCGCATAAGGTTGTACATTTATCACAAAACATAAGTTGCCCAAGTGGGAGATTGTTAGATTAAAATCCTCAATTATGGGCACATATGTATAATGTATAATGCTATTATAAAATATGATATAAAATTAAGTGACAAATTATGTTATAAGTGTCATAGTTATTAAAGTGTCATGGACATAATGTGTAGATACCATAAGTTGTATTTATAATTTAATGAATGGCCAAATTATAAATGCCCAAAACTGATTTAATAATCAGTTATTTTAAAAAGAGGTGGTGGTCACCAAAACATATATATATATATATATATATATATATGTCGTATTTCTTTTCTATCTCCATCAGAGAGTATATACAAAGAGAAAAACTATTTTCTTAGAAGATCAAAACCTTTTGGCCAATCTCCAACACTGGATTCAGGTACCCTTTCACATTTAATTTTTCTCTTAATTTATTCTTAATAATCTAATAAATTTATTAAGTTTTTGATTTATTAAATTTTATATCAAAGTTTTACTATTCTAACGTATATTTCAAACACCACAATTTTAAATCATATACACCTGATAAAATAAGGATTATTTCAACTAAATAAAATTGTCATATTTGAGGCAAAACCTTGCTATATACAATTATCAATGATTAATTAATCTAACCTTGGAAATTTATGTACTCCGAAAACAAATTGGAAATTTGTGAGCCAATGGTGTTAATTTATGCTTCTGTTTTCTTTCTTTTTTAAAAAAATAGCCGATCGGAAAAATACCCATAGAACTAGAAACATTTTTGTTTTCTATATTAACAATTCTAAGTTGACAAAAGGATTAATAATTATTGGAGAATTAGTTTAATACTGGATTAAATTATCAAGTCATGTAGTTGACATACATTTATACAAATTAATACCACATGAAAATGACCTTCAAACAGGATAATAAAATTAAGCTGTCAATTAATAAATAAATATACAACTTTTATATAGATAAGCACAGCTTAAATAACACTCCACTTGGCATAAGTACAACTCAATATCATCAGCATGAAGTTTATCATTAAACCTTTAATGTTTGTCATTTTGTAAAATATATTATGTAATTAATTTAACTATATTTTAAGCTGCAAATTATTATATTAAAATAAGTGAACATAGATTTAGGTATAAGCATGTTGTACTAGTTTCAAGGTGGAAGCTGAGTTAAGGTTAATTAATTTAATTAGGGACAAATTGATGGTTCTAATTTTCTTTGAGCTTAGAGACATAATGAGACAAGACGGCATGACGACAATTATATTAAAATAAATTTCTAGTTCTATTATTGGAGTTATCTTACTTATTTCTTTAATGTATGGATTGGTGTTTTATTTACTTGTTATAATAATTAAGAACTTACGTATTATAGAATTATTTTCAAAACTGATGCCTTAGTACATTAGTGCAATATTTTTATTGAAAGTTAGGATTCCTTAAACTGATAAAACAAGTTTTCGTTATTCTACAAAGTATGTCGCATGGTTTTTTTTGTTTTGTTTTTTTTCACCATTGTGTACGGAGTATGTGTTGCCCTTCCAACTTTGCTTCTTACAAAACTCATGCATTAAAACTATTATTTAATGAAACAACTGTTGTTTTATATAACTGTTATAATAATTAATAACCACTCATTTTATAGCATTATTTTAAATAATGATGTCGTAGATAAGGCGAGAACTTTGTATAATATTTTTTATTTAAGGTTTGTATTTGTTGTCATTTTTTAATTCTAGCTAAAGAAAGTAATACATATTATCCTTTTACTTTTTTACTGAAAAATATACGTCACTTTTTCAAATAGGGTTTAAATAATCTGGTCATATTGTACTAAATAATTATTTTTCCTTTTTATAAATATTGTAAAAAATAATTAATCAGCTACATTACGCGTATCAATTCAGGGATTGGCTCATGAATACTTTTTTTTTTTTAAATAGTGATTGTATGTAAGTTAATTTTCAAAAACAAATTTCTTTCGCATTTAATAAAGTTATCTCATACCCATCGACAATAAAAGTTTTACATCATGCAATGAATTAGTACATTGACACTTACCTTTTGGATAACCTTTGAAGATCATATTTTTCCATTCATGATGTGGGTTTGGGATTTCTGGCCCAAACAAACAAAAAATTGTATAAACAAGTTACTGGGTTTCAGTTTTTTAAAAGAAATTTTAATTTTACTTAAGTGAAATCATGATTCACAATTCGAGTAATTGATTTAGTCGAATTTGAAATTTACTTGGCTAGATGACATCGTAAGTGTAGTCCCGAAGGAAAAAGGAGGAGAATTCTTTTCTTCTTCCCCGGAAAATAAACCCTGTAGTGAACATGGATGATCCATCATTTTCCAGCATGAGCCGAAAGGATTTCGTAAATAGAAGGAATATTATCTGGTTTTGGACTTGACGTGTTTAGCCCTAATGAGATTTTGGAGTATAATATCTGGATTGGGCACAGGGAATTGTAAGCAATTGATAATTATGTAGAGATGGAATGTAACGAAGATAGAAAATACAAAAATTGTTGTCTAATCGGCTCAGAGTTTAATCTGTTTATGTAAGTTACACAGGTTGAAATCATGAACGAAATCAAGAAAGCAAAATTCTAGGTTCTCCACAAATTATACTTGAGAATCAACCCTAATCTGTAATAAATATATATATGTTTTAATTTTTTTTTTTAATCAAACAAGAATGTCTATTATATTTCCTCATATTACTAATTTTTAAAACGATAATTCTTAGTTAAATAATAGAATATGATAATTCTATAAAAGAAAGAAAAAGTAAAATGTTATTCTTAATCTACATTAAAAGTTAAATATAAAATTATTTTAATAATAAAGTTTAATAATCATACGGTAGAGCAGTTCTATCGAAAGAAAAAGTAATCTACATTAAAATTTAAATATAAAATTATCTTAATAATAAACATTTAATAGGGATAATTTTACTTACGTAAAATAGAGTCATAACATGAAAATAAGCCTATGCATAAAATAAAGTTTGATTTTGTCTTTTAAATATAATTTTTAATAAATTTAATATGAAAAGAAGTATAAGCCTAAAATAGAGATTGATTAAGATTAATTATCACTTAATTAGTGTTAGAGTTATATACCAATTAAAATTTAAGTTTAGCTCTATAAATAATATCCAGACATATTCAATCAAGTAGTATGTTAGTAATGGTTTTTCGAAGTGAAAAATACCAAATTATATTCGAACAACAAAGACATTGGAAAGAGATAGAACCTCATTTTAATTGGTGATGGAGTAATTAATTATGATTCTTTTTTTTTTTTTGTAAGTTGCTTATACTATATGAAGCAAGCACTCTTCCATCTGTTTTATATGAAGTTGAAAGTAAATGAGAGAAGCTTAGAAATTTTTACAAAATTTATCATTGCAATTTTTTGTTTAATCATTATTTATTTGGTGTAAGTAAAAAATATTTTGTAAGTTTGTTTTAAAAAGAAAGTTAAATTTCAATCATCATTTCTTTTTACTAATCATTATTTATTAAATATGTTTATGTTATGAAATAAATAATAAAAAGAATAAAATAACAAGAAATAGGAGAGTAAGAACTGTTGGAAATTGTAGATTGTAAATTCATAATTATTCATTAGCACTTATTAAAAAGTGATGATTTATTCAATGGATATATTTGATTTCCATGAGACAGGTTTTTCTAAGAATTATGTCCAATGGAAATCAAATGCAAAGGGTTGTGGCTCTTCAAAATAGTGTCCATTGAGTGTACATAAATAGAGGGTCTATGGTACTCACAAAGATATTACAATCAATTTTATTTTTTAGAAATTAGAGTAAGAGTTAGGGAATTCCTCGATTTTGTTAATAAAAGGAAATTCAAAGGCTTTTTTGTATCTCGAGAGGACCTTTGTCTTAACCCTCAAACAACTTTGCGTGGGGGCAAATAATTCTCTTTGAAAAGTGTCACCTACGCCTTGAAGTCTACTATTTAACTCAATATTGTCTCCGGATCTATCTTCTCTACTCAATTTATCCAACAATCAAAGAGAACTATTTTGAAGATGGCAAAGGAGGCTACCACCACATTCAAAGTGATAAACCAAGAGTTTGTGAAACTTAAGCGATTTGATGGCTCAAACTTCAATCGCTGGAAGGACAAGATATTGTTCCTTCTTACCGTCTTGAATGTGGCGTACGTTTTGGATCCCAACCTACAATTCGTGGAGGATCCTACCCTCAATGCACACCTCGAGGAAATTGCGAAAGTGGTCAAACTCAAGAAGAAGTGCGAGGAAGACAATTTCACATGTCATAGACACATCTTCAACACCTTGTCTGATCGATTGTATAATCTCTACATGTCAATGCAATCCTAGTGGAAATATGGAAAGATCATAAAGAGAAATACAACACTTAGCGACAAGGTACCAATAAATTTTTAATGATAAAATATTTCGAATTCAAAATTCTCAATAGTATCCCGATCATGGATTAGTCCATGAACCACAAGTCCTTGTAAGTAGGCTTCGTGACTTGAAAGTTGTTATTCTGGAATTGTTACAAGTCGGGGCTATCATCTCAAAGTTGCCCTCGTCTTGGAACAATTATCGAAAGAAACTTCTACATATAGTAGAAGACTTCACTGTGGAGAAAATATTTAGGCATTTGCATATTAAAGAGGAAACTCGAAAGTGTGATGCAGTGTATCTTCCCTAAGGTTCTAAAGTGAACCATGTGAGCGAGTCCAAGAAGTCTCGAAATGGTAAGCAAAAGGTCATATCCAAGACTAGGGACATGCAATAAGAAAGGACACTAAATTAAGGATTGCAAACTTCTAAAAAAGAAGCAAGATGCCACAACTTCTAAAGCAATATGGCGGAGGACATGGACTTAGTGGCATGGTTATGGAAGGGATCGAGATTTTGGAGATTGGTATGATTATCGAACTCAACATAGCCATGACCAATAAGTCATATAATTGGTGGTTCAACTCTAGAGCTACTATCCATGTATGTAATGACCAACAAAAATAAAAGTTGTAACTAGTGGCAAACCGTAAAGTGCTTATGGGCAACTATCAATCAGTAAAGGTGCTCGATCAAGGGATGGTGGAACTCAACTTCACATCTCATTTTCTACGTTTTCGGGTACACACTTGAGTCGATTCGCTGTGAAGAATAACCCGAACCTTCAAGAACCTATATTTGACCAATATAACACTTAATTAACCATTAATTCGTCATTTAAACAAAACCCTCAAACGAAAAACTCGAGAACTAATCCAATCAACGATTTGAAAAACTCACCATGACAAAAACGATAACCAGCCATCACTACCCACTGAAATATCCATTTACAACCTTCGAACAGCACCTAAACGAAAGTAAAACTATCCCTCATGTTAATCGCTTATCAAAATACGACAGAACTAAGGGAAAGTACCACTTACCGAACCAGCACGATAAAACGTGCACCAAAAAGGAGGTTTTTCACTTAACAATGTAAACGAAAAAGAAAAGAGGGAAAACGGTAGAGAGGAAGACAAAAGGTAATATCAGAATTTCAGAAGCAGAGAGGAAGGTGCTGAAATTTGCCAAAAAGAAAATCAAAAGGGAATAATCTGATAACCCCCTATCCCGACTCCCCTTACTTTTCTCCATCCAACATCCCACTACTCAGAGTCCAACCACAGAACAACTCTAGCGAAAACTCAGTCAAAAAAATACTATCCCCTACGAACGCAAAGAATCAAACTCAGGACCTCCATCTCACCAATACTCCACTTAACCACTAGACCAGCAGACCCATTCTGATATAAGCTTATCAATAATTAAATAAAAGCCCATTGACCAAAGATTGGGCTTTATACATAAAAATACCAAAATTTTCCCAAGTCATGGCTTGAACTTGGGACCTCCCACACATAACCACTGAGGCAGATATACATTTGTGTCACATTAGCAAAACAACTGTAACAGCCTGATTTAGACCCCAGTCGAAATAGTGGTTTCAGGACCACGAATCCGAGTCAAAAAATATTTTAACATTATTTTCTATTTTTATTATGTGTGAATTGATATTCGTAGAATTTTTGTGTTTTAATTTTGATGTTTGAGTGCTCGATTATTAAAAAGGATTTAATTGCATCAAATGAAAATTAAGCATGCTATTTTGTAAAATGCCTAATTGCTATGTCTTTTTAATGTGGAGGTTTTATGTTGCAATTTAGCCAAATGAAATAAGGGTGGAGGGTTATAACCATGCATGATAATGGTTGAATATTTTACTTGTAAGGTCAAATCGGTAAAGTAATTGTTTAGTTAATATATTATAAAACATATAATAAAGAAACCATATTAGTATTCATCTTTAAGAATCGAAAATACCAAAAATAAAAAGAAAAGAAAAGAGTTAGGCATTCGGCTACTTCTCAAGCTAAATCAAGGTATGTTTTTACTTCGGTTTTTGATAATTTTTACGTTTTTGAGATCGTTACCTCAAATATTATCCGACCCATGCTTGAATTTTTGATTTTGATGAATATTTTGAGTTAGGTAATTGATCATAGCTTGTGATTTTTGTTGTTTGATGATGAAATATGAAAGATATATTTTAGATTAACATGTTTGGTATTGGAATTTTTGATGATTTTGAGTAATTAGGACTAAATTGCAAAAATAATAAATTGAGAGACTAAAATGTGGAATAAATGAAATATATGGACTAGTATGAATATAAGGAAGATTCGGCCTAGCTATGTTGTTGTGAGATTTTGCATATTTTGTGTTTTGTGCAATAGGGACTAAATTGTGAAAAATGTGAAATATCAGGGGTAAAAGTGTAATTTTTCCATTTGTGTGTTTTTGGATGAATTTGATTGAATATTCGATTTACTAAGTTTAATTTATATTAATTTAAATCAAGAAAAGAGAAAATCAAATTTAGATCGGGGGAAAACTAAAGTTGTCGACTAGTCGATCCGTACTGATTTTTTATCGTCTGAGGTAAGTTTATACGTAAATAGACGTGTTTAATTGTAATTAAATACTAGATATATATGCTATTATGAAATGTATGGATTTATCTTTATTATCCCCAATTATGAAAAGGCTTGACTACTACATTTTCGAATTTGTTTCGACCGAGATACGATGTTCGAAAGCCCCATATGAACCTTCGGAATAGTTAAGATACATATGTCATGACATAGGATTCTGACTTATGTGTACGAGTAAGACCATGACACCGATATGTGACTCTGACATATGTGTGCGAGTAAAACCCTGTCTGGGACAGTGGTATCGATATGTGATTACATGTAAGACCACGTCTAGGACATTGGCATTGTACGATATGTGTGATTATCCGAGTGTCCTATCCAATTCTAAATGGTTCATCGGGCAATGATGAGTTGTGATTGAATGTGCAAAATGAGCTAAGATGACCAGGTATGAGTTAGCTTATTACCTACTTGAAATAAGGCAAGTAAGTTACTTGATATTTGATGCAATTTATGTATGAGGTAAATGAAAAATGTATGTGTACATGGAAAGTGTAATCGGCCTTTGGAACAAATAATATGAATATTTTTGTAATAACTTAATTTTTGAATATGTGAATATAATTATATGAACATTCGACCAAGTTAACATTTATGCATGAAAGTATATATATTATTTATGAAATGGTAAGTTCGAGATAATGTGATAATGATATTATAGTTTGGTCTAGTTAAAATGAGTTGCTTATAACTTACTAAGCTATGATAGCTTATTGTGTGTGTATATGTTTTCCTTTGTTTTATTGATTTTGGAGTCAAACTACGAGCTCAGGGATCATCATCAAAGTTTATCACACTATCGACTAACTTTGGTATTTTATAAACTGAATTTTTGGAACTATGGCATGTATAGGCTGGGTTATATTTTGAAATAATTGATTTTGGGATGTGTATATATTTAAAAGCCATGCGGAAATGGCTTGTTCATTTGCTAAATATGGGTTTATGGTTTGATTAAATGATGTGGTTGAAATTTTGGATGTGTTTGGCATATTCGGTTATGATATATATATGTGTGTATAGTTAGATGTGATTATTGCTTGAAGTGGTTAGTGAAAGGTGAATGGCTTGTGAATTTGATCATGAGATGTGGTATAAATATTGGTTATCTTGAGTGATGTTTATATATATATATATATATTTGATATTTGAGATGTGAATTGGACTTATAAATGTACAGGATTTGATATGTTTGGAAAGTGGTATCACTTATTATAGTTAACACTTGCATATAGATTGATGATTCGGTTTGCTTATTGAAATGGTATAAATTTTGATAAATATTTGGTTAACTTGTGTCAATGATTTATACATTTAAAAGTTGATTTGGTCAAGTTATGTACAATGTTATAAGTATATATCATGAGTGACTTTTTAATTCAGCAATTATTTTTTTTATATGGGCATTTGATATGTTTGTTTTGACTTGTGATCATAAGTATATAATCAAATGTATGACCATTTAGTTGGTTTTATATAAGTTTTTCGATTCAATGCAAAATGGTTGGTAATTAAATTTCGACCTTTTGCAGTCATGAATGTTGGTATTTGGCAATTAGTATGGAAATTTTATTATTATTTTTCATGTGATATTTGCTAATTTAATAATCATGAAAATGTAATTCTTTAAAAAGTTTACATGCAAATTGAATAATAGAAATTGGTTTAGTAAAGAAATGGTCATTGAATGAAATACATGTATTAGGCATGATCATATTTGGCGAAAGCCTTATAAAATGATCATATGAATAGTAGATTATTTATGTTTGAAATGGAAAATTTTGATATTTCTTGTAATTAAAATTTACATGTTGAATGAAGTAGGGTAAACATCGTATGTATCTCGAATATGTATGCTTTATAATTTTCATGTGTGAAATCCTTGATTGAATAAATTGCATTGTATTTGTTTTTGGTTTAATAATGAAATGCCTTTATATAGGAAAGCATATGGTAATCGGCTAATGCTTATAAAAGTGACCAAATGAATAGTGATTTTAGTATTATAAGGTTTTAATGGTTTGCATGCAAATTGGGTTTTTGTGCTCTTTGATATTTCATACTTATAATAATTGATTTAAATTATTTTATAAAGACTTTGATATGCGCATATGATTTGTGTCAAAATGATATAGTTGACATTATTTGTTTATGATTTAATATTAGATACAAGTTGAATTAATATGTTATAAATTGTTTCGTAAAAAGCTTAAATTGATTATTTAAGTTTATAATTGATTGGAATTTGAATTACATGTTTGAGTATGTTTGTGATTGCCTAAAAGCTATGTCTCTTTTAGTAATACCTCATAACTCATTCTGGTGACGGATACGGGTTAGGGGTGTTACATTTTTATTGGTATCAGAGCTACAGTTTAGTCGATTCTAGGACTAACGTAGCGTGTGTGAGTCTAGCTATACATGCAATATTATATACTGTGATAGTGTGATGACTTCTGACATTTGAAAATATGTTTTAGTATAGTAAAAGGATCCCGACAGAACTGTAGCTGATGATGTCGAGAGTATAGCGCCAGCTCTCGTGCAAAGGACAGTGTCGGTTGATTTCTCGACCGACTTCGAGTAACCAAGAGGGAGAGGCTAAGCAAGCCTTCTACCAAATGATGAACGAATGGTTTACTCAATATATTCGGACTAACCTGGCTGCACAACAACCTCCACCCCCGATTAATCTATCTTCGATACCTGCTATACCTCAAGTGAGTGATCCGTTGAGATTGCCTAAGCCACCCGTTGATAAAATCAGAAAACACGGGGCTGAAGAATTCAAAGCTATTGATGATGATGATGATGATGAGCGAGCTAAATTCTGGCTTGATAATACTATCCGTGTGCTTGATGAGTTATCTTGTACCCTGGATAAGTGTTTAAAATGTGCCATCTCCTTGCTATGAGACACCGCATATCACTAGTGGAATACACTAGTATCGGTGGTTCCGAAAGAGTGAGTAATTGGGAATTCTTTCAGACTAAGTTTTGTAAGAAATATATCCGCCAGAGTTTCATTGATCAGAAGCGTAAGGAATTTCTCGAATTAAAACAGGGTCCATGACTGTGACAGAATATGAGCGAAAATTTGTGAGACTCAGTCGATATGCTCGTGAGTGTGTTTCAACCGAAGCTATCATGTGTAAAAGATTCGAAGACGGTTTGAACGAAGACATTAAACTGCTAGTTGGCATACTCGAGATAAAAGAGTTCGTAGTACTGGCTGAGCGAGCCTGCAAAGCTGAAGAGCTCAGGAAAGAGAAAAGAAAAGCTAATTTTGAAGCTAGAGATTCACGTAAGAGATCATTCAGTAAGTCATTTCAGTCGGTATCAAAGAAGTTCCAAGATGATTCTAGCCGTTCAAAGGCTAATACGGGTTATACCAAACGTGATCAGAATAGACCACCTGTGAGTTCGAGAGCTACCTCCGTAGCTAGTGTGGGTAATGTCAGATCAAATCAACTCGAGTGTAAACATTGCAGTAAACGACATTCTGGTAGTTCCAAATTGAGTGATCAGGCCTGTTTTAAATGTGGATCGATGGATCATTATATTCGTGAAAGCCCAGAGTTAGCGGAAGAAAATCTAGTACAGAATACGAGATTGGGTAATACTGCTGCTCGAGGTAGACCACCCAGAAATACGGGTAATGCAAGTGGTAGTCAGAGAGGGACTAAAGATACAGCAGTCAGATCTGAGGCTCGTAAACCTGCTAGAGCCTATGCTATTCGCGCATGAGAAAAGGCTTCATCCCCAGATGTCATTACTGGTACATTTACTCTTTATGATACTAATGTAATTGTATTGATTGATCTTGGTTCTACTCATTCTTATGTGTGTGAGACATTAATATTCAGTAAGACTTTACCTATTGAGTCTACTGAGTTTGTGATTAGAGTGTCATACCCCTGGGGCCGGTGTGTTATGGTTGACAATGTGTGTAAGAATTGTCCTTTGATGGTTCGAGATTCGTGCTTTCCGGCTAATTTGATGTTGTCGCCATTTGATGAGTTCGACATAATTTTGGGTATGGATTTGTTAACTTTGCACGACGTTGTGGTTAACTGCAAAAGAAAGACTATTAATTTATGGTGCCAGAATGATGAGATTATTCGGATCGAATCTAATGATCTGAATGGGTTACCAACAGTGATTTCTTCGATGCTAGCTCAGAAATATGTGAGAAAAGGGTGTGAAGCTTATTTTGCCTAAGTGCTTGACAGTAGAGTGGCTGAAAGAAACATTGAATCAGTACCAGTTGTATGTGAGTATCCAGATGTGTTTCCTAAAGAATTACCGGGTTTGCCACCTATTCTAGGTAGAGTTTGGTATTGAGTTAACGCCTGGGACGACTCCGATATCGATAGCTCCATATAGAATGGCACCTACTGAATTAAAAGAATTGAAAGCTCAGTTACAAGAGCTGACAGATAGAGGTTTCGCTCAATCAAGTTTCTCTCCTTGGGGTGCACCTGTGTTATTTGTAAAAAAGAAAGACGGAACTATGAGAATGTGCATTGATTATAGACAGCTCAATAAAGTGACTATAAAGAAAAAGTATTTGTTGCCACGGATTGATGATTTGTTTGATCAACTGAAAGGGGCTACAATGTTTTTGAAGATAGATTTGAGATCAGGCTATTATCAATTGCGAGTTAAAGACTCCACCAAAGACTGCTTTTCGAACGAGGTACGGTCACTATGAGCTTTTAGTCATGCCTTTTGGACTTACTAATGCACCTGCTATTTTTATGGATTTGATGAATCAGATCTTTAGACAGTATCTAGATCGGTTTGTAGTTGTGTTCATAGATGACATTTTGATTTACTCTCGTGATGAAACGAAACATGCCAAAAATTTGAGACTTGTGTTACAGACTTTGCGAGATAAGCAGTTGTATGTGAAGTTCAGTAAATGTGAGTTCTGGTTAAGCGAAGTTAGTTTCCTAGGCCATGTTGTATCAGCATCGGGTATTCGGGTGGATCCGAGCAAAATTTTAGCTATACTTGATTGGAAACCTCTGAGAAACGTTTCTGAAGTCTGAAGTTTTCTGGGACTTGTTGGTTACTATAGACGGTTCGTGAAAGGTTTCTCTATGATTGCAACCCCGATGATAAAGCTATTACAGAAAGATGTTAAGTTCGAATGGTCGGAAAAGTGCCAGAAAAGTTTTGATCTGTTGAAAGCCCTTTTGACAGAAGCACTAGTGTTAGTTCAGCCAGAATCGGGTAAAAAAATTGTTATTTATAGTGAATTGTTATTTATAGTGACGCATCTTTAAATGGTTTGGGTTGTGTTTTGATGTAGGAAGGCAAAGTTATAGCTTATGCCTTAAGACAGTTAAAGCCGCATGAAAAGAACTATCTGACACACGACCTAGAATTAGCAGCTATAGTGTTTGCGTTGAAAATTTGGCGTCACTATTTGTTCAGTGAAAAATGTCATGTTTATTCTGATCACAAAAGCCTAAAATACTTGATGATTCAGAAAGATCTGAATTTGAGACAACGTCGATGGTTAGAATTGCTAAAAGACTACGAGCTTGTGATTGACTATCACCGGGGAAAGGCTAATGTTGTTGCTAATGCTTTAAGCCAAAAATCACTGTTTTCTTTGCGTGCAATGAATGCACATATGGCTATGTCTGATGATGGTTTGATAATAGCTAAATTGAAAGCAAGACCATTATTTGTTCAACAAATTTGTGATGCCTAGAAGGTTGATAATGAGTTGATAGCGAAACGAGCTCAATGTGATTCAAATGCTAATTCAGAGTTCCGAGTTGATGCTGATGATTGTTTGAGATTCAGAAACTGAATATGTGTTTTGAGGAATTCAGAATTGATTCAGATGATTTTGAATGAAGCTCACAATAGTCTGTTATCTGTTCACCCAGGTAGTACGAAGACGTATAATAATCTGAAATAACTTTTTTGGTGGCATGGTATGAAACAAGACATCTCTGACTTTGTTTCGAAATGCTTAATCCGCCAACAAGTAAAAGCTGAACATTAGGTACCTTCTGGATTACTCTAGCTGATCATGATACTTGAGTGGAAATGGGATAAAGTTACTATGGATTTTGTATCTGGTTTACCGTTAACACCGAGCAAGAAAGATGCAATCTGGGTTATTATGGATAGATTGACTAAATCGGCTCATTTTGTTTCGATACGTATAGACTACTTGCTGATAAGCAGGCTGAATTGTATGTTTCTCAGATTGCGAGATTACACGGGGTACCTATATCTATTGTTTTGGATAGAGATCCGAGGTTTACATCGTGATTTTCGAAGAAACTACAAGAAGCTTTAGGTACGAAATTACATTTCAGTGCTGCTTTCCATCCGTAAACAGATGGTCAATCTGAGCTAATCATTCAAATACTTGAAGATATGTTGAGATGTTGCATTCTCAAGTTCGAAGGTACGTGGGAACGATACCTACCTCTGACTGAATTTGTAGACAATAACAGCTTTCAATCGACCATCAAAATGGCACCTTATGAGGCTTTGTACGGTCATAAATGTCGTACACCATTGTATTGGACTAAGCTCAGTGAAAATAAGATACACGGGGTTGATTTGATCAGAGAAACTAAACAGAAAGTGAAAGAGATCCGTGAAAGTCTGAAAGTAGCATCAAATTGTCAGAAATCATATGCAGACTTGAAACGTAAAGATATAGAGTTTTTCATAGGAGATAAAGTCTTCTTGAAAGTCTCACCATGGAAGAAAATACTCGGATTTGGTCGTAAAGGCAAATTGAGTCAGAGATTCATTGGGCGGTATGAGATTATCGAGCGAATCGGGCCGGTTGCTTATAGACTGTTATTACCACCTGATCTAGAAAAGATTCACAATGTATTCTATGTTTCGATGCTTCATAGATATCAATCTGATTCCTCACATGTGATTAGTCTGTCTGAGATTGAGATTAAACCCCGATATGACATACGAAGAAGAACCAATTCGTATTCTAGCTCGTGAAATTAAAGAGTTGCGAAATAAGAAAATTCAGTTGGTTAAAGTACTGTGGCATAAACACGGAGTTGAGGAAGCAACATGGGAGCCAGAAGATGCAATGAGAGAACGCTATCTGAACCTTTTCACCAGTAAGAATTTAGGGGACGAAAATCCCTAAGGGGGGAGAGTTGTAACAGCCCGATTTAGACCCTAATCGGAACAGTGGTTTTGGGACCATGAGTCCAACTCAGACAAAAATATTTTAACATTATTTTCTATGTTTATTATGTGTGAATTGATATTCATAGAATTTTCGTGTTTTAATTTTGATGTTTAAGTGCTCGATTATTAAAAAGGATTTAATTGCATCAAATGAAAATTAAGCATGCTATTTTGTAAAATGCCTAATTTCTATGTCTTTTTAATGTGGAGGTTTTATGTTGCAATTTAGGCAAATGAAATAAGGGTGGACGGTTATAACCATGCATGATAATGGTTGAATATTTTACTTGTAAGGTTAAATCGGTAAAGTAATTATTTAGTTAATATATTATAAAACATATAATAAAGAAACCATATTAGTATTCATCTTTAAGAGCCGAAACTGCCAAAACTAAAAAGAAAATAAAAAAGTTAGGTATCCGGCTACTTCTCAAGCTAAATCAAGGTATGTTTTTACTTCGATTTTTGATAATTTTTACGTTTTTGAGATCGTTGCTTCAAATATTATCCGACCCATGCTTGAATTTTTTATTTTGATGAATATTTTGAGTTAGGTCATTGATCAAAGCTTGTGATTTTTGCTGTTTGATGATGAAATATGAAAGATATATTTTAGATTAACATGTTTTGTATTGGAATTTTTGATAATTTTGAGTAATTAGGATTAAATTGCAAAAATAATAAATTGAGAGACTATAATGTGGAATAAATGAAATATATGGACTAGTATGAATATAAGGAAGATTCGGCCTAGCTATGTTGTTGTGAGATTTTGCATATTTTGTGTTTTGTGCAATAGGGACTAAATTGTAAAACATGTGAAATATCAGGGGTAAAAGTGTAATTTTTCCATTTGCATGTTTTTGGTTGAATTTGATTGACTATTTGATTTAATAAGTTTAATTTATATTAATTTAGATCAAGAAAAGAGAAAATCAGATTTAGATCGGGGGAAAACTAAAGTTGTCGACTAGCCGATCCGTACTAGCTTTTCATCATCCGAGGTAAGTTTATAAGCAAATAGATGTGTTTAATTGTAATTAAATACTAGATATATATACTGTTATGAAATGTATGGATTTCTATTTATTATGGCCAATTATGAAAAGGCTTGACTACTACATTTTTGAATTCGTTTCGACCGAGATATGACGTTCGAAATCCCCGTATGAACCTTAGGAATAGTTAGGATACATATGTCATGACATAGGATTCCGATTTATGTGTGTGTGTAAGACCATGGCATCGATATGTGACTCCGACATATGTGTGCGAGTAAGACCCTGTCTGGGACAGTGGCATCGATATGTGATTACATGTAAAACCACGTCTGGGACGTTGGCATTGTATGATATGTGTGATTATCCGAGTGTCCTATCCAATTCCGAATGGTTCATCGGGCAATGATAAGTTGTGATTGAATTTACAAAATGAGCTAAGATGACCAAGTATGAGTTAGCATATTACCTACTTGAAATAAGGCAAGTAAGTTACTTGATATTTGATGCAATTTATGTATGAGGTAAATGAAAAATGTATGTATACATGGAAAGTGTATTTGGCCTTTGGAACAAATAATATGAATATTTTTGTAATAACTTAATTTTTGAATATGTGAATATATTTATATGAACATTCGGCCAGGTTACCATTTATGTATGAAAGTATATATATTATTTATGAAATGGTAAGTTCGAGATAATGTGATAATGATATTATAATTTGGTCTAGTTAAAATGAGTTAATCTTATCTTTAAGTTGTTTACTTGCTTATAACTTACTAAGCTATGATAGTTTATTGTGTGTGTATATGTTTTCCTTTGTTTTATAGATTTTGGATTCAAGCTACAAGCTTGGGGATCATCGTCAAAGTTTATCACACTATCGACTAACTTTGGTATTTTATAAACTGAATTTTTGGAACTATGGCATGTATAGGCTGGGTTATATTTTGAAATAATTGATTTTGGGATGTGTATATATTTAAAAGCCATGCGAAAATGGCTTGCTCATTTGCTAAATATGGGTTTATGGTTTGATTAAATGATGTGGGTGAAATTTTGGATGTGTTTGGCATATTCAGCTATGATATATATATATATATGTGTGTGTGTGTGTGTGTGTGTGTGTGTGTAGTTAGATGTGATTATTGCTTGAAGTGGTTAGTGAAAGGTGAATGGCTTGTGAATTTGATCGTGAGATATGGTATAAATATTGGTTGTCCTGAGTGATGTTTATATATATATATATATATATATATATTTGATATTTGATATGTGAATTGGACTTATAAATGTACATGATTTGATATGTTTGGAAAGGTTTATCACTTATTGTGGTTAACACTTGCATATTGATTGATTGATGATTCGGTTTGCTTATTGAAATGGTATAAATTTTGATAAATATTTGGTTAACTTGTGTCAATGATTTATACATTTAAAAGTTGATTTGGTCAAGTTATGTGCAATGTTATAAGTATATATCATGAGTGACTTTTTAATTCGACAATTATTTTTTTTATATGGGCATTTGATATGTCTGTTTTGACTTATGATCATAAGTATATAACCGAATGTATGACCATTAAGTTGGTTTTATATAAGTTTTTTGATTCAATGCAAAATGGTTGGTAATTAAATTTTGACCTTTTGAAGTCATGAATGTTGGTATTTGGCAATTAGTATGGGAATTTGATTATTATTTGTCATCTGATATTTGCTAATTTAATAATCATGAAATGTAATTCTTTGAAAAGTTTACATGCAAATTGAATAATAGAAATTGGTTTAGTAAAGAAATGGTCATTGAATGAAACACATGTATTAGGCATGATCATATTTGGCTAAAGCCTTATAAAATGATCATATGAATAGTAGATTATTTATGTTTGAAATGGAAAATTTTGACATTTCTTGTAATTAAAATTTACATGTCGAATGAAGAATGGTAAACATGGTATGTGTCTCGAATATGTATGCTTTATAATTTTCATGTATGAAATCCTTGATTGAATAAATTGCATTGTATTTGTTTTTGGTTTAATAATGAAATGCCATTGTATAGGAAAGCATATGGTAATCGGCTAATGCTTTTAAAACTGACCAAATGAATAGTGATTTTAGTATTATAAGGTTTTAATGCTTTGCATGCAAATTGGGTTTTTGTGCTCTTTCATATTTCATACTTATAATAATTGATTTAAATTATTTTATAAAGACTTTGATATGCACATATGATTTGTGTCAAAATGATATAGTTGACATTATTTGTTTATGATTTAATATTAGATACAAGTTGAATTAATATGTTACAAATTGTTTTGTAAAAAGCTTAAATTGATTATTTAAGTTTATAATTGATTTGAGTTTGAATTACATGTTTGAGTATGTTTGTGATTGCCTAAAAGCTATGTCTCTTCTAGTAATACCTCGTAACCCATTCTGGCGACAGATACGAGTTAGGTGTGTTACAACAATAATTTAAATTTTGGGGCTTTGCAACTCTACCCCCTAAAAGAAAATTTCGGCCTCGAAATTTACCTGATCAGAACAGATGAGGATATTGCTAACGCATCACATCCTCAAGCTCCTACATGGCCTCCTCAGTGCTATGATTACACCATAGAACCTTCACCAAAGGGATAGACTTCCTCCTAAGAACCCTTACGTTGTGATCTAGAATCTAAACCAGCTCCTTCTCAAAGGTCAAGTCTGGCCTAACCTCAATATCCTCAACAGGGACAATGTGCGTAGGATCAAAGCAGTAGCGAGTCAACATCGAGGCGTGGAATAGATCATGAATCCGATCTAACTCTGGAGTAACTCCAACTAGTAAGTAACTGGTCCCACTTGCTTCAGAATACGGTAAGGTCCAATAAACCTAGAGCTCAACTTTCCCTTGCGCCCGAACCTCAGAACCTTTTTCCATGGCGATACCTTCAGAAACATGAAGTCCCCCATAGAATACTCGATATCACGTCTCTTCAGATTAGCATAAGACTTGTTCCTGTTAGAAGCTGCCTTCAGACAGTCCCTAATCAGTCAAACCTTATCCTCAGTCTCGGAAACTAACTCAGGACCCAACACTCGTCGCTTACCCAGCTCAGTCCAACACAAAGGAGTACGATACTTATGACCATATGGAGCCTCCTAAGGTGTCATCTGAATTCTCAATTGGAAGCTATTATTATAAGCGAACTCGGGTAGCGGTAGATAGTCCTCCCAACTGCCTCGAAAATCTATTATGCAGCTCCTCAACATATCTTCTAGTATCTGAATCACCCTCTCAGATTGGCCATCTGTTTGAGGATGGAACATAGTAATGAAGTCCAATTTAGAACCCAAAGCCTCATGCAATTTCCCCCAAAACTGCAACGTGAAGCGAGGATCCCTATCAGAGATGATCGAAACAGGTACCCCATCTAATCTCACTATGTCAGAGATATAAAACTTTGCCAGCTTCTGTAGTACAAACTGGTATGAAGTACGTTGACTTGGTCAATCGATCCACGATGACCCAAACATAATCCTTCTTAGTGGGGGTCAAGGGTAACCCACTAACGAAGTCCATCGTCACACGCTCCCACTTTCAAAGGGGAACCTTAATCAGCTGGAGCAAACCCGAAGGCAATTGATGCTCAGCCTTAACCTGCTGGCATGTCAGACATCCAGCTACAAAATTAGTATCCTCTCGCTTCAATCCTGGCCACCAATATAACTCTCAAAGAGTTCGATACATCTTATTCCCACCAGGATGCATAGCTAAGGGCTGTTATATGCCTCACTCAGAATAGTCTGTATCAAATCAGAATTGTTCGGCACACACATCTGACCTTGAAAACACAACACACCCTCAAAGTTCAACCCAAAATTTGTAGTGCTACCACTTTTAATCTACCTAAACCGAAGACCCAAAGATTCATCCTCCAACTATTTACCCTTAATCTGCTCAATCCAGGTTGGCTTGACTTGCAGCTCAGCCAACAAACTCCCATCGTCGAACAGGCTAAGTCGAGTGAACATCGCTCTCAGATCAGTCATAGCTCTATGACTCAATGCATCGGCCACAACATTCGCCTTGCCAAGATGGTACTTGATGGTACAGTCGTAATCTTTAAGCAGCTTGATCCATCTATACTGCCTAAGTTTCAACTCCTTTTGGGTGATAAGGTACTTGAGGCTCTTGTGATTAGTGTAGATGATACACTTCTCACCATACAGATAATGCCTCTAAATTTTTAGTGCAAATATCACGGCAGCCAACACCAAATCATGCGTTGGGTAATTCGCTTCATGAGTCTTAAGCTGACGAGATACATATGCTACCACCTTACCATCCTGCATCAACACACAACCCAACCCGACATGTGATGCATCACTGTATACCACGAAATCTTTACCAGGCTCAGGCTGTATCAGAATAGGAGCTCGAGTGAATACAGTCTTGAGCTTCTCAAAGCTCTCTTGCTATGCATCAGTCCACACAAAAGGAACTCACTTACGCAGAAGCTTAGTCAACGAAGCTGCGATCAAGGAAAACTCTTTTACAAAGCGCCGATAGTAACCCGCCAACCCTAGAAAGCTGCGGATGTCAGATACATTCTTCGACCGTTTCCAATCCACCACCGCCTCAATCTTACGAGGATCGACTCGAATCCCCTTAGCAGAAACTACATGTCCCAAGAAGGTTACTTCTCGAAGCTAGAACTCACACTTGCTGAACTTCGTATACAGCTGTTTCTTATGAAGAATCTGTAGTACCACTCTAAGATCCTCATCGTGCTCGTCTTCAGTCTTAGAATACACCAAGAAATCATCAATGAACACCACCACAAACTGATCCAGATAGGGCTGAAACACTCGGTTCATCAAGTCTATAAATGTCGCTGGTGCGTTAGTCAAACCAAAGGGTATAACTAGGAACTCGTAATGACTATAACGAGTCTTAAATGACGTCTTATACACATCAGCCTCCTTAACCCTCAATTGATGATAACCCAAACGTAGATCAATCTTGGAAAACATAGAAGCCCCTCTGAACTAGTCGAATAAATCATCAATCCTTGAAAGTGGGTACTTATTCTTAATCGTTAGCTTGTTCAACTGTCGATAATCGATACACATCCTCATTGTCCCATCTTTCTTTTTCACAAATAATACAGGTGCTCCCCACGGAGACACACTGGGATGAATGAACGCACGATCCAACAATTCCTGAATCTGAGCCTTAAGCTCCGTAAGCTCCTTCGGTGCCATTCGCTAGGGGGCGATAGACATCGAAACTGTACTAGGAATAAGTTCAATCCCAAATTCCACTTCTCGGCTCGGAGGCAAACCTAGTAGCTCCTCAGAAAAGACATCTAGAAAATCCCTCATAGTTCTGGTCTCGTCTATAGAAGAATCCCTAAAATCAGAAACACTTACATAGGCCAGATATGTCTCACATCCTTTTTGGACTAACTTTTTCGCCACCAACGCAGAAATCACATTAGTTAGAAAATCTCGACGTTCCCCAACCACAACTACCTCGTCGTCCTCTTTGGTACTCAAAACAACCCTCTTACTCGCACAGTCCAGACTTACTTGGTGCTTGACCGACCAGTCTATCCCCAAAATTAAATCGAACTCCCTGAACAGAAGCTCTATCAGATCAGCCAAAAATACTATCCCTTGGACCTCTAATGAAACGTCTCTATACAATTTTCTAACCCTGATAGATTGCCCCAAAGGACTCACAACAGTCACCTTACTAAAAGTATTCTCAACTGAAATCCGTAAAGTTTCAGACACAATGCTAGCTACATAGGAATATGTAGAACCTATGTCTATCAATGCCAGATAAAGTACATCATAAATTAAAAATGTACCTGTAATGAAGTCTGGAGCATCTCGGTCCTCTTGGCAACAAGCAACATAAGTAAGAGCAGGCTGCCTTGCCTCAGTATGTCTAGCACCTC
Source organism: Gossypium anomalum (assembly GCA_025698475.1). NCBI lineage: Eukaryota > Viridiplantae > Streptophyta > Magnoliopsida > Malvales > Malvaceae > Gossypium > Gossypium anomalum. Next base: position 21,121,779 of record CM046960.1, on the reverse strand, counting down.
TGCCTAGTGCTCTCTGTCCACGACCTCTAGGTGGTTTCTAAACTACCCTCGGCGGCTGCGCAATACAAGAACCCAAAGCTTGCATCTGATCGGTCCTCAGTGGACACTCTCAAACACAGTGCTCAATAGACCCACATCTTAAACAAACCCCAGTCATCCTCTAACATTCGCTCGGATGGCGTATACCACAATGCCCACAAGGTAGGATCCTAGTAGGTGCAACAGGGGGCCCAACTCTAACTGGCCCATCAGACCTGGCCATTTTCTTAAGCTTCAACAAAGAAGTCGAGGGCTCTAAATCCCTCTTATACTTGCCTCTTTCCTTATCTCAATTTTGGTACTCAACGCGCTTTACCTCCTCGACGATCTTCACCTTCTCTACCAGTGCTAAAAAGTCATGCTCCCTCTGCGAATCTATCAAAACTCTCAAACTATCCCTGAGTCTATCCTCGAAGCGGACACAATCTCTCACGTATAGCGGCTCAATCTCAGAAACTCGGCCTCATGCTCGACCACTGAACGATCCCCTTGCGTGAGATTCAGAACTCACATCTCCTAGCGTCGATATGGCTTGCCCCCACATATTTCCCTTGGAAAGCATACTTATAGAAATCCCACGGGCTGAGTGCCCCCCTTAACAATCAACCACCATTGGTATGCTTCATCGCGAAGCAAGGAAATAGCCCCTTTCAATTTCTGTTCAGGGGTAAAGTCCAGGTTGTCCATGATCCTTTCAGTGGCCTCCATCCAATACTCAGCCACATTAGGGGTGACTCCAGTGGCACCCCTAAATAGCTCAGTCCTGTTGGACCGGAGTCATTCCGTAACCGACCCTCGGCCCCCAGATCTAGTGTTAGGCCCAGCGACCCTCTCTCATATCCTCAGCATAGCTTGGGACAAGGCGTCATCCCCGGCCATTCGATCTTGAGACCTAGTCTCAGTCGCAGGTGACACCGGTGTCTCACTTGTGTCTAAATTAGGCATGCTATCAGATGCCAAGGACTCAGCTCGAGTATCTCTACTGCCCCTTCCACGGCCTCTAGTACCTAGTCCAGGGATACCTCATGCACTCATCGTAGATTCAAAGCTTATCTATATTAACAATTTTATGAATCAGTTACAGTTTTGATATTTATTAGTAGATATTTTATGCAAACTGTAGTAGAAATTTAAAGTTTGTTATTGCAGATCGCAGTCTCTATCAGTTTTCCCTACAGTCTCAAAGCACACTAACTATAGTATTTTCATATTATACTAATAGTATTTTCAGATAAAACTTATCAAAGTTTCAGAACACTTACAGAATCGACGCCGGAGACTCAGTGTACCACATATTTAGTCAAATCATTTAAAATTATTTGTAAATCAATTCTTTAAAACCAACCTTTTAAAACCCAAAATCCACAGCCAATTTTTGCAACCTGACTCTGATACCACTAAATGTAACACCCCAAACCCGGCCTAGACGTTATGCTGGATCTGGCGATGTCACATGGAATGGACTTTGAAAACGAGTATGTGAAGTTAAAACCGTTCCAGCTAATTAGCTTTTATCTCAATTCAGAATAAAATGCACGTTCTTTGTTATGTCTAACATCGTACCTTTTTAACGGAAGCTTAAGAAATGTTTATTTTTGGAAAACCGTTTGTGTTGAAAGAAACCTTTGTTTTAAGTAAAATTGAGTTTTTACCGTCTAGTCGTACTAAAAACGTAAAGTAGTTAAAAATCCAAAATTTAAAACCAAACATTCCAAAGTCCCAAAATTTACACAACAAATACCCAAAATAATGTATATTCCAAAAACTGAATCAAAGCAGAACAAAAAAGCGGTGGTCACCGTCGAGTCCTCAATCGCACTAATCTGTCAAAGACTGGGATTACCTGTACAGTTCAACAGAAAAAGGGTGAGTTTTCAAAAGCTCAATGTGTAATCCCCACAGAAAACATACATACTGATACACATCAGAATACAGTCAAGTACAGTCTGGGCCTAAGCCCATTTCAGGTTCAGCTTGGATCTAAGCCCAATCAGATACAGTTTCAAATATAAATTAGGGCCTTGGCCCATCTCAGATACAACATGCAGTACAGAAATCAGAATCCTACCCACCAGCCTTTACACACCATCTTCGACCATCCCTACACACCATGTGGGGTTTAAAACACCCACCCATCCCTACACACCATGCTGTACTGAAATGCGGCAGATATTCAGTAATTTGTAGCTGAGCTGCCAGATAACAGGCTTAGGAGCCTTTCAAACACTTCCTCCAAATATCATCCACCCACCCCAATGCAATGCAACATACAATAAATGACATGCTAATATATGATTATCAGTACATACATTCAATTTAGAATATATGCTCAGTATTATTAGTCTCAGTACAGATATTATACAGACAGTTCACATATATAGGGGTTTGAGTATTACTTACCGACCCTTTAGTAGGTTCACAGTCGACTTGGGCGACCATGCAACGTTATGAACTTTTCGGTTAAAATGGGCTCACACGCCCATGTGGCCTACCCATGTGGGCCCACACGGCCCAAATTACCTTAACCGTGTGGATCACATGGCCTGGCCCAGAATCTCACATGCCCGTGTAGACTACCTATGTGGGCCCACACGCCTGTGTGGCCCACACGGCCCAATGCAGTCTAGCCCGTGTGTCGTACACGGCCTACCTAGCCACCATACGATTGTGTCATGAGTGCACGGCCTGGCTCACCAATCACACGGCCATGTCCCCTCACACGGCCAACCATATGGGCAACCACACGCCTGTGTGGCATCGACAGAACACTTTTTTGGCTTTCGCTAAATCTCGTTTTTTGTGTTTTGGGGTACACACCTGATGTTTATTTGCTGTGAAGAATAACCCAAACCTTCAAGAACCTATATTTGACCAATATAACACTTAATTAATCATTAATTCGTCATTTAAATAAAACCCTAAAATAAAAAACTCGAGAACTAATCCAATCAATGATTCAAAAAACTCACCATGACGGAAATGATAACCAGCCGTCACCACCCACTAAAATATCTATTTACAACCTTCGAACAGCACCTAAGCGAGAATAAAATGAACCCTCATGTTAATCGCTTAATCAAAATACGACAGAACTAAGGGAAAGCACCACTTACTGAACCAGCACAATAAAACACTACACCAAAAAGGAGGTTTTTCACTTAGTAAGGTAAACGAAAAAGAAAAGAGGGAAAACGGCAGAGAGAGAGAGACAAAAGGTAACGTCAAAATTTCAGAAGCAGAGAGGGAGGTGCCAAAATTTGCCAAAAAGAAAATCAAAAGGGAATAATCTGATAACCCCCTATCCCAACTCCCCTTACTTTTCTCCATCTAACACCCATCTACTCAGAGTCCAATCGCAGAACAACTCTAGCCAAAACTCAGTCAAAAAAATACTATCCCCTACCAACGTAGAGAATCGAACTCAGGACCTCCATCTCACCAATATCCACTTAACCACTAGGCCAGCAGGCCCATTCTGATATAAGCTTATCAATAATTAAATAAAATCCTATTGACCAAAGATTGGGCTTTATACATAAAAATAACAAAATTTGCCCAAGTCATGGCTTGAACTTGGGACCTCCCATACAAACCCAAAACCTTAACCACTGAAGCAGATATACATTTGTGTCACATTCGTAAAACAGCAATTTAAATTTTAGGGTGTTACAGTCAAATACGATAATTGAAACAAGAGATGTTGTATTCATTGAAAATAAGGTTTTTGATGATTCAACAGATTCAAAAAAAGAATATCAACCAATGATCTCAAGTGATCAAACTAAAAGAAGTCTTTGCGACAATAAGTATATAGACTTGAGGAAAAGTAAAAGAATGAGAAAAGTAAAGGACTTTGGTCTCGATTTCATTTCCACACAATCTCTATCATTCCTTGTTGAGGGAAATAGAGAATCCATAATTAGGAAGATCTCCATAATGTTTAATGTGGATGGTGATCCACAATCCTATGGTGAAACCATGACTTGTAGAATTACGACATTTTGGAAAAAGGCGGTCAATGATAAAATAGATTCAATATTGTTTAACAATATTTGGATTCTAGTTTATCTTCCTCAATGATTGAAGCCTATCAAATGTAAATGGGGGTTTAAAAGGAAAAATACTCCAACAGGGAGTTCTCCAACCTTTAAGGCTAGGTTCGTGGCTAAAGGATTTAGGCAAAAGGAAGGCCTAGATTATTTTGACACCTATGCACTACTGACTAGGAGGACCTCCATTCGAATTCTTATAACACTTGCATCTATCCATAAGTTACATGTACATCAAATTAATGTTAAGACGGCTCTTTTGAATGGTGATCTCAAAGAGGAAGTTTACATAGAGCAACCAAAAGGCTTTGTGCTTCCTGGGAATGAACATAAGGTGTGTAAGCTTATAAAATCATTATATGGTTTAAAACAAATTCCTAAACAGTGGCATGAGAAATTTAACTCGATTATCTTCTCATATGTTTTTTATATAATGGTGTGGATAAATGTATTTACACTAAATTCATTGATAGGTATGGTATAGTTATTTGTCTTTATGTAGACAATTTGTTGATTTTTGGGATGAACATGGAAGGTGTTCGCGAGACCAAAGAGTATCTAGCCTAGAATTTTAAGATGAAGGATCTCAACGAGGTAGATACAATTCTAGGTATAAAGGTGCAAAAGCATAAAAGGGGCTTTGCACTAAGCCAATCTTACTACATCGAGAAAGTGTTGAAAAAGTTCAAACACTTGAATATCAGGGATTTGAACACTCCATACGATTCCAACTTTAAGTTAAGTGAGAATAATGGCAGGGCTATAGCACAACTTGAGTACGCTAGCGCAATTGGAAGTCTAATGTATGCAATGCATTGCATTAGACCTGATATCGCATTTGTTGTGTGTAAATTAGCGAGATTTACAGATTGTCCTAGTACCGATCATTAGGAAGAAATTTGTAAGATTTTTGGCTATCTTAAGAAAACAAAAAATTTAGGATTATTCTATAGTGATTATCCCACAGTATTAGAAGGCTACTCGGATGCGAGTTGGATTACAAGTCTAAGTGACAATAAGCCCACATCGGGATGGATTTTTACGATTAGAAGTGGAGCCATTAATTGGGCCTCTAAGAAACAAACTTACATCTCACATTCAATTATGGAGGCTGAATTTATAGCCTTGGCGGCAACTGGCAAGGAAGCGTAATGGGTAAGAGATCTCTTGCTAGATATAAAGTGTGGCCACAACACAGGTACGCCATTTTCGTATAATATGATAGTGAATCCACTATGTCTCGAACGTACAATAAGGTGTACAATGGAAAGTCTAGACATATAAGGTTGAGACATGAGTAAGTGAGACAATTGATTAAGGACGATGTTATAATTGTTACCTATGTTAAGTCAATTGACAATTTATTAAATCCTTTGACAAAAGGTTTGTCAAAGGATTTGGTTAAGAGTATCACTACTGAGATGGGATTAAAACCATTCTAATCACGTCATTGATAATGGAAACCCTACCTTGTTCTAGCCAAAAGTTAGTTTCAAGGTTCAAAGGGTAATAACAAGTTATCAAATGACAACGTGCATTAAGAATCAGGATTTAGTGTTTATGTTTTAGGAGGATGAGTTTTACTCTTAATGGATGGACATTAATTTTCATGAAATCCACCTATATGGACATGAAGTGGTGTCGCTTCAACAAGAGTTTCTTTATAGTTTTCTCTCGTACATGTTCATGAAACGGGATGAACACATGGCCATAACAGTGCTAAAGCAAATAAACTCTTACTCTAATACTTTATGGTTATGTGTGAAATTTTTTTCGATATTGACTTTAAGAGTGATGGTTCAAGCGACTAACCACCATTCACTTTGTTGATACTTTGAGAAGTTTGCACTGAAGGAAGGTTCAATCTGCGGACACCCTTGTTTATGCATAATCATTGTGAACTTATTTTCTAGAATTAGCAATCTAGTGGGGGTTGTTGGAAATTATAGATTGCAAATTCATAATTATTCATGAGCCTTTATTAGAAAGTGATGATTTATCCAATGGATACTTTTGATTTCCATAGGACATGTTTTTCTAAGAATTATGTCCAATGGAAATCAAATGTAAAGGGTTGTGACTCTTCAAAATAATGTTCATTGAGTGTATATAAATAGAGGGTCTATGGTGCTCACAAACATATTACAATCAATTTTATTTTTCAAAAATTAGAGTAAGAGTTAGGGAAATCCTTTATTTTGTTAATCAAAGGAAATTCAAAAGTTTTGTTATATCCCGGGAGGACCTTTGTCTTAACACTCTAGCAATTTTGTACGGGGGTAAATAGTTCTCTTTGGAAAGTATCACTCATGCCTCGAAGTCTACTGTTTAATTCAATATCATCTCCAGATCTATCTTCTCCACTCAATTTATCCACCAAGAACGTATTTTATTAATCAATAGAAAGTTTTACACTACTATTCCAAATTCTATATTTATAAACATAGCAAGTGTAAATGAAATAAAATTCTACTTCTAGTGAACATTAGAGTCTTAATGTACATTAAACTGATCTTGATCTTGATGAATATCCACTTCATAATAAAATATTTATAACATTCCTCCTTAGATGTCCATTGGGAAACAATGTGTCTTGTTAAAACATTACTAAGATAAAAAAAACCTATGGAAAACAAATATTAGTGAATGAAAAAGAGTACACTTATCTATAATGTGCATAGTATGTTGCCTCATTAAAAACCTTACTAGGAAAACCTAATAGGACAAAACCCCGATATAGAGAAAAAAAGTACAACGGATATTTACTCCCCCTCATGACAACATTACATAATAAATCATGTTCTACGTTTTCAATCTTGAATACTAGCTTTTCAAATGATCACTTGAACGAGTTTGATAAATGTTTATATCATCATTCTTCTTGAAGTCATGAGTGAGGAAGAATTTTCAAGAAATATATTTTGATCTCTTCAGAAGTCCCAACAATAATCATAGTAAACTTTGATCATGATTCTTCTATAAAAATACATATTGGTGTTTTGGATTATTTAATAATCTTCCTACAAGTACTATGTATTGAGTCGAATTTAACACATATGTTCAAATAATTTCAATTCATATATACACAAACATATTGAATCATTTCCCAAGAATTTTTATATGCTTTCAGCATTTTGAATCCTTTAAGGAGTATAATATAAACTTCACTATATAGTGATTCATAAAAAGGATGTAATAACAACTATTAGACGTATATCAAATTTTCATAAATTGCTAGACTAATAAGATATCTAAAGGTTATTGCATCCACCATAAAATAATTTTATACCTTTCATAATCAATGTTAGGACTCGGTGACAATTTTCATTTTTCTTATTTTGTTTTCACAAAACTACTAATTTGTACTCCATTAGGTTTATACCTTTAGACTTTGGATTGCTAGCTTAAAAACTTTACAAATTTAATTTTACTTGAATTGAATCTTTCCATTTTGGCCAATCTATTCTATGTTTATATTTCTTGAAAAATTTATTCAAGATTCTCGTTTTCTTTCATTATTTAAACATTGCAAAATTTATACTTGGGTTTGTCATCCACCACTTTAACATGAGGGGCTTTTGGCCTCTCACATCGGGTCTAATTATAATTACTTCCTGGAATTTTAGCCCAATACTTTATTGTTTGATCCAACTCGATATTTATTTTTCTATTTTCAAAATAAATTTCTCAATATATTTCAAATAAAATAATTTTCTCAACCCAATTCTAATTCCATTAAAATCATGACGACTTTACCATAAAAGTATCTATGAGAAAATATATTTAATTTTTTTGTATTCAATGGTTCACTATGACCAAGTGATTTATTTCTATTTTTGAACTTTATTTAATTCAAAAAAACATAAATTCATTTTTCAAGTCTTTTTCATTTTTATTTTGGAGAAAACCACATTCATTTCTAAATGTTTCCATTTCTCCATTTTCATTTTCATTTTTGAAGAAATAAAAATCTTGTCCAAATGTTTTCATTTCTCTGTTTTCATTTTTCGTTTCTGTTCATTTGATTCAACATGTAATTCAGTTATGGTTTCAACGAGCTAGTGGAGGGACCGATTGGACATATGTGATTGAAGCTAAAATGATCTATAATTAAGTTCCAAATTTTTGCCTATTAATTATAAACTCATTTAGTCACGAAGTCATTCCACTATAGTATCATGACTAACTTATCTCCAATAACATACCATTATGAAAATAACTCGATCAGTGCTCATCCAGTGACCTAGTCATAAGTTTGTTACCCTCATAGGAAATTCTTAATATCTTTCGGATAATATTTGTTCTCCTTGTAACACCCCAACTCGACCTGTTTGTTGAACCCAGATACGAAGCGTCACAATTGGACTAGTTCCACCTATACTTCATTTCTTATCGACTAAACTATTATAAAACAAACTAAACTAAATTTTATAATAATTCCTACAACAAAGGCCTTAAGCCACTAAATATTTAGTCTATCAAATTTATATTTCTAATCAGACTGTTTGTTTACAATACAACTCTTAAAATTTTTCTAAGGACCATCTGCCCTAAGAATATATATTTTAGAGATGCTATCTAGCTCCGTTGTTATTGATCTTGAGGGGAAGCCTCTTGTGGTACCCCTTTCCTATGTACATGCCTTTAACTGTCTGCGATCCTGGATCTCAATGCTGCCTAGCTGGGACTTTCCTCGAAGTCCTCGATCAACCTCGTGAATCCTGTGAACATCAACCAAACTGTTGTAAGTTCAAATGAACGTAGTGAGTTCCTTCATTGCATCATATTTAAACCCCATCATACGAGGGTAACAAATGTAAAATAATTTAAATATAAATATACTCCTTGGTCAGTCAAGGCAAGTGTTCTTTATATGGGTGGCGAACTCTAACCGATTCTCCGAGCTACTCGATTTACTTTAAGACCTTCCTCTAGTCGAACTCTCTACTTGAAAATGATCAAAACACCTCGCCATATCAGCAAGTCCTATCCTTACTTCTCGCCTTTCCACCCAAGGATTCATAGGACCTACCTTCTTTTGTAGACTTCCATGATTGAACCAATCCTTGGTAGACTCCCTCTTCACATGCACTAGTCTCGAAGGACTCATTGAGATTTTCGTATTGTGTGGTATTGCAGCGGACCTCACCACTCTAGCGAACCCATTCTCATTCCATCTTATTGGTAACATTGGCAGGATTACTTCCAATAATCCGCCTTATGCTTAAGACTAACTTGGGACCTCACCTGTCTCGTGTGATAAATAATTGACTTATTATCCTGGCAAGCCAATATTCATCAGACTATACGAGTCTACCTCCCCTTTTATATGTAACTTCTTCCTTCGGAGCTAGCTTTATGTCATGTTTTCGTAAAGGACTATCCTCAAAGAGGAAGTCTTGACTCCTTGGACATAATCCTTATCCTGGGAGTGGAAATTCCTATCCCTCTCACGAGATTTACTTATTGTGTACAACTTCATTGAGAATCCTTTGGTGGCTCTTCATGATGGATCCTTGCTTGCGATCCTCAGATTATTTCCCTTCTTACATCTTCCTAAGTAGCTCAACTCTCGCACAACCTATCTTCCTCTAATTCTTATTGGGTTATCGCCATTGCTTGATCGACTTTCACCTCTATCCTTACCGCTTTCATCATTTTTTTATGGATTCTTCATGACTCGCTTGCCACACTTACACTTTTTCTTAACTCTTCTTCCACATGTGTGGTTTTTCATGCTTGGCACACTAGCAGTGTGCCCCACGCTTGTGGTCTAGGAGGACTCTATGGGTTGTCATAGTCGAGTTATGGTCTTACATCCTTCTTACCTCGTTTCCCTTGTCCTATCAGACTTACCCCGTGTTATTGTGTCGACAGACTATCTCTTTATTTCCTGTCTCAACGGACTATATTTGTTTTATGTTTATCGTCCCAGCAGGCTTTCTCTATTTTGTGTTTACTATCCCAATGAACTTTTTCTTTTTTGTGTCTACTATCCCAGCGGACTTTCTCTATGGATGCTATGGAGTCTTTCATCCATGGTCTTACACCATTCCGCCATCCTAGCATACTATCATATAATGCCATGGAGTCTTTCATCTATGGTCTTACTCATTATATATGGTCGTCATAGTATCTTTCATCTATGGTCTTACACCATATACCTTATACATTGTACCATGCTATCATGGTGTCTTTCATCCATAGTCTTATGCTACATACCTCATACGAGACTTCCTTAGCTTCCTTCATATATGGTCTTACGCCATATACCGTCATCACAGTGTTGCACTGAAGGACCAGTCAATATCGCTGTCGTGGTAAATACATTTTTAAGATTTCATTTGCCGAATCCTCCTCCCATTACCTTTGGCATGTTTATCTCATATATGTATGGCATGCTATGGAAATTTTATAATATTCACATTCAATTATTCACAAGATTCAACCAAACAATTTTTATTCTCCATAGTTTTTCTTTTAAGGAAAAAACCAAAGAAGCAAATGAGAACTGTGTACCAAGTAGGTTCCTAGGAAAGGAAGGTAAGTCATATTTAACCACTTAAAAACCAAGCCTTTCCTTGCCAGATCCAATCCTAAACATGCACCTTTTCATTACCACACTTCTCACAGTAATCGAATAACCTAAAAAAGTGAATGGAACAATATAACACATGTATTTTTTCATTAGCACACTTCTTATCTTTAATAGATCAATTGTGGATCATCTCATACATATATATCATAAAAAAATTATTAAACAAATATATAAAGGGATGAGTGATAAAATAAAATTGTCAGCCAATGTTTCAATTGTTCTATTTCTAGAAAACAAATGAAAAACCAAAAAAATTACATAGTTTTTCACAAGGCATTCCTTGTGTCATCAATCGCCATCGCTCCATCTTCTCCTTGCCATGTACTCTTTTTTAGAAAAATTACATTTATGTCCTATGTCCATTTTCGACTCACAAGAATTTTATAAATAAAAATAATCTTACGCGAAGATGATAGTCCACGGCCTATTTCCTAAGAACCACAACCTTGGTAAAAATAATAATAATATAAAAATTGTAGAGAATATTGCATTAATTCACATACATTCCCCCAAACATGAAAATAATTACAAGAATGTCACATCTTATCAAATATTAATCAAATAATATGAAGAGAGAGATTCGATCATGGTTTACACCAAAAACATAACACAACTTGGCGCTCTAATACAAATTGTTGGAAAAAAATCCGATTTGAAAACGATTTTCTTATACAGTGAAAAACTAAAATTTTGAAAATAGACCTGATTTGCGACATTTATAGCAATAAATCTTAATTGAATTTGTATATGTGTTTTTGGCTTAACAGATGTTCGTTGTTCCCAACTTTCAATCAAACAATCTTCTTTGCTATTCTTGTACCACGAACTGTTTCGAGTGTGGGCTCGAACTAATTGAATTGAATCATAAAACTAGAAAGAATTTTCTCTCGTTTTGGGGTGAAAACGAAAATTCTCTCTTCTTAATAGAAACCAGTAGAACTATTCTTTCATAGAAGTATATATAATAGTTGAGAATAAATTCTCTCTATTTTTTGGCAGAATAACAATTTATCAAAATTGTATTAATACTTCTACCGGTACTATCTATTTATAAGAAGAGAAGGTAGAACCCTTGTGAGTTGTAGTGGTTTATTTCAAATAGAAAAACAATATCTTACTTAGAATAGGACTAGGGTGGATGACACGTCCTAATATTCCTGATAGGGTTGCCACCCCCTTCATGTCCAGGAAGGGTTTTTGGACATCTCTCAAATCGAGTCCAATTATGAGTACTTCATATGCCTTTTGACCAAATACTTTTTACTGTGATCCAACCTGAATCAGCTTTTTTGTAACACCCCTCGCCCGCATCCGACGCCAGGATGGGGTTCGAGTTCTACCTGATTTTAACTCAATCAACTATGTAAAACAGGGCCATGAAATCTCAAACAATTTAAAAATTTTCCTTTCCTATGTAATATGTCCCTTATGCGGGCTTACGAGGCCCTAAACATACATTCGGGGTGGTTCGGGACCCAACCGGGAACTCATTTAAAACTTAAAAAAATCTCTTGCATCAAAGCTCCACACGCCCGTGTGGGTACAGAGCACACGCCCGTGCGCTAGGGACACGCCCGTGTCCCAAGCCCGTGTCTGAAAACCTGGGTATTCTGCCAAAACAACACGGCCCAAGTACACATCCATGCCCTGCAACCATGTCCTTCACACGGTCGAGGCACATGGCCGTGTCTCTTGCCTGTGTGCTACTAGCATACATACTGACTTCATGGCACGGTATGGACATACGCCAGTGTGGCCTGCCCGTGTGCTAGAATGACTTTAAAGTTTTAGGTGCAGGGGACACACGACCATAACACACACCCGTGGGCGTGAATCGTGTGTCACACACGGCCAAGACACATGCCCGTGTGTCTTACCCGTGTGGACAAATTAGGCTACTTTCCAAGCCCTTTGTCACCCATCTTGCACAACCTACACAAGATCATTTCAATATACCCATCTCATCACAATGAACATTAATTCAACCATAGAAAGAACATCGTATGCATTCATCAAAATGAATAATAGCCATTATTCTAAGCTTAACATAAAATAAAGGGCTTTTGGCTTAGGCCCAAAATACATAAACAATTCTCATGATGAATATTTTAGTCTAGCCCTATACATGCCACCTTCAAAAATATAAATCAAACTATATCACGTCATGGACGATAGTGTGATCGATATCTCGACTTTAAGGGATCCTCGAGCTAGCTAGATAACTTATTTGAAAGAAGAGAGGAAAGGAAAGTGGGTAAGCATAAAGTTTAGTAAGTTGCATATAAATAAATATACAACAACAATCTCACCATTACTTATCATGCTCAAATGTAAACATAACTCAACTTACTCTTTGTCATCTACTCGAGTCACATTTTCTAAATTAAGCTCGATACTCATGCTTACCATATAGGTACCTGTAACACTCACAACATGATTATTCTTTCTTTATCAAGATTGATCTATAAATCTCACCATTGAAACGTTTGGAATACTACTGGATATTCACTGAACCTTTAACATGGGATATATTGTCGATGCGTGTCCCAGACACATCTTACACTGGCTATCTCTATCAAGGCCGATGCATGTCCCAGGCATGTTTTACACTAGCACTCATATGTGCGTGCTGATGCATGTCCCAGACATGTCTAACACTAGCATAACCCTTAGCCGACGCGTGTCTCAGATACATCTTACACTGGCTATCCCTGTGTCGATGCCATGTCCCAGACATGGTTTTACACTGGCTGTCTCTGTATGGCAGATGCATGTCCCAGACATGTCTTACACTAGCCCTCGTCTAGAAGTCGATGCCATGTCCCAGACATGGTCTTATACTGGCTCTCAGAGTGTGGCTGAAGCATGTCCCAGACATGTCTTACACTGGCGCACAATTCACCCAATGCCTTGGCATGAATATCCAGTTCGTACCCTAATATTTCAATGGGATACTTCTATTATCTCAAATATTACTAGACATTCTCGATTCATAACTTAGTAACTCATTCAATATCAATTAAAAGGCAATATGAATGCAAGTATTAACAGTTTAGTTGTATTATTTACATACAACTTACCTCGGTTTACAAAAAAGTACTTGACTACTTGGTTTAATAAGTTTGCTTGGCCTTCCCCCGATCTAGGTTCGGATTTGGTAAGTCTTGATCTATAATGACAATATGCACTCCTTTAGTCACTAATTAGGATTAAACAATCATAAATTCACACCTTTGGTAAAATGATCATTTTGCCCTTAGACTTTGACAAAATGACCATTTTGCCCCTATGCTCGAAAATCAATTTTTATCAAATTTATTTGTATTTCAAGCCTAGCTAAACTCTTTTTAATACTATAGTAATCCTAAATTCTCAATATTTTACACACTTATAGTCTATTTTGCAATTTATGCAAAATAGCCCCTTTAGGTGTTTTCATGCTAACAGCTTTCACAAAAGTTGTTTATAACATAACTAAAACTCATATTCTTCCATAAAAACTCAATAAAAATCTCAAAATAATCCATGGAAAAATCTTAAACTATTGACCATTTTGCAAGATGTCACCCTCATTTGAAAGCTCATGCTTCAAGGGTCTTAAAAATGTGAAAATCTTGAAGAAAACTCATTAAAATCACTTACTTGTGAGGCTAATTGTTTCTGCAAGTTTTTTAAGCTCTTAAACCCCAAAAATGGCTGATATTTTTGGTGGAGAAAAGGAAAAATGAAGAAGAAATGGCTTTTATTTTATTTAATCAAAAACTAGTCAAATTTGATGACCTCATCCACACCTAACTATGTCAATTTTGTCTCCCCTCACACTATGGCCGGCTAGGCTATTCACAAGGGTCTAATTGCCCTTTAAATACCCTAAATTTAAGTTCTCTAGCTATTTAAAACATTTGGGTACTAAAATATAACTTTTCCCTTTTATGCAATTTAGTCCTTTTTCGCAATCGGGCTTGAAAACATTAAAATTAGCTCACCAAATTTTTCATGCACTAATCTAATCATACTATAGCCTTATAAAAATGATAAAAATAATTTTCTAACTTTGGATTTGTGGTCTCGAGACCACTGTTCCGACTAGGCCCTAAATCAAGCTTTTACATTTCTCCCCCCTTAGAGATTTATGTCCTTGAAAATCTTACCGGTAAATAAGTTTGGGTACTATTCTCTCAGAGATTCTTTGGGTTCCCATGTAGCTTCCTCAACTCCATGTCTATACCACAAAACTTTCACAAGTGGTATATTCTTATTTCTTAACTGTTTAACCTCTCGAGCTAAGATCTTAACTGGTTCTTCCCCATAAGACATATCTGGAAGAATTTCAATTTCAGTAGGCGCAATTACGTGTGAAGGGTCAGATCTATATCGGCATAACATAGACATGTGAAACATGTCGTGAATCTTCTCTAACTCTGGCGGCAAATTCAATCTGTAGGCAACAAGCCCTATTCTCTCAGTAATTTCATAAGGTCCTATGAAACGAGGACTCAGCTTGC
This sequence comes from Gossypium anomalum, assembly GCA_025698475.1. NCBI lineage: Eukaryota > Viridiplantae > Streptophyta > Magnoliopsida > Malvales > Malvaceae > Gossypium > Gossypium anomalum. The sequence goes on along the minus strand of CM046960.1, from coordinate 21,106,588 downwards.
CTTTTCTACCAAATCTGAGGACTTTCCTCTAAGGGGAAACTTTCAAGAATACTCTATCACCGACCTCAAACTCGATCTCCTTTCGTTTCAGATCTGCATAGGATTCCTGCTTATCCGAAGCGGCTCTTAGGCATTCTCGAATCACTTTAACTTTTTCCGCAGCCTCTCTGACTAATTCAACCCCGTGAATCTGACTCTCTTTCAACTCTGTCCAGTATAAGGGCGTTTGGCACTTTCGTCAGTACAAGGCCTCATAAGGTGCCATTTTCAGACTTGACTGATAGCTGTTGTTGTAGGTGAATTCAACCAATGGTAAGTATTTTTCCCAGCTTCCTTGAAATTCGAGAACACAACATCTTAGCATGTCTTCTAAAATCTGTATCACTCTTTCCGATTGTCCGTCAGTCTGTAGATGAAAAGCCGTACTGAAACTTAACTTGGTTCCTAGAGCCTCTTGTAACTTCTTCCAAAACCTCGAGGTGAATCCCAGGTCTCAGTCTGAAATAATTGACAAGGGTACACCATCTAGCCTCACAATCTCGGAAACATACAAGTCAGCTAATTTCTCGAGAGAGTAGTCTATACGCACTGGTATGAAGTGGGCTGACTTAGTTAATCTGTCGATAATAACCCATAAAGTATTTTTCTTTTTCAGGGCTAATGACAAACTGGTCACGAAGTCCATGGTGATACGATCCCATTTCCACTCTGGAACCATAATAGGCTGAAGTGGCCCAGAAGGTACTTGGTGTTCACCCTTTACTTGCTGACACACTAAGCACTTGGAAACAAACTCCGAAATATCCCTTTTCATTCCCGACCACCAATACATTTTCTTCAGGTCGTTATACATCTTTACGTTACCCGGGTGGACGGATAAACTACCACTATGTGCTTCTCGTAAAATCTTCTGGATGAGCTCACTATCTTTAGGTACACAAATTCTATTTTTGAACATTAAACATCCGTCGATACCAACCTGAAAATCTGATTCAACACTTGACCCACACTGACTTTTCCTAGCTTGAAACTTCTCATCATCCTTCTAAGCTTCTCGGATTTCATGAAGAAAAGTTGGTCTAACTCTCAGTTCTGCTAAGATCGAACCATCCTTAAACACAGTCAACTGGGTATTCAAAGCTCTCAAGGCAAACAACGATTTTCTACTCAAGGCATCGGCAACTACATTCGCCTTTCCCGGATGGTAATCAATGATCAACTCATAATCTTTTAATAGTTCTAACCATCGACGTTGCCTCAAATTCAACCCCTTTTGAGTCATCAAATACTTTAAACTCTTGTGGTCGGTAAACACTCTACATCTCTCTCCGTACAAATGGTGTCGCCAAATCTTCAAGGCGAACACTACAGCTGCTAGCTCTAAATCGTGGGTCGGATAATTCTTCTCGTGTGGTTTTAGCTGTCTCGAGGCATAGGCCACAACATTGCCTTCTTGCATGAGTACACACCCTAAACCATTTAAGGAGGTGTCACTATAAATTACAAATTCTTTACCCGACTCCGGTTTCACTAAAATTGGGGCTTCGGTCAACAAAGCCTTTAACTTCTCGAAACTCTGCTGACATTCTTTTGTCCATTCAAACTGGACGTCTTTCTATAATAATCTCGTTATCAGAGTAGCTATCATAGAAAATCCATTTACAATGCGTCTGTAATACCCCGCTAGCCCCAGAAAACTATGAACCTCTGTCACATTCCTCGGTGGTTTCTACTCCAGAATAGTTGAAATCTTATTTGGGTCAACTCTGATCCCATTGCCCGACACAATGTGTCCTAGGAATCCAACTTCATTAAGCCAAAACTCGCTCTTACTAAACTTAGCATAAAGCTGTTTATCTCTCAGAATCTGTAACACAGTCCTCAAATGTTTCGCGTGCGCACTCTCATCACGCGAATAAATCAGTGTGTCATCTATGAAAACAACGACGAACCTATCCAAGTATGGCCTGAAGATGCGGTTCATCAAATCTATAAAAACTGCTGGGGCATTTGTTAATCCAAAAGGCATAATAAGGAACTCGTAATGCCCATATCTCGTCCGAAAAGCAGTCTTCGGCACATATTGTTCCTTGACACTTAACTGGTAGTAACCTGATCTCAAGTCTATCTTGGAGAATACCGTCACTCCCCTCAGTTGATCAAAGAGATCATCGACCCTCGGCAAAGGATACTTGTTTTTTACTGTCACCTTGTTAAGTTGGCTGTAGTCGATACATAACCTCATCGACCCATCCTTCTTTTTCACAAAAAGTACTGGAGCACCCCATGGTGAATAACTCGGTCTAGTAAAACCTTTATCTGTTAATTCTTACAACTATACTTTCAACTCCTTTAACTCGATGAGGGCCATCCTATACGGTGCAATCGAGATTGGCGTTGTACCTGGAGCCAACTCGATACCGAACTCAACCTCTCTCTCTCTAGAGGTAACCCTGGTAACTCCTCTGGAAAGACATTTATGAACTCACAAACCACCAGTACTGACTCAATCTTCGACTCAGATACTTGAGTATTCAGCACAAAAGCTAAATAAGATTCATAACCCTTTCTCAAATATTTTTCGGCCGTCAAAGATGATATTACTACAGGCAGATTATCTGACCTATCTGGCCCAACTCGTATAACACTACCAACCTCACATCTTAACTGAATTACTTTTCTTCCACAATCTATTACAACGCTATGGGAGGTCAGCCAATCCATCCCAAGAATTACATCAAATTCATTAAACGGCAACAACATCAAGTTGGCCGGAAAACAACGGCCTCTAATCGACAAAGGACAATTTCTACATACTTGGTCCACTAATACATGCTTGCCTAACGGGTTAGACACTTTCATAACAAACTCGATGGACTCTATAGGTATGTCTATACGAGGTATTAAATCCATACATATGTAAGAGTGGGTAGATCCCGGGTCAATTAAAGCGACAACATTTATATCATGAATAAAAAGGTACCCATGATCACATCGGAGACTCGCGCTCTTCTCAAAGCTCTCGACAAAGATAGGTCCCATGGCTGGCGCCTGCCTTCAAACCTCATTGCAGATCTCTCGGTGCACTTCTACTACCACCCCACTCCGGGGTTCCTTTGAGGCCTACCTGCAAGGAGCACCGCTTGCTTTCGCATCTTGTTTTTCTCTCTCATCCATCTCTCAGGACACTCGCGGATAAAGTGGTCAAGTGACCCACACTTGAAACAGCCCCTCTCATTTACTCAGCATTCGCCCAAGTGACGTTTTCCACATTGCAAACACTCTGGCCTATTTGGCCTAGCGCTACCAACACTTGCAACTGAAGTAGTTTGGGCTCTAGATGCCACGTTCTGCTAATTCTTATTTCTCTTCGAATACCCTACCGAAGTATTCGATCGGGTAGCAAATTCTTTTGACCTCTTAGAGGAGGACTGATACGCTTTCCCCATCTGTCTTTTCTTTAAATCTCGCGACTCGCTGGCTGCTTTCCTCCTTTCTTTCACTAACTCTTCTACTTTACACGCTCTCTCAATGAGCACTACAAACTCTCTTAACTTTAGAATGCCCACGAATACCCGAATGTCTTCATTGAGTCCATCCTCAAACCTCTTACAAATGGTAGCTTTAGTGGATACGCATTCTCGCGTGTACTTGCTGAGTTTCACAAATTCCCGCTCATACTCTGTCACAGGCTTATTACGTTGCTGCTGATCTATAAACCTCTGGCTAATGTACTTCTTTTGGAACTCTCCTTGGAAGAATTCCCAAGTTACTCTTTCTCTCAGTACTACCGACACGAGAGTGTTCCACCACTGATAAGCTAAGTCTCATAGAAGTGACACGGCACACTTCACGCACTCTTCAGGCGTGCATGACAGCTCATCGAATACTCTCAGGGTTTTCTCTAGCCAAAACTCTGCTATCTCTAGGTCATCATCTACACTTGCCCGAAATTTCTCGGCCCCTTGTTTTCAGATCTTATCTACCGGAGGCTTCTCTCGCCTGAACACATCCGCACCTTGCGGAGCCACCGAGGCATATTGAGGAATCGGAGGAGGTGGGAGAGGTGGAGTGTTCGGGTTTGCACGAACAAACTCCATATACCAAGCATCCATCATTCGGAGATAGGCTTCCCTAGCCCCTCTGCCTTGGCCCATACTCACGGGCTCACTCTCTACTGGTGCAGTCCCTTCTGCGGGAGCCGGTGTATTACTTTCCACATCATCCACCGTGGTTCTATTAGGATCCATTACTATAAAAACAAAATTTATAACTGTCAGGAATCGTCACACTATCAATATGCATATATGTCGCATGTATTGCTAAACTCGTACTCTAACTAGTTTAGTCCTACAATCGACTAAACCATGCTCTGATACCATCAAATGTAACACCTTTCGCCCGCATCCGATGTCAGGATGGGGTTCGAGGTGCTACCTGACTTTAACTCAATCAACTATGTAAAACAGGGCCATGAAATCTCAAACAATTTAAAACTTTTCCTTTCCCATGTAATATACCCCTTATGCGGGCTTACGAGGCCCTAAACATACATTCGGGGTGGTTTGGGACCCAACCAGGAACTCATTTAAAACTTAGAAAAATCTCTTGCATCAAAGCTCCATATGCCTGTATGGGTATAGAGCACACGCCTGCGCTAGGGACACGCCCATGTCCCGAGCCCGTGTCTAAAAACCTAGGCATTCTACCAAAATAACATGGCCCAAGCACACACCCGTGCCCTGCAACCGTGTCCTTCACATGGCTGAGACACATGGCCGTGTCTCTTACCTGTGTGCTATTAGCATACATACTGACTTCATGGCACGGCATGGACACACACCCGTGTGGCCTGCCCGTGTGATAGAATGACTTTAAAGTTTTAGGTGCAGAGGACACACGACCATAACACACACCCGTGGGCGTGAATCGTGTGTCACACACGCCCGTGTGTCTTACCCGTGTGGACAAATTAGGCTATTTTCCAAGCCCTTTGTCACCCATCTTGCACAACCTACACAAGATCATTTCAATATACCCATCTCATCACAATGAACATTAATTCAACCATAGAAAGAACATCGTATGCATTCATCAAAATGAATAATAGTCATTATTCTAAGCTTAATACAAAATAAAGGGCTTTTGACTTAGGCCAAAATACATAAACAATTCTCATGATGAATATACTAGTATAGCCCTATACATGCCACCTTCAAAAGTATAAATCAAACTATACCGAATGCTGCGGACGATAGTGTGATCGATATCTCTGACTTTAAGGGATCCTCGAGCTAGCTAGATAACGCTGAAAGAAGAGGGAAAGGAAAGTGGGTAAGCATAAAGCTTAGTAAGTTGCATATAAATAAATATACAACAACAACCTCACCATTACTTATCATGCTAAAATGTAAACATAACTCAACTTACTCTTTGTCATCTACTCGAGTCACATTTTCTAAATTAAGCTTGATACTCATGCTTACCATATAGGTACCTGTAACACTCACAACATGATTATTCTTTCTTTATCAGGATTGATCTATAACTCCCACCACTGAAACGTTTGGAATACTACTAGATATTCACTGAACCTTTAACATGGGATATATTGTCGATGCGTGTCCCAGACACATTTTACATTGGCTATCTCTGTCGACGCCGATGCATGTCCCAGACATGTCTTACATTGGCACTCATATGTGCGTGTTGATGCATGTCCCAGACATGTCTTACACTAGCACAACTCTTAGCCATCACGTGTCCCAGACACGTCTTACACTGGCTATCTCTGTGCCGATGCCATGTCCCAGATATGGTCTTACACCGCCGTCTCTCAGATGGTCGATGCATGTCCCGGACATGTCTTACACTAGCCCTCGCCTAGAAGCCGATGCCATGTCCCGGATATGGTCTTACATCGCTCTCTCGAGAATGTGGCCGAAGCATGTCCCAGACATGTCTTACACTGGCGCACAATTCACTCAATGCCTTGGCATGAATATCCAGTTCGTACCCTAATATTTCAATGGGATATTTCTATTATCTCAAATATTACTAGACATTCTTGATTCATAACTTAGTAACTCATTCAGTATCAATTCAAAGGCAATAAGAATGCAAGTATTAACAGTGTAGTTGTATTATTTACATACAACTTACCTCGGTTTACAAAAAAGAACTTGACTACTCGGTTTAATCGGTTTGCTTGGCCTTCCCCCGATCTAGGTTAGATTTGGTAAGTCTTGATCTATAATGACAATATGCACTCATTTAGTCACTAATTAGGATCAAACAATCATAAATTCACACCTTTGGTAAAATGACCATTTTGCCCTTAGACTTTGACAAAATGACCATTTTGCCCTTATGCTCAAAAATTAATTTTTATCGAATTTCTTTATATTTCAAGCCTAGATAAACTCTTTTTACTACTATATTAATCCCAAATTCTCAATATTTTACACACTTATCGTCTATTTTGTAATTTATGCAAAATAGCCCCTTTAGGTGTTTTCATGCCAACACCTTTCACAAAAGTTGTTTATAACATAACTAAAACTCATATTCTTCCATAAAAACTGAATAAACATCTCAAAATCATCCATGGAAAAATCTTAAACTATTGACCGTTTTGCAAGATGTCACCCTCATTTGAAAGCTCATGTTTCAAGGGTCTAAAAAATGTGAAAATCTTGAAGAAAACTCATTAAAATCACTTACTTGTGAGGCTTATTCTTGCTGAAAGTTTTTCAAGCTCTTAAACCCCAACAATGGCTGATATTTTCAGTGGAGAGAAGGAAAAATGAAGAAGAAATGGCTTTTGTTTTATTTAATCAAAAACTAGTCAAATTTGATGACCTCATCCACAACTAACTATGTCAATTTTGTCTCCCCTATTCACAAAGGTCTAATTGCCCTTTAAAGACCCTAATTTAAGTTCTCTAGCTATTTAACACATTTGGGTACTAAAATACAACTTTTGCCTCTTATGCTATTTAGTCTTTTTTCGCAATCGGGCTTAAAAACATTAAAATTAACTCACCAAATTTTTCATGCACTAATCAAATCATACTATAGCCTCATAAAAATGATAAAAATAATTTTCTAACCTTGGATTTGTGGTCTCGAAACCACTCTTCCAACTAGGCCCTAAATCGGGTTGTTACATTTTCTACTTTCCAAAATAAACTTTAATACTTGTATATAAAACAATTTTCCCATCCCTATTTTACCTCCAGCAAAATTTTGACAATTTTATCCGTAGTAAAATTTTGAGAAAATATGTTCAATATTTTACAACTCAACATGTTCGCTATGACCGAATGGTTTATTTTCATTTTTGGACTTTAAAACAGTCTGAAAATATAAACTCATTCTTCCGCTCATTTTTTAAGTAATTCATATAAAATTGCAAATGAATCATTTCTATTTCCATTTCCATTTCCATTTCCATATTTGGAAACGTACATTAATTTTGGAGAAAATCATAACTATTCCTGAATGTTTTCCATTTCTCTTTTCATATTCATTTAATTCATTTCGATTCAAACACGCAATCATTTTTTGTTTCAACAAACTAGCGGAGGGACCGATTGAACATATGTAGTTGAAGCTCAAATGATTTATAATTACGTTTTGGATTTTTGCCTACTAATTGTAAACTCATTTAGTCACAATCATTCCACTATAGTATCGTGACTGAGCTCTCCTTAATGACATAACATTATGAAAACAACTATCAGTGCTTCTCCAATTACCTTGTCATAACTGTGTTGCCCTCAAAGGATATCCTTGATTTCTTTGAGATAGTATTTATTCTTTCAATATGATTCTATTTTATCTCATGGTAACCATTACATCTTCTTTCATGAAAAGTCAACCACTATCAAATAGTGATTAAGTCATCCATCACAAAGACAGACGACCCGTAGTCATGTTTACTTTTCATCAACCATGTAATGTCAATGAAAGGATATCATTTTTCTATGTTTTGGGCTATGAATTCCACTGTTATGAATAACATTATATACTACAAAAGTCGTACACCCAACGCACCAACTTTCAGTTCCTTATCTATTTGAACTCAGGTTTTTAATTACATAAAAGTGTACGAGTCATGCATAAATAGACCGCCATTTTGGTATGCTGCACTATGAATGTCACAAGTGAAAAAATCTATAAACAAATTTAGGATCTATTCTGCTTGGGTCCTATCCAATATACTGTTAGCCCAGTAGGTCACATCCATATCTCTATCTTCTAGAGTCATCTGCTTCGATGCCTAAGGCAAAATATCTCCCCAATTGCACTTGATAGATGACATATTGGTTTTTTAATTAGTTTGCTCATTTTTAATTACACAATGGACATGTTTAAGTTTGTCTACTAATACAAGTTGTCTTTCCGTACTACGACTTGACCACGTAATACCGCTTAGTATTAGTTCAACATTTAGACAACCAATGAGCAACATTTGCTTTCATTTTATTTTGGCGTGCAAAAACCATATGATGACAATTATATAAAGTATATTAATTTAATCAATGAATTCTTTTATTAACTAATTTCTTTGAAAAATTACAAATTTACAAACGAATATACTAACCAAGACAGTCATACAAGAGAGAGGTTTCGAACCATCGGTGCACTTATGCAAAGAAATTTAGGCATTTGCCCAATATCATAGGTGGGAATAATTTTGTATAACCTCAATAGAACCCGTTGAAATCCATGTGCAAGAATTCTATGCATCATTTAGAGATTAAGAGACTAGGCGATTATTATATTGAAGTTCGGGGAATAGAAGTGCATGTCACCTCTAGAACAATTTGTGAACACTATAATGCTCCATAGTATGCTTTTGATTTTATTGAAAACACTGATTTAACATTTTTTAATAATATAGATATGGACAATATAGTAAACTACTTAACCGAAGGTTGGGGTGAACAGAAACACCACCCCAACACTGATGTACCCACTTCTTTTAATCAAGCAATTATGTTTCTAATTGCAAAGTTATGAATGTAATTTTTATGCACCAGAATTGCTCCTACTTTAAATGTGTCTAACGTAAATACTTTTCGAGCTATATTTTTGTATGCTATTTTATAGAAAAAGAAAGTATGTATACCATTACATGATACGGTGCATAAGTAGCCAGAAAGTTGGGGTTTTCTTCCCTCACTTAGTGATTTGGTATAAACATAGAGCCAAAAAGCCAACCTTACTTATTGACCTTTAGTACATATATTTGAGTCAAAAATCACTTCTTGAGGAACCTCAATACAAAACCCAAAGCCAAAACATGAATTGCACTTATCCTTTTTCCCTCGGTTCCTGAACTGCATGAACTTAGACGTTAGGCCATACGTATTGAAGGATAGGTAGAGACATAATGGTGGTTTTAAAAAATTAGAGTGAAATATAAAATAAAAAAACAGCGTGATATAGTAATTATAGGTCAAGAAAAAGTGTGAAAACAAAAAAAAAAGTCAGAAAAAGTCAAAATGAGATGAAAAAGTACTTATTCAATCAAAAAGCATTGTGAGTGAGAAAATAGTTAAAAGTCAAAGTGATAAAAAACTAGGTCACAAAAATAGAAAAAAACTCAGTCATTGGTGCACCAAAACTCATTAAGCTAACCGTAGTTGTTATTATTTTACTGTGACTTCCTACATGGATAAATAAGAAATGTGAGAGAATGAGAGATAAGGCGATGAGAGGGAAAAGGCCACTAAAGGTAGTGAATAGGGAACAACATAATGTGCCAAACTAATTTTGTGCTTAAAACAATTTTAATGCACCCTATTCTTGAATTTCATACAACTTAAGCCTCAAAACATTACAAGTCGAAAAGTCTTATGTGACTTAAATAAATCTATTTGTGGATGGAAATTGTGCTAAGTGAACGTAACAATAGTTATTGATATCCTGCTAGTATACTTTAAATCCCTATGTAATTTTCTTGATGGATTAATATATTTGATAATCCTTTTGCTTATATGCTTTTTAATATACTGAACTTAAGTGTTTGAAGTTGATAGTGGTAAGTCATTTACATATCATTCCAGAATTATATGTACTTACGATTACCCCTATTTGCTTCGCTCCTAAACTAATCTTTGTATCATATTTGCTCAAGGGCCGTCATTTACTTTTTGTTTTTCTTACTTGAGGATAAGTAATTACTTAAGTGTAGGGGAGTTTGATCTACCGCAATTCGTAGTAGCTAATTAAACTACTTGTTGTACTTAATGATTTCGTACGAAAACAATTTTGTTACGTTTTCATTTAGTTTTTACTTTCAGTCTTCAGGTAATAAAATGAGCAAATTCAGCAATTTATATGACATTGTGGGCTAATGGAGGTCTAAAGGTAGACTAATATGTTTGGTGAGTATGCAAGATATTATTCGAAGGCATAAAGACAGTGGACTGTCTGCAATGTTGCAACACGAACAGAGCACCAAAGAAGCAATCTACCGTCAGTGTAGCAACACAGCCATAGGGTGTCGAGACACCACCCTGACGATACACTCTAAGGAGTAAACTTCCATTAGTGTCGTGAAACAGGCCACCGGTTGTCGCGACACGGACATGACGAGGTCTCTTAATGGACAAAAGGTGTTTCCGTTCACACAATAAACTTTAGCGAGAAATAGTCAATCGTTTTAGGTCAAGGACCAGTAACTTGACATCAAATGTAGTAGTTATTTTAGGTCATTTCTACACTTACGAGTTTATTTTCTAGGCATTCTATACTTAACTATTGCATTTTCGATATTAATAGGTTAAGAATGGAATATTAATAAAATAAGTATTTTTACACATTTTTTGCTATTTTGATGACCCATAAGACCGAGTCGAGTCTCGTGAGTGAGTAATGGGCTAATTAAGTGTGTAGGATGCCAATTTAGATCCAAGAATACGAGGAGCTTCCTTTCATCACGACAACATGATGAATATGGGAGAGCATTCATGATGGTGACGTCGTGATGTCGTGATGAGGAGACTTCCCACATCACGACGACGTGACGATGGAAGCTAAGATATTGTTGATTATTTGGACGACACTTTTGGGGATATTTCCATGTTTGGATCCTAGCACTTATTAAGATATTACATTGATTGGTATCTAAATGTATCTAGGGTTGAGTGGTCACCAAATAGCTCGGTGCCTATATAAGCAACCTTAGAGTCACCGAAATTGTCTGTAAATGTAGACAAACGATTTTTCCTATTCAATTTTCTTTGTATTTTCTTTTTATGTTTGCATAGTCGGAACTTTTCTATTCCGATACTAAGACAATTGCGAGCGAAAATGGCTCCGACATCGCGCTTCAATATATATTCATAATCTTTTTCTTATCTCTTATTCTTTTATTTATATTTTCATTAACCTTATCAATTATCATTTATATGAATAATTGAATTGATTATTGTGCTTATTTCATATATCGTATGATTTGATTAATAAACTAATTTATTTATTAAGTAATTATTTATCTGAAATTGGGTATTTATTTAAGATTGCTCAGTATATTAGGGAGTGACGCCCTTGATAGAATATCAAGACAGGTGGGACCAGAAGGGTATCCTGTCGTGTATATCTTGCGCCAAGAAGTGAGATCGAGAAGGAATCTATATGCCTAGGAAGATATCGAAAGGGTAATTTAGGTGGTAGTCTTTAGTGAAGATGAGACCGGAAGAGTATTCTTAACTAAGGGTGATAAATAACTTAATCTAGGATAATTAATTATTTAATTAGATAATTATGGATTTAATCGATCGTAGGCTAGAGGCTCGCATTGTTAACACTAGAAATAGGAAAGTTCGTTAGGTTAGTTTAAGGTTAGTTAATTTAATTAGTTTAATCAATATATTAATTTGGATTAACACTTCTAATTTGTGACTCGATTACATTAGTAATTATTTTCTATAATTGATTTAATAATAGTTTCTCCAATCTGCGATCCCTTAGGTACGATCCTCAAAATACTTAACAGTGTTTTGTTGTAAACTTTACTATATTACAATATAACTCGTACACTTGCGGACACCGCCGATTTAATTTAATATATTTTTATGTGATATTTTTACTATAAACGATAACACATTTATATACGGTCAACCAACTACTAAACATAAGCCTATAAATAAAATTGCTCTGAACAATTTAAGGGACATCTTTCTACTTAGTTTTAACTTTACTTTCAATTGTAACTTAAATTTCTTTCAGATGTAACTTTTATTTTAGTTATGTTTCGTTCTTCACAGGAACTAGATTGTAGATTTGTCAAACTCATCACGGATTATTGTTCGTGGTGCACTATTTATTTATATCAGGATTTTTCTCATCTTTATTCTTGATCTATTCTTAATGTTTATCTTTCAAATCAATTATATTGTATATGTTAGATCCATGGGGAACTAATCCGGTAAGGGAAATTAATGAGTGAATGTGGGATTAATTAACACTTATGCAGAGTTTCTTAATGGATCAGTTGGTTGGAAAAGAAAAAACTTAAAGCCCTAGACTTAACAACCCTAGGAAGTCATGTAGGTATCAATGAGCCCGAAATCGGTATTATCTGTCGTGAAAACCTTACCCTAACTCAATCTGACTTGTAACATCGAGAGATAAATAATTTTTGCTGACTCATTAGGTTACTGGAAGGTCGAGATGCCCTGCTAGGTTAATGACTTGCAAATTGAATAGAACCCAAAGTAAAACTTAATTGTCAACACTGAAACGAGTTAGTCTTCTATTGTTTAATCTAATAAAGTCTACAATTTGTTTTTGCATTTACTTTTATTACTTTTATAAAATATCTTTTATGATCACCTTAGAAATAATTGTAATATAATTTAATTAAAGTACTAACTAGACCCATTAGCGTAGAAGTCAATATTAATTTAATCTAGCTTCCCTTGGGTACGATACTTGGTGTACTTCTAATGTTTCGTTGTGCAAATCTATACTATAACTTGACTCATATACTTGCGAACATCGCCTCAATTCTTATATTTAATTGCAGTATTCTCACTTCTAGTGTTGGTAAGTTAGGAGGCGGTCATAGATGAATCCAACTCTCCAGCAGCTTATTAATTAAAAAACTATAGGAAAAAACATTGAAACCAGCCAAAGACAAGATCAAATTTTCAAAAATTTAAACTTCAAGCAAAAATACTCACGGCCCGCAAATAACCCATACCCGAAATAGCATAAGACAAAAAATTTATTGAAACATTAGATTTGTTGCGGATTAAAAACTCTGCCCCTAGCAGCAATGAAAGGTTAAACAGAAAATTGAAAATCCAGATTCACCATAGGCATACCAATTGGCAAAATCTTTCCCCAATCTAAGACCACCCACCCATGCATTTTAACTTGCAAAGGCTATCACCCCATTCAAGTGCACGAATTTGCTTTGGCTTTGTTACTATCTCTTCTTTTCTTTTGCTTCCTCCATTCTTTTTCTTTAGGCATTTTTTAGTAGGCATGAATTTTCTGTACTTCAATATTTCATCTAAAAACAAACAGGGTGTTCCATCAATTTTAGGATTGCATTAGATTGAGAACATGTTACATATGGGATGAAAAACCACCTTGGTTAGGTATATTGCTCTGACTCTTCATTTTTCTATGAATTCTACTACCAACACCTCTTTCCACTATCCAACTCTTCTTTAAACATGGATGTAACAATATGATCCTCCAAGAACCCACTAAATAAATTAGTAGAAAAAAGAAAAGGAAAAAAACTTTCGAAGACTGAATACATCCATGTTGGGCGCAAATCCATATTCGATATTCACACCATAGTTCAAATATGAGAAGCTGTAGACCAGCAGACAACACTTCTAGGGCTGCCCAGTTTTAGCTTAAAGCATACTGCATATAAACTAACCTGTTTTATCGATTATAGAAAGGCTATGCCTGAAAGTTCCACATACTCTGAACACTTAGTTTTGGCGTGTGGAAGCCCTCAGCCAGATTGAAAGATGCTGAAACCTAGAAATCCAAAATTTGGAATCAGTTGCAGAAGGAACAATCAAATCAAACTAAAGAACTTTGCATATTTCATATACAATTTAATGAAGGAAAAGAAACCATTTTTCTTTTGACAGGAGTGAAATTAACAATGTTGTCAATTTTTGAAAAGTTACCTACAGTAGAATCAAAATGGTTGTAAATGATACAACATAGTGGAAATTCCAATATATTTGGTTTTGCTTCAACATTTACAGATATCGAAATCAACCGCAGAACCTTAATCTATGTTACTCGAATTCAGGGTTAAGTGTGGATATAGATGGCTGTGTTCTGACACATGAACCAATTAAGAAAAATTAAACTATACCCCTTAACTGCTAAAGGCAGAACCTCTGAATTTTCATTTTGCTTAAATGCTCGTGGTAGAAGTATTTTTGGATATGGATACCAAGATGTGACTCTCCAAGAAAGAACCCCCAAATACATGAAAAAACATAAGAAAATTGAATATGCCTGTGTTGGACACATACATGTATCCGACACTTGTATGGTTATACCCAAGTCTAAATAACAAAAGTGTCATAACAATAAATCTGGTCATTTTATTCAAAGCAACAATGCAAGAATAAAAAAGACTACCTTTTTTTCTATATAATGTAAAATAAATAAAATAATTGGACTGAGGTTTACGTAAAGTCTTTAAGCAGATAAAAAGAAAATTAATAAAAAAATTCAAATTTATGAAAAGGTCATTACAATGTGTTTCATGACCAACCTCTCTCCTCTGTATGTTGCTTAAGCTATTTCCAAAGACTGGGACAGGAAAAGGCGCATCAGCTATGTCAACTGGACTTAGTATATGAGAAGTGTTTAACACGGGTATGATAGTCTGCTCAATTTTTTCAGTGTGTTTTCATATATTTGGAAGCTCATACCCTCATATCCATTTCCGAATAAGTTTCCAACATGAGTACTTTAAGAAAAACAAAAGCCTGGAATAACATATCTCAACAGATGGATGTAAATGTAGCCTAAAAACAAAGTAGATTATAGTGGATTATGCATTAGAGAAGCAACCTGATAAATATACCACTAAGGTATGCATATATGTTGCCCTATTTAGGTTGAACAACATATCCACCATTTAAATAGCAGCTGCAATGTAATTTTGAGTCTCCTTACTGTTACCGCATTTGTACCATTTTTCATGTTTGTAATTGCATAAAAACAATGGAACTAAAAAGATATCCACAAAGAACCGGCCTAATGTTCACCTTTCCCAGAAATAGCCTGGATTCGAATCTCAGTTATATATCTATATATATATATATCCGCAAAGCAATTCAAATACCAGGATCAACCTAACTCAACTCAAACCCATAAATTAAAAGTTCAAACCAAATGACATTACCTTAACTCTTCCATCTTCATTGACTAATGAGCTACACGACCACTCCACACCCAAAACCTGACTCAATGTCTCATAGTTAGCTTTAACTAAATCACCACCGAGAATTCTCCTTGACACTGCTAAGTCCCAAGATTTCTTTTCCAAATCATAGCAAGGCTCAAACGTTGTCAACCCTCTATGCACATAACTGTACTTCAATTTGCAATTAAAAGACCCGAGCTCATGCCTTGCAGATAACTTGTTGGCTGTATCAAACACCAAGGTCCCATCCAATACTGCCCGATGGTCGTTCCTCATGTGAGTGTAACTCCAATTTATCTGTTTTCCTTCCACCTTAAAAGTGTTCATGAACTGAAACTGAACATCCTGAGTAGAAAAAGAAAAGCCAAGGCAAATTAAGTAATAGTCATTTTGACAAACACTTGCAATGCATAAACGAAATTATTACCTTTTGGGGTATGTCAAAGTCGATGATGAAAGAACCAGGCTTCTCAACTGACAGCAACAAGTCATCAAAGTTCAATGTGGAGCCATCGGAAAAGTTGGTGTCTGAAAGCGATGCTCGGAGCTTAAGGTCTCCTGGATTAGCTGCTAGAGTTGCCGACAAGCCTTTCTTGTTGCCGTTGGTTCCTCCTATAAAAGACACTGCAGCATTCATTATCTTTATCAATTTTTTTTTTCCTGTAATATTCTTTTCTGCAAATTATAAAGCCGTGAGGGGTGCGAGGGGGTCGATGAAGTCTTCCGTTGTTATTTGCTCTACAGGCGCCAGTAATGAAATGGAAGTAGAGAGGTGGGCCGGGTCGGTTTTGGGGTTTAACTATGATATTAATATAATTTATATTTTTTTTCAGTTGAACCTCAATTGAAATATAAAGTTTAAAATTTTGTTTAAACTTGTCACATATTATTTTTAAAATAATTTAAATTTATATATTTATATTATTTTTAATTTTATGTATAATTTTTATTTATTAAAATTTTATATTTAATCATCTTATTAACATTTTTTTAATATTTACATTATAATGATATTATATATTATTATAGATTTAATTTTTATATATTATAAATTATATAATATATAAAAAATAACATAATATAAAACATTAGAAATTTAAAAATGGATTAGGCTGAGGAAGATTCGAAACTTAAATGTTCAAGCCCAAACTCAACCCATATTATTTTTTATCAAAACTTACTTTTTAGGCCTAATATTTTTCTCTAGACTCTATCAAATTTAAACCACATTTTTTTTTCTAACTTAAGGATTATAAATTTCTAATTCAAATAATATTTAAATTCCGATTTAAATATCTTAATCCACTATTTATATACTAATACTATGGACATATAATTAATATCAATTCGATTAGCATAAATATTATTTTTAAAATAGAAAAATAAAAGAAAACATAAATTCTAAGTCTATTGAAGAGCATTAATGGAAGTAGTTTTATCATCCCATATATGAAAAAATTTAGAAAATAAGTAAATTCCGATCTAAAGTAACACAAATACCAAATATTATTTTTAGAGAACTGCAATGATTAAGGCCAATGTGCGGTTGACAATCATCTGCTGGGGTAAGTGTAACACACAAGATACGACAATAATACAGTGTTTTATGGGTTTCAGCTAACACACATACATACTATATTTACCATGAATACAATCGATCTCTTAATTATTATTTTTTAAATAACTTTGAAAGATCCGGGAAGGATTATGTTTTCTATTCATATTAAAATATACGTCACACAAATACTTGAAAAAAATCAGAGAAACATAAATTTTGGGAGAAAAAAGCCATCCCACCCCGCTTTAGACTTGCAGTCTTGGGGAATCATAGCGACGTTAGAATCAATAAGCATAACACTATCAATCTCCAATGAAAAAATTCACCAACATTGAAACCTGAGGCACATGGCATTTTAAACAAACACCCATACTCAACAATCAAGAAACACTTGAATCTTTCAAAACATATCAAAAAATATATAACAAAAAAACTATGATCAATATAAATAAAATAAAGAAAACAATTCATTCTTTGCTACTAGAGGAACATCTTTAGAAGGCCATAAACCAAAACAACACCATTCCTTCAACTCATTTCTCCAACTCCAACACACAAACCATTTTCACCCTAAAAACATTAGACTTCTAGAAATTAGAGTGAAAATGAACCTAATTCATAACAACTAGCACTATTGTTACAAAGTAGACAGATCCCAAGAACACTCACACGTCCTGCATTAGAGAATGTCATCATAGGCAACAATTTCTCTACCTTTAAATGGCAATTCTAACATTGAAGAACCATCATCAGTGGTTCTTGGGTTGACTATGGTTGATGCAAGCTTATTACTTCTTCCATGCCTGCTTAAAGGCACCTCAGGCCGCAAGAGCTTTGATGAAGATGTTGCCCCTTTATCGTTATTAGCATTAACCCCTATTCCGTCTCTCCATTGAGCTAAAGGATCGGTTGCCCACAAAACTTGAACCTGCAAGCAAAATCACAATTCAGAATTTCAAACTTCTTGATGTTGAGCGTCAACTGCTAAGCTCTACATCTGAACTTCATCTCATTAAAAAGTAAAATTTTCAATTTAACTGACTCCTTTAGTTCAATTCAACCTCAAAGCTCTAAATTCTAACTTCAGTTCCTTGTTAAAGGTTAAAATTTTCATTTCAATCAAGTTTTTAAGTTTCAATTCAACATTAAAGCTCCAAATTCTAACTCTTACTTCTTCTTTTTTTTTAACTTCTAAATTCTAGCTTCAGTTCCTCATTATAGGATAAAACTTTAAATGTAATTCAATCTTTAAGTTTCAATTCAACCTTAAAGCTCTAAATTCTAACTTCGGTTCCTCATTAAAGGTAAAATTTTCAACTTAATTGACTCTTTTAGTTTCAATTCCACCTTAAAGCTCTAAATTCTAACTTCACTCTTTAAGCTTACAACTATAAAAGCTCTAAATTGTAACTTCAGCTCCTCATTAAAGAATTTTCAATTTGACCCTCTTAGTTTCAAATCAACCTTAAAGCTCTAATTGTAACTTGAGTTCCTCATTAAAGGATAATTAAATTTCCATTTAATTGACTCTTTTAGTTTCAATGCAACCTTAAAACTCTAAATTATAACTTCAGTTCCTCTTTAAAGGGTAAAAATTTCAAGTTAATCGACTCTCTTATTTTTAATTCAACCTTAAAGCTATCCAACTTGGTTAATTTAGCCAAATTAGGCTCAAAAGGAAGCACCGATTCAATTATAAAAAGTAACCAAACAAGAATTGAAAAACTAAACACAGTTAATTATATAATTACCCTTTTGGAATCAACGGTAATGCCGAAAGAGGAATCAAGGGAAGCCGCAATGGCGGACTCGGCGGATTCCTTAGAGCGATATACAATGTAACCGACAGCATCAAAATTGATGCGGATGCGAGAGATCGAACCGTAGATCTCAAACCTCGACTTCAAATCGAGCACCGAGCAATTCGGGGGAAGACCCATGACAATAACAGCCGGTGGCGGCTTTGGCTTGGCCTCATTCTCAGAAGACGGCGGAGGTGGCGGGTGAGGTGGCAGAGGACGACGCCGTTTAGAGATGGAAGCTGGGGCGTGACGGGAGAAGTAGGGTTTGTCTCTCTTTCGAGACATGTTTTCAGAAAGATTAAAAAAAAAAAAAAGGAAATAAATTGAGACGATAATTGAGAGCGAGAGAGGGTGGAGTTAAGAGTTCGCGGGTTTTGTTCATAAATCATACTTTCAAGTATGTGTTTGGAGATTGATAGTATCTTCGAAGTTCAAGTCAGCTTTCCAAATTTAGTAAACTGTGCGGTTTTAGGTAAAAAAAAAAAAATGGTTTCAAATTCGTTTAAATGAGTAACTTTAGAATGATAAGAATTCGCTACTAAAATTTTTCTAGGCATCAAAATAAAATGAAACCAAACTCTCAAGAAGTAAAAAACAAACAAAAAATAAAAACTACAAAAAGCAATAACACTCCAAGTGTTTAAGTAGATGTTGTCACTATTACTCAAAAATAAAGTCATTACAGATGAAAGGGAAATACCCTATTTATAGTTGAGCTCCCTATGATCCAACAGTCTAATTTAAAATACATCAATTGTTGAGATTAAAGGCAATCTACAAAGTAGAGATTCTTGAAGGAATTTACAAAAATTCTCAAAAATTACAAAATATTCACCCTAGTCTTGGAACTGTCATAAAGCCTCAACTAGTTCCCAACTAGCTTTACTATCGAGAAGTCTCTTCTATCGAACAAAGTACTTATGCCTCGGCCTAAAGTACTTTCGTCGAATCACTTGAACTATATTTCCCCTTTGTACATCTCGATTGTAAGAGTCCACCGCTCTTACTTGCCCCTATTGTGACTTGCCTCAATCAAGATCCCTTTGATCAACACAAATAAGCTTAGGCATGCCCATATTGAACATTGGGTTAACCTTGAGTTTTGCCACCAACTTTGGTTTGTAAGCCCCTTGGCTTACCTACTTTAGAACTCTGAAAGGACCTTGTTCCTTTGCCAAACCAACAATAAATCATAATGAAAAACACTAGAAAAGTGTTTGAGATTTACCTCAATCATAGCATTTACTCTGTTTAATTGCCTAGTTTGTATCACCACTTTTCCCATAAAGTTTGATGAACAACTGACCTCTCTCATAGGTGCTAGCCTCACTAATAACTCAACACGCTTCATATGGATTTTCCACACTTCTAGCATTTCGAATGAGGTCCTTTTAGCACTCTAATTTACCAAGCCAACATTCCCACCACAAGGAATGCCTTCAGCTAGCTGTGTAACAGCCTGATTTTGGGCTTAGTCGGAACAGTGGTTTCGAGACCACCAATCCAAAGTCAAAAAAAGTATTTTATTATTATTTTAGAGTTATAGCATGTTTATATTAGTGCATGAAAATTTTGGTGATGTAATTTTGGCATTTGTGAGCTTAATTGCGAAAAAGGACTAAATCGCATAAAGTGCAAAAGTCATAATTTGATAGCTAAGGGTGCCAAATTGTAATATCCCGAATAAAGGCCTAATCAGAATAGTGGTTTCGTGACCACAAATCTAAGATATAAATAATTATTTTATGATTATTTTGAGGTCTATGACATGATTGCATGATTGTGTGAAAATTTCGTGAAGAAATTTTATGCATAAAGTGCTTAAATTGAAATTAGGGACTAAATTGAATAATTTGTAAAACTTGCATTCTAGAAGTTTTTAGTATGAAATTGCTTTGGAATATTAATGAGGAGGTCTTAAATAGCAATTTGACCAATTTCTAAGTCTATGGACAAAAATTGGACATGGATGGAATTTTTGGAAAGTTTAGTAGTAAGGACATTTTAGTCATTTGGTAATTAAAAGAAATAAAAAGGGAAAATAAAGCCAAAATTGACTCATCTTTTTCATGGAGGCCGAAATTAGCATGAAGGAAGCCATGGCTAGGGTTTTCAAGCTTTCCAAGCTCAATAGTAAGTCCGTTCTAACCCCGTTTTTCAAGTTCTTTACGTTTTTGGAATCCCGGTAACTTAATTAAGCTTATGCTAGCAATAATTCAACCTAGGGTTCGTATTTGGAAAAATACCCATAGGTGAAATTTGTGTATTTTGGTGTTTTATGATAGAATATGAGGTTTTAAATTATGTTAAACAACTTGTGCTACTCGGTTTTAAGTGAAAACGAGTAAAAGGGCTTAATCGGTAAAAATACCTAATAGTCATAAGTACATGTTAGAGTGAGAATTTGATGTTTCCATAGAAGGGAAAAATGATCAGCATGTCATAAAACATAAGAAAATAGGATGAAGTTTAATTTCCGAACCTTGGGGGCAAAAGTGCAAATATGCAAAAGTTTAGAGGTCAAAATGAAAATTTGTAAAAATATGATTTTTGGAGCCGTATGAATAATGTGACTAATTATTAGGCTAAATGTGATATTATAGATGAAGGAAATCGAGATTCAGGCTTAAATTGGGAAAATACAATGTTATGGACTAAAATAGTAAATTGCCGTTACTGGATCGAGGTAAGTTGGTATGATAATAATACTGCAATAATGTTGTAATTTATATTTGAAAGTTAAATTTAGTGAATTAATTGAATTATGTTAAATTAAATGTTATGGTGCTAAGTTTATGAATTGATTTAAAAATATGTCTATGGTACATGAAGTGCATTGAATTATCATGCATAAATGTGATTTCTATGATTATGGATATTATGAGCAATTGTAAGTTCATATGATTTTTAATAATGCAATGTGTAAATTAAATGTTATTGCCTTGAGAAGTAAGTTTATATGCAATGTGTCAGTGTAGAACTGTCTGGGACATGGCATCGACACCGATGGATGAGAGCCAGTGTAAGACCTGTCTGGGACACGGCATCGGCCTCAATATATGAAAGTCAGTGTAAGGCCATGTCTAGGACATGGCATCGGCATTATACCCTATGTTCAAGGCTTAGTGAATCTCCGATAGTATTCCACATGGTTCAACGGTGAAAGTTACAGTTTAAGTTAAATGATAAAAGTATAACCATGTTGTGAGTGGTACAGGTACCTATTTGAAATGTTTGAGATGTGAGCTTAAAATATGTTATGTGAATTGTATTGGATAGTGACAAGTAAGTTGTGCTTATGCCTACTTTTGTATTATAAGCATGATGATAAATGGTAAAGTTGTTGTTATATTTATTTGCATGCAACTTACTAAGATTTATGCTTATCCTATTTCTTTCCATTTTCTTATAGTGCCGCCTAATTAGCTCATGGATCAATGGACGTCGGAGGCATCGATCACACTATCGATCGAAGCACTTGGTATAGTTAGATCTTTTTATTTTGATTATAGCATGTATAGGACCCTGACTTTAGAGTTTTGCGTCAATGTTAATTGGCCAAATGTGTTAGCCTATTTTAGCAATTGATTCATTTTGTACAAGGCCATGGGAAATGGAAAATGTTGAAAGTTGTTTTATGAATACAAGAAGTTCTTTCATGAATGACTAATTTGTTGGTTGCTTTGGTATATATATATATGAAATGTGTAGATGCCTTAGATGTGGTTGTTGAATTGAGAAATCAGGTTGTTATATTGTGTTTCAGGGTGGCAAAGGGCTGGTAGATAGCCCTATATTGTCCACATGGGTAGACACACGACCAGCTCCATCGGCATGCTGCCTGGCCGTGTGTCCCCTGCACGTAAAAATTTCAAGTCAGTATGCATGGTAGTAAACACACGAGTAGAGACATGGCTGTGTGTCTCAACCGTGTGGAGGACAAGGTCTCTGGCTACGGGCGTGTGCCTCGGCTGTGTGCCCCTTATTGGATGCTAATGTCAGAAACAGAATGTCAAGGTTTTTAGACACAGGCTAAGACACGGGCGTGTCATGGCCGTGTGAGGGATACGAGCCATAGACACGGGCGTGTGTCAGGCCGTGTGAAAACCCCTGTAGGTTCAAATTTGGAATTTAACTCACACGGGCATGGGACACAGGCGTGTTCCTAGATGCTTAGGCCGTGTGTGTCACACGGGCCATCAACACGGCCATGTCATAATGACCACACAGGCGTGTTGCCCTTCCACACGGGCGTGTGCCCTGTTTCAAGGGTTAATTTTTCTAAAGTTGGTTAAGGACCCGAGCTAGTCCCGAATGGTTTTCAATGGTCATTTGAGGCCTCATAGGCCCATGTTAAGAAGTTTAAACAAAGTTATAAAAATTTTTAAATTTCCTCAAGTCTTAATGATTCGAAAATGTTGGAGTGCATGTGTTTAAGTGAGGTAACGCCACATATCCCTTCCCGGCGTAGAACTCGAGTGTGGGGTGTTATAAGCTGGATTATCGATAATATCTTGGATTCACCCCTCATGTCTCAACTCACGACACAGTACATTATTGTTGATGAGTATCCAAGATGCATATGCAATCGGAAAAGGAAACCAAAAGAGCATTAATCTTATCAAGGAAATTCAAGCCAAGAACAAAGTCATAATCATCTAAGTGAATTACCTCAAAGTCTTCCTTTCCTTTCCACTAACTAATCCATAGCTCAAATTCTTGTGCTACTCTTACAAATAGGACCTCTTTATAATTAATAGTCTTGATCTTTTTAGTCAATTTGCTAACCGAGAAACCAAGTTTACCCGTGGATTTTCTGAATATAAACAAATTAGATGCCCCTGTACCAATAAGATCACTCCCCCTTCAACTTATGATATTAATGTCCACAAACATCAACCATTTTCTATTTGTGATCCCTTTTCGCTTTCACAGAATTGAGTGTCATTGATCCAATCTTCAATACCCTTTCCTCATTGGGTGTAACACCCCTTACCCAGGTCCGAGGCTAGGACTGGGCACGAGGCAGTACCTAACTTAAACATATGCATACAATCATTTCGATGTCACACAAGCTCGATCGAATTTAAAACCTTTCAATCGTAATCTAGAAATTCTTAATATGGGCCTACGAGGCCCAAATCACACTTCGGGAACGATCTAGGATTAATCTAAACACCTTTGAAAACTTTAAAAAATGTCACTTGAAAACAGGGGTACATGCCTGTGTGAAAAGGGCGACACGCCCATGTGGCCATTTTGACATGGCCGTACTGAAGGCTCGTGTGGTTCACACGGCCTAAGCACAAGGAGACACGTCCGTGCCCCAAACTCGTGTGAATTTAATTCCAAATTCAAACCTATAGAGGTTTTCACACGGTCGAGCACATGCCCATGTCTATAGCTCGTGTCCCTCACACGCCAAGACAAGCCCGTGTTGCAGCCCGTATGTAAAAACCTTGACATTCTGTTTCTAACGTCTGCAACCAATTAGGGGCACATGGCCAAGGCACATGCCCGTGTCTAGAGGCCATGTCCTCCACACGGTTAAGACACACGGTCGTGTCTCTGCTTGCGTGTTTACTACCATGTATAATGACTTGTAAATTTAACGTGCAGGGGACACACAGCCAGATAACACGCCCATACACGGCCTAGACACACGCCCTTGTGTCTACCCATGTGGACAAAAATAAGGCTATCTACCAAGCCTTTTTGCCACCCTTATTAGCACTAACTTATACCACATCAAAACAACCAATTCAAGCACAACCACATAGCTAAATCATTCAATGTACTCATTCCCAAAAGAATATCATGATTTGCATTTATCAATAACCAATATTAGCCACCATCTATGGCATTATACAAAATGGCTCAATAGCTATGACAAGCCACTAGTTTGACCCAAAACAATGTAACCATTACAAAAAGACTAGTTCCTATACATGCCATAATCAAAATGATAAAACTAGCTATACCAAATGCTTTAAGGATAGTGTGACCGGCTTCTTCGACGTAAGGCAATGATCCACGAGCTACTTTGGCGGCACTAAAAGAAAATGGAAAGGAAAAAGAGGTAAGCATAAAACTTAGTAAGTTACATGTAATTAAACATCAATAATTATCATACAATGATATGCTCATAACATTTCATAGCTTGTCCATGAATACAATAAATAAACACACTTATAACTTACTCATCACCATCCAATACCATTCATATGGCATATATTGGGCCCACATCTCATACATTTCAAGTAGGTACCTATACCACTCACTATATGGTTACAACTTTTATCTTTTTAATATAAATTATGAATCTTCCAATGAACTATTTGGAATACTACAGGATACTCAATAGTCCTAAACATGGGATAAAACGCCAACGCCATGTCCCAGACATGGCTTTACACTGACTAGCATATCAAAGTCGTTGCCATGTCCAATACAGGTCTTACACTGACTTTCATATATCGAGGCCGATGCCATGTCCCAGATAGGTCTTACACTGGCTCTCATCTATCGGTGTCGATGCCATGTCCCAGATAGGTCTTATACTGACACACAATAAGCTGACGCCATGTCCCAGATAGGTCTTACACTAGCTTGTATATCTCGAGGTTAATGCATGTCCTAGACATATCTTACACTAGCTCTCGTCTCAATGCCGATGAGTGTCCCGGACACGTCTTACACTGGCTCTCATAATGTGGCCGATGCATGTCCCAAACATGTCTTACACTGGCACACGTACCACCCAATGTTATGGTATGAATATCCAAGTCTATTCCAAATATTCAACCGGAAGTCTTTATTACAATAGTTTCTCAGCATGCGTTCTCATATTCACAATTAAAACAATTTATGCAATATTAATTTAATCACACACTATAACAATATAGTTACATTATTAACATACAACTGACCTCGAATTACAAAATGTAGACGACTAGTTGATTTAATCTACTTGCTTGGCTTTCCCCCGATCTAGGTTCGGATTTTGTACTTCTTAATCTAAAATGATAAAAATTTTACTAATTTAATCAGTAAATTAATCTAGATACTCAACAATTTATAATTGGGCAAAATGACCATTTTGCCCCTAGGCTTTCGCAAAATGACCATTTTACCCCTAGGCCCGAAAATCGATTTTTATCAAATTTCTTCAAATCTGAAGCCTAGCCGAACCCTTTTTACTCTTTTGGTGACCCAAAATTCCTATTATTTCACAACATTACGACCTATTTCATAACTTTTACAAATTGGTCCTATTAGGGGTTTTCATGAAAAATCCTTTCGCAAAAGTTGTTTATTTAACAACAAAGGTTCAATTTCTTCCATAAAAACTCAGAAAAAAAATTATAATCTCATTCATGGCAAACCCCTAGGCTATCAACCATTTTACAAAATGGTCCCCTCATTAGCTAGCTCATGTTACAAAGTACAAAAATTATCAAAAATAACCTTCAAATTGACTTACTTGTAAGAGGATAGCATGGATGAAATTTTAAATCTCCAAGAACCCTCATTTTGCTGAGAATTTTGGTGAAGAAGAAGAGGTGAAAGGGATGATATCATTCTTTTTCTATTTTATTTCTTTTTAGCCAATTTAGCCACCCAATTTCACCTAACACTTTGACTATCTAATTCCTTGTCTCCTATGACCGGTCACCTCTCTCAAAAGGGTTTCTTTGCCCTTTAAAGTCCTCCAAAATATAATTCATATCCAATTTACACCCTTAGCTAATAAAATAGGCCTTTTTCAGCTTAATGCGATTTAGTCCTTTTTTACAATTAAGCTCACAAACGCTAAAATTACTTGACCAAATTTTTCATGCACTATTATAGTCATGCTATAACACCAAAATAATAATAAAATAATTTCTCTAACTTCGTATTTGTGGTTCCAAAACCATTATTCTGACTAAGCCCAAAATCAGGCTATTACAATTCTCCCCCTTAGGGATTTTTATCCCCGAAAATCTTACCAGTGAATAAGTTGGGGTATTGATCTCTCATGGTCCCCTCGAGTTCCCATGTGGCTTTCTCAACTCCATGTCTATGCCACAAAACTTTCACGAGTGCTATACTTTCATTCATCAATTGTTTGACCTCTCGAGCCAAAATCTTAACCGGTTATTCGCCATAAGTCATGTCCGGCTGAATCTCAACCTTAGTTGGCGAGATTACATGTGAAGGATCCGATCTATATCGACGTGACAAGGACACATGAAACACGTCGTGAATCTTTTCCAACTCTGAGGGCAAAGCCAATCAATAGGCAGCAGGCCCTACTCTCTCGATAATCTCATAAGGTCCTATGAAACGAGGACTCAGCTTGCCCTTTCTATCGAATCTGAGGACTTTCCTCCTCGGGGATACCTTCAAAAACACTTTATCACTAGCTTGAAACTTGATCTCTTTCCATTTCAAATCCGCATAAGATTTTTATCTATCCAATGCGACTCTCAAGCAATCACAAATCACCTTAACCTTCTCTTCAATCTCTTTGACTAAATCGACCCTGTGAATCTGACTCTCTCTAAGTTCTGTCTAATATAAGGGCGTTCGACACTTGCGTCAATACAAGGCCTCATAAGGTGCCATTTTCAAACTTGACTGATAACTATTGTTGTAGACGAATTCAACTAGCGGTAAGTACTTTTCCCAACTACCTTGGAACTCGAAAACACAACACCGTAACATATCTTCTAGGATCTAAATTACTCACTCCGACTGGCTATCGATTTGCTGGTGAAATGCAGTACTAAAATTCAAATTTTTTCCCAATACCTCTTGTAACTTCCTCCAAAACCACGAGGTGAATCTCGGATCTCTGTCAGAAATAATTGACAAGGGTACTCCGTAAAGTCTCACTATCTCAGAAACATACAATTCAGCCAATTTCTTAAGGGAGTAGTCGGTACGCATAGGTATAAAATGTGCCGACTTTGTAAGTCTATCAACAACAACCTAAATGGAATCCTTTTTCCTTGGCGTCAACGGCAACCCTGACACAAAGTCCATGGTTACCCGGTCCCATTTCCACTCGAGAACCATCACAGGTTGAAGTAAGCCTGAGGATACTTGGTGTTCAGCCTTCACTTGTTGAGAAAGTAGACACTTAGAAACAAATTTTGAAATGTTTCTTTTCATTCCCGACCACCAGTACATTTTCTTCAAGTCGTTATACATTTTCACACTACCGGGATGGATAGACAAGCAACCACCATGTGCCTCTCGTAAAATCCTCTGAATAAGTCATTGTCCTTAGGTACACAAATTCTGTCTCGGTACATCATACAACCATTGGTACCAATATGAAATTTAGATTCATTTCCCGTCTCACACTAGGCCTTCTTAGCTTGTAAATCCTTATCACCTTTTTGAGCTTCACGGATCTCTTGAAGAAACATCGGTCTAGCTCTTATCTTAGCGTAGAATCGAACCATCATCAATCATGATCAATTGAGTATTCATGGCCCTCAAGGCAAACAATGATTTCCTACTCAATGCATCGGCGACTACATTCGCCTTCCCCGGGTGGTAGTCAATCACCAACTCGTAATCATTTATCAACTCTAGCCACCTTCGATGCCATAGATTCAACTCCTTCAGAGTCATTAAATACTTGAGGCTTTTATGGTCGGTGAACACTCAACATCTCTCACCATACAAATGGTGTCTCAAAATTTTCAACGTGAACACGATGGTGGACAACTCTAAATCATGTGTCGGGTAGTTTTTCTCGTGTGGCTTTAACTGCCTTAAGGCATATGCTATCACTTTGACTTCTTGCATGAGCACACACCCCAATCCATTCAAGGAGGCATCACTATACACCATAAATTCTTTTCCCGATTCTGGTTGCACCAAAACTGGGGCTTCGATCAACAAAGCCGTTAGCTTCTCAAAACTCTACTGGCACTTCTCCGTCCATTCAAACATGACATCTTTTTGTAACAACCTTATCATCGGAGTAGCTATCATCGAGAATCTATTTATAAATCTCCTGTAATACCCGACCAAACCCAGAAAGCTTTGAATCTCTGACACATTCCTCGGCGATTTCCACTCAATGATAGCCGAGATCTTACTCGAGTCAACTCTGATCCCGTTACTCGACACGATGTGTCGTAAAAATTCGACTTCTCAGAGCCAAAACTCACTTTTACTAAACTTGGCATACAACTGCTTATCCCTCAAGGTCTGCAAAACAATTTTCAAATGCTCCACGTGTTCATTCGTATCTCAAGAATAAATCAATATATCATCGATAAAGACCACTACGAACTTATCCAAATACGGCCAAAAAATGTGGTTCATCAAGTCCATAAACACTGCAGGGGCATTTGTTAAACCGAAGGGCATAACAAGAAACTCATAGTGCCCATACCTCGTCCTAAACATGATTTTCGGTACATCTTGCTCCTTTACTCTGAGTTGGTAATAACTGAACCTCAAGTCTATCTTGGAAAACACAGTGGCTCCTCTCAATTGGTCAAATAGATAGTCGATCCTTAGCAAGGGATACTTGTTATTCACTGTCACCTTGTTGAGCTGTCTGTAGTCTATACATAATCTCATCGATCCATTATTTTTCTTCACAAATAGCACTGGGGCACCTCACGAAGAAAAACTCGATCTTGCAAAACCTTTGTTAGTTAACTCTTGTAGTTGAACTTTCAACTCCTTTAACTCCATAGAAGCCATTCTATACGGAGCAATCGAGATGGGTGCCGTACCGGAGACTAACTCAATTCCAAATTCAACTTCCCTCACGGGAGGTAATCAAGGTAATTCCTCCGGAAACACATCTGCGAACTCACATACCACTGGTACCGACTCAATCTTCAATTCAGATGCTTGAGTATTCAATACAAAAGCGAGGTAAGCTTTATACCCTTTTCTCAAATATCTTACTACCGAAATGGATGATATTACTACAGGCGAATTGTCTAATTCACCCGTTTCAACCTGAAGAACATCCTCGTCTTCATATTTAAACTCAATAGATTTCCTTCGAAAGTCCACTACAACAGTATGAGAAGTTAACCAATCCATCCCAAGGATTACATCAAATTCATTAAATGACAATAACATCAAGTTAGCTGGAAAACAATGACTTCTAATTGTCAAAGGACAATTTCTACACACTCGGTCAACTAACACATGTTTGCCTAAAGTATTTGACACTTTTACCCCAAATTCAGTGGAATCTACTAGAATGTTCATACGGGGTATCAATTCCATACAAATATAAGAATGGGTAGACCCTGGGTCAATCAAAGCAACGACAGATATATCATGGATAGAAAAGGTACCCGTAATCACATCGGGAGACTCTGCCTCTTAACGGGCTCGTATAGCATAAGTCCTTGTAGGCACTCTACCCTCGGACCTCACAACAGCATCTCTAGGTGCACCTCTACTGCTAGTCCCACTTCTCAGGTTCTTATATGGCCTACCCTTTGAAGGAGCGTTACCCAATCTCACGCTTTGATCCTTATCTTTCCCGACCATCTTGGAACAGCTACGAATAAAATGGTCCAATGATCCACATTTAAAATAGCCAATTTCATTACCTCGACATTTACCGAAATGACGTCTACTGCACTGTAAACATTTCGATCTATTCGGGCGAGCACTACAAACACTCGCAATATAAGTGGTTTGTACTTTTGTCACTGCATACTGGTTATTCTTGATCTTGCTCGAGAACCCCACTGACGTGTTTGATCGAGTAGGAAACTCTCTCGATCTTTTAGATGAGGTCTGCTGTGATTTCCCCATTTGTCTTTTCCTTGAGTCTCGAGACCTGATGTCATCTTTTCTCTTCTCTTTGGCCAATTTCTTAGCCTTACATGCTCTCTCCATAAGCACCACAAATTCCCTTAGCTCCAAGATGCCAACTAGTAGACAGATGTCTTCGTTCAAACCATCTTCAAACCTTTTGCACATGATGGCTTCTGAAGATACACACTCCCGTGCATATTTGATGAGCCTCATAAACTCACGCTCGTACTCCGTCACCGTCATACGGCCTTGCTTCAGTTCGAGGAATTCTTTCCTCTTTTGATCGATAAATTGTTGGCTAATGTACTTCTTTTGGAATTCTTTCTGAAAGAATCCCTAAGTTACCCTCTCTCTCGATACAACAGACACGAGAGTATTCCACCACTGATAGGCTGAATCTCGTAGGAGTGACATAACACACTTCATGCACTCCTTGGGTGTGCATGATAGCTCATCAAATACCCTAATGGTATTTCTAGCCAAAACTCTACTCTTTCCGGGTCATCATCAATATTCGCCCGGAATTCCTCGGCCCCTTGCTTTCTAATTTTATCCACTAGAGGTTTCTCTCTTCTAACCATTTCTGCTCCTTGAGGAGCTATCGAGGTGGGTTGAGGAATTGGAGGAGGTGGGGGAGGTGGAGTATTCAGATTCACATGAATAACTCCGAGTACCAAGCGTCCATCATATGAAGGTAAACTTCTCTAGCCCCTCCACCTTAACTGTAACGCCCCCACGCCCGAAACCGTCACCGGAGTCAAGCTTGAGGTGTTACTAAACTTATCTTACCTTTTAAACAACTCTAAACCACTTATTTTAATTTTCGGAATAAACTATTTTTCTGCATCATAGCTGCTTAAAAATTCATTTCTCGAGTTTCAAAACTCAAAATTAAGATCCGTAAATTTTTCGTGAAACTAGACTCATATATCTATCTACTAATTTTTTTTTAGAATTTTTGACTTAGCCAATTAGTACAGTTTATTAGTTAAAGTTACCCCTGTTTCAGAATTCGACTGCACTGACCTCTACTTACTACGAACCACTTTTCTCTCTATACAAAATTAATATAACAATACCGTTTGTTTCTATTAAAACTAGATTCAATAAGAATTCTAACCATATAAATTAAACCACCTAATTATTTTTGTACAATTTATGGTGAATTTCCAAAATTGAAATAGGGGATCTAGAATTTTCTCTGACCCTGTTTCACTAAAACTCAGATATCTCATAAAATATAATACCTTTACCTGTTTTGCTTATTCCATAAGAAAATAGACATAATAAGCTTTAATTTCATATATTATTCACCATCAAAACATGTCTCTACGATTTTTAGTGATTTTTCAAAATAACATTATTTCTGATACTTGAATCTGTTTTTAAGTTACTTTCACATTTTTCTTAGTTTTCATGTGATAGTTACTACTTATTCATACATACAATTAAACATGTATATCATCAGCCATTCTATTAACTAATCATTAGCAAGTATTTACACATCATTCATTGATCATATCATATCAAAAGAAACCAAGTTCCTATACATGCCATACACAAAACTAAACGTCTAACTATACCAATGTGATTTCTTCGATAGTGTGATCGGGTCTCCGACGTTTCCTTCGATCCCCGAGTGGCTTGATAAAAACTATAAGAAAAGAAAATAAAGAGAGTAAGCACTAGGCTTAGTAAGCTTACAAGCAAATAAATTACAACATTCAACATAATGAATAATTATACATAATGTCACCTAGCCTCATAAACTTTCTTTACTTCTCATTTTCTACCTTCTTCTTTACTTACTTACCTTCTTTCTTACCTGACCTTTCACTATTCATAAATATAATCTACCTTCCTTTTTGCTGATAATTCACTGTAATTTAACGTGTACAATGACCCATTGAACCACTCGGAATACTAAGGATACTGGGGTCGTTCCTGTCTATCAATATCCTGCCAATGCCATGTCTTCGACATGGACTTACATGAATTATTCCTGTCTCCAATGCCATATATATATATATATATATATCTAATATGGGCTTACATGGCTCATTCCTGTCTCCAAAGCCATATATCTGATATGGGCTTACATGGCTCATTTCTGTCCTGTCCTGTCCTGTCAACCCCAATATCCTAACATTCCTAAGGTTCAAACGGGGCTTCCTAATGCTTTTTCTCTGTCACTTTGCCTTTAATTTGACTTTAAATATTCTCATAAAATAAGTATATAAATGCTGGAAATTTACAATAATAATGTAAAATAAAAGAATATTGCATTTATTTACTGTAAACTTACCTCGTATGCAAAAATAGCTACTTTTACCATTTCGTCCACAACTTGGTATTTTCTCCATTTTAGCTTGAATTTCAGTTTTCCTTGCTCTATCATTTAAAATATAGTCTAATTAGGACTCAAATTATTCAAATTGACCCAACCTCATATTTTGGAAAAATTACAATTTTGCCCCTAAACTTTTGCATATTTACACTTTTGACCCAAAGCTCGTAAATTAAACTTCAGCCTATTTTCTTATGTTTCATGACATGCTGGTCATTTTTCCCTTCTATGGCAGCATCAAATTCATACTCTAACAAGCACTTATGACTATTAGGTATTTTTACCGATTAAGTCCTTTTACTCGTTTTTGCTTAAAACCGAGTAGTACAAGTTGTCTAACATAATTTAAAACCTCATATTCTATCATAAAACACCAAAATACACAAATTTCACCTATGGGTATTTTTCCAAATATGAACCCTAACTTAAATTATTGCTAGCATAAGCTTTATCGAGCTAAGGGACTCAGAAAACGTAAAGAACATTAAAAGCGGGGCTTGGAATCACTTACCATGGAGCTTGAAAGCTTGAAACAAACCCTATCTATGGAGAACCCTTGAAATTTCGTCCTAATGAAGAAGATGGACAAAAATTGGCTTTTAATTTTGTTTTTAATTCATTTTACCCCTAAATGACCAAAATGCCCTTACTACTAAACTTTCAAAAATTCCTTCCATGTCCTAATTTTGTCCATGAACTTAAAATTGGAAAAATTACTCTTTAAGGACCTCTAATTAATAATCTAATTCAATTTTATGCAAAATACTTCTAGAACACAAGTTTTGCAATTTATTCAATTTAGTCCCTAATTTCAAATTAAGTACTTTATGCATAGAATTTCTTCACGAACTTTTCACACAATCATGCAAACATATCATAGACCTCAAAATAATAATAAAATAAATTTTTCTACCTCGGATTTGTGGTTTTGCAACCACTATTCCGTTTAGGCCCTATTTCGGGATGTTACATTTCTCCCCCCCTTTAGGGATTTTCGTCCCCAAAATCTTACTGTGAAGAGATTTGGGTCACTGTTTTCACATAGCCTCTTGAGTTCCCATGTAGCCTCGTCTACCCCATGTAGTCTCGACTATCTCTCAAATATACAACTCGGCCAACTTGTCAAGTGAAAAATCCATACGAACCGGGATAAAATGAGCCGACTTCGTTAACTTATCAATCACAACCCATCGCATCTTTCTTTCTCTAAATTATAAGCGGCAATCTGTCACAAAATCTATAATAACTTGATTCCATTTCCACTCGGGGACTAGCACAGTCGTGCAATAAACTCGAAGGTACCTGATGTTCGGCCTTTACCACTTGATGATCAAACAACTAGAAACAAACTCTGAAATGTCCGTTTTTATTCCTACCCACCAGTACATTTTCTTCAAATCATTATACATCTTTGTACTGCCTGGATGAATAGACAAAAAAAACTACTATGTGCTTTCTGTAAGATCTTTCGAATAAGCTCATCATTCTTCTGCACACATACTCGGGTGATAATCAATCACTAGCTCATAATCTTTAATCAACTCTAGCCATCTTCTTTGCTTCAATTTCAAACTTTTGTGATCAGTGAATATGTGGCACTTCTCACCGTACAAATGATGTCTCCAAATCTTCAACGCAAAAATAATGGCAGCTAGCTCTAAATCATGTATCGGATAGTTCTTCTCATGTGGCTTTAGAATGTCTAAAGGCATAAGCAATTACCTTCCCTTCCTGCATAAGTACACAACCAAGTCCATTCATGGACGCATCACTGTAAATCACAAACTCCTTACCTGGTTCTAGTTGTACTAAAATAGGAGCTTTAGTCAATAATGCTTTTAACTTGTCAAAACTCTGTTCACACTTCTCAGTCCATTCAAACTTGATATCCTTTCGCAGCAATTTTATTAGTGGGGTAGCTATCATGGAAAATCCTCTACAAATCGCCTATAATATCCAAGCAAGACCAAGAAAACTTCTAACCGATACATTTCTAGGAGGCTTCCAATTAACAATGGCTGAAATCTTGCTCGGATGAACCTTAATACCTTCACCTGAGACAATATGTCCTAGAAAACCAACTTCTCGTAACCAGAATTCACTTTTACTGAACTTGGCATACAACTGATTATCTCTCAGAATATGTAAAACTGTTCTCAAATGCTCTGCATGCTCAGTCTCATCATGAGAATAAATCAAGATATCATCAATGAACACAACTACAAACTTATCCAAGTACGGTCTAAAAATTCGGTTCATTAAGTCCATGAAAATGTCAGGAGCATTAGTCAAGTCAAATGGCATCACAAGGAACTCATAATGACCATACCTAGTCCTGGAAAGCAGTCTTGGGACATCTAACTCTTTAACTCGCAACCGATAGTATCCACGATCTCAAATCTATCTTGAGAAACACAGAGCTCCCTTCAATTGATCAAACAGATCATCAATTCTAGGCAATGGATACTTGTTCTTATCTGTTACCTTGTTAAGTTGTTGATAATTTATGCACAATCTCATCGATTCGTCATATTACCTTGTTTCAATTCTAGGAATTCCTTTCTCTTACGGTCAATAAACCCCGAGTGATGTACTTTTTACTGAAATTCCTCCTGAAAGAAATCCCAAGTGATTCTCTCCTTTGGTACAATCGATACAAGTGCCTTCCACCAGTAGTAGGTGAGTCTCTAAGAAGTGATATTACACATTTCATACATTCCTCGGGTGTACAAGATAATTCATCAAAGACTACGATAGTATTTTCTAACCAAAATTTTGCTCTTTTCTCGCATCATCATGTTTTTTGTTGCTCGGAACTCTTCTCGCCCCTTGTTTCGATTCTATCAATCTGGTGGCTTTTCTCTTATCATTGTACTGTGGATGGGGAAGCTTGAGCTACATGGGTAGCCCGAGAGTCATGAAGGGGTGGAGGTCTAACTACCGGATTCGCATGCTAACGAACTCGGCAAACCAATTATTCAAAGCTTGGAAGAGAGCTTCTCGAGTCACTCCTCCCGATTAATCAGCATGGCCTATTCTCGGATGGCGCTACCCCTTCCGTGGGGGAGCAGGCGCCTTACTTTCTACATCATCATCACCAGCTCGCTCGGGATCCATTACAATAAAACAAAATATTTAAAAATCGTCAGGAGTCGTCACACTATCAAAATACAGGTATGGCATGTATAGCTAGACATTTACTCACACTAACTATTCCGAGAACCGACTAAACTTGCTCTGATACCAATAAATGTAACGCCCCCACGCCCGAAACCGTCACCGGAGTCAAGCTTGAGGTGTTACTAAACTTATCTTACCTTTTAAACAACTCTAAACCACTTATTTTAATTTTTGGAATAAACTGTTTTTCTGTGTCATAGCTGCTTAAAAATTCATTTCTCGAGTTTAAAAACTCAAAATTAAGATCCGTAAATTTTTCCTGAAACTAGACTCATATATATATCTACTAATTTTTTTTTATAATTTTTGACTTAGCCAATTAGTACAGTTTATTAGTTAAAGTTACCCCTGTTTCAGAATTCGACTGCACTGAGCTCTACTTACTACGAACCACTTTTCTCTCTATACAAAATTAATATAACAATACCGTTTGTTTCTATTAAAACTAGATTCAATAAGAATTCTAACCATATAAATCAAACCACCTAATTATTTTTGTACAATTTATGGTGAATTTCCAAAGTTGAAACAGGGGATCTAGAATTTTCTCTGACCCTATTTCACTAAAACTCAGATATCTCATAAAATATAATACCTTTACCTGTTTTGCTTATTCCATAAGAAAATAGACATAATAAGCTT
Organism: Gossypium anomalum; assembly: GCA_025698475.1. Lineage (NCBI taxonomy): Eukaryota > Viridiplantae > Streptophyta > Magnoliopsida > Malvales > Malvaceae > Gossypium > Gossypium anomalum. Next base: position 21,069,827 of record CM046960.1, on the reverse strand, counting down.
TAATTTAATATATTATTCACCATCAAACCATGTCTCTACTATTTTTAGTGATTTTTCAAAATAACATTATTTCTGATACTTGAATCTGTTTTTAAGTTACTTTCACATTTTTCTTAGTTTTCATGTGATAGTTACTACTTATTCATACATACAATTAAACATGTATATCATCAGCCATTCTATTAACTAATCATTAGCAAGTATTTACACATCATTCATTGATCATATCATATCAAAAGAAACCAAGTTCCTATACATGCCATACACAAAACTAAACGTCTAACTATACCAATGTGATTTCTTCGATAGTGTGATCGGGTCTCCGACGTTTCCTTCGATCCCCGAGTGGCTTGATAAAAACTATAAGAAAAAGAAAATAAATAGAGTAAGCACTAGGCTTAGTAAGCTTACAAGCAAATAAATTACAACATTCAGCATAGTGAATGATTATACATAATGTCACCTAGCCTCATAAACTTTCTTTACTTCTCATTTTCTACCTTCTTCTTTACTTACTTACCTTCTTTCTTACCTGACCTTTCACTATTCATAAATATAATCTACCTTCCCTTTTGCTGATAATTCACTGTAATTTAACGTGTACAATGACCCATTGAACCACTCGGAATACTAAGGATACCGGGTCGTTCTCGTCTATCAATATCTCGCTAATGCCATGTCTTCGACATGGACTTACATGAATTATTCTGTCTCCAATGCCATATATATATATATATCTAATATGGGCTTACATGGCTCATTCTGTCTCCAAAGCCATATATCGATATGGGCTTACATGGCTCATTTCTGTCCTGTCCTGTCCTGTCAACCCCAATATCCTAACATTCCTAAGGTTCAAACGGGGCTTCCTAATGCTTTTTCTCTGTCACTTTGCCTTTAATTTGACTTTAAATATTCTCATAAAATAAGTATATAAATGCTGGAAATTTACAATAATAATGTAAAATAAAAGAATATTGCATTTATTTACTGTAAACTTACCTCGTATGCAAAAATAGCTACTTTTACCATTTCGTCCACAACTTGGTATTTTCTCCATTTTAGCTTGAATTTCAGTTTTCCTTGCTCTATCATTTAAAATATAGTCTAATTAGGACTCAAATTATTCAAATTGACCCAAACTCATATTTTGGCAAAATTACAATTTTGCCCCTAAACTTTTGCATATTTACACTTTTGACCCAAAGCTCAGTAAATTAAACTTCAGCCTATTTTCTTATGTTTCATGACATGCTGGTCATTTTTCCTTCTATGGCAGCATCAAATTCATACTCTAACAAGCACTTATGACTATTAGGTATTTTTACCGATTAAGTCCTTTTACTCGTTTTTGCTTAAAACCGAGTAGTACAAGTTGTCTAACATAATTTAAAACCTCATATTCTATCATAAAACACCAAAATACACAAATTTCACCTATGGGTATTTTTCCAAATATGAACCCTAACTTAAATTATTGCTAGCATAAGCTTTATCGAGCTACTAGGGACTCAAAACGTAAAGAACATTAAAAACGGGGCTTGGAATCACTTACCATGGAGCTTGAAAGCTTGAGACAAACCCTAGCTATGGAGAACCCTTGAAATTTCGTCCTAATGAAGAAGATGGACAAAAATTGGCTTTTAATTTTGTTTTTAATTCATTTTACCCCTAAATGACCAAAATGCCCTTACTACTAAACTTTCAAAAATTCCTTCCATGTCCTAATTTTGTCCATGAACTTAAAATTGGTAAAATTACTCTTTAAGGACCTCTAATTAATAATCTAATTCAATTTTATGCAAAATACTTCTAGAACACAAGTTTTGCAATTTATTCAATTTAGTCCCTAATTTCAAATTAAGTACTTTATGCATAGAATTTCTTCACGAACTTTTCACACAATCATGCAAACATATCATAGACCTCAAAATAATAATAAAATAAATTTTTCTACCTTGGATTTGTGGTTTCGCAACCACTGTTCCGTTTAGGCCCTATTTCGGGATGTTACATTAACTCATTGTCACGGGTCCATTATCTACTGGCATAGTCCCTTCAGTGGGAGCCGGCGCATTACTTTCCACGTCATCCACCGTAGCCACGTTAGGCTCCATTTACTATATATAAAAACATAATTTATCTCGTCAAGAGTCGTCACACTATCAATATACAATTATGGCATGTAAAGCTAGACTCGTACCCACGCTAGGTTAGTCCTAGAATCAACTAAACCATAGCTCTGATACCACTAAATGTAACACCCCTTACCCAGGTCCGAGGCTAGGACTGGGCACGAGGCATTACTTAACTTAAACACATGCATACAATCATTTCAATGTCATACAAACTCAATCAAATTTAAAACCTTTCAATCGTACTCTAGAAATTCTTAATATGGGCCTACGAGGCCCAAATCACACTTTGGGAATGATTTGGGATTAATTCGAACACCTTTGAAAACTTTAAAAAAAGTCACTTGAAAATAGGGGTACATGCCCGTGTGAAAAGGGCGACACGCCCGTGTGGCCATTTTGACATGGCCGTACTGAAGGCTCGTGTGGTTCACATGGCCTAAACACAAGGGACACACCTGTGCCCCAAACCTGTGTGTATTTAATTCCAAATTCAAACCTACAGGGGTTTTTACACGACCAAGCACATGCCTATGTCTATAGCCCGTGTCCCTTACACGGCCAAGACACGCCCGTGTCGCAGCCCGTGTGTAAAAACCTTGACATTCTATTTCTGACGTCAGCAACCAATTAGGGGCACACGGCCAAGGTACACGCCTATGTCTAGAGGTCGTGTCCTCTACAGGGCTGAGACACATGTCCGTGTCTCTGCTTGTGTGTTTACTACCATGTATACTGACTTGTAAATTTAACGTGCAGGGGACACACAGCCAGATAACACGCCCATACATGGCCTAGGCACACGCCCTTGTGTCTACCCGTGTGGATAAAAATAAGGCTATCTACCAAGCCTTTTTGCCACCCTTATTAGCACTAACTTATACCACATCAAAACAACCAATTCAAGCACAACCACATAGCTAAATCATTCAATTTACTCATTCCCAAAAGAATATCATGATTTGCATTTATCAATAACCAATATTAGCCACCATCTATGGCATTATACAAAATGGCTCAATAGCCATGACAAGCCACTAGTTTGACCCAAAACAATGTAACCATTACAAAAAGATTAGCTCCTATACATGCCATAATCAAAATGATAAAACTAGTTATACCAAATGCTTTAAGGATAGTGTGACTGGCTTCTCTAATGTAAGGCAACGATCAACGAGCTACTTTGGTGGCACTAAAAGAAAATGGAAAGGAAAAAGAGGTAAGCATAAAGCTTAGTAAGTTGCATGTAATTAAAAATCAACTAATATGCTTATAACATTTCATAACTTGTCCATGAATACGATAAATAAACAAAAGTATAACTTACTCATCACCATCCAATACCATTCATATGGCATATATTGAGCCCACATCTCATACATTTCAAGTAGGTACCTGTACCACTCACTATATGGTCATAACTTTTATTTTTTTAATATAAATTATGAATCTTCCGATGAACTATTTGGAATACTCCAGGATACTCAATAGTCCTAAACATGGGATAAAATGATAACGCCATGTCCCAGACATGGTCTTACACTGGCTAGCACATCAAAGTCATTGCCATGTCCCAAACAGATCTTACACTGACTTTCATTTATCGAGGCTAATGCCATGTCCCAGACAGGTCTTACACTGGCTCTCATCTATCGATGTCGATGCCATGTCCCAGACAGGTCTTATACTAACACGCAATAAGCTGACGCCATGTCCCAGACAGGTCTTACACTAGCTTGTATATCTCGAGGCTGATGCATGTCCTAGACATGTCTTACACTAGCTCTGTCTCAATGCCGATGCGCGTCCCAAACACGTCTTACACTAGCTCTCATAATATGGCCGATGCATGTCCTAGACATGTCTTACCCTGGCACACATACCACCCAATTTTATGGTATGAATATCCAAGTCTATTCCAAATATTCAACCGGAAGTCTTTATTACAATATTTTCTCAGCATGCGTTCTCATATTCACAATTAAAACAATTTATGCAATATCAATTTAATCACACACTATAACAATATAGTTACATTATTAATATACAATTTACCTCGAATTACAAAATGTAGACGACTAGTTGATTTAATCTACTTGCTTGGCTTTCCCCCGATCTAGGCTCGGATTTTGTACTTCTTGATCTAAAATGATAAAAATTTTACTAATTTAATCAGTAAATTAATCTAGATACTTAACAATTTATAATTGGGCAAAATAATCATTTTTCCCCTAGGCTTTGCAAAATGACCATTTTACCCATAGGCTCGAAAATCAATTTTTATCGAATTTCTTCAAATATTAAGCCTAGTCAAACCCTTTTTTCCTCTTATGGTGACCCAAAATTCCTATTATTTCACAACATTACAACCTATTTCATAACTTTTTCAAATTGGTCCTATTAGGGGTTTTCATGAAAAATCTTTTCACAAAAGTTGTTTATTTAACAACCAAGGTTCAATTTCTTCCATAAAAACTCAGCGGACATCATAATCGTATTCATGGCAAACCCCTAGACTATCAACCATTTTACAAAATGGTCCCCTCATTAGCTAGCTCATGCTACAAGGGTTCTAAAAGTACAAAAAATGATAAAATATAACCTTCAAATTGACTTACTTGTAAGAGGATAGCTTGGCTGAAATTTTAAAGCTCCAAGAACCCTTATTTTGCTGAGAATTTTAGTGAAGAAGAAGAGGTGAAAGGGATGATATCATTCTTTTTCTATTTGATTTCTTTTTAGTCAATTTAGCCACCTAATTTCACCTAACACTTTGACTATCTAATTCCTTTTCTCCTATGACTAGGCACCTCTCTCAAAAGGGTTTGTTTGCCCTTTAAAGTCCTCCACAATATAATTCATAGCCAATTTACACCCTTAGCTAATAAAACATGACTTTTGCACTTTATGCGAATTGGTCCTTTTTCACAATTAAGCTCACAAACGCTAAAATTACTTCACCAAATTTTTCATGTACTATTATAATCATGCTATAACACCAAAATAATAATAAAATAATTTCTCTAACTTCATATTTGTGGTTTCAAAACCACTGTTCCAACTAGGCCCAAAATCGAGTTGTTACATTGGCTTCACTTTCTCTTATTGATCGTGAATATCTCAGATCACTTAGGACAGTCCTGCATCATATTTGGTCCACAACATAATAAGCATTGTATTGGCTTCTTTTCATTCTCCTTGCCCCCTCAAATGGTTGTTGGGTTTTCTTTTCCTATTTTATGGTTTCCCATTACTATTATTCTTACCATTGTCACTCCCCAAGTTTTTCTATTCCGTGTTTTGGTTGGTTGACTAAGTGAGGTTGGCAATGACTCACATATGAGCTAGTCAAATTCACAAAAATTGTTTCATTTGGTTAAGTTTCTCTTCCAAAATGTTCTACTAGGTTCTATCATCTTGTGGATTCCTATTCCGTATCTGGCGAGTTTTTCCATTGTGAACTATCCATTGGCGAGTTCAATTCTGGCACATAGGTTTGTTGTTTTAAAATCCACAATTAGTAGGACACGTACAAGAAACATGTCAAATCCTATGTAAGAAATGTGTCATTTTGCATGACACCTATAGAGCCTCGTTTATGGTGTTTGACTAGTGGAATCATGTATGCGTGTAAAATTATTAGGTAACCCGTTATAGTGGAATTACGAGCTAATTTCTATATAAATAGAATAAAGGCTTAACAGAGGAGGACTTTATTTCCTATTTCTCTGTTCATTTTTTCTTTCAAAAGAAACCTAGTGTGTTCTTCGCTGTATGAAAAAGGTACCAGCTTTCAGCTTGACTAGTAACTAACTGTTTCAAGCCAACTGCTGGTAAATTCTTGAATCCTTTTTTAGTTTAATATTAGGGGATGATAGGGTTATAGGAACCATTTATATATGTTTCTACTGGAGGTCGAAGGGAAGGAAACTTCTTTCTGGTTAACAATTGCATGTTTCCAATTCTTGTTTTTACATTAAAGTTTAGTTGAATCTATACTAAACAATGTGTTTAATTTTATTTAGCTAAAAGAATAGGAGAAGGCCCTAGTACAAAAGGGAAAGAACCAGTAGAATAGGCAAACTTTACCTAGTAATCTCTCGTGAGTTCCTTTCACTTTGGTTTATGTTGAATCTCAACTAATTTCATGATAATGTTGTCTTCTAGGTAAGTAAGTTTATTTAAAATTATTTGTACATGTTTGTGTTAACAACCTAAAATAATAATAACAATATATGCATGAAGGATTGTAAATGGATACACTTCCTTGGCACACAAGCTTCGTATCTGGAATAGTGGAAGTAGGAAATGGTGAAAAATGTTGAGATATGATGGAGAAATGTATGGAGATTGTGATATGATATGAGATTTACCTCCGATGGGCATATAAATGCAAACCGTGGTTGGTGATTGGTTCGGCCTTGCGGGGGAACACGTAATTGTTCGAATTAATAAGGAGGATTTGTGGAGGTTCGAATGAATATATAAAATACTGGCTCAATAGAGTAATACCATGAATATGATATCGTGGCTATTCAAAACGATATGTGGGTTATAAGCTAACGCAAAGAAGGGGTCCATAACAATCCATGCAAAGCATGCAAGTATTACCTAAGATTAATGCACATAAATAGTGCTTAGATAGATGCATATCCGTGTGATTTATTCTTAACATTGAAAAGTATCTGCATGTGAACTAACTTGATTGTGGTGTGAAACTATCTATGTAACACCCTATACCTGAGTTGAATTACTAGATTTGGATATCGACTGTTACAAAACTTAAACACTTAACAAAAATTTTATGACAAGCATAAAGCCATTCTAAAACATAATTTTTATTCCTTTATTTTCTATTCTTAGAACAAAAAATTAATGAAAGAGAATGCTTAATTATTACATCAGATTTTCAAAAGCAGCATATAACAGTCCGTTTTTAGTCAAATCAAAACAGTGGTTTTGGGAGCACAAATTTGAAGTCAGAATATTTATTTTATTATTATTTTAATGTTTATAACATGGTATGATGATTGTGTGAAAATTTCGTTAAGAAATTTTATCGTTTAAATGGTTAATTTGAGAAAAGGGACTAAATCGTATAAAGTGCAAAAGTGTTGTTCTATTAGTTAAAGGTGTTTAATAGCTATATAACCTTAAAATTAAGGTTCTTATATTGTAATTAGACCATGATTAGTGTGACTGCACATTAATGGACATATTATCATGTTATTTGATGGTTTTTAATTAAGGTTAAAGAGGTAAATTAGTTAATAAATGATAAATTAATAAAACTAAAAGCTATTTTCTTCATTATCATCTTCTTCTAACCAAAATTAGGGTGGAGAAAGCCATTTTAAAGCTTTCAAAATTTCAGCTACTTCATTTGGCTAAAATTGGTATGTACTTTGTTCCGTTTTTAATGATTTCTATGTTTTTGTGATCGTTGCATCTAGTACTAGCTAGCCCAGGGACTATTTTGCAAAAAATTTAAAGATTTTGAAAGTTTCCATTGATGAATATGTATGAGTTTTGATGTTTGATGATAGACTATGAATATTTATTATGGATTATGCAAGTCTTGTAAAGTGATTTTTAGTGAAAATGCAAAATAAGGATTAAATTGAGAAATGTGTAAAGTTAGTGGTTAAAATGTGAAATAAATGAAAAATATGGGCTGTTATGGGCAAAAGTGTAAATGTGTTTTAAAGTGTGTTTTGGACCAAATTGAATGAATAGATGATTGAATAAGTCAATTTTGAATATATTTTAGATCAAGAAAGGAGAAATACAGACTTAGATCGGGGAAAGAATAAAGTTACAGAATAGTTGACTCGATTCGTCATCTTAGCATCCAAGGTAAGTTTGTATGTTATAATTTCATTTCAAACGTATTCTATATGCTTTGATATAGCATAAATTGTGATTATGTGACTTTGGACAAGTTTGGGAATGATTCAACAGTTGAAAGCCCAGTTGAACCTTAGGAATAGTTTAGGATGCTAGTGACATGTCATTAGGTATATAGCACTTCGGGTGCGAGATAAACCGATTTGGCTTCGGGCCATGTATATCGGCTGATTTGGCTTCGGGCCATGATATCAGTATTTTGGATAAGTTACCTTCATTTGGCTTCAGGCCATGGTATAGGTACTTATCGTGTGAGACCCTTGAGTATCCGACTTCTATTCTGAATGGTTCAATGGGTAAATGAAAGATGAGAATGTATATAAGGTTGGTATGAGATGATACAGGTATGTGTATAAACTATTTTAGTGTTAAACCGAAGAAATGAGAATGAAAGTATATAGTTTTGTGAATGAGCATTTAAAAGGTTTGATAGTTAAGGAAAACTACATATTGATGTATTCAAATTATTAATTTATGTTTATGTGATTGCATAGAGTTTATTTCATACGAGCTTACTAAGCTTTATAGCTTACATTATTTATTTTTCATGTGTTCTATAGTGTTATCAAAGCTAGCTCGTATTCAGGGACCGTCAGAGATCGCATCACACTATCCACCTATCATTTGGTACCTATGAACTTGGTATTTTAAGTATATGGCATGTTTAGGGACTTTGGTCATTTTGGTTATGTTTCGATTTGTATATATAATCATATAAGTTGGCTTAGGATGGTGAATTTGATGATGTATATAAGTGTGCAAATGACTTTTGTTTTGAGTTGGTAAATGACCTATATTGTGTGATTAAAGTTGGATTCATGATGCTTGTTGTGAATAGGTAAATTGAATGTCAATAGGTGATGATTTGCGAATTGGCATGCTATTGAAATTAGACCAAATAATGCATATTTGAGTTTAGTTATATTGATGTTGAAGTAATTGGTATTTGGTATGTTTTGAATGAGTAAAACATGAGTTTATAAGCATGTTAGTTGTTAGTATTGGAAATGGTATGAATTAGCCTTGATTATGGCTAAATGAGATGTTCAATTATGCTATGATTTGGTGCCATTTTGGTTGTGTAGGTATATGCATATTTGGGTGGCAAATTGGCTTGGTAAATAGCCTATTTTTGTCCACACGGGCAGAGACACGGGCGTGTGTCTCAGCCATGTGTGACATACGGTCAAGTACATGGTTATTTGTCCCCTAGTGTTGAATTTGAAAACAAGTCAGTATGCTCCACACGGCCTCACACACGGGCATGTGACTTGGCCGTATGGCATAAGTTAGTATACCCTACAAGTTTGGTACGGCCTGACACATAGGCGTGTGTGGCTATTTTTAGGGCACATGGGCTAGCCACACGGGCGTGTGTGTTGGCCATGTGACCCAAGTTAGAGAGTTACACAGGGTTGGACACGGGCTGAGTCACGGCCATGTGCTCCCATTTCGAATGTCTACACGGCCTGTGACACGGGCATGTCTGGTGGTCGTGTAAGACACACGGCATGTCCACACGGACGTGTGTCCCCTATTTTGAAGAAAAATTTTCTAAGTTTCATAAAGTTTCATAGGTTATCAGTTTAGTCCCGAATCACTCCTAAAGCATGTTTAGCGCCTCGTAGGCTTGTATTAGGGACAAATTGATTGAGATTGAATCATGAATGGTTGAATTGAGAAAATGTTTGCTAAGTGATTATTTAATTATTTTATAAGTTAGGTAACGCTCTGTAACCCTATTCTGGCATTGAATACGGGTGAGGGGTGTTACATTACAACTTAAAACTCTATTTTTAACTAAACATCATATTCTTAAGGTGTCCCCTATATGCATAATATCGCAACTCATATTGCAACCCTGGCACATTCTTAGTTGGTCCCTTCTAGCATACCAACTCTTTAATTAGAACCTGCATAACAAATAGACGCTTGTAAGTTCAAACGAACTTAGTGAATTTTAGTCCATGTTACTTTTGAACGTTTATTGTTGAATTCCTCAACTTGAAGATTCTAGATTTCTTTTTAGTTTTTGGCAGATACTTTTCTAATATCAGATGCTTACATATATGCCAACTTCTATATTTGACCACTACATACATGATTCACTCATTAAGTAGATTATAGATTACACCATTCAATACAGATCTCATTTCCTTTTTAGAAATGGATGCATTCCTTGGAAGGATATTATACAAAATCTACTTTTAACGAATTCTTACATAGACAGATGTTGAACACTTCACCCAGGATGGTATACTTTTCGATATTTTTCTTGGCGGATACTTATACTAACTGATCTTTTAAGGTGAACTTTGTGCGAATCCTACTTTTAGTGGATTCTCATACTGAATTTGGTAGTTCTCAGGATACCAGTCAAACCATATCTTAAATCATACCAGACCACAACTTATTCTGGTGGATGAAACATTCCTAGTCATCCCAGGGAATCTCAGACAACCATGTTACATATCATGAGGATGCCTAGGTTTGACAGACAACTTAGACTCCAGATAACCTCTATACATAGCATGAAAATGTTTAGATTTGGTAGATACCATGGTATTCAGATAACCTCCATACATAGCATAGATAAACTTAGGTCCAACAAACACTTAGTCCACTCATAATTACGAATACACCAAGTTCCCTATACTGACGAGCTACTATGGCAGATTTACTTTTCAGGAACACTAATGAGGACTCTTTCATGAAATACCCCTAGGGAAAATTCAAATTTCACCACAAGGCTATCCAGTTCTCTACCATAAATTCAGCTAGCGGAGAAGTCTAAAAATTTTACCCAAATCTCATTACAAAGGCAGTTAACCAGATTTTTCCTTAAGGGTGTTACAGAATATGCCACAAAAGCATCATATATATGCCACGAAGGCATCACAGATATGCCATGAAAGCATCACAGAATATGCCTGTAACACCCTAAACCTGGCCTGGACGTTATGGCCGAATCTGGCGATGTCACATGAGAGTGTTTTAAACAAACCGTATCGAATTATAAATCGTACTAGTTGTTAGATCTAGTCTAACCTCAATCTCCTCCACAGGCATAATGTACGTAGGATCAGAGTGATAGCGTCTCAACATCGAGATGTGGAACACATCATGTATATGATCCAACTCTGGAGGTGGCTCCAACTGATATGCGACTGGCCCTACTCGTTTTAAAACTAAGTATAGCCCAATAAACTGAGGGCTTAGCTTGCCCTTGCGATCAAACTGCAAAACCTTCTTCCAAAGCGAGACCTTAAGGAAAACCATGTCCCCCACAGAATACTCGATGTCCCTCCTCTTCAAATCAGCATAAGACTTCTATCTGTTCGAAGCTGCTTTCAGTCGATCTCAAATCAAGCAGATTTTATCCTCAGTTTCTGATACCAACTCTAAACCTAGAACTCGTCACTCACCCAACTCAGTCTAGCATAAAGGAGTGTGACACTTACGACCGTATAGTGCCTCGTAAAGTGCCATCTGTTAACTAGACTGATAGCTATTATTGTAAGCAAACTCTGCTAATGGCAAGTACTCTTCCCAACTGCCTCGGTAATCTATCACACAACTCCTTAACATGTCCTCCAGTATCTGAATCACCCTCTCTGACTGACCATCTGTCTAAGGATGGAAAGCAGTACTAAAGTCTAACCTGGAACCCAAAGCCTCATGAAGCCTCTGCCAGAACCGAAACGTAAAACGAGGATCCCTATCAGAAATGATCGAGACAGGTACCCATGTAGCCTTGCAATCTCTGAAATATAAAGTTTGGCCAACTTCTGTAAGGAGAAGTCTATCCTAATAGGAATAAAATGTGCAGTCTTAGTCAATCGGTCCATGATGACCGAAATAAAATCCTTCTTAGTGGGTGTTAGGGGCAGCCCACTAACGAAGTCTATCGTTACTCGCTCTTATTTCCACATCGGTATCTTAACCGGCTGCGGCAGACCCGAAGGTAATTGATGCTCAGCTTTAACCTACTGATAAGTCAAACAATGAGCAACGAAGTCAGTAACCTCACGTTTCAACCCTGGCCACTAGTACAACTCTTAAAAAGCTCGGTACATCTTGTTTCCACCAGGATGCATAGCATAAGGGCTACTATGCGCCTCCCTCAGAATCGACTGTCTTAAGTCATCATCCTTCAGTACACAAATCTGACCTCGGAAAGATAATACCCCATCACTGTTGATTCCAAAATCAGTCATAACACCATCTTCTACTTGACAAAAATGCAACTCCAAAGACTTATCCCCCTTCTATTTATCTCTGATCTGATCAATCCACGTTGGTTTAACCTAAAGTTCTGCCAACAGACTCCATCATTAAAAAGACTTAGTTGAACGAACATCACTCTCAGATCGTTCATAAACCTACGGCTTAACGCATCGGCCACCATATTGGCCTTACTAGGATGGTACTCAATACTGTAGTCATAATCCTTAAACAGTTCAACCCATCGACACTGCCTAAGGTTCAACTCCTTCTGGGTGAGGAGATACTTGAGGCTCTTGTGATCAATGTAGATGGTACACTTCTCACCGTACAAATAGTTCCTCTAGATCTTAAAAGCACATACCATTACTGCCAACTCCAAATCGTGCATCGGATAATTAGCCTTGTGAGTCTTGAGCTGATGAGATGCATAAGCAACAACTTTCCTATCTTGCATCAAAACATAACCCAAACCCACATGCGATGCATCACTGTACACCACAAAGTCCTTCCCAGGTTCAGGCTGAACCAAAACAGGTGCCTGAGTCAACACGGTCTTGAGCTTCTCGAAGCTCTCCTACTGTGCATCAGTCCAAACAAAAGGAACTCCCTCACGCAGTAGCTTAGTCATCGGATTTGCGATCAAAGAGAACTCTTCTACAAAACATCGATAATGTGACACCTTTTACCCGTATCCAAGGCCGAAATAGGGTACGAGGCATTACCAAACTTAACCATACACATGACGAAAACCGGGCCATAAAATTTCATTTAATTCAAAACTTTTCGAACACATGCATAGAATCATATTTGAAGACATATAACATGGCATAAATGAGCACTTACACATCCATAATCATGCAATAACATGTCATTCACTTTAAACATATTTGCTTACCATCCTGTATATAATATACATTTTTACATTAACTAGAACTAGACATGTTAAGTCTTATTCTCATTTTATACCATGATAATGCAGTTACCAATTTGTCTATTAAACATCCATATTCAAGGCAACATTACTCATTTCCATTTAATTCATGATCCACAGCCTGCATTTAACTTACCTGTTGTATTACCAATCATGCATAACAAATAAAGCTAACTATATCATCACATCAAAACATAGGACATGGCATGATTAATTAAACTTACAAACCATAATAGATAAGGACCACATCTCATGATCATATACAATAACTCAATGTAGACCGATATGTATGGCCAAAGTCATAATAATAATACATATCACAAACCAACTTCCTATACATGCCACTCACTTGATATTTCTAATATTTGAATTAATTCTCCCAAAAATGATAGCTTGATAATGTGATTTTGCCTCCGACGATCTCCAACCCCATGCCTACTTGCCAAAACTAAAGAAGTAGAGAGGAGGGGTAAGCTTTACGCTTAGTAAGTCCATATGAAATTAATAAGCAATTACCCACATGGTTTTTTTTAAGGTAAAACATCATAATTGTACAATTTACTCTTGTTTAGGTTAAGCTATTTTATCGAGTTACAGTTACTAATTTATTTATATCTAGAGCTACGAGACTCCAAATTAAGTTTAGTTAATTTTCCTTGAAACTAGACTCATATAAATTTCTCCCATAAAATTTCAAGAATTTTTGGTTTAACCAATTAGTACAGTTTATTAATTAAAGTTTCTCCTATTCGCAATCCAACAATTCTGACCTCTCTTCACTAAAAATTATTTTTCTCATAGTACAGAATTCAGATAATGCTCTCATCTATATTTCTAGAGAATAGACTCAATAAGGATTTTAATAATATAAATTACAACCCATAATTATTTTTATACAATTTTTTAATGATTTTCTCAAATTGGAACAGGGGATCACAAAGTTATTCAGACTCTGTCTCACAACAATTTAAATATCTCATAATATAAATTTTGATTGCATATACCGTTTCTTCTATGTGAAACTAGACTCATTGGGATTTAACCTCATATTTTATTCAACCCCTAATTCAATTTCTATAATTTATGGTGAATTTCCAAATTTGTACCACTGCAGTAACCCAAAACTGCCAAGGCTAAATTTACTCATTCACTACTATTATTCACCAAATCCATACAATATCATTTCATTCATAATGGTAAGAACACATAATTATACTTCATAACCATAAATCCATAATCTCAATATCATCAAGTATCAAGGACTTATTCCAAATGATGTCATTTTTATAGTATTCACCAAATACTATATATATCATAGATCATCACATGTCAAGGCATCACACATAAGTTTAGTGTACATAACTGTACAACTTGTAACATAACTCAAAGACATACTCACCAATGGCTTATCTAATTAGGATCATCAACGAATACTTAACTAAATTACCCATTGAAGACTCGGAATATAATCGAATACATGGAATGCATGCACATAAGTGCCATACCCGCAGCTAGACAAACTCAATAGCCTGCGGAAATTATGTAGCCAAGCTACCATGTAACCCGCCCATAAGTGAACTCGGACTCAACTCAATGAGCTCGGGCGTTCGCATCCATAAGTGAACTCAGACTCAACTCAATGAGCTCGGATGCCTAGTTACATCTCACGAACTCGGACTCAACTCAACGAGTTCGGAACTGAAATATCCTAGTGACATGTCACTTGTATCCTAATATATTCCTAAGGTTCAAACGAGAATTTTCTCAATCATAAGTCTCTGTCATCTTCCACGGGATACCGGAATCGATACTTGGTAGCATTTCATAGTTATCAAGTAATTCACATAATTTTGCATATTGCTCAACAATAACCACAAAGCATAATATTTCATGATAATAATTATCATATCATATAAATAACATTAAATTACTTAAAATGGCAATTATGTTACCACATTTACACATGAACTTACATCTCATTTAATATGAAGGCAATAACATTAAATTACACATTGCATTATTAAAAATCATATGAACTTACCTCGTATGCAAAAATGGTCATTTTTACCATTTTGTCCACATCCTGATACTTTTCGATTTTAGCCCGAATTTTGATTTTCCTTGCTCTATCATTTCAAATATAGCCTAATTAGGACTCACATTATTCAAATTAACCCAAAATCATATTTTGGCAAAATTACAATTTTGCCCTTAAACTTTGTCAAAATTACATTTTTCCCCTAGGCTTGTAAATTAAACTTAATCCTATTTCCTTATGTTTTATGACATGCTGATCATTTTTCCCTTCTATAGTAACATCAAATTCGCACTCTAACATGTACTTATGAACATTAGGTATTTTTACCGATTATGTCGTTTTACTCGTTTTCACATAAAATCACTTAGCAAAAGTTGTTTAACACAATTTCAAGCGTCATATTCTACCATAAAACATCAAAATAAACACATTTCACCTATGATTATTTTTCCAAATATAAACCTTAAATTAAATTATTGCTAGAATAAGCTTAACCAAGTTACTAGGATTTCAAAAATGTAAAGAACTTTAAAAACGAGGCTAGGGAGCACTTACAATCGAGCTTGGGAGTTTGAACAAACCCTAACCATGGATGCTACTGGTAGAAACGGTTGAATGAAGAAGATAGCTAATTTGGCTTATTTCCCTTTTTAATTCTTTTAATTATTAGTTTACCAAAATATCCCTAACTTAAAAATATTTTATTACACCCATTTCATGTCCATTTTTGTCCAACAATTAACCAATGGTCTAATTACCATTTAAGGACCTTCAATTTAAAAACTCATAACAATTTGACACTTCTAACATGTAGAACTCAACTTTTGTTCTTTTTACGATTTAGTCCTTTTGACTAAATTAAGTGCCCGAATGTCAAAATTTTTGAACGAAATTTTCACAAAATTATTCCGTGAAATCATAGAATATAAAAATATAACAAAAATAAAATTTTCATCATCGGATTTGTGGTCCTGAAACCACTGTTCCGACTGGGCCCAAAATTAGGGTGTTACAGATAATATCCTGCCAGCCCTAGAAAACTGCAGATTTCAGACACACTCTTCGACTGTTTCCAATCCAACACGGCCTCAATCTTATGAGGATCCACCCGAATCCCCTCCGCAGAAACCACATGTCCCAGAAAGGTCACCTCCCACAGCCAAAACTCACACTTGCTGAACTTCGCATACAGCTGTTTCTCACGAAAAATCTGCAGAACCACTCTGAGATGCTCATCGTGATGATCCTTCGTCTTAGAATACACCAAGATATCGTCGATGAAAACCACCACAAACTGATCTAAGTAGGGCTGAAACACACGGTTCATCAAGTCCATAAATGCCGCTGATGCATTAGTCAAACCAAAGGACATTTTAGGAACTCGTAATGTCCATAACAAGTCCTAAATGTCGTCTTATGCACATCGGCCCCCTATACTCCCAACTGATGATAACCTGATCGTAGATCAATCTTAGAGAACACTGAAGCACCTCTGAACTGATCGAATAAGTCGTCTATCCTCAGAAGTGGGTACTTATTCTTGATCGTCAACTTGTTCAACTGACGGTAGTCGATACACATCCTCATTATACCGTCCTTTTTCTTTACAAATAGAACAGGTGCTCCCCACGGATACACATTGGGGAAAATGAATCCCAATCCAACAACTCCTAAATCTGAGCCTTGAGTTCAGTCAGCTCTTTCGGTGCCATTCGATTAGGGGTGATAGACATCGGAGCTATGCCTGAAAACAACTCAATCCCAAACTCTACCTCACAGTTCGAAGGTACTCCCAGTAGTTCCTCTGGGAAAACATCTGGAAGGTCCCTCACCATTCGGATGTCCTTAACCGAAGAGTCTCCAGAATCAGCAACACTGATATAAGCCAAGTATGCCTCACACCCCTTCCTTACTAACTTCTCTGCCACTAACGCAGATATCACATTAGTCAGATAATCTCGTTGTTCCCCAATCACGACTACCTCAATACCCTCCTGGGTTCTTAGAACAATCCTTTTTGCAGTACAATCCAGACTTACTCGGTGTTTAACCAACCAGTCCATACCCAAAATCAGATCGAACTCCCCAAATGGAAGCTCCATCAAGTTAGCTAGAAATATAGTCCATTGGGCCACTAACAATACATCTCTGAACAGTTTATTAATTCCAATAGACTGCCCCAACGGACTCACTAATGTTATTTCACTAGAAGTGCTCTCAAACGGTAACCCCAAGGTCTCAGACACCATACTAGCTATGTAAGAATGTGTAGAGCCTATATCTATCAATGCAAAATAAGGTACATTAAAAATTAAGAATGTATCTGTGATAACGTCTGGAGCATCTCGATCCTCACGACGACGTGCAACATAAACCACCGCAGGCTGCCTCGCCTCAGTCAATCCAACACCTCTACCTCGTGCTCTCTGCCCTCGGCCCATGCCGTTACCACCCCTAGCCTGACCTCGGCCCTTAGGTGGCTGCTGAACTACCCTCGACAGCTATGCAGTCTCAGTAGTTGAAGCTTGCATCTGATTAGTCCTCAATGGGCAGTCCTTAACACAGTGCTCTAGAGACCCATATCTAAGACAGGCTCCGGTAGCCCTCCAACACTCGCTCGGATGGCGTCTATTACAGAGCTGACAAATCGTCACCTCAGTAGGTGCAATAGTAGGCCCAACTCTCATGGGCTCGTCAGACTTGGGCTTTTTCCTAGGCCTCATCCCAGAATTCGAAGGCTCTGTATCCCTTTTAGCCTTCCTTCTATCTCAGTTTTGGTGCTCAGTGCGCTTTACTTCCACAGTAATCTTAGCCTTCTTGACCAACACAACAAACTCACGTTCCCTCTGCGGAGCTATTAGCACCCTCAAGTTATCCTTAAGGCCGTCCTCAAAACAGACACAGTGCTCATACTCTGTCGCCACCGTGCCTCGCACATAACGGCTCAGCCTCAGAAACTCAGCCTTATACTCAGCCACTGAACAATCTCCCTGAGTAAGATTAAGGAACTCCCGCTCTTAGCGTCAATATAACTAGCCCTCACATACTTATTCTGGAAAGCCGTCTTAAATAGATCCCATGTCAGTCTATCGAGCTGAGTGCCCTCCTTAACCGTCAACCACCACTGATACGCTTCATCGCGAAGCAGTGAAATAGCCCCCTTGAGCTTCTACTTAGCAGAAAGATCCAGATTGTCTATAATGCGCTCTGTGGCCTCCATCCAGTATTCGGCCTCTAGTACCCCGTCCACGAGTACCACGTGAGCTCATCGTAATTTCGAATTAATCTGTAATAAAAAATTTATACAAATCAGTTTACAGTTTCGATATTTGTTAACAGATATTTTATGCAGTAAAGTTATCAGAGTATTCAGAGTTTGTTATCGCAAGTCGCAGTTTACTACAGTTTTCATTCTACACTACCTAGAGTGTTTCGATAGAGTCTACTACCTACTATAGTTTTATTGCATACAACAGTATTTTCAAACAGATCCAAACAATATATTCTAGGCATGCTTTTAGACAATTCTAAATAGAGTTTCAAGAACTTACAGGATCGGCGCTGGAGACTCGGTGTACCACGATTTTTCAAAAATATTTCAGATCATTTTATAAATTATTTCTTAAAAACCAAATTTAAAACCCAATCCACAGCTGAGTTTTGTAACCTGGCTCTGATACCACTAAATGTAATACCCCAAACCCGACCTGGACGTTATGGCCAAATCTGGCGATGTCACATGAGAGTGTTTTTAAACAAACCGTATCAAATTATAAATCGTACTAGTTGTTATCTTTTACTTAGTCAGAAAACGTGAAATAGTCGAATTGTTTAAAAACGTTTCTTTATCGCGGAAGCTTTTGAAACCCATTTATTATTATTATTTTAAGGAACCATTTCTATTTACGAAAAACTCTTAATTTATTTAAGGAAAACCATATTTTGATGTTGCAACTTATAAGTCATATTCACAGCTCAAAACCCAAATTAAAACCAGAAGTCCAAGTCCAAAATCACATCCAAACTTCCCAAAAATAATGAATAAGCAAAAGCAAAAAGTTCATAACCAAAATGTATGTAGTCATGGTCACCGTCGAGTCCTCCACTTCAGCGATCCACCTACTCCTAGGGATTACCTAAACAAATAAACAAATAAAGGGGTGAGTATTCGCAAACTCAGTGTTTACATCCCCACAATTCAGCATGCATAGAATCAGATAATAGAATACAGTCATAATTCAGGCCTGAGCCCTTTCAGAATCAGTGTAGGCCTTAGCCCACTTAGAAACAAAATCAGTTACAAATTAGGGCCTTATCCCATCTCAGATGTAGCATGCATAATAGATCAGAATAATAGAGACATGCCCACCAACCCTACACACCAGCTCCGTCCAACCCAACACACCATGTGTGAATAAAATTGACACACCTATCCTTACACACAAAATATGGGGATGAAATCAACCCATCCAACCCTGCACACCATAATGCGGCACATGTCATAAGTATGCAGCTTAGCTACCAGGTAACAGGCTTGTGAAGCCTTTCAGTAACTTCCTTCTCTTCATCAAACCCACCCCGATGCAATACATCATACAAGAATGGCATGCTATAATGCAGATTAATAGACATATACTTATAATCAGTACAGAGCATATATACATAATAAGTGTAATGTGTTATCACATATATCACAATATCATATCACATAACAGGGGTCTAAGTAATGCTTACTGACCCTGCGATAGGTCACAGTCGTCTTGGGCGACCCGTGCAACCTTACAGTACATTTCAAAAAAATAGGCTCACATGCGTATGTAGCTTGTCTGTGTGGGCCCGTACGCCCGTGTGGCCTACACAGCCCAAATTGCCCTTAGCTGTGTGGATCACACGGCCTGGCCCAAATTCCCACACGTTTATGTGGCCCACACAGCCCAATCAATCGAGCTCGTGTTTCATATGCGGCCTACCAGCCATCACACGACTGTGTCCGTCGTGCCTGTGTCGCGTGCGCATGACCTGGTTTGTCGACCACACGCCCGTGTACTGCCACACGACCTACCACACAGGCGACCACACACCTGTGTGGCGTCGACAAAATCATTTTTGGCTTTTGTCGATTCTCATTTTTTGTGCAATCAGAGTACACACCTATTACGATTCGATGCTTAAACGATCCTCGAGTCCTCCAAAACCTATATTAGACCAATATATCACTTACTTAATTCCCCTACTTCAACATCCAATCAAGTCGCCCAACCGTAAAAACCCGAGCAACCAAGCCAATAATGATTCGAGGAACTTACCGCGATGAAAATGATAACCAACAGTCTCACACAGGAAACCCGAGTAAAACCTTCAAACAGTACCTAACCGAGAGCAAGAACGAAACCTTTCATTATTCACTTAATCAAAATATAACTAAAATGACCATAACGTACTCACCGAAAACCCGATGAAAATGACACACAAGAAGAAAGTTGAAGAAGGATTAAAACCAGAAAAGAACAAGACGACAGTAAGGGAAATGAGAAGAAAATGGCAGAGTTAGCAAAAGATGGAAAAACCCAAAACTGACAGAATATTCGATAACTACCCCTAATCCCTTACTTCTCTCCACCAGCCAGCATTCTACTGAAAATCAAACTCCTACACGAAACTAGCAACAAAAAAATAAATCCTTTGCTCGCGCAGGGACTCGAACTCCAGAACTCCAGGCACTCCAACACACACCTTAGCCACCAGACTAGCAAACCCATTCTGATATAATCTTACTTACATTTAAACTTAAGCCTACTGCACAAGAGTAAGGCCTTATTCATAAAAATACCAAAATTTTCCAAATGCAAGGCTTGAACTTGGGACCTCACATACACACCCAGAACACTAAACTACTAAAGTAGATACACAATTGTGTCATAGACAAACAAAAATAAATATATGGGATTTTGGGGTGTTACAATGCCACGAAGGCATCACAGAATACACTACAAATCTATTACAGAATAGATCTTATCGTATTAATTTTACAGAAAGTGTCATAGATTTATTTCGTGATCTACTAGTCATAGTTATCCCAACGGAGGCTACACAATAAATCTCTACTTTCACCATGATCTATTTGTTCGGTTAGCAATGTACCTGCCCTACTAGAGGCAAGACAAATGGATGCATTACTTATTTGACCCGGAACATACTTGCCTAGATTTCATGCACACTCTTAACAAATTCACACTCTCTAATACCTAATTTCACATACATACATACTACACATAATCTTATTCATGCAACATATCATATATTTCATTTGTAAACATATAGAAACTTTATGATACTTCACACACACATACCCTCACCGATTATCTGAGAAGACATCAACATATGAATAACCATTGTAAATTAACATATATGAGTCAGGATAAAGACTCACTTGAAACTCACCTTTACTTCAGCTCGAAGTTTCTGTTCTGATAGTCCTACCCAAACTAGTAGTAGTAATAGGAGATTGAAAGCATTCACTAATCAAACCAAAAATCTTAGCTTCCAATCCTAAAAGAAAAGAGATTATTTAGGTTTAGGAAGAAGAACCAAAAAGTAGAGTAGAAGGAAAGAAAGACCATTTGAAATGTTTTTGTCCTACTATATATACTTGGTTCCCCTTCAGTGGATCTTGACAAGTGTCAAATGTATACTAAAATTGTCCCTTAAATACCCTACTAAAATCGGGAAAAATATAAAAGGAAATTTAGAGGCAAATATTATTTGACTAGTCAAGTCCATTTAGTTTACTCTTAACCAATCTCGTTGTAACACCCCAAACCTGGCCTAGACGTTATGGCCGAATCTGACGTGTCGCACGTATTTAAAAATCCATGTTTCGTTTTATTATCTAAAAACCGCCTAATGCTGGCTAACCAAAGTGAATGGAGGCTGGGCACCAGGTAGGTATCCGAAACAGAGGAGGTGAGCCAT
Organism: Gossypium anomalum; assembly: GCA_025698475.1. Lineage (NCBI taxonomy): Eukaryota > Viridiplantae > Streptophyta > Magnoliopsida > Malvales > Malvaceae > Gossypium > Gossypium anomalum. The sequence continues at coordinate 21,047,617 of CM046960.1, read as the reverse complement.
GAAGGCTGCTTAAATACCAAGCTCCCAAATAGATCCAATCAGAGACATGCCCACAACCATTGCCACACTTTGGTAAGCGAGTTGTAATCTTCTTCAAGTGGTTATCTTTGTTATACCATTTATGTGTGTTGTGTTATTTTATAAATAGGTATCATTTTGAAAACACGTCCTAAGTCTAGCCCATTTTATTTGTTATCACCAATTTAAACAACATAATCCAGAAAAGAAAAGAATTAAAGTTAAAGTTAAAATGGCCTTATTACAACCGAAAATAGATGATAAATAAAGTAACCTTAGTGAAAACCCATTACTTATTCAAAAAGCCCAAAAGCGATCACCGTGGCCACTCTGAATCCCCCTCGGCTCCAAGTCCCCAAGTCAAGGCTCACTGCAAAGATAAGAAAGTAAGGGGTGAGTTTGGAAACTCGAGTGTGCAACAAGCCCCTTGAGCCCAAGTCAATATCACCCTCTTTGGGCCTAAGCCCAAATTCGAGATTACCACATATCTTTGGGCGAAGCCTTTATTTGTTCATATCTTTGGGTAGAAGCCTTTTTATTATTCATATCATTGGGTCAAGCCTTTTCTCAGAATGCAGTATGGCCCATAGGCCCATTTCAACATCACATGTAACATTCATGCAAGAATGCAAACCCATTTGGGGAGACTACTCAACCCACCATCCGCTACTCTCCACCCGTACCAACCAAGCTCTCCATGTGGGAATAACTCAACCCACCCAACCAAACTCTCCCTTGGCGGCATATTGCTTTATCATATAAGCTGGAGGCCTAGCCTCTTTAAATAATGGGGCAAAAGCCCTTTTCGATGAATGGGCAAAGCCCTTTTTCACTTCCTCCATCCATATAAAAACCCAACCCAATGCATTTTATGAATACATCATGTGCATATCATACTTATTATGTGCATATCATACATATCATGTGCATATCATACATGTCATGTGCATATCGTACATATCATGTGCATATCATATCAATCATGTATATCAAAATCTCATATATCAAATTAGTAACTAAACCCTAGGGGTATAATGGTCATTTTTACCTAGGGGCAAAATAGTCATTTTCATATGATAAAGGTAATTTCATAATTTTACCAAGTATTAGTGTTTTCCATGTTCATTATGATTACTATCAATACATAGGTTTTATACCGCGATTCTCGCCCATTTTTTAATAAACTTAGTGTTATTGGGCCAAAACCCTAATGGGCCCTACATAGCCGATTTAGTCATCTAGGCCCATTTATCTCATACTCTATTATGGTATTATCAGTCTCAACGTGTAATTTAACAGGTTTTCATCTTCTACCGAATTTACTCAAATGTGCCCGAAAGCCCATTGGGCCCGATTTTAACCCCTCGAGGTCCAACTTACCGTAAATGCCAAACATCATGCTCTTACCTTTTCCAACATTCACGATCATCGTCTTAGAGGATCTAATTATCCGATGAGCGTTTGCTTGCTCACAAGTCCTCGAAACACCAGAATTTCGGCATTTCGGCTTTTCGGCATTTATTGAGTTAAGCTACAAAAGAAGGTTCGTTACACACCTGTTTGGCGATATTCCTCGACGAGATCTCCTACACGATTTCTCCTATAATCAACCGTTAATAAATCAGCTTTCATTAATTAAACCAAAATGAGAACCATCTATTATAAACACTTACACATTCGGCCACCATCCATAATGGCCTTAGACTCCATACCTTTACCGAAATTGATGACTAGATCTAATCACTCCGATGATCCAAGCTAATCCAAACCGATACTCCAAACCTTGCTGCTCCTCCAAAGTTGTCTATATCACCAACATACATTCACAATCAAATCCGTCAACCACACAGTCCAAGTCAGTCACTTGCCCACAAGGGCAAAATAGTCATTTAACACCCTAAGGGCAAAATGGTAATTTTACCCACAAGGGTATCTCGGTAATTCTACCCTACAGGAGTATTTTGGTAATTTTAACCTACAGGGGTATTTTGGTAATTTTACAAAACAGGGGTATTTTGGTAATTTTATAAACCAAGGGTATTTTGGTAATTTTCAAACCAAGGGTATTTTGGTAATTTTGTAAATTGAGGGTAAAACGGTATTTTTATAAATCGGGGGTACTTTAGTAATTTTACAAGTCAAGGGTATTTCAGTAATTTGGTGAACTAAAGTATTCTAAACAGGGATAACAATACGAGTGGGACTAAAGCCCTCTCTCGGCCCAAATGGGCCCACATGCTCGTGTGGCCCTTTTAGCCCATATCTAGCCACAGATACGAGATTCACCTAACCTAGTCCAATATTTACTACTCAATCAAACAACTTATCCAATTGGGCCCGTAGGCCCATTAGGCCCACATAGCCCCTTTCGGCCCATTGCGGCCCGAAGTAGCCATCCTACAACTAGAGTAGTGAGAAATACACACACGATAGGAGAACGGAGTTGATCCACGCTTTGAGCACTCTCAACCGACGCCTAACCCCAACGAGCACGCCATAAAGAAAGGATCAGCCAAGAAAGGTACATTTACTCCCTCATGGTTCTCTCTATTTAAAGCCGACTTCACATCCACTCTTATGTTAGCTTGCCGATGTGGGATCCTCCATCATCATGAGTTTAAATTCAATGCCAACTCTTGCTTGCCTCTGTTAGCAAAATAAATGCTCTTTGCTTGCCATGAGTTTCGAACCATGGACCTCCTTGCCAACTCCATGACGCCACATTCCTGCCTCTTATGTGGCACTACTTTGCCACTAGACCACAAGGCTTTTTGTGTCACAACTTCTCCAACAATATTCTTAAGGCCTACCTACTACACCCAGGGTTTGATTCACCTTAAACCAAAATTTTTGCTAGAGTCCAGGTTTGAACCCAAGACTTCTCCAACACTTTTTAGCACACTTAACCACTAAAACAAGCCTTCATTAATGAAATTAACATACACAATGAAATATTATAAACTGCCTTCAACCGCTCCCATGCTCAAGGCCCAAAAGTTCTAGGCCCAAATTCAGGGTGTTACAACTCTACCTCCCTTAAAGAAATTTCGTCCCCGAAATTTCCATCTAACAGGGTAGTCATGTAACATTTACCCACTATGCTACCGCTGCGCACTCTGATCCTACTATCACTATCACACTTCAACTAGAACTTAAACATCTCATACATACAACACTTATTCACCGAAAGCAGACACATTTGGGGCTACTCCAAATACACCCCTAAAAACCTCTGCTCCATTTGCCCGGAGTCATTCAAAGATGGATCCTCTAATCACCGTCCGGTGCTAGCTCCAAAGCAACTCTTTCTAAAACCCTTAACATGGCTTGGGACAAAGCATCATCCCCATGACCTAATCATAAGACCCAGTCTCTGTTGTTCGTGGCACGGATGCCTCCTAAACCGCCTATGCCACGAGGATAAAGATTCAGCTTGCACCCTTCCGTGACCACGTCTGCGGCCTCGTCCACGTGTTCCTCTTGTACTCATATCAACTTATCTGATTACGAATTTTATGATATTAGTATAATTGTTTATTACGAGATGTCTTATGGAAACAGTTCAAGGATTGTTTTCGCATCGTCGTAGCCTAGCTACAGTATCGGTATTCTAGAGTTTTACAGCTCTACCCTATCTAAGTATCATAGTAAGGTCTCAGTTCTATTCATATCATCACATCATTATCACATAATGTAAAGAGAATGTACTTATAGACTTGGTGCCGGGGATTCAGTGCGCCACTTCTTTATCAGTCCATTTAAAACTCAAAAACCATGTTTTTGATCACCGAAAATAGAAATTTAAAAAATTTTGATTTGAAAACACCTTTATTTTGAAACTCTTGATTTTAACCTCGTTTAAAAACAGAAAAAACTTGAACCTTTTTAACATATATACCTTGTAAAACATCTTTGAAAAAACTTCCCAATACCATTTCCAAAAATATGCTCCTCAGGCCTAAGTTTTCGAAAAAAATTTTAGACCCGATCCACAGCCGAGTTGTTGCAACCGGGCTCTGATACCACTAAATGTAACACCCCAAACCCGGCCTAGACGTTATGGCCGAATCTGACGTGTCACACGTATTTTAAAAATCCATGTTTCGTTTTATTATCTAAAAACCGCCTAATGCTGGCTAACCAAAGTGAATGGAGGCTGGGCACCAGGTAGGTATCCGAAACAGAGGAGGTGAGCCATGAAGGCTGCTTAAATACCAAGCTCCCGAATAGATCCAATCCGAGACATGCCCACAACCATTGCCACACTTTGGTAAACGAGTTGTAATCTTCTTCAAGTGGTTATCTTTGTTATACCATTTATGTGTGACGCTGTGTTATTTTATAAATAGGTATCATTTTGAAAACACGTCCTAAGTCTAGCCCATTTTATTTGTTATCACCAATTTAAACAACATAATCCAAAAGAAAAGAATTAAAGTTAAAGTTAAAATGGCCTTATTACAACCGAGAAAATAGATGATAAATAAAGTAACCTTAGTGAAAACCCATTACTTATTCAAAAGCCCAAAAGCGATCACCGTGGCCACTCTGAATCCCCTTCCGGCTCCAAGTCCCCAAGTCAAGGCTCACCTACAAAGATAAGAAAGAAAGGGGTGAGTTTGGAAACTCAGTGTGCAACAAGCCCCTTCAGAGCCCAACTCAATATCAGCCTATTGGGCCTAAGCCCAAATTCGCATTACACATATCTTGGGGCGAAGCCTTTATTTGTTCATATCTTTGGGCGAAGCCTTTTCATTATTCATATCATCTGGGCGAAGCCTTTTCTCAGAAATGTGATGGGCCCATAGGCCCATTTTAACATCACATGTAACATTCATGCAAGAATGCAAACCCATTTGGGGAGACTACTCAACCCACCATCCGCTACTCTCCACCCGTACCAACCAAGCTCTCCATGTGGGAATAACTCAACCCACCCAACCAAACTCTCCACGGCAAAGATAGTTGCTTTATCATATAATCTGGAGGCCTAGCCTCTTTAAATAATCTGGGCAAAAGCCCTTTTCAGATGGCTGGGCAAAGCCCCTTTTTCACTTCCTCCATCCATATAAAAACCCAACCCAATGCATTTATGAATACATCATGTGCATATCATACTTATTATGTGCATATCATACATATCATGTGCATATCATACATGTCATGTGCATATCGTACATATCATGTGCATATCATATCAATCATGTATATCAAAATCTCATATATCAAATTCGTAACTAAACCCTAGGGGTATAATGGTCATTTTTACCTAGGGGCAAAATAGTCATTTTCATATGATAAAGGTAATTTCATAATTTTACCAAGTATTAGGGTTTTCCATGTTCATTATCAATTACTATAGCTCATAGGATCAAACGGTGAATCTGGCCCACTTTTTCTGATTGGCCCGAAAACCCAATGGGCCCTACCTCGACCTCTCGAGGCCCAACTTACCGTAAATGCCAAACATCATGCTCTTACCTTTTCCAACATTCACTATCATCGTCTTAGAGGATCTAATTATCCGATGAGCGTTTGCTTGCTCACAAGTCCTCGAAAAACCAGAATTTCGGCATTTCGGCTTTTCGGCATTTATTGAGTTAAGCTACAAAAGAAGGTTCGTTACACACCTGTTTGGCGATATTCCTCGACGAGATCTCTTACACGATTTCTCCTATAATCAACCATTAATAAATCAGCTTCCATTAATTAAACCAAAATGAGAACCATCTATTATCAACACTTACACATTCGGCCACCATCCATAATGGCCTTAGACTCCATACCTTTGCCGAAATTGATGACTAGATCTAATCACTCCGATGATCCAAGCTAATCCAAACCGATACTCCAAACCTTGCTGCTCCTCCAAAGTTGTCTATATCACCAACATACATTCACAATCAAATCACAGTCAACACACGGTAAGTCACCACTTGCCCACAAGGGCAAAATAGTCATTTAACACCCTAAGGGCAAAATGGTAATTTTACCCACAAGGGTATCTCGGTAATTCTACCCCTACAGAGTATTTGGTAATTCTAACCCTGTGGGTATTTTGGTAATTTTACAAAACAGGGGTATTTTGGTAATTTTATAAACCAAGGGTATTTTGGTAATTTTGCAAACCAAGGGTATTTTGGTAATTTTGTAAATTGAGGGTAAAACGGTAATTCTATAAATTGGGGGTACTTTAGTAATTTTACAAGTCGAGGGTATTTTAGTAATTTGGTGAACTAAAGTATTCTAAACAGGGATAACAATAGGAGTGGGACTAAAGCCCTCTCTCGGCCCAAATGAGCCCACATGCTCGTGTGGCCCTTTTAGCCCATATCTAGCCACAGATACGAGATTCACCTAACCTAGTCCAATATTTACTACTCAATCAAACAACTTATCCAATTGGGCCCGTAGGCCCATTAGGCCCACATAGCCCCTTTCGGCCCATCATGCCGAAGTAGCCATCCTACAACTAGAGTAGTGAGAAATACACACACGATAGGAGAACGGAGTTGATCCACGCTTTGAGCACTCTCACCGACGCCCAACCCCAACGAGCATGCCATAAAGCGAAAGGGATCGACCAAGAAAGGTACATTTACTCCCCTCATGGTTCTCTCTATTTAAAGCCAGCTTCACATCCACTCTTATGTTAGCTTGCCGATGTGGGATCCCTCCATCATCAGAGTTTAAATTCAATGCCAACTCTTGCCGCCCCCTGTTAGCAAAATAAATGCTCTTTGCTTGCCATGAGTTTCGAACCATGGACCTCCTTGCCAACTCCATGACGCCACATTCCTGCCTCTTATGTGGCACTACTTTGCCACTAGACCACAAGGCTTTTTGTGTCACAACTTCTCCAACAATATTCTTAAGGCCTACCTACTACACCCAGGGTTTGATTCACCTTAAACCAAAATTTTTGCTAGAGTCCAGGTTTGAACCCAAGACTTCTCCAACACTTTTTAGCACACTTAACCACTAAAACAAGCCTTCATTAATGAAATTTACATACACAATGAAATATTATAAACTGCCTTCAACCGCTCCCATGCTCAAGGCCCAAAAGTTCTAGGCCCAAATTCAGGGTGTTACACTCGTTACAGGACCCACTTGCACAGTTTTCTAGTAAATCAAGCGTACCGTACCCCTAGTAGTAACTGATATGTGGCGTGGTGTTAAAGGCACTTTAGTCTCCTACAGTTTTCTCATATACTTAATAGGCGTTTCTTACTCAGCCAAAATTGTAAGGTGTACTCTTCGCTTGTCGTACTCTTTCTTCAATTGAAGAATACCCCAAGATGAAATCCTTAGATACTTCTGTGTGTAACAACCTGATAGTCACAGGTACTGAAAAGTGTACTTTTGGGTCTCCGTTTTCGTAAAACAGATTCATAAATATTTATTAAAAATATTTACGAAGCTAGTTGTGTGGTTAATTATGTTTTGATTAGCTAAATTTGTTTAAATTAAGAGTAAATAGGTGTAAGGACTAGATTGCATATAGTGAGAAAGTCGAATTATAAATTAGAGGAAAGTAAATGGACTAAATAAGCAACTAAGCCATAAATTGACAAGTGGATGGTGTTGGTAAATACATGTGTAATAATAATAAACATATGTATTTAATAATAAAATAATTATTACTTATTAATTAAGTAAATATATATTATTATTATATTATAATTAAAACAAAACAAATAAAAGAAAAGAAAAATCAATTGAAAAAGAAACAGAGAATAAAATGAAACAGGGGGAAAAGAAAGAAAGAAAGAAGGAGAAAAGTTAGGGTTTCAAAGGTTCAAAGCTCAATTGGTTAGTCAATTTAGTCCCTTTTTCTTGTAATTTTTATGTTTTTGAAATCCTAGTATTAAATACTACTTAACCTATGATGAAATTTTAGAAATTATTAGATTTTTAGATGTTGTCTATGTTGAATAATTTGAGTATTAGGGATTAAATTGATAGATTTTTAAGTTAGAATTGAGAAAGGGATTGAATTGTGGAATAAATTATAAGTTTTGAGAAATAGGGACTAAATTTTAAAAATTTTGAAATTTAGGGATTTATGTGAAAATAGGGAGTTGAATTTAGTCTAAAGTGGAATTTGCATGAAAATAAAGAACTAAATGTGAAGAATAAAAGTTAGTCTCGGTTTAGGGACTAAATTAAAATTTAGGCAATATTTGAGTAAAAATTGAAATATTAAAAATAAAATTGAATTGTGTTATATTGATGAATTTTAATTGTTTTAATTCCATAGCTAACGTTGTACCAGAATCATCGATAAAAAGGGAAAAGATAAAGTCGACGTCGAATAGCTCGAAATTTCTGGTTTGTAGTTCTATAATCCGAAACTAGTTATTAATTGTTGTATTTTTAATTTAATGTATATGGTAAGTGTTGAGGTGAGAATTATTGTGTTTTGCAATTGAAATGGATTGATTTAATATGTGATGAATTTATTGAATTTATATTGATTGAATTGGTATATAGATATATTGAATATATTGATTATTTGAATTGAAATGAATATTGGTTGTATTTGAAAGGTGAATTTAAACCTTAGTAACTGTGTCGGACTGAGTCGGATATAGATGGCATGCCATAGGATTGGACAAGTTCAGGGATTACTTCGACTTTGAGTCGATGAGACACTGAGTGTCAACTTATTACTTCAGATTAATTCGATGAGGCACTGGGTGCCAATTTACTTTAATTTAGCCGATGAGACACTGTGTAACACCCCTATCCCGTAAACGTCGCCGAAATAGGACGAGACGTTACCAGAAATTAGGAATCGGATCAGAACAGCAAAATTTTGAACCTTTTCTTAAATAAAAGATAATTTATGTATATAACTAATAGACACAAACAAAGATCGAATTTAAAACTTATAAAAGTAAACTTCTATAAGATACCATATTCGCATGGCTTATATACAATAGTCCAAATATCATTCTACTTATAGTCTAACCTATACATGTCATAAGCTAAGTCCAAATCACATGATTACCACAATAGTAGATAGTGTGATGAAGTGCTGACGACCCCCGAGCTAATAGTGAGAGTCAACGATCTACAAAAATAAACAGAGAAACATAACATTCAAAGTAAGCTTTCAAAAGCTTAGTAAGTCTTAAGCAATTTAAACAGTTGAACTTAAAAACAAACCAAATGTCCGAAATCACATAACACTTTCTGAGTACAATACTATTTGGCCGATTATGCACAAACACATATCATTTTACTCCGTTTATACTCAAACTCATATAAACATAGTATTTACAAGCTTCAGGATTAACTTTAATTCTTTCAAATTTCACTAGTGTATCATTTCTTATCCACACTTACTTTCAATATTCATAGTTAAGTGGCATATCGAAAACTATCTTGTAACTTTGCATAATAACTGAATGAACACATATAAAAATCTACATATGAATTTACAACATCTTTTCATATGCTTCTCATTACACATTCTTAATTCCCGTCAGATCAATCTCACATATATAATATATATATCACATACCTGAATCACTTAATGTGTAATACGAGTTCAATTTATCATCTTAGCATAGGATCTTGTAGTCATATACTTTATCGAATTCACTAGCATTTGGCCTGCGAGGTATAAAATCTGAACATAACACCAGCACGAAGCCTACGGGACTTTAAACCCGAATACAATCTCAGTACAATTTGTTTTATACACTTTTTACTAACTTTGGCCTCATCAAATATCTAATAATACCCACTTTCACAATTGGTCATTCGGCCACATTATATACACATAAACATATGTACATTTCACACTTACCCATTCGGTCACATCACTCACACAAGCACATATATAAGATAATGCTTTTATCATTACGTGCTAATACATCATATACTATGCTTTCATTTAAATAACCATTCAGCCATATTACATTTCTAAGTAACCATTCGGCCTCACTATACAAATAAGATAGCACATATTTTCATAAAGGCCATTCAGATAACTTGCACACCTTTGATATTAGCCATTTCGGCCTCACCACATATACATATCTTGTACATCAATTTCATCATATCAAAACCACTTATATATCATTTCCTAACGTCACAATTCAAAATTCACATATGGTTTTAATCAATATCTTATAAGCAACTCAAACAGTTTTATCAATGTTTACAACATAATCACAAATTCACTACAAGCTGCCTTCCTGAGCAACAGTCATTAAATTATTTGTAACTGGAGCTACGAAACTCCAAATCAAGTGCCGTTAATTTTCCCTATAAATAGACTCATCAAACTTTAATTACAAAATTTATTCAGCCTCTAACTCAACTCCAACAATTTATGGTGATTTTCTAAAATCACGCTATTGCTGCTGTCCCAAGCAGATCTATTACAATTTACTCTTAAATTTCCAAAAGTTCAAACACTTAAGAACTTACTAAGATCTCAATTTCCCTTCTTCAATTTCCTAATCACATTAGTAGTTTCACTTACTTTGTAACATTAATCCACAATTCATCTCATAATTTACTCGGTAATTTCATCACATAATTTATTAAAATACCATTTCCTTATATTGATTTCAAATACATTCAAGAATTTAAAGCATAATTTCATAGCCAAATGTAATCACTATCCAGCATTTACAAGAAACTCATAGTATTTTATTCACATCTTAACTCATGATGCTTTCGGTTATTCCATCTTATCCCATGTATTCAAAATACCATTCACACATATTAGTTTATAAGACATTTGGCTATCACACAAAGTCCTCACTAAATTCATACTCATTCTATTTACCGTTACTTAACCGAAACACAGAGATCATATATCATTCTCTAAAACTCTTTTAACATATACCTCATTTCCATGCACAATTCAATCGAGTAAGTTAGCCATTTTCGGCTCATATTATGAACATTATTAATCATTCAAAAATATATATATATATTTATATATCACATATATTAAAACTTTATTCTATATTCATTTAATATTTACACACATAAATTTAACTTAATCGTTTAAGAGCTTACCTCAAAAGTTATCGTACGGCTATATCGACTACACGACTACCTCCATTTTTTTCCTCGATCCGAGTTTGTCCCCTTAAGCTCTTGATGCTCAATCAATAATTTTTAACTTCAAATTTACAACGACAGTGTCATCACTTTACATAACAGAAATTAAATTTCATTACTTAAACTATCCACGGCAATCACCTTCCGAGCACCTTAATTTTCTTTAAGCTAAACCACCTCATAGCATACATATACACATTCGGCTAATTATAAAACAAAATCAGCACTCATCACCTAATCATTAACTAAAATCACATTTGGTAATATGCTTAAATAATCTTCAATATTTAATAACATCTAAAACTAATTTGCTTGAGGTGCCATGAATTATTCAAAGTATTTAACAACACTTAAAAATCCAAAAACCATAAAACTCAATTCATATAACACCAAACTCAATGCTAAATCACCCGAGGCACATTCGGCACTAGCACAAGCACACACACATTTAACTTTTATAAAATTCAACTTTTAACAAGCTCCCTATGCTTCCATGATAAAAACCGAATGCTCATCTTACCACCAACATGCGTATTTAATTATCTCAAGCCTCTCTTAATCAATTTTATTCATAATAGCATGAACTCAACAATTCATTACTCATACGAAACAAACATAACCGAAAATCCCTTCATGAACTAATCACTCACATGTAACATACTTTTCAAAAACAAGCTCATAAACATATGAATTTTGGTATCAAATTGTCCACTGAACATTCGTTTACTATCTTCTATCCTCAACTCAAATTTCCTCACTCATTTTCACTAAGGCCGAATCTAAAATGCCTCATAAACTAAATTTATCAAGTGGGTTTCGGCTAGACAAAGAAGAGAAACACAAAGTCATCAATAATTTACAAAACCACATCAAATTACCTTCAAATTTGCCTCTAATTGACCGAACAGTCCCAAAACCATCCTTCACTCTTCTTCTTTTTATGAATTTCGGCTAGGTGAAGAAACAAAGATGAGTTCTTGTTTTCTTCACCCAATTCTTATTTTATTTTTATCAATAACTATATAATAATGAATATATCAATAAACTACTTAAAAAAAAATCAATTCATTATTATACACATAAAATATGCTTATTTTGCTCACCAAAACCATCATGGCCGGCCACTAACATTAAAAGTGGCAATTTGACATGCAAACCCACTTATTTTCATCATTCAATAATTAATCACTTAAAATAAGCCACACATATATTCAAAGCTTCTCACATAAGTCCTTTTTATTTAGAAACACATTCAAATTGACAAAAATCAAAGCATTCAAATTTCACACATGCATGATCACATATTTTAGACATAAAATATTATATTCAATTATTTCTGTGACTCGATTTAGCGATCCCGAAGCCACTTCCCGACTAGGGTCAGAATAGGGCTGTCACACACTGGGTGTTAAACTATTACTTTGAATTATTCGATGAGGCACTGGGTGCCAAACTAGTGTGTTTTGGTTGGATCCGTGTATCCGTCCGAGTCTAAGTCGTGTTAATAGGGGTAAACATATAATAAAGTTTTGTAATTGATATTTAAATGGCATCATATGAGAAATGAAATTGATATAGTGAATTACAAATATAATGTGAAATATGTTGTAAATACATGGAATACATGAGTTAAATACTCATGAATTGAATATGGAATGGATAGCGCCATTGTTTAAATGATATGTGAAAAATTATGGAAAACTATTATATAGCAAGTGATGAAAATTGAGTATGGTATATAATGATGTATTCATGAATTGAGTATTGCATGACTAATGCCATGGTACGAATAAATATGGTTTGATATGTGAATAACCATTTATATAGCAATTGTGCAAATAGGATATTGTTTAATTTTTTAAACAGAAATGGAAAATGATTGTCATGATACTAGACATTAATATGTCCTTATGATTTAATTGTGCTTATTATATTATCATGTCTTTAATTATTTGGATTATAGAAATATTACTGAGTTTTACTTAGCGTACGGTTTTATTTTTCGTGCGCAGATTAGGTATAGTGATTTTGAAGAGTTATAATTGAGGTTGTAAGCATCCATCTCATCACATCTCCAAGTGCCAAGAGGGTTGTTTCAAAATTTTGAATAGAATGACATGTACTTAGGAAGATCAAGTGTGTTTCAAGCAGTAGGGACAAAAATATAATTTATGAAAACTTAATTTTTTTTAATGTTCAAATATATTAGTGATTAGCCAAAATCACTTTGGCACAAAAATATCAGGTTCCTTGGATCAAACCGGGATAGGGGAGTTGCATTTAGTGGTATCAGAGCTTTGGTTTTCTAAATTTTGGGTAAAGAACGAGTCTAGAAGTACATGCCATATAAGATATATCAATGTGATGAGATGTGATATCAATATTAGAAGTATTGATAAGTTTGAAAATCTAAATTGTTACTGATAAGGAAATGGTTTTGAATTAGTTAGTATGACTTAAAAGAGAAATAGATAAATACTAAAATTTGATTAAAAAAAAGGTTATTTTCTGTGATAGATATTGGAAGAAATGGCAATAAATCTGATATTGCCTAATGAGATAGCAACTTCAGCACAGAAGGAGAAAGTTAATAGAATGATGAGAGAAGTGCAAGATTATAGAATAAAACTAGAACAAGACATTTTTCAACACCTTATTACTGTAAATTGAAAGATGCAAGAAGTGTTATGGAAGGGTCATGAACTAATTCGAAAGAATAAAGTGCAATACTTGACCCTTAGAAGGACATTAATAGAACGAGAGCATCAAATGATTTTAGATCAACTTTGGAAGACATTGGTACCATGAACTTATTGGAATATAGTTATAAACTACGTGAAGTTTATAATCTTTGATGGAGCGAGACAAAGTGTATATTCATGAAAGTTGACTAGGAAGCAAAATGTCTTTGACATGCTATGGATGGAAAAATTAGTTGTTAGGAAATTACCCAGAGAATTGATAGATTCAATACCCGTTATAAAGATGGAAGAGGAAGAAGATCCTGATGAATTTCTAAATTGGATTGTAGAAGATGAATTTGAAGAGAATTTGGAACTTAATATAGAGAATTTTCTGGGGGAAGATACAGAATCAGATATGGAAGAAGACGCAAAAATGAATTTAAGTGGTTAAAAGTAAAGACAAAGTAAAAGTTAGGGACTAGTGAATATGAAGAAAAAAGAGTATATATATAGTGTGAATTTGAAGAGAATTTGGAACTTAATATAGAGAATTTTAGGGGAAGATCTGAGAAATATGGAAGAAAGGAGCAATTTAAGTGGTTAAAAGTAAAGACAAAGTAAAGTTAGGGACTAAGTTGTACATGTACAAAATGAGAACTTAGAAAGTCAGAGTTTTTGAATGAAAAGTTTGGTATATTAATATAAGGTTAGTCTTTTGGAAATAGAAGAGACAATAGAAATATGAGAAGTGGAATAGAATAGTAATATTTTCCAATTATGAAGATCAGAAAATGAATTATATTTTAAGAATGAAGTATAGAAAGAAATAAAGACCTTAGTTAAGTAAATAATCAATATTAATAAGAGAATAAGAGAAAATAGAGGTTTTTGAATAAATAGAATATAATAAGTCTAAGATTTATGGTATATAATATTATAATGTATTAATAGAGATAGGTTATAGTTAAGAAGCGTAGTATTTTTGTTAAAAAAATGTGAAAATTATCAATGGTATATTTTTAAGATATAAATCTAGTGAGAAGATGAATTGGAGATTTTCTTGAAAAAGTACTAAAAGAAGAAAAGAGAAAAGAATTAGGTAAAAGAGTGATGACAAGTTCTAATCTATCACGATCAACTAAGAAAAGTAAAGAAGTTTGAGAATTTGTAGTCGTATACGAACATAAAGAACAAGATAAAATAAGGTCTTAGGTTATCTCCAAGGCAAGTATTAAAGGTTTAAGGAAAAGAACTATTCGACCTTGTGATAAATGCGGAAAAGAAAATCACATTAAGGTGAATATTGGATATTTTCTGAAAGATGCTTTAAGTATGGCTCTAAAAGGTATGGCATAAAAGATTATTCAGAATTATTGAGAAAACAAAGAAATAGTCTGTAATGGGTATTAATAAGAGGATAAATTGAATATAAAAAAAAATTCAAAATAGATTATAGAAGATAAGAATAGAATTGACCATGAAAAATAGTGTAAGTACTTTAGAGAGCATAAAAAGGTAGTGAAATAATTTTAAAAATTAATGAATAAAAGGCGATCTAAAGTGTGAAAAAAAGAAGAAGAAAAAGAAATAGCAAACCTGTAAATTGTGCAATAATAGAGGCAAACCTTAGAAGGAACAGTTACCTTGAGGAGACTGTTGGCAGCAGCTGGGCCAATAGATTTCTAAAAGGTTTGGATTAAGAGTAATAACTCCGATCCATAACTGGGATAATCATTGTCTTCCTCGAAAAGAAAAAGAAAAGAAATGAAATGAAAATGAGAATATAAAAGTATAACAAAGTAGAGTCTAAAAAAATGTTAAAACAATAGAGTCATGATTTGTATGAGATAGTTGTGATAAGAATAATAGTAAAAATAAATGAAAAGAAAGGATAAAGAATGAATACAAATGATAAGCTAGGTAAATATATGTAGGAAGGAACTATAGAATTATAGAGATGATTTTAAGAAAACCAAATGAAAAAAGGACTTCTGGTTAAATGGAAAGAAAATAAATAAGAGACCAACTGAGTAAATAGGAAATATAGGATTATAAGAATAACTCCAAAGGTAATCTACTAAAGGTCTTCAATTCTTATGAAAAGGATTTTGTCATTTATAGTGATGCTTCCTTGAGCGGTCTTAGTTGTGTTTTGAGGCAAGACAAGAAAGTGATTGCTTATGCATTTCGTCAGCTAAAAATGCATGAATGCAATTATTTGACACACGATTTAGAGCCAACTACTAAGGTTTTTACTTTAAAGATTTAGAGATACTATCTGTATGGTGAAAAGTGTTATATTTATACCGGTCATAAGAGTCTTAAATACCTCTTATCTCAAAAGGAATTGAATTTGAGATAGTGTCCTTGGGTAAAACTTCTGAAAGATTTTGAATCAAGCTGGGAGTGTTACTTACCTTTGGCTGAATTTGTATATAATAATAGTTTTCAATCGAGTATTCAAATGGCTCTGTATAAAGCCTTATACGGTCGTCGGTGTCGATCACCTATTTGTTGGATGGAATTGAGTGAAAGCAAAATGATCGGGTCGAAATTAATTCAAGAAATGGAAGACATTGTTAAGAAAATTTGAGATAGATTGAAAACAGCTTTTGACAGGTAGAAATCATATACAGATTTGAAATGTCGAGATATTGAATATTCTGTTGGCGATAAAGTATTTCTTAAAGTTTTGCATTGGAAGAAAATTTTGAGATTTGGATGAAAAGGGAAACAAAGTCCTCGATTTATTAGACCGTATGAGATCACAAAAAGAGTGGGACCAGTTGCACATCATTTAGCTTTGCCTGTGGGAGTACAAAAAATTCATAATGTTTTTCATGTTCAATGCTTAGAAGATATCCATCGGATCCATCTCATATTATTTCGACAGAAGATATTGAAATTCAACCTGATTTGTCATACGAAGAAGAACAGGTTAAGATTTTGGGCACGTGAAGTAAAAGAGTTGCGTAATAAGCTAGTTCCGATAGTGAAAGTATTATGGCACAGTCATAGTGTTGAGGAAGCAACTTAGGAACCAGAAAAGACTGAGATCTCAGTACCCCCACCTCTTTTCAGGTAAATTTCAAGGACGAAATTTATTAAGGGGGAGAATTGTAACGACCTAATAGTCACGGGTATTGGAAAGTGTACTTTCGAGTTTCTATTTTCGTAAAACGGATTCATAAATAATTATTAAAAATATTTATAAAGTTACTTGTATGGTTAATTAGGTTTTGATTAGGTGCATTTGTTTAAATTAAGAGTAATTAGGTGTAAGGACTAGATTGCATATAGGAAGAAAGTTGAATTATAGATTAGAGGAAAAGTGAAGGGACTAAATAAGCAATTAAGGCATAAATTGACAAGTCGATGGTGTTGGTAAATACATGTGTAATAATAAAAAAACATATGTATTTAATAACAAAATATGTATTGCTTATTAATTAAGTAAATATATTATTATTATTATTATATTATAATTAGAACAAAACAAATAAAAGAAAAGAAAAAGGAATTGAAAAAGAAACAAAGAATAGAATGAAACATGAGGGAAAAGAAAGAAAGAAAAATAGAAAGAAAGAAGGAGAAAAGTTAGGGTTTTAAGGGTTCAAAACTCAATTGGTTAGTCAATTTAGTCCATTTTCTTGTAATTTTTATATTTTTGAAATCCTAGTATTAAATACTCCTTAACCTATGCTGAAATTTTAGAAATTATTAGATTTTTAGATGTTGTCTATGTTGAATAATTTAAGTATTAGGGATTAAAGTGATAGATTTTTAAGTTAGAATTGAGAAAGGGATTGAATTGTGGAATAAATTATAAGTTTTGAGTAATAGGGACTAAATTTAGGGATTTATGTGAAAATAGGGAGTTGAATTTAGCCTAAAGTGGAATTTACATGAAAATAAAGAACTAAATGTGAAGAATAAAAGTTAGTCTCGGTTTAGGGACTAAATTGAAATTTAGGCAATATTTGAGTAAAAATTGAAATATTAAATATGAAATTGAATTGTGTTATATTGATGAATTTTAATTGTTTTAATTCCGTAGCTAACCTCATACCGGAATCATCGACTAAAAAGGGAAAAGATAAAGTCAACGTCGAATAGCTCGGAATTTTCTGTTTGTATTTCTATAATCCGAAACTAATTATTAATTGTTGTATTTTTAATTTAATGTGTATGGTAAGTGTTGAGGTGAGAATTATTGTATTTTGCAGTTGAAATGGATTGATTTAATATGTGATGAATTTATTGAATTTATATTGATTGAATTGGTATATATATCGAATATATTGATTATTTGAATTGAAATGAATATTGGTTGTATTTGAAAGGTGAATTGAAACCCTATTAACTATGCCAGATTGAGTCAGATATAGATGGCATGCCATAGGATTGGAAGAGTTCAGGGATTACTTCGACTTTGAGTCGATGAGACACTGGGTGTCAATTTATTACTTTGGATTAATTCGTTGAGGCACTGAGTGCCAAACTGGTGTGTTTTGGTTGGATCTATGTATCCGTCTGAGTCCGAGTCGTGTTTGTAGTGGTAAACATATAATAAAGTTTTATAATTGATATTTAAATGGCATGATATGAGAAATGAAATTGATATAGTGAATTGAAAATAGAATGTGAAATATGTTGTAAATACATGTAATACATGAGTTAAATACTCATGATTTGAATATGGAATGGATAGCGCCATTGTTTAAATGATATGTGAACAAATTATGGAAAGCTATTACATAGCAGGTGATGAAAATTGAGTATGGTATATAATGATGTATTCATGAATTGATTGCATGACTAATGCCATTGTACAAATAAATATAGTTTGATATGTGAATAACCATTTTTATAGCAATTGTACGTATAGGATATTGTTTAATTTTTTTTTAAATGAAAAATGATAGTCATGATACTGGACATTAACATGTCCTTATAATTTAATTGTGCTTATTATATAATCATGTCTTTAAATATTCAGATTATAGAAATACCACTGAGTTTTACTCAACGTACGGTTTTGTTTTCCGTGCACAGATTAGGTGCTGTGATTTTGAAGAATTGTAATTGAGGTTGTGAGCATCCATCTCATCACATCTCCTAGTGCCAAGAGGGTGTGTTTCAAAATTTTGAATAGAATGGCATGTACTTAGGAAGATCAAGTGTGTTGCAAGTAGTAGGGACAAAAATATAATTTATGAAAACTTAAAAAAAAATTTAGATGTTCAAATATATTAGTGATTAGCCAAAATCACTTTGGCACCAAATGTAATATTCCTACATTAGGTTCCTCGGATCGAACCGGGTATAGTGGTGTTACACTATGGGCGGTTAATTTATGTACCAAACCAGTTAGCTAGAAGTTTTGAAAATGGTGGACTATGTTACCGTAGTATGCCAAAACAGGTAACATGCATGCCTACTTGCCCTTTTTCTCAAATCATCCAATGTTCGGGTGTGACAGTCTGTGTTTCTGATTAGACATAACTAATATTCACATGAAAATCTAAGTTACTGGTGACTGCATTTTAGCAACAAATAGTATCTACTGACGAACCCTAATTGTTTGGTGTTATGAATTTTCCAACAGATCATACACAACTATATCATTGTATTTGTGTGTAAATTGTTGGTATTACTAAGTGTTGTTAAAACATAGCTTAATTTCATTTCTTGAAAATCTTGTTGGAAAGTGTATTATCTATTCTTGGAACTCACTAAGATTGTTATGAAGTTACCTAGTTTCCCCTACCATTTCAAGATTAGTTGAAAGTGAACTTTCGAAGGGACTCAACCAACGAGCAGACTCTTTTGTGACCCATCCATCGTTTTGTTTAATACATGTATATTGATTCAGGGCGACCTGTGGTTTATGTAACACCCCTAACCCGTCTCTGTCGTCGGATTAAGGTTACGAAGCATTACCGTATAATCGAAAAACATTCATCAATAAATCATTAATTAAATAAATCACATTCAAAACTTATCAAACATAAACATTTCATCCCTAAATTGAGCCTTCGAAGCCCTAAAAATAACTTTGAGGCAGTTAGAGACTAATTTGAAATAAATTAGAAAATTTTGGGAAAAGGTTGCAAAATTTGAAAACAGGGGTCACACAGCCGTGTGGAATCACCTTAGGCCGTGTAACTTTTGAATAAGGGACACATGGTCACGTCTTAGCCCCTATCCTCACCCGTTGATAAACCGTAATTTATACATATTTATAACCCATGCTTAACGCCTTTTATGAATGATTTCTCCTTAGATTTGGTGAATTCGATGCTCCTAACGCCTTAATTTCATGTTTTATTCTCATGAAAGCATAGGAGAGCGAAAATAACGAGAAACGGGCCAAAAACAGATAGGAGAACGAAAAGAACAAGAAATGGGCCAAAAACGGAGAAAATGGGCCAAAGCACGAAATCAACACGGCCTGGATCTCTTCACACAGGCAGCTCACACAGCCGTGTCAATTTGGCAGAATTGAAGCACGACTTAAACGGGTATAATACATGCCCGTGTACCTCGAACATGGCCTGAAGTTATCATACACGGGCGTGTCACACGGGCGTGTCCCTGCCGAGACCAAGTTGAGTCCAATTCCAAAAAGGCCACTTTTTAGGGTTCTAAGGCATTCCAAAGCCTATAAATACACCCCAGAAGAGGAAGAAAAGGGAGATGGAGAAGAGGGAGTAAGGAATTACTCCAAGGAAGCCAATTGATCCATCTCAGAAGCCGGATCTACTATCAAGACTGAAGATTTCTCCTCAATTTCCCTTTTAGAAGTTTTGGGTTTTCTTTATGTTTTGTATCTATTATTATTCTGAGATTTTCTTGTTTAGTTATGAACTAAACCCCTAAATACCTAAGGGGGATGAAACCTATGATGAAACCTTGTTATTATTTCTGAATCGTATGATAAATATTTAACTTGTTCTTAATTATATGTTCTTAATTCTTGTTTTGGTATTTCAGGATATCACTTCAAGTTACTACTCTTAGTTGGAGGAGGAATAGACTCTGACTAAGAGTAACTTTGTCATAATTAAGCAGAGTTGATTGCGCGCCTAGAGATAGGGTGACAAGATTTTGCCGGATTAGGGTGAAACCTAATAAGGGAATCCATAGATCGAGTTAATGCAACCTTAGGGTGTTAATTAGAGATAACTCTCAGTTATTCAACCTAGGGATTAGACGTTGTTAGTCTCGAGAGGGATAATAATATACATTAGGGATTTCTACGGAACAAGTTAAATGAATAAATCGTCCGGTTCAGAGCCAGAATAACAAGTAAAAGTCTAGGTGGATTTTTCCTTAGGTATTGTCTCAATCAATCGCTTTCCCCAAAAGTAATTTTCCAAATTCTATTTTCTACAAGTTTTTAGTTTAATTAATTAGTTAGTTAAAATAAAATCTCTTTTCTTCGGCTAAATAATAAGAAGACAGTCATTACTAGTACTCCTAGTCCTTTAGGTTCGACAATCCGGTCTTGCTAAAGTTATACTACTGTTTGATAGGTACACTTGTCTACGTCGTGATCATAGTTAGTTTCAAGAACGATTCATTATAAATTTATAAAACTTATCATGGGAAAATCACGATCAAGTTTTTGCCCCCGTTGCCGGGGACTAAGATATTAGGAACGCTCAATTTTTATTACTTTAGCCATTTATTTTCTTGCAATTTGACTTTAATTTTTATTTTACTAATTTTCTTTTTTTTCTTTTCTCCTAGCAGGTTCTTGTAGTTTATGACTAGAAGAAACCCGTCAGGACCATTGCTTTTTGACGAGGAAATTGATCATACAGCTTGTAGAAACTGATGAGATATCAGGCGTAGCTTAAGATACATAAAAGAAGAGCAAGAGGATGATATCTCAACTACAACCGAGGAGATGGTTGAAAATCAGGACAATCCGCTACCTCCAGCCATACCCGCTGAATTAGAAAATCAGAATCCTGCTTCTCGTACTATGTATGATTATGCGAAACCTAATTTTATAGGAACTGAGTCAAGTATAGTTAGGCCTACTATTGCAGCAAGTAATTTTGAACTGAAACCTAACACGATTCAGATGATACAGTAATTTGTTCAGTTTGATGGTTTGCAGGATTAGAACCCCAACACTCACTTGGCAAATTTCCTAAAACTGTGCGACACTTTCAAAATTAATGGTGTTTCTGATGATGCCATTTGCCTTCAGTTATTCCCTTTTTCACTACGGAACAAAGCTAAACAATGGTTGAACTCACTACCACGAGGGTCTATTACCACTTGGGAACAAATGACCGAAAATTTTTTATTAAAATATTTTCAACAGGAAAAAATAGCTAAGTTGCATAATGATATATCTTGTTTTGTGCAAATGGACTTAGAAACACTTTACGATGCATGGGAGAGATACAAGGACCTTTTGCGAAGGTGTTCACACCATGGATTACCTCTATGGCTGCAAGTTCAAACATTCTACAATGGTGTGAACCCTTCGATAAGACAAATGATTGATGCAGCTGCTGGTGGGACCATCAATAACAAAACACCTGAAGAGGCTTCTGAATTTATTGAAGAGATGTCACTGAACAACAATCAATGGCAAGTCATGAGGACTAAGCCAACAAAAACAGCAGGTGTTTATAACGTCGATTCGGTTACTATGTTGTCAAATCAGGTAGAAATTCTAAATAAAAAAATTGATGTTTACTTGGTTCTACGCAGGTACATCTAGTGATAAGGTGTGATTCAAGTGGAGGAGGTGTGCTTATAGAATACCCACCATTCAATCCTACAACCAAAGAGGAACAAGTCAACTATATGGGTAACAATAATTTTAGATCTCAAAATAACCCATACAGTAATACTTATAATGCAGGTTGGAAGAACCACCCAAATTTCTCCTGGGATGGTCAAGGGAATCAAAGGCCACAGAATCCTCAGGGTTTTCAACAGCCATCTTATCAATAGGAAAAGAAGCCCAACCTTGAGGAGATGCTATCCAAATTCATCTCGGTGTAAGAGACTCATTTCCAGAATACCGAGATAGCACTTAAAAATCAACAGGCATCGATCCAGGGACTCGAGACCCAGATAGGGCAGCTTTTCAAACTAATATCCGAATGACCACAAGGTAGCCTGCCAAGAAATACTAAACCGAACCCAAGGGAACAGCTCAGCGTAATTAGTACTCAAGATAAAGAAGGATTCGTTGAGCTGAGCCAGAATTGATGCAAGAAAATGTGGAGAGCAAAGGTAAAAGTGAGGTAAGTCTTAACAAAACGGTGAATGAAGAATATAAACCTCGTGTGCTATACCCTAACGTAACAAGGAAAGATCACTCAAATGAACAATTTGATAAATTCCTTAAACTTTTGAAAAAATTACATATCAACTTACCATTTATTGAAGCTCTGTCACAGATGCCAAATGCAATGAAATTTCTAAAGGAGCTTTTAGCAAACAAACGGAAGTTGGACGAAGCATCGCATGTGGAGCTAAACGCAGTTTGCTCAGCTATTCTATAGAATAAGCTACCCAGCAAATTGAAAGATCCAGGGAGTTTTACAATTCCTTACTTAATTGATAGTTTGGATGTGAATCATGCATTAGCTGATTTAGGGGCAAGTATCAATGTCATGCCTTACAAAATGTTTAAGCAACTAGGTCTTGGGAAACCTAAACAAACTAGGATGAGCATTCAATTGGCAGATAAAACTATAAGATTTCCTAGGGGTATCATTGAAGATGTACTAGTGAAAGTGGATAAATTCATATTTCCTGTTGATTTCGTTGTTTTAGACATAGAAGAGGATACCAACACCCCTTTGATTTTAGGGAGGCCCTTTTTAGCAACTGCTAAAACAATTATTGATGTTGGCACAGGTGAACTTACACTTCACGTGGGAGACGAAACGATCACCCTTCAAGCTCGTAATTCTAGCATCACGTTGAACATGGAAGGTAATGATCCACACCATCCTACTAAACTGATAATATGACACAATACACTGTGCAGAAATTAAGTTTGAAAGAAGTACATGAGCCATGTTCCAACAACAATAGAGGACCCATTCATGAAGAACGAAGGCTACAGATAGAGGAGCTAGACGAATGGCGAGCAAACAAACTGAGAACACTCGATAAACTAGAACCACGCCAAAACGAGCTCGATACCTCTCCAAATCAACTTAAGATTGGAGATCAAGTCTTACTAGATGCCGCAGACCCTCACATTGTCACTCCCAACTCGAATGAAGAAACCCCTCTTACGGTACTTAGTATTTTTCCATTCGGAACAGTAGAGGTCAGTCATCCTAAGTTTGGCACTTTTAAGGTAAACAATTCCCGGCTAAAGCTTTATTTTGATAAGAATGATAGCAGGAATGAGGAGTACGAACTCCTTAAACCACCATGACCATTCAACGGAGAGGTAAGTCGAGCTTAGACTATAAATAAGGGCTTCTCGGGAGGCAACCTGAGTACTAACAGTTTTCATTTATTTAAATTCTATTTAAATTTCAAAATTTTTAATATTTAGACCACTAACTGAATCTTTGAACACAGGTCCACAAACCTCACACGGCCATCCACATAGGCGTGCTTAATGCCGTGCTCGTGACACGAGAATAGACAAGGCCGTGCGATATGGCCTTGTGAAAATAGAGTACAAATTTTAAACAAGACACGGTGTGCAACACACCCGTGCCTACCACCCGTGGTCGACACTGCCAAAACAACACGGGCGTACGCATAGGTACACGAGCGTGGGCGAAGCGAGCGACATCGCACATCGTCATGCGTTACGACCTTGAAGACACAGGCCATGACACACGGGCGTGTCTCAAAGTCGTGCGACAAACTTTCAACTCGCGACAAACACGGGCTGGACACGACCCACACGGGCGTGGGAGGCGACCATGCCACCTACAAAATTAGACTATTTACCTTATTTTTATTGCTATCCTTAGTCTTTTTTTTATTGATTCACACGGCTTACATTTATGATTATTAGCAGGATATTTCTTCCTCTGGATCAAGCCTTACCTCCAGTTCTATTGTCAATTCTCACTTTTGCTAAACTAGGAAATTCATTCATTCCAACACTCAGGAAGTTTCAATTCTCCCCTTTTCTTATTCATTTATATTTTATATATCTAACCTTGTACATTGAGGGCAATGTACATATTAAGTGTGGGGGTAATTATTTCATTATCTGAAAATCCCTGAATAGTGCTTTGTTCTCTTGTAAATCTCTCATATCATGTTTAAGTTGAATTTTGATTGACTGATAATTTTGATTGATATATCTTGAATTAAAACATAGGCATTCATGCATTGATTGTTAAACTTTAAGACACTAGAAAATCAAGCATGATAAGTTGATTTTTAAGAATTTAAAATTTTAGGTTGTTTTCCCAAATTTAGGTATTATCTTGAATTGAATCTCATAGATTTAAACATCAAAAAGCCATAATTTTTGAGATTTTTGAGCCTTTTGAGCATCTATTAATTTTTTCATGCTCACTTTTATTATTGCTTTGAGTGTGCCAATATTGATTTGTTATTCTAGAACTTGCCTGATTATGCATGTCAAGACCACACTTTTTGATTTGATATATCAAGATGATAGAGGCACTTAGCATTAACCCACTCATGCCATGAAAAGCCTACCTCCACGATTAACACTTAGTAAACCCCTTTGAGCCTAACAAGCCATTCCTTGAACTACCCTCAATATTAACCCTTAACCCATTATTGTTCAAATCCCCTAAATTGATTTGATCCCTATTTTTGTCGAGAGTTGATTTGAATAAATTGCTTAACTATGTCTTGTTCTTAATAGTAATCTATGATATTTGACTTGTTCTTAAAAAAAAAATCTATGTATACAAATCAATAGTTATCTTTTGCTTGTAAGTTTCATTCCATAGTCAAAGAAGAAAGCTTTGTTGAACACAGGTGATGATTAAATATTTCTAGTTAAGAAATTTTTCAAGTCAATCTCAATTCTAACCCTTTCTTTTAGCTTGTGACCACGCCCCCTAACTAAGCCTCGTTACAACCCTTTAAAGACCTTTGGATTGATGTATCATCTCGATTTATAGTGGTGGAGATTTGATTTTTATGCAAGCCTATGGTAATAACTTTTCATATTGAATGATGAGTGCTAATTTTATTATCCTTAAACACTTCGAGTGATTTGAGTGAATCTTTAGTGAGGATGTTAAACTCTGTGAGGTTCCGAATCAATGATAACTACTTAGAGGAGGGGAGATACCTAAGTTTTTCACGATTAAAATACTCAATTTAGAATGTTTGAAACTCTAATGTTCTTTTAGTTGAATTCTCAATGTATGATTATGTAATATCCCGAATTAGGGCCTAATCGGAATAGTGGTTTTGTGACCACAAATCCGAGATAGAAATAATTATTTTATAATTATTTTGAGGTTTATGATATGATTACATGATTGTGTGAAAATTTCGTGAAGAAATTCTATGCCTAAAGTGTTTAAATTGAAAGTAGGGACTAAATCGAATAAGTTACAAAATTTGCATTCTAGAAGTTTTTAGTATGAAATTGCATTGAAATATTAATTAGGAGGTCTTAAATAGCAATTTGACTAATTTAAGTTCATGGACAAAATTAGAGAAAGTTTAGTAGTAAAGGCATTTTGGTCATTTAGTTATTAAAATGAATTAAAAACAAAATTAAAAGCCAATTTTTGTCCATCTTCTTCATTAGGCCGAAATTTCAAGGGTTCTCCATAGCTAGGGTTTGTTTCAAGCTTCCAAGCTCCATAATCAAGAAAGACGTGGAATCGACCTCAATCGAGGAAAAGAAAAGATTGTGGACTAAATTGCAAAATCTTTGTATTTTGGTACCAAGGTAAGTTCATGTGTAAATAATATAGTATAATTGTTTTTTTAAATTATTGATGTTAATTATATGATATGCTGATTTTTATCATGAAATATATGCTTTGTGGTTATTTTCGAATAAAATGCAAATTATTTGTATTATTTGTTAAATATAAAGTGTTACCGAGTATTGGTTTTGGTATTTTACGGAAGATGGCAAGGATATGTGTTCGAGGAAAATCCCGTTTGAACCTTAGGAATAGATTAGGATACAAGTGACATGTCACTAGGATGGTTGAGCATCCGAACTCGTTGAGTTGAGTCCGAGTTCACTTATGGATGCGAATGTCCGAACTCGTTGAGTTGAGTCCGAGTTCGTGAGATGTAACTAGGCATCCGAGCTCGTTGAGTTGAGTCCGAGTTCACTTATGGATGCGAACGCCCGAGCTCGTTGAGTTGAGTCCGAGTTCGCTTATGGGCGGGTTACATGATTGCTTGATTGCATATATGGCACTTATGTGCAAGTTATCCATGTATCCGAATTATATTCCGATGTGTTCAACGGGTAAAGTTATACTCAAATGGAGGAATATTCGAGATGTAAAGAGACGTATTGGTAAGTGATGTGAAATGGATATTTTGGACAGGTATGTATTTAACCCTCGGGTTGAGTATTGATACAATCACGATAAGGTAATAAGATGATGAAAAATGATTAGAAATGTGATATGTGTTTTAGTGATGCATGCTAATGTTGATTGGTATGACCGTTTGTTATGTTACTTATTATTTGCATATGAACTTACTAAGCATTTATGCTTACTCCCTCCTTCTTACTCATTGTAGTTTTGGACAAGCCAGCTCAGGAATCGGGATAGGTCGAAGGCTCAATCACACTATCCGGAAGACTTTTGGTAAATGGCTTGTAAATTTAAGTATGGCATGTATAGCAATATACCTATTTTGTGTAAATGATCTTAAGATATGGTGATGGAATGGTTGAGAAAATGTTTGATAATGATAAATTATTAAAATGGTTAGTTTAGATTATGTTTGATGTTAAGGAAAATTATTAAGATACTTAGTGCATAAAAACTCATAAAAGGGATGAAATTTGCCATAAACAGAGTACTGCAGCAACACTGACACGAGTTTGAAAATTTACTAAAAATCATAGAAATTGAATTTAGTGATGGAGTACATATCAAATTGAAGCTTATTATTTCTAGTTTCACATGAAACAAATGAAACAGGTAAAGGAATTATATGTTAAAAGATATTTTAATTTTGGTGAAACAGGGTCAGAGCAGTTTCTGAATGCCCTGTTCCAACTTTAGAAATTCACCATAAATTGTAAAGATATAATTAGGTGGTTTA
This sequence comes from Gossypium anomalum, assembly GCA_025698475.1. Classification (NCBI taxonomy): domain Eukaryota; kingdom Viridiplantae; phylum Streptophyta; class Magnoliopsida; order Malvales; family Malvaceae; genus Gossypium; species Gossypium anomalum. The sequence goes on along the minus strand of CM046960.1, from coordinate 21,019,571 downwards.
TTTTATATCCTCAGAATCCTTATTGAGTCTAGTTTTATTAGAAATAAACCTCATATTCATATGAATTTTTTACAGAGAGAAATGTGGTTCGTAGTAAACAGAGGTCAAACCAGTCAAGTCCTGAAACAGGGGTAACTTTAAATAATAAACTGTACTAATTGGCTCAACCAAAAATTCTAGAAAAAAATTAGTAGATAGGTATATGAGTCTAGATTCAAGAAAAATTTACGGATCATGATTTTGAGTTTCATAACTCGAGATATGATTTTTCTTGTGACTGTGACGCAAGTAGCTTAAAAGCTGTGAATGTAGAAACAAATAATCCAAAGTTCTAAAAATGTTAAATTAAGCTTAGTAACACCTCATACTCGACTCCGGAAACGGTCTCGGGCGTGGGGGCGTTACAGATTACTTATGGGATGGTTTAAGATAATATTGATAGGAATTATAAGTTGAGAAAAAGAAAATTTTAACTGTGATTCGAGGATTTTGCTTGAGGACAAGCAAACGCTTAAGTGTGGGGGTATTTGATAAACCGTAATTTATACATATTTATAACCCATGCTTAACGCCTTTTATGAATGATTTCTCCTTAGATTTGGTCCTAATGCCTTAATTTCATGTTTTATTCTCAGGAAAGCATAGGAGAGCAAAAGGAACGAGAAACGGGCCAAAATGGAGAAAATGGGACAAAGCATGAAATCAACACGGCCTGTACCTCTTCACACAGGCAGCTCACACGGCCGTGTCAATTTGGCAGAATTGAAGCACGACTTACACGGGTATAACACACGCCCGTGTACCTCGAACACGGCCTAAAGTTATCATACATGGGCGTGTCACACGGGCGTGTCCCTGCCGAGACCAAGTTGAGTCCAATTCGAAAAAGGCCACTTTTTAGGGTTCTAAGGCATTCCAAAGCCTATAAATACACCCCAGAAGAGGAAGAAAAGGGAGACGGAGAAGAAGGAGTAAGGAATTACTCCAAGGAAGCCGATTGATCCATCTCAGAAGTCAGATCTACTATCAAGACTGAAGATTTCTCCTCAATTTCCCTTTCAGGAGTTTTGGGTTTTCTTTATGTTTTGTATCTATTATTATTCTGAGATGTTTTCTTGTTTAGTTATGAACTAAACCCCTAAATACCTAATTAAGGGGGATGAAACCTATTACGAAACCTTGTTATTATTTCTGAATCGTATGATAAATATTTAACTTGTTCTTAATTATGTGTTCTTAATTCTTGTTTTGGTATTTCAGGATATCACTTCAAGTTACTACTCTTAGTTGGAGGAGGAATAGCCCCTGACTAAGAGTAACTTTTTCATAATTAAGCGGAGTTGATTGCGCGCCTAGAGATAGGGTGACAAGATTTTGCCGGATTAGGGTGAAACCTAATAAGGGAATTCATAGATCGAGTTAATACAACCTTAGTGTGTTAATTAGAGATAACTCTCAGTGATTCAACCTAGGGATTAGACGTTGTTAGTCTCGAGAGGGATAATAATATACATTAGGGATTTCTACGAAACAAGTTAAATGAATAAATAAATCAGGTTCAGAGCGTAATAATAAGTAAAAGTCTATGTGGATTTTTCCTTAGGTATTGTCTCAATCAATCGCTTTCCCCAAAAGTAATTTCCCAAATTCTATTTTCTGCAAGTTCTTAGTTTAATTAATTAGTTAGTTAAAAAAAAATCTCTTTTCTTCGGCTAAATAATAAGAAGACAGTCATTACTAGTACTCCTAGTCCTTTGGGTTCGACAATCCGGTCTTGCTAAAGCTATACTACTGTTCGATAGGTACACTTGTCTACGTCGTGATCATAGTTAGTTTCAAGAACGATTCGTTATAAATTTATAAAACTTATCACGGGAAAATCACGATCACCCGTGTAGCACACTGAGTAGGGTCACACAGTCGTGTCACACGCCCTTGTACCAAGTCGTGTGACACGCCCGTGTGCCAGGTCATGTCACACACTCGTGTGCCAGGCCGTGTAGCTCTCCAAGTTGCCCCACACACCCGTGTGTCAGGCCGTGTGCTAGGCCATGTAAGTCACTAACTTGAACCCTATGAAGTCCTCAAATTTCACACGACCATATCTCCGGGCCGTGTACCTCACATAGCCATGTCACATGCCTGAGTCCCTAGCCGTGTGAACCCAAATTTTACCTAAAATCAAACCATTTCAAAACCATTTCATGCATAACTTCTCAAACCATTTAAGCACACATTCAAGGGGGTTCAAAGCCCGTTCAAACTTGCATAAACATACCATTTCAAGCATCCTAAATCACCTAATCAATATGCCATTTAAAGGCACCACAATTTGCATCCAAACCTCACTTACCTAAGTATGTCCATATGCTACATTTCATGCATACAAACCTAGTCCATATAGGTACTAAAACATGCCTTAATAGGCCATTGTCAAGACAACATCAACATACTAAAAAAGCCAATAATAACAAGCATTTAAAGTACCCAAAATGATATAATCTGGTAGGGCCTCAAAGTGTTCCAAACCAACATAGTTTTCAAAAGCTTATACATGCCAAACAACATCAACACATTCATCAAAACACCATTACAAATCACCCTATAAATGTCATTATAAACCTTAGCCAAAATGCTCAAAAATTACCTAATTGACTGTTGGATAGTGTGATAGGTCTCCAACAAGCTTCCAACCAAATCGAGATTCCGATAAACTATAAAATAAAGGAAAAAACTACGTAAGCAACAAGTGCTTAGTAAGCTCGTATAAACCAAATTCATTTGCATAATATAAAACATAAGTATAATATCAACCAAAAACCATAAGCTTGGCATATGCCTATACAATATCATCAACTTCACAAGTCAGTACACTTGTATATGATCCAAATGAATTTATCCATAAAATAAGTAGATTTCCATATAAAATACTTCATTTAATTCATAAATCCTTTCCATAAGATTATGTTTAATTACCTTTAAATACTTACCATTTCATTTCTTTTTCATACCCGTTGAAACATCTAGAATTACATCGGATACTCGGGAAAGCTCGCACATAGTGTGCCTTTACATATAATGGTAACATTTCCTTTACATCATTGCTCACACGAGCTGTGCAATGGGCCTGCTCATACGAGCTACGGGTCAGAATGTAAACCACATGATGTTGCTCATACAAGCTATGGAGAATCTGCAACAAATGCATGACCTCAGCCATCGGTAGGACATTCAAGACCAACACCCAAAACATGAAATCCCTAATGAAATATCATTCGTATCCTAAAAATTTTTAAGGTTCAACAGGGACTCAATATTCGTCAATTCGTCATATCATTGATAAGTTTATATATCGATCCACTTACATTAAAAATAACATAGTGAACATTCAATTTAAATAACATTAACACAATAATCGTTCGTACAAACTTACCTTGATTACTAGGGGCGTAGAAGTTAGATTGAACTAATCCGAAGCTTTAGCTTTTCCTCGATCTAAGTCTGAATGTGGTTTATCTTGATCTAGATAAGTAATTTCAATCAATTAGATACTTCTAGTATTCAATTTAATCCACATTTTATAATTATGAAAAATTACCAATTTGCCCCTAACATTTTAACTTTTCACAATTTAGTCCTTAAGCTTATAACTTAAAATCTAACCATTTTAATCTAAATCCATGTTAATCAAAGATGCAAAGGACCTTGAAACAACCCATATTTACCATCATTTAACAATAAAACTCTAGAATTTATACTTTTAACAAACTAATCCCTCTTTCTAAAATTTATCAAAAATTACTTAACAAAACTTGTTTATTTTTCAACAAAGATTCATAATCTATCAATTAACACCAAAAATTATTCAAAATAACTCATGGTAAGTCCCTCAATCTTTAACAATTTTGCAAATTAACCCTCGGGCTAGCTAAATTAAACTAAAACGGACTCAAAATTATAAAAATCACTAAAATCGAGGCTTGAATATACTTACATGCAAGAAGTAAGCTTGATCGAATTTTCAAACCCTAAAAATGGTGTTTTCTTCTTCAAATTTTAGTGGTGATGTTAAGTGAGAAAGTTGAAGCAATTTTTGTTTCATTTAGTTTAAGTTTAATTAGTCTAATTACCATTTTAACCTTTAAAAACTGTCATAATTACATTAAAACCTATCATGTACATCCACCATCAACATATATGGTATAATTACCATTCAAGTCCATTAACTTTCATTTCCAAAGCCATTTAACCCCTTTAGCTAATAGAACTCAACTTTTTCACTTTTAACTATTTAGTCCTTTTTACTTAATTAACTAAGTAAACTTTAAAATTTCTTAACAAAATTTTAATATGACCTTAATTTAATCCCATAGACATAAAAATATTAATTTACTCGTTGGAATTATGGTCCCAAAACCACTATTTCTGACACCTCTGAAAACGGGTTGTTACAATTTAAGTCTCTTATAATTGAATTATATAAAAGTTAATTTGAGCTTCTTTTCTATAACCGTTTATATATAACGAATGATGGCACTTCACCAATTTACTAACTTTTATGTTATGTGAATTAAGGTTTAATCTTATTTTCCCTTTATCTATGTCTTAAATATTTTAATCCATCAAATGACATTTTGAAGTGTTTACTTTTATTTTATTTTGGTTTGTTTTAAAAATAAACAACATTTAAAGGCTATTTTACTAAACTTGTCTTCATTAAATTATCTATTAAAACCAGTTTTTTTATTACAAAAGAATTTTTTCGGGTAACATCATCGTTCACATGTCAGACAGTCGGATTGGGGTGTTACAACCATTGCCACAGTTTCCATTTGTATCTTGTTCTTCCTTATGGTCTCCCCCACCATTACCTGTCTCTTTAGGCTTAGAAGACTCAAACTTAACTTTCCTTGGACTAAGCTCGAAAAAGGACTCTACCTCAGCAATGGATTTGGTAAGCTCTTTGACCCCTAGTCAACGCAACTCTTTCTTCGTCCAATGTTTCAACACATCTTTAAACTAGTAGAATATCTGTTTCTCACTCAAATCAGGGATTTGGAGTAACAACTCAATGAACTCTCAAACAGACTCTCGAACTGTGCCTTGTTGTGTAAGCCAATGCAACTTAGCCTGAGCTTCTTCCTCCGCATACTCAGGGTAAAACTACTTCCTAAATTCATTTTTGAACTCCACCCAAGTCCCAATAGTAGTACACCTTGTCTCTCATCTGTGGACATACGACACCACTATAAAAAAGAGACATCAATAAAATAAATTGAAGCAGTATTTACCTTAGTGGCATTATCCTCAATGTCAATTGCACAGAAGTACTGTTCCATCTCGTATAAAAAGTTGTCCACATCTTTCACAAACTTAGTTCCCTTAAACTCTTTCGATTTGGGAACGTCTATTTTACGTTGTTTAGAAACCAAAGCCAACATCCCTTTTCCTATAGCAGCTCTATACACAATGAGCTCTCCCTCGGGCTCCTCAATTCTTGTCATCATGGCTTTAGTATCCTTCTTTAAAGCCATAATCATAACTTTGAGAGTATCATTCCTCTTATTCAACTTCTTATCAATGGACTTGAGAGCCCCATGCATCTTTCCACATTAGCATCGATGGAACACAACACCTATTCCACATCAAGGGTCTCATTCGTATCACATATGGAGCCCTCGAGTTTTGCAACATTGCCTTCCAAAACTAACAACATATCCTGCAATATGTAATCTTTCATGTCCTCCCCAATGAGCTTCCCTAGGGTTAATTTGCTTGTCTACTATTTTCATAATTTCAATCGACGCATTACCAAATACTAGCTCTAGTACCAACTATCACGAGGCTAGAACTTAAGTCTCATAAGCCGCATGACCTTAGGCAGAAACTTAGCTTCAAATCTGTCTCAGTCAACCTAACTCTTAAAAGAAGAGAATTCACAACAGAAATCCTCTAAGGCACTGAAATAAAATGAAAGAAAACTTTCAAGCGAATAGAAAAACCATAAGAAAACTAAGCAGGCCAAGTGTTTCAGTAAATGCTTTCAAAATTACTTTGAAGAATTACAATTGAGTGATTACAAATGAGGGTAAGTGCTCTATTTATAGTTGAGCTCCCCATGATCCAATGGTCTATTTTAAAATACATCAACAATTGAGATTAAAGGCAATTTACAAGTTGAGATTCTTAAGAGATTTACAAGATTCTCTAAGATTACAAACTATTTACCTTGGTAAATACAAATTATTAAAGTGTTTACATATTCACCAGGCTAAGTAAATGGGTTTTCAGTCTCTCCAAGCAATGGACCAGACCTGTTGGGCCAAATGACCACAAGTGAACAAGTTGGATCATCAAAATGTACTTTGGTTGGAGGCTCCTTTGCGCAGCAGCTTGTGACATTTGGAGATTGATAGTCCATTAAAAGTTTGAGTCTACTTACCATGTAACACCCCAGCCCAACCCGACAACAGGATCCGGGTATGGAGCATCACAAATGAATCATGTTGTACTTAACCAAAAATTTCTAAATACAAATCTAAAATAAACAGACTACATTGGGAAAATTATTAATCCTTGTCGCTTTAAGCTTAAACTAAAGTTTAATTTTCTCAAGTATTATGTCCCTAAGTAGATTATTTGTTTACAATAAGACTCCTAAAGTTTTTAACTTAGGGTTAACTATTTCTGAGTCCAGTTTCTAAGGACATTGTTTGGTTATACCATGATTGATCCAGAGACAAAGCCTCCAATGGTACACCCTTCTTATGTGCATGACTCTAACTGCCTGCGATCCTCGATCTTCACACTATCTGACTTGGTCCCTCCTTTAAGTCCTCATCAACCTTACAAATCCTACAAACATCAGAAAAGTCTTTGTAACCTTCATTGCCCCATAATTAAACCCTATTGCATAAGGGTAACAAATGTAAAATAAACTAACATAAATTAACTCCCTGACCGCTCAAGCTGAGTGTTCTTTATCAGGGTTTCAGACTCCACCTGTCTTGTAAGCTGCTCGGCTCACCAAAAGACCTTCCTCTAGTCAAACTCTCCACTTGATAGTAGTCCAGACACCTTATCATATCAACAAGTCTTATCCTTACTTCTCGTCTTTCCTTCTTTTTATACACCTCACATACAAGGTTTTTGATGACCTCCATGGTAACTTTCCTAACTCCCCTCCCAAGGATCCTTAGGTCATATCTCCCTTAGAGGAGTTTCTCGGTCAGTCCAATCCTTTGTGGACTCCCCTATTTTCCTAACGTAGTCTTGGAGGACTCGTTAATATCCCATTAATTAGGTTTATTCATATTGAACCTCACCATCCTGGTAAACCTACCCTAATTTCACCTTATTCTGAGTTACATGTGGTTGGATTAATTTCCCATAATTTGCCTTATGCACAAGACTAACTAGGGACCTCACCTGTCCCATGTGAATAATAAATAACCTACTGACCTAATAGGCCATCGCTCATAAGACTACATGAGTTTGCTTCCCTCTTACATAAATTCTCCACATGGAGCTAACTTATTGGTGTGTTTTTGTAATGGACTATCCTCAAAGAGGAGTAGTCTTGACAGACATACTTCTCTTGGGTAGACTCCTTATCCTGGGAGGTCACTTATCCATTCTCTTGCGGGATTTACCTCTTGCATACAACTTCATAGAGTACTTCTAATGGCTTTTGATTGCGAATCCTTTCTTGTGATCCTCAGATGATTTCCTTTTTAAACATTTCCATAAATAGGCCAGCTCTCACATGGCTTATCCTTCTCTAATCCTTGTTGGGTCTTCGCCCATGCCTTGTTGGCTTTCACATCTATCCTTACCACTTTCAAAATTTTTGGTGGATTCCACAAGATTCATTTGCCATTACTTACACTTTCTTAACTCCTCTTCCACCTACGCGGTTCCTCATACTTGTCATTTTGGCTGTATACCCCTCACTTGAGGTCCTAGAAAAATTTTAGCATTTATTTCCTAGCAGACTCTATAGGTTGTCGCAGTCGAGCTGTGGTATTGCACCCTTCTTACCTCATTTTCTTTGTCCAAATGGACTTACCCTATGTTTGTTATTCCGAAAAATTCTATCTGTGTTTATTGTCTGAACAGACTGTCTGTTCTGTGTTTACTATCCCAGTGAACTATCTTTGTGGATGCCATGAAGTCTTTCATCCATGGCCTTACATCATTCTACCATCATGGCGTACTATCCTATGATGTCATGGAGTCTTTCATTCATGGTCTTACTCATTATGTCTGGCTATCATAACATCTTTCATCTATGGTCTTATACCGTATACCTTATACCTTGTATCATGTTGCCATGGCATCTTTCATCCATGGTCTTACACTACGCACCTCATAATAGACTACTATAGCATCTTTCATATATGGTCTTACAACATATACCTTCGTCATGATATCACCCTGAAGAACAAGTCAATACCACCATTGCGGTAAATACCTTTCCATGATTCTCATTTCCTAAATCCTCCTTCTATTACCTCATTTACATCACCTAACCTTAATGCTTGAACACCGTAGTGTTCCCTTCGCAAGGCCCAAAGCTTCACCCTTGGTGGTAACTATTAGGGTCACTCCCCATTTGCCTTTCTAACTTCATCTACCCTATCAAGGTTTTTCCCAACATGCAAAGTATGCATATGCAATACTATGACCATTTTATGCTTACTAACATGTATCTACGAAAATTTCACGCTTATGTAAACATGGAATACTCAGACAACATAAATAATAACATCCATGGTTGGAGTTTTAGAAACTCACCTGAAGCTTCATCGTTTCCACAACTTAACTTTCTTGAATGCCAGAACTTCCAGTCTCCTAGCAACTAAGCATTACAACTAAAAATCTATTGGTTAAACTTGAACTTCATCTTAAAAGCTTAAACTTTCATAAGCATGCAAAACCTCTAAAATGGTTCTGAAGGTCCGTAACCATATTTACCTATTCTTAAGCACACAGAAGGGCTAAGAACCTTACCAACTTGCTGGTTTCCCTACTTTTCCATCTCCATCCTCATAAAGTCTACTCCATGCAGAACTTTTCATGGCCTACTTTTCTTCAAAGTATCCGATGAAGAAAAGAGAAAATGAAACATAATCGGGAAATAAATTATCCCTAGGAAGCCATCTCCCAGCTATTTATAACCCTTCCTGCACTATTACCAACCTTAGGAGGACTATCCATTTCTAATCATGTTGTCCCCTATTAAGGAACTGACTGGTTCCATTCTAACCGTACTAGGCCTGGTTCTCAACCATGTCCAAGTCAGTTTCTAGCTTTCCCGTTTCTTTAAATAGAGGTTTTCAACTTGCAGTATTTTCCAATTTAGTCCTCTAATTATTTCAAGTTCTCGAGTTATTTGGAAATCGGGTGTTACATACCAAGTGTCAACGTATGTGGCATGAGGCATGAATCACAATGGGTCCATTGTTTATGCAATCAGAAATCAAAGTCAAACTCAACTCAAATATAAAAATAATAATTTAAATGTAAAATTATTCAAAGTTTCAAATTTATTAGACTTGAAAAAAAGTTGCAAACACATTAACTCCAACATAAAATTATTTAAATCTAAAATATTTTTTGGTGATAAAAAAATAATAGGTAAGAATCCTTATACCAACTGTAGAGTAAACAAATCACTCATCAATCACACTTGTTAAAATCCCTCTACATCATATTGGTAGCATCATCAGACATACTTTAAAAGAAAAGGAACCTTGAGGAGTTATATAGTAGCAGCTTCGCAACAAGATCAGTTGAACGGTTGGATTCACGGGTGACATATCAGAACACTACCATCCAAAGGCAAGCATAGATGTTTGAAATCCTTCTAACTAAAGCTTCACTATTATCCGCACTTGTTCTCCCTTGTAAGGAGCAGATAAGGTTAAAATTGTCGTTCTTTGCTTCCACTCTCCAATGTTCTATCTCCTAAGAAATTTAAAGTCGACCAAGAAAAACCCAAGTCTCTGCTTGTAGTACAGAAAAACATCCTATGTTTTGATAGAATCCTCTAAGCTAGTAATCAGAATGGTTTCAAATAAGCCCATCAGTAGCTAATCTACCATTCGCCTCCATGAGCACCAAGTCCACATTAATATTAACCCAGCCCTCTAGTGGCCTCTTCCAAATCGACTACATGATAATGACATTCTCCTTATCAACATCACCACTATTAGCCTTCATAATATGTTTAGTCCATGCCAAACAATCTGTCAATATATCTTTCAAACCCCTACTTTCAACCCCAAACACATAAGCATTCCTACTCTTTTATATCCTCAAACACAACATGCCAAATAATACCTCCCACTCAATATCATTAACAACAATTCCACCAGTATTCTAAAGATTCTCAAACAACCAAAAAATAAAATTGAAAGAAAAGAAATTACTATGTAAATACGTTGGAACTAGATTCCTCAAAATAATTACCTCCAGCCAACAATCTCGAATAGCATGATCCCTCATCTTCCTCCCTTAGCCACAAATCGAACAGTGATTATTTATCACCATTCCTCACCGACACCTTATGTCATTCGTTAATAAGTGATCATTAGCAAGTAGATACGAGAAATGTTTAGTTTTGTGAGGTAACTTCCTTTTCCAAATATAATCCCACTTGCAATCCTTTGGCCCTCATCTATACTTTGTAAATTTCTCACATATCTTTGCTATTAAGAAACACTCAATATTAAGGTAACACCAAACCAATTGATCATGACCATCCTCCTCTAAAAGAGGCTTAATCACCAAAATATTTGCTAAAGTAAGAGGAGAAAATAAGAGAGCAAATTGATCCTAAATCTAAGAGTCATTATCATCAACAAAGTTACTTACCATCACATCTATAACTTTGAAGTTCAAATTGTTGAATTATAAAGAAAACTAAGGTGTTAACCCTTATGCATTCATTGCAACTTTATCTGTTTGTTACTAGTAGCCAATACATGCATTATAAAGGAGTGAGGCTACTGAAGTATTTGTAACAGCTTAACTACTTTAGAAACTGCCTACTAACTAACTTTAACAGTAACTCTAACATTCTTCTGGTTCTCTGATCTTTTGAAGTTTGGAAGCTGCATCTCTTTTAGTGACTCGTAGAGCGCTGCGAAGCACTATAAATTACTTGGAAGCAATTGGCTTTGTAAGTTCATCAGCAATTTGATGAGCTGGCGGTACAAAGTTCACTTGCAAGGTGCTATCGACCACTTTTTCTCTAACAAAATGGTGGTCAATTTCAACATGTTTGACTCTGGCATGGTAAGTGGGGTTGGCTGACATAGAGACAGTGGAGGTGTTGTCATACTAGACTACTGGTGTCTGTTCCACAAATACATCAAATTCTTCTAGTAGCTACTTGATCCATAGCAGTTCGGACACACAATTAGCCAAGCTATGATACTCAGCTTCTGAAGATGATCTAGAAACCACTGCCTCCTTCTTTGAGCACCAGGCTATCGGATTTGATCCCAAGAATATGACATAACCTATGGTTGAATGCCTGTCATCGGCTGAAGAGGCCCAGTCTGCATCAAAGTAGCTAACCAATTTTAACTGACCTTTTGAGAACCACAAACCATGGTCTATTGTTCCAATAAGATAGCGTAGGACACGTTTGACTGCTCGCCAATGATTGTCACTTGGTACATTCATATACTGGCTAAGTTTATTCACACAGTATGATAAATCAAGTTTTGTAATACACAGGTACTGAAGCATGCCAACGGTACTCCGATAGAGGTGGCTATCTGCAAGGACCTAACTGCCATCAATGAACATCAACTTAGGTGTGACTACCATAGGAGTGGGAGTAATAGCTGCTCCTTCCATTTCTGTCTTCCTCAGTATCTCCTGCACATACTTCTTTTGATTGAGGAACAAACCTTGAAATAAATACTGAACTTCAATGCCAAGAAAATAGTACAGTTGGCCATGTCTTTAAGGACAAATTTTGCATGAAGTTGATGTACAACATTATCAATGCCTTGACAATTGAAACGGAACCCACTCCTTTATCATGTATCCTTAATAAGATGCGCCAATCTTTCCATTTCGATCACAAATAAATACGAGGAAAGCAGATTGTCTTGAAACACACCCCTTTTTGGTATAAACTACTCAGTGAGTTCTCCGTTCCATAGTAACTACATTGTGGAGGAAGAAATGCAATCAATTAATCAAATCAAGTAGTTGCAAAAACCAGCTTCAACCAAAGTGTTCTATAAAAAATCTTAATGAATTTCGTCATATGTTTTTTTCCAAATCAATTTTGATAGCCATCCAAGATTTTTTCCTAGAACATGTAAGCATAGTGTTGATGACCTCATGGATAAAAATAAAAATATTGTTTATGTTTCGAGCAACAATGAAACTAGCCTCACAAGGTCTAATCAACTTTGGCATGATAAGCCGTAATATGTTCACAATTGTTTTAGTCACCACCTTCTGAAGCACAATACATAGGCTTATCGGCTAAAATTATGTAAGATGTTCTTGGTTAAACACCTTCGAAGTCAAGTGGCTCAAAATTCAAATCAGAAAATAATTTAAAATTTTGAAATCACAAAATTACCTAATCCAAAATCAAATGATCTCACGCAATTCACAATACTACTTTAATTCATACTCTTAATAAAATTTCTAATTGAGTTAATGTTATGAATAAAATGACATTAACTCAATTGAAAAAAGATAAATTTTATTATAATATAAACATGTTAATGTGATAATTTTTCTAGTTTGATTATATTTTCCATATTAGCTCCTAAATTTTGATGCTATCTATAATAACCCAATTTTTGGCGGTATTAGAAATAGTAGTTTGGGAACTCCGTTTTTCAATGACCGAGTCAATAAATATTATTTATCAATATTTACAAGGTTTTTACAATATTATACTAAATTTTGGTCTAATAATTTTAGTTATGAGGAAAGTTAGTCAAGGTACAGGTGAATCAATTCAAAAGTTAGTGGTTTTGGAATTTGAGATATCGAGACCTCGTTTTTGTAAATCGAGCTCATAAATTTTTTTATTAAATATATACGAAGCTTTTAAATAGGTGAATTGAATTTTGGTCCGAAAATTTTAATGATTGAATTGTTAATTAAGGTATAAGGACTAAATCATAAAAACTATAAAAGTTAGTTACTATTTATTTTTATTAGCTAAAATGCATGATTAATTATTATTTGAGGATCTAAGAGATAATTAGACCCTAATTAACATAAGTGGACAGTTAATGATTTTTTATAAAGATTTTATATGTTAGAAATTATTTAATTAATAATATTATATGTTAAATGTAACACCCCTAACCCGTACCCGTCGCCGGAAGGATTAAGGAGTATTACAAAATAAGCACGAGATTTCATTTAACAATATTCTATAAATACTAAGTTCGATTCTCATAAAATTTAAGCCTTAATCGAATATCAACCATACATACACATTAACCGCATAAAATACATATAATAACTAAACAAGCCATTTTCGCATGGCTATACATATATACAATACAAAAAAAGAAGAAAGTACTTAATTAACATCCAAAAGTCAACCCTATACATGCCATTATCAATGTTCAACAAAAAGAGTACCAAAAGGGCTTAGATAGTGTGGACGAATTCGACTTTAACACTCCCGAGTCTGATAGCTGACGAACAAAATCTATAAAACAGAGAATTAAAGCAAAAGAATAAGCATTTCGATGCTTAGTAAGTTTTAAGTAATGAAATCATCTAAAAGAGTGGCATAATAATATCAAGTTTGTTTGTTTCATCCTTTGGCTGAATAGAAACATAACTAAGGTACTACTTTTATCATTCATATCACAAAGGTGAAATCAATGTATCCAACTAAATTCAGTCTATAGCCGAATACGTTCATCTCAAATTTTCATGCCAATCTCATGCATATACACATACATCTCATATTTGTGAAGTTGAACTCTCTAATTCGGAACTCATACATCATAATCAGATCATAAACGTTCAAATGATTTTAAACAATGGTCTAAGCATACCTACCGAATTTCGTAATCCTAAATTAAAGATAATCATACTCTCAACGAAAGTAAGTTACTTACTTGGTTATCTTACGGTAAGTAGCACATGTGTTTAAAATTGTTTTGACATGTATTATAAGTTTTCTTGTACGAATACTTACGGGTTTTCAACCCAAATATCATGCCGAAACACAGACGCGCCGCCGGAACCAAGCCCGATTCTTAGCATCGGCTCAAAAGCCCTTCGAGTCCAAGCTCGGATTATGCCACTGGCTCAAAGCCCTTGAAACTAAGTTCGATTTACGACATCGGCTCAAAGCCCCGGAACTAAATTCGGTTATGACAACGGCTCAAAAGCCCGCCGAGACCAAGCTCGGATTTAAACCCGATTAACATTCACACGTATATATATATCATATCACATTTAGATATCATTTCGATACTTGAATACAATTACTGACATGTTTACTAACCATATCTCATTCAATTCACTAGTCCTAAACAAATAACATGATCTCGTTTCATTAATCCACAAGATTTCTATAACCATTCGGCTACAAGTAAATACTCTACTTATTTATTTCGTCATGTAACGCGAGTAGAACCATTAGGTTACAAGTTATTTATTATGCTCATATATATATATAATTGCTTTATCAAAACCTAAGCCAAGTTCCATTACTCAAAGACTTACCTTGTATCTTTCTGAACAAATTTCGGGCTGGCTATTCCGCGACTTTAGCTTTTCCCTTATCCGAGGTTGCCCCTCTATGCTCTTGAGCTTAATCAAAGCTAGGAAGGAGTAGCCGAAAGTTTGTTTTCCCCCCTTCTCTTCTTGAAATTTTCGGCCAAAGAAATCAAAGGATGAACCAACTTTGGTTTCTCCTCCCCACTAAGCCATTATTCTTTTATTTTTTTTATTCTTTAATTCATTTAGTTTAAATTAATGTTAATATAATATACATATAATATATATGAATCAACTACATGGTTGTACCACTAAAGAAAAATGGAAAATTTGACATGCAAGTACATTTTTTTGACATCATGCACTATTAGGTCACTTTTACATTAGTCTAACACATTTCATATTTGTCTCACATAAGTCCCTACTAATAGATTTCACATATACTGACCAAATTAAAGTATAAAACTTTCACACATTCATATTCACATATAATAAACATAAAATATGATGGCTAATTATTTTTATGACTCGATTTTGTGGTCCCGAAACCACTTTCCGACTAGGGTCAAATTAGGGTTGTCACAACTCTCCCCCACATAAAGAATTTTCGTCCCCGAAAATCTTACCAGTTAATAAATTTGGGTATCTCTCATTCATAGATTTCTCGGTTTCCCAAGTAGCTTCTTCGATCCCGTGTTTGAGCCTTAACACTTTTACTGAAGGAACCTTTTTGTTTCGCAACTCTTTCACCTCACGAGCTAGGATACGAATCGGTTCTTCTTCATAACTCAAATCAGATTGAATTTCAACCTCTGATGGACTAATTATGTACGAAGGGTCAGATATATAACGTCGAAGCATCGAGACATGAAAAACATTGTGAATCTTTTCAAGTTCGAGGGTAAAATCAATCAGAAGCGATCGCCCAATTCGTTCGGATATCTCATACGGCCTGATAAACCTCAGACTCAATTTGCCTTTACAGCCAAATCTGAGCACTTTTTTCCAAGGTGAAACCTTAAGAAACACTTTGTCTCCGACCTGATATTCAATGTCTTTTCGTTTCAAATCCGCGTACGACTTCTGACGATCTGCAGCTACTTTCAGACTTTCACTGATTACTTTTACTTTCTGCTCAGCATCTTTAATCAAATCGACTCCGAAAATTTTACTTTCACTAAGCTCGGTCCAAAACAACGGTGTACGGCATTTACGACCATACAAAGCCTTGTAAGGTGCCATCTTAATGCTTGATTGAAAACTATTGTTGTAAGCAAATTCAATCAAAGGTAAATACCGTTCCCACGAACAACTAACTCAAGGATACAACACCTCAACATATCCTCGAGTACCTGAATTATCCGTTCGGATTGACCATCAGTCTGGGGATGAAAAGCGGTGCTAAAATGTAACTTGGTGCCCAATGCTTCTTGTAATTTCTTCCAAAATCGCGATATGAATCTCGGATCTCTATCTGACACAATAGAAATGGGTACACCATGTAACCTTACAATCTGAGATACATATATTTCAACTAACTTGTCAAGGGAATAATCCATACGTACAGGAATAAAATGAGCCGACTTTGTCAGTCTATCAACAACAACCCAGATCGCATCTTTCTTGCTTGATAACAATGGCAACCCAGATACAAAATCCATTGTGACTCGATCGTACTTCCATTCGGGTATCATGATCGGCTGAAGTAATCCCGAAGGTACTTGGTGTTCTGCTTTCACTTGTTGACATACTAAACATTTCGAAACAAAATCAGAAATGGCTCGTTTCATACCATGCCACCAAAACTGACGTCTCAGGTCATTGTACATTTTCGTACTCCCCGGGTGAATAGACATACGGCTACAATGAGCTTCATTCAAAATCATCGAAATAAGTTCTGAATTTCTTGGAACACACAATTGACTTTTGAACCTCAAACAATCGTCATCATCTATTTGAAACTCTGATTCCATATTCGAAACACATTCAGCCCGTTTTGCAACCAATTCATCATTGACTTTTTGAGCTTCACGAATTTGATGAATCAATAATTGTTTAGCTTTTAATTCTGCTACTAACACATTGTCGGATAAAACAGACAAGTATACATCCATCGCTCGTAAAGAAAACAGTGATTTATGACTTAAAGCATCTGCAACCACATTAGCTTTTCCTGGGTGATAGTCAATGACAAGCTCATAATCTTTTAACAACTCAAGCCAACGTCTTTGCCGTAAATTCAAATCTCTTTGAGTCATCAAATATTTGAGACTTTTGTGATCCGAATATACATGGCACCTCTCACCAAACAAGTAGTGACGCCAAATTTTAAAGCAAAAACAATGGCAGCTAATTCGAGATCATGAGTCGGATAATTTTTCTCATGTGGCTTCAATTGCCTCAATGCATAAGCTACAACTCGGCCTTCTTGCATCAACACACAACCCAGTCCAAGCAAGGAGGCATCACTGTAGATGACAAACTCTTTTTACGGATTAATTTTGCACTAATAATGGAGCTTCAGTTAAATAGGTTTTCAATTGATCGAAACTTTTCTGACATTTCTCTGACCATTCGAATTTAACATCTTTCTATAGTAGTTTTGTCATTGGTGTGGCTATCATCGAGAAACCCTTTACAAATCATCTGTAATATCCGACAAGTCCCAAAAAGCTCCGAACTTCAGTAATATTTCTCGGAGGCTTCCAGTTAAGTATGGCTGAAATTTTACTCGGATCGACTCGAATACCCGATGCAAATACCACATGACCCAAAAAACTAACTTCTCTCAACCAGAATTCACATTTACTGAACTTAGCATATAACTGCTTATCCCGTAAAATCTGCAACACTAATCTCAGGTGCTCCGCATGTTCGGTTTCATCTCTCGAATAGACCAAAATGTCATCGATAAACACAACTACAAACCGATCCAAATATGGTCTGAAGATCCGATTCATCAAATCCATAAATACCGCAGGGGCATTAGTGAGTCCAAACGGCATCACTAAGAACTCGTAATGACCGTATCTCGTTCTGAAAGCAGTTTTGGGTATATCTGGGTCTCAAACTCGCAACTGATAATAACCCGATCTCAAATCTATCTTCGAAAATACAGAGGCTCCCTTCAGTTGATCAAACAAATCATCAATACGCGGTAACGGATATTTATTCTTTATTGTCACTTTATTCAACTGACGATAGTCAATACACAGTCTCATGGTTCCGTCCTTCTTTTTCACAAACAATACTGGTGCACCCCATGGTGAGAAACTCGGTCGAGTGAAACCTCTATCTGTCAACTCTTGCAACTGAGCTTTCAATTCGTTTAATTCGGTTGGTGCCATACGATACGGAGCTATCGAAATCGGTGCAGTCCCAGGTATAAGTTTGATACCAAACTCTACCTCCCGAATAGGCGGTAACCCCGGTAATTCTTCGGGAAAAACATCTGGGTAATCACAAACCACTGGCACAGATTCAAGCTTCTTTTTTAACTCTTTGTCACCAAGTACGTACGCAAGGTATGCTTCACACCCCTTTCTTACATATTTCTGAGCCAACATTGATGATATTATTGCTGGCAATCCATTCAAGTCAGTAGACTCAACTCGAATTATCTCATTATTTACACACCTCAAATCAATAGTTTTTCTTTTGCAATTCACAACTGCGTCATGTACGGTCAACCAATCCATACCGAGGATAACATCAAATTCATCAAACGGTAAAAGCATCAAATTGGTCGGAAAACAAGAACCTCGGATTACTAGAGGACATTTCTTACACACCTTGTCCACAAGCACATAACGACCCAAGGGATTCGACACTCGAATTACGAACTCAGTAGACTCAATAGGTAAAGTCTTACTGGATGCTAAAGTCTCACATACATATGAATGAGTAGAACCAGGGTCAATCAAAGCAATCACATCAGTATCAAAGAGAGTGAAAATACCGGTAATAACATCAGGCGAAGAAGCGTCCTCGCGTGCACGTATAGCATAAGCTCTAGCAGGAGCACGAGCCTCAGATCTGGTTGTAGCATCTCTAGATCCTCTCTGACCACCACTAGTGCTCCCCGTATTTTTAGATGGTCTACCTCGAGCAATAATAGCGATACCGGTTTCCCACTCGATTTACATTCATTCGAGCGGTCTCGGGCAATCCTTGATAAAGTGGTGGTGATCCACACTTATAACAGGAGCGGTCATGGAATCTACAACTCCCTGAATGCCATTTACCACAATACTGGCACTCTGTCCTGCCTCGACGATTATTCCCAACACTGGCAACCGAAGTGACTCGCGTACTCACAGGGGGTCGATCACGATATCATCTGGAAAAGCCTGAAGTGTCTTTAGATCGGCTTAAATCATCTCTAAATTTCTTTGATGACTGTTGATAGGGCTTTCCTGATGACCTCTTACGAAACTCTTTTGCTCCCATTTCAGCTTTTCTTTTCTCCTTACTGAGCTCTTCGGCTTTGCACGCTCGTTCGACAAGTACTACAAATTCTCTAATTTCTAGAATGCCAACATACAGTTTTATATCTTCGTTCAGTCCATCTTCGAAACGTTTACACATTACAGCTTCTGAAGAAACACATTCTTGAGCGTACCGGCTAAGCCTCACAAACTTTCGTTCATAATCAGTAACCGACATGGAACCTTGTCTAAGTTCAAGAAATTCTTTCCGTTTTTCATCAATGAATCTCCGGCTGATATACTTTTTTCGAAATTCAGTTTGGAAAAACTCCCAAGTTACTCGCTCTCCGGGCACAACAGAAATCAACGTATTCCACCAATAGTAGGAAGAATCACGTAGCAAAGAGATAGTACACTTCAGGCATTCATCGGGTGTGCAAGATAGTTCATCAAGTACCCGAATAGTGTTGTCCAACCAAAATTTGACTTGCTCGGCATCATCATCATTTGTCTGTAGCTTTAAATTGAGAGTCCCGTGCTTTGATTCATCAAGCTGGGGTTTATTTAACCTCATCGATCGATTCCATCGGAGGTATCGCGGGTGCAGGGGGTGTATTAGTTGGGAGTGGGTGTTGTGGAACAGCCGTATTAGTTCGGATATACTGATTGAACCAATCATTCATCACACTATAAAAAGCCTGTCTAGCTTCATCATTCTGATTGCTAGCAATAGGTTGAGAGTCCACCGGTGCTGTCCCATGCGCGGGTGCAGGTGCTACACTCTCAACATCATCAGCTACCGCTCGGTTAGGATCGGGATCCATTACTATAAGTAAACACATTTTTCATTGTCAGAAATCACCACACTATGAAATAAGCACATAATGGCATGTATAGCTAGACCCATACGTGTTACGGTAGTCCTAGAATCGACTAAACTGTAGCTCTGATACCAATAAAATGTAACACCTCTAACCCGTACCCGTCGCCGGAAGGATTAAGGAGTATTACAAAACAAGCACGAGATTTCATTTAACAATATTATATAAATACTAAGTTCGATTCTCATAAACATTTAAGCCTTAATCAAATATCAACCATACATACACATTAACCACATAAAATACATATAATAACTAAACAAGCCATTTTCGCATGGCTATACATATATACAATACAAAAAAAGAAAAAAGTACTTAATTAACATCCAAAAGTCAACCCTATACATGCCATTATCAATGTTCAACAAAAAGAGTACCAAAAGGGCTTAGATGGTGTGGACGACTTTGACTTTGACACTCCCGAGTCTGATAGCTGACGAACAAAATCTATAAAACAGAGAATTAAAGCAAAAGAATAAGCATTTCGATGCTTAGTAAGTTTTAAGTAATGAAATTATCTAAAAGAGTGGCATAATAATATCAAGTTTGTTTGTTTCATCCTTTGGCCGAATAGAAACATAACTAAGGTACTACTTTTATCATTCATATCACAAAGGTGAAATCAATGTATCCAACTAAATTCACTCTATAGCCGAATACGTTCATCTCAAATTTTCATGCCAATCTCATGCATATACACATACATCTCATATTTGTGAAGTTGAACTCTCTAATTCAGAACTCATACATCATAATCAGATCATAAACGTTCAAATGATTTTAAACAATGGTCTAAGCATACCTACCGAATTTCGTAATCCTAAATTAAAGATAATCATACTCTCAACGAAAGTAAGTTACTTACTTGGTTATCTTACGGTAAGTAGCACGTGTTTAAAATTGTTTTGACATGTATTATAAGTTTTCTTGTACGAATACTTACGGGTTTTCAACCCAAATATCATGCCGGCACAGACGCCCTTCGGAACCAAGCCCGATTCTTAGCACTGGCTCAAAAGCCCTTCGAGTCCAAGCTCAGATTATGCCACTGGCTCGAAAGCCCTTCGAAACTAAGTTCGGTTATGACACTGGCTCAAAGCCCTTCGGAACTAAATCTGGTTATGACACTGGCTCAAAAGCCCTTCGAGACCAAGCTCGGATTTAAACCCCGATTAACATTCACATGTATATATATATCATATCACATTTAGATATCATTTCTGATACTTGAATACAATTACAGCATGTTTACTAACCATATCTCATTCAATTCACTAGTCCTAAACAAATAACATGATCTTGTTTCATTAATCCACAAGATTTCTATACCATTCGGCTACAAGTAAATACTCTACTTATTTATTTCGTCATGTAACGCGAGTAGAACCATTAGGTTACAAGTTATTTATTATGCTCATATATATATATATAATTGCTTTATCAAAACCTAAGCCAAGTTCCATTACTCAAAGACTTACCTTGTATCTTTCTGAACAAATTTCGGGTTGGCTATTCTGCGACTTTAGCTTTTCCCTTATCCGAGGTTGCCCCTCTATGCTATTGAGCTTAATCAAAGCTAGGAAGGAGTAGCCAAAAGTTTGTTTTCCCCCCTTTTCTTCTTGAAATTTTCGGCCAAAGAAATCAAAAGATGAACCAACTTTGGTTTCTCCTCCCCACTAAGCCATTATTCTTTTATTTTTTTTTATTCTTTAATTCATTTAGTTTAAATTAATGTTAATATAATATACATATAATATATATGAATCAACTACATGGCCGGCCACTAAAGAAAAATGGAAAATTTGACATACAAGTACATTTTTTTGACATCATGCACTATTAGGTCACTTTTACATTACTCTAACACATTTCATATTTATCTCACATAAGTCCCTACTAATAGATTTCACATATACTGACCAAATTAAAGTATAAAACTTTCACACATTCATATTCACATATAATAAACATAAAATATGATGGCTAATTATTTTTATTACTCGATTTTGTGGTCCCGAAGCCACTTTCCGACTAGGGTCAAATTAGGGTTGTCACATTAAAAATATTAAAACAAAAGGAATCATATAAATGAGTTCAAGGTCGTTTTTCTCTCTCAAAACCAAGAGTGCTTTCCACAGAGTCCTAGAGAAAGCAGTAACTGCTGCAACTTGGGATGGAGGGGAGTGGTGGCGATGATAGGGAGAGTAGCGACGAGATTTTCTTGTTGGCAGAAGAGCTCATTCAATTATCTGTCAAAAGCTCAATGGTGGTACCGAATGGAAAACCTACTTTGATATGTTCATTGTGGACAAAAAAATACTACAATCCAGAGAGTTTTAGGGCTCAAATGAAGAGCATATGGAAGACAAGAAAAAGATTTGAAGTCTAGCCCACAGGTTAAAATCTTTTCTTAATTGTTTTTTATTATGAAAAAGACTTGGAGACAGTCATGGAAGGACGACCGTGGTTGTTTTGCAAACATCTTGTTTTATTTGAGCGATTAAACAAACCAATTGAAAGAAGCCAAATTAGGTTAAACTCGTCACCATTTTGGATCAAAATAGGTTCGTGCTCTCTTGAATTCGATAAAAAGGATCTACTGTATGCCATTGGTGTTACTTTTGGAGATTAATCAGATCTAAAATCAGTGGTGATGTATGCTGATTAAGAATTAATTTGGATGTTCAGAAACCACTTAGAAGAGGGATTTTTGTTACTAGTGACAGCAATTTTAAATCGTGGGTTTCTTTTAAATATGAGAAGTTACCACTCTTTTGTTTTGAATGCAGAAGAATGGGGCACAGCCTTACTGATTGCATTGTGTTAAGTCCTGCGGAAAAAGAAAAGTCAGAGATGATCCTCCATTTTCTATAGCATTAAAAGCTGAATCAAATGCAGTTGGGAAAGAGAGTATGAAATTAAATGCTCTTTCAGAAAAGATGAGAGTTCAATACTCTTATACAGGATGCATAGATCAGTCTACGAATGATGGTTTTGGGGGAGGAATAGGACATGGGAACATTATGAAAGGACTGTCTCAAGAAGGACTTCAATTACTAAGTATGGAGGGCTTACTATATAAACAAAAGGTAGACTCGGATATGATTACGAAGGGTGAATCGAATGTAAGGAGTAGTAACCTGGGGAAAGTTTCAACAATCGTCGCAAAGTCTAGCTGGAAAAGAAAACCTACAATGAAGTTGGCAGATAATAGAAAGGAGGAAAGCATTATGGGGAAGAAGAAGAGTCCAAAAGCTGATACAGATTTATCACATGCAGACGGAGTAAAAAGATTGAAATATGAAGAAGTAGTGAATCGAGAAGAAGTTACAATGGATGCAATGATTTAAAATTCAGAACACATTCTTGTCTCAAACATTTATGGATCGACGGCTACCAAAAGGCAAGCTGACTGGGCACAATGAAAAGCATATGTTAGAATGTCTGTGGGTTAGGGAGTTCGCGGGCAATAAGGAGGCTGTGACATTTTTTAAAGCAACATAATCCCCAAATGGTATTCTTAATGGAGACAAAAATTGATTAAAAAACACATGGAAAAAGCTAAGAGGAGTTGTGGTTTTATGAATGGAATCGACATTGAAGCTGAAGGTTCAAATGGGGGGTCTATGTCTAGCATGGAAAGGAGAGATTACAGTTATTCTGAAAAGCCTGTCCAAGTGGCATATTGATGTAATGATAATGGAGGGTGATGTCCAAGAAGATTGGAGGTTTATGAGGTTTTATGGATCCCCTCACTCAAATAATAAAAGTATTTCATGGGACCTGCTAAGGAAATTGGGCCAAGAACAAGATTATCCATGGCTAGTATGTGGGGATTTCAACGAAATTATGTATTCTTTCGAGAAAAGTTGAGGAAATCAAAGAGAGCAAGGGAGAATGGAGGCCATTAGGGAGGTTCTAGAGGAATACCAACTAGTGCATATTGGGTACTCGGGGAATTGGTTTACTTGGGAAAAGGGAAATCTGCCGGAGACAAATATCAAGGAGAGACTAGATAGAAGAGTTGTAAATGAAAAATGGATGAATTTGTTCCCGATGGGCAGCATTCAACACCTACCATATTCTACATCGGATCACTGTCCGTTACTTTTAAACACAAAAAGGGATAAAGTATATACCAGGAGTCCTAAATTTAAATTTGAGGTATGGTAGACCTTAGAGGAATCTTAGAAAAAGAAATTAAGGTTGCATGGGAAACATCGAACGGTACGCTAATAGAAAAACTGGAGAGGCTAGAAGTTTGATTGCTGAGTTGGGTAAGTACTATAAAAAGGAAAAGGGAAGGAATTAAAAAGAAGCTAACTAAAGATCTTGAAGTTTTGCTAGAGAAAGAAAGGGATGATGAAATGATGGAAAAAATCATTGATACAAAAATCCTTCTTAATATGGAGATCGATAAAGATGAAATGTACTGGGAACAAAGGGCAAGAGTAAACTGGCTTTGGCTAAGGGATAAGAATTCTGGCTTTTTCCACAAGTGTGCTTCAGTCCGTAAATGAACTAAAGCAATTACTAGGCTGGAATCAAATGAAGGAAGGGAAATCACAAATGGTACAGAGATTTGTGAGGTAGCCATTATGTTCTTCCAAAGGCTATTTATGACGAATAGAGTTGGGGATCTATCTCATCTGTTAACGGGTATTGTTAATAAAATTTCTCATAAGCAAAATATAGTTCTATCATCTCCTTTCACAGCAGAAGAAATACAGATTGCTTTAAAAGGAATGGGGCTCACCAAAGCACCAGGTCCTGATGGCTTCCCAGCATTATTTTTCCAGAAATACTGGCATATCATTGGTAAGGATGTCAAAACTTTCTGTCTAGATATCCTAAATAATGACCTGAATTTTGAGTCCCTTAATAAGACAGATATTGTGCTCATTCCTAAAACTAGTTAACTATAGGCCTATTAGCTTATGTACGGTCATTTACAAAATTGTGGCAAAAGCAATAGCAAATCGCCTTCAAGAAGTCATTGGCAGCTGTATCGATATTGCTCAAAGTGAATTTATCCCAGGATGACTTATTTCTGATAATGTGCTTCTAGCATATAAAATCTTACATACGTTCCGACAGAAACACACAGGGAAAAAAGGCTATATGGCAGTGAAGCTAGACATGAGTAAAGCCTACGATAGAGTTGAATGCAATTTCCTAAAGGCAGTTATGACACAGATGGGATTTACTAGTGAATGGGTTGTATTGATTATGAAATGCATTACTACAGCTTCGTATGCTGTTAATGTAAATGGAATGAGTAGGAGAACCTTTCAACCTTCTAGGAGGCTTCGTCAAAGAAATCCACTTAGTCCGTTCCTTTTTCTAATTTGCAACGAGGGGCTTTCATCATTGATGAGATTAGCAATGAGGGAGGGTTTGCTAAAAGGTGCAAAAGCAAGTCGGAGGGGGCCAAAAATTTGGGGGCAAAAAATTTCACACTTACTTTTTGCAGACGATTACATTTTATTTGGCAAAGCAACAAGTAGGGGTGCGATGATTCTGAAAGAAATAATTAAGAAGTACGAATGCTGTTTAGGCCAATGTGTGAATTTTGACAAATCAATAATTTTCTACTGCTCAAATACAACTGGAGACAAAAAAGATGAAATTACGTCTCTACTTGGAGTTAGAAGTTCAACAAATATTGAGAAGTACTTGGAACTACCTAATGTTGTCGGAAGAAGGAAAAAAGAGTCTTTTTAAAATCTAAAAGAAAGGGTTTCTACGAGAAAAAAAGGTTGGAGTACAAGGTTTTTATCCCAAGGGGGAAAAGAAGTTTTTATTAAATCAGTACTCCAGGCTATACCAACTTATACTATGTCCTATTTTCTCCTACCAAACTCATTGTATGGGGAGTTGGAAAACATTTTTGCAAAGTTCTGGTGGCAAAAAGGTCATGGGAAAAGAGGGATTCATTGGTACTTATGGAAACATTTGTGTCGTGCTAAAGAAGAAGGCGAAATGGGGTTCAGAAGCATGGCTCATTTTAATAAAGCTCTCTTAGGAAACAGGGTTAGAGGATTTTAACTTACCCAAATTCACTAGTAGCGAAAGTACTTAAAGCAAAATATTTTCTGGAAGTTGACTTTTTAAACTCGTGTTTAGGAAATAATTGTTCATACATATGGCAAAGAATATGGGCGACGAAGACTGTATTGACAGATGGACTTTACTGAAAGTTCGGTACGGGTACGAGCATATCAGTTTTTAATGATAATTGGTTTCCAGATTTCAGAATTGCTAGATTATCTTCTGTTGTGATCAATTCACATGATTATATGGTTGTTGAATTAATCAATGATTACGAAAGAAAATGGAACAGAGAGTTGATTATCAATACCTTCCTAGAAGAAGCAGTAAGTAAGATTCTCGGTATTCCACTGGCAAAAGAACCTCATGACCACTTTCGGGCTTAGAGTGGTGAACCTTCGAGAGAATTTTCGGTTCGAAGCACTTACAAACTATTACAAAGTTTGGATCCTAGAGCTTACGCTTTACAAACAAACTATAAGGATTTTTACAAAAAACTATGGAGCCTAAATCTACCACAAAAAAATTTAATCACCATTTGGAAAATTTCATGGAATTATTTGCCAACTAGAGTGAACATGCTATGTAGGAAACTGACAAACAGCGCAATTTACCCTCGATGTGGTGAAGGAATAGAAACGATGAATCACCTTTTCCGTGAGTGTCTTATATTAATAGCAGTTTGGAGATCTTTATCGACTTTAAACAGAATACATGATACAAACTTAGATTTCGAACAGTGGCTTACCAGGATCTTGTTTCCCATCCTCAACCTCTCTGCAAACTGTTTTGCTACGCGTTATGCGCCATCTGGGGGGACAGAAATGCTCGAGTACATGATAAGACAAAAAGATCGGGTCAAGAGATTGCAAGTTTTGTTCTTAGCTATTTAGAAGAACTGGAAGGTATTAAGAATAAAAAGCCTAAAGTCACCAGGAAGCTAAAAAGTGGAAACACCTACCTGGGTAGTTAATAAAAATAAACTTCGATGGAGCATTTGACGAGCGTAATCAACAATCGGCCTCTGGGATAGTAGCCAGAAACAGTGAAGGACTTGTTCTCCTTTCATACACAAAGATCCACCATAGAGTGCCTTCAGCCTTCACTGCTGAAGCGCTAGCTTGCAGGAAAGCAACCAGGATAGGTCTCGACATACAAGGGAAGGAAATCATTATTGAAGGTGATTCTTTATCTATTATTAAAAAATGTAATGCTAAAGGGAAAGATAAATCGAAGATAGGGGCCCATATACATGATATCCATCAGCTAAAATCTAGATCTGGCAATCTCAAGTTTGAATATACCCCTAGATCAGCAAATGGTTTAGCCCACATATTAACTAAAGAATCCCTAAGAAGGAAGGAAGAAGTTTACCTGGTCGATAGCGTACCCATTTATGCCGAAAACCAGAGGAAAAATGACATAGAGAGAGAACCGAATTGAAGAAGAAAGGAAATGAAAGTTAGAGGGGAGTTTCAAATGGATAGATCAATAGCCTCAGTGGTAAATACTCCCTTTGGAATTTGACAACGCCATTAAAATTGAATTGAAAGAAAAGATAGAAATAACCGGCGTTAGTGGTATCTGATTGGGCATTAGTACGGTGGTAATAAATGACATTCTAGAATTCTCTTTTAATTTATTTAGGCAGGTTTATTATTTTCTTTTAAGGCAGTTTTTTTGTTTGCCCGGGCTGTTGCTTTGGGCTTTAGTTTTGTTTTGGTTTTATTCCTGTGAACTTTGTTTATGTTTAATATAAGCCCAATCTGATTATTTGTTTCAAAAAAAAAAAACAAAAGGAATCATCATCTTCATTTAGTTCTCTATCGAAAATAAAACACCAAAACACCATGGAAGAAGCTTCAAGGTTCAGCAAGATTGCCTTTCTTGCATGGAGGTTTAATTGAGGTCTGTTTTTCGTAAATTTTAGGTTTTTGATATCGTTGTAGCTTAATCTAGCTAACCTGAGTATTAAATCATAAAACTATCAAAGTTTTAAAATGTTTTCATTGGTGGATTTTGATTTTTTAATGTTAAATAGCTTAGTTGTAAGCTTAAATTTGAAATAGGACTAATTTGTAAAGTGAATTTTGTTAATTTTGATTTTAAGGACTAAAATGTAAATATTTCAAAATTGACATGAAATTTTGATAATTATTGAATTTATAAGGCTGTACAAGGATGAAATTGAAATCGGATTGAAAAACGAAGTTTAGAATTTAAAGATATAACCATTTCAGTTTTAGGGAGTAAATTGAATAAAATGTGAAACTTTAGAGAAATTGTGTAAAAATAAATTAATTTGTTATGTGCATATACTAAGGTGCTATAAGGCTATTGAAATTGATAAATTGTAATGAATTATTATAGATTGGGAATTAAATCCATCGGAAGCTGAGCGAGAAATAGGAGAAATTATAGATTAGTCTCTAAGATTTTGTGGTTGTCATTTTCCAGGTAAGTTCATATGGAACTTACTATATTCTATTATCAAGTTTGAATTGTATGTTTATACCTATTAATTTTATATATATACAAGTGTAATTTTTATTAAAACGGCATCTATCAGACTAAATTGTAAAATAGGAAGTTTAAATGTTAATAGTGAATAGATGAGTCTTATTATTGATTGAAGTTATAAAATAATAAGTTGCATTTGATGATAACTCACTGTAAATGTATGTGAATTGTTATAAAAAATATGAAAAGCGAGTGTACAGCTACAAAGATTGAATACCTAGGATACAAATTACATGTCATTAGGGTTTATATAATTTCAGGTGTTAGTCTTGGTTGTTTTATCGATGACTATGGTCCTGCATTCGTTGCAGATTCTTTACAACTCATGTTAGCAACTTTGCATAAAGTTACCATCCTGGCCCACAGGTTGTGTGAGTAGGCCTATTTTTACAGGTCGTGTAAGCATTTATTTTTACATCTCGTGTGAGGAACCTTGTCCTGTTTGTCTAAACTATATT
This sequence comes from Gossypium anomalum, assembly GCA_025698475.1. Classification (NCBI taxonomy): domain Eukaryota; kingdom Viridiplantae; phylum Streptophyta; class Magnoliopsida; order Malvales; family Malvaceae; genus Gossypium; species Gossypium anomalum. The sequence goes on along the minus strand of CM046960.1, from coordinate 20,990,501 downwards.
TACTATAGTTTTTTGGGCGAAAATAGTAAGTAAATGGATTCGAAATGAATAGAAAGGTTAAATGTGAAAATTAGTTGTTATACGTATGAATGGAATGTAAATAAAAGATTGAATGTATTAAATTGTAATCTTGCAAAATGAGCATGATTAAATGTGATGTGAAATAGAACTTAAGTATATGTGTTTATAAATTGAGCATGAATTGGATATCATATGATTTGCTATATTAAATCATTGTATAAGTATATGTGATTTGCATTAGTAGTTCTTGATGTATAAATAAACTAACCTATTGGTTGTTTTTGTGGGAATGTATATGGAAGTACAAGGAAGACAAGGATGTCATATTAATTACCAAACTGGTTTAATAAATTAATTTAGTTTAAGGTCATGGTATATTATGTAAATTTCATACTAGCTTACTAAGCATTAATAATGTTTATCTTGCTTGCTTTTCAATTTCTGTACAGCTTATTTCGTGGAACGTGGTGATCGGATCATATCAGAGCTCACACTATCAAGCCTTCTATTCGATGGTTTCAATCGTTCTAAACCTGGTTATGTGGCATGTGTCTAGGTTTAAATGTGATTAAATGTTTATTTTGGATGTTGAGGAAATTATTCTTGGCTATAAAGCTTGTTTGGGGATGTGTATATGTTATGTATATAGGCTTTGAATTGTATAAGTGTTTTTTTGAGTTATGAAAATTAAGGTTCATATATCATGCTTGATCTTGAGGGCTTATATAATATGTATATAAGCTTTTAAATGAATATGTGCAAAAGTTCATGACAATGATGGAATGTTTAAGTATAATAGTCATAGTGAATGCTAATCAATGTGGCAATATTGGTATTGAGATAACTAATATTTGTGATAGATGAATGATAATCTTTTGGAATGTTACTAAGGTTGGGATGTCAAATGGTTTGACCTTAGAATGTGAAATGGTAATATTGGCTTATGGCATGAATGGTACTAAACTAGTTGAATGATTTCAAATGTTTTGCAACTTTTGTTTTGTGATGGTGTCGTTGTGGAATATTGGTTAGAAATTAGTAGGATGTTATATGACATATTTTGGTTTGGCTTTGAGATGTTTTGAATAGGTTTAAAGTTGTCAAAATGTATTTTTGAAGTTACCTTGATGGTTGGTTTTGATACAAGCACTTAAATGACATATTTTGGTGCCACATGATCGTTTTTCACACACAGGCTTGTGACACGATCGTGTGCCACTGGAAAATAAGTTGCATTTATGGCACACAATCTCAGTTAGTTACACAGCCTAGCCACACAATCGTGTGACTTTTGTTGGATTTTTGCATTTACGTCCACATAGCTTCAGTGAGTTTTACGGCATGGATACATAGTTGTGTAACTCCAATTTCACATAGTCCCCAATTGTAACATGGTCTAGGCACACAGCCGTGTAGCCCTGTTTTGAAAATTTTTTAAAAGTTTTTAATTTAGTCCTTATTTGTACTCAGGTCAACTTAAGAGCTTTCATAAGCTCGAATAAGACTTAAATTTAATTTTATACTATAATATGTGAATGTTTATGACATGATGGATTATTTAAAGAATTTATTTATGCTTTAATTGATCTGTAACTATGGAAAGGTTGCATATTAGTCCTAGTTAAATTCTACGTTGATATTAAGGCATACATAAGTTTGTATAAGGCTCGAGAAAAGCTATATTTGATGATTATAACTTGAATTGACTATCATTGCGTGACTCATGTTTTATTTGAATGTTAATTGTGTATTTATGAAATAGTTTCATGTTTTAATTGAAATAAGGATTATGAATTATTTTTAGGGTTAAATATAAAATTAGAACCTAAACTTGTTCACTCTCAGATTGGTACCTATGATTTTTTTGTCCCAGATTGGTACCCGAACTTTTTTCCTGTCCACTAGTTTGGTACCTAAGCCTAACAGCATTAAGATGTTGCTAACGTGGTAATGCTGGCTGTTCACGTGGTGCCACGTGGACTACTTTTGTATATCCTTTTCTTTTCCATTTTCCCTTTTTTTCTTTTTTCTACCCTAGTCGCCCTGCATCTACATCGTTGCTAGGCCACCGTCCAAGCTCCTCTAGTGAGCTCTCCAACCAACAACGACACCACCAGATATTGTCTCCCTTGAAAATCTATCATCAGCTATTTTTTGTGTTCATTTTTTGGTCTGTTTCTTCAATTTGTTTAAACCTCGCGTGAGAAAATGAAAGAAAATAAAGATACATTAGAGAGAAAGGTGAGAAAATTTTAATGAACTGATTTCAATTTTTTTTCAAGCTTAAATTCATGGCTAATTTTTAGGTTTTCTTTTCTCTTCTTTGTTTTCAAAGGTTGAATTGAAAAATTGATGAAGGAATCAGAAAAGAGTTTAGATCCATAATTATGGCATGCATGTGCTGGACCCAACCCCAAAATTTGAAAATTTCTTTATTACAGACTGAAGCAAATTTGCAACAAAAGAAAAAATTTTATTTGTAAAACACTTAGTCTAATATACAAAATTTAGAGTTTTAGTTCAGAAATTTCCTTTGTTAGGAACTAACCCAAATTTGTAAAATAAAAAAATATCTTTGTTAAAAACCCATCCATTCCAATCAATGCTCAGTCACATGAGTTCCTTCATCAATAGTCCAAAAAAGGAAGGGAAAAGCTCCCCAAAATAATGCCAGGAAGTCTCCTTGTACAATCTTATCCTCCTGACATGGATAAAATAATAAACTGGATTCAATTGCTTTCAAACTTAAATTCATAGTTAATTTTTGGGTTTTTTTCTTCTTCTTTGTTTTCAAAGGCTGAATCGAAAAATTGATGAAGGAATCAAAGAAGAGCTTAAATCCACAGTTATGGAATGCATGTGCTAGACCCAATCCTAAAATTTGAAATTTTCTTTATTACATATTGAAGCAAATTTGCAACAAAAGAAAAAATTTTCTTTCTAAAACATTTAGTCAAATCAGTGAAATTTAGAGCTTTTGTTCAGAAATTTCCTTTGCCCAAATCTGTAAAATAAAAAATATCTTTGTCCAAAACCTATCCATTCCAACTGATGCTTAGCCCCATGAGTTCGTCCATCAACAATCCAAAAAATGAAGGGAAAAGCTCCAAAATAATGCCAGAAAATCTCCTTATACAATTTTATCCTCCTAACATAGATGGAAGTTTGAGAGCAGGTGCACATATTGAAGAGTGGTGGTTCAAATCAATAGCGATGACGACGGTGGCAATGAGGCAAGAAGAAGAGAAAAAATGAGGAAAGAGAAGAAGGAAAGAAAAGGGGGGACTAGAAGGAACATGAAAGGAAAAATGGAAAGGTAAAAAATAGAAAAATAGAAAAATTAAAATAAAAAATAATAACATCATCATGATGTCACTAGTGACATGTGTCGTTGTTTGATACTTCCACCTGTCCCAAGCTTAACGGTGTTTAAAAAAAGTGCCGAACTAGTTGACGGAAAAAAGTTCGGGTACCAATTTAGGACAAAAAAAAACCATAAATATCAATATAGGAGAAGTGGACAAGTTCAGGTGCTAATTTTATATTTAAACATTATTTTTATTGTTTAATTGAGTATTTAAATTTGGAATTATATGTGATTGCTCTGTTAATTGGTGTAACATCCTATAGCTCGAGTTCGATGATCGGACCGAGTAAGGGTAATTACATTTAGTAGTACAGAACTACAGTTTTGTCAATTCTATGACTGAACGTAACATGTGTTAAGTCTAGAAATACATGCCACAATAACCTATGATAGTGTGATGCTTTTGATCCAATGACTCTATTTTCCTATAGGTTTACTATGTAGGCTGAGTTTAATCATGAAATATCAGATAAGGTTAATGGTAATGTTTCCAATCAAAGATCTAGTCTTGGTGTGCCATTCTGCAAAGACCAAATAGTGAAATAAAAGGTGTTTTCTGTTAAAAAATAAGCTAATGGTTCTTAGAGATACCCAAGCTAATCTTGCAGCTACACAACCTCCACCCCCAATTGTGCCTTCCACGATAGTCTCTTGTCCTCAAAATCTGGTAAGTGTTCACATAATTTGAATTGACAATATTAAAAAATATGGAATTGAATAATTCAGGGATAAAAATAATGATGATTTAGTCAGAATTGAATATTGTTGGAAAATACTCAGTGATTTTTTTATGAAATAGTGTAACACCCCAAACCCGGCCTAGACGTTATGGCTGAATCTGTCGATGTCACATGGAATGGGATTTGAAAATGAGTTTTCAAATTAAAACCGTTCCAGTATTTAACCTTTATCTTAATTCGGAGTAAAATGCATGTTCTTTGTTATGTCTAAAATCGTATCTTTTTAGCGGAAGCTTTGCAAACGTTTATTTTTGGAAAACCGTTCGTGCTGAGGGAAACCTTTGTTTTTAGCAAAAATCGAGTTTTTTTTTACCGTCTAGCCGTAATAAAACTGTAAAGCAGTTAAAAACCTAAAATTCAAAACCAGTCAGTCCAAAGTCATAAAATTACATAGCAATACCCAAAAATTAATGTAAATTCAAAAAATGAATTAAAGCAATACGAAACAGTGGTGGTCACCGTCGAGTCCTCCACTGCACTGATCCGTCTAAGACTGGGGATTACCTATACAGATTAACAGAAAAGAAAAGGGTGAGTTTTCGTAAACTCAGTGTGTAATGCCCACAGAAAACATGCATACAAATACACATTAGAATACAGTCAAATACAGTCTGGGCCTGAGCCCATTACAGATTCAGTTTGGGCCTTAACCCAATTAGATACAGTCTCAGATATATATTAGGGCCTCGGCCCATCTTAGATATAGTATGCGGTAACAGAAATCAGAATCCTACCCACTAGCCTTTACACACCATCTCCAACCATCCCTACACACCATGTGGGGTTTAAAACACCCACCCTATAACAGCCCAATTTTGGGCCTAGTTGGAATAGTGGTTTCGGGACCACAAATCCGACAAGGAAAAAATTTTTTTTATTATATTTTTATGGTCTACGGTTTCATGGAATGGTTTTGTGAAAATTTTGTTCGAAAATTTCGACATTTGGGCACTCAATATAGTCAAAAGGACTAAATCGTAAAAAGTGCAAGAGGTGTCTAATTGCTATGAAATTTTAAATTGGAGGTCCTTCAATGAAAATTAGACCATTGGTTAATTTTTTTGGACAAAAATGAACATGAAATAGGTGAAATAGAATATTTTTATGTTTGGGGCATTTTGGTCATTTAGTAATTAAAATTAATTAAAAACAAAATTAAAGCCAATTTTTGTCCATCTTCAACCCCTTGGCCGAATTTCATAAGGGGAAACCATGGCTAGGGTTTTTCAAGCTTCCAAGCTCGATTGTAAGTCCGTTCTAACCCCATTCTTAATGATTTTCATGTTTTTGAAATCCTCATAACAAGATCTATCTATTTCTACCACTAATTTGATATATAGTTAAAGTCTAGGGTTTTGACCCATGATGAATATGTGTGTATTTTTGTGTTTAATGGTAGAAAATGCTTAAAAGGACTAATTTGTAAAAGTTATAAAATATGTAGTAAAAGTGTGTTTTAATGGAAATTTTGGGCTGCTATAGTTATGAAAATGATTCTTCTAGGCCTGTATGTTAAAGAAATTGAATAAATTTCATTTTTTGAGTTAAATTTGATATTATAGATCAAGAAAAATGAGATTCGGGCCTAGAACGAGGGAAAAACAAGTATTTGATGGTTAGGTCTTTTTTACCATCTTTGGTATCGAGGTAAGTTTGTATGTAAATAATGCATCGTTTTTACTTACGTTATCACATTTTATTATGATTTATAAAATGTGGCTGAATATTGAATGAAATTGACTAGAATCAAAAAGTGAGAAATTTCCCGGTTGAACATTAGGAACAAAATAAGATACAAGTGACATGTCACTAATGACTCAAGTGTGGTACTATGTGAAGGCCACTTTGAGAAGAGATAGCTTGGTCACAAGTGTGGTACTATGTGAAGGCCACTTTGTGAAGAAAGATAGCTTTGGTCACAAGTTTGGTACTATGTGAAGGTGACTTTGTGTAGAAGGTAGCTTTGATTACAAGGGTGGTACTATGTGCAGGCCACCGGGTATCCGTTATTATTTCGATGTGTTCAACGGGAAATGACTAGGTGTAATTGAATATGACTATGTGATGAATAAGTACAAGTACGTGTGTGTAAACTTATGAGCATTGTGCTCGATATGTGATCAATATTTGGTAAGATTGATATGAAGTAAGTGTTACAATGAAGTTATTACAAAGAAAACATGAAAGAGTGAAATTTAGTAATAAAACAGTTTTGGACAGCAGCAGTTGTGTGACTTTGAAAAATCACCAAAAATGGTGAAAATCGAATTAGAGGTTGAATAAGATATTCAATAAAATCTTATTGAGTCTATTTTCATATAAAGGAAACAATGTAAGCAAAAGAATTTCATATTATGAGATAGTTGAATTTTTGTGAGATAGAGTCAGAATGATTTTGGAATCCTCTATTATGATTTGGGAAAATCATTAAAAATTGTACAAAAATAATTATGGGTTATAATTTATATTATTAGAATACTTAATCAGTCTATTTTTAAAAGAAACAAACAATAACATCATCCAAATCCCGTATGAGGAGGTAATTAATTTTAGTGAAGAGGGATTGGAACTGTCGGACAGCAAAATAGGGGTGAATTTAAAGAATAAACTGTACTTATTGGTTAAAACAAAAATTCTTAAAATTTTATGGTAAGAATATATGTGAGTCTAGCAGATCTTAATTTTTAGTTCCATAGCTCCAGATATAAATAATTTAGTGACTGTGACTCGAATATACAGCTTGTTTTGAACTTGAGTAAATAGTGGATCTATGTGTAGTTATGATTGTATTATTTTTAAAACATATTTTGAGGATTTATAAAAGCATGTTAATAATTTGTTTATTATTTACATATCTACTTACTTAGCTATATGCTTACTCCCCTCTCTTTTCCCTTATTTTATAGTGTCACCAAGCTAGCTCGGGGTATAGAGATCGTCAGAGATCCATCCACACTATCATCATTCTTTTGGTATTTTGAAATTCATATTTTGAATTATGGCATGTATAGAGGCCTTGGTTTTTTTGTTATATGTCATAATTGATCTGGCCTAAAATGTTGGCCTTTAATATTTGATAACTCATTTTGTATAAGGCCATCGATGTTGGCTAATATTAGTTAAGTTATATGTTATGATGATGCATTTTGTGAGAGGCATGAGTTAGTTGAATGAGTGTGTAATGAATAAGAATGGAAAATATGGCACGTGAATGGTTGTGTGAAGGACACAGCCTTGGACACGGGCGTATGCCCCTATTTTCAAGAAATTTTTCAATGTTTTCCAAAGTTCTCGGACCGCTTCCATAGTATGTTTTAGGCCTCGTAGATCCATATCAGGGACTTAGTGATGAAAATTGAAAAGTTTAATTTGGATGTAAAAATTACGTCTCGATTTTGTACTAATCCATGTGTATGTTCCGATAATTCCTCGTACCTTGTTCCAGCGTCAAACACAGGTAAGGGGTGTTACACACCCATCCTTACACACCATGCTATACCGAAATGCGGCACACAATCAGAAATTTGCAGCTGAGCTGCCAAATAACCAGCTCAAAAGCCTTTCAGAACACTTCCTCTAAATATCATTAACCCACCCCGATGCAATGCAACATACAAGAGATTCCATGCTATTATGCAGTTAACAGTTCATATGTTTAGATCAGCATAAATGCTCAGTTCAGATATCATACAGACAGTTCACACAATTAGGGGTCTAAGTAATGCTTACCGACACTATAGTAGGTTCACAGTCGACTTGGGCGACCCGTGCAACCTTAGGAAACTTTTCAGAAACATGGGTTCACACGTCCATGTGGCCTGGCCGTGTGGGCCCACACGCCCATGTGGACTACCCATGTAGACCCACGAGCCCGTGTGGCCCACACGGCCCAATTCAGTCAAGCCCGTGTGTCGCACACGGCCTACCAGGCCATCACACAGCCGTGTCGTGTGTGCACGACCTGGCTTGTCAATCACACGGGTGACCACACACTCGTGTGGCATCGATAGAATACTTTTTCAGCTTTCGGTGAATACCGTTTTCTGCGTTATCGAGTACACACCTAGTATCGAAATGATGCTAACGCAACCCCAAGCACTCCAGAACCTAAATATTGATCAATTTAATACCACAATTAGCCTTAATTTACGATTAATCACAACCGCAAAATAGAAGACGATTCAAAAACTCAAAATCAACACTTACCGAAGATAAACTAAAGTCCTTAACGCTCTAATCTCAGCAACAGCACAAAAAGATTATTGTCCTTCGCCTAAACCAAAAGTACCAAAACCATCTTTTTAAAAACTAACCAAGAAACAATCGATAATAGGCAAAATTGTTACTTACTGAACACGCACGATGAAATGCGGCACAAAAAGGAGATGATCTTGGTTATAGAATTTAAAAAAGAAAGGGAGGGGGAGAAAAATGGAGATTCAGCAGAGGGAAAAGGGATAGGCAAAACATTAGAATTGGGGAAAGAGGAAAGAACCGAATAGAGTTCCAAATCAAATTTTCTGATAACCTCCCACTTTTCCCTCAACTCCCATATATCCACTACTCAATTGTCTACTTCTACTTATCCACTAGACCAGCAGGCCCACTCTGTTAAGTATTTACAAACAATTACATAAAAGCCTACTAACTAGAGGTAGGGCTTTGATTTAGAAGAAAAACAAAATTTTGCCAAAGACATGGCTTGAACTTAGGACCTCTCACACACACCCAGAACACTTAACCACGGAAGCAGAAACACAGTTGTGTCAAAACTCAAAATTGCTAAAATTAAAAATTCAGGGCGTTACAACTCTACCTCCTAAAAGAAAATTTCATCCTCGAAATTTACCTGATCAGAATAGGTGAGGATACTGCTGACGCATCGAATCCTTAGGTTCCCACGTGGCCTCCTCAGAGCTATGATTTTGGCACAAAACCTTTACCAGTAGAATAGATTTCCTCCTCAGAACCTTAACGTCATGATCCAGAATCTAAACTGGCTCCTCCTCAAAGGTCAGGTCTGGCCTAACCTCAATCTCCTCAACAGGAACAATGTGCATAGGATTAGAGCAGTAGCGCCTCAACATAGAGACGTGGAATACATCATTAATGTGATCCAACTCTGTAGGTAGCTCCAACTAACAAGCAACAGGTCCCACACGTCTCAGAATTCAGTAAAGCCCAATAAACCTAGGGCTCAACTTGCCCTTCAGGCGAAACCTTAGAACCTTCTTCCATGGCGAGACTTTGAGATATACAAAATCCCCCATAGAATACTCAATATCCTTCCTTTTTAGATCTGTATAGGACTTCTATCTATCAAAAGCCACCTTCAGATGATCCCGAATCAGCCTAACCTTATCCTTTGTCTCGGAAACCAATTTTGGACCCAAAACACGTCGTTCACCCAACTTAGTCCAACATAAGGGAGTGTGAGACTTACGACCATACAGAGCCTCGTAAGGTGCCATTTGGATGCTAGAATAAAAACTGTTATTATACGCAAATTCTGCTAACGGCAAGGACTCCTTCCAGCTACCTTGAAAATCAATCACATAGTTCCTCAACATATCTTCTAGTATCTGAATCTCCCTCTCAAATTGGCCATCTGTTTGAGGATGGAAAGCAGTACTAAAATCCAATCTTGAATTCAGAGCCTCATGTAGCTTTTTCCAGAACTGAGACGTGAAGCAAGGATTCCTATCGAAAATGATCGAGACAGGTACCCTATGCAATCTCACTATTTTTGATATGTAGAGCTTAACCAATTTCTAAATAGAAAAGTTTGTCCTGTCCGGGATGAAGTGAGCAGACTTGGTCAACCGATCCACGATGACCCAGACAGAATCCTTATTAGTGGGTGTTAGAGGTAACCTAATAATGAAGTTCATCGTTACTCGCTCCTATTTCCACAACGGGATCTTAACCGACTGCAGCAAACCGAAAGGTAACTGATGCTCAGCCTTAACTTGCTGACAAGTCAAACAGCGAGCAAAGAAGTTGGTAACCTTACGCTCCAACCCTGGCCACCAGTATAACTTTCAAAGATCTCTATACATCTTATTTCCACCTGGATGCATAGCATAGGGACTACTATGCGCCTCCCTCAGAATCAACTGCCTTAAATCCTCATCATTTGGTACATAAATCCGACCGCGAAAACAAAATACCCCATCATTGTTTACCCCAAAATCAGCAGTACCAACATTCTCAACCTAACAAAAATGCAACTCAAGGGACTTATCCACTGACTGCTTACCTCGAATCTGTTTCATCCATGTCGGTTTAACCTGAAGTTTTGCCAACAAACTTCCATCGTCGAAAAGGCTAAGTCAAGCAAACATCGCTCTTAGATCAGTCATTGCCCTACGGCTCAACGTATTGGCAACCACATTGGCTTTGCCAGGATGGTACTCAATGGTATAATCATAATCCTTAAGCAACTCCACCCATCTACGCTGCCTAAGATTCAACTCCTTCTGAGTGAGGAGATACTTGAGGCTCTTATGATCAGTATAGATAATACAATTCTCACTGTACAGATAGTGCCTCTAGATTTTCAAAGCGAAAACTATGGCAGCCAATTCCAGATCATACATCGGATAGTTTGCCTCATGAGTTTTGAGCTGACAAGATGCATATGCTACCACCTTACCATCCTGCATCAACACACAACCCAAATAGACATGTGATGTATTTCTGTATACCACAAAGTCTTTACTAGGATCAGGCTGTATCAGAACAAGAGCCTGAGTCAGAATAGTCTTGAGCTTCTCAAAGCTCTCTTGTTGTGCATCAGTCTACACAAAAGGAACTCCCTTACGCAAAAGCTTATTCAACGGAGCTGCGATCAAAGAGAACCCTTTTACAAAGTGTCGATAGTAACCCGCCAACCCTAGAAAGTTACGGATCCCAGACACATTCTCTGGCTATTTCCAATCCAACACTGCTTATAAGGGTCGACTCGTACCCCCTTCACAGCAACTACATGTCCTAAAAATGTCACTTCCCGGAGCCAGAACTCACACTTGCTGAACTTTGCATACATCTATTTCTCACGAAGAGTCTGTAGTACCACTCTAAGATGCTCATCATCCTCATCTTCGGTCTTAGAATACACTAAGATATCATCGATGAACACCATCACTAACTGATCCAGATAGGGCTGGAACACTCGGTTCATCAAGTCCATAAATGTCGCTGGTGCATTTGTCAAACCAAAGGGCATAACTAGGAACTCGTAGTGTCCATATTGAGTCCTAAATGCTGTCTTATGCACATCTGCCTCCTTAACCTTCAATTGATGATAACCTGAATGTAGATCAATCTTGGAAAACATAAAAGCCCCTCTGAACTGGTTGAATAAATCATCAATCCTTGAAAGTGGATACTTATTCTTAATCGTTAGCTTGTTCAGCTGAGGGTAGTCGCTACACATCCTCATTGTCCCATCTTTCTTTTTCACAAACAACACAGGTGCTCCCCACAGAGACACATTGGGACGAATGAACCCACGATCCAACAATTCCTAAATCTAAGCCTTAAGCTCTATAAGCTCTTTCAGTGCCATTCGGTAGGGGAGATAGACATTGGAGCTATACCCGAAATAAGTTTGATCCCAAATTCCACTTCTCGGCTCGGAGAAAAACCCAGTAGCTCCTCAGGAAAGACATCCAGAAAATCCCTGACAGTTCTGATGTCCTTTATAGAAGAATCCCCAAAATCAGAAACACTTACATAGGCCAGATATGCCTCACATCTTTTCCAGACCAACTTTTTCGTCACCAATGCAGAAATCACATTAGTCAGAAAATCTCGACGTTCCCCAATCACAACTACCTCATCGTCCTCCTCGATTCTCAAAATGACCCTCTTAGTCACACAGTTTAGACTTACACAGTGCTTGACCAACCAATCCATCCTTAAAATTAAATCGAACTCCCCGAACAGAAACTCCATCATATCAACTAAAAATACTGCCCATTGGACCTTTAACGGAACGTCTCTATACATTTTGCTAACTCGAATAGATTGCCCCAAAGGATTTACAATAGTCACCTCAGTAGAAGTATTCTGAACCAGAATCCCTAAAGTTTCAATCACAATGCTAGCTACATAGAAGTATGTAGAACATATGTCTATTAATGCCAGATAAGGTACATCATAAATTAAAAACGTACCCGTAATAATGTCTGGAAAATCTCTATCTTCTCGTCGACGAACAGCATAAACAAAAGCGGGTTACCTCACCTTAGTCTGTCCAGCACCTCTGTCTAGTGCTCTCTATCCATAGCCTATGTCGTTACCACCCCTAGCCTGACCACGGCCCCTAGGTGGCTGCTGAACTATGCTCTGCGACTGCACGGAACCAAAACCCTGAGCTTGCACCTGATCGACCCTCAACAAACACTCTTGAACATGATGTTCAATAGACCCACATCTTAAACATGCCCCATTCATCCTCCAACATTCACCTGGATGGCGTCTACCACAATGCCCACAAAGTAAGGTCCTAGTAAGTGCAACAGGGGGCCCAACTCTAACTGGCCCATCAGATCTAGCCTTTTCTTAGGCCTCAGCACAGAACTCGAGGGCTCTGAATCCCTTTTGTTCTTACGCCTCTCTCTATCTCTGTTTTGGCACTCCGTGTGCTTTACCTCTTTAGCGATCTTCGCCTTCTCCACCAAAATTGAGAACTTCCGCTCCCTCTGTGGAGCTATCAATACCCTCAGACTATCCCTGAGGCCATCCTCGAAATGGACACATATCTCATAATCAATCGCCACCATACCTCACGCATAGCGGCTCAATCTCAAAAACTCGGCCTTATACTCGGCCACTAACCGGTCACCTTATGTGAGATTCAAGAACTCATGCCTCCTAGCATCGATGTAGCTAGCTCCTACATATTTTCCTTGAAATGTAGACTTATAGAAATCCCAAGTCAATTGATCTGGCTGAGTCCCTTCCTTAACAGTCAGCCACCACTGATATGCTTCATCGTGAAGCAAAAAAATAGCATCTTTCAGTTTCTGCTCGGGGTAAAATCCAAATCATCTATGATTCTTTTAGTGGCCTTCATCCAGTACTCGACCACGTAGGGGCGACTCCAGTGACATCCCTAAATAGCTTAACCCCGTTGGACCAGAGTCGTTCCGTAATCGACCCTCGGCCCCTAGATCCAGTATTGGGCCCAACTGTCCTCTTCAATATCCTTATTATAGCCTGGGACTGCGTCGTCCCCAGCCACGCAATCTTGAGACCCAGTCTCAGTCGTAGGTGAAACCGGTGTCTCATTCGTGTCTAAATTAAGCATGCTGTCAGATGCTAAGGACTTACCTCGAGCCACTCTATGGCCCCTTCCACGACCTCTAGTACCCCGTCCATGGATACTTCGTGCACTCATCGTAGATTCAAAGTTTATCTACATTAACATCTTTATGAATCAGTTACAGTTTTGATATTTATTAGCAGACATTTTATGCAAAATAGTATCAGAAGTTCAGAGTTTGCTATCGCGAATCGTAGTCTCTATCAGTTTTCCCTACAATCTCAGAGCACACTAACTTAGTATTTTCATAGTATACTAATAGTATTTTTCAAATAGGACTTATCAAAGTTTTAGAACACTTACAGGATCATCACCGGAGACTCGGTGTTCCACATATTCAGTCAAATCATTTAAAATCATTTGTAAATTCGTTCTTTGAAACCAAACTTTTTTTTTAAAAACCCAAAATCCACAGTCGAGTTTTGCAAATTGGCTCTAATATCACTAAATGTAACACCCCAAACCCGGCCTAGACGTTATGGTTGAATTTGTCGATGTCACATGGAATGGGATTTGAAAACGAGTTTGTCAAATTAAAACCATTCTAGTATTTAACATTTATCTTAATTCGGAGTAAAATGCATGTTCTTTGTTATGTCTAAAATCATATCCTCTTAGCGGAAGCTTTGCAAATGTTTATTTTTGGAAAACCATTCGTGTTAAGGGAAACCTTTGTTTATAGCAAAAATTCAGTTTTTTTTTTCCGTCTAGCCGTAATAAAACCATAAAGCAGTTAAAAACCCAAAATTCAAAACCAATCAGTCCAAAGTCCTAAAATTACACAGCAATACCCAAAAATTAATGTAAATTCAAAAACTAAATTAAAGCAGTACGAAGCAGTGGTGGTCACTGTCGAGTCTTCCGCCGCACCGATCCGTCTAAGACTAGTGATTACCTGTACAAATTAACAGAAAAGAAAAGGGTGAGTTTTCAAAAACTCATTGTGTAATCCCCACAGAAAATATGCATACAGATACACATCAAAATACAGTCAAATAAAGTCTAGGCCTGAGCCCATTACAAATTCAGTTTGGGCCTTAGCCTAATTAGATACAGTCTCAGATATAAATTAGGGCCTCAGCCCATCTCAGATACAGTATGCGGTAACAGAAATCAAAAATTAGAATCTTACCCACTAGCCTCTACACACCATCTCCGACCATCCCTATACACCATGTAGGGTTTAAAACACCCACTGATTCCTACACACAAACCCAAAGGTTAATCGTACTTTGGTAACTTTACGTAAGGCAGAGTTTGGTTCTCTGGGGTGATAGTGGAAAAGTTAACAGATAATGCTGTACCAAAATGTAGCACACAATCAGAAATTTGCAGCTGAGCTGCCAGATAACCGGCTTAAGAGCCTTTCAGAACACTTCCTCCAAATACCATCAACCCACCTTGCTGCAATGCAACATACAAGAGATGTCATGCTATTATGTAGTTAACAGTCCATACATTCAGATCAGCATACATGCTCAGTTCAGATATCATACAGACAGTTCACACAATTAGGGGTCTAAGTAATGCTTACTGACCCTATAGTAGGTCCACAGTCGACTTGGGCGACCAGTGCAACCTTAGGAAACTTTTCAGAAACATGGGCTCACACGCCCATTTGGCCTGCCCGTGTGGGCCCTCACGGCCCAAATTGGCCTTGGTTATATGGATTACATGGCCTGGCCTACAATCCCACACGCTCGTGTAGACTACCCGTGTGGACCCACACGCCCGTGTGGCCCACACGGCCCAATTCAGTCTAGCCTGTGTGTCACACATGGCCGGCCTGGCCATCACACGGTCGTGTTATATGCGCAAGGCCTGGCTTTTCAATCACACAGTCGTGTCCTTCCACATGGCCTACCACATGGGCGACCACATACCGGTGTGGCGTCGACAGAAAACTTTTTCGGCTTTCACTGAATCTCGTTTTCTGCATTATCGAGTACACACTTGGTATCGAAACAATTCTAGTGCAAAACCCAAGCACTCTAGAACCTAAATATTTATTAATTCAACACCACAATTAGCCTTAATTTATGATTAATCACGACCTCAAAACCAGAGATAGCTCAAAAACTCAAAATCAACACTTACCGACGATAAACTAAAGTCCCTAACACTCTAATCTCAGCAGCAGCACAAAATGATTACTGTCATTTGCCTAAACCAAAAGTACCAAAACCATCTTTTTAGAAACTAACCAAGAAATAATTGACAATAGCCAAAATCATTACTTACTGAACACGCACGATGAAACGCGGCACAAAAAGTAAATGATCTTGATTACAGAATTTGAAAAAGAAAGAGAGGGGGAGAAAAATGGAGATTCGGCAAAGGGAAAAGGGATAGGCAAAACGTTAGAATTGGGAAAAGAGGAAAAAACCGAACACAGTTCCAAATCAGATTTTCTGATAACCTCCCACTTTTCCCTCAACTCTCACATATCCACTACTCAGTTGTCCACTGGAACTCAAACTCTTAAACACCACCGAGCAAAAATAAACTAATTTGCCCATGCAAAGAATCAAACACAGGACTTCCAGCATATTAACACTCCACTTATCCACCAGACCAGTAGGCCTATACTGTTAGGTATTTACAAATAATTACTTAAAAGCCTACTAACTAGAGGTAGGGCTTTGATTTAGAAGAAAAATATTTTTTTCCAAAGACATGGCTTGAGCTTAGGATCTCATACACACTTCTAAAACACTTAACGACCGAAGCAGATATGCAATTGTGTCAAAATTCACAAATGCCGAAATTAAAAATTTGGGGTGTTACAAATAGTATGTTCGTCTGAAGACATTTTGAATGCTATGTCACTTTGAAATATGAAGCTTATTGGAGATGAATAATTTTGATAGTAGTTGTTCTTAAAGATCGAGTAAGTTGTAATTTCCTCTAATCAAATTTCAAAAAGAAATACACCAACAGATAGTATCTAGATAAGAAGTATAGAGAATTTCTAAAGCTAAAATAGAGAATTATGTCTATAGTAGAGAATGAATGAGAATTTATCAGACTCTGTAAATATACCAAAGATATTTTACTGACCTAAGCCGAAATGTCTACTCGTTTTGAATGGGGTTTAAACGAATACATATAAATGTTAGTGAGAGCTCTAAAATTAAAAGAGTTTGTAGTTTTATCTAAACGATCACGAAAAATGGAATACGTATGCAATGAAAGGGAAAATACCAAGTTGAGACTCCAAGATTTCTGTAAACAAAGTACAATTAGATCGTTTCTGACTCCTCCATTGAAGAAATCAAAAGATGTTTATAGTCGTTTCACTTCTTCATCAGGATTTTCAAAAAAGATAATTCGAACTCGAGTAACTTGAGAGCTTCGACTACATCAATAGCCAGTGCTGGCAGTGTTCGTAGAATAGATAGATCGGTTTGTATTCATAGTGGAAAACTTATTGAAGTGAGTGTTGACTAAATATAAAGACTTATATTTATTTGGTTCTTAGGAACATTGGAAATGAGATTGTCTGAACCGAACAGATCAATACAAGAGATTGATTATGAAATCTATGACCACTCCTCAGAAAAGTAGATGATCGAGAATATAATGATAGCGTGAGGGATACTAAAGTGAAGATTAAAGATACGTCTATTGCAACAAACAGATTTAGACTCTATTCGGAATGGTGGTTTTGGGACCACAAATTTGAGTCAAAAAAATATTTAAAAATTATTTTCTGTGTTTATTATGTGTGAATTTGTATGTGTGAAATTTTCATGATTTCATTTTGTCGCTTGAGTGTCCGATTAAAAAAAAAGGCTTAATCGCGTAAAATGAAAACTTGATAGTTTAATATGTAAGGGTCGAATTGTTATTGTCTTTGTAATATGAAGCACTTATAATGAAATTAAGCCATTGGCAATTTGAGTGGATGGTAATGACCATGAATTATAATGGTTTTATATATTATTATAAAGGTTAGTTTAGTAAAATAAGTAATAATATATGTAATAATAAAACATAAAAATTAAAATAAACTTTCATAATACTTAGTTATTGCTGAAACATAAAAGAAAAGAAAAAGTAAGGGTTCCATAGGTTTGGCCATTGTTGGAGCTTAATCAAGGTATGTAACTAGCTCAGTTTTTTATAATTTTTACGTTTTTTAGATCATTGCCATGTTATCTACAAAGCCCATACTTGAATTTTTGATTTTGATGAATATTTTGAGTTGTGCCATTGATGAATATTTGAGTTTTGTGATGTTAGTTGATGAAATATGAAAAATATGTTTTGGATTGATATGTTTTGTATTGGAATTTTTGGTGATTTTGAGTAATTAGGACTAAATTGAAAAAATAGTAAATTGAAGGACTAAAATGTGAAATAAATGAAATTTATGGCCTTTTATGAACATAAAGAAGATTCGGCCTAAGCATGATATATTGAAATTTTGCATATTTTGTGTTTTGTACAAATTGGACTAAATTGTAAAAAGTGTGAAATGTTAGGGGTAAAATGGTAATTTTCCCATTCATGTGTTTTTGGACTAAATTGAGTGAAAATATGTTTGAACGAGTTTAATTTGAATATGTTTAGATCAAGAACCAAAGAAATTAGGTTTGGATCGTGGGAAAACTAAAGTTGTCGGTAGCCATCCCGTTCCGATTTTCATCATCCGAAGTAAGTTTATAAGCAAATAGATATTGTTAACTTTAAATAAATATGAATTTTATATACTGATATGAACTATATGGAAGTATATATGTGTTAGTCGAATGTAAATAAGCTTGGAAGCTATGTTTATGAATTCGTTTCGACCGAGTTACGACGTCTAAAAGTCCCTATGAACCTTAGGAATAGCTAGGATACATATGTCATGACATAGGATTCCGATATGTGATGTGCGAGTAAGACCATGGCATCGATATATGTGTGCGAGCAAGACCATGTTTTATACGTTGGCATCGATATGTGACTCCGATATATGTGTGCGAGTAAGACCCTATCTGGGACAGTGGCATCGATATGTGATTACATGTAAGACCACGTCTGGGATGTTGGCATTGTACGATATATGTGATTATCCGAGTGTTCTATCCAGTTTCGAATGGTTCATCGGGCAAATATAAGTTGTGACTGAATGTGTAAAACGAGCTAAAGTGATCAGGTATGTGATAGCTTATTTCCTACTTGAAATAAGGTAATTAAGTTACTTGATATGTGTTGCAAATTATGTATGATGTATATGAGAAGTGTATGTGCATATAGAAAGTGTATTCGTCCTTTTGATTATATAATGTGAAATTGCATATAAAAGTATATGTTTTATATGAAATTGTGATCTTGGGAATAAATGTGATTATGGTAGCATAAATTAGTTTGGTTAAGTTAAATTGATATTAAAATTGAGTTAATTATCGCCTTATGACTTACTAAGCTATGATAGCTTACTATGTATATTTTTATTTGTCTCTGTTTTATAGATTTTGAAGTCTAGATACGAGCTCGGGGGTCGTCAGCAAAGTCTATCACACTATCGACTGTTTCGGTACTTTTATAAGTTGAACTCGAAAGTATGGCATGTATAGGCTAGCCTTGGAATTTGTTTATTTTGGAAGTGTATGTATATAAAGCCATGCAAAAATGGCTTGATTATTATGTTAAAGTTTGGTTTACATATATATATATAAGTTCTTGATTAAAATGTTTGATGTGCTTGGTTTTGGTAATTTAGTATTGGTGATTATAAATGTAGTTTGTTTGAATAGGTTATGGTATATTCATGATTATAATTTATGTTTGTTATGTTACTTTTGGTTAAAATGACTTGGTATGTTTTGAATGACCAAAAGAAATGGTCAATGTTGATAAGTTTTGGTAAGTTTTGAGCATGAGAATGAATGATGTATTGAAACATATGTTTTGGTATGATTTTAGTCTAGGTTTATGATTTGGTTGATGAATTGAGATTAGAATTTATTAATAACGTAAAGGCATGAATAATGTATGTTTTGGTATAGAGATTGGCTGAATTTGTGGTACAAATATGTTTGGTTTGGTGTTTGTAGGTTTGACCCAATTGGGGTGGCAAGTTGGCTATTTAAATGGCCTATTTTTGTCCATACAGGCAGAGACACAGGCGTGTGTGACACATGGCTATGTTGCACGGTCGTGTGTCCCCTGGGGTACCCTATGATTTTAAGTTAGGTTTGAGCACAGCCAAGGCACACGGGCGTGTGGCTAGCCGTGTGGCCCAAGTCAAGCTCGACCACGGCCAAGGCACACGAGCGTGTCTTGTGGCCGTGTGAGCAAGTCGGTATGTATGCCCTATTTGGACACGGGCTAGACACACGGGCGTGTCTAATGCCGTGTAAGGCACACAGCCTATTCACATGGGCATATGACCTATACAGTTTTGAAAATTGTTTAAGTTTTGAAAAAAATTTTGTATGTGTTTAGATTAGTCCCGACCCCTCTCTAAAGCATGTTTAAGGTCTCGATGACCTACATAAGGGACTTAATATTGATGTTTGATCTCTAATGCTATAATGTTTATAAAATGAATGTTAAATGTTTCGATTTGTCCAATAATGCCTTTAACCCTAGTCCGGCGATGGATACGGGTTAGGGGTGTTACAACTATCAGATTTGAAGCTCAAGATACTATCAAGGCTTATGCTATTTTGAGTTCATGGGGAGGTTGTTGTTCCTGATGTCATTACGGGTACACTTCCTTAAATTTTGATATTATTCCTAATATAGATTGGTTAACTTGTTAAAAAATGGTAGAAATTGTAAACAGAAAGTGAATTGTATTATGATAATAGAATAGTAAATTGATTAGTGACCGATATGACTTATCTGAATATTCCACCAATATCATGGTGATGTTATCTGCTCAAATATTAATCTAGGAAGGTCTTGCATTTTAGATACATAATATATAGATTGAAGATAAAACAATTCTAATGGTTAATGTATTACTTAATGTGTTCGTAGAAGATTTGCTAGAGTTTTCGCCTAAAGGAAAAGCTGAATTTGTTATTGAATTAGCATTGAAACTGTTTCAATATATGTTACACCATATAGTATAGTGTCGACAATATCGAAAGAATTGAAACCTCAGTTGAAAGAGCTATTAAACAAAAAGTTCGTTTATTTGAGTGTACCACCTCAGGATACTTCGGTCCTAATTGTGAAAAATAAAGTTGAAACTTTCAGATTTCATATTAGTTACAGAAAATTGAATGAAACTATTGTAAATAATAGATATTTATTATTCCATACTGATAACATCTTGATTTACATGAGGATTAGAGATAAAGTTGATCAACGTCTAAGATCTGTATTGAAGACTTCTCGAGACAAGCAATTGTATGCAAAATTTACCTAATGAGAATTCTAACTTCTAGAAGTAAGATTTCTAGAACATGTATTTTGGGATAAATGTATTCGTATTGATCCAAACAAAATATCATCAATTTTTATTTGGAAACCTCTGAAAAATGTATGAAAGAGCACAATTTCTGAGAATGAGTAAGTGCTACAGATGGTTAATTGAGGCTTTGTCGTGGTCACATTATCATTAATGAAACTATTACAGAAAACTGCTAATTTCATTGGGTTAGGAAATGGTTGACAAAGTTTATTGTGAATACTCGTTTGACTTGGAGTTTTGACAATTTTCTTCTTAGTAGAATTGAGAACCAAACCAGTATATCTTCAAAGAATTCAAGAATTTCATAAAGACAATTTGAAGTTTTCTAGTTAAATGAAGATTTGTACTTCCGAATTTAGTATTGATGATAATGCAAACCTACATCTTTGTAACTGTTTGACTATGTCGAAAGATTCAAAACTAAAATGAGATAACTTACATAAAGCTCACAGCAGTACCTATTTGTGTTATCAGGTTAGTATTAGAGTGTATAGTTTTATAAAATAGTTGTATTGGTTGTAAAGTATAAGAAGTAAGATTTTAGAATATGTGACAAGAAGTTTTTTGCGTTAGCAAGCTAAAGCCGAGCATCAAGTTCCGTCAGGTTTGTTACAACCTTTGATGATTCTGGAGTGGAAATGGGATAAAGTCACTGTGGACTTCGTATCGTATCAAGTTTATTGCTATCATCGAAAAAGAAAGACACAGTCTAGGTTATTATTGACAGACTCACCAAATCCACACATTTCATTTAGGTTATAATAGATTACTCACTTGAAAGTTCTAATTGTAGAACTCCACTACACTAGTCAAAATTGAATGAAAGAAAACTAGTTGGGATTGATTTGATTAGAGAAAAAGAAGATAAAGTCTACATTATCTGAAACTGTTTGGAAGTCACCTCAAACCGTCAAAAATCGTATATCAATCTAAAAAAAAAGGAAAGCTCGAACCGGGATTCATATGACCACATGAAATTGAATTACAACCCAGCTTATCATATTTAGAAAAACCGGTAAAGATCTTGGTATAAGAAGAAAAAGAATTACGAAATAAATTAGTACCGTTAGTGGCAGTTCTGTGGCACCAACATGGTGCAGAGGAAGTTATGTGGAAAACCAAAGAATCCCTGAGATCATAGAACTTGAACTATATTTCAAGTAAGAAATTTTGAGGACGAAATTTTCTAAGGGGGAGAGTTGTAATAGCCCGATTTTTAGCAATATCAGAAACGGTAGTTTTGGAACTCCATTTTTCGATAATCGAGTTAGTAAATATTATTTATTAATATTGATGAGGTTATTACAATATTATACTGAATTTTGGTCTAATAATTTTAGTTATGTGGAAAGTTAGTCAAGGTACAAGTGTATCGGTTCAAAAGCCAGTGATTTTGGAAATTGAGGTATCAAGACCTCGTTTCTGCAAATTGAGCTCATAAATACTTTTATTAAATATTTTTATGAAATATTAAATTTTTACAGATCTGTTGTATAGGTGAATTGAATTTTGGTTCAGAAATTTTAATGATTGGATGGTTAATTAAGGTTCAAGGACTAAATCATAAAAACTATAAAATTTAGTTACTATTGATTTTTATTAGCTAAAATGCATGATTAATGATTGCTTGAGGATTTAAGAGATAATTAGACCCTAATTAACATAACTGAAGGGTTAGTGATTTTTATTAAAGATTTTTTATGTTAAAAATTTATTTCATTAATAATATTATATGTTAAAATAGTAAAACAAAAGGAATCATCATCTTCGTTTAGTTCTCCACTGAAAATAAAACACCAAAACACCATGGAAGAAGCTTTAAGGTTCAACTAAATTGTCCTTGCATGGAGATTTAATTGCAGTTTGTTTTTCGTAAATTTTATATTTTTGATATCGTTGTAACTTAATCTAGCTAATTCATGTACTAAATCGTAAAACTATCAAAGTTTTAAAATGTTTTCATTGATGGATTTTGATTTTTTTTATGTTAAATAACTTAGTTGTAAGCTTAAATTTGAAATAGGACTAATTTGTAAAGTAAATTTTGTTAATTTTGAGTTTAGGGACTAAAATATAAATATTTCAAAATTAACATGAAATTTCAGTAATTTGTTGAATTTATAAGGCTTTACATGGACAAAATTGAAATTGGATCGATAAATGATGATAAGAATTTAAAGATATAACAATTTCGATTTTAAGGGCTAAATTGAATAAAATATGAAACTTTAGGCAAATTGTGTGAAAATAAATTAATTTTTTATGCACATATGCTAAGATGTTATAAGGTTGTTGTAATTGATAAATTGTAATGAATTGTTATATATTTGGAATTAAATCAATCGTAAGTTAAGCGAGAAATAGGAGAAATTGCAAATTAGTCCTTAAGACTTCGTGGTTGTTGTTTTTCAAGTAAGTTCATATGGAACTTACTATATTCTACTGTTGTGTTTGAAATGTATGTTTATACCAATTAATTTTATATATATACAAGAGCAATTTTTATTAATACGAACTCTATCGGACTAAATTGAAAAATAAGAAGTTTAAATGTTAATGGTAGTATTAATATATTTTATTTATTATATTTATATTTATATTTATTTAATATAAATATTGATTTATTATTATATATTTTGAAGTTATTTATTTTTATATTTACTTTTTATTTTTTTATAATTAAGATCAAATTTAGAACATTTGTAAATTTTGAGGGTTAATTTTCTAGAATTATGATTAAATCGATATAATTGTAAAAGTTGAGGGCTAAATTTGTTATCATACCAATTTTTTTGTTTGCCACTTTAGCTTGCCATTTTTTATTTTAATGAGAGTGACCAAAATGACCGAGCTATATAACGTAGGTGTTTAAATCGCAAACTTTTTTTATTTTGAGTGCCTAAAATGAAAATTTTTAATAGTTAAGTGACTATATGTGTAATTTACCTTTTAAAAAATAATAAAACCATTTATAACAAAATAATAAGATATTAAAAATGAGAAAACTTTCAATTGTAGAAAAATGCTAAGTAAAAAAGTCTTTTTTATATATATAAAAAGACCTAAAAGGTCAAACTCAATTAAATTGCATCACTAATAACCAGTTCATGGATTTCCAAAGGATAATCCATATCAAAGGACCAATTACATGAGTCAGCGGTCACTTTTTTACAAATAAAATCGGCCACCTTATTACAACAATGGTTGGCCTAACAAATACTAATCGACTTAAACTTTTCCATGGCTCTGTGAGCTTCTTTGACCCGCACCCATTATAGTGATGTCTGTACTGCAGTTCTTAACTCTATTAACAAGACTGGCACTGTTAGTCTAAAAAACAACCATTGTAATATTGAGGGAACACACTATCTTTAAACTTTCTCCAAAAGCATACAGTTCTACCCACTCGGCTGTCACAACCTCATCCTTGAAACCCCACCATTTCAATGATGAAACTATCCTCATCATGAACAATAATGTAACACCCCTAACCCTTATCCATTGCCGAAACAGGGTTACGAAGCATTATCAAGATTTACAGATCAAATACAAACAATTTTATATTATTTCACATTCATATCATAAATCTGTAATAATCAATCATATCGTCCCTTGTGTGGGCCCTCGAGACTGAAAACACACATTAGAATCAAGTTGGGACTACATCGGGTATTCAAAACTTTTTTTACGAAACTTCAAAAATTTTCCTACGTGCAAGGAACACACGCCCGTGTGGTCAGGCCGTGTAGGCATTCGAAATATGGCACATGGTCGTGTCCTAGCCGGCGTTAGTACCCGTGTAACTCTCCGACTTGGGTCACACGGCTAAGTCACACGCTAGTGTGCTAGGCTGTGTGAACATAAAAATTTCCATTAAATAGGTGCAGGGGTTACACGGCCAAGCCACACGCCCATGTGCCAGGCCGTGTGATAAATTTTGAGCATTCTATTTTAAAATTTTAAAGATGCAGGGGACACATAGCCAGATCACACACCCATGTGCTAGGCCATGTGTCACACACGGCTGAGACACACGCCCGTGTCTCTGCCCGTGTGGATGAAAATAAGTCATTTCCAAGGCCACATTTCTCACCCAATTTATTCTCCACCTACATTAACACTTTAACATATTTACAAATCAATACAAGACATTCAAATCAAGCCAATATCAAGTCTTAAACTTAGCATTTTATCACACAACCAAGTATATAAACTTACCTTGTTGGCTGATTTATCATATGCATATTCAATTTACATTTCATTTCCATTCATTCACTCACACATATATCTATTTGATGATGCCACATACACATACATATATATATCAAATTGTGCCAACACAAGTCAATCCAATGGCTAATCACAACAAAACATTTACATGCCAACATTGGCCAAGTTAATCTATACATGCCATTATAACGAAGTTGATTTACTAAATATACCGAGATAAACCAATGGATAGCGTGATGATATCTCCACCAAGCTTCCAACCCAATGAGCTTCTGAATTACTATAGAACAGAGGAAAACAAAACAAAGTAAGCATTTAATGCTTAGTAAGTTCGTATAACAGGAAATTAGCTTACCATTTATTTCACATTTAAGGTAAGCAAATAAACATACTCAAGCCAATTTGGACATTTGCCTAAACACATATCCTCATCAAGCATGTTAGTCATGTAATTCACATAAATACCAAGAAACATGAATGAGCTCATCAATATTCAATTTCCACATACATGTATTTATCACTTCAAGTGTCCATGAACATGTACATATCATATCTTTGTATTTCAAGTATTTCTCATAGTAATTCATCTTGAATTCATATCATCTCATATCGGAACTTTACCCATTGAATCATTTAAAATATCGATGGTTACAAGGGTAGTACACATGAAGTGTACAAAACTATAAACCGTTAATTCATATTCAGGAATGCTAATATGAGCACATAAACAGGAAGCTCTCTCTCGAGCCATATAGCAGGAAGCTTATCTGGGTTGTATAACGAAAAGCTCATAAGAGCCATAATCAAGAAGCTTATGCGAGCCAATAACGGGTAGCTCCGAAGAGCCATTAATCAGGAAGCTTCGGATAGCCATATATCGAGAAGTTCAAGCAAGCCAATATTAGGAAGCTCGGGAGAGCTATAACGGGAAGCTCGCAAGAACCATATAACGGAAAGCTCAAGAGGGCCAAATATCGGGATGCTCATAAGAGCTAATAATGGGACGCTATTTCGAGATGTGGTGTGTCTGCAACACATGCAAGACCACAACAAATTTGGGAACCTTGTATCCATCGAATTTCATTTATTCAAACATGACTTAATATTTGTAGGGCATTATCAGATATGTGATCAATTTCATATATATATATATATATATGGCATTTATACAATTCACATATACAACATCCAATTCAAACATATAAATTTACACAATTTAGTTACACGAACTTACCTCGATAATTGTTCGTGTATGAAAAATCTACTAATCTGACACTTTTTCTTTTCCTTGATCTAACTCTGTATTTGGTCTATCCGGATCTATATGAATGAATTTAACATCAATTTAATACAATTCATACTCAATTCAATCCAATTCACATCTTAGGTAAAATTACCATTTTGCCCCTATACTTTTAATTAATTCTAATTTCGTTCCTAGGCTCAGAAAATAAAATTCATGCAATTTAATCCTTATTCCAAGCCTAACTGATTTTTACATATAACATTTTTAGCCCATGTATTTCATAAAAATTAGAATTTTTCCATAAATTTTACATCCTTTCAATTTAGTCCCAAAATCATGATTTCATCAAAATTTCATTAACAAAAGTTGTTTATCTATCAACAACCTTTCATTTTATACCATAAAATTTCATAATTCAACTATATTCATCCATTAAAAAACCCTAGTACTTTGATAACTTTACAAATTAATCCCCGAGATAGTTAGATTAAGCTATTACGATCTCGGAAACATAAAAATCATTAAAAACGAGACTTTGATACTCACCTAATTGAGCCAAATAAGCTTGCTACCTTCAAGCTCTTCTAACTAGGGTTTCCATGTAAAATAATTTGGGAAAGATGATGAAAAAGATTATATTTTGTTATTTAATTATTTATCATCTTTTATTATTTCTACTTTCCAACTCAGTCATTTTCTTTATTAGATTTTCCCATGATGAATCATCATACTTATATACTAACTCCTCTTAATGGTCTATTTGCCATATAAGGACCTCTAATTTTGAATTCCATAGCTATTTGATACTTATAGCTACTAGAACTCAACTTTTGTATTTCATGAAATTTGGTCCTTTTATCAATTAAACATGTAATCGATAAAATTTTTTTAATGACTTTTTTATACGATAATCCTATCACAATGCAAATCATGAAATAATATTAAAATAGTTTTCCTTCTGAACTCGAATTTGTGGTCCCGAAACCACTATTCCGATTTCACTAAAAACAAGTTGTTACAAATAACCCTATAGCCTTTTTTTATTATTAACAGAGGCATCAAATTTTATTTTTGCGTAACCACTCGGTGGTTTCTCCCATCTTTTACATGCAGGAGTAACAAGTAACAAGGTGTAACAACCCGTTTTTACTCAAATTGGAACAGTGGTTTTGGGACCACAAATCTGAAGTCAAAATATTTATTTTATTATTATTTTAATGTTTACAGCATGATAGAATAATTGTGTAAAAATTTCGTTAATAAATTTTATCGTTTGATTTGTTAATTTGGTTAAGAGGACTAAATCGCGTAAAGCGAAAAATTAGAGTTCTATAAGCTAAAAGGGTTTATTAGCTATGAAACTAAATAGTGGAGGTCCTTATGTTGTAATTAGACCATTTGAATTATAATTGGACAAGTATGGACTAGTATTAAGTTATTTTTATGTTTTATAACCAAGGTTAATTTTGGTATTTAGTTAATAAGCTTAAAATAAATAAAAAAAAAACAATATTCATCTTTATTTCTCCAACTCCAACCAATTTTAAAGAGAAGAGAAGTCATTCTTTTAGGGTTTCAATCAGACAAGCTTCTAGCTCAATTGTAAGTCCGTTTTTGTCCCATTTTTAATGATTTCTATGTTTTTGATATCGTTGCAACTAGTCTAGTTAGCCTAGGGACTAATTTGCAAAATTGTTAAAGATTTTAAATGTTTCCATTGATGAATAAGCATGTATTTTGAAGTTTCTTGATAGATTATGAATGCTTGTTGATAGATATACAAGTTTTGTTAAGTGATCTTTAATGAAAATGCAAATTAGGGGCTAAATTGTGAAATGTGTAAATTTAGGGGTTAAAATGTGAAATAAATGAAAATTTTGGGCTGCTATAAGCATGATAAATATTCAGCTAGGTTTGGGTTGTGATGAAATCGAATGAATTTTGTTTTACGAGCCTAGGGACTAAATTATAAAATTGTTGAAATATTAGGGGTAAAAGTGTAAATATGCTTTGAGTATTTTGGATTAGATTGAATAGAGAGATAATTGAATAATCTGAATTTGATATTATATAGATCAAGAAAAGCGGAATACGAACTTAGATTGGGGAAAGAACAAAGTCTCGGATTAGTTGACCCGTGTCGTCATTTTTACGTCCGAGGTAAGTTCGTATGTAATAAGCATTGATATAATTATGTTTTAAATGCTTTGATGTTGTATGAATTGTGAATCTGACTCTACGAATACGCTCGACGATGTTTCGGCATTGAAACTCTCGGTTGAACCTTACGAATATATTAGGATACTAATGACATGTCATTAGAGGATATATTGATTTAGCTTCGGGCCATGATATTGACACTTCGGGTGCGAGCTTCACTGATTTGGCTACGGGCCATGATATTATCACTTTGGGTTCGAGATATATTGAGTTGGCTTCGAACCATGATGTGAGCACTTAGTGTGCGGGACTCCTGAGTATCCGACTTCTATTCTGAATGGTTCAACAGGTATATTGAAGATGTGAATTGGTGAGAAATGGATACGTATCGGTACAAGTATGTACGAAAAATTATTTGAGCAATAAATCAAAGAAAGTTGTAAGCTTATGATCAATTATGTGGTTAAATTCTATGTTAACTGGGTGTTTAATGTTTTGATGCAATTTTAGTTACTTATTTGAAAATGTAAATGAATGGTGAAATTTTCTTAATTATTTCATACGAGCTTACTAAGCTATAAAGCTTACATTGTTTATTTTTTTGTGTTTATAATGTTTTCTAAGCTAGCTCAGATTTGGGGATCATCTGAGACTTCTTCACACTATCAAGCTATCAATTTGGTACTTTTAAGTTTATGTTTTGAGTATATGGCATGTAGAGGTATTTTTAGCCATTTTGATTATGGGTTGTTAATGATTTTGGCCATGTGAAGTGGTTTGTAAATGTATATGTTTTGACTTGTAAATATAGCTATGAGAGTTGGCTTAATTTGGTTGATTTGGTTTTGTATAAATATGTGCATATATGTTTGTGTTGTAAGTTTATGGATGAATTGTAATGCTTGGGAATTCTAAAGATTAGGATGTTAAATGGTTGATTTTAGAGTAGTTACATGCTTGTGGTTTTGATGCAAAATGATGCAAGTTTAGAAGTGTATAATTAGTTGATTTATAATTGTGAATTGGTATAAATGGTATAGCATGTTTTTGTAATTTGTTTGCATAGAGAATGAGAGAATAGAATGTGCATGAGGTATGGTTGAATTGGTTGATTAAAATGCCTTTTAGTGTTATGTTTTGGTGCCATTTGGGTTAATATAGGTGTGCACAAGTTTGGGTGGCAAAATGGCTTGGTAAATAGCCTATTTTTTTCCACACGGGCGTGTGTCTCAACCATGTGTGATACACGGCCGTGTGTCCCCTGGTGTTGAAATTAAAATCACGTCAGTATGCTCCACACGGCTTCACACACGGGCGTGTGACTTGGCCGTGTAGCATAAGTCAGTATACCCTACAGGTTTGGCACGGCCTAGCACACAGCCTGGCACATGGAAGTGTATGGCCATTTTTAGGGCACCGGGCTTAGTCACACAGGTGTGTGTGTTAGCCGTGTGACCCAAGTTAGAAAGTTACACGGGGTCGGACATGGGCTGGGACACAGCCATGTGCTTTCATTTCGAATATCCACACGATTTGTGACACGGGCGTGTCTGTTGGCAGTGTGAGACACACGGGCGAGCCACATAGGCGTTTGTCCCTTATTTTTGAGAAAATTTCTTAACTGTTCAAAAGGTTTTCAAAGTTATCAGTTTAGTCTTGAACCACTCCCAATTCATGTTTAGAGCATCGTAGGCTCATATTATGGACACAATGATTGGTTCTGAATGAAATGTATATGATTTGAATAATTATATATGAAATGTATGTTTGAATGTGTTATAAATTTGATAATGCTCTGTAACCCTATTTTGGCATTGAATATGGGTGAGAGGTGTTACACAAGGGATCATTAACCAGATTGTAAATATAGAAATCATGCTGAGGGTTTTGGCTCTTTCCCCGACAACATGCGTATCATTTTCCTTCCCTCGAAAGATAAAGTTGTTTCGATTATTCTAGCTATTCCACAAAGTTGTAACAAAATCGACAATAGCTTTCTTGTCCAACACCCGCATCACGTCCACCATCCAGTCGATGCAACAATAGTAATCTCTTATAAGAAGTTTGTTATCGAGGCCACCAATGGATAGGATGGCCCTTGCTGTTGAGCAGTCTTTAAGAGTGTGAAATAGTGTTTCTTTATCAACACCGCACCTTGGACAGTCCTGTCGAAAGCCCTAGTGAATGGAAGCAATCTCAGCGTTCGTAGCCAAAAGCTCATGACCCACACGCCAAGTGAAAACACGGATTTTGGGAAGGGTGTTAAACTTTTATAAAGCTCTCAAAAAAAAAAGCTATGAAGGCCGAAACCCACTTGCTTCAACATGAGCCAAGAGTATGCAAATTTAGAGGAAAAAAAGCCAAAGGGGTTGTGAAACCACACCACTCTGTCACTCTAATTTCTATCAAATAGATAAATTGCAAATTTGGTCCCTCAAGAAATTACCATAGATCGCACACACCCTTTCTTTGTTCCATCTCCTACGGTTGTCGATCCACAAGTCTTTAACCCTTCTTTCATGAGTATTCAAAGTATTGGGGTTCAAAACATTATCGGTTAAGCCTTTAAAACCCCAATTTTTATTACGGATATCGATGTTTTCACCATTGCCAACTTGCCAACTGAAGCCATTCTTGAATGCCTCAGCAACTTCGACAATGCTGGACCAAGTGAAGGACGGTTTGTCTACCACTTTGGGATAAAAAATGTCACCCTCAGGGAAGTACTTAGAACTCAAAACTTTATAGCATAATGTGTCTTTAAAGGAGATGAGCCTCCACAATTGTCTACTAAGAAGAGCCAAATTAAAGAGATGAAGATCCCTAAAGCTAAGCCTACCCATACCCTTGGGATGGCAAACTCTCTCCCACGGAAGCATCACCCAAAACCTTCCACTTTCTTTGCTAGCCCACCACAATCTTGGATAGCATGTATTCCACCACGCCCTTAGGAGCCAAAAAAATTGAAAAAGCATAAGTTGGTAGAAATTGAAGGACAACAGCTCCCTCTACTTTCCCTTTCCTCTCTTTTCTCCAAAACTCGAATATTAAAAAATTAGGAAAAACAAAAAAATGTAAGGGACTTAACTCCCTCTACATTCCCTTCTATGTAAAAGGATAATTTATTCAAACAAAAGAAAGAAAAATCATTTCCTTTTTAAGTTACTTAACTGTCCTCCCATTAACCTCAATCTAATCATAGTGAAAGAGAATCAATAAAGTTTGGCTCTCGAGTGTATTAAAATATGCGCTATTTAAGAAAACTTAATTCTAAATCTAATCCATAAGAAGTAAAGCTTGTAACGTCCTAAAAATCTAATTTTTGATTTGTTAAATTCTTCTATAAATAAGAATTTGTTTTAATAGTTAGGGGCCTTGATTTTGTGTGGGAGGTCTTGGGTTCAAGTTATACTTTTTGAGAAAATTTATTATTTTTGCTCTTAGCCTTATCTTATTTGTTTGGCTTAAATATTATTTTTGGCCAATTCATGATAAGAATGAGCCTGTTGGTTTAGTGGTAAGGCTTTAGCTTACCTTAAGGTCATGTGTTTGAATCCTTATGTGAGTAAATTAACAAATTTTTTGCTATTTCTATTTGAGTCGCCCTTATGGTGGTTGTGTTAAAATAAAACTTTGTCTTTGGATAATCTGATAAAAATCAGGAAGTTAGGTTGGTTCTGGTTTTTATTTTCTTTAAATATTTTAGTTCTTTTCTTTTTAAAAAAATAAATCTCAACAAAATCCCCTAATTTTCTCTACAATTGGCATGTTCCCACCTTTCCTATTTTTTTCTTAACTAACTGTTTCACATTGTTGTAGTAAAATGAAATTGCTAGCATCTGTTTCTTTTTTTTTTTCCCTTTCAACTTCAATCTTTCTTTACTTCTTGTTTATGATGCCATGTGTCAATTTGATTTTGGTGGTAGGCATGTGACTGATTGCTAGGCTATTTTGTTCTTAAATAAGTAGTGTTGTTCTTCTCATTATCTTTTATTAAAATGAGGGTCTCTGTGTGTTGCGCTATTTCATGTTAATCATTTGAGTTCTTTCAGAGGAAGTTGATCCTTCGGCAAGTTAACTTCTGTGGTATTTGACTATTTCGTTGGGGGTAAGTCATTAAACATTGTGTTAGGAACTTCGATCAACATAGTTTTGCCTATTTATTTGTCAATTTTGCATTTAGATTTTGTAAAATAACATGTTAATTGACTCGTGTTTTCTGTCAAATTAGATATTGGATTACTCAATTCTTGAAATTACATTAGAATCAGTCAATGTAACACCCCTAACCCATACCCGTCTTCGGAATAGGGTTTTAGAGTATTACTAGAACATTCAAAATATTTTTCAATTAATTCATGCAAGTCACTATTCATTAACCGAGATTATTCATAATGTCCCTTAATTGGACCCTCGAGGTCCTATACAAGCATTAGAATCGAATCGGGACTTAATCGGGACCTCTAAAAATTTTTCGCAAAATTACAAAATTTTTCCAAGGTGCAAGCCTCACATGCCCATATGGTCCAAGGGCCACGCCCGTGTGACCCTAGGACACGCTCGTGGTAGAGCCCGTGTTCGACCCCGTGTAACTCTCTGACTTGCACACACGGCCATGCCACACGCCCATGTGCTAGGCCGTGTGGTTAATTAATTCCATTCGAATTAGGTACAGGTTTCACACGGCCAGGACGCACGCCCGTATTCTAGGCTGTGTGGCTCACACGGCTGAGACACACGCCCGTGTCTCTGCCCGTATGCCCAATTCTATGCATTCTATTTCTCAAAATTTAGGTGCAGGGGACACACGGCCTAACCACATGCCCATGTTACCAGGCCGTGTGTCACACACGGTCTAGACACACACCCATGTGTCTGCTTGTGTGGATAAAATGAAGCCATTTACTAGCTTCATTTCTCACCCAAAATCACCCAAAAACCTATACATAAAACACTCAACCAATTCTAGCCATTTCAAGCACTCCAATTGAACAAATTCATCATTCATCAAGGCATATTACTAACTCACCTTAGCTTAACTTAGATATTAACAACATTTGATCACATGAACTTAACAAAACACATGTGGATATGTATATATACCATAATAGCTTACTAAATCATATCCAAAATGAACCATCACTAGCCATTGGCTAGGTTACAAAATGACATTTCAAGCCACTATTGGCCAAGTTTCCCTATACATGCCATTACACCAAAATAATTTCACTAAATATACCCAAAATGCTAGTTTATAGTGTGACAATGCTCCAACAATCTTCCAACCTTCACAAGCTTCCGAGCACTATAAAATAAGGGAAAAATAAAAGGATTAAGCATTACATGCTTAGTAAGTTCGTATAATAGAAACTAAACTTACCAATCTTGTTTATTAAAATCTAGGCATACAATGTTATGTTTCCATCCATTTGGCTAAATGGCCTAATCACATACATTTCATCAAACATGTTAGTCACCAAACTATTCATATAAATCAAGTAACATAGATGAGCTAATCATGCAATATTCTTTCAAGTCATTATCATTTCATCTCAAAGCTTTCACGCAATGTCAAGAGTTATATGTTCGTAGAATGATTGAAATTCCGATGAATGCTCAAGTAGTACACTCGAGGTGTACCATTCATTAATCCGTCAATTCTTATCGAGGGTACCCCTTAACGTACTTAACCAAGAACACACTCACGCCACATGTTGTATAACAAGATTACGAATCCAGGCTAAATCCCTTTTTATATTACGTATGCTCACAAGAGCTTAATTAGGGTTACCAGTCCAAGCTAAACCCTAATCATAACGTGCACTCGAGAGGTATTATATCGGGATTACTCGTCCAGGCTAAATCCTTTTTATAACAATTTCATTGGGATTACTCATCTAAGCTAAATCCCATCTGCAACAAATGCATGACCTTACTTGTTTCAGGAAAGCGCACAGAATCATTGGAATTCAACATCCAATCGGGACTAACCCTTTATCACCATTTCAAGCCTATTTTCATTTTTCATCATAGCATACAAGTGAAGCACATCAACATAAATCACATTACATACAGCACAACAATTAATTAACATAATTACATGTCCGATAAGTTACACGAACTTATCTCGACACTTGTTCGCGTAAAAGTCTACTAATCCGAAATCTTTTCTTTTCCTCGATCTAACCTCGAATTAGTGTTGTCTGGATCTATATAAATAAATTTAATCATTAATTTCATACATTTCATACTTAGACGGACTCAATTTATGTCCTAGGAAAAATTACCATTTTGCCCCTAACTTTTCCAAAAATTTTAATTTTGTCCCTAGGTCCGAAAAATGAAACTTGTACAAATTACTCCCTATTCCAAGCCTAACCAAAGCCTCATTACAAGTTTTCCAGCACATGTATTCATAAAATTTTAGAATTTTTCATCATATTTTACAACTTTTCATTTTAGTCCCTAAATCATGTTTTCATCAAAAATTACTTTGTAAAAGTTATTTATCTATCAATAATCTTTCATTTTCTACCATAAATTTATTATTTCCAGCATAATACATCCATGAACCATTTTCATATCTTGATAAATTTTCAATCTAAACCCTCAAATAGAGAGATTAAGCTATCTCGATTTCAAAAATACCAAAATTACTAAAAACAGGACAAGGGAACTTACCCAATTAGGCCTTGAAAGCTTATTTTCTCTCTCCTATGGTTTACATGTGTTTTTAGGTTGAAGATGATATAATTTCTTTTCGTTTTTTAATTAATTAAGTATTTTGGTATTTCCAATTTAGTCCCTTGTCTTTTTCTATAATTCCATGGATGAGTCACCATAAAAATCTACATACTTTTATTAATGGTCTAATTACCATATAAGGACCTTAAGTTTTGAATTCCATAGCTATTTAATCCTCATTGATACTAGAATTCAACTTTCACATTTTACGCGATTTAGTCCTTCTCGTAATTAGGCACTAAATTGATAAAATTTTTGTATTAAAATTTTTACACGTCATTTCTGTCATATTACGGGCCATATGGTAAAATAAAAATAAAATATATTTTGAATCGAATTTGTGGTCTCGAAACCACTGTTCCGATTTCACTAAAAATGAGTTGTTACAGTCAATGTGTGTAACGAAAACTCAAGAAAATAGCGAACGATTAAAACTAAAAAAAGGGATTGTTGATGCTACACGACTTTGTAGTAGGTCGTGTGTGACACACGGTCATGCGACAAGTTGTGTGCTGGACCGTGTGAGACACACAATTTGGCCGTGTGGGCCCAAATTCTAAAATTTTACCATAGGACCGTAAGCATCATTCGGGTCTAATGTAGGCCTTTCGTAGGGTCCATATAACATAAATTAAGCTTTTAAACATGATTTATGATGTTTTGTTAGTGTGAAATATTGATATGTGTATGCATGGTTATTATGATGCATGCTCGGCATGATCTGTAATAAGGTAAGTCTGATGTATTTTTCATCAAGCATGATTTGTATCTGTTATAAGAGTATGTATGACATGTATATTCTAATATTCGATAAATTTTGTATGTGCATTGAGGTGGGATTTGTGTTTTGGAGGAAGTGTGGGCAGTTTAATTATCTACCGTATTTGGTGGCTCAGCCACATGTATAACTGTATTTGGTGATAAATCACCTATTGATCTAGTAGCTAAGCTACAAATATTCTGAAAAGTGTCATATTGACACTAAGCGGTGTGTAGGGCTGAATGGGTATTTGATACCCTATATGTTGTGTTGGATGGTCGTAGATGGTGTGTAGTAGATGGGGGTAGGAATATAAATCTGCATCTGATATGTTCTGACACTATTTTTGTATTCAAGATATGTCTGAAATGATTTCTATTGGTTTTATGATATGTTACACACTGAGTTCGAAACTCGTTATCTGTTTTTCTATTACTATCAAGTAACCCTCAAGCTCAAGATGGGTCATAGCAACGAGAGCTCGATTAAAACGTTTATTATTTGGTATTTACAAAAAAAATGGTTTATTCTGTTTTGGACTATTTTGGACTATTTTTGACTGTTTAAAGTTTGGATTTTATTCTGATTTATGTTTTAAAGTACTTCGACATGATTTTTATGATACTCACTGTATTTGCAAAACTATGGTTTTCCAACAACATATCGCATTTTAAAACATCGAGTTAGATTAAGAATTTCACTGCAAATCTAAATATTTAAAAAGTATAAAATAATCAACAATTTCATCTAATTTGGTTAAAAAAGAAATGATCGCTAATAAATTGGATTTTTACTTAGTAATAGTTAAAATCAACTTTACAAATCAAATAATTTCTGGTTTTTTTTCAAATGTTTTGCAGTAGCATCACTAGATTTGGCCATAACATCTAGGCCGGGTTTGGGTTGTTACATTTGATCATATCAGAGCCTAGCTTTAAAACTCGGGCTATGATTTAGGTTCGAATTTTTGTCAAAAATGTTTTATTTGAATAAAATGTCTTTCTGTTAAAATTCAAAAAACAAGTTTTTGGAATA
The DNA here is from genome assembly GCA_025698475.1 of Gossypium anomalum. NCBI lineage: Eukaryota > Viridiplantae > Streptophyta > Magnoliopsida > Malvales > Malvaceae > Gossypium > Gossypium anomalum. The sequence continues at coordinate 20,953,450 of CM046960.1, read as the reverse complement.
CCGAGTCTCCAACACCAATCATGTAAGTACTTCTGCTTTAGTTAAACTGCTTAGTTAGAAACAATACTGTAGTTTTAATAAAACTCTTGGTTTAGTTAAAAACTATAGCGACACTGAAAAATATTATGATATGATCTTTGACATAAGACATTTGATAAGAAAATTTAAATTGATACATAAAACTTTGCTAATGTAGATAAAATACAATGAGTGCATATGGAACTCGTGGACGTGGTACCCGTGAACGCAGCAGGCATCAAGGAGGAGCTCGAGCTGAGCCATCTTCGATGGGCAATATACCCAATTTCGATACAAGTGAAACCATGGGTACACATACTGTTGAGACTGGGTTTTAAGCTCAGACGGCTGGGGACGATGTATTGCCCCAAACCGTATTGAGAGTTTTAGAGAGGGTTGTTGGGACCCATTCTGGATTTGGGAGCCGAGGGTTAGTAACTGAACGACTCCGGTCCAATGGTGCTGAGCTGTTTAGGGGTGTTATTGGGGTCGCTCTGGCTGTGGCCAAATATTGGTTGGAGGCCATAGAAAGGATTATGAACAATATCAACTACACTCCTGAGTAGAAATTAAAGGGTGCGGTGTCGTTGCTTCGCGATGAAGCTTACTAGTGGTGGCTAACCATTAATTAGGGTACTCAACTTGATCAGATTACTTGGGAATATTTTAAAAATGCCTTCCAGAGTAAGTACGTGGGTGCGAGTTATATGGAGGCTCGTAGACGCTATTTTATGGGCCTTACTCAAGGGGATATGACTATAGCTGAGTATGAGGCCAAGTTTTTGAGGTTGAGTAGATATGTTCGTGAGCTTGTCTCAACTGATTACAACAAGAGCATTTGTTTCGGGGAGGGGCTGAGGTATGACCTCAAGGTCTTGATAGCTCCACAAAGGGAGCGAGTTTTTTCCCTCTTGGTAGAGAAGGCGAAGATTGTTGAGGAGGTCAAGCGCAATGAGCGCAAAAAGAGGGACTGAAAGAGAGGTCAGACTAAGACTATAAGGGATACGGGGCTCTATAGCTCTATTCAGCAGCCTAAGAAACAGGTCAGGTTTGATAGGCCTCCATTGGTTGAAGCACCAGTTGCTGTTACTGAAACTCGTTTTTGTAGGGATAGTGGTAGACGCCATCCGAGCGAATGTTGGAGAAGGTTGGAATCTTGTCTAGGATGCAAGTCTATATATATAGGTAATCGTGCAAGTTTAATCTTCCTTCAACATGTTTTTTATAATTTCATATTTTTAAAATATATTTTAGAGTTTTATAAATTTTTAATAATTTTTATAATTTCTTATTTTAAATATTTTTTTAAAAAGAATTTTCGAATGATAAAGTATTGTGTGCTTATCATTTGACATATGACAGATAATGAATGGCTATAGATATTTTTATAACATAGAAAGAATTAGAGTTAAAATGCAAAATTTCACCATGCTACCCGGAAGTATTTAAATTTATCACTATACTTTATTCCGTCTAATATTGGCGCTTATAATTTGAGAATATGGTTAAAATTTTCAAATGAATTTTATGTGATAGAGTTTTATCATTAAAATTTGAATTTTGTTGAATTTTGTTGAATTCTACCACTAATGTTGTTTTTTAATTAAATTTTACATTGATTTTGATGATTTTAAAATGAATTTTAACAAGAAAATTAATTTTAAATATTTTATTTTAATAGTTAACAATAAGCTAATTTATAAAATATTAAAAACTATTAAATTAAATTAAAATTTTTATTTAATAAAGAAATACTTGAAAATAATAAAAAATAAAAACAGAAAAAGTTTACCTTTTTTTTATAAATCATTGTTTTTTCTATTAATTGTTAGTTTCATATTATTTTTTATTTTTGAGTATAATATTAATTTTATTAAAATTTCACTTCAAATACTTTTAAATTAAAATTAAATAGTAAAATTCAATTAAAAATAAAATTTTAGTAACAAACTTAAATAAATTAAAAATAAAGTGACAAAATTAAAAATAAAGTTAAAACATAATGGTAAATTATATTAAGTTCAAAAGTATAATGTCAAATACTAATAAAAAATCAGTACAGATAAATTGAAGTGGTTAAAAATCGATTGAATTATTTTTTTATTTTGAAAATAATTTTTAATCAAACCAATTAGAATGATCAGATCGATAAATTGATGGCATGACCGATTTAACCAACTGTCTGATTTTAAAAATATTGGTCAACATTATAAAACGTTATGTCCTCATTTGGGAAAAGAACCTGGAGGACCAGAACGAATAAAAGGCATGCTTTAGGACTAAATGATGCATTAAGGCATTAAAGAAAAATCTCTAATTGATTGTATCAATCTCACACTCCTTCCCTTCCTCTCTAAAACCCCTTCATTAATGGGAGCAAAAAACAAAGTTCCAATAGCCCCAATTTCGTAGTTTACAATGGCTACTGTATCACCAGCAATTGCAACTTCGCCACAGCCATTATCATTCTATTTGAAGAAAACCCATCTCAATATCTTACCCTCCCATTTACATGGCCCCACTGCTCGAAGCAATGACCTCTTTCTAAGGTCAAAATTTCAAAACCGCAAGTATTTTCCAATTCCTTCGACCCGAACTAGAGCTTCCTCAAATGGGTTTCTTAATTCAGCTCATACAAGCAAAGAAGATGAAATATTGCCTTCTTTTGAGGAGGCTCCAGTGAAAATCCTCTTCTGGGTTGTCTTCTGGGCTTCTTTGTCTCTTGTTTGGTACGCTGCATCTGGGGACGCTAAAGCGGCTACTGTTGCTGCCGACTCCATTAGAGCTTCAAGCTTTGGCTTCAAGATTGCCAATGCGTTGCGTGGCTTGGGTTGGCCCGATGAGGCCGTGGTTTTCACTCTTGCAACGCTTCCTATTCTTGAGCTTCGGGGAGCTATTCCTGTTGGTTACTGGATGCAACTCAAGCCTACACTCCTGACAATATTATCTATTCTTGGGTTAGCTTTATTTTCTTTTTCTTTGATTCAGGATCTTTCAAGTCTTTAGTTCATTATAGCTTCATGTTTATAGAGTTGAGCTTAATTGTTGTGAAAGATTTTGTTTTGACCAGTTTGTTTATGGAAAATTTTGCTTCAATAGTTTCCATAGAATGCATACTTGTCACTGAAATTTTAAGTCAAGGTAGCATTTTTTGTTTTTTGTTTTTAATAATACTGAAAGTTATTCATAGGGATGTAAAATAGGCAAATATGCTGGTAAGCTATTTGGGTTAGCTTAAAAAGTAAAATTTATATTTGGTTTGATTACTCTGAAGTCAAGCTTGAGTAATTTGAGATATTGCACGAGCTAATTTTAATATTCTAATGCATGTGCTTCAGTGTACTAAAAATTAACAATTAGTTTCTTATGCATAATTGTTCTGGGAAATTAAATAAGCTGATGATAATTTTTTTTCTAAAAGTATCATTAAACTGCAGGAATATGGTTCCAGTGCCATTCATTGTACTTTACCTGAAAAGATTTACTACATTTCTTGCTGGGAAAAACCAGTTTGCATCTCAGTTACTTAACAGTCTCTTTGAGGGAGCCAGACAGAAGGCTGGTCCAGTGGAAGAATTTCAATGGCTTGGCCTAATGCTTTTTGTGGCTGTTCCTTTCCCTGGAACGGGAGCATGGACTGGAGCCATTGTAGCTTCGATTCTTGAAATGCCCTTCTGGTCAGCTGTATCAGCCAATTTCGTTGGTGTTGTGTTTGCCGGGTTTCTCGTAAACTTGCTGGTGAACCTCGGTCTCAAGTACGCCATTGTTACTGGTATCTTTCTCTTCTTTATATCGACTTTTATGTGGCAAATCCTTCGGAATATTAAGATGTCTTCGAGCGCATCAAACTAATGTTGAATTACTTATTGAAATTGCCCGTTTTTCTTCTACCATGTCTGGATTTGTATGATTCATCTATCAGAATCTTAAAGGGCATCTCTGTTATGTATGCAAACCCTTATTCAATAATTAAGATTGCGATTTTTATGAGCAGAGACTTAGAACTATACATGGTCTTCATTTTCTTGTTATCCGTGATCCATCACAGATTCAGAAATACCTACGAGGCCATGATCCTTGAAAACATGAAAAAGTTTAGAAAATTGAACATTATATCTCACATCCCGAGTCCAAGCTGCATGGTATTCAACCATTAGTAGGCAAAACCATGTGTTAAATCCTCTGTCAGTTTAGTGAGATTGAATGAAAATTAGTCGAATCAGTTGGATTTTCCAGCATCCTTTGCAAAGTGAACACCGTTACTATATTGCTTCAACTATTCATTTTCTTAAGCATTTACGCCGGGTTCTATATGAATATGATCTCCAAAAATGAAAAAAAATAAAATAAAATAAAATTCTATACATTTACAGGTTTACAGAAAAATCTCAACGGGCTAAACACAATGATAAAGTGAAGGTCAATTTCTGCGGATTTAATATTTGTACTTCAGTTTGATCAATTTTTGTTCTAGTGCTTTTTGATTTTTGAAATTTTAGTCTCGAACAAATAGTATAAGTTAAATCTGTTTAGTTAAATTTTGCTATTAGTTTTGTATTATGTTTTAGCCCATGTTCTCCAATTGGATAATTTTTAATTTCTATATTTTTTGAAATCTGAAATTCAAGTTATAATGCAAACAATAGTCCTTTAATCTATTAATTGGTTTTTTATAAGTAAAATGTTAGAACAAGTTGATATATCATTACACATGTGATAATATGCTGGTCGCATCAATTTTTGAAAACTGCAAAATTTAATAAATTTAATAGTTATCATTTAGTTAAAAGCTAAAATTTTAAAAGTACCGAAGATTGAAAATGACCAAATTACTAATGCACAACATAAGAATATAAGTACTAATAGTAGAATTTAATTTAAAAACCAAGATAGTAATAGTATTTTGAGTAAACTACTCACTTAATAACCCTAAAATAGGGTTAGTTCTATTTTGGTCACTTTAAATTTTTTTTTGTCAATTTAGTCACTGTTATTAGAAAATTTGTTCAAAATAATCACTTAACCGTTATCTCATTAATGAATTGCTAACTAAACTTGCTAAAAGAGAAAATTTATTCTTTTAATCTTTTTAAAAGTTACAAAATTTTAAATTAACCCCTTTTAAGTCCTCATAAAAAACCAAGTTAAATAACATCAAAAGAATGCTAGATCCAGCTTTTACTATCATCTTCCCCCACTATCTCCTCTGCTTCTTCCAATCTTAAAATTGAAGTAAATTTCTTAACTGTGCATGTTTTCTAACACTTTAAAAAATAAAAATAAAACCATTTAAGAAATTGAAAAAATATAAAAAAATTCAAACTTATTTATAAAAATTGAAAACTTATTTAAATTCTTAGAAAATTTCAAAATTTTCTAAAATAATATATAATATTTCAAGAAAATATATAAAAGCTCAAAATATTGAAAAATTTATAAAATTATAAATATTTAAAAATATATAGAAAATTCAAAAATTTAAAAGAAATTAAAAATGGTATATGATGTTGAAGGGGCATGTTGCATCACACACAAGCTGTGGCGCGGCACGAAGACTTTAAATGTAAAATGGGTAATATTAGGGCGTCATGTCGTGCAATACACAGGCTGCTTTTAGGCATAAGAACACATAATATAAAACACCCAAAAGAGAAAGAAAAGAAAAAAATCCCTTTGGAACCACCACACGTCTTACCCACCATTAAGCCTCGATCTTTCGCACTTTTAACCTCTGATTCACCTAAGTAAGTGTTCATGCCTTTTTTCATTTTAGTTTTCATTCTACATCGATTGAGAATCAAAGCTTGTTGAAAATCACCCAAGGTATCGTGCTTGAAACTTGTTCTTTATCATTTTTATTCCTTGGGTTAGTTGTTATTATACTTTAATTTTAATATGGAACCACGAAAACAACCACGATCCACTCAAGCACCGATTAATCTCAAGGTCAATCGCTTCCATAATGCGAAAGTTGAACGGTTCTTTCTTCAAATTAGTGGACCATTGTTTATATAAGAACGTGGGTTCGATCCCACCATGCTGCATGTGATGAAATATGGGAGTTGATATAGTTCCATCGTTGGAACAAATTCTGTGCAACCCCGACTGAATCGGCAGTTGACGCAGTAGTTTATGAATTCTACACCTCCCTAAAATATAAAGAGAATCGCAAACAGCGAGGCCGAGACGATCACTCGTATGTTCATTTGAAGGAAAGAGGTGTCGATTGCACCGCACACAATTTGTCAATATTATGATGCCTCGTATTATACCCATGACCATTTAGAAATGTTAACTTTAGTTACATTTGAAGACTTTTATATGGAGGGTATAATCAATTACTTGACTAGAGGGCGTAACGAGTGGACTTGCCAAGCCAACTCCGAGGTACCCCTTAAATTTAACACGGCTATCATGTTCCTAATGGCCAAAATATGGACGCAAATTATTTATACCCGCCTAGCGCCTACCAACAGTGCCTCTGACGTTATTGCTTATCCAGCGGTTATGCTTTATTCGATCTTGCAACATGAACAGATTTGTGTAGGCCACTGGATTTACAAAGAGATGCTCAAGTGCATACGACACCAAAAGCAAAGTATGTACTTCTCGCATCTGATTACTGCCCTATGTCACCAAGCTAACGTCCCCATGAAGAGCGTGATTGGGGACAACTTGTACAATCAGTTTCTCGAGCTCCAACACAAGCAAAATCGGGAGAAGGAGCAAAGAAAAAAGCATAAGAGCAATTCCCAAGGGTCAATGAAGAGGAAGGGAAAAGCATAAACGTCAAGGATGATGGGCTTTACTGATATGTCGATATCGCATTGGTAGACCCGTTGCATGTAGGACATAGGAGACATTCTGATTCGCATCGCGAAACAGAATAGGTGCCCCACACCAACACTTCTCCCTGACATGCTCGAGAGGTTCCCACCACTAGACGAGGAGGGTGACGATGATGATGAGGAGGATACCCCTATTGCACCATCAGACTAAGAGCAGGTATTTCGCCCAGACCACTCATCAACAAAAGGCATGGTGATCCGCAACTTGAGCTAGCACAGCTCAACCCAAACTTCGGGAAGGCAGGAAATGAAAGTGTCGGTGAGGCATGATAGGGGCAAGGCCCAAATGAGGGAGGAGTCAGAATCTGAGTCAGACTAATTTTAAACATTTATATATTTGGATTTTTGTATTATATTTTTATTTGGATGACTTTTAATTTTTGCATTAGTAATTAGTTAGGATTTAGTATTTTTCATATATATGTTTGTGTGCTTTTATTTTTCTTTGTAGAAACCCTACAATTTTTTTACTGCACTACAATTGCGAGCAAAAATCGAAAGGAGGAGTAGTCCCACCAATTGTGATGCACTTACCACGCCAATCGGGTAATTTCTTTCTTTTACATTTTTAATTGCATATTAGGGATAATGTGCCGAATAAAGTGTGGGGCTGACTTAAGAAAATTTTTAAAATTTTTCTATTCAGTTATTTTATTTTCCTTGTTTCTAATTTTAAATTTTCTTTTTAATTGCATGTTTGTGTATGAGCTTGTAAAAATACAAGTGATTGGTTAGGAACATATATCTAGGTTACTTGTTTAAATTGTAAATTTAGCTTGAAATTAAATAATTTAGGTTATTTATATTTAGACTAATTAGTTAAATTTATTACATTGTAAATAGGTAAAAAAGATTAAATATACCAAGGGATAAAGGTAGATACAAATAGGTAATTATATTTATAGAAATATAGGATGATTGAATTAAATAGAAAATACTAGGTAAAATCCATGATCGTTGAAACAGTGCAGTATGACTAGTATAACCCTTATAAAAACCGCCCAAGAAAAAATCTTGAGTATGTTGGCACATAAAAAAATCATAAGGGTTATCACGGAAATATTACTGCATTAGGGTTCAAAGCATAGGCAAAAACAAACCGAGTAAGAAAAATATTATTCGAATTGACTGTACTCTACAAATATAAGTACTATATCCGTATATGCATTTTGATGGAGAAATATATTTGATTTTCTTTTACTTGTTTACTTTGTAATTTATTGAACTAATCTGTTTAGGTGTAAATAACTTTGAATTGTTTAAATTTCTAGCTAGAATTACCAATTTAGGAAATTTTCCTAATGCCGATGCTCTAACCCAATCTCGTGTATTAAACTGGCTCAAGTACAGTTTATTGTCTTTACATTTTTATTTCTTATTTTTCAGCTTTAGTTTTGTTTAGTTTTCTTGAGGGCAAGTAAAGACTTAAGTGGGGGGTATTTGACCTACCGTCAAATGTACGTAATAGTTAATTCAGGTCAATTCCGCGCTTAAAGAGCTTGTTTTCTATACAATTTAGGATTTTAATTTATGTTTGTAGTATTTAGGCCTTAAGATTAGAAGTTAATCTTCCTGATTGGTTTATCGGTTTAATTCATTTGTTTGTCTTTATTTTTTTTTTGTTAGTTATTTATTTTTAATATTATTAATTTACTTTATGATCCATCGAATATAGGAATTAACTATTATTACTTAGACTTAGTATTGTAAAAAGTATTGTCATTATTTGCTCCATCCTCCCTTGGGTACGATCCTCTAAATGCTTCTGATATTTTGTTGTACAACTATATTAGAATTTAAACATTACACTTGCGGACACCGCTGTTCTCAATTCTTATATTTTTGGTGTTGTATTTATTCTATAAAAGATAACTTATTTATAGGCAGTCACTGACTCTATTAGTATGTCGCATTATGGACCAACTTTCATAACAATTTCACGTACTTTTTACGCATCATGCAATTGTCCACACATCATCTATCACATTTATGCACCTTTATACTAATACATTCCATTCCTTGTGCTAGCTTTTGATCCTTGTTCCGAAGAATTAATATTTTATTTCATGTTACTCCGTAGAGCCAATAGACCGATTATATCCACCGAAACTCTAACATTCTTCCTTGTTAATTCTAATACGTACGTGTTCCCCCGCAAGGTCGAGTGTTCACCAATCATGGTTTACATCAAAGTGTCATACCGGAGGTGAAACATATAATACTATATCTTTTTTTCACCATCATATTTATTAACCCTCCGTTACCTCCTTATGCCATTCTGAATATAGAGCTTATGCACTAAGAAAGGAGTTTTCATATCGATACATATGCAAGACTCATGTCTACGATTTATCGACATTAACAATACATGCATCGCCCCATTTTCCACATTCCTTTGACATGCGAACCAAAACCAAAGGTTAAGGCGACTTACCTAAATATACAGTAGGACAATTTAAATAAGTTAATACAGTTAACAGACACATGGTACAAAGGAGCTCACCAGAAACTTTCACACTGAATTTCCTACTCGATAGATTTTTTTCCCTTAGCACTGGGACCTTCTCTTGTATCTTTGGCTAAAAATAATCAAATAACTCTTTTAAATACAATAATCGAAATTCAACGAAATAACATGAATCAGTAAACGTGCAAACAGTTTCCAAAAGGAAGTTTTCTTACTGTCCAATGTTCAGATGGAAACCCTAATGGACAGTTCTTACAACTACTCACTACAGGAAAATAGGGCTTTAGCAGCGTTTTTAGCGGCGCTAAAAACAGAGCATTAGCGACGCTTTTGGTAAAACGCCGCTAAAAAAAGAGCATTAGTGGTGCTTTTGGTAAAACGCCGCTAAAGGCCAGAGCATTAGCGGCGCTTTTGGTAAAACGCCGTTAAAAATCAGAGCATTAGCAGCACTTTCGGTAAAACGCTGCTAAAAACCAGAGCATTAGCGACGCTTTTAGTAAAACGCCACTAAAAGTCATATAACTTCTAAAATCCTAAACCCCCCCAAAAAAATATAAAACGCTAATCTATAACCCCTAAAATAGTAAACCCCTAAACCCTAACAAGCCCTAAACACTAAACTATAACCCTTAAAACCCTAAACGCTGCAATAGGTGCATTTTTAGTGGCGCTAGGTTATAAACGCTGCTAATGTTAAATTATTTTGTTCAAAACTTCGTCGTTTAGCTGTCTTATTTTTTACCACACCTGATACACTTAACATTTTCCCCGTTTTTCCCCAGTTCTATTTCCCCCTTCTTCCTCATCTTAAATCCCTAAAGTATTATCAACCATTCCCAAATTTGACATCCTAAATCCCTAACGAATTTAATAATAATAAAAAAGTAATTTTAACAATTAAACTTAAATTCAGAAATTTGAAACATAGAGGAATTAAATTCTTAAGAATAGAAATATAACGGCTAAATTTTAATTTTACGAAAAGTACAAATACTTATCTCATATTTTAGCTTTTACAGATTAAGTGGTTTAGTATTCAATTTGTTAAAGTATGTTAAGAGAATTACTTTTTCTTTTTTAAGATTTAACACTCCTATGCGAAAAGATATTATTTAACTCATATATTTATTAAAAGTTTATATAAAAATTAATTAAAAAGTTTATATAAAAATTAATTGTTATTTTGGTTATAATCATAAAGTTAATTGTGTTTTGAATTTTTATTATATATATATATATATATATATATATATATATATATAAATACATTCTTATAACTTAATTTATATGTGAGAGGGTAAATTAATAATTTCACAACTGAATTAATATATTTGATTAACCCATAACACCAACTTAATAAAAAAATAACTATAATTATAAATTTTTCTTTCCATTTATATGATTCAACTAAAAATATTTTTAATATTTAATTTATATAGACAAACAATTATTGCACTCAAATTGATATAAATTATAAAATTACAATTAATTTTATTTAAAACTCGATTGAAACAATGGATGTTTTGAATTAAGTAAAAGTAAAATAATCATACTAGAATATGGCACACTCATTGAATTTTTATGTAACAAAATTAATAAAATTTGATGTAATAACCAGTATGCCATTATATAAAAATCTAAACAACTAATGCGGACCATACTTAAAAGAATAATGATTGTATTGCTGTGTCATTTTGTATTTTTTTTTTAATTTATCGATTCCATTTTATTTCTCTTAAAGTTTCCTTTTGTATTGTATATGTTAATTTAAAAATTATAAAAATCTTCAAAAAAAATTTAAAATTTAAAAAAAAAAATAAAGAACTTAAAATTTTAATATTTAATATTTAATATTTTAGTCCATATTTCAGTTAAAAAGTTTAATATTCAAAATTAAAAAAATTTTAAAAAATGATAATCTCAGCATAAAAATTTTGAAAGAAAAAATAAAAAAATATGTTAAAAATTTAAAAAATTTAAAATTAAACAATAATGACGTTTTTAGGTAAAATGCCACAAAAAATTGAGCTATAATGACGTTTTTTATAAAAACGCCGTAAAAAATTAAACTATAATGGCGTTTTTAGTGGAAACGCCGCAGAAAGGGAAAATCAAAATCCCCAATTTTTTGTTACCTGCTCATTACTCCCTCTTCTTCTCATCTCCATCGCGCCCTAAATCTCCCAAATTTCCCATTTCCAACAACACCAAGTCAATACACCTACACCAATCACACTTATTTTTCCTTTTCATTTCTTCAAAGGTAGTAGTAGAAAGGGGAGTTCTAGGAAATCTGGTCGAGATTCGGCTGAGAAGAAAGAGCCAATGACACCTAGAAGTGATAGGCCTACAAGGGAAACGAAAGTCGTAGAAAGGTATTCAGCTCCTTCTGTTGCAAGGTCTTCCTCATTTAAAACTCTGTCAATTGAAAATGTATGCTTTCTTTTCTGGGGTTAAGGATCTGGTTTCATTCAAGTCATTTTCTTATCGTTGCTGCAGAAAAAATCACAAATCACAAGTTTGGGGGCAGTTATGTCTGCGTTTTCACTTATTATTTAAGAGGACTGTCATTCTCTCCTCAACCTTTTATCAAAGGACAGTAATCTAAACAGAAATTGAAGCTGAAAGCTCGTTGAAATCCCTTACCAACTACCAAGGTTATTTTCTTCCTTTTTGCTATCTTCAATTCGTTGAATAATAGCTTTTTAATTAACCAAATTCCATTGAAAACTGTCAATCTCGAATTTGATTGTCAAAGTCAGGTTCCTTTATGGATGCACTTGTTACTTATATTATGGAATCAAAGATTGGGTTGCTAGATTTTGATCCGAATTCAATATAGGTTTGGAAAGATTAAGCGATTTGCTAGATTTTTCTTTGTTTTTTGTCTCTGGGATTTGAGAGTTGTGAAGGTTAAGAAAGTCTTGAGTGATGGCATTACAAGAGAAGTTAGGTAGATTTAAACAGCAGCAGGAGAAGTGTCAGTCGATGCTCTCCAACATTGCAGCAAAATCAGCATCTTCTAGGTCCACTCCAAAACCTGCACCTGCGGCCGCCTCCCCCTTTTCCCTGTTGTCTGCCTGCACGGTTCTCTTGTTGCATTTCCATGAATATTCGTGGCAGACATTGAGTATGCAGGCTGCAAAACAGGATTTGGTTTGTAATGTTTTTCTTGAACAATTATTGGAGCTAATGTTTGACCATTAATTTCTTCATTGTCTTTTATTTTTTTTTAACTTGATCAATTTTTTTGTTTCGTTTAAGATGCCCTTAAATCAAAAGATCAGAAACGGGTTCATGATTTCCTTTTAGATATAAGGTAATGCAGGTTTGGATTTTTAATCCTTTTTCTCATTTATTTTTCTAAATTTGTATAATAATATTCTGATTTGAATATTATAGTTATTGTATTTTAGGTGAAATTATGTGTTTGAATCGGATTACTTATCAACTTGGGAGCATAATTTTATTAGGCAAAAACTATGGGTGAAAGATAATTACCTTAGCTAATTTGCAGACTTGTGGATTATTACCTCTTTGAATGTTGGTGCAAATTTGTTTCTAGTGCTAATATTTAAAAGAATTCTGCAGCTGTTTTTGCTACTCTGGGTGTTCTGGTTTCAATTTATTGGATGTTGATTAGTTTTTAGATTTGAAATTTGGGTATGTTCAGTTTTTAAGCTTAGATCAATTTTGGACCCTAGTATTTATGTTTTCTGTTTCTTATGTTAGCTGAGAAGCTTTGAGTATTGACCTTGAAGGGTATTATTCCAAATTCCAATTTTGTGTTTCTTTTGATTGCTAACTGTGATATACTAAGTTTTTTACACCATGAAACTTAGATTTACTTTCAAACTCTTTAAATTTGTTGGTATGAAACTGAATAATCATTTAATAATCTAGATGTGAATCTAACTATATTGTTAGGCAGACCAAGGATGCCTGATGTAAAATTGAACTTGCTTCTGATTATTTTCATGCCATAGAATGAAATTATGGAATTGGTTTTTGGTAAAACTTAAAGAAGGATTTAAGACTTTACTAGTAGACAACTTAAAGAAGGTAGCTTCTATAAGCTTAACAATCAGCTCTTCTGAAATCAATGAAGAACACTTCTGAGTTTTCTTCGATGATAACGAAGGTGAGTAGAGAAGATGAAATAAAAATTTTCTATCCACTATCGGGTTATCCTATTTATAGCTAACTATAGTCCAAATCCCACTCAAAGTAAATCTCTAATCAGTAATCATGCATACACGCTTCCACTAATTAATCACATCCTATGAGGCTCTCCAAGTGTCCTGATTATTGACACGTTACCTCCACTAGGATGTCAGATGACTTAATCATGTCCCACTAACCACTGTTTCCAATACACAATTACGCTTACAGCAACACAAAACATTGGCGGTAGACATTTTAGCGAAATGATCTTCCAAATAAGGATCTCGCCAAAACAAGGAACTCACCAACTGCAAAATAAGGGTCTGCAAACTTGGCAAAGCTCAGCAAAATACATCACCGAGAAATTTGCCAATGCTAACCAGTCTAAATCTCATGACTTAGGTGGTTTCTCCAGAACAACCCTCCAATTATACCAAATCGCCAAACGAGGGTGTAACAAAATAAGAGCTTTGAACCTCATACCTTAATCATTTTCTCACTCTTACTAAGCTCTTTTTCTCTAGGGTTCAAACCCTAAGTACTTGGATGATGGAGATTATAAGAGAAATTGCTCAATCAAGGTTTTGGTGAGAAGATTTTACTAAGAAATGATGAAAAAGGGTGAAAGATGAAGAGAAAAATAGGTAGAAATGGTGGGAAAATGGAGAAACTTCTTCTCCATTAGAGTTAGCTGCTACTTGAAAGAGATGAGAAGATATTCTCATCTTTTAATTTTTTTAATAATATAAAATACATGGTAAATGATCAACAAATCAAAGGTTATTAAACATGTGATAAAAAAAGGTTATTTTTAACACTTAAATATCAATTAAAAGGCTTCATCATCGTCTCATCATCACAAGTCTAATTATCTCTAATATTTAATTCTATATATGTTCCAAATGACCAAATTACCTTTGGTGAAAAAAATACTTTTTTGCCTCTAGTCTCGTATTTTTACCCAATTAGGCTAGATACAGTCCAGTTGACATAAATTATCTTTTAAAGGCTTCTCAGTAACTTAAAATTAATTAGTCCATCAAATATTCAACTTTCTCATATCAAAATTCTACTAAATCCCTCAATAATAGTGTAAAGTAAAATCAAATAAATTTTTGGGTGTTACATTTTATACTAGGTTAAAATTTATCATAAGTCCTTGTACTCTTCATGAATTTAGAATTTATTCCCTGTACTTTTAGTCCTACTCTTTAGATGTCAAAATTCAGATTCAACTGTTAACACAATTAAAATTATTGTTATTAAATTTAGGCTCATTATAATGTCATTTTTTAGTTACGTGACTACCAAGTGAGTATTTTTATTTAAAGATGTCACATCGACAAAGTTAACAAAAAAATTTAACATTGTTAATAATTGGACCTGAATTTTGAAAATTGAAAAGTAGAATGACAAAATTCCTCAAAACAAAAGTACAGAGGCTAAATCTAAATTTATGACAAGTACATGGGCTTATAACATATTTCAACATTTGTACTATAAAACATTTATTATTAATATATTTATAATTGTAATATATATTTACCGTTAAAATATTAAATATTTTTCAACAATATATGAAGAATATTATTTAAACTTTAAAATTATTATTTTTAAAATTTATTATTAAAATGAAAATTTAATATTAAATAATTTATTGTTTAATAAATTATATTAATTATATTAATACATTAATAAATTATTGAAAATAATTAAATATGTATATTTAATAATATTAAAAATTATAATATTTTATATTAATATTTTAATATATTAAATATTTTTTAAATTTAAATTTAAATTTAAAAATTATTATAATAATATTAGGCTTGAATAAAGTTAATTTTTATATAAAAAAAGGACTTATATTTTTCTGAAAGGTAAGTCATTTTATTGGAAAAAAAGATTTATTTTCTATTGACCTGTAATTTATTTTCCATTGACTATATTGTTTTCCATAAAACAAACAGGAAAATGTATGAAAACATTTTCATCATTTTCTATGAAACAAATGTCTTTGAAATATTATGCCAAAATCAATCGAGTACTAAAATAATGATTCTTTGTAGTTACAATTTTGACTTATATTTAAATGACAAGTTATTTTATCTATTTACTTAATATTTTTACTATAAGTTGGTTTCGCTTTTTTCATTTTTATTATTTTTAAAATATTATTTTGCTCTCTTATTTGTTTTTTAAAATTAATTGAATTTTATTATAATTAGATGAATAGATATTTTAAAATTTTAAAAATATCATTTTTAATGAATTAAAAAAATAAATACATAAAATTATGTAGTTGTAAAGTTGGCAAAAATATTAATTAAATTTGCTACTTAATACGGAGGATTTCAGGTCAACATGTCAATCATATAATTGAGAAATGAGATTTTCTTAGATACTCGTTAATTAATATACGTTCACTATTTTAAAGATAAATCATTAATTGGAAATCCAAGTATCTACCAATTATGATTTTCATTTTACATTCTCATTTTGATTAATTTAAAATTTCCAAAATGAAATCTTTTAAGTTCCAGGTATTAATTGACCATAATAAATATGAATTTATTGAGATTGGTATATTTATTTTCTTGTTTGATTTTTTTTAGTTTTGGATATTAAATATTTAAAATTAAATTATATTGTTGATTGTCGGTGTATAGAGCTAAATTCTAAAAATATATTTATCTACTTATATTATTATAACGTGACTAATTGATTTTACTATCACCAATTAAAATTCAAACTCAATAAAATATATTAAAAAACAATATCAAATTTACAATAAAGGTATTTAAGATTTTTAAATTTTAATAAACAAACACCTTATTCATTATTATTCAATTAAAAACAGTGTTGTTTGCAGATTAGATTGGTTAGGATACTAATTTGGAAAGTGGTTTTAAACCAATCAGACTGAGAATCGGTACAAATGAGTTAAAAACCTAGTGGAATCGAATTTTTTAAAAATATTTAAGATTTTTTATTTAGACCGATGAACCGGTGACCATCGATCTAATCTAGAAAATATTGTTTAAAGGCTAATTTTTATTAAGTTTTTATTTATTTTTCTTTCAAAATATAATTATGTTTAAAAAAAGTTATGTGTAAGGGTAAACTACATTAGGTGTTATTTTCTTTTTTGGCCACCTACAACAATGATTATCCAACTATTAGTAATTTTTTTATTTTCGTCCTCCAACTATGAAAAATTACTAAATTATCACTCAATTATTAGATTTTGTCTTTTTTTATCAACCGTGTTTTCATTTCTAGTGATAAGAAAAAACAAACTGAATAATTTGATGATTTTCACGTAATTATGCCAAAATGTATAATAACTGAAAGCAATACAGTATAATACACCAAAATGGAAAAGGATTTGGTACTACAATTGAATGCATTAAGCAAATCCAAAAAAATCCAAATTAAAGTAGAGTTTTCACCAGGTGCATGAATAAGATCAAACTAAATCAGATTTTGTCCCTCCTGAATCAGTAAGCTTTTAAAGACTTTATCCTATTTCTTTTTAAAACAATTTATATCTTATATTTACATACACCCATTATAGAGTCGGAGTTTCTCATCGAACAAAAATGGCGGGCAAAAAAGGCAAAAAACGTTCAGAGACTTGCAATTGTTTTCCACTCTCAGATGAAGAAAATGTCACTTCTGATTTAGTGGATACTACTTTGAACCAAAGAAGGCCTGCGGGATGGAGAGCTATTCCTTTCGTATTAGGTGATTTTTTTTTTTTTTTTGCTATTATTACATTCAAATGTATTTGTAACCGTTGTTTAAATCCGTGAGCGCTGATTGTTGTTTTCTGCGTGCAGGAAATGAAACGTTCGAGAGATTAGCATCGTACGGATTGATGGCGAATTTCATGGTGTACCTGCAAAGGGAGTATCACATGAACCAGGTTGAGGCCGCTACCATCCTTAACGGTTGGTCGGCCGCCTCAAATTTTGCTCCGGTTATTGGTGCTTATGTCTCCGATGCATTCATGGGCAAATTCTGGACCATTGTTTTAGGATCCTTTTCATCGCTCCTGGTACGTTAACGTTGACGTGAAAGTTTGTTTAGTCTTTTCAATAACTTATTATTTCAACTGATGATGGGCAGGGAATGATGATCATGACGTTAACAGCTTTATTACCACCACTGCGCCCACCGCCGTGTGCGGATAAGGACCTACAACAAGGCCAATGCAAACCCTACAATGGAGCCCAACTCGGGGTTTTGATGGTCAGCTTATGTTGGTTATCCATCGGCACCGGCGGAATCAAACCCTGCAGTATTCCTTTCAGCGTCGACCAATTCGATTTAACAACCGAAGAAGGCCGGAAAGGAAACAACAGTTTCTACAATTTATACTACACTACTCAAACTATAGTCTTATTGATTACCCAAACTGTTGTGGTTTATATCCAGAACGATATTTGTTGGGCATTAGGGTTTGGGATCCCAACGCTTTGCATGATCTTTGCCATTGTTTTGTTCTTCGTTGGAACCAGAATTTACGTATACATAAAGCCTAAAGGAAGCGTGGTCGCCGGTGTCGCACAAGTGTTCGTCGCTGCTTACAAGAAACGCCGCTTTTATATTCCGGTTGATGGAGTCGGTGGCCAATTCTATGATCCTCCATTGACGACAAGCTTGCTTTGCGTTAGAGAACTCCATCTTACCACACAGTACAGGTTCTTAAACAAAGCGGCTCTAGTGATCGATGATGAAGTGAACCCAGATGGTTCTTGTAAGAATCCATGGATGCTCTGCACTATCCAACAAGTTGAAGATGTTAAATGCCTTTTAAACATCATCCCAATATGGGTAACCAGCATCCTCGGCTTCCTCGCCATGAATCAACAAGGAACATTCACAGTCTCCCAAGCCCTAAAAATGGATCTTCAATTCGGTTCCACGATTAAAATTCCCGCCGGTTCAGTCGGTGTCATTACACTCATCGCCATCGCCGTTTGGCTCCCCTTTTACGACCGAGTCCTGGTCCCGGCCCTCGAAAAAATCACCAAGCTTGAAGGTGGGATCACAGTCCTCCAACGAATCGGAATCGGAAACCTTTTCTCGATCCTAACGATGTTGGTTTCGGGATTCATCGAAACAAAGAGAAGAAATTCAGCCCTTTCCCATGGTGGCCCTGACGGAGTAGCTCCGATGTCAGTGATGTGGTTAACACCACAGCTTATCCTTATCGGCTTTGCAGAGATCTTCAGCATCGTTGGACTGATCGAGTTTTACAACAAACAGTTCCCGGAGCATATGAGAAGCATTGGGAACTCGCTGATCTATTTGACGTTTTCATTGGCAAGTTACGCAAGCAACTGGATAATCACCATTGTTAATGATGTTACAGGAAGGAGTGGAAGCAGCTGGTTGGGTGGTGACATAAACACAAGCAAATTAGATAAATTCTATTTCTTGATAGCTGGGATTTCTTTGCTCGACTTCGTCATCTTCATGTTCTGCGCTCGAAGGTATCATTACAGGGGCAGTGTTAGGATAAACTGAATGATGATTTGGCCTGGAAACTTGGTTATTATTATATATGTTGAGTGAAGTTCTGTATAGAGAGCACATGTTTTAAAATAAGAAAGGGAAATTAGCTTGAATTTGTAATAAAGGATGTTCAAGTTTGATCTTGTTGAATGAATCTTTCAGGATGCATCAGTGTTTGGGAAATGAAGTTGAATTATGTAATTTCATATAAGGTTTATTTGTTTGTAAGGATTTTTAATTAGGTATACCTATTATAAAATATATAATCCAATGGTACAATACTTAAAATTATCTATAACTTTTAATTTTGATTATAAATGTTTTTCATATGGTGACGATGACTCAGACATGGAATGCAAACATTTTTCGACAACAGAATCAAACTCTGATTGATAAGGTCTAGTTTAGAAATGTTTCTCAAAAGTATTTTTTGGGAGAAAATTTTTTCAGTTTTTGAAAAAAATGCTTTGTGGCCAATTTTTTGCTTGGGAGAAGCACTTTTCTCCCAAAAAGTAGCTTATTTAGGAATGTTTTTGTACCAAAAGTGCTTCTTAGAAGTAATATTAAAAAAGCCCTAAGTATGGTGATAGAAAAGATTTTTAAAAATAAAGGGGAAATTTACAAAAAATTCGAACGATGTAATTCAATGGCATCGAAATCCTAACCAATTGTGTCTGTATAACCAAATCTAAATAATAAAAAACTATGATTGTGTGAAAAAATTACAAAATAAGTTTTGATATATTTTAAATTCTAATAGTTATTAGAAGTAGATCTCTACTTCATTTATACTTCTTATGCCTATAAATAGAGATTATGGAGAAGTTTTGTAAATATCCCTATTGATTAATAAAATACGCTCTCTTTTGCTCTCCCATTTTCTTTGTTCTTTATTCTCTGTCTATTTATTTTATAACACATTATCAGCGCGATTCTCTTTTAATTGTTTTTCTCCTTAAGTCACAAAAAAATTTCCTTTTCATCAAGCCTTACCCCTTTCAAGCAACGACCAATGCAATAGCCGATCACTCAAAATTGCTACTCAAGTTGTTGTCAATTGTCTTCTAGAACTACTGTTATTTCAGTTTTCAAATAAGGCTTGCGCATTATGGGTAATCATTATGCAAAGAAATTTATATAATCCTTACATGGTATGTTTTCCTCCTTTGTTGATTGATTTTTGATAAAATTATTTTATGAAAAATATTATTACTTTAAGGTTTCTTTTAAACTAAGATTATTTTATTAAATTATAGTATGTATGATATTTGGATGATTAGAATTTTTTATGATTAAATTATTGTTATTAAATATGCTTGAAATTATTATATTATATCCTTTAAATTGGATTTATAAATATTTGATTAGAACATCATAAGATTTTATAACATATATGTGGTATTGAAATTTGGTACAAATTTTACTAAGTGAATTAATTTGGTTCAGCGGTTAAATGTTGTGTTTGTGTGTAAGGTTTTGGGTTTGAATCATTTTTCTTGTATTTTTGCTATTTTTTTCTAAACCCTTAACTTTGAACTTCTGATTTATATATTATTTTTGTTCAATTAATAATAATGATAAGCCTAATGGTTTAGTGGTAGGGTTTTAACTTACTTTTTAGTCTTATGTTCGAGTCCTCGTGTGTGTAAAGTGGGAATTATGTTTTTATTTTAAATTCGGAAGAAAAATCTGTTTGGATAAAGATTAAATAGTGGAGTTGTGGGTAGTTTGAGTTTATTTTAATTTTTTTATTATTTTATTAAAAAAGATATATATTATTTTATTCTTTTAATTTAATTTAATTTTCTTTTACCAAAGTTTCCCCTATTCCCACGTTCCCATTTGTTTTGTTTATTATTATTATTATTTTATTTTCTTTCTTTTCACGTTATGCTCTTCATCTTTTCTTTTTGTTTATTGCGTTCTTTTCTCCTTTTTCCATCGTTTTCAATAGGTTTTGATTCTATTGCTTCCGTTTGGTCTATTTCTATCTGTAGAGGTAAGGTCTTATCATTTTTATTCAGTTCTTTTGTTGAAAGTGTTCGTTGGGCGTTTGGGATGTTGGAATTTCGAGGTTGTGGTGCGAAAATTAGTGTGTTATGTTAACTAATGAATTCGATACATTTTAGGGGAAGATCGAGAGGCAATTGTTGCATAGTTGCTATTCATTTAGTAGTACCAGAAGTCTAGTAGTTGCATTTACATCAAAATTAAATCAGGTGTGTAGCAGAAAACTTAAAAAACAACAAATGGTAAAAAGTCAAAAATTAATCTGTCGACACCACGCGGCCATGTGCTAAGCCGTATGTGACACACGGCCGTATGCCAAATCATGTGTTTCACATTATGTAAGTTTCTTTTAGTGTTAAATAAAGCCATTAGTTTTTTTATACAAGGGAACCAGGAAAAAAAGTATTATTGGGAAAAACAATCTATGTTTTGTAAAAAAAAAAAAAAAAAATCAACTGTTTCGAAGCTGGGCTTAAACTTTTGAAATTATACTTACATTCGTATTAAATATTTTAAAGTAAACCATTTTACATATTGACGAATGGAATTAATATTATAATACTATTATGTTGAATAACCATGAAATTAAAATAAAGCATAAATGATTTTATTTTTCATGGCATTATAAACATTAGCATTTATTTGCGTAAGTTCAAGAAAATAGATTCTTATTTGATGACTTCTAAAAAAAGTTAATTATCACTACGAAAGGTTTTGAATTTTATGTGTTCAAATATCTATAGGTTTTGGGCTTTATTTGCGGAGGATGTTAAATTCACGTAAATAAATATAGGTTTAATATATTATTTGGTATCTAAGTTTAATAATTTTTTTTATTTTAAATTTAGTACCTATGTATTTTTTTAATTCAATTTGCGTGTGTTAGACCATGTCTTAGGTCATGTGGGCCATATGGACATGTGAGTCCATTTTCTAAAAATTTCACTTAGTCTTGTTGATGGGCGTCGAAACTACCAAATATAAATTCTTACGACAGTAAGTTGAAATATAGAGTAGTATAGGGTCGAATCCACAGGGATTAGTTGTCTAATTTCACCTTTTCTCGTGACCAGAATTATTTTCGTGGTAATAGTCGTGCCCACGACCAGTACGTTGCAATACTGGAAAATAAAAATGGGGGTTTTAAATTAATTTAGATAATAAAATAAAAAATACAAAAAATAAAATAAAAATATATTCAAAAATGCAAAAATAAATTTAAGAAAATAAAATAAATGAATAAATAAAATATTTTTTAAGCTTAGCCTTAGCCTCAGTGTACTCAAATCTTTAATCGATCCTTGAAACAAAATTTCCCTTCCAAGTGATAAGCTGGTTATAGCAATTGAGGATCCCTCAAACCGCCAACTCTTCCTTTCGTAGTCGATCCCCGTATCACTTGCAAATCGACCCTTGTCGAATTTCCAACCATGTGGCACATACCTGTATTTTAAAACTTCAACAACCCTGTAATTTGAAAAGCCCAACTCGAATTAACGGCTTCAACTGTGTGGGTCGTTTAAATTCGATCACTATCTCCCTTGACGGAATCCAACTAGCTTTTTCCAATTGAACACGCCACTTTGTTCGCGGGATTTTGAATATAGCATCGCCGACTCAACTTCCCAATTGTACGCCAAACGATCCCAACCCAACGCACACTTTTTGAATTGAAATTGAATCAACTTTGAGGGACGAATTTGTACTATCCCATATACCGGAGAGATAGCGAATACCGAATTGAGAGGTTTTTTTTTAGCAGATTCGTATCTCACGACTTTTTTGTTGGAGCAATTTCCGGGTTAAAGCTAAAAAGAATTTAGTTAATCATTAAAAAAATCATGCTTTGAAAGTGGTTTTGTGAAATTGTGGAAGGTGGAAAAGGAAAGGGCTTTGGAAGGCAATTAAATCAAAAAGCTGAAAGTTAAAGAAAAAAAATGAAGCAACACAATGAAAAGTAAAGCAGGAAGGGAGAAAAAAAATAGAGAATTTATTAAATGCCAAAGGCAAAAAGTGCGTTCAATTAGTTTAGCCATTAGATATTTATACACACCTTTAGTACTAAAATTTAGCTAGATTTTTCCTAAATATCATCACCAAATAATTCTAAATATTATCACTAAATAATTCAAAATTTAAAAATCAAATTTAAACTAGAATTTAAACTAGTTACAGAGTTGTAACAATATAAAAAATTTTTATCCAACCACTTTTAAAAAAAATCTTCAACCCTTCAATCTTTATCCAGCCATCTTTGAATCTTCAATATTTCAATCAAGCCCTCCTCTTTGCTTTTTGTTCCAATTTAGCCACTTTTTGTAAGAGTTTGAATTCAGCACAACAACTTCATTCCTGATAAGAAAAATCCAAATTTAATAGCATTTTATTCGATAATTAGCCAAAAATAAATATATTAAAAATACGAATTTATCATGCTATCACTCGTTAGACTCTAAAATTCGTAATTAGACCTTCCGTGGGGTCTGTTTGGCTTAAATATGATTTTAAAATATGAAATCTGATAGTTTGTGAATGTACGTGTTAGGGATAAGGTATGTGTTACAATTGCAAGCATGTTTAAAATGTGAAATTTTGTATATGATCTGTAATTTAATAATTTTGTTAGTATGTTCTGATATGAAATGTGCATATGATGTCTGTTAGTATTTGCATGAGCATTGGGGTAGGATATGATATATGATAAAGTGTGATTCCGGCAGTACTACTGCATCTTCTAGTGGTGTATCTACAATATCAGTTATGGCAGCTTAACTGCAATTGTAGTGGCTTGACCACATATATTTGATTTTGGCAGATCATTGCAATGTTTTTTTTTTGGCAGCTCAAATGCACTTAAATGAGTGGCTTACCACCACGACCCGGTGTGATTGGATGGATGGACTTTTGTAGTCCTAGTTAGTGTGATTGGTTGGACAGAGTTGGTGTGTAGCGGATGGCGGTATGATCTGTATCTGCATTTGTTATGGTCTGATGTGACATTCTGATATGATATATGTACTTCTAAAAACATGACATTCTGGTCTGATATATGTTTATGAAAATATGATATTCAGATCTAAAATATGTCCAGAAATATGACCTTATGGCCTAATATATGTTTATGGTAATAAAACATTCTGATATGATATTTGTACATTAAAAGTAAAAAATTTGTGATGACATTTACATATGTGCTTGTAACAGCCCGATTTTGGGGCTATTCGAAACAGTGGTTTCGGGACCACGAATCCAACGTAGAAAAAAATCCATTTTTATTATATTTTTATGGTCACAGTTTTATGGAACTATTTTATGAAAATCTCATTCAAAAATTTTGATGTTTGGGTACTCAATTTAGTCAAAAGGACTAAATCGAAAAAAATACAAAAGTTGAGTTCTACTTGTTAAAGGTGTCCAATTGCTATGAGATTTTAAATTAGAGGTCCTTAGTTGGTAATTAGACCATTAGATAAGTTAGTGGACAAAAATGTATATGAATAGGTAAAATTTCAAAGTTATGCATTAAAGGCATTTTGGTCATTTGGTAAATAAAAGAATAAAAAGGGAAAATCAAGTCAAAATTGGTGTCCATCTTCTTCACCTTGGCCGAATTTTTCAAGGAGACCATAGCTAGGGTTTTTTCAACTTTCAAGCTTGATTGTAAGTACATCCTAGCCCCGTTTTTAATGCTCTTTACATTTTCGAAGTCCTCGTAACCCGATTTACATATTTCTACCATTATTTTGAAGTAGGGTTCATGTGTGACATGTATGTATTTTGATGTTTGATGGAAGATATTGTATGTTTAAGGTGTGATAAACAACTTTTACTTAGTGATTTTTCATGAAAATACCTAAATAGGACCTATTTGTAAGTAAAAATGGGTAGTAGAAATGTGGGCTATTATGAGCATGTTTATGGTTCAACTAGGCTTGGGTAACAAAGAAATTGAGTCCATTTCATTTTACGAGCCTAAGGACTAATTTGTAAATATGTCAAAGTCTAGGGACAAAAATGTAATTTTTTCCATAAGTTGATTTTCAGACAGCATTAAGTAATATGGTAATTTAAGAAGTTAAATTTGCTATTATAGATCAAGAAAAATGAAGTTTGGACCTTGACCGGGGAAAGAACAAGGTTATTGACGATTAGGTCCATTTCCTACCATTTTGTACCAAGGTAAGTTTGTGTGTAAATAATGCAATGTTGTATTATGTATTTAATGCTTAACATTGCATAGATTGTATTTTTGTTTCTATGGAAATATTCAACGAAGTTTCGACGATGAAAACATCCCGGTTGAACCTTAGGAATAGTTTAGGGTACAAGTGACATGTCACTAGGATACCATGTGTTACATGATCTATGTGAATCCGAGTGCTGGCCATGTACGTCCTATCGGTGGCTGGGTAGTCTGGCATGTGTTGCGGATACCTGACAGCTTGTGTGAGCAACCCGTGTAGCTACGTCTTGACCGGTAGCTTATGTGAGCAGGCCCGTGATTAGCTCGTGTATGAGCCCTATGTGTTATGAGATATGAGGTAGCATTGGCTACATATATGACACTTATGTGCGAGACTTTTTCTGTATCCGATAGTATTCCAAGTGTTCACCGGGTAATCGGAAGAGTATGTCAAAGTTGGCAAAGTGTGCAACTATGTTATGAGTTGGTACAGGTATATATGTAAAACTCATGAGTATGGACTTTAGTATGAGATGATCTCTTGGTAAGAATGCTAATAAGTAAGCTAAGCCTAAGATACTTGATGATAATTATGGTAACTTACATTGAGTAGTTATATGATTAATGTATGATTTATGTTGCTTATTATTTGCATGCAAACTTACTAAGCATTAAAGCTTACTCTTCTTTTTCTTTCCATTCCTTATAGTGTCGCCAAGCTAGCTCAGAGATCGAGGAACGTCGGAGCTTGATTCACACTATCAAATGATTATTTTGGGTATATTTGGTTTCAGTATTTTAAGTATGGCATGTCTAGGGACTTGGTCATTTTGTTACGTGTCATATTGGTTTAGCCAAAAGTGTTGGCATTGTAATGGTTAATAATTCATTTTGTATATGGCCATTGGAAGTTGGCTAATATTATTCTTATAGGTCATTGGTATGTTTATGTGATGATGCTTATCATGAAGATGAAATTGACATGAATGGAAAAGAAAGAATGTGATGATTATGCATGATAGTTGTTAGTATGTGCAAATGATGTATTGATATATTGTTTGTGGCTAATTTGGTTTTATGTATATGCTTGGATTGGTGTTGCGTATTGTTGTGTAGGTTGGTGCAAGTAAGGGTGGCAAAATGGCTTGGTAAATAGCCTTTTTTTCTCCACACGGGCATAGACATGGCCGTATGTTTCAGCCGTGTGAAGGTCAAGGCCTAGGGACATGGTCGTGTGTCCAGGGCATGTGAAGTTTGCACCTATTTTATGAAAAATTTCAAAAATTAAATCCGCCACATGGCCTATCACATGGGCGTGTGATTTGGCCGTTTGACTTCAATTTGTTGATGACATTATAAACAGAGAGTTACACAGGTTAGGGACACGGGCGTGTGTGACCACACGGCCTACCCACACATGCGTGTCCCAAGCCACACGGGCGTGTGACCCCTGTTTTGATAAAAAGTATTCTAAGTGTTGGGAAGTTTTCTAAAGTTCCTAGTTTAGTCCCGAACTACTCCTAATGCATGTTTTGGGCCTTGTAGGCTCGTTTAAGGGACGACATGAATGTTTTCGAAAAGTTTTAAATTTGAGTGGAAATTCATGTATCGGTTTTGAATTTTTTTGAGTTTAAGTCCGATAATGCCTCGTATCCTGTTCCAGTATTGAACACGGGTAAGGGGTGTTACAGTGCTTGTCAAATAAAAATTTTGCTTGTGGGTCGAGTTACACACTGGGCTCCTAGCTCATCCGTTTGTTTAATATGTTTCAGGTGGTCTTCTGACTTAGGATCGGACGGCGTGTAGGAGCTCGGATTGTTTTCTTAGTTAATTAAAATATGGTGATTTTTTGTAATTGTCTATTTTTGACTTTTGAGATTATAATTTTATTTGGGGCTTATTTTGGTTTTTATTTAAATCATCGGTAATTGATTTTCTCAAACGTGAAACTGTAAAATCATACGAGTTAACAAAATGAATTTCGGTTTACAAAATTAAAACTCTGAAAAAAATTTCATTGCAAATTAAGTAAACCCTTAAGTGTTTTTTTTCTATAAATAAATAGTTTTTAACAAATGTTAACATTAACCAGAAAAGGTTTGCTCAAAATTGGGATTTTCGAAGCAAAAGAATTTGAATTAAATTTTGGGATTTGAAATAAGTGTTTTTCGGACTTAAGCTTTTCTAAACGTTTGTGAGAGTTCTGCCAAGTTTTATGCTTTTGAAACACACAACTAAGTTTGATTAAAACAAAAGTTTTAAACAAACTAATGTAATTCCTCCAAATTCAACCATAAATTCTAGGTCGAGTTTGGGGTGTTACAATAGCGCTCTGATAATAGTCAGGGTGATAACAATGATGTTAAAGAATCTCAGGTATATTTTACTATGATTTATTTATTATATCATATTTATTATAATTGGAGACTAATCATGACAACATGAATAGATAGATTTTGATTTGAAATCCACACATGTTTTGTAATGGTGATTATGAAGTAAAGAATCAATAGGGGCATTTAGAAGCCTGTCCTACCAAATTTGTTGCATTCCCTGGAGTGAATGCAAACATAAAGAAAATAAAAGATATAATCATGAACCACTAAAAGTGGGAACATAGTAATAAATAAGAAAACAATTGGATTTCTCAATATAACATTTCAAAGGGTAAAGATAACTTGTTTTAACAATGTGATACAAAAGGTTATTAGCCACATACATGGCATATCGCAAATATTTTCTTTATGTTAATATTCTTTGAGAAAGTATATGAGAATGTAGTAATTAATTCTATCATTACAGATAGAAATTGTTTATCTTATTCGGTATTGAAACAAATAAATATTATTTCAATATTTGATAGTATAAAATTATTTGAAAGCTCTAGAAGAGCTAATATATCAATATCTAAAAGTACAAAATTTGTGATGGTTAATACATTTGTTTTAAAAGATATTCATTGTAATAGATCTCACATTGAGATTGTGAATGAGGAAAAAATTATATTTCATATGAATCACTATATCTATAACTATCTATTTTGAAAGGATGAAAAAAAATGGAGGATTGAGTTATTGATTACTCTTGTTATTAAATTGAATTGATTGCGGCTAGTTTTGTGATCTTCTTTTGGCATCATCCCCATTAAAGGGTTGAAAGAAGAATATTTGACTATGAAAGATCTACTTAGGAGCAATAGAATATTGTAATTCTATCTAAAACTTGTTATGGTTGGGTGCACCTGAAGTTGTAAGTTTTTTAAAACTGTGAGTATAACTCTACAGTATTTTGAATAAGTTCTTAATTAAAATTACATAAAAAAATTTACTGATGAGAACCTTGCAAGAGAGAACTTATTCAACTTTTCATGATTCAAATGTGCTCCTATCTTAGCAATATCATGAAAAAAAATCTACTTATGTTTTGAACAAAAGTTTTTAACCACGAAACTTAACCATTCCCTAAAGAGAATGTAACAATATGTAATAAATTTGAAAGACATAATCTTTAACTTGGATGTAGTAAACTCCTTACGTTTGAAGATTTTGGCATATTCCCTAAATTGAATATTGCATACAATTATTTGGAAATTATATTTATTGACTTAGTGACATTATAGACTTCACATTGATTTAGGCATTTCCAGTATTAAATGCCACAATAGTACTTATATGTGGATATGAAGTAAAAAGCATGATAGTAAAATTATCAATTTGTTACAATTTATTACAATTGAAACGCATCTTAAAGTAAACTAGAAGTTTATTAATACAAATGCATTTACTACTTGGCGTGACCAGTTAGACCATCTTGGATCATATATGATGCGAAAATTAATTGAGAATTCATATGGAAATTCATTAAAGAACCAGAAGATTTTTTTAATTTAAAGAATTCTCATTTGTTGCTTATTCTCAATGAAAATTACTTATTAGAAACTCACTAGCTAAAGTTGAAATTTAATGTCTTACATTTCTGAAATGAGTATGGGCCTATTCATTCACCATGTGGATGGTTTTGATATTATAAGATTTTGGTAGATGCATCTATAAAATAATCACGTATGTGTTATCAACTTGCAGCCTGTCGTTTGTAAGGTTGCTTGTTTAAATAATTAATTTCAGATCATGCAATAAAGACAATTAATCTTGCTAATACTGATGAGTTTATATCTCAGTCTTTTATTGATTGGGTTTGAAATTTTTTTGTAAAAGTTTGTTATTTATGCAGATAATGGTTTAGAGAAATTATTGATTGAACGCCTTTGATTAATCTCTAAACCATTACTTATGAGAACTAAACTTCCTATTTCAACATGAGATTATGTTGATTTACGTGTTGTACGCATCAAGCCAATAAGTTATAAATACTCCCCATTACAATTAGTTTTTGATCAAGAGATAAATATTTCTCATCTTTGAATTTTTGTGTATGTATATTTTCCAATCGCTCCACCACAATGCACAAAGATGAGTGAATCCTCAAAGAAAGTTGGGAATATATATTAACCACAAGTCTCTTTCTACTATTAGATGTTTTGAATGTATTGGAGATTCAATTATGACATGATTTGTGATTACCATTTTGTTTCAATAGTTTTGCCGACATTATGTGGAGAGAAATAATAACTTGTAATGAGTTAGAAGGAGAGTAATTTAAACCAGAAGCTTAACAAGGATACCTTATTACTAGTTAACTGTCAAAATAATCAATTGTTATATGCCATCTAATATTTTAATTTGAATCAAAGTCCGAGTAGAACAATCAATTAGAATAAATAATAAATTGACTGGTTCCAAAGATGAAAATTCTTCTAGATAGTCATATAGTGGAGGCGTGCTCCAGGAGAGACCCAAGACAAAACTAATAAGTAAAACTCTAGAAAAGAATCAGATACCTGAAACTAAAGATTAAAATAGTAAAAATAAAGAAATCTCGATACGTTATGTCAATTCGAGAAACTATGGAACCGATAATAAAAGTGGTCAACAATGGTTTTGCATGCAATATTATTGTTGAAATAATGAAATAAAAAGAGAATCTTTAATAAATCTATGGAATAGATCATTCAAAATAGAAAGATGCAACTCAAGTACAATCAAATTCCTGGAGTTTTTGGACCAGTAGTCCAAATATCTAAATGTACAAAGCCAGTGAGGGTATAAATGAAGTAGTTTTGTCAAAAGCGGAATAAAAATATAAAGTTTTTCGCTAAGCTCTGGAATTAATTATGAAAAGATATAATATTATTTTGTAGTGGATGCAATAACTTTTAGATATATTATTTTGGCAATTCATCAAAGATTTAACTTGTGTAAAATGGTTGTTGTTACAACCTTTTATGAACTAGGGATGAGCAAAACTTGATTCAACTCGAAAAAATTGAAAAAAAAATTGAATTTCGAGTTAAGCGAATTGAATTATTTGAATTAATCGAATTATTCTAGTCAACTCGTTTTTTTTTTGAATTTTGAGTTTGAATCGAGTTTGGTTTTTGAATTTGAATAAATCGAATACTAAATTATAATATTTTACATTTTTACCCCAAATTTCCAAACCTCTTTACTTTCCCCCAAAACTTTTAGTCCCTCCCACTTTTCTCCCAAAACTTTTACTCCCTTCCCATCTAATCTCCCTTTCAACCCCAAACCCATATTTTCCCCCCAATTTCTTTTTAATATTTTCCCCTCAAAATTTTACTCTCCTCATTTACATTCCCCCCAAAATTTTACTCCTTTAACCCCCAAAACTTTTCATTCCCCCCTAAAAAATTTTTACTTCTCATCTTTTACCCCCAAATCAAAAATTAAAATCATCCAAAAAAATCCCTAAATCTAAATAGTAATAATTTTATCTATATCTACTATTTACATTATTAAATTAAATTTCACATTTTTTTACTATTTATATTATTGAATTGTTTAATCATATTGAATCTTTATAAATTTTTGTTAAAATTGAATTATTGATGATGCTATAAAATATTCGTGTTAAAATTTTATGTTGGTATCAATTCTACATTTTATCTTTAAGATAATTTTTATTAAAAAAAAATCACATTTTTTACATTTAATATATTTTTTAATTTCAAAATACATATTGGCAAGAATCAGAAGATAATTGAAACAACTAAGTAAAGAAGCTACCCCATATATAAAAGATTAATAAATAAATTATGAGGGATGAAAGTTAATAACAAATATGATTACAATGGGCAAATTTGATTACGGTGGGTGACAGTGATTACAAGGACCGAAAATTATTTTTTAATTTAAATTAAACAAATATATTCGATTCGGTTCGAATTCCATCTCACTTGACTCGATTCGAGAAAATTTCAAATCGAGTTAGGATGATAAAATAGGATTCGTCAATTCGATTAACTTGAAATTTTTTCATTCGATTCAATTTGATCGAACGCTCACCCCTATTATGAACCACTACATAGTAAAATTTATATTAAAATCCTTGAAGGATTTAGGATGCTAGAAGCATATTGAAATTCTTGAGAAATTATTCATTTATATGAATTGAAATAATTTGAACATATGTGATAAACAGTAGTTGAATGAGGATTATAAAATGATCCAAAACACCTATTTGTGTTTTTATAGAAGAATCATGATTAAATTTTGCTATGATTATTGTTGAAACTCCTGAAGAGATCAAAATATATTTCTTCAAAATTTTCCCTCACTCATGACTTTTAAAAGAATTGTGATATAAATGCTTAGCTAATACATTCAAATAGTCATTTGAAAGACTAGTATTCAAGATTGAATACGTAGAATATAAGAAAGTATGTGAGTTTTTTATGATGGGAAGTAAATATGTGCAGTACTCTTTTTCTCTTAACCGAGAATTTATCCCATTGGGTTTTTCTGGTAAGGTTTTTAATGAGGCAGCATATTATGCGTATTATAGATATGTGTACTCTTTTTTCCTTCACTAGGAATTTTTTCCCCATAGGGTTTTTATCTTAGTAAGGTTTTAACGAGGCACATTATCTACTATTGGATTCCAAGGGGGAGTGTTATGAATATCTTATTAAGTGGATGTTCATTAAGATCAAGATAAATTTTGATATACTTTCAATTCTAATAGTCATTAGAAGTAGATCTCTATTTCATTTGTACTTCTTATGCCTATAAATAGAGACTTTGGAGAAGCTTTGTAAATATCCCCATTGATCCATAAAATACGCTTTCTCTTTTGCTCTTCCATTTTCTTTGTTCTTTACTCTTTGTCTATTTATTTTATAACACAAATATCTAATTTTTTTTAAAGCTAAAATGAAATAAAAGGAAAATATTTTTCTTTTATGCTATTGGCATATGGATAAATAGCCATAAAAACCCCTCCGCGTATTTTGATGTTTCAGAGATACTCTTCTGTAAATTAAAATTTATTTATTAGTCCTTTATGTTTTAAATATTTCATAAATTTACATCAACAAAAGTGAAAGGGTAGGGAATGGTCATTAGGGTTAGATTTTAAATCCAATAGTTATAAATAAAAGTATACTTGGATAAAAATGTAATATCAACATTAAATAACTGTATTTACCACTTTTGAATCAACAAAACAGATTCAGACATAGAAACCAATCTTGATTTTAACTTGCCTTTCTAGGGCTATTGATACAAAGTATCAACGGAGGTCAAGATGGAGGTTAAGAATCAAAGAGGATAGTGTTCTGGTCTAGAAAAAATAGAGATGCCAAAAGGAGAAGCCCCCTCCCTTTGGGATGTCTGTCACCTTTTATTATACTGGGTCGGGTCATTTTAATTATAAATGTATAACAATTTGTCCTCCACCTGGTCAAAGAAGAGTTACAAAGTGACTCTTTTCAAACAACCTGACATTCTTGAAATGTGTGTAATTTATGATTTGTCATACATGTTTTAACTTGAAGCTTTATTGAGCAAGTTTTGTTGTTTACTAGTGTGATACAAAAGTTAAAAATTATATTGCAGAATACTGCGAATTGTATTTCCTGTAAGAAAGAATTTGTTTGTAAATAAGATTGGATATTGCGAGCTTAACTCTACTAACCTTTAATAATCAGTTGGGAGCGTAGGTTCGCTAGCTGTCTAGGAGTTGCAAGCTTAACTTTGCTAACTCAAAAGACCAGAGGTTGCAAGCTTAACTCTACTAACCTTAATAATCAATTAGGAGCATAGGTCCACTAGTTGTTTGGGAGTTGCAAGCTTAACTCTTCTAACTCAAAAGATCGGAGGTTGCAAGCTTAACTCTTCTAACCTTAATAATCAATTGGGACAATAGGTTCGCTGCTGTCTAGGAGTTGCGACCTTAACTCTTCTAACCTTAATAATCAGCTGGGAGTGTAGGTCCGCAAGTTGTCAGAAAGCCGAAGGTCGTGATATTAAATCAAGCGAACCGTATGAAAGCCAAAAACTGTGATCGTAAATAAGCTATGACAACCCAAAAGATATAAGTTGGATCTGTACTCACACATAGATCATACAAGAATAGAGTAGCAAAATACTCTATATATAGTAAACTAAAGTCCCTTAGGAAGGCGAGGAGAAACAAACAGTAGCACATAACATCGATATCAGATCATATCTTGGACCATATATTCTGAAAGATCTACCCCATCTACAAACTCACAGCGTCAAAACTTTTATGGGATTGTAGAAAAGACGAATGACTCAAATGGATATTCTGCATCTTTTGGCCTTCTATCTCATCAAAAACCTCATCGTCAACAGATGAATGCTCATTCATATTGGAATCTTTTGGTGCAATGTTTAAGAAATTTACAAGGTTAAAAAATGCATGATTTCCAATAAATTGTACCTGGAAAATGCCATCACCGATGAGGTGTGGCACAAAAAATCAAAGGATGCTCCTTATTATGTAGTTTTCCAAGTAGCTTTTTCCTGTTGTTCATGTACAACAGCACCATTTTGTTCCGATCCAAGGTGTCATGATAGATAATCAAACTCGCAGGAGGAAAACATATTTGACTGAAGTGATACCAACATAAATATGACTATCTCAACAAGTGCAGATTAAAAAATAGTTCGAAACCCATAGTTATAATCACAAAGTCCAACTTCAAAGGCTATTTATAACTTATCCTATATCAAGAGATGCAAGTGCAGGCACAATAACCAAGAGAAATCGTACAAACATGTCAATATCCCAAAAAGGAATAATAGTACGGACCCAAATGATTTCATTAGTCGTTTACTTGATAACATCCTTCACCAAATCATTTTGTTCCTCCTTGTTCAATTCGATGTTCGAACTTAATGCTTTTTCAGTTTAGAGACAACAGTGCTTTTTGAGGCAACTGTTGGTTCTTCTTGGAAAACGTCATGGTTGATATCAGACACGATCCTCTAACGCATTGGACATGGAACTTTGAGGCTGAGACTCCCTTTCCCTTCTCCCATTATCATTATGGTCTCCATAAAAGAAATCATTGTGGCCTTCTCAAGTAGGCGCCTTGAATGTTATTTGAGCGAATTAAAAGAGCTTTGGTGGATTGATTGTTCAACGGAAAGAGAACCAATCAATGCCTTACTTTGCTTCTTGAAGTTCTATCCGAATTTAGAAAGACTTTATGTTACATGTGATCCAAAATGCTATAACCTGCCCAGCATTGTAAACAACTTCAACACTTGGTGCCAGACACTATTTTTTCCGGACAGATCAACCAAGATCGAAGGAAATTTCTTCTTAATAGCAATTACTACCCCATTAGCGACTTTGATTCCAAGAGATGTTTGACCTGATTCGATTGCTGTCAAGGCGTGCTCGATTTGAACTAGCTTTTCCTGAAGGACAAGATGCAGCACTAAAAAGGCCAAAACGATCTGCAAGACAGCTGAATCGAGTTTTTTAAACACTATTAAAATTTTGAGAAAGGAAAATCACCACGATCAAAGTTGGGAGTCCAACTTCAACGCATCTAACCAATTGAAGGAAACCATGTGAATAGAGACCAAGTCCAGTGAAAATCACAAGAGAAAACTCGTATAAAAAATAATGTTGGATTTTGGGGTAGCCAAACACCTACAGATATAATTACCGCAGGAAGCACATGCAAAGGAATATATATAACATAATTATATCAAATAAAAAAAGCAAAGGCTGCAGCACCTAAAGAGCCTAAGTTGTTCAACAGTTTATGGACAGTTTTGGGAAAGGATTAAATAGGCCTCAAAATCTGCTTGGGAAACAAACTTAAATAGATTAATTAGAAAAAGTAGCAAATGCATATGACGGAAATGGATAAAGATCTTGGATCATAATACATGATTAATTATTTAATTAGGCATTTAGTTATCTAATACTATTAGTCAGAATTAGAGCAAAGATTAAAATGTCAGCATCTTGCAATTTTTAACCGCCTTTTTTTTTCAAGTTAAATTATTATTAGTTAAAATCATGAATTGATAACTCAGCACAGCAACCATTTTTAATTGTACTAAGCTTTAAAACCTTTCTATTTAAAGACCAAATAAAAACCAGCAGAAACATCAAAAGCAATTGAATAGAAGAGGAAAATGGAACAGTGAAAAAAAATTAGAAAAAAAATATCTGATTAAAGTACTTGTTATAATTCATACACCACTTAGCTATCAGCTTAAAAAGTCAACATTTTTATTTACTGAATAAACAAAAAAAAAAAAACCAAAAACTTTACATAAAATGCACATTAAGTTAGGAACACCAGGAGAAAAAAAAAAGGAATAACAATTACAATGCATCACTAACCAAAATTAATTTATGATTTTTTAAATTATTACTTAGTTAAACAAATAATTGACGTATGAAAATGAAAAATAAATTATTGTTGATAGTAAACCTGTTGAATGTAGAAATATTAAATATATTTCTTATAGTTTTTTTTACGGTAAAGTTCTCATAATTTTAACGGAATTAGAATCGGATTGAGAAAATTATTTAATTTGAAAATTAATTAATTAATTAAAATATATTTGTGATGTTTATTTTGGAAAATAGAAAAACATATATTGGGTTGGATTGAATTATAAAGTATTGGTTAAAAGTTTAGAAAGTATTTATAATTTGACTCGATATAAGAGAGGCCTAAAAGACCCTCCTGGTATTACATAAGACAACAAACCCTAGTATATTTAATTAGAGTTGCCGCCCCTCTCTCTCCTAGTTGGACTAGGATTTTGTTTTGCTATTGAAATAGCATTCTACTAATTCAACAAGGGTTTCACTTCTTCTCTCTATAAATAGATGTCACTGGTAGGGTTAAACATAGTACATTAAGATATTGTTATTCTATCCAAAAATAGTGAGAATTTATTTTCTAAGTATAAATTCTATTTTTCGGAGTAACAATTCTACTGATTTCGATTAAAGAGAGATTTACTTTCCCATTGAAAATAATGTAAATAATTTCTAGTTTAGTATTTAATTCTAATTTATTCAAGCCCACACTCGAAGCAGTTTGGGGTACAATAATAGTGGAGAAGGTTATTTGGTTGAAAGTCGGAAACGGAAAAGGTCCATCTAGCGAAAAATACATGTGCGATTTCGATAAAGCGTTTATTATTATAAATATCATAAGCTAGCTTGATTTTCAAAATTTTAATTTTTTTATTGTGCAAGAAAACCGTTTTAAAGCTAGATTTTTTTCCAGCAATCCTCTCGTTGGCATTGCATAATAGATAAAAAGTAAACGTGGCCACGAGTCATTTGTCTTTATGAAAAA
This sequence comes from Gossypium anomalum, assembly GCA_025698475.1. Taxonomy (NCBI): domain Eukaryota; kingdom Viridiplantae; phylum Streptophyta; class Magnoliopsida; order Malvales; family Malvaceae; genus Gossypium; species Gossypium anomalum. The sequence goes on along the minus strand of CM046960.1, from coordinate 20,916,512 downwards.
TGACTTAATTACTATTTGATAGTATTTGACTTTTCATGAAATAAGATGTAATGATTACCATGAGATAAAATAAGTGTTGGGAAATGTGCCCATATTGTAGTAAACATACAACTGTTTTCTATTTATTTGAACGATGAATAAATATATAAATTTAATTTCACATTTCACATTTCACTGTTATATCTTTTATATTTTCTGTTTTTTATATTTTGCATGCATAGTGAAATTGTGACAAGCAAATATTAGCTTATTGATTGCCTAAGTTCAAACTGAAGATAAGTGGCATTGTAAGAACGTTTACACTGAGAGAAAGTCGACTTACTTTAGTAGATAATCTGAATGAGTCCGTAATCCCGTAAACGAATCAAAGTGAGCATTTGATTCAAATACTGAGAAAGATTATTTTGTCGTCTACAATTCCAATTGGAGAGATGACTTGTAACACCCTAAACCCGACCTAGACGTTATGGCCGAATCTAGCGATGTCACATAAGAGTGATTTGGAAACCGCATTGACCTTAAAATCGTTCCATTTATTAACTTGTAATTAGTCCGGGAAAATGCATTCTAATGACTTGATTTAAAACATGCTTTTACGCGGAAGCTTTTAAAAACCTTTTTCGTATGCGTGATAGTTTTGTAAAATATTCAGTTCTTTCGAAATCTTGAGTTTTCCTACTGCTAGCAGTAAAAAGCCGTAAAACATTTCAAAATCCCCAAATTAAGCAAAAATCCATAGAGACATTAATTACATAAAATTTTCCCCAAATAATAATTAAATTATAAGTAAACAGAAAATAGTCTAAGTGAAAATTGTGTGGCCACTGCTGAGTCCTTTGTTGCACTGACTCTTCAAGTCTGGGGATTACCTAAACAAATAAAACAAAAAAGGGTGAGTTTTTGCAAAATCAGTGTGTAATCCCTACAGAAAACACATCAGGTGTCATAAATCAACAGTCTGGGGCCGGAGCCCTTTACAGAAACGGTTAGGGCCTTAGCCCATCAGATACAAAATTAGATACAACTTAAGGCCTTAGCCCATGTCAGATACAATATGCAGACAGAATGTCAGAATCCTACCCACCAGCCTCTACACACCATCTCCGTCCAACCCTACACACCATGTGGGGATAAAATCGACTCACCCATCCCTACACACCATGCTGCACCGAAATGCGGCACATAGTCAGATAATCGCAGCTGAGCTGCCAGATATCAAGCTTAAGAGCCTTTCAAAATACTTCCTCCAAATACATTATCCCAACCCCAATGCAATGCAACATACAAACATGACATGCGAGATGCAATTAACAGATTATACATACAAATCAGTCTACATGCTAAGAGTAACATGCTAGAGCACATATATCACTTAGTCAGATCACGTAATCAAGGGTCCAGCAACTCTTACCGACCCTACCGTAGGTCCTAGTCAACTTGGGCAACCCGAGCAACCTTTTGGAGCACTCTAGAAAAATGGGCTCACACACCAATGTGACTTGCCCGTGTGGGGCCACACGCCCAATTGGCCTTGGCCATGTGGCTCACACGACCTGGCCCAGAATTTCACATGCCTGTGTGGTTCACCCGTATGGGCCCACACACCCGTGTGGCCCACACAGCCCAATCAGTTAAGCCCGTGTCTTGTACATAGCCTCTCTTGTCCTCACACGGCCGTGTCATGCACCCGTGTCATGCGCGCACAGCCTGGTTCGTCGATCACACGCCCGTGTGCTACCACACGGCCAACCACACGACCGTGTGGTGTCTACAGTTTCATTTTTTAGCTTTCATCGATTCTCGTTTTTTGTGTTTTCAGGTACACACTGGTTCCGACTGAAGCCTAAAAGATCACCGAGCACACCAAAACCTATATTTGAACAATAAACCCTTAAATAAACATTTTCAATGTGCACTTAAATCGAACCTAAACCAAGGTTTTTATCCAAAAAGTGACCAAGCTTACCTTCGATCGAATACTAGCGAATTTGCAACCCCACAACAACGATTGGAATCTTACAATAGTTTAAAAGCCTCCTAACCAAAATTGGAACCCCATTAGGTAAAGAACGATCAACTAAATGATAATTATATCAATAAAACTTACTGAACGCGTGCCCTAAAGATGAATAACAAAACAATTGGAAGAAAGAAAAGAGCAGAAGAAGAGGAAAAATAGTGGAATTTCGACAGCAAAAGAGAAAATAGAAGGGAAAATCAGCAGCAAAAGAGAAGAGAAGGAAAAGGGGATGGCCAAATTTTTACAGATGAGGGAAGCAGTGCTGAATAGAAACTGTTAAACCCCTTAATTCTCTCCACCAATTCCCCGCTACTCAGACTTTTAATCCAACTCAAACTCACTTCAGTGGGCAAGCACAAAAATAATGCCCACACTAGGATTCGAACACAGGAGCAACTTACATTCCACTTAAACACCAGACCAGCAGGCCCATTCTATTATATTCTTACTAACAATTAAACTTAGCCGATTGAGTAAGGTTAAGGCTTTATTCAGGAAAATACCAAAATTTGCCAAAGCTAAGGCTTGAACTTGGGGCTTCACACACACACCCAGAACACTTAACCAATGAAGCAGATACACAGTTGTGTCATATTCTAACAGAATCAAAAACATAAATTTTGGGGCGTTACAACTCTACCCCCTTAAAAGAAAATTTCGTCCTCAAATTTACCTGATCAGAATTGGTGAGGATATTGCTGACGCATCGCATTCTCAGGCTCTCACGTAGCCTCCTCAGTGCTATGATTCCGCCACAGCACCTTTACTAAAGGAATGGATTTCCTCCTCAGGACCTTAACGTCGCGATTCAAAATCTGAACTGGCTCCTCCTTGAAGGCCAGATCTGGTCAACAGGAACAATATGCGTAGGATCAGAGCGGTAGCACCTCAACATTGAGACGTGGAATACATCGTAAATGCGGTCTAACTCTAGGGGTAACTCCAACAGATAAGCGATCGGTCCCACTCATTTCAGAATTCGGTACGGCCCAATAAACCTAGGGCTCAACTTGCCTTTACGACCGAACCTCAAAACTTTTTTCTGTGGTAAGACCTTAAGAAAAACGAAGTCTCTCACATAATACTCTATCTCTTGTCGCTTCAGATCTGCATAGGACTTCTGCCTATCAGAAGTCACTTTTAGTCGATCTCGGATCAATTAGACCTTGTCCTCAGTCTCTGAAATTAATTTCGGACCCAGAATACGTTGCTCACCCAACTCAGTCCAACATAAGGGAGTGCGACACTTACGACCATACAATGCCTCGTACGGTGCCATCTGTATACTAGACTGATAGCTGTTATTGTAAGCGAACTCCATTAATGGCAAGTACTCCTCCCAACTACTTCGGAAATGAATAATACAACCCCTTAACATTTCTTCTAGTATCTGAATCACCCTATCTGACTGACCATCTGTCTGAGGATGGAAAGCTGTACTGAAGTCTAACCTTGAACCCAAAGCCTCATGAAGTTTCTTCCAGAACCGAGACGTGAAACGAGGATCCCTATTGGAGATAATAGAGACAGGTACCCATGTAGCCTCACTATTTTAGAGATGTAGAGTTTAGCCAATTTCTATAGAGAGAAGTCTGTCCTAACTGGGATGAAGTGAGCAGATTTGGTCAATCGATCCACGATGACCCAGATAGAATCCTTCTTAGTAGGTGTTTGAGGCAACCTACTAACGAAGTCCATCGTTACTCGTTCTCATTTCTACATTGGTATCTTAACCGGCTGCAGCAGACCCGAAGGTAACTGATGCTCAGTATTAACCTGTTGACAAGTCAAGCATCAACAATGAAGTTAGCAACCTCGCGCTTCAACCCTGGCCACCAATATAATTCTCGCAGATCTCGATACATCTTGTTCCCGCTGGGATGCATAACATAAGGGCTACTATACGCTTCCCTAAGAATCGACTGTCTCAAGTCCTTACCATTCGGTACACAGATCTGACCATGGAAACACAATACCCCATCCTTATTGATCCTAAAATCTGTAGTAACACCACTCTTAGCCTGATGGAAACGCAACTCCAGAGAATTATCCCCCATCTGTTTATCCCTAATCTGATCAATCCATGTTGGTTTCACTTGAAGTTTTGCCAACAGACTCCCATCATCAAACAGACTCAGTCGTACGAACATCATTCTCAGATCAGACATAGCCCTATGGCTTAACGCATCAGCTACCACATTGGCCTTACCAGGATGGTACTCGATAGTGCAGTTGTAATCCTTAAGCAGTTCAACCCATCTACGCTGCCTTAGGTTTAACTCCTTCTGGGTGAGGAGATATTTGAGGCTCTTGTGATCAGTGTAGATAGTACACTTCTCCCCGTACAGATAGTGCCTCCAGATTTTCAAAGCGAAGACTACCGCTGCCAACTCCAGATTGTGCGTGGGATAATTAGTGTAATGAGTCTTGAGCTGTCGAGATGCATAAGTAACTACCTTTCCATCTTGCATTAGAACACAACCGAGACCCACATGCGATCCATCTCTGTAAACTACGAAGTCTCTAGCAGGCTCAGGCTGTATCAGAACAGGAGCTTGTGTCAGAACAGTTTTAAGCTTATCAAAGCTCTCCTGCTGTGTATCAGTCCAAATGAAAGGAGCTCCCTTTAGCAGCAGCTTAGTCATCGGTGTTGCGATAAAAAAGAACCCTTCTACGAAACGTTGATAATATCCTACCAGCCCTAGAAAGCTGCGGACCTCAGACATATTCTTCGGCTGTTTCCAACTCAACACAGCCTCAATCTTATCAGGATCAACACAAATCCCCTTGGTAGATACCACATGACCCAGAAACGTTACTTCAAGTAACTAGAACTCACACTTGCTAAACTTAGCATAGAGTTGCTTTTCCCTCAAAATCTGAAGACAATCATGAGGTGCTCGTCATGCTCATCCTCAGTCCTTGAATAAACCAATATGTCATCAATAAACATCACCACAAACCGATCTAAATAGGGCTGTAATACACGATTCATCAAGTCTATAAATGCTACTGGTGCATTAGTCAAACCAAAGGGCATGATTAGGAACTCGTAATGTCCATAACGAGTCCTAAATGTTGTCTTTTGCACGTCAGCCTCTTTTAATCTCAATTGATGATATCCTGATCGCAGGTCGATCTTAGAAAACACAAAAGCCCTTTTGAACTGGTCAAATAGATCATCAATCCTTGGAAGTGGGTACTTATTCTTAATTGTTAGCTTATTCAGCTGCCGATAGTCGATGCACATCCACATTGTCCCATCTTTCTTCTTGACAAATAGAACAGGTGCTCCCCACGGAGACACACTGGGACGAATGAGTCCATGATCCAACAACTCTTGAATCTGAGCCTTAAGTTCCGTCAGCTCTTTCGGTGCCATTCGGTAAGGGGAAATAGACACCGGAGCTGTGCTAGGAAACAAATCAATCCTAAACTCCACCTCATGGCTCAGAGGTAACCCCGACAGCTCCTCAGGAAACACATCTGGAATATCCCTCACTATTCTAATGTCTTTAACCGAAGAGTCCCCAGAATCAGAAACACTAATGTAGGCCAAGAATGCCTCACATCCTTTGGCCAAGAATGCCTCAAATCCTTTCCTCACTAACTTCTCTGCTACTAAAGCTGAGATCATATTAGTCAGATAATCTCGTCGTTCCCCAATCACAACTATCTCGTTGTCCTCTTCGGTCTTTAGAAAAACCCTTTTTGTCGCACAATCTAGACTCACCTAATTTTTAACCAGCCAGTCCATTCCCAAAATTAGGTCAAACTCCCCAAACGGAAGCTCTATCAAATCAGCCAAGAATATCGTCCCTTGAACCTTTAGCGGAACATTTCTATACAGTTTATAATCCACACAGCTTTCCCCAAAGGACTTAATACAGTCATCTCACTAGAAGTACTCTCAACCGCAGCCCCCAAGGTTTCAGGCACAGTATTAGCTACGTAAGAGTGTGTAGAGTCTACGTCTATTAATGCCAAATAAGGTACATTATAAATTTAAAATGTACTCATAATGATGTCCAGAGCATCTCGGTCCTCACAGTGACGAGCAGCATAAACCTAAGCAGGCTGCCTCACCTCAGCCTATCCAGCACCTCTGCCTGGTACTCTCTACCCTCAACCTATGCCGTTACCACCCCTGGCCTACCCTCGGCCCCTAGGTGGCTGCTGAACTACCCTCGACGGCTATGTAGTCCCAGTATCCAGAGCTTGCATTTGATCAGTTCTTAACGGACAATCCTGAACACGGTGCTTAGTCGACCCACATCTCAGACATGCCCCAGTAGTCCTCCAACATTTGTTCGGATGACGTCTACCATAGTGCCCACACAACGCCACCCCTGTAGATGCAACAGGAGCCCCAACTCTGACTGGCCCATTAGATCTGACTTTTTTCTTAGGCCTCACCGCAGAACTCGAGGGCTCTAATTCCCTTTTATTCTTCCCTTTCTCTCAGTTTTGGCGCTCAGCGCGCTTAACCTCCTCGGCGATCTTTGCTTTCTCTACTAGAACAGAGAAATCACGCTCCCTCTGCAGAGCTATCAGAACTCACAAACTGTCCCTAAGACCATCCTCAAACCGGACGCAACACTTATACTCAGTAGCCACCATGCCTCACGTATAACGGCTCAACCTTAGGAACTCGGCCTCATACTCGGCCACTAAATGGTCTCCCTAGGTAAGATTAAGGAACTCACACCTCTTAGCATTAATATAGCTGGCCTTCACAGACTTACCCTAGAACGTAGTCTTAAAATAATCCTAGGTTAATTGGTCGAGCTGAGTGCCCTTCTTAATTGTGAGCCACCACTGATATGCCTTATCACGTAGCAAAGAAACAACCCCCTTAAGTTTCTGCTCAGCAGTAAAATCCAAGTCATCCATAATTCTCTCTGTGGCCTCCATCCAATATTCGGCTACATTAGGGGTGACTCTAGCGACACCCCTGAACAACTCAGCCCTATTGGATTAGAGTCGTTCCGTAACCAACCCACGGCCCCTAGATCTAGTATTGGGTCTAGCGACCCTCTCCAATATCCTCAGCATGGCTTGGGACAGTGTGTCGTCCCCAGCCAATCGATTATGAGACCTAGCCTTTGTCGCAGGTGATGTTAGTGTCTCACTAGTATCTAAGTTAGGCAGATTTTCAGATGATAAGGACCCAGCTTGAGCCCCTCTATGGCCTCTACCACGACCTCTAGTACCCCGTCCGCGAGTACCTTGTGCTCTCATCGTAAATTTTAGAATTTATCTATATTAACAATTTTATGCATTGGTTAACAGTTTTGATATTTTATTAACAAATATTTTATGCAACATAGTATCAGAAGTTTAGAGTCTATTATCGTGAATCGTAGTCTCACTACCAGTTTCAGTCTACACGTCCTAGAGTGTTTTCAGTATGGTATACTACCTAAAGTAGTTTCAGTATATTCTAATCATACTTTTAGACAATTCTAAACAGAGCTTTAGAAACTTACAGGATCGACACCGGAGACTCGGTGTGCCACATATATATTTTTTTCCTAAAAATATTTCAAATTATTTGCAAATCATTTCTTAAAAATCAATATTTAAAAACCCAAATCCACAGCTGAGTTTTGCAACCTGACTCTAATACCACTAAATGTAACACCCCAAACTCGGCCTGGACGTTATGGCCGAATCTGGCGATGTCACATGAGCGTGATTTGGAAACTACACTGACCTTAAAATCGTTCCATTTATTAAATTGTAATTAGTCTGGGAAAATGCGTTCTAATTGTTCTGATTTAAAACATGCTTTTACGTGGAAGATTTTAAAAACCTTTTTCATATGCGTGATAGTTTTGTAAAATATTCAGTTCTTTCAAAATCCTGAGTTTTCCTACTACTAGCAGTAAAAAGTCGTAAAGCATTTCAAAACCCCCAAATTAAGAAAAAAATTGTAAAGGCCTTAATTACATCAAATTTTCCTAAATAATAATTAAATTATAAGTAAACAGAAAACAGTCTAAGTTAAAACCGTGTGGCCACGACTGAGTCCTTCGCTGCACCGACCCGTCAACTCTGGAGATTACCTGAAGAAATAAAATAGAAAAGGGTGAGTTTTCGCAAACTCAGTGCGTAATCCCCACAGAAAACACACATACAGAACACACATTAGGTGTCATAAATCAATAGCCTGGTGCCGGAGCCCTTTACAGAAACGGTTAGAGCCTTAGCCCATCAGATACATAATCAGATACAACTTAGGGCCTTAGCCCATGTCAGATACAGTATGCAGACAGAATATCAAAATCCTACCTACTAGCCTCTACAAACCATCTCCGTCTAACCTTACACACCATGTGGAGATAAAATCGACCCACCCATCCTTACACACCATGCTGTACCGAAATGTGGCACATAGTCAGATAATCGCAGCTGAGCTGCCAGATATCAGGCTTAAGAGCCTTTCAAAATACTTCCTCAAAATACATTATCCCTACCCCAATGCAATGCAACATACAAACATGACATGCGAGATGCAATTAATAGATCATACATACAAATCAGTCTACATGCTAAGAGTAACATGCTAGAGCACATATATTACTTAGTCAGATCACGTAATCAAAGGTCCAGCAACTCTTATCGACTCTACTGTAGGTCCCAGTCGACTTGGGCGACCCGACCAATCTTTCGGAGCATTCCAAAAAAATGGGCTCACACGCCCATGTGACTTGCCCGTGTGGGGCCACGTACCCAATTGGCCTTGGCTATGTGGCTCACACGGCCTGGCCCAGAATTCCACACGCCCGTGTGGTTCACCTTTGTGGGCCCACACGCTTGTGTGACCCACATGGCCTTGCCTGTCCTCACACGACTGTGTCATGTGCCTGTGCCACGTGTGCACGGCTTGGTTCGTCGATCACACGCCCATGTGCTGCCACATGGCCTACCACACGGGCAACCACACGCTCGTGTGGCATCGACAGTTTCATTTTTTGACTTTTGTCGATTCTTGTTTTCTGTGTTTTCAGGTACACACCTGGTTCTGATTGAAGCCTAAAAGATCACCGAGCACACTAAAGCCTATATTTGAACAATAAATCCTTAAATAAATGTTTCCAATGTGCACATACATCAAACCTAAACCAAGGTTTTTATCCAAAAAGTGACCAAGCTTACCTTCGACTGAATACTAGCGAATTCGCAACCCCACAGCAATGATTGGAATCCTATAGCTACTTAAAAGCCTCCTAACCAAAATTAGAACCCCATTATGTGAAGAACGATCAACTAAATAGTAATTATATTAATAAAACTTACCAAATGTGTGCCCCACAGATGAATAACAAAATGATTAGAAGAAAGAAAGAAGGAGAAGAAGAGGAAAAATAGTGGAATTTTGGCAGCAAACGAGAAGAGAAGGAAAAATGGATGGCCAAATTTTTGCAGAGGAGGGAAGCAGTGCTGAACAGAAACTGTTAAACCCCTTAATTCTCTCCACCAATTCCCCACTACTCAGACTTCTAATCCAACTCAAACTCACTTGAGTGGACAAGAACAAAAATAATACCCACATCAATATTCGAACATAGGACCTCTCGCAACTTAGACTCCACTTAACCACCAGCCCAGTAGGCCCATTCTGTTATATTCTTACTAACAATTAAACTTAAGCCTATTGAGTAAGGTTAAGGCTTTATTTAGGAAAATACCAAAATTTGCCAAAGCTAAGGCTTGAACTTAGGGCCTCTCACACATACCCAGAATACTTAACCACTGAAGCAGATACACAGTCGTGTCATATTCTAATAGAATCAAAAACATAAATTTTTGGGCGTTATATGACTAGTCTTGGCTATCAGAGTAGTTCACTCTACAAGTAGAGACATATATGTATTCATTGGTAGAATGATACATTGGACTGAACCCATGATTAATTAATTCTAAATTCGTTTTTGAATTAATTCACTTGTAATGTTCATGATGTGATTTACCTAAATCCTGAGTTTGTCACTGACCATGCATATACAACTCATGTGTTTTGATATAAGTGGAGGCTTTTGTTCGAAGATGATCAAGCCTATAGCCAGTATATTGGGTACATGACTTGTGTATGGCATGGCTTTACTAGCAACAGTGGAGTTCATAGCTCAATTAAAGTGTAAATTATATCTTCTCATCAGTATTGTATGGATTGATAAATATGGAACGTGGCCACGGGTTGCTAGTTCTCGAACAAGCAATTTATCACGCCCGTTTGTTGATAGTGATCATATTATTCATTAAGAAGACAAAATGATGAAAATGAGATAAAATAGGATTGCATTGAGTGAACAAATTTAACTCACAAGAATCAAGGATATCATATGAAGGTAACACACACATGGCAAGGTCATTGGACAAAGCAGTTGGATGAATTACTTTCGTAAATAGTATACAATAAGGAGTTTTCAATTATGATACTTGTTTTGGATTGGCTCCATGATTAAGTAATTGCAAATTATCAGAACGATGCTTCTGGACATAATTGTAATCACTAGAGCCTAATTGTATATGTCTGATTGGTCCTTCCGCTAGCTCAATAAAAGCTCGATCGGATTGCATTTGAATCAGAAGAAAATTCTATGACTTTGGGAATAATTTAATTGAGTCAATTTATTCGATGTGAAATTAAATTAGATGGTCGTTAGAATTGTTCAACTAGAGAATTTGATTAAAGAATTTTCTTGAAAAATTAATTTAGAATATCTAAGTGATTTTTGGAAAAATTAATTTTAATCAAGTAAAATTAAATTAATCAAATTAATTAATATGATATTTTTGGAAGTTAATTTTCAAGTCAGACAATTGGCCCAATGGGTAATTGAACTTGAAAATTAGACTTGAGATCGTAAATTGGGCTCGGGAGCCTAAAACGAGACCAAGACCAAAAAACTGGTCGAACCGGTCCGCTATGTGAAATTGGGTCGACGGTCTAACCAGTGGCTAGACTGGACCGGTGGGGTTGCCATTGACCTGGACCGAATCGGTAGCAGCCGAACCGACTCGGGGTGTCGTAAAGGTGTTGCACCTATATCACTGAACACGGCGATGCCGATGGCTACGACAACGATATCCTGGTGGCCGCCAGTGGTTGGTTATCGGTGGTTGAGTAGCAGAAGAGTTACACTCCTACTGGGACTCTACCAGAGAATTTGATTTCAAATTAACTATTCCAAAATTAATGTTATTTTAATAGTTTAATATTAAATTAAATTTAATATTTATCATAATAGTATTTTATTAATTTAATATTAAAGTGATTATCTTAATATTACATTAAATTTAATGTTTATCTTATAGATAAACATTCTATTATTTTAATAAGATTAAATATTACATTTAATCTAATATTTATATTGATAAATATTATATTAATTTAATATTAAAGTGACTTAAGTTAATCGTAGTTGAACTCTCTAAACTCTTCAAACTCTCCCTATATAAAGAGAGCCTTAGGTTATTATTTACACACACTTAAATTCAAAAGAAAGTTGTAGAGAGAAAATTATCTGAAGAGATTATTCCAAAAAATTTCTAAAGATATTTTTCTGATTTACAACTTGACTCAAATGTTTAGAGAAATTGCAAAATTACCCTACTGGTAATTTTTGTGAAAAATTTTCTAACTCGAAGCGAGCCTACACTGTAACACCCCAAACCAAGCCTAAAGTCTAGACCGAATCTGAAATGCTACATTGAGCACCGAGGTGATCGTAGGTAAATTTTTACAAAAATAAATTATTATGTTGTATTCAAATGTTTAATCATATAAAACTTAAATAGTAAAATTTCAGTTGAGTTTAGTATATAAAATTAGAATTAAAACGAATAAAATGTAAATCAGAATATGTACCATAGTTTTTAAAAACCTTACAGTTCGACATTTATACAAATAAGAAAGTCGTAATAGAAAAAAAAATCTAACATTCCATTGCGTTTAGACTGTCTGATACCTCTGTGTACTTAGTCCAGCATCCAAAATTCCAAAATGTACCTGAGGGAAACATGAGAGGGGGGTGAGCTACTTGAGCTCAGTGTGAGATCAAACCAATTAAAATACCGAATCAGAAACAGGGAACTGGATGCAGTTCAAAAGCAGAACATACTTACAAACAGATGACAGTTGAGCAAATTCGCCCAAAGCAAACACCCACCATATGTACTTTACAGTCATATGGGTCAATCAGTCACACACAGTCTCACGTACCATTCAAGCACAGTAGCAGTAGTGGTTATCAGCAGTCACAGTAACTAACTAATCAGACAGTTGCAGTCAAAGTTTACAAAATTCTCATAAGTTCAAGTGCCTTACAGTCGAACAGTCAGTCAGACATTTCAGTCGATCAGTCAATATGATGCATATGAATGCAATTGAATTAAAGAAAAACCCACCCATCCAGCCAACACACCTCTCCGTCCCCCATCACTCCTCAATAGAGTTATTAAGCTCATCCAACCAATCACTCCATATAGGACCTTGAAAGACCCATCCAACCCTACACTCTATATGATGTCACCCCAGGTTGCCAAACAATGATGGACATCAGCATTGTCCTCGACCCTCAGGGAATTGGGACTAATAATATGCAGATAGACTACCAGTCACGTATATTACGTAGCAAAGCTAGCGTATAAGCTGTACTGTGCAAAGCGGTAAACCGCAGTACAGACATGTAGTATGAACTGCCAGATCAGATAATAGTACGTAGCATAGCTAACGTACATGCGGTATAGTGCGATTCTGTAAACCACTATACCGTTAGGTTGCAGTAAAACTGCCAGTTCAATCAATGATATGTAGCGATGCTGACTTATGTACTATATGGTACAGTGCGGTAGTCCGCAGTATAGTCAAATTGTCCACGACCCTAAGGGTATTGGGACCGCCTATGACCCTCTGGGTATTAGGGGCTAATAACCAATAGATCAACTGCCAGTTAAGTTTAGCCAATCTTCCTTCTCTTAAAAATCTCGCCTAAAATAGTTTATGCATATGCATGTATGTATGCAGTCAGATGTACACAATCAGAATACCAGTCTTAGATAATTAATCAGAAGCAAACATTCACATTCAATTAGTTAGTTACAGAATCAGTCTTGAGTATACTCATAACTCGAATTCAATAGCAATTGCAAAATAAGCTCACATATCAATGATACGTATTCAAACAGTTAGACAGAACTAGTTGCACACATACTCACCAAGATATCCGGGTTCAGAATCAAACACATCACATAACCAATCACAATTAACATATTATCCAAACTCAATCAGTGTTGAAAATACACTCACTTGAGCTCAGTCGAGGGTTGGAACACACAGAGTTGCGATTACACTTAAATTTGACCTAAAATTATTATTTGGCGAGATAAGGCCATACACCCGTGTGCTCCTACTGTGTGGAGCAATCCAGGCCGTGTGGGGGTCCAACACCCTTGTGAAGGATAGCACATGCTCATGTGAAACAGGGACACGGCCGTGTGAATAGGCCGTGTAACTCACTATCCAATTTTGCTAAAACAAGGTGCAGGGCAGACACGACCGTATGAGGGACTCACATGCCCGTGTGGGATCCCTAAATCCCCAAATCAATCACATGGCCATGTGGCCAGGTCGTGTAACTTTAAATCCCTAAAACCCTAATTCCTAAATCCACACACCTGTATACCCAAGGGACACGGCCTTGCGAGTTCTGAACAAATCCCCAAATTGGCCACACGGTGTGCCGTTGGGTAGGCCACGAAACCACCCCAAATCAGCCCCGAAACCACTGTTTAAGCCACCATAATAGTCCCTAACCTTTACCCTATCAACATATATCAACAAAACGATGATTCCCCTCACTTTCATCGACTAAAAACCCAAAACCAACGGGTTAGCCTACAGTCATGAAAAATCGAGCAGATAGTTTACAATTTGAATAAGCAAATAGAAATAGCGTAGTTACAATTTGAATCCTACAACTGTAATGTGATCGGAGAAGACGGCAGAGGCGCAAAATTCATGAATCCACAAATCAACCGTTTTGAGAGATATTCAGAAAGCAGAAGAGAGGGGATGAGAGGGGAACGTGAAAATAGAAAAGCCAAAAATAAAATAAAATAAAATAATAAAAATAGCTTTAGTCATAAAACTAATAATTTAATAATTATAAATAATTATAATTATTAACTAAAAACAAAACAAAATAAAATACCTACCAAAATATTCACACGAAGACTCAAACCCGGAACCATGAGGTTCCCTAGCACTTTCTCAACCACCAGACCAGTAGGCCCTTTCTGACACTAAACTGCACATCCACACATATATGTGCAACCTTCCCACTGTCTCTACGATTAAAACTCAAAACTTCTAGGCCCAAAATTTGAGGCGTTACATATACTCGACAGACGTGAGCTTGAGGATAGTGGAGAAGACTACTCGATCGAAGCGCTCATTCTAGACGAATTGAAAATGTACAATTTTGATTAAGTGTTTATTACTTTAGATATCACAACTAAGATCTTGTTTTGGAAAAAAATTTAAAACTCTAGTTTTTCCCTAAATTTATTTCCGTTGCGTTTTTCAAACCAATTTTTTTCCAAAAAATTGTATCAGAGCTAGGTTATGTTCTATCTATAAGTACAAAAATATAATTAAAATAAATTTCTCTTCTTATGATTTGATAATATAGAAAGTGACATTTTTGAGATCTTATGCATGTTTTTAGTTATATATAGGAATTGATACATATATTTGTTATACAATTGTTTTTTGTCAAGGTTGTGGTTATTAGGAAATAGACCGTGGACTATCATCTCCATGCAAGGCTATTTTTTTTTAATTCATAGAATTCTTATGAGCCGAAAACGGATATAAGACTTAAATGTAATTTTTTTCAAAAGAAGTCCATGACGATAAAAAGATGTGATAGCGATTGAAGACCCAATGAATGCCTTGTAAAAATTTATGTAATTTTATTTTTCTATTTATTTTCTAGAAATAGAACCATGGAAACCTCAGCTAACAATTTTATTTTAATTACCTATCTCATTATATATCTATTTTATAATTGTTTATAATATTTATATTATGTAATGTTATAATTATGATATATATATACGAGATGATCTACAGTTGATAACAAGAAATACATGTGTTGTATTATTCTATTCACTTATTTCAGTTACTTGATAACCGTGAGAAGTGTGGTAATGAGAAGGTGCATGTCTAGGATTGGCTCTGGCTAGGAAAGACTTGGTTTTTAAGTGGTCAATTTGACTCACCTCCCTTTCTTGGGACCCTACCTGGTGCACGATTCGCATTCATTTCTTTGGTTTTTCCCTTAAAAGAAAAATTGTGGAGAATCAAAATTGTTTATTTTTATGATTAATTGGTTCTTGTGAATTGATATTATAAAATTTCCATAGCATGCCATGCATATATTGGAAGCATGTCATTTAGATTAGGTAAGAATGCCACTAGGACTATTGTATGATCATTCTTGAAATTTAGGATAAAAAACCTTGCATGTTTTTAAAATATTGAGTGGGAGAAGGTCATTGAACAAGACCTACGGCCTCCATTGATGGTCCCTAAGTGATAGCATGGTAAAGTTTCAAGCTGGTTACTACCTTGGCCACACCCTAAGGTAAACTTTATCATGTGGGTTCACTAGATGGGATTTCCTTTTAAGGACAACTAGTCATGCATGAATTTAAGAGAGATTGTCCCAAGATGACTCTCAGATGGAAGCATATTCATGATGGGTGTTGAGTCAATGGTTACACACCCAAGATCATCTCTTATTAAATAGTTTCCCAAGAAACGATATTTAAGCTAGAGATGAGGACCAAACATTAAACAGTCGTTAGTTCGTGTGGAGTCTTGAGAATTAAGATTCATGAACTGATTAGATGTAATCCATGCTCTTACTAGTTAATCATGGGACCCCAAGGCGGCATGGTTGATGGGTGTAAGAATGATCTTAGCAATGGAATTTTTTTCAAGGTTTTAATACGAGACACATGCATCATACTGCATTCTTGATATGTTGCTGAAATGAAAAATATTTGCTTAATACAAAGATAGTAATTAGTGAAATATTTATTTTTTCAGTTTAAATATGTCTCATACTCCTCTTATTAGCATTCTTACTGAGAATAAATTAAATGGGGATAACTTTTGAGAACGAAAATGAAACTTTCGTATAAATCTCAGATGTGAGAAACACAAATTTGTTCTTGACAAAATGTGCCCTCCTAAAGCTCAGCCAAAACCAAGAAATCACTGAAGAGATTCTTACTTGATTACTCAATGTTATATGTTAGAGAGCATGAGTAGTGTGTTGCAAAAACAACATGAGAATTTCCTTACTACTAAAAAGATCATGACAAATTTGGGTTGTTTGCTTAGAGACCAAGTCGCATTGGCTTAACAATCCACTATTACAAATTTGATTAATTCTCAACAGAAAATGACACTCTGGTCAAAGAACATATGCTTAAGCTTATGGGATTCTTTGCTGAAATGGAGGACAATATGGCTGAACTAGACATGAACATTCAAATTGGAATAGTACTCAATCCTTAACCAAAGAGTTTGTTAGTTTTAGGGCCACTTACAACTTGGGGAATAAGGCGCTTACCTTGACTCAACTTATGAAGGAATTACAATCCTATGAGTTGATGCTGAATGGTAGTAAGTCAATTTAGGAGAAAGTTGAGGTAAACTTAGTTGTGGGCCCCTAGTCCTCCAAAAGGAAACAAAAAGCTAAGGGAAAGAAGAAACTGACTAAGTCTTTGGTGGTTCCACCTTGTGTAGATAGGAAGAAGGCTAAGAAGTCAAAAGATCCTAAAAAGATCAAATGTTTTTCTATAATAGAAAATGACATTTCAAATCAAACTGCAAGGAGTATTTGGATTACCTAACTGGAAAGAGTAACGGTATGGAACTCTTTGTGGTTGAAGCTTGCTTAGTGGAAGAATCAATTGACAACTGGGTTATTGATTCTGAAGCCACTAACCATGTGTGTGTTTCTTTACAGGGGTTTAGTGAAACGAGAAGTCTGAGTGATAAAAGCCTCCCATTACGGACTGGAGATGGAAGCTATGTTTCAACCGAAGTAGTGGGAGAAGATATTTTACACTTTGATCATTTTAGGAAGATTATTTTAAAGAACGTGTTTTATGTACCTAATTTTAAAAAGAATTTAATTTTTCTAGCATGTTTATTTTATGACGGTTATACTGTGACATTCAATAAAGGGATTGCTATTCACATAAATCATTCTTTAATCTGTAATGGATGGATGAAAAATAATCTCTACTTTATGAAACCAAATAACTACTCGATGCTTCAAACTAAAATAGTGAATAAAAAGCTTAAAACTTCTCACTCTAACGAGGGGTACCTATGGCATTTAAGACTTGGTCATATTAACCAAGAAAGAATCACTACACTCGTGAAACATGGTCCCATAAGTATGCTTAAGAAAGTTAGTCTTCCACAATGTGAATCTTACTTGGAAGGTAAAATGACTAAGAGCTGTTTTAATGCAAAAGGTACAAGGGCAAACCAACCTTTAGAACCTGTGCACATTGATGTATGTGGTCCCATGAGCATCAATGCCCGAGGAAGTTACGATTATTACGTGACTTTTATCAACGACTATTCTCAATATGGATATTTGTATCTAATGCACTGCAAAAATTAAACATTTGATAAATTTCAAGAGTTTTGTGCGGATGTGGAAAAATAATTTGGTTTATCTATAAAGAATCTTCGGTTTGACCAAAGTGGGGAATATTTGTCCAATGAGTTCTCAGGATACCTAATAGAGAATGAGATTTTATCCTAATTGGCAATGTCAGGCACTCCACAATAGAATGACGTAGCTAAGAGAAGGAATAGAACCTTACTTGACATGGTTTGTTTAATGTTAAACTATTCATAACTTCCTACTTCCTTTTGGGGATATACGGTACAAATGGCTTGCTATATTTTGAATGATGTGCCAACCAAGTCTTCTTGTAAGACACCTAATGAACTGTGGCATGAAAATAAACCCGTTCAAAATAACTTTAGAATATGGGGTTGTCCAACACACATTCTAGATAAGGATGCAAAGAATTTGGATGCACAGATAGAATTGTGCATGTTTGTTGGATATCCAAAAAGAACAAATGGAGGATTATTCTACAATACGAAAGATAATATGATTAAAGTTTTTACCTATGCTACTTTCCTCAAGGAAAGCTACATGGATAACTTTAATCCTCGAAGTAAGGTGGTACTTGAGGAACTTTTAGGAGTGGTAGAACAATCACCAAGCTCAATTCTCGAGAAAGTTGTAGAAAAACTTGCAAACAATCAACAACATAGGGAAATCCATCAGTGGGAGAGTTTCTAAGAAACCAGACTTACGAGGAGGCTATGCAGGATGTTGATTTAAGATCGGGAAATAGGTCATGAATGCTAAGATTGATTTTATGAAATCCAATATGGTGTGGGAACTTGTAGACTTATCGGTTGGGATTAAACCCATAGGGTGTAAGTGGATTTATAAGAAGAGTAGAAATGTGGAAGGGAAAATGGAAGCACACAAAGCCAGACTTGTAGGAAAAGGCCACACACAGAAAGAAGGCATCGATTACGATGAGACCTTTTCTCTGGTAACCATGCTTATGTCTATTTGCATACTCTTATATATTGCGGCTACTCTTGATTACGAGATCTGGCAAATGGATATCAAGACACCATTCTTGAATGACTATCTTGATGAGACCATTTACATGGGTCAACTCACTGGCTATGTTGTCAAAGGAAAGGAGAAAAAAGTTTGCAAACTCTTAAGATCCATTTATGGACTTAATTAGGTGTCTCGCTCATGGAACAAAAGATTGGATCAAACGATTAAGACTTTTGGATTTGATCAAAATGTTGATGAACCTTGTGTTTATAAGCGTATAAAGGATAAAAAAGTTGTATTCCTCATTTTGTATGCCGATGATATTCTACTTATTGAAAATGATGTAGGAGAATTATCATCGATTAAACTGTGGTTAACTCAATAGTTTAGCATGAAGGACTTGGGTGAAGCTAATTATATTCTTGGAATTCGAATATTTAGGGATCGAAAGAATAAAATGATAGTTTCATATACCGATAAGGTATTGGAACATTTTGCAATGACCAATGCAACATCAGGCGTTCAACCGATTGTATTAGGTTTTCATCTTTCTTTAGATGACTGTGTATGAGTAAGGTTCCATTTACTGCGATAGTTGGAAGTCTTATGTATACGATGCTTTGCACATGTCCAGATATATGTTTCGTAGTAGGAATAGTTAGTTGATATCAGGCGAATTTAGGTCTCAGGCATTCGCAAGCTGTAAAGCATATATTAAGGTATCTTAAAAGAACTAGGGATTATATACTTGTGTATTTTGGAGAGGGCCTTACTTCTATTTGATACACAGGCTCAGACTTCCAAACATGTAAAGATTTGAGGAAATAGATGTCTAGAAATGTATTCGTTTTAAGTCATTGAGCCATAGTATGGAGAAGTGTAAAACAAACTTGCACTACTGACTCTACTATGGAGGCCAAGTATGTGACTACTTCTGAGCCAACGAAAGAAGCAATATGGTTTTGAAAGTTTCTTAACCGAACTTAAAGTTATTCCTAGTATGAAAAAGTTATAACATTGTATTATGATAACAATGTTGCAATAGCTAATACCAAAGAAATGAGAAATCACAAGAGGATGAAACATATTGATCGGAAGTATCACTTGATATGAGAGGTAGTAGCCGAAGGAATTGCAGATATGATGAAAGTAGCTTCTGAAGATAGCTTTGCAAATCCGTTTACTAAGACTCTTGTAACTAGGAGTTTTAACACACACGTCAAGGATATAGGAATGAGAAACATAACACATTTACTTCACTAGGGCAAGTAGGAGATTGTTGGGAAATGTGCCCATATTATTGTAAACATTTAATTATTGTCTATTTATTTAAACAATGAATAAATAAATAAAGTTAATTTTACATTTCACTGTTATGTCTTTTGTATTTTCTGTCGTTTATATTTAGCATGTATAGAAAAATTGTGACAAGCAAATATTAGCTCATTAATTGTCTAAGTTCAAACTGAAGATAAGTGGCATTATAAGAACTTTTACATTGCAAGAAAGACGACTTACTTGAGTAGATAATTTAAATAAGTCTGTAATCCCATAAAAGAATCAAAGTGAGCACTTGATTCAAATACTAAGAAGGATTATTATGTCATCTATAATTCCAATTACGGAGATGGCTAGTCTTGGCTATCGGAGTATTTGACTACACAAGTAAACACATAAATGTATTCATTGGTAGAATGATACATTGGATGGACTTAAGATTAATTAATTCTGAATCTGTTTGTGATTTAATTCACTTGTTACATTTATGGTGTGATTTATCTAAATCCTGAGTTTGTCACTAACCATGCGTATGCACCTCATGTGCTTCGATATAAGTGGACGCTTATGCTCTAAAGATGATCGAGCTCATAGCTGGTATGTTGGGTACATGACTTTTGTATGGCATGGCTTTACTAGCAACAGTGGAATTCATAACTCAATTAAAGAGTTAATGATATCCTCTCATTGGCATTGTGTGGATTGATAAATATAGAATGTGGCCACGGGGTGCTAGTTCTCAAACGAGCAATTTATCACGATCATTTGTTGACAGTGATCATATTAATCATTAAAAAGACACAATGGTGAAAATGAGATAAAATAGAATTGTATTGAGTGAACGGATTTAACTCAAAGAAATCAAGGAAATCATATGATGGTAACACACATATGACGAGGTCATTGGAAAAAGCAGTAGGATGAATTGCTTTCCTAAAGAGTATACAATAAGGAGTTTTCAATCATGGTACTTCTTGTGGATTGACTTCATTATTAAGTAATTGCGAATTATAGGAATAATGCTTCTAGACATAATTGCAATCACTAGAGCCTAATTGTATATGTCCAATTGGTCCCTCTGCTAGCTCAACAAACCTCAATTGGATTGTATTTGAATTAAAAAAAATTTACGACTTTGGAAATGATTTAATTGTATTGATTTATTTGATGTGGAATTAAATTAAGTGGTCATAAGAATTGTTCAACTAAATAATTTGATTAAATTTTTTTTTTGAAAAATTAATTTGGAAAATCTAAGTTATTTTTTGAAAAAGTAATTTTGATCAAGTAAAATTAAATTAATCAATTAATTAAAATTAATATGATATTTTTTTAAGTTAATTTTCAAGTAAGACAATTGGCCCAATGGGTACTTGAACTTGAAAGTTGGACCTAATATCGTAAATTGGGTCAGGGAGCCCAAAATCGAGACCAAGACCCAAACACTGGTCAAATTGAGGCTAGTATGTGAAACCGGGCCGACAGTCCAACCGATGACTAGACCAGACTGGTTGGGTCGTCACTAACCCAGACCGAACAGGCAGCAGTCAAACCAGCTCAGGGTGTCATAAGGGTGTTGCACATGCATCACCGGACATGACGGTGCAGGTGGCTGCGACAGCGGCGTCCTGGTGGCCGGTGACGGTTAGTCATTGGTGGTTGAGCAGTGGAAGAGTTACACTCCTACTTGTACTCTATTAGAGAATTTAATTTTAGATTAACTATTCAAAAAATAATATTATTTTAATAGTTTAATATTAAATTTAATTTAATACTTATGTTAATAGTATTTTATTAATTTAATATTAAAGTGATTATCTTAATATTAAATTTAATTTAATGTTTAAACATTCTATTATTTTAATAAAATTTAATATTAAATTTAATCTAATATTTATCTTGATAAATATTATATTAATTTAATATTAAAGTGATTAAGTTTAATCATAGTTGAACTCTCTAAACTCTCACTATATAAAGAGAGCATTGGGTCATTATTTACACATACTTGAATTCAAGAGAAAGTTGTAGATAGAAAATTATTTGAAGAGATTATTCTAAAAAAAATTTAGAGATATTTTTTTTTGATTTACAACTTGACCCAAAAGTTTAGAGAAATTGAAAAATTACCCCACTGGTAATTTTGTGAAAAAGTTTCTAATTCGAAGCGAGCCTAAACTCGACAAACGTAAGCTTAACCATAGCGGAGAAGGCTACTCGGCCAAAGAGCTCATCCTAGACGAATCGAAAAGGTACAATTTTGATTAAGTGTTTATTACTTTAGATATCACAACCAAAATCTTGTTTTGGAAAAAATTTTAAAACTCTGGTTTTTCCCTAATTTTTTTTTACGCTGCGTTTTCCAAACCCATTTTTCCAATAATAGGATCATATTCGGAGAACAAATCTATCCCAAAGAGATTAGGGATATCCTATGAGGGTAACACACTTATGAAAAAGTCATTGGACGAGCACTGATGAGTAGCTTTCGTAATGGTATGTAATTGGAGAGAGTTGTAACACCCCTCGCCCGCATCTGACGCCAGGACGGGGTTCGAGGTGCTACCAAACTTTTACTAACACTTCTATACTAAACAGGGCCATGGAATCTCAAACAATTAAAAACTTTTCTTTTCACATGCAATCTATCCCTTATGCGGGCTTATGAGGCCCAAGACATACATTCGGGGTGGTTCGGGACCCAACCAAGAACTCATGAAAAACTTAGAAAATCTCTTGCATCAAAGATCCACACGCCCGTGTGGGTATGGAGCACACGCCCGTGTGCTAGGGACATGCTCGTGTCCCGAACCCGTGTCCGAAAACCTAGACATTCTGCCAAAACCACACGGCCAAGGCACACGCCCATGTCCTATGACCGTGTCCTTCACACGGCTGAGACACACGGCTATGTCTCTTGCTCGTGTACTACTACCATGCATACTGACTTGAAAAACCCAGGTACAGGGGACACACGGCTAGACAACATGCCCATAGGGGTGGACCGTGTGTCACACACGGCCTAGACACACGTCCATGTGTCTACGCGTGTGGACAAATACAAGGCTATTTTCCAAGCCACTTTGTCACCCTCACAACCCATGCACGCATACTTATACAATAGCATACAACATGATGAAATTAGGCACTTAAACATTCCTAACATGTCATGACCATGGCAATTTCACATGCAACCATTATCATAGGTTTTACTTTCATCTTTACCACATTAATGCTATAGCTATTAACATGTCGTCAAACCTCATGTTCATCACTAAGCATGCATAATCATATCCACAAACCATTTATGAGGCATTATTAACTATTTACCAATCACTTATTCATGCATAAGGTACTAACTCATCAATGAATTCTCATTTTAATCTCTAGGCGTACATGCTGTAAGCCATATCGCAAAAGATAACAACATACATATATGTGAATGAACATTTAGGCCCACAACAACATTAGCCAACATAGGCCAATTCACATGGCTACAACACTTTATCAATACAAGCCAACACCTTTGGCTAAATCATAATATCACATACTCAACATTAAAACCCTATACATGCCATAGACTAGAAACACTGGGATTTACTTACGCCGATAGCGTTAACTAGACGGTGTGAAAATATCTCTAATGGCCACCAACCCGAGCTAACTTGGCAACCCTAGAAAACATGGGAAATAAGCGGGGGTAAGCTTTCGCTTAGTAAGTTCATATGAAAACAATAAGCAACTTATTAACATGTTTTATCAATGTTTACAACATATTCTTAAGTTCACGACAAGCTGTCTTCCTGCACAACAGTAACTAAATTATTTATATCAGGAGCTACGAAACTCTAAATTAAGTTCTGTTAATTTTCCCTGAAACTAGACTCATTTACCTTTCTATCATGAAATTTCCAGAATTTTTGGCTTATCCAATTAGTACAGTTTATTCCTCAAAATTACTCCTGATTCACTGTCTGATAGTTTCAACCCTTCTGCACTAAAGTTCAGTTATCTCATAGCACAAGACTTGAATAATGTTCTTGTCTATTTCTATTGAAACTAGACTCATTTAGGATTCTAATAATATAAATTATAACTAATAACCCTTTTTATACAATTTATAATGATTTTCTCAAATCAGAACAGGGGATCTCAAAGTCATTCTGACTCTATCCCACGCAACTTCAAATATCTCATTATAGGGAATTCTTTTGCTTACATGGTTTCTTTTACAATAAACTAGACTCATTAAGATTTAATTCCATATTTTATTCAGCCTCTAAATCATTTTCAATTATTTTTAGTGCATTTTCAAAGTTACACTACTGTAGTAACTCAAATCTGTCAAGGCTAAGTTATTCATTCATGATCATTGTTCACAAAATTAATACAACATCATTTAATCCATCATGGTAAGAACACATATTTTTGCATCATAGATCTTTCACATACCAAGACATTCTCATAGGCTTAGTGTACGTACCTGCACAACTCGTAACATAACTCAAGTGCATACTCACCAATGACTTACCTCATTGGGACCATCATCAACTCTTTATTCGGATTACCCGTTGAACACTTGGAATACTAATTGGATACTCGGAAAATCTTTGCACATAAGTGCCTGAATTGTAGCTAAAGCTACCTCATATCTCATGACATTTCAATGCTCACTCTCAAGCTAGTCATCTAGACCCATAATTCCTAGTGACATGTCACTCGTATCCTATTTTATTCCTAAGGTTCAAACAGGATTCTTCCTTGCCTATCAAGGTTTTGTCTTATCATATTTCTATTAATCACATACACATGAATATTTTTACAATTCATGTAATGATGACATTTAAAATACATGTATAGCATGGTATTGTTTACATACGAACTTACCTCGATACCATAAAGGTGAAAAAGACATAATCGTCCATAAATCGATTTCTTTTCGTTCTAGGTCCAAATCTCGATTTTCATCACCTAAAACATCACATTCAACTTATTAAAACAATGTACTAATCAAATTAGTCCATTGACACACTTGGGCAATTTTTACAATTTTGCCCCCATATTTTGCCAAAATTACCAAATTACCCCTAGGTTCGTAAAATGATTTTTATCACATTTCTTTAACTAGATAAACCATTTTCATAACTATGGAAACTCACAAAATCAACTATTTCATACATTTACACCTTATCTTACAACTTAGCAAACTAGCCCTTTTTAAGGTGTTTTCATGCAATTTCTTTCACAAAAGTTGTTTATTAAACAAATAGGACTCATAATCTTCCATAAAAACACAGAAAACAACACATTTACTCTCATGGAAAAACCCTAAACTCTTCATCATTTTGCAAACTAGACCCCTCATATGAAAGCTCATGCTTTAGGGGTTCCAAAAATGTAAAAATCATCAAGAAAGACTTTAAAATCACTTACTTGCTAAGGCTCAAGGTTGCTGAAAATTTGAAGCTTTCAAAACCCATTTCTTGGCTGGAAAATCAGTGGAGAGAAGGTGAAGAAAAGATGATATCTTTCTTTTCTTTCTTTTATTCTATTTTTAGTCAAACTAGTCACCTAAAAGCCACAATTTTTGGCTTTTTTTGACCAATTTGTCTCCCTTGGCCGGCCATCACACATTCAATGGCCTAATTTTAATTTAAATACCCCCAATTCAAGATACAAAGCAATTTAATACCTTTAGGCATCAAAATATAACTTTTACCTTTTACGCGATTTAGCCCTTTTTCGAAATTGGACTAGAAATCGCTAAAATTAACTTACCAAAATTTACAAGCACTTATAAAATTATATTATAACACATAAAATAACACTAAAATAATTTTCTCTGGCCTCAAAATAGTGGTCCCGAAATCACTGTTCCGACTAGGCCCAAAATCGGGCTGTTACAAGAGCTCAGTCACGATACTATAGTGGAATGACCTTGTGACTAAATGAATTTATAACTAATACGCTAAAAGCTGAAACTTAATTCTAAATCATTTAAGCTCTAATTACATATGTCCAATCAGTCCCTTTGCTAGCTCTTTGAAACTAGAAATGAATTACATATAGAATCAAATGAAAAAAAATGGAAAGAAATGAAAATGTTAGAGAAATAGGTTACATTTGGAAATGAATGTGGTTTCTCACTAAGTATGAAAATGTCCTATGGATAAACTTAAATTTTTTGAATTATTATTTAATTAAATAATTGAAGTTCAAAAGTGGAATTAAATTAATTGATCATTACGAATTTGTTGAATATGGAAATTAAATATATTTTCTCATAGATTCTTTTACAATGAAGTTGTCGTGATATTAACAGAATTAGAATTGAGTTAAAAAAATTATTTAATTGAAAAATTAATTAATTTAATAAATAATAATTATTTTTGGACATAAAAAAATGAGTATTGGGTTGAATTAAATTATAAAGTGTTGGGTTAAAAGTCTATAAAACATATATAATTAGACTCGATATAAGAGATATCCAAAACCCCTCATAATGTGTATGAACGGCGGCAACCCTAACATAATTAAGTAGTGTTAGCTGCCCCTCTCTTCTAGTAGAACTAGGGAAGTTGTTTTTCTAATTCAACCAAGATTCTTCAATCTCTCCCTATAAATAGATGACATTGGTAGAGCTAAATACATACAACTTTGAGATATTGTTATTCTACACAAAAATAGTTAGAATTTATTTCTAAGTATAAGTTATATTTTCTAGGAATAACAATTCTAGTTTTATTCATAATTGTTCAAGCCCACACTCAAAATGATTCGTGGTAAGAGAACACCTAGGACTGTCTCGCACAAAGCACAAGTATTTTTTGGGAAAAGTTTATAGCTATAAATAACACAAAACGACTTGATTTTCAAAATTTTAATTTTTCGATGTGACAGAAGATCCTTTTCAAACCTACCTTTTTCCAACAAAATGAATATTTTTTGTGTTATTCAACCAGGATTCTCCTATCTCTCCCTATAAATAGATGGCATTGGTAGAATTATTAATACAAGTTTTTTAATACAAAAGTTTTATATATTGTTATTTTGCCAGAAAGCCGTGGATATTTATTTTCTAAGAATAAATTCTATTTTCCAAGAATAAGAATTTCTTCCAATTTCTATTTGAGAGAATTACTTTCTTGTTAGAAGTAATAAATTGTTTTTGGTTCTTGTTTGGTTTTTATTGTTCGAACCCACACTCGATGCAATTCAAGGTACGAGAATAATGGAGGCGGCCATTCGATTGAAAACCGGGAAAATTTCAAATTTGACTTTCAGAAAACACAGGTACATTTTAGGAAAACTTTATTACTATAAATGTAACACCACGTTACCCGACCAGATCATCGGGTCTGAGTTACAAGCTGTGACATTCGCTGTCGGAGCAACTGTGATCAACTATATTCAATTCATACTATTAAATGTTCAATTTTCAACTCAATCCTACATACAATACAATATACGGAAGTTTTTGGGTCTTATACAAGCTTATAGAAGATCTAAAGTTATCTCAAGACTAAAAAGGACCAATTTCTAACAATTTCAAAACATTGAGTTGACGTCGTGACATCAGGTGGTTCCTCGTCGTGACACAACATACTGTCTAGCCTCATCACAACAATCAATGTCTGGTGTTGTGCTGTGTAATGGCATTCAGATCTCATTGTAATGACGTTTGAACGACATTGCTACGTCACATACTATTTTTGAAATTTTAAAGCACATCAACCTGCATTTTTTTCCTATTACTAACTAAGCAACATAAACAACCAATACATATACCCCTAAATTTTCAAATCAAACACATTAATACCTATTTCAATAATATGTTAATACCTTATAGGCTATAAGTTAAACTATCAAATGCAATTCATTCAAATCATATTCATACATGTTATCTACAAGCACCATTTGCAAATACACCGTTAATAGATTACAAAACTATATGAATAACTCATATACAATTTTTTGCATTCATAAGATTAATACCATTTATCCACTTTCAATTCATTATTCCCGAAACATAAGAAAATACCAACCGGCTCAACCTAGGTACATGCTATATGACCAACAAAAGAAAGTATACAAACATTTTTTAGTTTGGGGGTCTTTATCTGGATGCTAGAGTTAATGCTTTCCCCATTATGTGTTTTAAAAAAGCACTCTTGAATATGAATTGATGGATTTTTGATTTGTACACTTCGAGTGTACTATCTATGTATCCATCGATGTTTTCAATGATTCAACGGGCAAAATCCTGACATGAGAAAATATGAACATGAAATGAATTAATATACGCATCTGCCTGAAATACATGAAAATGATGATACATGAAATATGGAAATACGAGATGATAATATATGAACATGGAATTTGTTTGATGAATATGTTCATCTATGATTATAGATTTGTACACCTTAAGTGTATTAGCCGTGTGACACTGACATTTCAAATGATTTAATGGGCAAAGTTCTGATATGAAATAATCTGAACTCGAGACGAATTATTATGAAAATGTACTTGAATACAAGGATATGATTTGTATATGTTATATGAATGCATGATGTGGTAAGTATATGTACATGAAATCTAATTGTTGAGCCCATACATGTTTCTTGATATTTATATGAAATATAAGACTAACAAGGGTGATGAGGATTTGTGTTAGGGCTCATGATCAAGTTGATTGAATGTGCCTTGTATGTTTATATTGAATTTAAATGAGTGGTAAGTTAATTACCATGTTATACGAACTTACTAAGCATTATATGCTTACTCTATTTTATTTTTCCCTATTCTATAGTAATTTGAAAGCTCGTTGGGTTGGAAGCTTGGCGGAGATCACTCACACTATCCATCGGCCCATTTTGGTATATATATGGTAAATCAATTATGGTTATAATGGCATGTATAGGTTAACTAGCCAATATTGGCATATAAATGTTTTGGTTATATCTAGCCATTGGAATGGCTTGTGATGAACATGTTTTGATATGTATAAATGAGACTATGACATGTTTGGTGTGTGCTTAAATGGTTGATTGATAGAAATCATGTTGGCACATCGATGATTAATTTTTAGCATATTTGGTAAAATATGCATATAGGTGAATTTGATAAGTTAAGTAAGCTCGTATATTTGGTTACATGATGGTAAAGTGTCATCTGAGGTGTTTAAGAGCACATTGGTTGTATGTGATGATATGTCATGCATGAGACTCGATTTTGACTTGAATTAATTGTTTTAAAATGGCTTGTGAATATGTTAAAGTATTGGTGCAGGAGGAAGACAAAATGGGTGAGAAATGTGGCTTGGAAAATAGCCTATTTTTGTCCACACAGGCAGAGACACGAGCATGTGTCTCAGCCGTGTGTGACACACGGCCTAGCACATTGGCGTGTGACCTGGCTGTGTGTCCCCTACATCTTTAAAATGTCAAAACAGAATGCTCATAATTGATCACATGGCTTAGCACACGGGCATGTGACTTGACCGTTTGACCTAAGTCAGAGAGTTACACGGCCTGAGACACAGGCATGTCCCTGGTCGTGTGAACCATACGGTCTGAACACACGGGCGTGTGACTTCTGCACTTAGGAAAAATTTTGAGATTTTGCAAAAAATTCTTTGAGTACGTAGTTTAGTCCCGACTTGTTTCTAATGCATATTTTGGGCCTCGAGGGCTCATATAAGGGACTTTATGAATAATATCTGACCTGAATCTTAAATGTTATGAAATATTTGTATTTGATCTGTAAATTCTGGTAATGCTTTATAACCCTATTCCGACGATGGATACAAGTTAGGGGTGTTGCAATTTAACAACCAAATGAATAAACTATATTGATTTGATTTGCATTCACATTTCTTTCACTTTTATAGATTCAATAAATTTTACATATAATTTTTGAATCGAAAACAATTCAACCACTATATTCCATATAGGCCCTCATGCTTGTTTAACCAGTTTGCATGCTCTTTCACATGCTATCGGTATTCAAATATCGTAAATAAATATCTATAGTGCAACTTGTAATGTTTGCTCATTTCCAATTCCAATCAACTAATTAATACATTATGTCCCCTATTAATGTGACTCAGACTTGAAAGGATACACGGATACCAACCAATACACCAAATTTGGCACTCAATGCCTCATTGGAAAGTCCAAAGTAAATAGATAACACCTAGCAACCATTGGTATAACCAAATTAAAATTTGTGTCCAGCACTCACTGAGATGTAATCGAAGTAGCTCGTACTCAATCTATCCTATATAGCATGCCAACTATATCCAACTCTGCCCAAACAATTAATAGGGTAACCAAATTTTTTGATTCCATTATATAGTCCAAATTACATTTCATCATTTCCAATTCATCATTTCATTACATAACATAGTCCGATTCAACCCAATTCAAAGCCAGTTTCATAATTTCATCCAGATATAACATTTTCAAATCTATTCAATTTAGTCATCTATCTCGATAACCAATCACAATCATACTAGTTCAATTAAATTAACCATTTTCAACTCACCTCAATATTATTCCATGCAAATAGTATAAATACGCAACAATTAAAGTGATTTGAATTATAGTCGAGTTACTCGTCATCGACTCTAGCCTTTTCTTTCCCTCTTAACGGTCTTGCTTCACCTTTAGCTACAAATAATAGTCCAATAATACAAAATATTAAATTATATCTCAATTCACAATAAATAACACAGTCACACATATTTTTAAATTTATTCAATTTAGTCCCTAAAATCGGGACTAACATAACTTTCAATTTAAAGCCTCAAATTAAAATCCAATTTCACCAAAATTCATTAGGGATTGTCTATTTTCTATCCCTACCAATAATTCATGACATTTTTCATTTCATTCAATTTGGTCCTTAATGTATGAAACTATCAATTAAGCTTTACAATTTAGCCTTTTTATTAAACTAAACTTAATTTCTATTAATTTAACACCTAAAACATTCAATTCTCAACAATGGCATCTCATAAAAATTTCACTAATTGATCAAATTGATCCTTTGTTTAGCTTGATCGAGCTTCCAAAATAAAAAAAAATCTATAAAAATCAAAGAAAAATGGTTAAGGACTTACTTACAATTGGAGCTAAAAGCTTGGAAATCCATAAAATGATGTCTCCCCCTTTTCTTTTCATTTCTTTTTTTACTTTTGTAAGATTGGAGAAGATGAAAAGCTTTCTCTCCATCCACCAATTTTATAGTTATAGTTAAATTAAGTTTATGATAGTTAATTTATTATGTTTTAAGTTTAATTAACTTTAATTTATTTATTTAATCCACCATTATCATTACCATCCACTAACACTCACTTTGGCATGGTCTAATTTATATTTTAAACCTTTTATTAATTGCAATAAGTCCCCAAGTCATTTCCTAATTAAAAATCTATAGTGATTGGACTTTACAATTTAGTCCCTAGGCCTTAATTAACCACAATTTTGGCTAAATTAACTATCCAAATTTCAGTTCATCTAAATATTGACTCCATAAATATCCCTAACTAATATTTACAAACTCATTTTAGGGAAATGGGGCCTCAAAATTGCATTTTTCAACACTACTGGAAATTGGGTCGTTACAATAAATATTATAAATCGACTTGATTTTAAAAATTTTAATTTTCTGTTGTGAATGAAAATCATTTTCTAAACTTAATTTTCCAACAAGTTCCAATTTATTTTAGTTATTTTAGGATTTAGATCCATGATATTCCTCATGGCTTGTCCTCTAAGAGTAATGCACGATAGTTCAGTAACTTTGTTGGTGTGTTCTTGGATTACGATGCTCATGCCATTTCCAAGGGCCTTCGTAATTACATGAGGATTTCTGTGTGTATTAATATCTAATCTCCACTGAAACAGCAAAAAAAGAATTCCTTGTTTGTAGTCGGCAGTTGTATACATGGTTTTAGTATAATAGGCTTTTTTTTGTTACTTTTTTTATGTCATTAAGGGCATGGGAAAAGTTTTTTCCCTCTCCAAATTATGCATGGGAAGGCATATCTATCGATGGATTGGGACATCTCACTACAAGTGAGTCATCTTCGTGGTTTAGTGTCAAATAGCTATTGATTATGTGAGGAAAGTGATAATCATTTCCCTAAGATAAGCGAAAAAATTAATAAGGAGGTTTTAGTGGAGCCTATCCAAAAATCAAATTTTGTATGGAAATTAGTAAGAAATTTGAAAGTTATGGCAATAGGTAAGAAAATGGGCCAACAAATGGATGGATAGTTTAATTTGGGGCAAGTTATGGCAATAGGTAAGAAGATGGAAGAAAGGTCTATAGGGTTGGTGGATGGTAAGAAAAGGCTTCACATGGATTTACAAGTAGTTTTTATTTTTGGGCCTTTAAATTTAGGTTTTATTGGCTTTGACGAAGCCAGGAATGTTGACCAACTTGTATCAATTAGGCTTACTAAATAGGTTAGTCGAGCCCAAAAAAGCTATTATGTTGGAATGTTGTAGGGCTAAGGAACCTATAGGCCATTCAACACCTTCAGTAGATGCTGAGGGAGTATAATCCCAAAGTGGTTTGTTTTATCGAAACCAAACTATGTGATTGAATAATGAAATTTATTCGGTGTAAGTTTAGTTTTCTACAAGGTATTGATGTGAGTTTGATTGGTTCTAGAGATGGCTTGTCAATTGGGTGGAAACTAGGGTGTGATATTTGAGTACGATCTTGTTCTTAGCACTATATGAGGTAAACATCCTAGATGATGGTGGTTTGGATTTGTAGAGGTTCACCATTTTTTATGGCACTCTAGAGGAGCAATTATGGTTAGAGTCCTAGGATCTTCTGAGAAGCTTTAGTATACAACATTCTAAAAGGTGGTTGGTGGTGGGAGATTTTAACAAGATTGTATACTCGTTTGAAAAGTTGGGTGGTCTACTTTGTGATGAGAGAAACATGACAACTGTTCACCAAGTTTGGGACACGTGGCACTTTTAAAAGGCACCAAGTGGATGCCCAAATATGGTTCTCCACCTCTTATCTGTCGAGCTATCCTTAGCTACCTATCCTCCTAGATGTACCAACTACAATAAGACCATCCACTAATAGGGATAACATCCCCTTTCATCAAGCAACCCGCTCACCATGGTTTGGCTGCCCATTCTTCAGTGTGAACACCATCCTTAGGGACCATTGGGACCTACTTGAAAAGTAATAACCTCATACTCCCTCAAAAGGCATAACAAAATGAATCCCACCATGTACGTCCTTCACGTACTCCATGATGATAACCGTCTTTCCATGTCACCACTACCAGACAAAGGGTAGCTCCTATAAATACCCTCCAAGTTGAGGGAAAAGGGATCTTTTTCCATTAAGCAACCTTGAGCACTTACTCCCTTTACTCTTAACCTTCCTTACTAATCTACCATAATTTATTGTGGCAAATTAAGCTCTTTGCACTACTTAAAGATCTTATACTAAAGTAATTTTATGTCAATTACATTTATTTTGAGAATTATTTAGCTCTTAGTTTATATTGAATAAATTGAGGTTTTATGATGTTTTATGACCTTTTCGGCCGATTTGGGCCTAAAGTGGAACTAACGAGTTAATCAAGTGTTCAGGAAACAACCTAATCCAAAGAGTTGGTGGATTAACCTAAATGTCGCAACATTCAAAATAGAAGTTGCGACATTGGATGCTGCCTTAACACTTAGCCAATTTTCCAACCAAAAGCCACTAGGGCAAGCTATTGGGCACAAAGTCACAACACCGAGATAGCAAAGTTGCGTCATTCCACCAGTCCTAGAAATCAAGTAGTTTGCCCACAAAGTCGCGACATTGGCTATAGGATGTCGTGACATTAACTCAACGAGCCCAAAAATTCTGCAAGGGTGTTTTTGTCCGCACAACCTCAGTTAACTTGTAAATCAATTTATAATCAACCTAATTAGGTCATGATACACTGACACTATAAATATTAGCTCAAAAAAATAGTTTAAGGATATTGTTTTAAGGTTTTAATTAGTAGTTTAGTTATATTTTAGATTTTTTTTCAATACTTGTTAAATTACTCTTTAGTTTTTAATCAAAGTTCTTTTTGATTTTCTTCATTGCTCTATTCTATTTTATTTATGTTTACGCTTCAATCCAAACTGATAATCAAACATTGTTCATGAGTTTACATTGTTGTTCATCAACCGCAACTCTTGAATTCCTAAATTCTTCAGAATTTCTTATCCTTTATATTTTATTTTTCATGTTTTAAATGTTTGATAATTGAGTGGGATCATCTACATTTAGAATGGTCGGTGACTAAACCCTAGGAAGGTTGATTGACCAAAGTGGGTGTGGTTAGCTTAGAGTTAAAGTTCATAAATCAATTAATTGGATTAGCTTGAATATGTTTAAACCCTAAAATTGACGACTCTAGGAAGTAATTTAGATAGATGAGACTCAAAGTGTATTCTACTTAGAACCAATTCAACTTAGCCCAGTTTAGTTCCATCAGTTAAAAGATAAGTGGACTAAGTCAGTTAATTTAGTTATAAGAGATATTAACTAGGTTAGTTCTTCATTAATTGGTAAACTTCCCTACTCTAGGTTAATCATAACCATAAGAGTTAATCACCCTTCTGCGTGTTAAATTTGATTGTTAATTTGGAATTTTGTTATTTATGCAATTTAGTCTTTGTTTACTCAAACTCTTAATTTTAGTGTTAGTCATTGTTAAACCAAGCTTTATTTGACAAAAGATTTTGATATAACAAATTGAAGTGTTTTTAAATATAATTTAAAATTGACAAATTGATTTTTAAATTTGAAGTTTAAGATATAAAACTTTGAATATTGACATTAAAATCTTAGAAAATTTTGAAACAATTTTAAAATCAAGTAAAAATGATTTCAATCAAGTTAAAATCATTTTAACACATCAAAATGATTTTCAAACAAGTCAAAATTGCTTCATGCCAAAAAGTATCGATACTAGTTGGCCAAGTATATATATATTTGGAATTATCGATACCCTTTGAAAAATCGAGACCAAACATGCATTCTGTTTTTAGAAACCCTAAAAAATTATCGATATCATTGTTTTGGTATCGATACTTTATGAAAATAATCGATAGTTTTCTTAAAAACAATACCAAAATAGCATTCTATTTCTTATAAACCCTACAAAGTATCGATCCGGTATCAATACAGTATTGATACCTATTTCAAAAAGTATCGATAAAACATTTTTTGGTATCGATTAATAAATCTCAACAGTCACTGAATCAGCTTTTATTAGAAAAATTATCGATACCTTTTTGTTTGGTATCGATACTCGTAGTTGTAGGTGAAATAAATGCTCTGATTTTACATCCCCAATAGCCATATTCACTACACCAACAACCTCAACGGTTGGAAATCTATTAGGGGGTATAAAAACCATCTTCCAAATACCTAAAACTATAAGAAAAACACTTTCAAGCAAAAACAATCAATAAAACATCCTTGGCTGTAACACCCCTAACCTGTATCCATTGCCGGAGTAGGGTTATAAGGCATTACCGATCAATGTACAACATTTAGCTTACATTTATTAACCTCAAGCATTCATTCTCATATCTTTCAAATCAATCACATTGTCCTTTATAAGGGCCTACGAGGCCTTAATCATACTTTAGAAGTGGACTAAACCGATAGCATACGAAAATTTCAAAAAAACTTAGAAAATTTTCAATCATACAAGGGTCACATGCCCGTGTGAAATGGTCGTGTGCCTCACACGGCTAGTAGACACGCTTGTGTCTTAGGCCATATGAAAACAAGCCATATATACTGACTTGTATAACACAGCCGAGGACACACCTGTGTGCCAGGCCGTGTGAAAACTAGAGAGTATACTGACTTGGGCCACACGGCCAACCACACCCCCGTGTGTCCAACCCGTGTGCCCTTTAAGGGGTATACCAACTTATGTCACACAGCCAATCACATGCTCGTGTGTGAGACCGTGTGGAGCATGCTGAATTCAATTCAATTTCAACACTAGAGGACACACGACCGTATAGCATAACCATGTGTCACACACAGTTGAGGCACACGCCCGTGTCTCTGCTCGTGTAGACAAAAATAGGCCATTCACAAAGCCAATTTGCCACCCTTTTTGCACATACCTACACAAGCTCATATGGTATCATTTTAAGACACAATTATGCAGCCAAAAGTCATCAACCAATACATAATTATACCATATCCATTCCAACTAAATTCAATACTCAATTCCATAACATTTACCTATTCAAATACCGAACAATTTAATTTGCTTTCCTAAGCACAATTCATATATATAATTCATTTAGCAAAACTAATCCAAACATACATAATTACATTAACCATATTCATTAATTATAGGTCTATTTCCAACTCAAATAATACCATTTGCATATTTAGAAACATTATCAAGTTCACCATCATAAGCCAACTTAAATGGCTAAAATAAATTTTTAATAAAGAAACCAAAATGAAACAAGCCTATACATGCCATATACCATATATACATAACTTCAAAAGTACCAAAATGGATGATCGATAGTGCGATGAAGTCTCTGACGATTCTCGGATTTGAGCTAGCTTTGCAGAACTATAAAACATCAAAAAATTAAACAAAGTAAGCTATAAAGCTTAGTAAGTTCATATGTGAACATGAAATAATCACAACATTCATTAGCAATTCAAAATAGATAATATCATTAACATTTAAAGCATCAATTCATGAGCTAACATCAAATTTATTCATATCATCATTCATGAGTTCTCAACTTTATCTAACTCGATACTTCAATAGTTTTCCGTACATACTTGTATCGATACATTTCTATTTCTCATCAATAATCTTATCAAACCTTTCCGATTTATAAGTTCTTATTATACAAATTCATCGATATTCCGATGCCATAGTCCAACTATGGTCTTACACATAAATTGCCAAGGCCCTACCGTGGTCTTTCATTTACATGCCCTAACCCAGTTATGGTCTTATTATTCGATTGCCATAGCCTGACTATGGTCTTATTCGGTAACTTGCCTTACTCAACTCGTACATTTCATATAATATCTCAAAATTTATCCAATAGAATAAATACTATCTCAATTTTATCCACTCAATAAATGTATACACATTTAAGTTCAATTATACGAACTTACCTCGTGTTCGGAATTGACTGATCGGGTCGACTACTCGATAACCTTGTTTTTCCCCCAATGTAAATCTGAATTCTTTCTTTCTTGATCTATATGAATTCAAAATTGACTTATTCAATCATATATTTTTTTCAATTTAGTCCAAAAATATATATTTGGGCATATTTGCATATTAGCCCCTAAACTTTCACATTTTTACAATTTAGTCCTTATTTCACAAGTACACAAAATACACATAATTTCATTATACTCTAGCTTATCCAAATTACCTATAGGTCTCTAGAAACGCATAACTTTTATTTATTTCACATTTCAACCCCTCAATTTACACATTTCACAATATAATCCCTGTTTGACGTTTTTATCAAAAACCACTTTACAAAACATTAAAATCTATCATCAAGTTTTCATATTTCATCCTCAAAAATCCAAGAACTCATAGATTCAACAATGGAAACTCTCAAAATCTTTAACAGTTTCGAAATTAAAGGTACGGGCTAGCTAGAATACGAAGCAACGATCTCAAAAACGTAAAAATCATTAAAAACGGATCAAAAATCGTACCTTAATTGACAAATATGGCATAGCCGAATGAAGAGAAAAGAATTAGCTTTCCTTAGCCCTAACTTTCGATTGAACAAGATGATAATAATACTTATTATTAACTTTGTTTTATTTATTTAACTTTTAATTATCCAATACCAATATTAACCTTTGTTATAAACTATAAAATCATATAATAAATGTCTAATATTGTCCACCATCATTTCAAATGGTCTGATATCATCATAAGGACCTTAAATTTAGTAAACCATAACTATTAACACCTTTAACAAGTAGAATGCAACTTTTGCATTTTACGCGATTTAGTCCTTTTTCTCAAATTGACTAATTAAATGATAAAATTATTTCAGGAAATTTTCACACATATCAAATAACATGCTGTAAACACCAAAAATAATATTAAAATAATATTTTGACCTCATATTTTTGGTCCCAAAACCACTATTTCGATTTGACTAAAAAAGGGGCTGCTACAACTCCCCCTTTAGGGACTTTCGTCCCGAAAATCTTAACAGTGAATAGGTTCGGGTATTGTTTTCTCATAGCATCCTCAGGTTCTCATGTAGCTTCTTCAACCCCGTGTCGATTTCATAACACTTTCGCTAATGTGATTTTCTTATTTCTCAACTCTTTGGTCTCATGTGTTAAAATTCGAATCGTCTATTTAGCATATGACATATCAGAGTAAATTTCAACCTCGTCTGGGAAATGACATGTGAAGGGTCAGATCGTTATCGTCGAAGCATCGATACATGAAATACATTATGTATCTTTTCTAACTCAAATGGTAAGGATAACCGATATGCCACTGGCCCAACTTGCTCAATAATATCATATGGTCTGATGAACCGCAGACTCAATTTCCCTTTCCGACCGAACCGTAATATCTTTTTCCACGACGACACTTTCAAAAACACTTTATCCCGATCTGAAACTCAATATCTTTCCATTTTAAATCTACATATGATTTCTATCGATCTGATTCCGCTTTCAAATTATCATGAATTACTTTTATTTTCTCTTCTATCTCTCTAATCAAATCAACCCCGTGAATTTTATTTTCGCTGAGCTTACTCCAATACAACAGTGTTCGACATTCACGATCGTATAGAGCTTCGTATGGTGCCATCTTAATACTCGATTGGAAGCTATTATTGTAAGCAAATTTAATCAGCGGTAGATATTTCTCCCAACTACCTTTAAAATCAAGAATGCAACATCGTAATATATCCTCAATTATCTGAATAACTCACTCGATTGACCATCCGTTTGTGGGTGAAATGCAGTGCTAAAATGCAGCTTTGTACCTAAAGCTTCTTACAATCTCTTCCAAAATCGAGAAGTGAATCTCGGATCCCTATCCGAAACAATAGATAGTGGAACTCCATGCAATTGAACAATCTCTGAGATATACAACACTGCCAATTTATCAAGTGAGTAATCCATATGTACCAGAAAGAAATGAGCTGATTTCGTTAATCTGTCAACAACAACCCAGATTGCATATTTCTTTTTCAGAGATAAGGGCAAACTCGATACAAAATCTATTGTTACTCTATCCCACTTCCACTCAGGAATCATAATAGGCTGTAATAAACCTGACAACACTTGATGCTCAGCTTTGACTTGCTGACAAATCAAACATTTCAAAACAAATTCTGAGATATCACGTTTCATACCGTGCCACCAATAAAACTATTTAAAATCATTATACATTCTCGTGCTTCCTGAATGTATTGATAAACAACTACTGTGTGCTTCATTTAGAATATTCTGAATGAGTTCAGAATTTTTTGGTACACATATTCTGTCACGAAACATCAAACAGTCATCAGGCCCTATTTGAAACTCAAAATCAAAAATCGACTTACACTGAGCTCGTTTTGCTTGCAACTCATTATCAAATTTTTGAGCTTTACAAATCTGCTGTAGAAATAATGGTCTTATTTTCAACTCAGCTACTATCGAACCATCATCAGACAAAGCTAATTTTGTGTTCAAAGCACGTAAAGCAAATAAAGACTTTGGCTCAAAGCATCAGCAACTACGTTCGCTTTCCCCAGATGATAGTCAACACCTAATTCATAGTCTTTTAATGACTCTAACCATCTCCTCTATCGCAAATTCAAATCCTTCTGAGTCATCAGATATTCCAAGCTTTTGTGGTCGGTATAAATATGACATTTCTTACCAAACAAATAACGACGCCAGATTTTCAATGCGAACACTATCGTGTGCCAAATAATTCTTTTCATGTGGCTTCAACTGTCTCGAGGCATAAGCTACAACTTTGTCTTCCTGCATCAAAACACAACCTAGGCCATTTAATGATGCATAACTAAAAACTACAAATTCTTTACTCGACTCAGGCTGAACTAACACTGGTGCCTCTTTCAATAATGCTTTTAACTGTTCAAAGCTCTGCTGGCACTTTTCTGACCACTCAAACTTAACATCTTTTTGAAGCAATCGTGTCATCAAAGTCGCAATCATCGAGAAACCTTTCACAAATAGTCTATAATAGCCAGCTAGTCCCAGAAAACTACGGACTTTAGATACATTTCTCGAAGGCTTCGAATCTATAATCCTAAAAAACCCACCTCTTGTAGCGAAAACTCGCATTTTCTTAACTTTGCAAACAACTGTTTATCTCTCAAAGTTCGTAACATGATTCTCAAATGCTCGGTATGCTCAGACTCATCACGAGAGTAAATCAAAATATCAACAATAAACACAACTACGAATCGGTCTAAATATGGCCTGAAAATTTAGTTCATCAAATCCATAAAAACAATAGGTGCATTTGTTAGTCTAAAAGGCATAACAAGGAATGCGTAGTGTTCATACCTTGTTTTCAATGTAGTCTTTGGCACATCTGAGTCTTTAACTTGCAACTGGTAATAACCTGATCTCAAATCAATTTTTGAAAATACTATTACCCCTTTTAATTGATTAAACAAATCATCTATTCATCGCAAAGGGTATTTATTCTTGATCGCCACTTTGTTGAGCTGTTGATAGTCTATACACATTTTCATCGTGCCGTCTTTCTTTTTCACAAATAACACCAGTGCACCCCAAGGAGAAAAACTCGATCTGGCAAAACCTTTATCTGTCAATTCTTGCAACTGAGCTTTTAATTCTTTTAACTCTGTCAGAGCCATTCTGTATGGAGCTATTGATATCGGCGTTGTACCTGGTACTAATTCAATACCAAATTCAACCTCTCTGATAGGCGGTAAACCCGGTAACTCTTTAGGAAATACATCTGGATACTCGCACACAACTGGTACTTATTCAATCTTTGTTTTTGTCACTTTTGTATCAAGCACATAAGTAATATAAGCTTCACACCCTTTTCTTACAAATCTCTGTGCTAACATAGACGAGATCACAACTGGCAAACTCTTCAAATCATCAGATTCAATTTTAATAGTCTCATTGTTCTGACATTTTAGTTCAATTGTATTTTGTCTACAATCCACTATAGCATCATGCATCGTTAGCCAATCCATACCAAAAATCACATCAAATTCATCGAATGGCAACAACATCAGATTAGCCAGAAAACAGAAACCTCGATTCATTAACAGACAATTCTTGCAGACTTTATCAACCAAAACACATTTGCCTAAGGGGTTCGATACTCTAATCACAAATTTAGTAGACTCTACAGGAAAAGTCCTATTAGATACTGGAAACACGAAAATTTACGCATTTTTACATGCCCTTTTTAACTTAAAATCATACCGTTTCGATTAAATTAGTGTCAAAAAATAATTAATTTTTACAAAATAATTAAATTGTACTTAAAATATGAACATGATAAATTTTAGTTAATTTTATAATTAATTTTGATTAATTTTAGTTATTTACGACAGAATTGCACAAAGGAAGAAAAATGGCTCGGCAGACACTACTTGAAGCACAAAATTGAGAAGCAGTTTGAAGTATCAAGGCAAATTAATTTCCAGCTTAAGACGGTCCAAATATGTGTATTAATTCATAATATAATTAATTTTAATTTATACCCAATTTAATTTGGGCTAAATGAATTATTATTAATTAATTATGGAAAAAGTGGTCCAGTTGAACCGAACTGATGGAAGTGAACCGGCCAAGAATTGGGCAGCCCAAAACCGTCCATATGCTGACCCAAATCATCTTTTTAGCTGATTAATTAAGCTTTCAAACAAGCCCTTGAATACTTTTCAAAGCTGCATTCAAACCCCTCCACAATTGGTGGATTTATGGATTTGCCCCAAGCTATTTTTAGCAAAGTTGAAAGCATCGACTTTGCCACATGTGTGGCAGGCCAAGGGAGGGCTCTTTGGCTGCTAATTTTAGCAATTTTTAGCAGCCCTACTCAGCTATAAAAGCTCCCCTTGGCTGATCATTCAAAGCATCTCATTCACTCCTCATTCATCTCACAACACTTTTTTCCTCTCCCACTTTTTCCTCTCATTTTTCCTTTTCAATTTCCTTTCTCTTGTGCCAATTTCTTCCCTTGGGAAAGGGGTGTTCTTCAAGAATTTTGGAGCAGCAATTGAGTGTTCATCGAAGCCTTGATCGGTGAGGACAACAAGAAGGAAGAACGGAGCAACCTAGTCAAGCCTCAGAAAACCACCGAATTTGATTCTTGTTCCCTATCTCTTTAATTTTTGTTGTTGTTTTAATGAACATATCTATGAATATTCATGTTGTTGGAATGGTTAATTTAATCAGCTTAGCTTGAATTTAATTTGTTTTGGGTTGATTGCATTTCGTCTTTTTAAATTGTTAAATTTGTGTTTATGTTGTTATAGGCCTCGGTAAGATGCTTGATTAAGTAAAATCATGCCTAAGTTGTTCTTGCGTTACGAATGTGAGGTAGCTAATGAATTAATTATTTAAATGGATTGCAACTGTAATTAATTGACATAGAACTTAATCAGTGCATGTTTATTCTTCTAAGGTAGCTGAAGGTTAAATTAGCAATGTATCTGGCGATATTATTGCCTTGCATAGCTTGCAAGATTATTGTGATTAAACTGTTTCAAGGTAGGGATACCTTGTTACCTCACATAGTCTTTTATATGCTTATTAGATTTAATTAATCATTTGAATTGACATAGGGATATGCAAGAGATTAGTTCAGTTTAATGAGTATGTACGTGCAATAACATGTTTGCTTACTAGAATCTGTTTAGTCGTTTGAATTGACATAGGGATATGTCAAGAGATGAATGGATTTTGGTATGTAAGTATGTTCATAAGTTAGCAAATTACCGGGTTGCTGTGATTTTATTCGTAACAATATAAACATGAGCTTAATAATTCTAAGACAAGAAGTGTAATTAATCCAACACAATTATATCATCTTGATTAAATCTTATTTGAAATCGTGTATTAAAACTTTTTACTTCATTTTTATTTATTTTAATTAGTTATTGTCTTAAGTTTTAATCACCTTCTTTAAACAAAGTATTTTCCTTCACCAAAGTATTTTAAATTGCATTCATAAATAATTCTTTTAATAGTCCCTGTAGGTACGATAACTCGACATTTACTTGTCACTTTATTACTTGTTGCGATTGTGTACACTTGCACATTTTTTCATCGTTCCAAGTTTTTGGCGCCGTTGCCGGGGACTGTTTTAAAAAGTCATTATTTGTGAACTTGTTAGTTTTACATTTTGGTTTATTTTTCTATTTAATTATTTACTTAATTAATTTTTTCTGTGATCATTTTAGGTGTTTATGAGTATTGACCGAATTATTAACCTACTCCCTGTATACCCTGAGATTGAATGAACTTTTCGCGAGTGAAGAAGACAAGCGAATCAGAGAATTAAGAACCAAAGAGATGAACTTTGAAAATCCAAATCAAGGAAACAGAGCAAACCCTACTCAAAATCCTATCCTTATTGCTGATGATAGAGATAGAGCTTTACGATAGTATGCCGTGTCAGTGTTTAATGATCTTAATCTGGGTATTAGGAGACCTAATATCAAGGCACAATAGTTCAAGCTGAAGCCAATCATGTTCCAGATGCTTCAGACAGTGGGCCAATTCAGTGTAATGCCTATCCAAGATCCTCACCTACACTTAAGACTATTTATAGAGGTGAGCGATTCTTTCAAATTAGCCGGAGTACCCGAAGATGCATTACGATTGAAGCTATTCCCATATTCACTAAGGGACAGAGCTCAAGCCTGGTTGAATTCATTGCCACCAAACTCAATTTCTACATGGCAAGAGTTAGCAGAAAGATTCCTTATGAAGCATTTCCAGCCTAGCAAGAATGCTAAGTTGAGGAACGAGATCACTGCCTTCCAACAAATGGATAATGAGTCCTTGTATGAGGCATGAGAAAGGTACAAAGAATTATTATGAAAATGCCCTCATCACG
Organism: Gossypium anomalum; assembly: GCA_025698475.1. Lineage (NCBI taxonomy): Eukaryota > Viridiplantae > Streptophyta > Magnoliopsida > Malvales > Malvaceae > Gossypium > Gossypium anomalum. The sequence goes on along the minus strand of CM046960.1, from coordinate 20,872,363 downwards.
GAATCCCATATTGCATCCAACTTGAGACATTTTATAATGGTCTCAATGCTCACACGAGGATGGCAGTGGATGCTTCTGCTAATGGTGCTCTCATTTCTAAGTCTTATAATGAGGCTTATAAAATTATCGAGAGGATCGCTAGCAACAATTACCAATGGCCAACAAATCGAGCAGCGTTAGGAAGACGAGTTGCTGGAATACATGAAGTAGATGCTCTTACTTTACTCACATCTCAGGTATCATCAATATCCTCAATGCTTAAAAATCTTACTACTAATGGGTCTAATAGTTTTCCAGCACAACCACCAAATCAATTTGAAAATATAGCCTGTGTTTATTGTGGGGAAGGACATTTGTTTGAAGAATGTCCATCAAAATCAGAATCCATGTACTACATTAGTAACCAAAACCAAAATCGAGGAAGGCAAGAACTGTAATCCAATTTTTATAACCCATCATGGCGAAACCACCTGAACTTTTCTTGAAGTAACCAAGGAGCTGGAACCAGTAACACTTACGCCCAACATAGATCGACCCAGCCACCTAGTTTTTCCAAAAAAGTTCAGAAACCAATCCAAGCTGAACCATCTAATAGCTTAGAAAATTTGTTGAAGGCATACATGGCTAAGAATGACGCCTTAATCCAAAGCCAAGCAGCTACATTGAAAAACCTAGAAAACCAAATGGGCCAGCTTGCAGCTAAACTCAGGAACCGACCACAAGGTGATTTACCTAGTGATACGGAGAATCCGAGGAATCTGAGGAAGGAACATTACAAAGTGTTGACATTGAGGAGTGGAAAGACAATAAAGCCCAACATCGTCGAAGCTGAAAAGAAGCAAGCTGACGCTCAAGATGTAGAGGAAGTTCAACCGAGTGTTGAAATTCCAGTTTCACAAGAACCAAAATCTACAAAACCCGACAAGGTAATTTCAGAACCAGCTAATTCTGATCAACTAACAACTCCGTTAGATGCAGAATTGCCACAGAAGACAAATCAACCAGTTCTAGTGAAGAAACCATCACCACCCTACCCTAAAAGACTTTAAAAGTAGGAGCAAGAGATTCAATTCAAGAAGTTCCTAGACGTACTCAAGCAACTTCATATCAACATCCCGTTGGTTGAAGCACTTGAACAAATGCCGAACTACGTCAAATTCATGAAGGGTATCCTGTCCAAAAAATGAAGACTTGGAGAATTTAAGACGGTAGCTCTAACGAAAGAATACAGTGCATATCTTCAAAACAAACTACCCCAAAGTTGAAGGATCCTGGATGTTTTACCATCCCTTGCAACATTGGAGCAACATATTGTGGTAAAGCATTATGTAACTTAGGTGCGAGCATTAACTTGATACCTATGTCAATATTTAGGAACTTGGGGATAGGTGAAATTAGACCTACTACGGTTACACTTCAATTAGTAGATCGATCCTTAGCACATCCAAAAGGAAAGATTGAGGATGTATTGGTACGTGTAGATAAATTTATCTTTCCTACTGATTTTTTCATTCTAGACTTTGAAGCAGACAAAGAAGTGCCAATTATCTTAGGAAGATCGTTCTTAGCAACTGGAAGGACCCTTATTGATGTGCAAAAGGGCGAGCTTACTCTGCGTGTTCAGGATGATCAAGTAACATTTAATATTTTTAAGTCTATGAGCTTTTCTGACACAATTGATGATTGTTTTGCAGTATCCGATTTAGAGGATTTAATAGTGGAGAAAGAGCTCAACTCTGTTGAGAATCCGTTGGAACAAATTTTGACATCAGATCCTCTAAATGATGAAGAGGAGGATGAATACTTAGCTTTGTTAGAAGCTAATCAAAGGGGATTTAATCCGCAATCCTGCTTTGAATCTTTGGAGTTAGAGAAAAGGGATTATGCCCAACCAAAAGTGTCAATCGAGGAGCCACCTAAATTAGAACTCAAGGTACTACCTTCACATCTGAAATATGTGTATTTAAGTAACTCTTCTACTCTACATATGATTGTTTCAGCAGAATTAACTACTGAGCAAGAAGATAAACTCATCCTGGTGTTGAAACAATTCAAGAAGGCTATTGGATGGACCATAGTCGATATCCATGGTATGAGTCCATCTGTATGCATGCACAAGATCATACTAGAAGATGGTAGGAAAGGGACGATTGATGGAAAACAAAGATTGAACCCTATTATGAAGGACGTAGTCAAGAAAGAAATCACCAAGTGGTTAGATGTGGGTATAATTTACCCCATCTCAGACAGTTCATGGGTAAGTCCGGTCCAGTGTGTGCCAAAGAAAGGAGGTATCACTGTCATTGAAAATGATAATAACGAGTTGATACCGACTAGAACAGTTACGGGATGGAGAATTTGCATCGATTACCGGAAGCTGAACAAGGAGACTAGGAAAGATCACTTTCCTTTGTCGTTTTTGGACTAGATGCTGGATAGACTCACAGGGCGAGACTATTACTATTTTCTTCAGGGATACTCAGGGTATAATCAGATTACAGTAGCACTAGAAGATCAGCACAAGACAACATTCACCTGCCCTTACGGTACATTTGCATTTAGACGCATGCCATTTGGTTTATGTAATGCACCCACTACATTTCAAAGATGTATGATGTCTATTTTTACTGACATGGTTGAAAAGTATTTGGAAGTTTTTATGGATGATTTTTCAGTATTCAGAGATACATATGACGATTTCTTAGCCAATCTAGCTAATGTACTAAAGCGATGCGAAGAAACAAACCTAGTACTTAATTGGGAAAAATGTCATTTCATGGTACGAGAAGGTATTGTTCTAGGGCATCAGATAACGAGACATGGAATTAAGGTAGACAAAGCAAAGATAGATGTTATCGAGAAACTCCCACTTCCAACATCTGTAAAGGGTGTTAGGAGCTTTTTGGGCCACGCCAGTTTCTATCAGAGATTCATTAAGGACTTCTTCAAAATTGCAAAGCCCTTATACAAGTTGTTGGAGAAGGACACGACGTTTAAGTTTGATGAGGAATGCTTAAAGGCATTCAAAGATTTGAAGATTCAGTTAGTTATGGCACCCATAATCGTCACACTAGACTGGGATTTGCCATTCGAATTGATGTGTGATGCAAGTGACTTTGCGATAGGAGCTGTTATGGGCTAGTGAAGGAACAAAGTTTTCCATCCCATCTACTATGCAAGTCGAACTCTGACAGGAGCTCAACTGAATTATACGGTAACAAAGAAAGAGCTACTTGCTATTGTGTTTACTTTTGACAAGTTTCGATCTTACCTTATTGGTACTAAGGTGACTGTCTATACGGACCACTCGACGATTAAGTATTTACTTGCCAAGAAAGACGCTAAGCCGAGACTGATCCGGTGGGTACTTCTACTTCAAGAGTTCGATCTAGAAATTCAAGATCGAAAGGGAGTAGAAAACCAAGTAGCAGACCACTTGTCCAGATTGGAGCTGCAATAAGGGAACTCTCCTCTTATAATAATTCAAGAGACGTTTCCAGATGAACACATACTGAAGGTAAATCATGTCCATAATACCCCTTGGTTTGCTAATATTGCTAACATTTTAGCTTGTGGTTTGATGCCAATTGATAAGGCATATCATGAAAGGAAAAAATTTCGTCACGATGTGAAGTACTATTTCTGGGAAGAACCATACTTGTTTAAAAGTGTGCAATTCAAATGATCAGGAGATGCGTGGCAGAAGATAAAGTACATAAGATTTTATACCATTGTCACTTAGCTCCAAGTGGGGGACACTTCGGAGGTACTCGTACTGCGGCCAAAGTATTTTAAGCTGGATTCTTTTGGCCAACACTATTCAAAGACGCATATGCTTATGTCAAGAGTTGTGATCGATGTCAAAGGGTTGGAAATGTCACCAGCAGAAATGAGATGCCTCGAACAAATATCATTAAAGTAGAATTGTTTGATGTTTGGGGTATTGATTTTCTTGGTCCTTTCCCTCATTCCTTTGGTCACAAGTATATATTGGTGGCAGTAGACTATGTGTCTAAGTGGGTCGAGGCTAAAGCTTATCCAACAAACGATGCTAGGGTTGTAATAAAGTTTTTGCATAAACACGTGTTCACAAGGTTTGGAACCCTAAGAGCTATTATCAGCGATGAAGGGTCCCATTTTGTGAACAAGTGGTTGAAATGGTTATTAGATAAACATGGAGTGAAACATAAGGTCGCTACAGCTTGCCATCCGTAGACAAATGGGCAAGCTGAACCGGCAAATAAGGAGATCAAAGGCATACTTGAGAAGGTAGTTTGCCTGAACTGACGAGATTGGTCCAAAAGACTGGATAATGTTTTATGGTCTTACAAGACAGCATACAAGACACCTTTGGGGATGTCACCCTATAGGTTGGTCTTTGAGAAAGCCTGTCATCTGCCCTTGGAGTTAGAACACAAAGCTTACTAGGCCCTTCGACAACTCAACTTGGATCATAAGCTTTCTAAAGAGAAACAAATGCTCCAACTTAATGCGCTAGAAGAATTTCAAACACTCTCCTACAAAAATGCCAAATTACTGAAGGAGAGACTTAAGAAATGGCATGACAAGCACATTCGAGTTCGAGAATTTGAAGCAGGTCAGCAAGTCTTGTTATTTAATTCCAAATTGAAGTTTTGCCCAAGTAAACTAAAATCACGTTGGTCCGGTCCATTTACGATTCATCGCGTTTATCCATATGGAGTTGTTGAACTCTAAGGTAAGGGAGGTAATTTTCAAGTTAATGCTCAATGTCTGAAACATTACTGGGTAGATAAGACTGAACGGAATCAAATTTTGTTCATTTTATCGGATGTTTAAATTTTCTTATTTCCTTTTGTTAATAAATGATTTAGGGTATATTTTTGGGATTGGTATGTTTAAATAAATTCTGTCAAGGAGATTGGAACTTAAGCGGGATCACTTGTGACCCCTCCAATCTTTCCTGGATATTGATTTTAATATAATTTTTTGAGAAATTATTCCCTAAATAGAAAAATAAATTTTTATTTTTTCAAATAAAAAGGTCAATTTTGACCCAAATTTTAAATTGCAACTCAATTTCAAATTTTCATTAAGTCTAGGGACTTAATTGAAGTATTTTTAAAATTTGGTTGCTCTTTTCGTAAAAAATAAAAAAATTAGACGCCTCTTTTTGTAAATATTTGCAAGAAATTCTCGAGGAACTTACAGTTCTAGGTTCTAAGTGGACTGTGTCAAAGCAAGGAGTCCACACTTGTCGAAGAGAATCTTTGACACCAATTGCAAATGTATGGTTCTATTTTATCCGTTTCAGCCTTATGCCTAGTTCACATGGGACTACAATCTTGTTAGAGCAAATGGTCTTATTATATTCAATTTTGACTAGAAAGACCATTGATGTGGGAAAAATCATCCTACGAGAGATAAGGAATTGTGCCGCTAGATGTTCTAGCCCCACTTACTTCCCCTTTATAATAACCATTCTTTGCTTAAAAGTTGAGATTCTTGAAAAAGTAAAGAATACAGGATATAGCCAGGACACAATCACAGATTGGGACCTCTACCGCGTAGCTAGAGATTCTATTCTACAGCAGCGAGTTGAAGAAAGTAAGGATCCCGATGAAGAGGAAGAAGATCTCACAGAGATCGAGCCAATACAATCGGCTGAAGTCCCTGATAAGGTGGAACCAATAAAACCAGAAGTTGAACCTGGTGACGAAACTTCAATATTTAGAGCTCAACTGCCTAGCCTAGTTCTTTGAGATGAACTGTCAAAGTTAATAGACACAATGCAGCATATGCAATGGCAGCAACTAGCTTACTGGAGATATTCAAAAATAAGGGATGACTCGATGAGAAGTGCTCTTAAGAAAATTTACAATGACCCATTTATTTTTGTGCCCGAATTTCCAGATTTTATATTTGAACCATGGAGTCCATTATCGAAGAAGGAGCAAAGCAATTCATGCAAAGGCGATAGTGATGAAGCAAAAGATAAGTCAAATTCGAAAGGGTCTGCAAATAAATAAAGGGGGGATCTTGACTTTATTTTATTTTTGTTCTTAGGTCATTTTAGAATTAAGTTAATTAGGAATTTTTTTATTTTTGCATAATAAATTAAGAGAGGAAAATCATTAAAAAAATGTGAGCAAGTCACAAATTATAAGGTGTGGCAATAGGTATATACATGTCTAGGATTGGATTTAGAAAGAACTTGGTACTTAAGCAATCAAATTGACTCACCCCCTCTTTTCTAAAATCCTACCTAGTGTATAGTATCTATTCACTTTAACAATGAGGACATTGTTCATTTTAAGTTAGGGGGGTCAAAAAATTGAATTATTTCCACTCAGAATAAAAATTTCTTTTAATTATGATTAGGATATATTTTGTTAAATAATTTGAAATTTTGTTAAGTATGCTAAACTTTAGTATGAATAAAGTTCTATCATTTCAATGAATTGTTATGTTAGCTTAATAATTATATAAATGCATTTCTAATAAAGCATGCAAATCGCACCATAAAATTTTAGTTCCTTACAAAAGTTAGGCATGCGTGAAAGTTTAAGCCTTTAGAATTGACTTAGTAGTTTCTTGAGGCGAAATCCTAGGAAGCATGGAATGTTGGAAATGATTTAGGCAACTTTTGTTTGGATCGTTTGAGCCTTTCAAGCCAACCATGATGAATTTTTTTCCTTTGAAATCCAACTTTGAGACTATATGGCTTAATTTTATTTGAACCCTTGCAAATTTAGCCATCACTTCTCTCTTAACTATCTTAAAATTGTCCCAAACACTAGACTCAGTTCTATTTGAAGTATTCTTTAAAATAACTTTTGGGGAGTTGAAAAGAAGATCCGAATGCTCTAAAATTGTAGTACATACAGCAAAATGCTTGATTTGTTAAAAAAAAGAGAGCATGAGCTCTTAAAATAAGACGTACAAAAGAGCATGTGAAAGCAAAGAAAGTTGATGTATTGAAGGAGATTATTTCGAAGGTCCGATACAAGCTGAGTCTAGGGTTTAAAAGCCTAAAATTATCTATCTTTTACTCACCCTTAAGCCCAGCCACGTTACAACCTTGTTAAAGACCTATTGATTCAAAAGTTCCAATGCTACCTACATTAGTGGAGAGAAATTGCTACGTTCAACATATGAAGGCATAAGTTAAACTTAATGATTGCAACTTAATCTTGAATGAGGGAATAAAATTACATTGGTAAGGTTTAACATGACTTTATTAGGAAGCTTTAGTCTAATTTTTACTATCATAATAGTTGTTGAGATTAATTTGAACATAGGTATACTTAAGTAGCATAACTATCAAATTTCTTGTCTTTGAGCATAAGTATATTAAATTCATAACTTTGAGAAAAATGTTGTTCTGAAGGAATTTTTCAAAAGTGTTTCCGAGTAATTCTTTTCAAAATTTGTGCATTACTCGGGACGAGCAATGAATTAAGTTTGGGGGTGTGGAAGCACGAAAATTTACGCATTTTTACATGCCCTTTTTAACTTAAAATCATACTGTTTCGATTAAATTCGTGTCGAAAAATAATTAATTTTTATAAAATAATTAAATTGTGCTTCAAATATGAACATGATAAATTTTAGTTAATTTTATAATTAATTTTGATTAATTTTAGTTATTTTCGATAGAATTAAGCAAAGGGCGAAAAATGGCTCGACAGACATTGCTTGAAGCACAAAACCGAGAAGCAATTTGACGTATCAAGGTGAATAAATTTCCAGCCTAAGATGGTCCAAATATGTGTATTAATTCATAATATAATTAGTTTTAATTTATACCCAATTTAATTTGGGCTAAATAAATTATTATTAATTAATTATGGAAAAAATGGTCAAGTTGAACCGAACCGATTGAAGTGAACCGGCCAAGAATTGGGCAGCCCAAAACCATCCATATGCTGACCAAAATCAGCTTTTTATCTGATTAATTAAGCTTGCAAACAAGCCCTTGAAGACTTTTCAAAGCTGCATTCAAACCCCTCCACAATTGGTAGATTTATGGATTTGCCCCAAGCTATTTTTAGCAAAGTTGAAAGCATTGACTTTGCCACATGTGTGGCCGGCCAAGGGAGGGATCTTTGGCTACTAATTTTAGCAATTTTTAGTAGCCCTCCTCAGATATAAAAGCCCCCCTTGGCTGATCATTCAAAGCATCTCATTCACTCCTCATTCATCTCACAACACTTTTCTCCTCTCCTACTTTTTCCTCTCATTTTTCCCTTTCAATTTCCTTTCTCTTGTGCCAATTTATTCCCTTGGGAAAGGGGTGTTCTTCAACCATTTTGGAGCAGCAATTGAGTGTTCATCAAAGCCTTGATCGGCTAGGACAACAAGAAGGAAGAACGGAGCAACCTAGTGGAAACACAAAAATTTATATACTTTTTCATACCCAATTTTACTTAAATACATGCAAATCTGGTTAAATTCTTGTCGAAAAATAATTAAATATTATAGAATAATTAAATCATTTTAAAAATATGAACATGGTGAATTTATTTAATTTTATACTTAATTTTGATTAATTTGGACTATTTTTGACAGATTCGCGCAAAGGGCGAAAATTGGCTTGGCCGACACTACTGAAAGCACAAAATCGAGAAGCAATTTGAATTATCGAGGCACTTTAATTTCCAGCCTAAGATCGTCCAGAAATGTGTATTAATTCATAATTTAATTAATTTTGATTTATTCCCTATTTAATTTGGGTTAAATAAATTGTTTTTAATTAATTATGGAGAAAGGGTCCAATTGAACTGCACTGGTCGAGCCAAATTGAGTGAACCGAACCAGCCACTAAATGGGCAGCCCAGAACTGTCCATATGATGACCCAAATCAACATTTTATCTGATTAAATATGCTTGTAAAAAGGCCCTCAAAAGACTCCTAAATTGCATTCAAACCCCACATTAAATTATGGCTTTGTAGATTTGCCCCAAGCTTAAAATAGCAAAGTTGAAACTCTCAACTTTGCCATGTGTGTGGCCGGCCAAGGGAGGTCTCTTTGGCTGCTGGAATTTGCTATTTTTAGCAGCCACAATCAGCTATAAAAGCCACCCCTTGCTGATCATTCAAAGCGTCCCTCACTTTACATCATTCTCTCATTCCCTCTCTCACTTTTCTCTCATTTTTTCCATTCCATTCCATCTTGTTCAAGTGCCAATTTCTTATCTTGGGAAAGAGGCTCTCATCAGCCATTTGGAGTAGAAATTTAGGTGTTCATAAGCCACCTTGATAGCCAAGGCCAATGAAGAACGAAGAGCAGAGCAACTAGTCAAGCCACGAAGAAACACCAGATTTGCTTCTTGTTCCCTATCTCTTTAAATTTTGTTGTTGTTTTGACGAACATGGTTATGTTGAAATGGTTATTTTAATCAATTCAGCTTAAATTATGTTTATGTTGGGTTGATTATACTCTACCTGCTTGAATTGTTAAAATCGTGTTTATATTGTTATAAGCCTCGGTAAGATGCTTGATTAAGTAAAATCATGCCTAAGTTATTCTTGCATTACGACTGTGAGGTAACTAATGAAATAATTATTTAAACAGATTGCAATTGTAATTAATTGACACAGTACTTAATCAGTGCATGTTTATTCTTCTAAGGTAGCTGAAGGTTAAATTAGAAATGTATCTGGCGATATTATTGCCTTGCATAACTTGCGAGATTATTGTGATTAAATTGTTTCAAGGTAGGGATGCCTTGTTACTTCACATAGTCTTTTATATGCTTATTAGATTTTAATTAATCATTTGAATTGATATAGGGATATGCAAGAGATTGGTTCAATTTAATGAGTATGTATGTGCAATAACATGTTTGCTTGCTAGGATATGTTTAGTCGGTTGAATTGACATAAGGATATGTCAAGAGATGAATGGATTTTTGTATGTAAGTTTGTTCATAAGTTAGCAAATTACCGGGTTGCTGTGAAATTATTCGTAACAATATGAACATGAGTTTAATAATTCTAAGTTAAAGAAAAATAATTAATCCAACACAAGTATGTTACATTGATTAAATCTTATTTGAAATCGTGCATTAGAACTACTTTGTTTGATTTTAATTATTTACTTAGTTTTTAAATAATTTCTGATCATTTTTCAAAATCAAATTATTTATACCTCACCAAAGTGTTTTAAAATTAATTTCATAAATAATTCTTTTTACAGTCCCAGTGGGTACGATAACTCGACATTTACTTGTCACTTTATTACTTGTTGCGATTGTGTACACTTGCACATTTTTTCGTCGTTCCAGATACTAAGTTCATACATATATAAGAATGAGTTGATCCTAGATCTATCAATGCAATCACATTAGTATCGTAGAGAGTGAAAGTACTGGTGATATCATCTGGAGACGACGCTTCTTCACGAGCGCGAATAGCATAGGCTCTGGCAGGTGCTCTAGCATCGGATCTCATAGTAGTATCTTGAGTTACACCTCTACCACCACTCACATTTCCAACATTATGGAATGATATTCCTCTCACATTAGGGTTGCTCGATCTTACATTCTGAGTCTTATCTTTCTCATCTAGTTTAGGACAATCCCGGATGAAATGTTCATGTGAGCTACATCTAAAATAGGCTTTATTATTCAATCTACACTCTCCAAAATGTCATTTTCCACATCGTCCACATTCAAGTTTATTTGATCTAACATTACCCACACTTGCCACTGACACAGCTGGAGTTTTTGAACTCATAATTTGCTTCCCACGATCTCCACTAGAGTATTCCATTGGTGTATTTGATCGACTAAAAAAATCTCAATATTTCTTTGATGAAGAGTGATACTGTAATGCCCCGTACCCGAGACCGTTGCTGGAGTCAAACACGAGGTGTTAACGGACTTAATTCTTTCTTTACACAGTTCATTTTAAAAATTTCCAGACAAGCTGGCTAACTGCGTCACAGTTACCTCAAAAATCATATCTCGAGTTTGGAAACTCGAAAACTGATTCTGTAAATTTTTCCTGAAACTAGACTCATATATCCATCTACAAAATTTTTTCTAGAATTTTTGGCCAGGCCAATTAGTACATTTTATTATTTAAAGTATCCCCTGTTTCAGGGTTCGACTACTCTGACCTTTATACATTACGACCTAAATATCTCCCTGTACAGAGCTCCAATACATGTACCGTTTGTTTCTAATGAAACTAGACTCAAAAATGAATCTATACATATAAGGCATGACTTCTAATTATCTCTGGTTAATTTATAGTGAATTTCTAAAGTCATAACAGGGGATCCAGTAATCGTTCTGGCCCTGTTTCACAAAAACTTTAACATCTCATAATTTACGGCTCATATGGTCGTTTCGCTTCTTCCATATGAAAATAGACTCATCAAGATTCGATTATATAATTTATTCATTATTTAATTACATTTCTACTATTTTTAGTGATTTTTAAAACTCACACCACTGCTGTTATCAACATCTATTTTGAGGTCAATTTCACCTATTTTCTAGTTTCCATAATTCAACTAGCTATTTGACATACATAGCATCAATCAAGATTGGGATTAACCATTCCAATGGCTAACCATTGCCAAGCATTTCCACACCTCTCTATAACCATATATAAACAAAATGATTATAACACTATGCTCAATATATATATAAGCCATTTTCGCATGGCCAACCGAATATATATACATTACCAAAAAGAGACTTAATTAACAACAAGGTTGGTCCTATACATGCCGTTTTCAAAATAGAACTAAGAGAGTACCAAAAAGTGGCTTAGATAGTGTGAATGACTTCGACTTTGACCCTCCCGAATCCGATGAGCTGATTTAACAAAATCTATAAAGCAGAGAATCAAAGTAACAAAGTAAGCATTTTAATGCTTAGTAAGTTCAAGTAATGAAATTATGTACGAATCTGATTATAGCATTCATATAACCAAATGAATAGTTGCATATACGCTTATTCCGAAATCATGTCTACCTTACACATCAACCGGTATATTCATACACATGGGATCAAACCTAACTAAAAAAGGGAAGTTGTTAATCAATAAAGCAATTACTATCTAAAAGGAATTTACCTTTCCGATACATATACAAAACATACCTTATCTTTTGGATTTTTATGAGCGTATTAGTTGAAATTATCTCAGCAAGATTGCTCATTTCAAATCCAAGTACCTTGAATTTACCGGATGTAGCAACTCGCATAAAAGCCTTCTGGTCTTAGCCCTGATATAGTCACTAGCACAAATGCCTTGGTCTTAGCCCGGTTATATTCAATAGCACAAATGCCTTGAGCCTTAGCCGGATATAATCACTAGCACAATTGCCTTGGGTCTTAGCCGGATATAGTCACTAGCACAAATGCCTTGAGTTTTAGCCCGGTTGTCATTCGAATAATCGTACACATATGTCATTTAATCGTGATACATCCACATTTAATTTTTCATTCATGAAACTCAAACACAAAACATTTATCAAACCTTACTAATTTTGGCTAAATAGTCACATACAAGAACATGATTTTTATTGGCTTTATAGCATGATCTCTATACACATTTGGATACCCGTCATAGGTATAAACTAATCACCTCAATAAATAATTCAAATAGAATCATTATATCACCATTTATTTGTTATGCTTATATGTCATAACTTAATCAAATCATAAACTAAGTTTCATTGCTCAAGACTTACCTCGATGATCTTTGTCGAGCGATTTCAACGGCTATTCGATCACTTTTTCTTTTCCCCTATCCAAGTTTGATCCTCTTAGCTCTTGAGCTAAATCAAACAATTTACTTCCCAATCAAGCACATCATATGGCATTCATATGCATTTTTAGAACCATTTCACATGAATTAATTTCTCATCTAAGTCTATCACCATTTCGTTTTCATAATTGTACATTTGGTAAGTTACATTAAACAATTATACATAAAGCTTTAGTACATTTTATACTAGCCGAATTGTACCATCAAGATATGCTCTACTCAAATAGCTTACTTTGGCCGAATATTCAGGATAAATTTTAGTACCATAATAGCTCAATATTCCAACTCAATAGATCAACACATATGACCGAAACTATGAATTCCTTATAGCCTTACATGTATTTAAATGCACATGTTCAATATAATTTCTTCTTTAATCACACATAATCGACTAGAACAATGGAAGTCTTTAGCAATACTTAATTTAACATCAAATCAATTATAACACATTTGGGCATTCATTTCATTTTATAAACTCAACCACCCAAATCACTCAAATACAACATTTCATATTCGGCCTTAGCATCAAACATACTAGCCGATTCTTCCCACTTTAAAGCTATGCATCTATTTAAATCCTAGTTAGTTCAAGCACTCATCCACCATTGTTTATCTAAATTTAACATGAACAAACACCATCACCCTTATTAACTATCATAGCCGAAAGCCCTAATCATTCCCACAATCAAAAATTTAACATGGGTTACTAGAATAACTTAGTACCTCATTCAAGTTTAACCAAAATTTCAAGAATTAACATAATTTCTTACCTTAATGTTAGTTTAAGATAGCCGAATACCTTTCTCCCCTCTTCTTCTTTACATTCAGCCAAGAAGAAAGAAAAATTCAAGCTTTGTTTTCATCACCCTTCAATTCCTTATTTCCCATTATCTTTTTCCTTTTTTTTTTTTTATTTATGTTATAAAATATAAAGCTACTAACTAATATTTAATACATTTTATATGCATATAATCCATCATGGCCGGCCACTATCTATCATAAGTGGAAATTTGACATGCAAACCCATTATTATTATAACATGAACTAATAAATCCTTATAGATTAGCCTATCCCATTTCAAAGTGTCACACATAAGTCCTATTAACTAAATTCACATGCAATCGACTAAATCGAAGCTTAAAACTTTCACACATTCATATTCACATTTTTAGACAATAAATATTATATTCAAATAATTCGGTGACTCGGTTTAGCGGTCCTGAAACCACTTTCCGACTAGGGTCAAACTAGGGCTGCCACAACTCTCCCCCACTTAAGAAATTTTCGTCCCCGAAAATCTTACCGGTAAATAGGTTTAGGTATCGTTCTTTCACAGAGTTCTTGGTTTCCCAAGTAGCTTCTTCGATCCCGTGTTTGAGCCATAACACCTTTACTAACGGAACCCTTTTGTTTCGCAACTCTTTCACTTCACGAGCTAGGATACGAATCGGTTCTTCCTCATAACTCATATCGGCTTGAATTTCAACCTCGGAGGGATTTATTATGTGTGAAGGATCAGATCTGTAACGTCGAAGCATCGAAACATGAGAAACGTTGTGAATCTTCTCGAGTCAGGGGGTAAAATCAATCTATATGCTACTGGACCAACTCGTTCGGATATTTCATACGGCCCTATAAACCTCGGACTCAGTTTCCCCTTACGGCCAAATCTGAGTATCTTTTTCCAAGGTGAAACTTTAAGAAATACTTTGTCTCCCACCTGATACTCAATATCTCATCGTTTTAAATCTGCGTATGACTTCTGACGATCTGAGGCTGCCTTCAGACTCTCACGAATTATTTTTACTTTCTACTCAGCATCTTTAATCAAATCAACTCCGAAAATTTTACTTTCACCGGGCTCGGTCCAAAACAATGGTGTATGACATTTACGACCGTACAAAGCCTCGTAAGGTGCCATCTTAATACTTGATTGAAAACTATTGTTGTAAGCGAATTCAATCAAAGGCAAATACCATTCCCATGAACCACTAAACTCAAGGATACAACATCTCAACATATCTTCGAGTATCTGAATTATCCGCTCGGATTGACCATCGATGCATGGATGAAAAGCGGTGCTAAAATGCAACTTAGTACCCAAAGCTTCTTGCAGTTTCTTCCAAAATCGCGAGGTGAATCTCGGATCTCTATCGACACAATAGAAATAGGTACCTGTGCAATCTTACAATCGAGAAACATACAATTCAGCTAATTTATCCAGTGAATAATCCGTACGTATGGGAATAAAATGAGCCGACTTAGTCAGTCTATCAACAACAACCCAAATCGCATCTTTCTTACTTGCCGACAATGGCAATCCAGATACAAAATCCATTGTGACTCGATCCCACTTCCATTCTGGTATCATGATCGGCTGAAGTAATCCCGAGGGCACTTGATGTTCCGCTTTCACTTGTTGACATATTAAACACTTCGAAACAAAATCGGAAATGTCTCGTTTCATATCATGCCACCAAAACTAACATCTCAGATCGTTGTACATTTTCGTACTCCCCAGGTGAATCGACATTCGGTTACAATGAGCTTCGCTCAGAATCATTGAAATAAGTTCTGAATTTCTTGGAACACACAAACGACCTCTGAACCTCAAACAATCATCATTATCAACTTGAAACTCTGATTCCGCATTCGAAACACATTCAGCTCGTTTAGCAACCAATTCGTCATCGACTTTCTGAGCTTCATGAATTTGAAGAATCCACAATGGTTTGGCCTTTAATTCTGCTACTAACTCACCATCGGATAAAACTGACAGGTGTACATTCATTGCTCGTAAAGCAAACAGTGATTTGCGACTTAAAGCATTCGCAACCACATTAGCCTTTCCCGGGTGATAATCAATGACAAGCTCATAATCTTTTAACAATTCAAGCCAACGTCTTTGTCGTAGATTCAAATCTCTTTGACTCATCAAATACTTGAGACTTTTGTGATCCGAATATATATGGCACCTCTCACCAAACAAATAGTGACGCCATATTTTTAAAGCAAAAACAATGGCAGCTAGCTCGAGATCATGAGTCGGATAGTTTTTCTCATGCGGCTTCAATTGTCTTGATGCATAAGCTACTACTCGACCTTCTTGCATCAATACACAACCCAGCCCAAACAAGGATACATCACTAAAAATGACAAATTCTTTACCGGATACGGGTTGTACTAATACTAGGGCTTCAGTCAAACAAGTTTTCAATTGATCAAAACTTTTCTGACATTTTTCGGACCAATTGAACTTAACATCTTTCTGAAGTAATCTCGTCATTGGTGTGGCTATCATCGAGAAACCTTTTACAAAGCGCCTGTAGTAACCGGCAAGTCCCAAAAAGCTCCGGACTTCAGTAATATTCCTTGGGGGCTTCCAATCGAGTATGGCTGAAATTTTGCTCGGATCAACTCTAATACCCGCTGCAGATACCACGTGTCCCAAAAAGCTAACTTCTTTTAACCAGAACTCACATTTACTGAACTTAGCATACAACTGTTTATCCTGTAAAATCTGCAACACTAATCTCAGGTGCTCGGCATGTTCGATTTCATCGCGTGAATAAATCAAGATGTCGTCTATAAACACAACCACAAACTGGTCCAAATATTGTCTGAAAATTCAATTCATCAAATCCATAAATACCGCAGGGGCATTTGTAAGCCCAAACGGCATCACTAAGAACTCGTAGTGACCGTATCTCGTTCTGAAAGCAGTTTTGGGTATATCTGAGTCTCGAACTCGCAATTGATAATAACCCGATCTCAAATCTATCTTTGATAACACTGAGGCTCCCTTCAACTGATCAAACAAATCATCAATACGTAGTAACGGATATTTATTCTTTATGGTCACTTTATTCAATTGACGATAGTCGATGCACATTCTCAAGGTTCCGTCCTTCTTTTTCATAAACAAAACTGGTGCACCCCAAGGTGAAAAACTCGGTCGAGCAAAACCTCTATCCGTCAACTCTTTCAACTGAGTTTTCAATTCTTTCAATTCTGTTGGTGCCATACGATACGGAGCCATTGAAATTGGTGTGGTACCAGGTACTAGTTCGATACCGAATTCAACCTCTCGAATGGGTGGCAATCCTGGTAACTCCTCCGGAAAAACATTTGAATATTCACAAACTACTGGCACCGATTGAAGCTTCTTTTCTGATTCTTTACTATCAAGTACATAAGCAAGATATGCCTCACACCCCTTTTTAACATATTTTTGGGCTAGTATCGAAGATATAACTGCTGGCAGCCCGTTCATATCAGTAGACTCAACTCGGATTATCTTGTTGTTTGCGCATCTTAAATCAATAGTCTTTCTTTTGCAATTCACAACTGCATCATAGACAGTCAACCAATCCATACCGAGGATAACATCAAATTCATCAAATGGTAAAAGCATCAAATCGGCCGGAAAATAGGAACCTCGGATTGCTAAGGGACATTTCTTACACACCTTATTAACAAATACATAATGACCCAAGGGATTTGACACTTCGGATTACGAACTCGATGAGACTCAATAGGTAGAGTCTTCTTTGGATGCTAAAGTCTCACATACATATGAATGAGTAGAACCGGGTCTATCAAAGCAATCACATCGATATCAAAGAGAGTAAAAGTACCCGTAATAACATCTGGCGAAGAAGCATCCTCGCGTGCGCGTATAGCATAAGCTCTAGCAGGAGCACGAGCCTCAGATCTGGTTGTAGCATCTCTAGATCCTCTCTGACCCCCACTAGCATTCCCCGCATTTCGAGATGGTCTACCTCGAGCAGTAGTAGCACCCGGTTTCCCACTCTGCTTTACGTTTTGTTCAGACAGTCTCGGGCAATCCTTAATAAAGTGGTTAGCTGATCCACACTTATAGCAAGAGCGATCATGGAATCTACAACTCCCCGAATGCCATTTACCACAATACTGACACTCTGTCCTGTCCCGACGATCATTTCCCACACTGGCAACTGAAGTGACTCGCATACTCACAGGAGGTCGATCGCGATCTCGTCTGGAAAAACCCGAAGTGTCTTTGGATCGGCCAGAATCATCTCTAAACTTCTTCGATGACTGTTGAAAGGGCTTTCCCGAAGATCTCTTACGAAACTCTTTGGCTCCTAATTCAGCTTTTCTTTTTTCCTTACTGAGCTCTTCGGCTTTGCAAGCTCGCTCGACAAGTACTACGAATTCTCTGATTTCTAGAACACCAACATACAACTTTATATCTTCGTTCAAACCATCCTCAAAACTTTTACACATTACAGCTTCTGAAGAAACGCATTCTCGAGCGTACCGACTAAGCCTCACAAACTTTCGTTCATAATCAGTAACCGTCATGGAACCTTGTTTAAGTTTAAGAAATTCTTTTCGTTTTTTATCAATGAATCTCTGGCTGATATACTTTTTCCGAAACTCGGTTTGGAAAAACTTCCAAGTTACCCGCTCTCTGGGCACAACAGAAATCAACGTGTTCCACCAATAGTAGGCAGAATCACGTAGCAGAGAGATAGTACACTTTAGGCTTTCCTCGGGTGTGCAAGATAATTCATCAAGTACCCGGATAGTGTTGTCCAACCAAAATTCAGCTTGCTCAGCATCGTCGCTATCTGTAGCTTTAAATTCAGTAGCCCCGTGCTTTCGGATTCTGTCAACTAGGGGCTTGTTTAACCTCGTCTGATCGGTTACCAGAGGTACTGCGGGTGCCGGGGATGTATTAGTCAGGAATGGGGGTTGTGGAATAGCCGTATTAGTTCGGATGTACTGGTTAAACCAATCATTCATCACATTATAAAAGGCTTGTCTAGCCTCGTCGTTTTGATTGCTTGCAACAGGTTGAGAGTCCATTGGCGCTGTCCCGTGCGCGGGAGCAGGCGCTACACTCTCCACATCGTCAGCTACTGCTCGATTGGGATCGGGATCCATTACTAACAAAAACACATTTTAACTGTCAGAAATCATCACACTATCGCAATAACACTTAACGGCATGTATAGCTAGACTCACACATACTACATTAGTCCGAGAATCGACTAAACCGTGCTCTGATACCAATAAAATTGTAACGCCCCGTACCCGAGACCGTTTCCGGAGTCAAACACGAGGTGTTAACGGACTTAATTCTTTCTTTACACAGTTCATTTTAAAAATTTCCAGACAAGCTGGCTAACTGCATCACAGTTACCTCAAAAATCATATATCGAGTTTGGAAACTCGAAAAATGATTCCGTAAATTTTTCCTGAAACTAGACTCATATATCCATATACAAAATTTTTTCTAGAATTTTTGGTCAGGCCAATTAGTACAGTTTATTATTTAAAGTCTCCCATGTTTCAGGGTTCGACTGCTCTGACCTTTATGCATTACGACCTAAATATCTCCCTGTACAAAGCTCCAATACATGTCCCGTTTGTTTCTAATAAAACTAGACTCAAAAAGGAATCTATAAATATAAGGCATGACTTCTAATTATCTCTGGTTAATTTATAGTGAATTTCTAAAGTCAGAACAGGGGATCCAGTAATCGTTCTGGCCCTGTTTCACAAAAACTTTAACATCTCATAATTTACGGCTCATATGGTCGTTTCGCTTCTTCCATATGAAAATAGACTCATCAAGATTCGATTATATAATTTATTCATTATTTAATTACATTTCTACTATTTTTAGTGATTTTTCAAACTCACACCACTGCTGTTATCAACATCTATTTTGAGGTCAATTTCACCTATTTTCTAGTTTCCATAATTCAACTAGCTATTTGACATACATAGCATCAATCAAGATTGGGATTAACCATTCCAATGGCTAACCATTGCCAAGCATTTCCACAACTTTCTATAACCATATATAAACAAAATGATTATAACACTATGCTCAATATATATATAAGCCATTTTCGCATGGCCAACCGAATATATATACATTACCAAAAAGAGACTTAATTAACAACAAGGTTGGTCCTATACATGCCGTTTTCAAAATAGAACTAAGAGAGTACCAAAAAGTGGCTTAGATAGTGTGAATGACTTCGACTTTGACCCTCCCGAATCCGATAGCTGACGAACAAAATCTATAACAGAGAATCAAAGTAACAAAGTAAGCATTTTAATGCTTAGTAAGTTCAAGTAATGAAATTATGTACGAATACAGTATAGCATTCATATAACCAAATGAATAGTTGCATATACGCTTATTCCCGAAATCATGTCTACCTTACACATCAACCAAAGTATATTCATACACATGGGATCAAACCTAACTAAAAGCGAGGAAGTTGTTAATCAATAAAGCAATTACTATCTAAAAAGGAATTTACCTTTCCGATACATATACAAAACATACCTTATCTTTTGGATTTTTATGAGCGTATTAGTTGAAATTATCTCAGCAAGATTGCTCATTTCCAAATCCAAGTACCTTCGGAATTTACCCGGATGTAGCAACTCGCATAAAAGCCTTCGGGTCTTAGCCCGGATATAGTCACTAGCACAAATGCCTTCGGGCCTTAGCCCGGTTATATTCAATAGCACAAATGCCTTCGAGCCTTAGCCCGGATATAATCACTAGCACAATTGCCTTCGGGTCTTAGCCCGGATATAGTCACTAGCACAAATGCCTTCGGGTTTTAGCCCGGTTGTCATTCGAATAATCGTACACATATGTCATTTAATCGTGATACATCCACATTTAATTTTTCATTACTGAAACTCAAACACAAAACATTTATCAAACCTTACTAATTTCGGCTAAATAGTCACATACAAGAACATGATTTTTATTGGCTTTATAGCATGATCTCTGTACACATTTGGATACCCGTCATAGGTATAAACTAATCACCTCAATAAATAATTCAAATAGAATCATTATATCACCATTTATTTGTTATGCTTATATGTCATAACTTAATCAAATCATAAACTAAGTTTCATTGCTCAAGACTTACCTCGGATGTTGTCGAAGCGATTTCAACGGCTATTCGATCACTTTTTCTTTTTCCCTATCCAAGTTTGATCCTCTAAGCTCTTGAGCTAAATCAAACAATTTACTTCCCAATCAAGCACAATTATATGGCATTCATATACATTTTTAGAACCATTTCACATGAATTAATTTCTCATCTAAGTCTATCACCATTTCGTTTTCATAATTGTACATTTGGTAAGTTACATTAAACAATTATACATATAGCTTTAGTACATTTTATACTAGCCGAATTGTACCATCAAGATATGCTCTACTCAAATAGCTTACTTTGGCCGAATATTCAGGATAAATTTTAGTACCACAATAGCTCAATATTCCAACTCAATAGATCAACACATATGACCAAAACTATGAATTCCTTATAACCTTACATGTATTTAAATGCACATGTTCAATATAATTTCTTCTTTAATCACACATAATCGACTAGAACAATGGAAGTCTTTAGCAATACTTAATTTAACATCAAATCAATTATAACACATTTGGGCATTCATTTCATTTTATAAACTCAACCACCCAAATCACTCAAATACAACATTTCATATTCGGCCTTAGCATCAAACATACTAGCTGATTCTTCCCACTTTAAAGCTATGCATCTATTTAAATCCTAGTTAGTTCAAGCACTCATCCACCATTGTTTATCTAAATTTAACATGAACAAACACCATCACCCTTATTAACTATCATAGCCAAGAAAGCCCTAATCATTCCCACAATCAAAAAATTTAACATGGGTTACTAGAATAACTTAGTATCTCATTCAAGTTTAACCAAAATTTCAAGAATTAACATAATTTCTTACCTTAATGTTAGCTTAAGATAGCCGAATACCTTTCTCCCCTCTTCTTCTTTACATTCGGCCAAGAAGAAAGAAAAATTCAAGCTTTGTTTTCGTCACCCTTCAATTCCTTATTTCCCATTATCTTTTTCCTTTTTTATTTATTTATTTATGTTATAAAATATAAAGCTACTAACTAATATTTAATACATTTTATATGCATATAATCCATCATGGTATTGCCACTATCTATCATAAGTGGAAATTTGACATGCAAACCCATTATTATTATAACATGAACTAATAAATCCTTATAGATTAGCCTATCCCATTTCAAAGTGTCACACATAAGTCCTATTAACTAAATTCACATGCAATCAACTAAATCGAAGCTTAAAACTTTCACACATTCATATTCACATTTTTAGACAATAAATATTATATTCAAATAATTCGGTGACTCGGTTTAGCGGTCCCGAAACCACTTTCCGACTAGGGTCAAACTAGGGCTGTCACAGATACGATTTACTCATTGATCTTTTTCTCGAGTCTCTAGCTTTTATTTTTCCTTTCTCTTTTCTTTGCTAAGATCTTCGGCTTTACAAGCCCTTTCAACTAGAACGACAAATTCTTGTAACTCTAGAATTCTGACTAATAGTTTTATATCTTTGTTCAACCCATCAATGAACTGTTTACACATAATCTCCTCAGTAGACACATACTCTCGAGCACACTTGCTTAATCGTACGAACTCTCTTTCATACTCAGTGACAGTCATGCAGCCTCGCTTTAACTCTAAAAATTCTTTATACTTTTGATCAAGGAATTGTTTGCTTATATATTTATTTCAGAACACCGTCTGAAAGAATTCCCAAGTCACTTGTTTTCTCGAAACCACAGATATTAGCGTGTTCTACCATTGATATGCAGTGTCTCTCAGCAAAGAAACAGGACATTTAATACATTCCTCAGGAGTACAAGACAATTCGTCGAATACTCGCATCGTGTTTTCGAGCCAGAACTCAGCTCTCTCAGCATCATCATCAATAGTAGCCCGAAATTCTTCAGCCCCATGTTTACAAATTTTATCCACTAGCGGCTTATTCAATCGTGTTGGATCTACAACTTGAAAAATGACAGGGATTTGTTGAGGCATAGGTGGGGGTGGAGGTTGTTGAATAGCTGGATTTGTCTGGACATATTATGTGTAATACCCCAAACCCGACTTAGACGTTATGGCTGAATCTGGCGATGGCACATGATAGAGTGTTTAAGAAAATCGTGTTGTCGTGATGAAACCGTTTTTGCTTAATACTTCTCCTTATCTCCCATTAGTTTCAAAACATTTTCCTTATTTAATTGATTATTCCAAAATGTCACTTGTTACGGAAGCTTTTTAAAACAGTTTACGTAATCGTGGTTTAAGAGAAATCATTTGTTCATTTTGAAAACTAAAATTTTCCCTATTGCTAACAGTTACAATCCATAAAATAAATAAAACCAAATTTAAGCAAATAGTCCAAGAAGTCCAATTTACATAAAAAATAACCCAGAAAATAATTAAGAAATAGATACCAAATCAGAAAGTAAAACAGTTTAAAATACATGTGGCCACCATTGAGTCCTCCGCTGCATCGATCCGTCAAGTTTGGGGATTACCTGTGCTTAAACAAAAGGATGAGTTTACGTAAACTCAGTGTGTAATCCCTATACAGGACAAGCAGACAAAATGCAGTCATAGTCTAGGCTTAAGCCCTTTCAGTATCAGATTCAGTTCCAGTTAGGGCCTTAGGCCATTTCAGTACAGAAGCAGTCATGCATTAGGGCCTTAGCCCATTTCAGTATAGAAGCAGTCATGCACTGGAGCCTTGGCCCATTATATAATCAATAATCAGTACAGTAACAGATATATAGTCACAAAATCCTACCCAGCTAGCCTCTATAGACCATCTCCGTCCAACCCTACACTTCATGTGGGGATATAATCAACCCATCCATCCCTACCCTCCAAAAAGTACCGTATGCGGCAGTAAACAGTGGTTTGCAGCTGAGCTACCTGTAAATTAGACTAGAGGCCTTTCAGTACACTTCCTCTGAACAATACCAAACCCCATCCCAATGCAATGCAACATACAGTAATGACATGCTATATCATGGAAACAGTGCATACAATATCAATTCATTAAACATCATCATGCTCGATAACATGTAGATATATATATATATATATCAATCAATTCAGTCAATTAGGGGTCTAAGTAGTGCTTACCAACCTTACAGTAAGTTCACAGTTGGCTGGGGCGACTGTGCAAACTTAGAAAACATTTCAGTAAAATGGGTTCACATGCTCATGTGGCTTGCCTGTGTGGTTTACCTGTGTGGCCTGCACGACCCAAATCGGTCGAGCCCGTGTGTCGCACACGGCCCACTTAGCCATCACACGGCCGTGTCTGATGCGCACAGCCTGGCTCGTCGACCATATGCCCGTGTTCCATCACACGACCTACCACACGAGTGACTATACGCCCGTGTGGCATCGACAGTAAGCTTTTTCAGCTTTTTTCCAAATCTCATTTCCTGTATTTCGGGTACACATCTGGTTTCAATTGAAGCTAAAATGATCCCTGAGCACTCCAGAACTATAAATCGATATTCTAGTGCCCAAAATCATGTTACTAACGAAACTTAAACAAAATTACAACGGGATGCTTAACCTAAAACCTTCAAAAAACCTTACCTTTGATCAAATAACCAGAATTCCACGAGCCTAAGTCCGCAAATAGCGATTACAAGCCTCCTACTCTTCACCTAATCGGCATTAACGATACTCATCAATGATAAAATTAATGAATGGAAACCAAACCATCTTAACAAAACTTATCGATTCAAAATGTAATCAAATGCAGCACAAGTGAGAGGGAGAGATGGAAGGAAAAGCTAACAAGGACAAAAAGAAAAAGAAGGCAGAATTTTGGCAGCTAGAATGGAGAGGGAATGCACGTCAAAACTTTTGGGAAAAAGATGAGAGATGAAATTTTGAAAAATAAAAAGGAGATGTGATACACATCCCTAATTTCTTGCCCACTGACACCACATATCAAAATTCAACTCCTACACAAACTCCCTCAGAACCGAGTCCAAAAATAAAACTCTCTTGCTCACGTAGGGATTTGAGCATAGAACCTCCAGCAACTCAATACTCCACCTAACCACCAGACCAGTGGGCCCATTTTGATATGAAATTACAAATAATTTTAATAAAAACCTACTGACTAATAGTTAAGGCTTAATTCAAGAAAAAGCCAAATTTTGCCAAAGCTAGGCCTTGAACCTAGGACCTCTCACACACACCCAGAACACTTAACCACTACAAAAAGTACACAGTTATGTCAATTATTTGCAAAAGTAAAAACATAAAATTTGGGGCGTTACATTGTATGAACCATTCGTTCATCATCTGAAAAAAGGCTTCTTTAGCCTCACCTCCGTGACTACTCAACATGGGTCTAGTTTCAATAGGTGTAGTCCTTTGAGCGGGAGCTGGCGCATTACTCTCTACATCATCTGCTATAACACGTTCAGGATCCATTACTATACGAAAACACAATTTAAGCTATCAAGAATCATTACACCATCGTAGAGTATATATGGCATGTATAGCTAGACTCTCACACACGCTACGTTAGTCCTAGAATCGACTAAATTGTAGCTCTGATACCAATAAAATGAAACACATCTAACCTGTATCCATTGCCGGAGTAGGGTTACAAGGCATTACCGATCAATGTACAACATTTAGCTTACATTTATTAACCTCAAGCACTTATTCTCATATATCTTTCAAATCAATCACATTGTCCCTTATAAGGGCCTACGAGGCCTTAATCATGCTTTAGAAGTGGTTTGGGACAAAACCGATAACATATGAAAATTTTTAAAAAAACATAGAAATTTTTCAATCATACAAGCGTCACACGCCCGTGTGAATAGGCCGTGTGCCTCACACGGCTAGTAGACACGCCCATATCTTAGGCCGTGTGAAAACAGGGTATACATACTGACTTGTATCACACGGCCGAGGACATGCCCGTGTGCCAAGCCATGTGAAAACTAGAGAATATACTGACTTGGGTCACACGGCCAACCACACGCCCGTGTGTCCAACCCGTGTGCCCTTTAAGGGGTATACTAACTTATGTCACATGGCCAGTCACGTGCTAGTGTGTGAGACCGTGTGGAGCATACTGATTTCAATTCAATTTCAACACCAAAGGAGACACGGCCATATAGCATAATCGTGTGTCGCACACGGCTGAGACACACGCCCGTGTCTTTGCCCGTGTGGATAAAAATAGGCCATTTGCAAAGCTAATTTGCCACCATTTTTGCACATACCTACATAAGCTCATATAGTATTATTTTAAGACACAATTATCAGCCAAAAGTCATCAACCAATACATAATTATACCATATCCATTCCAACTAAATTCAATACTCAATTCCATAACATTTACCTATTCAAATACCAAACAATTTAATTTGCTTTCCTAAGCATAATTCATATATATAATTCATTTAGCAAAACTAATCCAAACATACATAATCACATTAACCACATTAATTAATTATAGGTCTATTTTCAACTCAAATAATACCATTTTCATATTTAGAAACATCATCAAGTTCACCATCATAAGCCTACTTAAATGGCTAAAATACATTTTTAACAAAGAAACCAAAATGACACAAGCCTATACATGTCATATACCATATATACATAAATTCAAAAGTATCAAAATAGATGATCGATAGTGCGATAAAGTCTCTGACGATTCCCGGACCCGAGCTAGCTTTGCAGAACTATAAAACATCAAAATATTAAACAAAGTAAGCTATAAAGCTTAGTAAGTTCGTATGTGAACATGAAATAATCACAACATTCATTAGCAATTCAAAATAGATAATATCATTAGCATTTAAAGCATCAATTCATGAGCTAACATCAAATTTATTCATATGATCATTCATGAGTTCTGAACTTCATCTAACTCGATACATGAATAGTTTTTCGTACATACCTGTACCGATACATTTCTATTTCTCATCAATACTCTTATCAAACCTCTCTGTTTTATAAGTGTTTACGATACAAATTCATCGATATTTCAATGCCATAGTCTAACTATGGTCTTACACATACATTGCAAAGGCCCTGCTGTGGTCTTTCATTTAGATGTCATAACCCGGTTATGGTATTATTATTCGATTGCCATAGCCCGGCTATGGTCTTATTCGGCAACTTGCCTTACTCAACTCTTACATTTCATGTAATATCTCAACATTTATCCAATAGAATAAATACTATCTCAATTTCATCCACTTGATAAATGTATACACATTTAAGTTTAATTATACGAACTTACTTCGTGTTTGGAATTGACTGATCGGGTCGAGTATTTGATAACCTTGTTTTTCCCTCGATCTAAATCTGAATTCTTTCTTTCTTGATCTATATGAATTCAAAATTGACTTATTCAGTCATATATTTTTTCAATTTAGTCCAAAAATACATATTTGGACATATTTGGACATATTTGCATATTAGCCCCTAAACTTTCACATTTTTACAATTTAGTCCTTATTTCACAAATACACAAAATTCACATAATTTCATTATACTCTAGATTAGCCGAATTACCTATGGGTCCCTAGCAAGCCATAGCTTTCATTTATTTCACATTTCAACTCCTCAATTTACACATTTCACAATATAATCCCTATTTGACATTTTTGTCAAAAATCACTTTACAAAACATTAAAATCTATCATCAAGTTTTCATATTTCATCATCAAACATCCAAGAACTCATAGATTCAATAATGGAAACTCTCAAAATCTTTAACAGTTTCAAAATTAAAGGTACAGACTAGCTAGAATACGAAGCAACAATCTCAAGAACGTAAAATCATCAAAAACGGATCAAAAACCGTACCTTAATTGAAAAATATGGCATAGCCGAATGAAAAGAAAAGAATTAGCTTTCCTTAGCCCTAAATTTTGGTTGAACAAGATGATAATATACTTATTTTTAACTTTGTTTTATTTATTTAACTTTTGATTATCCAATACCAATATTAACCTTTGTTATAAACTTATAAAATCATATAATGAATGTCTAATATTATCCACCAACATTTCAAATGGTCTGATATCATCATAATGACCTTAAGTTTAATAAACCATAGCTATTTAACACCTTTAACAAGTAGAATGCAACTTTTGCATTTTACGCTATTTAGTCCTTTTTCGCAAATTGACTAATTAAACGATAAAATTAATTCACGAAATTTTCACACATATCAAATAACATGTTGTAAACACCAAAAATAATATTAAAATAATATTTTGACCTCAAATTTGTGGTCCTAAAACCACTATTCTAATTTGACTCAAAAATGGGTTATTTCATTAGAGCTTAATACTTTCACATTATTCTTATATACATTTGTGAGCTTTAACTATATTCTTTTTCTCAAGTGTATTTTATTATATTTAAGCTTCATTTTGCAAACAACTTAATGTTGTAAGGACTGTTTCTTCGTTTGCTTATTTGTATCTCTTTGAGACGGTTTGTAACTTAAAACTTAGGGTAGAAATCTTAAGGAGTTGTAAGGTTAAACCTTGTCCTCAAAGGTTAAACAAATTAGTGAATTTAGGAAAATACTTAGTGGTGAAAAGCTAAGGTAGGAGAGTAGGCAATTGGGGCCGAACTGCTCTAAATTCTTTATGTTTATTGTTTCATTTTAATTTTTAAAGGCTAATTCACCCCCTCTTAGCATTTTCGGTTTTTTCCATTGAGCTAACAACTAGTATCAAAGCTAGAACTCTAGAGATGATTTTACTACCAAGAGCAAAAATGCTCAAGATATTCAAGATGGAAGTCACAAATTAAGAAATTTGCTTCATGGCATTGGAGCAAAATTCCACTAAATTGGGCGAAGGGCATTCCACCATGAGGCCTCCTTTATTCAATGGCACCAACTACTCATATTGGAGAACAAGAATGAAGCTATTCATCCAAGCTAAAAACTATGAAGTTTGGAGGATAATTACTAATGGGTCATCCATTCCAATAAAAAGGGACTTTAAGGGAGGTTGTAACGCCCCAATTTTTGAAAATTCTGAAAATGTTGGTAAAATTTAATATTCTGTGTTTTGTCTACTTGGCGTAGGATTAATTATGTTAGTGGGCCTCTAGAAGGCCCAAGCTTAAGTTAAAACCCGGTAGTTTTAGTTAATTTTAATTCCATAAGAAAAAGGGGTTCTGGTAAGCTGGGCTTTTAAGTATTAATTGTGTAAAATAAAACACAAGGAAGCAAAGTGGCATAGTGGCATGTGACACCACTGGGAATGCTATAAGTGGCGTGTGGATGTTAGGGAGGACCCAGATTCAAGTCACAATGACAGCATATTAAGGGAATTATTTTTATGGGTATGAAAGGTAAGTAATGGAACTGAAGTGAAAGACTGTTAGGAAGAGTTGGAGTTACTCAGGAGATTGAGTAAGGAAGGGATAAGGGAGAGGATTTAGGAGCTTATTAGGGAGAGCTGTGTTGGCCGAATAGTGGACTCTTGAAGAGCAAGAGTTGACCGGCCAAGGGTTTCTTTAGGAGGGAAAAATTTGGCTAGGTTAGTGCCAAATATAAATCGGCATTAGGGTTAGTTGTGCCATTTTTCTGACCGTTCTTCCTCTTCTATTCTTTTCTCTTCTCTTCATCTACTTTCTTTTCTTTTCTTCTCCTTACCTGTCGAATCTCGTTACCCTACTATTCATCTTCATCTTTTATCAGTAGTTTTAAGCCTAAAACTGATTACCTCAAAGAGCCAAAATCCCAAAAGCTATACTCACTACTTGTGCCGATTTCTCCAAAGCCAAATCCTTCAATATTTTTGTTCCTTTGTGATCAACATTCCTCTTCTCTAAACCCTTAATATCTGTCGGCAACATTACTTCAAGGTTATAGCCTCAAATCATCACCTTCTTCATCGCCTAAAAAGCCGAAAGTACCATAAATTTAGGGGCTTATAGCCGAAACTTCAAATCTCCTGGATTCGAGTTCTACCATCGTTTAGAGGATAAATATACATCAGATCTGCGTGGAAATCAGAAAGGAATAAGTGGTAAGTGCTCATCACTTCAGATCTAGTCTTATTTTACAAGTTAGGAAAAAGCCAAAGTCCCTAAAATCTAGGGGGCTGTCGATTTGGGCATAGGGCTTTAAGGGTCTTTAACCGATGATTTATTTTGGTCATTAGTGGCTTCTTAAGTGTTGGATCAAAGGTTTGGATCTTTGGAGCAACCAGAATTGGATCTAAGCATTGGTTTTCGACAAAAAGGCAGGGTTTTAAAGGCTTTTGGAGGCATGGTTCGAATATAGGTAAGTGAATATTGAGATTAGCGCTATAGTTTGCAATCTAAGAATTGTGGTAATCCATTGTAGGGCATCGTAAGGGATCTCAGTAGCAGTCATCACGAAACAGGTGTGTAACTGACACCCTCTCATAGAATAGATCGGTAAAAGCTGAAAAGCCGGTATTTTGGGAACTTGCGAGTGTGCGAATGCTCGTAAGATAAATGGGTTAATAATTCTGGTAATCTAAAGTGATAAAACTACAGTAAGCGCGATTTCGTGCATTATTGATATTTTGGGTTTATTGGGCCAAAAATCGATTAATGGGCCAACGGGCCCAATTCGGTAAGTATGCGTGGTAAGTGTTTCTAATTGCACGTAAATGGTAGAAATATGCATGAAAACCCTAAGATAGCTAAAAAAAATAGGATAAAATATTGAAAATGTTATAAAATAAAAAGACAGAAAATAAAGAACAAAGAAAATAGGAGAGTAAAAGAGAGCGTATTTTATTGGTCAATGGGATAATTACAATACTTCTTCAAAATCTCTATTTATAGGTAAAAGAAGTAGAAATAGAGTAGAAATGTAATTCTTATCATTATTAGAATTTAAAATAAATCAAAACTTATCTTGACCTTGATGGACATCTACTTAATAAGATATTCATAATACTCCCCATTGGATGTCCATTGGTAGATAATGTGCCTCGTTAAAACCTTACTAAGATAAAAACCCTGTGAGAAAACAAATTCCAATTGAAGGAAAAAGAGTACACATATCTTTAATACGCATAATATGCTGCCTTATTAAAAACCTTACCAGGAAAACCCAATAAGACAAAACCCCAGTTAAGGGAAAAATAGTACAACGCGTATTTACTCCCCTATGAAAATATCACATTCTTTCTCATATTCTAGGTATTCAATCTTGAATACTAGTCTTTCAAATGACTATTTGAATGCATTGCTAAGCATTTATATCACCATTCTTTTGAAAGTCATGAGTGAGGGAAAATTTTAGGGAAATATATTTTGATCTCTTCAGGAATTTCAATTACAATCATAGCAAACTTTAATCATGATTTTCTATAAAGATATAAATAGGTATTTTGGATCATCTTATAATCCTCCTTTAACTACTATTCACTCTGTCAAATTTATCACATATGTTCAAATTATTTCAATTCATATAAATGAACAATAACCATTACTATATAATGGTTCATAAAAGGTTGTAACAATAACCATTAGACGCAAGTTAAATCTTTTATGAATTGTCAAAATAATATACATAAAAGTTGTTGCATCCACCACAAAAGATATTTAGACTACTGGTCCAAAAACTCCACGAATTTAATTGTACTTGAGTTGCGTCTTTCTATTTTGATCAATTTATTCCATATCTATATTTCTCAATAGATTTATTCAAGATCCTCCTTTTATTTCATTATTTCAATAATAATATTGCATGCAAAATCATTATCGACCACTTTTATTATTCGGTTCCACATTTTCTCAAATTGACATAACTTATCGAGATCTCTTATTTTCATTATTTTAATCTTCAATTTCAGGTATTTGAATCTCTTCTGGAGTTTTACTTATTAGTTATGTCTTAGGTCTCTTCTGGAGCACGCGCTTCCACTATATGACCATCTTGAAAAAAAATCATCTTTGGAACCGATCAATCTATTATTTATTCTAACTGATTGTCCTACTGAGACTTTAATTCAAATTAAAATATTAGATGGTATATAACACTTGGTTATTCTCATTAAGTTTGTAAATACATATGATAGTTAACTTGTAATGAGTTACCCTTGTTGAACTTTTGGTTCAAATTATTCTCCCCCTAACTCATTACAAGTTATTATTTCTCTCACCCTAATGTTAGGAAAACTATCGAATCAAAATTGTAATAACAAATCAACTCATAATTGAATCTCCAGTACATTCAAAACATCTAATAATACAAAGAAACTTGTAACTAATATATATTCTCAACTTTCTTTGAGGATTCACTCATCTTTGTGCGTTGTGGTGGAGAAATTGGAACATATACGCACATACAAAAATTCAAAGATGAGAAATATTTAGCTCTTGATAAAAACCAATTGTATTGGGGAGTATTTATAACTTATTGGCTTGATGCATACAACACATAAATCAACATAATCTCACATTGAAATAGGAAGTTTAGTTATCATAAGGAATGGTTTGAACATTAATCAGAGGCACTCAATCAATAATTTCTCTAAACCATTATGCGCATGAATAACAAACTTTAACAAAAGTTTTTTAAACTCAATCAATAAAAGTGTATCACCCCAAACCCAGCATAGACGTTATGGCCGGATCTGGTGATGTCACATGAAATGGAAGTCAAAAATGAGTTTGCCGAGTTAAAATCATTCCAGTTAATTAACTTTATTTTAATTCGAAGTAAAGCATATATTCTTCATTAGGTCTAAATCAAATCTTTTTAGTGGAAGCTTTTGGAAACGTTTATTATTGGAAAACGGTTCATGTTGAAAGAAACCTTTGTTTTAGCGGAATCGAGTTTTTACCATTCTAAAACCGTAAAGTAGTTAAAAATCCAAAGTAAAAATCCAGAACAATCCAAAGTCCCAAAATTTACATCAACCCCAAATAAGCAACGAAAACTGAAAATTTATGACAATAGTCTAAAATTTACGTATGGCCACCGTCGAGTCCTCCGCTACGTTGATCCGTCAAGTCTGGGGATTACCTATACAGATTAAACAGAAAGGGTGAGTTTGCACAAACTCAGTGTATAATCCCCACAGAAAACATGCATACAAAAACACGTCTGAATACAGTCAAACACAGACTGGGCTGAGCCCATTATAGATTCGGGTTAGCCCTTAGCCCAATCAGATACAGTTTTAGATGTTTATATTAGGGCCTTGGCTCATCTCAGATATAGTATGCAATAGCAGAAAAAATAGAATCCTACCCACCAGCCTCTACATACCATCTCCGTCCATCCCTACACATCATGTGGGGATTAAATTAACCCACCCATCCCTACACACCATGCTATATCCAAACGCGGCACATAATCAGAAATTTGCAGCAAAGCTGCAAGATAACAGGCTCAGTAGCCTTTCAGACACTTCCTCCAAATAATCAATAACCCTCCCCAATGCAATGCAACATACCATAAATGTCATGCGATTATGAATTTTAACAGTTCATATATTCAAATCAATATAGAAATCAAACCGGCAGATTACATATATAGGGGTCTAAGTAGTACTTACTGACCCTACAGTAGGTCCACAGTCGACTTGGGTGACCCGTGCAACCTTAGAGAACTTTTCAGAACAATGGGCTAACAAGCCCATGTGGCCTGCCCCGTGTGGGCCCACACGGCCCAATTTGGCCTTGGCCATGTGGATCACACGACCCAAATCAGTGCAACCCGTGTGTCGCACATGGTCTGCTTGGCCATCACACGGCCGTGTCATTAGCATATGGCCTAGCCTCGTCGGACACACGCCCTTGTCCATCACACGGCCTACCACACGGGAGACCACACGCCTGGGTGGCGTCGACAGTGAAGTTTTTAGCTTTCACTGAAACCTCATTTTCTGTGCAAGCGAGTACACACTTGGTATCAAAATGATGCTAAAGCAACCTCGAGCACTCCAGAACCTAATTATTGATCAATCCAACACCTTAATTAGTCTTAATCTGAAGGTTATTCCGAAAACACCACACCCACAACAATCCAAAACATCCACATAGCGCTTACCTCAAAACCCCAAATGCTTTAACTATTAAATGGTACTAGGGCAGCAGTATACACCTGTTTCCTTGCTGCCAAAACATATCACACCAACCTCTGATTAGAAAGTTAAAATCGAACTTACAAAACACAAAGATTGCTTACCAACTAGGGACGAAAAATAGTAACGAATTCCTAAAGAGCAAAACGAACAAACAGCAAAAGGGAAGAGTATCGATTAAGATCAAAAGTAACAAGGGGAGGGAAAGAAGAGAGTTGCTGTTAGAATTTTGGGGAAAAAGGGAGAGAGAGCCAAAAACTTTGAAGAAAAAAAATCAGAATAGGTAATATTCTGATAACTTCCCCCATTATCTCTTCAAATTTCTCACCACCATCCCACTAACAGTCTACTACTCAGAATCCCCTTTCAACACAACTCTAGCCGAAAATTGAAGTAAAAATACTACTCATTGCCACTGCAGAGAATCGAACACAGGACCTCCCACACTCCAACACTCCACTTAACCACCAGACTAGCTGGCCCATTCTGATATGTTTTACAAATATTTAAACTTAAGCCTACTGAACAAGGTTAAGACTTTATATCAGAAAAACACTAAAATTTTTCAACTAAAAGGCTTGAACTTGGGACCTCACACACACACCCAGAACACTTAACCACTGAAGCAGATACAGATTTTGTGTCAATTAACAGCAAATGCAGAAATATAAAATTTAGGGCGTTACAAAAATACTGAGATATAAACTTATCAGTATTAGCAAGATGAATTGCCTTTATTACATGATCTGAAATTAATTATTTAAAGAAGTAGCCTTGTAAGTGACAGGTTGAAAGTTGATAACACATACGTGATTATTTTGTAGATGCATCTACCAAAATCATATAATATCAAAACCATCCACATGGTGGATGAATGGACCCATATTTATTTAAAAAATGAAAAATATTAAATCTCAACTTTAGCTAGTGAGTTTCTAATAAGCAATTTTCATTAAGAACAAGCAACAAATGAGAATTCTTTAAATTAAAGAATCTTTTGGTTCTTTAATGAATGTCCATGTGAATTCTCCATTAATTTTCACATCATATATGATCCAAAATGGCCTAACTGGTCACAAAAAGTAGTAAATGTATTTGCACCAGCAAGCTTCTAGTTTACTTTAACATGCATTTCAATTGTATTAATAATGTCAATATAAGTTGTGGAAAATTAATACTTCGATTGTCATTCATTTTACTTTGTATCCACATATAAGTACTATTGTGACATTTACTAATGGAAATGTCTAAATTAATGTGAAGTTTATAATGCCACTAAGTCAACTAAGTATAATGTTCAAACAATTATATGCAATATTCACTTCAGGGATTATGCCAAAATATTCAAATATCCAAAAAAATTATTAATAGCAAACTTTGAGAATGCATCTTATTTTTCAGGTGTACAATAGGTACATAACCAATGACTTTTCATACATAACTTTTCTCTCTTGCAAGTTCTCATCAGTAATATTTTTCCATGTAATTTTAATTGAGAACTTATTTTCAATACTGTATAGTTATACTCACAACTTATAAAAAAAATTGCAACTTCAGGTGCATTAATCGTGATTTTCCGTGATAAGTTTTATAAATTTATAATTAATCGTTCTTGAGACTAACTATTATCACGATGTAGGCAAGGGTACTTATCGAACAGTAGTATAACTTTAGCAAGACCGGATTGTCGAACCCAAATTAACTAAAAGTACTAGTAATGACTGTCTTTTTATTATCTAACCTAAGAATAATGGGGTTTGTTTTAATTAACTAATTAACTAAACTAAGAAATCACAGAAAATAGAATTGGGGAATTACTTTTGGAAAAATGATCGAATTAAGACAATACATAAGGAAAAATCCACCTAGACTTCACTTGTTATTTTGACTCCGAATCGGACGATTTATTCATTTAACTTGTTCCGTAGAAATCCCTAAATTATGTTATTATTGCTATTCAAGACTAATAACGTCTAACCCTAGATTGAATAATTGAAATTTCTTTCTAATTAACACCTTAGGGTTGAATTAACTCGATCTATGGATCCCCTTATTAGGTTTCACCCTAATCTGGAAAAATCTTGTCACCCTATCTCTAGGCACATAATCAACTCCGCTTAATTATGATAAAGTCACTGTTTGACAGGGACTACTCATCCTCCAACTAAGAGCATTAACTTGAATCAATATCCTGAAATATCGAAACAAGAATTAAGAATACATAATTAAGAACAAGTTAAATATTTATCATACAATTCAGAAAATAATAATAAGATTCGTTTTAGGTTTCATTCCCTACAGGTATTTAGGGGTTTTAGTTCATAACTAAATAGGAAAACATCTCAGAAGAATAATGAATACAAAACATAAAGAAAACCCAAAACTCCTGAAGGGAAATTGAGGAGAGATCTTTAGTCTTGATAATGAATCCGGCTTTTGAGATGGATCAATCAACTTTTCTGGAGTAATTCCTTACTCTCTACTCTCCGTCCCCCCTTTAGTCCTCCTCTAGGGTGTTTAAATAGGCTTTAGAATGCCTAAATTTCCTAAAAATCACCCTTTTCTAAATAGAACTTAACTAGGGCTCAGTAGGGACACGCCCGTGTGACACGCCCGTGTGTGATTACTTCAGGCTGTGGTCGAGGCTGAGAGATTAACACGCCCGTGCTGAGGTTGTTTTAGGCTGTGGTTGAGCCTGTTAGAATGGCATGGGCGTGTGTTCTGCCCGTGTGAGGAAGTCCAGGCTGTGTTGATTTCCCACTTCAGCCCATTTTCTCTGTTTTTGGCCCGTTTCTTGTTCTTTTCATTCTTCTATGTTCACCTAAGTATAAAACATGAAATTAAAGGATTAGGAGCATCAAATTCACCAAATCTAAGGAGAAATCATTCATAAATGTGTTAAGCAGGGGATAAAAATATGTACAAATTACGGTTTATCAAATACCCCCACACTTAAGCGTTTGCTTGTCCTCAAGCAAAATCCTCAATTCACAATTAAGAATTCCTTTATCTCAACTTATAATTCTTATCAATAATATCTCAAACTAATTCATAAGTAATCATAAATTGAGAATTCAACTAGAAGAGCATTAATGTTTCAAACGTTCCAAGTTGAGTATTTAATCACGGAAAACATAGGCATCTCCCTTTATCTAAGTAGTTACCATTGATTCAAAATCTCATAGAGTTTAACATCCTCACTAAAGATTCACTCAACTCACTCACAGTGTTTAAGGATAATGAAATCAGCACTCAACAGTCAATATGAAAAGTTATTACCATAGGTTTGCATGAAAATCAAATCTCCACCACTATATATTGAGTGATACATCAATCGAAAAGGTCTTTAGAGGGTTGTAATGAGGCTCGGTTAGGGGGTGTGGTCACAGGCTGAAAGAAAATGTTAGAATCGAAATTGAATTGAAAATTACTTAACTAGAAAAATATTTAATCATCACTTGCATACAACAGAGCTTCTTTTCAGAATATGGAATTTAAATACTTAAGCTCAAAAACAAAAAGATCACTACTACTAATATGTATTATTATTTTATTTTTTTAAGAACAAGTCAAATAACATAGACTAACTACTAAGAACAAGACATAGCTAAGCAATTTATTGAAATCAAGTCTCGACAAAAATAGGTATCAAATTAATTGAGGGGATTTCAACAATAATGAGTTAAGGGTTAATATTAAGGGTAATACAAGGAATGGCTTGTTATGCTCAAAGGGGTTTACTAAGGGTTAATCGTGGAGGTGGGCTTTTCATGGCATAAGTGGGTTAATCCTAAGTGCCTCTATCATCTTGACATATCAAATCAAATGGTGTGGTCTTGACATGCATAATCAAGCAAGTTCTAGAATAACAATTTGATAGTAACACACTCAAAGCAATAATAAAAGTGAGCATGAAAGAAATAATAGATGCTCTTAAAGGCTCAATAATCTCACAAAAATTATGGCTTTTTGATGTTTAAACTTGTGGATTTCAATTCAAGATAATACATAAACTTGGGGAAACAACCTAAAATTTTAAATTCTCAAAAATCAACTTATCATGCTTAATTCTCTAATGTTTTAAAGTTTAAATAATCAATGCGTGACTGCCTATGTTTTAATTCAAGATATATCAATAAAAATCATAAATTAATCAAAATTTATCCTAAAAATGATATGATAGATTTGCAAGAGAACAAGGCAATATTCAAGGATTTTTCTGATAATGAAATGAATACCCCCCCACACTTAAGATGTACATTGCCCTTAATGTACAAAGATAAATATACTAAAAAATCTAAATATAAGATCATAAGATAGGGAGAGAAGTGAAACTTCCTGAGTTATGAATGGATGGAATCCCTGGATTAGCGAGAGCGAGAATTGAAAATAGAGCTGGAGGGAAGGCATGATTGTGAGGAAGAATTAAGGAAATAATATGATAATAATCATAAAGATAAGCCACGTTTTAAGAAAAAATGAATCTTTAAAAATAACTAAAAATAAAATTAAAAATAAAATAAGAGAAATAATCTAATTTTGCAAGTGGCACAGCCGTATCACACGCCCATGTTTGTCGCGAATTGAGAGTTCGTCGCACGGCCTGAGGATACGCCCCGTGTGTCTAGGCAGTGTGGCTGCATGATCGGATCGCATGACCATGTGTGATGTGGTTCGCTTCTCCCACGCCCGTGTACCTATGCGCACGCTTGTGTTATTTTGGCAGTGTCGACCACGGGTGCTAGGCACGAGCTTGTCGCACACCTGTGTCATTTTGGCAGATTTGCCCACGGCCCGCTCACACAGCCATGGTAACTTATCATATCCCGTGTTTTGGGAAAAAAATTTTACTCTGTTTTCACACGGCCGTATCGCACGGCTGTGTCTCTTCTCGTGTTACGGGCAAGGCCTAAGGCACGCCCATGTGCATGGCCGTGTGGATTTTGTGAACCTGTATTCAAAGATTCAGTTAGTGATCTAGATATTAAAATTTTGAAATTTAAATAAAATTTAAATAAATGAAAACTATTAGTACTCGGGTTGCCTCCCGAGAAGCGCTTGTTTATAGTCTAAGCTCGACTTTCCCTTGTTGGTGTATTCAGGGAGGTTCGTGGAGTCGTAGCTCCTCTCCATCATCCTTAAAATTCTCACCGTTATAAAGTTTGAGACGATGGTCATTTACCTTGAAAGTTTCTTGTGATGGGTGACTTACCTCTACTATGCCATATGGAAAAATAGATTGAATTACGAAAGGTCCTGACCATCGTGATTTAAGTTTCCCAGGAAACAATTTGAATCTCAAATTATATGGCAAGATAAAATCTCCAACTTCAAATTATTTCCGTTGCTTTAAACGAGCGTCATGGCGCCGCTTTGTTGCTTCCTTGTATAGGCGTGAGTTTTCATATGCATTGGCTCGCTACTCATCTAGCTCGTTCAACTGCACCAACCTATTTTTACTTGCAGGTTTGGGATCAAGGTTTATAAATTTAATAGCCCAAAAAGCTTTATGCTCTAGTTCGAATGGTAGATGACAACTTTTTCCATAAACAACTCTATAAGGCGATGTTCCTATGGGAGTCTTAAAAGTAGTTCTATAAGCCCATAAAGCATCATCTACTTTCATCACCCAATCTTTCCTATTTGATTCTACTGTCTTTTCAAGAATCCGTTTGATTTCTCGGTTTGCCACTTCGACTTGTCCACTAGTTTGAGAATGGTATGGGGTGGCTGTCCTGTGATGGACTCCGTATTTCTTAAGGGTTTTCTCAAATTGGATGTTACAAAAATGAGTACCCCTGTCACTGATAATTACTCTAGCTGTTCCAAATCTAGAGAAAAGTTTCTTAAGGAATCGTACTACA
Organism: Gossypium anomalum; assembly: GCA_025698475.1. Taxonomy (NCBI): domain Eukaryota; kingdom Viridiplantae; phylum Streptophyta; class Magnoliopsida; order Malvales; family Malvaceae; genus Gossypium; species Gossypium anomalum. Next base: position 20,832,727 of record CM046960.1, on the reverse strand, counting down.
ACTCTAGCATCATTAGTAGGTAAGGCTTGGGCCTCCACCCATTTAGACATATAATCAACTGCTACTAAGATGTATTTATTCCCAAAAGAACTAGGAAATGGACCCATGAAGTTGATACCCCAAACGTCAAATATTTCACATGAAAGCATATAGTTTTGAGGCATTTCATCATGTTTAGAGATGTTACCTGTCAGTTGGCATTTTTCACAAAAAGTAACGTACCTGCTAGCGTCTTTGAATAACGAGGGCCAATAAAAACCTGATTTAAGTATTTTATGTGCGGTTTTAGTTCCACTGTAGTCTCCTCCAGTCAGTCTTGAGTGGCAATGTTCTAAGATCTTTGATGTTTCTGACCTTGTAACGCATCTTCTAATGACTTGATCTGCACATATGCAGAAAAGAAAAGGGTCATCCCAAAAGTAGTTTTTCACATCATTAAAGAATCGCTTCTTTTGCTGGTATGTCAACCCTTTTGGGATAATGTTAGCGGCTAAAAAATTCGCAATGTCTGCAAACCAAGGTACCTCAGAATTAGATATAGCAAAGAATTGTTCTTCAGGAAACGAATCATTTATTTCAGCTTCATCTAGTTCTTTGTTATTTGAGTTCTCAAGCCTGGAAAGATGATCAGCCGCGAGATTTTCAGCTCCTTTCTTATCCTGAATTTCTAAGTCAAATTCCTGCAACAACAAAATCCATCGAATGAGTTGAGGTTTTGCATCAGTTTTAGTTAAAAGGTAGTGAAGGGCAGATGGTCAAAGTAAACGACAACTTTAGAGAACATGAGATATGATCAAAATTTATCAAATGCAAACACCACAGCTAGCAATTCTTTTTCCGTGGTGGTGTAGTTTTCTTGTGCAGCTGTCAAAGTCTTGCCAGCATAATAGATAGGTTGAAAGTGCTTGTCTTTTTGCTATTCCAAAACCGCACCTACTGCAAAATCACTCGCATCACACATTAATTCAAAAGGTAAATTCCAGTCAAGTGCAATTATGATTGGAGCATTAATTAATTTATCCTTCAAGGTATTAAATGCTTCTAAACATTCCTGATCGAAATTAAAAGGTACATCTTTTTCTAGTAATTTAGTCAAAGGCTTAGCTATTTTAGAAAAATCCTTAATAAATCTTCTATAAAAACCAGCATGTCCTAAGAAGCTTCTAATAGCCTTGACTGAACCAGGAGGGGGTAATTTTTCGATTGTCTCAATTTTAGATTTGTCAATTTCAATCCCTTTACTAGAAATTTTATGCCCTAATACAATACCTTATTGAACCATGAAGTGGCATTTCTCTCAGTTAAGCACAAGGTTCGTTTCCTCACATCTTATTAAAACTCATTTTAAATTTTTGAGGAAAAGATGGAAAGAGTTACCAAATACTGAGAAGTCATCCATAAATACCTACATGATGTCTTCCATGAGTTCGTCAAAGATGGCCATCATACAGCGCTGAAAAGTGGCAGGAGCATTACATAATCCAAAGGGCATTTTACGATAAGCAAACATACTATATGGGCATGTAAATGTCGTCTTTTCTTGATCTTCAGGAGCTATTGGGATTTGGAAATAGCCAGAAAGTCCGTCTAGAAAACAGTAGTACATGTGCCCGGATAATCTTTCCAACATTTGGTCAATGAATGGTAAGGGAAAGTGATCTTTTTTTGTGGCGTCATTCAGCTTTCTGTAGTCAATACAAACTCTCCAACCTGTGACTATTCTTGTCAGAATTAATTCGTTCTTCTCGCTGGTCACAACCGTCATGCCTCCTTTCTTAGGAACAACCTGCACTGGACTTACCCAAGAACTGTCAGAAATAGGATAAATAATTCCAATATCTAGAAGTTTAATTACCTCAGCTTTGACAACTTCTTTCATGTTGGGGTTCAGTCATTTTTGAGCTTGCATACATGGCTTATATTCATCTTCCATTAAAATTTTATGGGTACAAAAAGAGGGGCTGATCCCTTTGATGTCAAAAATTTTCCAAGCTATAACCCTTTTTTGTTCTCTTAATATTTGGAGTAATTCCTCTTTTTCCTTGGGTTGTAAGTTAGAAGCAATGATCACTGGTAAGGTAGAATTATTTCCAAGGAATGCATATTCTAAGTGATTTGGCAATTGTTTAAGTTCCAGTTTGGGAGGTTCTTTAATAGAGAGTTTTTGCTTAAGTTCATCGTTTGTCTTGATACCCTCATGTTCTACTTGTCTTGAGACTGGTTTATCGGAGTTCTATTCAGTTTTTACCTCACCTATCTTAGAATCATCATCATCTACCTCCTCGCTTTGGGCAAGACACAGTTCCAACATGTCCTCATGTATGATCTCCTGAAAAGAATCTTGAGTGGCATGGTCAATAGAGTCAATAAAGTAACATGAGTCATCTTTCTCCTTAGAAAATCTCATAACATCATAGATCTTAAAAATAATCTCTTCATCACCTACTCTAAGTACAGGTTTATCATCCCCCACATCGATCGATAATTTCTAGCAGTGGCTAAAAATGGACGACCTAAAATTAAAGGCACTTCAACATCCTCATCCATGTCAAGTACAACAAAATCAACAGGGAATATAAATTTATCTACTTTTACAAGTACATCCTCTATGATACCCCTGGGATATTTAACAGATCTGTCAGTTAATTGAATACTCATCCTAGTGGGTTTAGGTTCCCCAAGACCAAGTTGTTTAAACATCTTATATGGCATCAAATTAATGCTAGCGCCTAAGTCAGCTAGTGCTTTCTCAACATTTAGATTACCAATTAAACAAGGGATAGTGAAACTTTCTGGGTCTTTTAGTTTGGTTGATAGTTTATTTTAGAGTATGGCCGAGCACTCTTCGTTGAGTTCCACTGTAGATAAGTCCTCAAACTTCCTTTTATTTATTAGAAGCTCCTTCAAAAATTTTGTATATGTAGGCATATGCGAGATGGCTTCAAAAAAAGGTAAGTTGATATGTAATTGCTTAAAAAGTTCAAGAAACTTACCAAATTGTGCATCCATGCGGTCCTTTTTCAACTTTGTTGGGTATGGAACTGGTGGTTTATATTCTTTTCATGCTAGTTTGTTATTATCTTCGAGTTTTTCCTCTTCTCTTTTGCTCATCACGGCTTCTTGTGGTAGCTTCTTTTCAGATTCAGCTAATACTTTCCTACTCCTTAGTGTAACTAGCTTTACATGCTCTTTTGGATTGGGTTCGGTATTACTAAGTAAACTCCCCGATGGTCTTTCAGAAATTAATTTAGACAACTGGCCTATCTGAATTTCGAGCCCTTGGATCGATGCTTGTTGATTTTTAAGTGTCGTCTCGGTATTCTGGAAGCGAGTTTCTGACACTGTGATAAATTTCGTTAACATCTCTTCAAGGTTTGGCTTTTTCTTTTGTTGGTAAGGTGGTTGTTGAAAACCCGGAGGATTTTGTTGCCTTTGATTTCCTTGACCACCCCATGAGAAATTTGGGTAGTTCCTCCAACCTGCATTATAGGTATTACTGTATGGGTTATTTTGAGATCTAGAGTTATTGTTACCCATATAGTGGACTTGTTCCTCGTCGATTGTAGGATTGAAGGGTTGATAATCTATATGTACGCCTCCTCCACTTGAATCACACCTCATTACTAGATGTACCTGCATAGAACTAAGTAAACCATCAATCTTTTTATTTAGAAGTTCTACCTGATTTGATACATGTTAACCACATCGACGTTATAAACGCCTGCTGTTTTGGTTGGCATAGTCCTCATAACTTGCCGCTAATAGTTATTCAGTGACATCTCCTCAATAAATTCGTAAGTTGCTTCAGGTGTTTTGCTGTTGATAGTTCCACCAGTTGCTGCGTCAACCATTTGTCTAGTCGAGGGATTCAGGCCATTGTGGAATGTTTGAACTTGCAACCATAGAGGTAACCCATGGTGAGGGCACCTTCACAGTAGGTCCTTGTATCTTTCCCATGCATCGTAAAGTGTTTCTAAATCCATCTGCACAAAAGAAAAGATATCATTACGTAATTTGGTCGTCTTAGCCGGCAAAAAATACTTTAATAAAAACTTTTCGATCATTTGTTCCCAAGTAGTGATGAACCCTCGTGGTAACGAGTTCAACCACTATTTGGCTTTGTTCCTCAATGAAAAAAGGAATAATCAAAGACGAATGGCATCATCAGAAATGCCATTAATTTAAAATGTGTCGCAAAACTCCAGAAAATTTGCCAAGTGAGTGTTGGGGTCCTCGTCCTGCAAACCATCAAACTGAACAAATTGCTGTATCATTTGACTTGTGTTAGGTTTCAGTTCAAATTATTTGTAGCAATAGTAGGCCTAACTATACTTGACTCAGTTCCTGTTAAATTAGGTTTAGCATAATCATACATAGTACGAGGAGCAGGATTCTGATTTACTAGATCAGCGGGTATCGCACGAGGTAGCGGATTTTCCTGATTTTTAGCCATCTCTTCGGTTGTAGTTGAGATATCGTCCTCTTGCTCTTCCTTTGTGTATCTTAGACTTCACCTTATTTCTCGTCAGTTTCTACAAGCGGTGCGATCGATTTCTTCATTAAAAATTAATGGTCCCGACGAGTTTCTTCTAGTCATAAACTATAAGAACCTGCCAGAAGAAAGGAAAAGAAAATTTAGTGAATAAAAATAAAAACAAAACCAAAAATAAATTGCAGTAAAAGTAAATGGCTAAAGTAATAAAAATTGAGTGTTCCTAATATTCTAGTTCCTCAGCAACGGCGCCAAAAACACTTGATCGTGATTTTCCGTGATAAGTTTTATAAATTTATAATTAATCATTCTTGAGACTAACTATTATCGCGATGTAGGCAAGTGTACCTATCGAACAGCAGTATAGCTTTAGCAAGACCAAATTGTTTAACCCAAAGGAACTAAAAGTACTAGTAATGACTGTCTTTTTATTATCTAGCCTAAGAATAATGGGGTTTGTTTTAATTAACTAATTAACTAAACTAAGAAATCACAGAAAATAGAATTGGGGAATTACTTTTGGAAAAATGATCGAATTAAGACAATACCTAAGGAAAAACCCACCTAGACTTCACTTGTTATTTTGACTCCGAATCAGACGATTTATTCATTTAACTTGTTCCGTAGAAATCCCTAAATTATGTTATTATCCCTATTCAAGACTAATAACGTCTAACCCTAGATTAAATAATTGAAATTTCTTTCTAATTAACACCCTAAGGTTGCATTAACTCGATCTATGGATCCCCTTATTAGGTTTCACCCTAATCTGGCAAAATCTGGTCACCCTATCTCTAGGCGCGTAATCAACTCCGCTTAATTATGACAAAGTCACTCCTAGACAGGGACTATTCATCCTCCAACTAAGAGAATTAACTTGAATCAATATCCTGAAATACCAAAACAAGAATTAAGAATATATAATTAAGAACAAGTCAAATATTTATCATACAATTCAGAAAATAATAACAAGATTCATCTTAGGTTTCATTCCACTTAGGTATTTAGGGGTTTTAGTTCATAACTAAATAGGAAAACATCTTAGAAAAATAATGAATACAAAACATAAAGAAAACTCAAAACTCCTGAAGGGAAATTGAGTAGAGATCTTCAGTCTTGATAATGAATACGGCTTCTAAGATGGATCAATCGGCTTTCCTGGAGTAATTCCTTGCTCTCCACTCTTCTGTCCCCCTTTAGTCCTCTTCTAGGGTGTTTAAATAGGCTTTAGAATGCCTAAAAGCCCTAAAAATTGCCCTTTTCTGGATAGAACTTAACTAGGGCTCGACAGGGACACGCCCTTGTGACATGCCCGTATATGATTACTTTAGGCCGTGGTCGAGGCTGAGAGATTAACACACCCGCCCTGAGGTTGTTTTAGGCTGTGGTTGAGCCTATTAGAATGGCATGGGCGTGTGTTTTGCCCGTGTGAGGAAGTCCAGGCCGTGTTGTTTTCCCACTTCGGCCCATTTTCCCCATTTTTGGTCCGTTTCTTGTTCTTTTCTCTCTCCTATGCTCACCTAAGTATAAAACATGAAATTCAAGGATTAGGAGCATCAAATTCACCAAATCTAAGGAGAAATCATTCATAAATGTGTTAAGCAGGGGATAAAAATATGTATAAATTACGGTTTATCATGCATCCAACCATAACGAGCTTTAGATAGAATTACCATATTCTATTGCTCATAAGTAGATCTTTCACAGTCAAATATTTTGCTTTCAACCCCTTAATGGGAATGGTGACAAATTATCACAAAGGTAGTCACAATCAATTCAATTTAATAACAAGAGTAATCAATAACTTAATCCTCCCTTTCTTTTCATCCTTTCAAAATAGATATTTATAAAAATAGTGATTCATACGAAATATAATCTTTTCCTCTTTCATAATTTCAATATGATATCCATTTTAATGAATATATTTTAAAACTAATGCATTAACAATCACAAATTTTTTACTTTTTAGATATTGACATATTAGTCCTTCTAGAGCTTTCAACTAATTTTGTACTATCAAATATTGGAATAATATTTGTTTGTTTCAGTACCAAATAAAATAAATATTTTCTATCTATAATGATAGAATTCATTACTACATTCTCATATCCTTCCTCAAAGAATATTAATAGAGACAAAATATTTGGGAATACATCACATCTATGGCCAATAATCTTTCATATCACATTGATAACATATTTTTTTACCCTTTGAAAAGTTATCTTGAAAATTCTCATTGTTCTCTTATTTATTACTATGTTCCCACTTTTAGTGGTCCATGATTTTATCTTCTATTTTCTTTATGTTTGCATTCACTTTGGGGAATGCAACAAATCTATTAGGATAAACTTCTAAACGCTTCAATTGATTCTTTTATTCATAATCACCATTGCAAACATACGTGGATTTCAAATCAGAATCTATCAATTCATATTGTCATGATTACTCTCCAATTATAATAAACATGATATAATAAATAAATCATAATAAAATATACTTGAAGATCTTTAACATCATCGTCATCACCTTGGTTATTATTAGGAGCATTGATTGTCACTCGCGATAAGTTTTAAAATTTGTAATTGATTGTACTTGAACTAACTATTATCACGATGAAGGCAAGCGTACCTATCAAACAGTAGTATAGTTTTAGCAAAACCAGATGTCAAACCTAAAGGAACTAAAAGTACTAGTATTAACTTTCTTTTTATTATCTAGCCTAAGAATAATGGAGGTTGTTTTATCTAACTAATTAACTAACCTAAGAATGCACAGAAAATAATTTGGGGAAATACTTTTGGGAAAGCTGATTGATTTAGACAACACCCAAGGAAGAATCCACCTAGACTTCTCTTGTTAATTGACTCTAAACCAGAAGATTTATTCACTTGACTTGATCCGTAGAAATCCCTAAGTTATGTTATTATCCCTATTTAAGACTAATAACGTCTAACCCTAGGTTGATTAATTGAAATCTCTTTCTAATTAAAACCCCTAGTTTTGCATTAACTCGATCTATGGATTCCCTTATTAGATTTGACTCTAATCTGGCAGATTTATGTCGTCCTATCTCTAGGATAGCATGCAACTACGCTTAATTATGAATGATCTACTCTTAGATAGGGACTATTCATCCTTCGAATAAGCACATCAATACTTGAATCAATATCCTAGAATATTCAAACAAGAGTTAAAATCATAATTAAGAACAAATCAAGTATTTATCATATAGTTCAGAAAATATTAACAAGATCCATCTTAGGTTTCATCCCCCTTAGGTATTTAGGGGTTTTAGTTCATAATTATAAAAGAAAACATCTCAGAAAAATAATGAAAAAACATAAAGAAAACCCAAAAACCCCTGAAGGAAATTGAAGGGAGATCTTTAGTCTAGAAGGTGAATCCGGCTTCTGGGATGGATCAATCGGCTTCCTTTAAGTAATTCCTTGCTCCCTACTCTCTGTCTCCTCTTTAATCCTCCTCTAGGGTGTTTAAATAGGCTTTAGAATGCCTAAAAGCCCTCAAGAATGGCCTTTTCCGAATAGGACTATACTTGGACTCGACAGGGACACTCTCGTGTGACACGCCCGTGTGCGATTACTTCAGGCCGTGGTCAAGGCTGCCAAATGGACACGGGTGTGTGGTCTACCCATGTGAATCGTGTTTCGATTCTGCCAAATGGACACAGCTGTGTGGTCTACCCGTGTGAAGAAGTCCAGGCCGTGTTGATTTCCCATGTTGGCCCATTTTCTCCGTTTTCGGCCCGTTTCTCATACTTTTTACTCTTCTGTGCTCACCTAAGTATAAAACATGAAATTAGAGGATTAGGAGCATCAAATTCACCAAATCTAAGGAGAAATCATTCACAAATGTGTTAAGTATAGGGTAATAATATGTATAAATTACGGTTTATCAAATACCCCCACACTTAAGCGTTTGCTTGTCCTCAAGCAAAATCCTCAATTCACAATTAAGAATTCATTTCTCTCAACTTATAATTCCTATCAATAATATCTCAAAATAATCCATAAGTAATCATACATTGAGAATTAAACTAGAAGAACATTAAAGTTTCAAACATTCCAAGTTGAGCATTTTTATCACAAAAAACATAGGCATCTCCCCTCATCTAAGTAATCACCTTTGATTCAAAATATCACAGAGTTTAATATCCTCACTACAGAATCGCTCAAATCACTCTAAGTGTTTAAGGATAATAAAATTAGCACTCAACGGTCAATATGAAAAGTTATTACTATAGGCTTGTGTGAAAATCAAATCTCCACCATTATATATTGAGATGATACATCAATCAAAAGGTCTTTAGAGGGTTGTAACGGGGCTATAGTTAGGGGTGTGGTCACAAGCTGAAAGAGAATGTTAGAATCGAGATTGAATTGAAAATTTACCTAACTAGAAAAAAAATAATTAATCCTCAATTGCGTAAAGTGAGCTTCTTCTCAGAATATGGAATTAAACATTTAAGCTCAAAAATAACGAATTACTGCTAATATATAAATATGTATGTATTTTTTTTAAGAACAAATCAAGTAACATAGACTAACTATCAAAGATAAAACATAGCTAAGCAATCTATTCAAATCAAATCTCGACAAAAATAGGAATAAAATTAATTGAGGGGATTTCAACAATAATGAGTTATGGGTTAATATTGAGGGTAAATCAATGAATGGGATGTTAGGCTCAAAGGGGTTTACTAAGGGTTAATTGTGAAGGTAGGCTTTTATGGAGTGAGTGGGTTAAACCTAAGTGCCTCTATCATCTTGATATATCAAATCAAATGGTGTGGTCTTGACATGCATAATCAAGCAAGTTCTAGAATAACGATTCGATATTGACGCACTCAAAGCAACAATAAAAGTGAGCATGAAAGAAATAATAGATGCTCTGAAGGCTCAAAATCTCACAAAAATTATGGCTTGTTGATGTTTAAACCTGTGGATTTCAATTCAAGATAATACCTAAACTTGGGGAAAACAACCTAAAAATTTTAAATTCTCAAGAATCAACTTATCATGCTTGATTCTCTAATGTCTTAAAGTTTAAACAATCAATGCATGAATGCCTATGTTTTAATTCAAGACATATCAATAAAGATCATAAATTAGTCAAAATTCATTCTAATAATGGTATGAGGGATTTACAAGAGAACAAGAAAAAATTCAGGATTTTTCTTATAGTGATATAATTGACCCCTCACACTTAAGATGTACATTGCCCTCAATGTATAAAGATAAAGTTAGTGGCAAATATAGATATAAAATCATAAGATAGGGAGAGAAGTGAAACTTCCCAAATGTTAAATGGATGAAATCTTTAGGTTGGAATTATGTAGAGTGGAGGAGAATACTCCGATGGTGGTAGAGGTTGGGTTCCACAAGTGCTACGCCAAAAGAATATTATATCTCGTGGTAGCTATGGTCATGGTCGAGCAGGGCATGGCAGTGTGGAGAACCTTTTCCAGTAGAGTTTCAAGTTCCTAAGTAATAGTGAGCTTTGGAGCTCTTTATAACTGTGATAGAATCAGGAACTTTTTAAGAAATATAAAGAAGAATAATTTCTTATAATGAAATAGCCAAAATTATAAATTGTTTATAAGACCTAAAAATAAAATAGTATCAAATGGAAATAAAATAAAAAGTAAAAGATAAAAGTGAGAATAATAAGAAAAATAATAAATAAATAAAAATCTTTAAACATCGTCATCGCCGGATGGTTAGCGAGGTGGTGGTGGTGATGAGATGTGGATATGCTAACAAATCTGATGTAGAGTAGCATCAATGTGATCAAAGAGCTGAAAACACTACTGCTCAAACCGAGAAAGGCGCTCAGAGATGTCAGAGTATGAAGCCGCCGCATGAACTAGACGATAGATGGGTGGTGGTTGAGACGGTGGGTCCTTATGTCGTGGAGGGACATGATCAGTAATGTCATCGGGGTCCTCCTCCACGGTTGATTGGGGGAGGCAGTACTGAGGAGGGTAAGTTCCAGGTCGTTTCTCGATCATCCTCATATGCAACATGCTCGAGATGCCTTGTGGAGACATCTGGCCAATAAGAGTGAGAGAGAATGATTGTGCCTCTATGTTGAGGAGCCCGAAGTGCCGAGCCAGTCAAGTCACATAGGGGCCAATGGAGATGACCCCCTTCCTATGCCGCTCCGTCTAATGGCGAATGGCGAGGGTACTAAAATAGGCTAAGTCGAAAACGTGCCCATGCGCCATACTCCACAAAAAGTAGGCGTAATGAGTGTTGACGATGTTGGTGCTCTCTCGCCGTCCTGTCAAAGTGTGAGCTAAAATGGCATGTAGGTACCTCAAGGATGGGGCGAGAGCCAATGCCTTGCAGTGGCTAGGATCATAGGTGGCCAAGACAGGGACTAAAGCACTCCAGCACCGTGAAGGAGAATAATGGATGTGGCAATTGAGAGTGTCGAGGTTGTTCTCCTCCATGAACTCCTCCGTGTATAGGCCCAGTGCAATACCAAACTCTAGGACACTTAACTGGCGGCCTAGACCGCCGAGGCAAAATTGGACCGTTCTCAGATCATCAAAGTTGGTCATCACGGTCTAAAGATGGAACGTTGAGCAGAGTTCCATCCTGAGCTCGAGATACGTCGGCTCGACAATCTCAACTAAAAGCCCCCAAGGGTCAGTGGTGAGGAGGGCCCGAATTGCCTCAGCAAGTTAGACTTGTTCAAGTGCAACCCAGTCAATGCAGTGGCCCACACCTAAGGGTCGGGCCTGAAGTATCTGAAAGAGTTCTTCCTAGGGTCCTACGGGAAACTGAAGGAACAGGTGTCTGATCTTCGTGGTAGGAGCCAATGAAGATGACGCTCCTTTTCATTTTTTTGAGGTGGGGACAGCTGTTTTCTTTCCACGTGAGGTTGACATTGTATACCTGTAATGAAAAATCGAAGGGGAATGAGAATACTTTCATGGGGTTCACGTACTAGATGAAAAAAAATACTAAAACAACCAAAGCAATTATATCAAATAAGCCTATGAGAATAATAATAACGGAATTATCTAAAGAATGAATGCATGTAGGTTTGATAGCATGAAATCCATAGAAACAAGAAAAATGGATGAATGTAGCTTAATGTATTGACTTAAAGAATGGCAAATTTCTAGCAAAGAGCATAAGTATTACTATCATAACTATGAATATTCACTCAAAATAGTAAACTGAAACAAAAAGAATCATGAAATAAGTAAAAGATTTAAAGAAAATAGAGAGAAAAGAGTAAACAAACGCAAGAGGGAGGAGCTTGGACATCAGAAATGGTGTTGAGGTCGACGCACGGGCGTGGCAGGGGGCGTGTAGAAGTTGCAATGGTTAGGTTTAGGGATATTGGGGAAGGGGATGATGAATAGTTAAGGGTTTATATAGATTTTGGGGCACACGACCGTGGGGCACGCCCGTGTGTTTCGTATTTTTTCAAATCTAAGTTCATCTGACAGTCGGTCCACACCCGTGTTCCTTGGGCATGTTGGTGCACACAGCCGTGTCCTGCTTCGTTCGCTTCTCCCACACCCGTGTATGTAGGCTCACACCAGTGTTAGTTTAACAGTGTCGACCACGGGTGATGGGCACAGGCGTCTCGCACGCCCGTGTTACTTTCTCAGTTTCAACTACGGTTCTAAGACACGGGAGTGTCGTACGCTCGTGTTGTTTTGGCAGGATTGCCCACAGCCATGTCACACGCCCATGGTAACTTATCGCATCCCGTGTTGGGAAAAATTTTGCCCTGTTTTCACACGGCCGTATCGCACGGCTGTGCCGCATCTTATGGTGTGAGCACGGCTTAAGGCACGTCCGTGTTCCTGGCCGTGTGGTTTTGGAAAGCCTGCGTTCAATGATTCGGTTAGTATATTAGATGTTAAAAACTAAAATTTAAAAAAATTAACACTGTTAGTGCTCGGGTTGCCTCCTGAGAAGCGCTTATTTAAAGTCTATGTTTGACTTACCTCTCTGGTGTATGTTATGATGGTACGAGGAGTTTACACTCCTTATATCTGCTATCAATTTTATCAATGTAAGGTTTAAGATGAGTACTATTTACCTTGAACGTGTCAAATTTGGGATGAATTACCTCAACTGTACCGTATGGAAAAATGCTAAGTACCGTAAGAGAAATTTCTTCATTTAGTTTAGAAGTGGTAATACGAGGGTCTGCTACTTCTAATAGCACCTTGTCTCCAACCTTAATTTGATTTGGGGAAAAATTGAGCTCGTAATGGCGCGTTTTTGGTTTATCGTGTGTTCTTGGTTTATGTGTCTGCCATTCATCTAGCTCCTCGATTTGTAGCCTTCATTCTTCATGGATAGGTCCTTTGTTGTTGCTTGAACATGGCTCATGTATGTTTTTCGAACTTATTTCCTGCAAAGTAGGTTGCAGCATATGGTCAATTTTTGTAGAATAATTTATACAACCACCTTCAATTTTCGATGTGTTACTTGAGTTACGAGCTTAAAGGGTAATTGTTTCGTCTCCCACACGAAGTGTGAGCTCACCTGTGCCAACGTCAATAATTGTTCTAGCAGTTGCTAAAAAGGGCCTTCCTAAAATTAAAGGAACGTTACTATCCTCCTCTATGTCTAGAACAACGAAATCAACTGGGAATATAAATTTGTCGATTTTAACGAGTACATCTTCAACAATACCCCTAGGAAATCTGATAGTTTTATCTGCTAATTGAATGCTCATCCTAGTTTGTTTGGGTTTCCCAAGACCTAGTTGCTTAAACATTTTGTGAGGCATGATATTGATACTAGCCCCTAAATCAGCCAACGCATTGTTAACATCTAAACTACCAATTAAACAAGGAATTCTAAAACTCCCTGGATCTTTTAATTTGTTGGGCAGCTTATTTTGTAGAATAGCTGAGCAAATTGCATTTAACTCCACATACGATGCCTCATCCAACTTCCGCTTATTCGCTAAAAGCTCATTTAAAAACTTCATTGCGTTCGGCATCTGCGAAAGTGCTTCAATAAATGGTAAGTTAATATGTAATTTCTTTAAAAGTTTAAGGAATTTACCAAATTGTTCATCTGAGTAGTCTTTCCTTGTCACATTGGGGTATGGCATACGAGGTTTGTATTCTATACTTACCGGTTTCTACTCATTATGGCCTACCTTACCTTTACCTTTACTTACCACAGTTTCTTGCTTTGGTTCTGGTTCAGATGCAAGTAACCCTTCCTCATTTCGAATGTTAATCGAATTGAGCTGTTCCCCTGGGTTAGGTTCAGTATTACTTGGCAAGTTACCTTGTGGTCGTTCAGAAATTAATTTGGAAAGCTGGCCTATCTGAGTTTTGAGCCCTTGGATCAGCACTTGTTGATTTTTAAGTGCTGTCTCGGTATTCTGGAAATGAGTTTCTGACACCGAGATGAATTTTGTTAGCATCTCCTCAAGGTTCGGTTTCTTTTCCTGTTGATAAGGTGGTTGTTGAAAACCCGGAGGATTTTGTGGCCTTTGATTTCCTTGACCACTCCATAAGAAATTTGGGTGGTTCCTCCAACCTGCATTTTAAGTATCACTGTATGGGTTATTTTGAGGTCTAGAGTTATTATTACCCATATAGTGGACTTGTTCCTTCTCAGTTGTAGGATTGAAGGGTTGATATTCTGTATGTACGCCTCCTCCACTTGAATCACACCTCATCACTGGATGTACCTACGTAGAACCAAGTAAACCATCAATCTTTTTATTTAAAAGTTCCACCTGATTTGATAACATATTAACCGCATCGACATTATAAACGCCTGCTGTTTTGGTTGGCTTAGTCCTCATGATTTGCCACTGATAGTTATTCAGTGACATTTGTTCAATAAATTCGTAAGCCTTTTCAGGTGTTTTGTTGTTTATGGTTCCACCGGTAGCTGCATCAATTATCTATCTCGTTGAGGGGTTCACACTATTGTAAAACGTTTGAACTTGCAGCCACAAAGGTAACCCATGGTGAGGGCACCTTTGCAGTAAGTCCTTGTATCTCTCCCATGCATCGTAAAGTGTTTCTAAATCCATCTGCACAAAAGAAATGTCATTCCTTAGTTTAGCTGTTTTAGCAGGTGGAAAATATTTAAGTAAAAGCTTTTCGGTCATTTGTTCCCAAGTAGTCATTGATCCTCGTGGTAATGAGTTCAACCACTGTTTAGTTTTATTCTTTAGTGAAAAGGGAAATAGCTGAAGGTAAATGGCATCGTCAGAAATGCCATTAATCTTGAATGTGTCGCAAAGTTCCAGAAAATTTGCTAAATGAGTATTTGGGTTTTCGTCCTGCAAACCATCAAACTGAACAAACTGTTGCATCATTTGAATTGTGTTCGGTTTCAGTTCAAAGTTACTTGCAGCAAGAGCAGGTCTAACTATACTCGATTCAGTTCTTGTTAAAGTAGGTTTAGCATAATCATACATAGTACAAGGAGCAGGATTCTGATTTACTAGGTCAGCAGCAATTGCAGGAGGTAGCGGATTTTCCTGATTTTCAGCCACCTCCTCGGTTGTAGTTGGAGTATCTTCCTCTCGCTCTTTCTCTATGTATCTTAAGCTTCTCCTAATTTTTCTCCGGTTTCTATAAGCTGTGTTTTCGATCTCACTATCAAATAGTAATGGTCCTGATGGGTTTCTTCTAGTAATAAACTATAAAAACCTGCCAGAAGAAAATAAAAGAAAATTTAGTAACGAAAATCAAAAAAAAAATTTAAATTGCAATAAAAGTAAATGGCTAAAGTAATAAAACTCGAGTGTTCCTAATATCTTAGTTCCCCGGCAATGGCGCCAAAAACTTGATTATCACTCGCGATAAATTTTAAAATTTATAATTGATCGTACTTGAACTAACTATTATCACGATGAAGGCAAGCATACCTATCAAACAGTACTATAGTTTTAGCAAGACCGGATGTCGAACCCAAAGGAACTAAAAGTACTAGTATTAACTTCCTTTTTATTATCTAGCCTAAGAATAATGGAGGTTATTTTATCTAACTAATTAACTAACCTAAGAATGCACAAAAAATAAAT
Source organism: Gossypium anomalum (assembly GCA_025698475.1). Taxonomy (NCBI): domain Eukaryota; kingdom Viridiplantae; phylum Streptophyta; class Magnoliopsida; order Malvales; family Malvaceae; genus Gossypium; species Gossypium anomalum. Next base: position 20,817,180 of record CM046960.1, on the reverse strand, counting down.
TGGGGAAATACTTTTGGGAAAACTGGTTGATTTAGACAACACCCAAGGAAGAATCCACCTAGACTTCTCTTGTTAATTGACTCTGAACCAGATTATTTATTCACTTGACTTGATCCGTAGAAATCCCTAAGTTATGTTATTATCCCTATTCAAGACTAATAATGTCTAACCCTAGGTTGATTAATTGAAATCTCTTTCTAATTAAAAGCCCTAGTTTTGCATTAACTCGATCTATGGATTCCCTTATTAGATTTGACTCTAATCCAGTAGATTTATGTCATCCTATCTCTCTGATTGCATGCAACTCCGCTTAATTATGAATGATCTACTCTTAGACAGGGACTATTCATCCTCCGAATAAGCACATCAATACTTGAATCAATATCCTGGAATATTCAAACAAGAGTTAAAATCATAATTAAGAACAAATCAAGTATTTATCATATAGTTCAGAAAATATTATCAAGATCCGTCTTAGGTTTCATCCCCCTTAGGTATTTAGGGGATTTAGTTCATAATTATAAAAGAAAACATCTCAGAAGAATAATGACAAAACATAAAGAAAACCCAAAAACCCCTGAAGGAAATTGAAGGGAGATCTTCAGTCTTGGAGGTGAATCCGGCTTCTAAGATGGATCAATCGGCTTCCTTCGAGTAATTTCTTGCTCCCTACTCTCTGCCCCCTCTTTAATCCTCCTCTAGGGTGTTTAAATAGGCTTTAGAATGCCTAAAAGCCCTTAAGAATGGCTTTTTCCAAATAGGACTATATTTGGGCTCGACAGGGACACGCCCGTGTGACACGCTCGTGTGCGATTACTTCAGGCCGTGGTCAAGGCTGCCAAATGGACACTGGCGTGTGGTCTACCTGTGTGAATCGTGCTTCGATTCTACCAAATGGACATGGCCGTGTGGTCTACCTGTGTGAAGAAGTCCAGGCCGTGTTGATTTCCCATGTTGGCCCATTTTTTCCGTTTTCGGCCCGTTTCTCGTACTTTTTACTCTCCTGTGCTCACCTAAGTATAAAACATGAAATTAAAGGATTAGGAGCATTGAATTCATCAAATATAAGGAGAAACCATTCATAAATGTGTTAAGCATGGAGTAATAAAATGTTTAAATTACGGTTTATCAAGCATTGAGTGGTTAAAGGCTCTAATGATTACCCATAGTGCACTTGTCTCAATTGAAATAGCAACAGCTCTAGGAGGTAATCGACAACAGTAAATTTTGGGATTTTTTTTTACTTATGGAGAAAAACAATTAAAAGAGAATCATGCTGATAACATGTTATAAAATAAAAAGACAGAAAGTAAAGAACAAAGAAATTACGAAAGTAAAAGAGAGAGTGTATTTTATTGATCAATGGGATAATTACAATGTTTCTTCAAAGTCTCTATTTATAAAGTCTCTAGGCATAAGAAGTATAAATGAAGTAGAGATCTAATTCTAATGACTATTAGAATTTAAAATAAATCAAAACTTTATCTTGACCTTGATGGACATCCACTTAATAAGATATTGATAACATAAAATATTTTTTTATAATATAAAATCTATATTTATCAAACAAGTTACTTATATTCTGTAATTAATTTTAAGTAATATATCAAAAAAATTATAACTTAAATTCAATACTTAAATTTTCAATACTTAATACCAAACTAAACATGAACTTTTATCCAATGTGTAATGCCATACATAATATTTGATTTTTTACAATTTTATATATGAAATTTTGATTTGATTCAATAAATTGAAATTTTCAATAAATTATCAAACATCCTAACTATGGTTGTTGAAAACGAACCAATCTAACTGATACACTAATTCAAAGTAAGGTGTAAAGCTAGTTAACTCATGAATCAGAACAGTTGCAAGTTGCCAACTGGTTCAACTAGCTTTTCTTTGGGCCACATTTTTAGTTTTTACTTTTCCTTATTGTTTGTTTCCTTTCTTTGTTGTTGTCACCATGTGCTTCCAATTCAACTCTTTTACTTTGACTGTTTAACTAATTATTGCTTTCTAATTTCCTTTGCTTCTTCCTATGACCGATAAGATTGACACTGTGGAAGTGTAGGTATCTAATTTTGTTGTTTCATTATCATTATTCTTTTGATGAGAAAATATTGAAGAAAAAAGGAGAGAATTTGTGGAATTTTGGTTAAAGAGGCTAAGATCTTAACCATGAAGTAAATAATAATGACAATGTAACACTCCATACCCGGCCTAGACGTTATGGCCAGATCTGGAGATGTTACTGCAATTTCTTTCGAAAACCCAGAATTCATTTATTCTGAAAATACGTCGTAAGCTCCTATTATAAAAAAATCAAATTTATTTGAAAGCATATATTACAAAACTGATTTATTGAAAACGTTGTTAGTTTACACTTTCCAAAATATATAGGTTTGCAACAAAAATTTTTGAAACATACAATTTTGAAAACACAGTTGTTGTTTGAAAATCCTTTGTTTTGTAGGAAAACAACGTCGTTACAAAAAAAAATTTTAACCAATTTCATGTGGAAAAACGGAAATAAAATCCAAAAACCAAAATAACCCTAATGTCCAAACAATCCAAAATTTACAGAACATGTAAAACCCAAATTAAAATAAGTCAAATGAACTAGAGTATTATAACCAAGCTCTCGTGGCACCGACTCACTTAAGTCTGAAGATTACTTGAAAGTAACAGTCAAATAGAGAGTTATACACTTACCCAACTAAATCAGAAATACCCAAAATGATATCGAACAAAGGATTAACACCATACCCGCGCTAAGAATTGAATAAAGAAAGAAATACAAGCCCCACACAAAACAATCTTGACGAAAGATAGTGAAAAGAAGAAAAAAGCAATTTGGGAAGAAAAAGGCAAAAAGGGAACAAATAAAGAAACAAATTGAAAAACCCCACCTGACAGAAACTTGAAACGTGGAATAGGGATTTTAGGAGAAAAAAATATTATTATTATTTCCAAAATAAAACGAAATCCTAACCACTAACTTCCTAATAACCCTCTATCACTTTTAAGAGTTTTAATTAAATTCCAACACCACCAACTTGACAACACCACCAACTTGACAACACTATCAACGTAGGGATTCGAACTCAAGACCTCAAACACACACTCAAGGCCCTAAACCACTAAAATAGATATTTATTTACAACATAATTTAGCAAATCAAGAATTTAAGATTTTAAGGCGTTAAAAACCATTCCATCATTCTTTTGCTTGTAACTCTTATGGAAAAAATAGATCTTTTGGATGATCTTGGATGGGTATGGAAAGAAGAAAGGCCCAATGAAAATGAAACAGAAGACAGGATATTAATGTAATTGCGCCTTTTAATGCTTTCATAATGATGATATTAATTGTATTTAATAATGGTATCCAACCAGATTTAAAAATACTCTTCCAAAATGTCAAAATTAATTTTTTTAGTGAAAAAGAAATTACAAATTACATCAACTCAATTGTCTAAAAGCACCACTCACTTTATCTTGTTGTAAGACTTCAAGGATCACAATTGAGGCCACATCAAAGACTTGTAAGCTCAACTTCCATGTTAGGCTAAGTTTGGCTAGCCGGCCCGCAATAATATTGTGTTCTCTAGGCACATATCTAATTTTCCATTACCCTTAAGTTCTCGTGATTCAACGAAGCCTTCTGATCAGAGTAATACTTGAATCCTCCAACCCAATATCATTTAAGGTCTAGATCACATCAAGATTATTGGTCTGAATCGTTGCTCGTCCATATCCCTTATTAAGCAGTACAATGAGTCCATCCAAAATACCTCATACTTCATCCTCAAAAGCTGAACATTTTTTCAAGTATCAATTAAATCCTAGGATCCAATTTCCAAGTTGATCTCGTAATATCCTCTAGCAGAAATGTTTCCCATATCTATTGCAACTGCGCCAACTGTGTATAAATGAACCCATGAACTGTTGTCTTAAGTATTAAGTTTTGGGTTCAGAGTATTGACTTTGTAATCACTTTGATGGAGTTCGAACTACCGAGCCTAACTAATGGAAACTTTACCAACTTCGATTATTGACTATGTGACATTCTGAAATATGAAGAGATTTCTATTCTTCCAGATACGCCATGCGATTAATCCAAAAAGGCAAGACCAAGTGACACTATGACTCTGCAATCTCAAATGGTAACACAAGTTAGAAGATAACCAAACTTGAAAATTATAAGAAAAGAACATGTGATGTTGTTCTGTTGGGATCACATGTAGCCACACTTTCTTAGATGCTAGACAATCCTGAAGTACATGAATAATATCCTCAAATCCATGTCTATATATAGGACAAGAACTGATGTACCCAATCCCTCACCGTGTACGCTCTAAATTCGTAAAGAGCCTCTGCTTAGATGCCAACCAAAGAAAACTATTACTCTTTGTGGTTCTTGATACTTCTATGTATGCTTTCAAAATTCCTCTCTAGGGCTCCAGGTTCCCTCTTTCAAAGATTAGTAAGCACTATGCAAAGAGGAGCTTGAGGCTAAATAAGGTCAAAATACTTTATCCAAACCTGAATCAAGATGAGGAGGAAGGATACTAACAATATGATTAATCACTTCATCGAGAAACCATATACGAAACAAATCCAAATTCCATATGCCATCAGACGCATAGGTAGGAATATGAGTGTTTAAAGGACCAATACCTAGAATCCAAGAGTCTTTCTAGCAATGAATAGTGGCACCATCTCTAATAGACCAAGCTAAATTCTCTCGAAAAAGAGTCCATACCTTAGAGAGGGATCACCATAAGTGTGAGCAATGACTCCTAGAAATAAAATCTAGTAGTTTCTCTTTCTAGCCAAAATTTGAGCAAATGACACAAACCCATAATGCGTTGTCATTGGAGACTAAGTTAAACCCAATCTTCATTAAAAACGACATATTTTGATCCTGCAAGTGTTAGAAAACAAGACCACCTCAAGACTTACGCTGATAGATAGAATCCCACCGTACCAGGGACATTTTTTGATGACCACTAGAACACCCCCAAATAAAATGCCTTGCTGAGCACTCAATTTCTTCACAGATTCCTTTCAGAATCAACATAGATTGCATGAAGTAATTAGGAACGGAAAGTAAGACAGACTACACCAAAGTTATTTTACTAGTTATGGATAACTTTTGTGCATCCCAATTTTGCAACTTTCACCTCACCTTTTCAACCACAAAGCCTAGGATACTATTAGTAACCCTACCATGAAAAAGAGGTACCCCTAGGTAAATGCTAAGGTTTGAAACATCCTGAAACCAAGCATTAAACAAATTTGATTGTTCACATCCTTTCCAATTCCTTTGGAAAAATAAATATTGCTTTTCCTTGCGCTGATTCTGTGTCTAGAAAACTTACAAAAATGATTTAGAACTCTCTCTAATAAACAAACTTGACCAGGTTCTGCTTTCCTAAAAATAACTAACTCATCAGCAAAGAATAGATGGGAAAGAGTAGGACTCGTTCTTGAAAGGTGTACTGGCTTCTGCCTACCAACTTCAATTCCTGATTGAATAATATGGCCTAGCCATTCCATGCATAGAACGAACAGATATCGCGAAAGTGGACATTCTTATCGGATCCCCCTTATTGGCTTGAACTTCTGAGCAGGAACTCTATTCCAAAGAATTTGCATAGTAAAAAAAGATATGGTCAACATGATCACTTTTCAAAGGAAATCGGGTATCTGGGGAGCTTGTAAAAAGGCACCAATAAAATCCCAACTCACTTTGTCATAGGCTGTTTTGTTTTCTCCGCATAGTGTCGATGACTTCCTGTGCTATAATAATATTGTCAGAGATGTTGCGTCTGGCAATGAATCTGACTTGTTCTTGAGAAACAAAGTTGGGGAAAACCAACTTAAATTGGTTGGCAATCACTTTCATCACCAACTTATACAGGATAGAGCAAAGACTAATGGTTTAAAATTGGCTGAAGTTCTCAGGACAATCTTTTTTCAGAATTAAAAAAAAAATCAGAGAATTATTTAAATTTGAATCAATGGATTTGCTTGCAAAAATTCCTTGTACCCATTCACAAATTGCACTACCAACGATATCCCACTAGTTTTGGACACCCAATTAAAGGCTTATCGGACTTTGGAAATTCTGACCCAGCTCAAGAATTGGGTCAGCAAAAATGGACAAGCTGCTAAGGAGATATGAGCCCAAATCATCCACTAAGGAGGAGAAGGCCCAACCGTCCATAGAGGTGCCCAAATTAGCCACCCAAGACTTGGTAAAACATTGAAAATCAGCCACAAAATTCCTACATGTGACCGTCTAACTCTCTTCCTCTTTTCAAGCTTTCTCTCACATGAATCAAGCAAGAATCAAGTAAAAATTTCAAAATCATCCACTCACTTTCCTTAAAAGCAAGGGCGCCACATGAGAAGAGATTTTCAAGGCTCTAATTTGCTAAAAATAGTCTACCTCTACAAGAATAAATAGGGGCTAGCTATTCATTCATTTCATTCATCCTTCATTCATCATTTCTTCTCCCATTCTTCATCCTTTCACTTCTCATTTGAGAGAGAAACACAAGAGTTTGAGAGGAGCATTTCAGAAGTTCTTCTGAGTAGTAAAATTTAGCATTCTTGAAAGCAATTGTGCAAAGGAGCAAAGCAGAAAGAAGGAGGAAAAGGAACATAAGTTGAGCTAACGGAAAAACACCAAATTTGTCTTCTAGTTTCTTTCCCTTTTAACTTTTTATTTTTCTTTGAACTGATGAACATGATTGCTAAATATTTTTCTGCTTTTAATTTAATTAAAATGACCTAATTTTGTTGTTGTTAGATTGATTACATTCTTTTAGCTTAAAATGTTTTTCTTATGTTAATGATGTTATGTGCTTTGATTGTTTATGCATTCAAATAGAAACATGAACATGCTACTCATGCATTATGAATGTAGGGAGGCAATTGAATTAATTATTTAATATGAACAAGACTGTAATTAATTGACACAATATTTGAATTGTAATAGCCTGTTTTCAGTGAAATCGAAACAGTGGTTTTGGGACTACAAATCTGAGTCCGTAAGAAAAATCATTTTAAAATTATTTTATGGTCTACCATATGTTAAGAATATCATATAAAAATTTAGTTAAGAAAATTTTACCGATTACATGTTTAATTGATAAAATGACCAAATTGCATGGAATGCAAAAGTTGAGTTATAGTAGCTATAAGTATCAAATAGCTATGGAATTCAAAATTTGAGATCCTTATATGGAAAATAGACCATTAAGTGGAGTTAGTAGATAAACATGATTAATCATCATGGGAAAATCTAATAAAGAAAAGGACGAAATTGAAAAGTGGAAATAATAAAAGATGATAAATGACTAAATAACTAAATATCATCTTTTTCATCATCTTTCCCAAATTATTTTACATGGAAACCGTAGTTAGAAGAGCTTGAAGGTAGCAAGCTTATTTGGCTCAATTAGGTGAGTATTCAAGTCCCGTTTTTAATAATTTTTATATTTTCGAGATCGTAATAGCTTAATCTAGCTATTTCGAGAATTAATTTGTAAAGTTATCAAAGTACTAGGGTTTTGCAATGGATGAATATAGTTGAATTATGAAGTTTTATGGTAGAAAATGAAAGGTTGTTGATAGATAAACACCTTTTGTTAAGGAAATTTTGATGAAATTATGATTTTGGGACTAAATTGAAAAGATGTAAAATTCATGAAAAAAAAATTATTTTTATGAAATACATGGGCTACAAATGTTATATTTAAAAATCAGCTAGGCTTGGAATAAGGATTAAATTGCATGAATTTCATTTTCCAAGCTTAGGGACGAAATTGTAAATAAATAAAATTATAAGGGCAAAATGGTAATTTTTCCTAAGATGTGAATTGGATTGAATTGAATATGAATTGTATTAAATTGAGCTAAATTTACTCATACAGATCCAGATAGACCAAATATGGAGTTAGAACGTGGAAAAGAAAAAGTGTCGGATTAGTAAATTTTGCGTACACGAGCAATTGTCGAGGTAAGTTTGTGTAACTAAATTGTATATTTATATGTTTTAAATTAAATGTTGTGTATGTGTATTGTATAATTGACATGTATGAAAATCTGTCACATATCTAATAATGCTCGATAAGTATTAAGTCTAAATTGAATAAATGAAATTCAATGGCTATAGGGTTCTCAAATTGATTGTGGTCCGGCATATGTTGCGGACACACCACAACTCAAAAGAGCATATCGTTATTAGCTCTCATGAGCATCTGGGTATATGGCCCTCTTGAGTTTTCTGTTATATGGTTCTTGCAAGCTTTCTGTTAATAGCTTTTCGGTAATCTCGATTGGTTGTGACTCTGCATGTGTTGTAGACACACTGCAGCTCTTATGAGCGTCCCGATATATGGCTCTCCAGAGCTTCCTGATATGGTTCACTTGAACTTCCCGATATATTACTATCCGGAGCTTCCTGATTAATGGCTCTTCAGAACTACCCGTTATTAGCTCGCATGAGCTTCCTGAATATGGCTCTTATGAGATTCCTGTTATACAACCTAGATAAGCTTCCCGTTACATGGCTCACAGAACTTCCTGTTATATGGCTCAAGAGAGAGTTTCTCGTTATATGGCTCGAGAGAGAGCTTTTCATTTATGTACTCGTATGAGCATTCCTGAATATTAATTGATGGTTTATAGTTTTGTACACTACATGTGTACTACCTGTATCCATCGATATTTTAAATGATTCAACAGGTGAAGTTCCGATATGAGATGATATGAATTCAAGATGAATTACTATGAGAAATATTTGAAATACAAAGATATGATATGTACATGTTCATGGACAATTGAAGTGATAAATATATGTATGTGGAAATTGAATCTTGATGAGCTCATTCATGTTTCTTGGTATTTATGTGAATTACATGACTAACATGCTTGATGAGGATATGTGTTTATGCAAATGGACAAATTGGCTTGAACATGTTTATTTGCTTACCTTAAATGTGAATTAAATGGTAAGTTAATTTTCTATTATACGAACTTAGCATTAAATGCTTACTCTATTTTATTTCCTCTGTTTTATAGTACTTCGAAAGCTTGTTGAGTTGGAAGCTTGGATGAGATATCATCACACTAGCCATCGGCTTATCTTGGTATATTTAGTAATTCAACTTTGGTTATAGGCATGTATAGGTTAACTTAGCCAATGTTGGCATATAAAGGTTTTGGTTGTAACTAGCCGTTGGAATGACTTGTGATGGACATGTTTTGATGTGAATATAAAAGGCTATATCATGTATAATACTTGATTTTGAATGGATTAGAATGTCTTGTATTGGCTTGAGAATATGTTTAAATAGGTGGAAGGCAAATTTGGGTGAGAAATATGGCTTAGAAATGGCCTTATTTTGTCCACATGGACAGATACACGGGCGTGTGTGACACACGGCTTAGCACATGGGCGTGTGACTTGGCCATGTGTCCCCTGCATCATTAAAATTTCAAAATAGAATGCACAGAATTAATCACACCGCTTGGCATATGGGCGTGTGGCTTGGCCGTGTGACCCCTGCACCTATTTAATGTAAAATATTATGTTCACACAGCCTAGCACACAAGCGTCTGACTTGGTCGTGTGACCCAAGTTAGAGAGTTACACAGGTACTAACACGGGTTGAGACACGGTCGTGTGCCTTATTTCGAATGCCCACATGGCCTAAGACACAGGCGTGTCACTTGGCTATGTAAGCCACATGGCTTGACCACACAGGCGTGTGTCCCTTGCACCTAAGAAAAATTTTGAAGTTTTGTGAAAAATTCTTTGAGTACTCGGTTTAGTCCCAACTTGATTCTAATGCGTGTTTTGAGTCTCGAGGGCTCACATAAGGGACGTTATGATTGCTTATTACATGTTTATGATATGAATGTGAAATGATATAATTTTTCTTTTGTATTTGATCTGTAAATCCCGATAATGCTCCGTAACCCTATTCTGGCGACGGATAAGAGTTAGGGGTGTTACATGAATGGTGCATATATGATCTATTTATGATAAGTTAGGTCAAAGTAGTAATAATATCGAAAGAAATTTATTACCTTGCATAACCTTAGATTAATGTGATTAAATTGTTTTAGTATAGATATATCACTATTACTTCACATAATATGATGTCTACTTATGAGATTGTCAAGTTGATTAAACGTAGAAATATGCTAGAAAAACTTAATAATTAAATAAGTAGGACTTCATGGGTTAATAAATAGCCAAATTGCCATGATTTATTTTCGTAACATCATTAACATTATGTTGATAATTCTAAGTTAAAAAAGACAATTAATCTAATTCTTTCTTGTCATTGTAATTAAAACTTATGAATTTCTCCTTATTCTTTTGTTTTTACTTTTCATTTATTTTTAACATACTTAGTTAAATTTAGTTAAATTAATTAGTTAATTCAATCTACTCCCAATTATTCCCATCACCAATTTGCTAAGTTTTTATTTTCACAATATTTGCCTATACAGTCTCTCGCACTTAAATTGTTATGTACGTCTTCATGATCCAATCTTCGGTTTGGTTATGTAAACATAAAAAAAATTATAAAATTAAAAAAGTGACAACTTAATAATTAAATTAATTTAAATTAAAAATTTTAATAATATTTTCTTATCATTTGCAATTCAACGTCGTAAATGTGTCTATCATCCAAATAAATATGTGTGACATTTTTAAAATTATAAAAATCAAATAAAATTAAATAAATTATGGAATATAAAATTAAAACAAAAAGAATTTCAAAAAAATTGAATGAAAAATTGGGAACTAAATAGTTAAGAGAATAAATGATTTAAGAGAATTGAGAGAATAAGATTTGAATGCAAAAGAAAAAAATGAGTTGGGTTTAGTAAATAAACTAGCCGTTGGATTTTTTACTGATGAAAAAATTTATTGTTGGACGTAAACATATCTAGTAAGATGCGTTTTATGTTTCTCTTTAGAATCAACTTATTTTCCTAAATTTGAGAAAAATAACTTTACTAAATAATTTTGAAAATTGACATTTTCTCCCAATTTTTCCAATGAGGAAATGCTTTTTCAGCTAAACCCAAAGTTTGAGGTTTAGTTATTTTTTACTTTTGCGATTTAAAGGAAAATATAAAAAAAATCCATATTTACATTAACTAATTAAAAAGTATTTATAAATTTAGATTAATTTATTTTTTTATTATTATATTGAATTATTTAAATATAATTTATTATTATGTTAAATTATTTAAATGTTATTCACAAATATCATTATATTAAAATTTTTAATATAATTTATCATTATATCTAAAATTTTAAAATATTTTATATATCATTAATTTTTCAAATAAATTATATTAATTATTTAAATGATATTTAAAATTTATATTTCATATATTATATTAAAATATTATATAAATTAATTAAATTTTACTTTCAAACATATGTCTGGAATGTATTTTTTAAAGCAACAATGGATAAATAAGTCATACTGAATTTAGAATTTAGAATTTAAAATTTTAAAAATTATGATTTTATAGAAATGATTACATTAAGATTCAAGGTAGGGTAAGAGTTGAAATTTAAAGTTCTGAGGTTTATTATTAGAATTGTTTATGAGTTGGGTCAGATTGGACCCTAATAAAATTTTAAGCCCGATTAATAGTTTCGAACTTGAGTCGACTTAAAAAGCGGGTTTAAATTTTTGCTCAAGTCCGATTCAAATAAAAATATTAAAGCTTGGGCCCAACTCAACCCAATCCACCCATATTAAAATTTGTTTATTTTATTTTTTATATAAAAAATTAAAAAATATTATACATCAAAAACACTACAAACAATAAAATAAATGTTTCCCAATAAATTAAAAATAAATTAATAACATAATAGTGAAATGACAGGAAAACAGTGAGAAAACTGTAGCAAAACAATTTTTTTTTTTTTTTTTTTGCAAATTCGGATCAAGCTGTTCCGAGCCAAAAACCCTTATCTAAGGCCTAATTTGTTTTTTAAACGGGACTTATTTTTTTGTCCAAGCTCATTATTTGAGTCTATATTTTTACCTAAATCCTTCTACTTTTCGAACGGATTTTTGAAGCTCGACCCATAGACAAATCTATTTATAATATAAGATTTATTATTTAAGGTTTTAAAATATAAAATTTTAAGGTCTAAAGTTTTTTAGTTTTTAATAAATATTAATTTTATTAAAACTCAATCCTAAATTTAAGTTTGAAAAGAAAAAAAAAATGATAAACAAAGGAAATTTGGTATTTGTAATAGTTGGAAAAGTAGTAATTACTGTTAATTTGGTGTCTTATGATTTATTTTATTATTATATTTTAAAAAAATTAAAAATATAATTTTGATTTGAGTGGAATAATGGTTAAAATTTTTATTAAACATTATAAAAAAATTAATATTGTAGAATATGTTATTATTAAATACTTAAAAATGACTTTTTAAGGTAAACTGTTCGTAAAAAAAAAAAAAAAAAATCCAAAGTTAAACTGTTGATATTTCTATTTATTTTTCTCATCGTTAAACTATTTTATTATTATTTTGTTGTAACTATTACTATTACTTGAACCAGTGGTTTACCCAAAAAACATCAAAACCATTCACTTTCCCTTTCTTTTCCAAAAATCTCTCATCCCGCCGCCCACTACCACCACCACCAGCGCCACCACCTCCCAGTGGTGCTCTTCCAAACAGCGATCAGCCACCACCACATTCAACCGCAACAACCCCTCAAATGGCGACCGCTGCAGCAACAACAACAGTTGCCTCCGACGCAACAACCACCACTTCCTCCGACGGTCCAGTCCTTAGCCTCATCAACAAACGCATCCGTGCCTTACGCAAGAAATACAACCGCATCCTCCAGATGGAAGAATCCGTCTCCCAGGGCAAACCCTTAAACAAAGAACAAGAAGAAGTCCTCCGTTCAAAACCCTCCGTGTCCGCCCTTATCGACGAACTCGAGAAGCTTCGCCACCCTCTCTCCTCCGCCGTCTCCGAAGAAATCTCACTCGCTTTACAGCGTCAAACCATTTCCGCGGAAGAAACTACCTCGGAAGCCCAACAACAGCAGCAGCCGCCCAATGAGCCCGATCATGCTGTTGAAGATCTCCTCAACCTGCTCTATTTCGGGTCGTTGTTCGATGTCAAGTCTCAGAATGATTTCACTTCGATGATGTTGACTCGGACGCACGAGAGGGGTTGTTGCCTGACTTACGATTATGTCACCGACGACGCTACCGATCTGCTTAGCGAGAAAGATTTGGATTCCATTTCGACGCTGAGTGGACTATTGACTTCACGCTCTGCTGATTCCAGTTTGTCTCACAAGAACGCTTTGCACCGTTGCCTCCACCATGCTAAGCTTTGGCTTTCCAACTCTGACCAGCCCATCGACCCCAATGCCGACGTCTCTTGTAATAAAGCACTCCATTTGTTTGGGGGGGGGGTTTCTGTTTTTAAGTTTCTGGGTTTTCTAACTTGGGCAGATCTTTTTGTTTCAGATGCTGGGTTGAGAGAGAGGCTTAACAAGATTATGGCTTTGGATTACTTTACGACGACGCCGGAGATGAAAGCTCCAGTTGAAGTGGTTGCAGCTGCTGCTGCTGGTAATTATACCACTTTCCAGGTTCCAGTGCAGAGTGTGCCCATTGCTGTGCCTCTTCAGGTGGAAGATTCTGTCGGGCAGTATCAGCAAAAGGTATTAACTTTGTTCTAGCTTAAGAAGAGGAATGAGGAATTTGGTTATTGGATTTAACTTTGCATTTTATTTCTGATAAATGTTGGTAGTATAAGATTCTTGACTTCCCTTTTGTTTCTATACTTTCAGCCTTTTTGAAATGATTGTTAATTTCTAATAGTGAGTGTCGACATGAGAGAACTTAAGGGCATTGCATTCAAACTATTGTCATAGCTATTTTTTGTATCTGTATGCTTAAAAGGTTGAAGTGGAATCGTACTGGCTATCTATATATGCATAAAAAATGTTAGAACTCCATATATCTTTTACCTGACTTAACCAGTATGTTAGGTTGCAAGATCCTTTGGACATCAACATTTCAAAATCTATGAAGTCTTCTTTATTTTCTTAACCATTATGTTAGGTTGCGAGATCCTTTGTACATCAACATTTTGAACTCTATCAAGTCTCTTTTATTTATCTATTGTTTTATATATGCATATCATCGGAATAGAAATGAGAATTTAAATCCACCTTATGCATTGTTCTCCTTTTGCTAAGGTGGGAGGGGATTGTTAAAGTAACATTTTTGGTATTGCTAGTGATAAAACTTGATGGAACACAGCTGAATAGGAAGGCTTTAGATCTGAGGTTAGGGTTAACTAGAATAAAAGAAACTAGGAAATTATCGAAGCTGAGAAGGATTTTTAAAGGGTTGATAGTTTGTACCAATGACTGGAAGAATTATTTGAATTTCTTGTTAGTTGTTTCTACTTGGTGGCCAGTATATTGAATAGAAACTTTTAGAACCAACGAATATGATGATCTGTAGTTTGGATATTTTTTTTTTTTGTCAAGCTGTTTGTACTCAACAAATATGGCGATAAGAATTGAGAAATTTTTACTCGTGGATTTTTTAAAACTGATTGATTCTCTGGGCTTTGGCTACATGCAAATGGCTTTGAGAACCAGTATCCTGCCTGTTTTCCTTTGACTTCTTTATGCCACCTGTGTAGATGCCCTATTTGGATGTTGACAGAGGTTACTCTGAACTCCCTTTATTTGTTATTTATGCACCATGTATGTGTTGCATTCTGAACGTTGATTCTCTAGCATAAAGCTTTTGGACTTTCTTGGCTACTATTAATTGTATTATACTTCGGGATTGGTAGTAGCAACTAAATATTGTTGGTGATCGGTTTACTAAGTTATTGGTGGCCGTGACTATGTCCAAGTCAGCTAAAAGTTGGGTTCTAAAAAATTTGTCCAATTTGAATAATGTTTCAAATTCTAAATCTTTGTCACAATAAGTATTCTTGCTCATTCATGTCATCTCATTATCTTTGCTAGTATCCCTCTATTAATATATAGCTTAAGGGGAGATGGAATGATCAGTAGTCTTTTCTATTTATTCATTTTAGCAGTGGATTGTTGTAATTATCAGCATGTTTGATTGAATTCATTCATATGATTTTCCCTTCACTTCAGATTCTTTCAATTTCTGTTGGTTTGCTTGCTTTGTGATCACCCCTAGAACAGTCTCAAGCGGCATGCTGTAGTTTTGTTAGTTTTAGGTGAAATTTGAGAAGGATTTGGAAAAAGACAAGGTTATTTAGATTTTACTTTAGAAAAGAATCTTGGTATTTAAGTTGCAAATTTAGAAGTTGGCTCAGAAATAATACATGGCCAATTTCTTTGGTGAAGCTCTTTTAGCAGGAAGGAATAAAACATGTTTTTCATTTGGAGAAACCGAAAGATCTTGATTAGAAGGTTGGTTTGTGTAGTATGGATTCATGTATTGGCTAATGGAACACAAAACTGAAACTTGAATGGCCTAAAGCAGTCAAGTTTTTGAGAGGGGATGCTGAAGAAAAACAGAGGGTTGTCTTAAGTTTCTGCTTTCAGTTTGTCACGGAAAGCTTCGAGATACTAGGAATAGGGTGTAAACTGTTTTGGATTAATCTGTATGGGGGTATTTAAATGATTCTTAAGATTCAGACCCATATAGTATATTGGTCTTCAGAATAAAATATCTTTTGGTAGGTGGTTCTCTCTGTCATTGTGTAACTAGGTGATGCTTGCAGATTTTTATGTGGCGGTGAGGGAGGAATGAATCAATAGGCAGGATTTGCGTGACCTGGATGTGATGCTTCTTAGTTTCAGATTCCTTAGCCTGAGAGTGGACTTGATGTTTATTTTTTGTGACTGTATTCTTTTTTCAGGCCTCATTTCTGATCAATACATGTTATTTGTTTTGCATTAACATGTTTAAATTTCATTTGGAGCTGTCTTCCCCCTGTTAGTTTTATGAATTCAAATGAGGTTATGTTTTTAAGTTATTTTCTTATTCAATTTAGGAAGAAGATGCATTTAATTATCAAGAATCTGAGATACTTGAGACAAGTGACAATCAATTTAGTGTCGCAGAAGAACATCAGAAGGTGACTTCAGTTAGCTATACCATTAGATATGTTCTTTTATGATTTCATTGGTTTGGTTTAATATACTAAGCTTGTTCTCTTCAGGATGAAGTGGAGATGGAAAATCCTGTAGAGGATATTGCAGTTCAACAAGGTGGGAAATTATCTGTGGATACAGACGACAACCAGAGAGATGTAGAACCCAAGGAGCAACAGTATGTTCCTCGAAGACCCTATCACAACCAAAGAGGGAGTCGTGGTACTGGGGGTGGTCGTAGGGGTTACTCCAATGGCCGTGGAGGTCGAGGCACTGGAAGGGGTGGCGGAGCCTACCAAAATGGTCGTAGCCAATATTATGATCAGCCGGGCAACAACTACTATTCTAGGAGCTATTATAACAACCGGGGAAGGGGTGGAAGAGGCGGTGGCCATGCTTACAACAATCATGGGTCGGCAGTTCAGGGTGGTCACGCCTCTGCTGATGTAGGTGTTGCCTCATAACAGCTTTATGTGGAGTATCCAGAGGTGGGTGGTGAAGATGTACTCTTTTTCTTTTTTGTCTTTTTGGTTTGCATGAAAAGCATGTTTTGAATGTGGGTTCATGTTTATATGGTACCATCCGTTTACTCCTTTTGTAGTTGGGTTAATTAATGACTTTGGAAATCATTTAAAAACTGAAGACTTCTGGCAATTATCCTTTTTGCTTTAACTTGCAATTTGTGTTATGGACTGGCATATCGACCCATCCATCTTCGCAATTTTATTCACTGAATACTAGGTTGGGCTGGGTTTAGGTCAGGTCTTTTTTCGATACCACAACATATATATTCGCTCAAGCCCGAAACTGTTTTTCTGGGAAATGATTACATAATAATGTTTGCATACGTTAAAATTATCTAAAAACATCCCTGGTTTTGTCAAAAATATTTACTAATTTTATACTTTTATTAAAAGTTTAAATATAAATTATTTGTCTTTATATTTTAATCATTGACGTTCTAATGTTATATATTTAATTTTTATTATAAAAAAATAGTAATATACGGTAAAATTGCAAAACAGGTTGTGCCAAATTCGATTTATTCTTTTTGGAAGTATTATAGTACAATCAATAAATAATTCGAGTAACAAGTATGTAATCCTAAATAAATTTGCTAAAGTTGTGATTCTTAGAAATTAATTGGATGTAATTTTAGGTTTTAACAAATTTTGAGATATGTAATTAGATTGTAGACTATCATCTCCACACATATTTTATTTCAAATTTATGTAACCTATTTTGCGGCAAATCTTGGAGAATTGAGACGCATCCAAAACTGATCGAGACGACGCGAACCCAACTTAGACAATTGGCAAAAGATCGACAATGGGTCGAGCAAAGAAAGTTGACAATGGCCAATAGTGGTCGTTGGTGGTGGTCGATCGAAGATGGCCTAATGGTGGCGATGACGGTGGCAATGACGACGTCGACTACAGCTGGAACGAAGACCCATGGTGGTGACAACGGTTCGACGATAGACCCCTTCGATGATTTTTCAAGTTTTTTTTAGGTTTCGGAAAACCTAAAACTTGGGTATTTGGCTTTCACCTAGAAGACCCAAAAAATACTTTGGGGGTAATAATTGTAATTTTTATTATCTATTTTTCTAGGATGAAATCATGGAAACTTTGACTGGTCAGAGTCATTTAATTTTATGCTTTTTTATAATAGCATGATGATATTTAAATTGACTGAAAAACCATGTTCATACATATCTATGATAAGCATGCTATGTAGTTTAGGAGAAGAATGCCACATGTACTTGTCATGACATTTTAATCACCCATGATTGAAACTGAAAATAAAAAACCTTGCATGTTTTCTAAAAGATTGAGTGGAAGGTCTCTGAACAAGACTTGTGACTTCCATCAGTGGTCTCTTGGGATGACATGATAATTTGCCAACGCTAAGGTAGGTATTGTCATGTGGATTTCACTGAGGAGATTTCCTAAAAAAAGAAAAAAGATAACTATCTTGCAATAGAATATGATAATTTGTCAGCCCTAAGTTAGGTATTATAATGTTGAATTCACTGAAAAAGGTTGTTTTTTATTATTTATTTATAGAGGACAACTAGTCATACATGTTACTCACTGAGATTGTCCCAAGATGACTCATTCGTGGTACATGGAATGATAAATGTTGAGTTGATAGTTATATACTCGAGATCATTCTAGTTAAGTAACTTTCCATGAAGCTCTACTTAAGTTAGAATGATGGCCAAATGTTAAATGATTATTAGTATGTGCGAATACCTAAGGATTAGGTTCATATATTAATTGGATGAAAATCCATGTTCTTACTAGTTGATTAAGATTGCCCTAAGGTGACTTAATTCAATAGGTGTAGGAATTATCATTGCAATCACTTGCAAATGTTTTCAAGGTTTAATGTAAGATGCAAGCATCATCTTAATGCATATTGAATGTTGCAAAAGTTATTCAAATATTTGCTTAATACAAAGATGATAATGAATGGATGTTTTTTTACTTTTTAATTCGAAAATGACACTTACTCTTTTACTAAACATACTTACTGAAAACAAATTGAACGAAATTAACTATAAGGAATGGAAAAAGAACCTCATGATTGTCCTAAGCTGTGAGAAACTCAAAATGGTTCTTGATTATAAATGCCCTCCGACCACTCAAGCTAAAGCAAGAAAACGTTGGGAGGATTTTAATGAGATAGCTAGTTCCTACATGCTGGAAAGCATAACCAACTCCTTTTATAAGCAATTGGAAAGATGTAAGATTGTTAAAGTGATTTTAGACAAATTAGAGGACAGGTTTAGAGGCCAAGTTGCCTTGGCTCGACAGTTGACTATAACTAGTTTGATGAATGCCTTACAGAAACCAGATACTCCGACCAAACACCAAATGATTACTCTTATGGATTACCGAGGCTACGAATAATGAGGCCAACCTAGATCGAAACACACAAATTGAAATAGTGTTTAAAAGCTTGTCTAAGGACTTTGTAGGCTTTAAGGCCTCTAATAACCTTGGAAACAAGAATTCAATTCTTACACAACTCATGAAGGAGTTACAATTGTATGAGTTGATATTGAATGACAGTCAATTGGTTCGAAAAGAAAAAGTAAACTTAGTGGTTGCTTCTTCCTCTAAAGGGAAGGGAAAGCATGCTAACAGAAACAAGGTTAAGTCATTTGGGCAACCTAAAGTGGAAAGGAAGAGAACCAAGAAGCCTAAAGACTTATCTAAGTAAAAGTGTTTCTTCTGCAGCAAGAAATGACACTTCAAGTCAATTACAAAGAGTGGAAGGATTACCTAGCCAATAAGGGCAACCGTATGAAACTCTTTATGATAGAAAATTGCTTAGTAGAAGATTTAATAGACCAGTGAGTCATTTATTCTAGAGCCACTAACCACCTGTGCATTTCTCTATAAGGGTTCGAGGAAGGGAAAGATCTTATAGATAAGAGTGTATCATTACGGACCAGAGATTAGACAAGTGTGATAGCTAAAGTAGTGGGAGATGTCCATCTTTATTTTTATAATTTTAGGAAGATTGTTTTGAAAGAAGTTTTCTATGTCCGAGTTTCAAAAGAAACTTAATTTCTGTTGCATGTTTATTTAAAAATGACTTGACCATGACTCCTAATAATAGTGTTGCGATATTTAAAAATCGTACTCTTATCTATAATGGATAGATGTCTAATAATCTCTATTTTATCAAACCAAAGATGGACGCATTGCTTAAAACTGAATTAACGAATAAAAGACTTCAAACTTTTAACTTTAACGAGGCATATCTTTAACATTTGAGACTTGATCATATTAACCAAGAATGAATCACTAAACTTGTGAAAGATGGTGTTGGAAAAAAATCTGATTTGAAAACAGTTTTATTGTACAATGGGAAGTTAAAATTTTGAAAATCGAGTTGATTTTCAAAATTTATAGCACTAAACCTTTTACTAAAATATCATTTATTTTTTTATCTAAGCGAATCCTTATCGTTCTTGGCTTTTAACTAAATGACCTTCTCCGTTATTCTCATACAACGAACTATTTTAATTGTGGGCTCGAATGAACTTGAATCAAACACAGAACCAGTAACACCCATACATCATTATTTAAACCAAAACTAAGAAAATTATGACTAAATTGAGAGGATTAGCAAACTATTGGACCCCACTGGGGAAATAATAAATTTTAGTGGCCAAAATTTGAATAGTTGTATCTTAACCCTGATTCGGTTAGGATATAACCAATTGGTTCCAAAGTGAGAGACATAATAATTAGGATTGAATGGTGGCAATGGTTTGTGGAGACCGTGCTGAGGGAGTATATATAGATGTGTGTGGGAATGAAATTCCTCTTAATTTTGCTTCCTAAATCTTTTTATTTAAGCATAGTCTTCTTCAACCACCCTAAAGATGAAGAGGATGTAATTGAAGAAAGTTCTGCATATTGCAACCATTGTACATATTTGAGTCTAGAAGTGGAAAGATTGGGAACTGATAAGTTTCCTTATCCCTTTCGACTTGTGGATTGAAGAAAATAAGTAGAGTAAGAAAACTCAATGTTTTTGGATAATTGTGGAATCTGGGTCTTAAGGGTTGAACACCTTTAGTTTAACTGATACATGGTTTTCATGCTTAGCTACCAAGACGAAGGAGGCTCTAGTGTTCGGAGAAGCTAAGCTGAGGAGGCAAGAAAACAAAGTGAGTTTCCACTTTCCATTTCTGGTATGCTGTGTGTTGACCAGTGAAGGTTGATGGCATAGAGATGAGTAGGATTATATGCATCCACCAGCATATCTTTATTAAAGTAATGGTTATGAATTGTATGAAATGCATGTGTATATATATACATAAATGTATTAAGGAATACCAAAGAGGATTATTAAAAGGTTTGGAAGGAAATAGGATTGAGAAACAAGGGGTGAATTCGTCAGATACTGCCATACTATGTTGCTGTATGCACCCGTATTGAGCGAAGCTTCAGGCCTTGCGGAGGGGACATTGCAATGTTCAAACATCATGGTTAGGATGGTGACTGGAGGAATGGGTGAAATGCAATGGGAAAAGTAGATAAAAGATCATGGCTAGGCCATGGATTTGATTGGAGGCTATACATAAAAAAATAAGTAAGATCATAGCTAAGATGTTATGATATCATGATATCATGATAAAAGTAAGTAAGACCATAGCTAAAAAATGTTATGATATCATGATAAAAGTGAGTAAGACTATAGTTGAAAGACGCTATGGCATCATATAAAAACATGCTAGAATGGTAAATAGGATTAATACCATGACTAAAAGACGATATGGCATCCTTTGGTAGTTTGTCGGGATATTAAACATGGGGTAGTCCGCTGGGATTGTAACATGGGGAAGTCTGCCAAGGTGTAAAGACATGAGGATTGTAATTGGAAAGCCTGTGGCTCATAAAGAATGTCAAGGGTAAAAGTGGAGTTTGCGGGTGACTGGATTGATAAGTCATAAGAGAAAATAAGTTTGTCACACCCCAAAAGCAGCGGATCCAAAAAGATGATAAGGTATTTATGTAATCTGTTTAGCACACTGTGGTAGCATGATTCGTCACCCTGTCGACTTGTTGGCAAGTCAGAGTCTTGACGTATATTAACGTTAAAGTATTCGCCCATTAACAGTATCTAAGGGTTTAATTACAAGGTATATCTAAGGGTTTAATTACAGGGTATCTTCAAGCAAAAAAAGATTACGCCTAAGGAAGAGTACGTCTAGAGTATTGGCTCAACATTAAGAGCCTATCAAGTGTATGAGAAAGTTGTAGGAGATTTGATTGGTTTTAAGATAATGCCATACGTGAGTCACCACCAAGGTATAGTACGCCCGATTTACATGAGCACTGTTCTAGTTGTTTTTTTGTAACATAATTAGTTGGGAATCAATTGGATTGATTAGACCCTCTCTGTGATTGGTCAAACAATAACAAAGGTCTTCACTGGATTCTCCTTACCTTTCCTTAGATTTTTTTAGGAAATTAGGATGATTTGGGCTAGGTAAGCATTGTCACTTGTCAAAGTCCATAGTAAGGGGACAAGGAGTTTATATTTAGTAAGGGAGAATACATTCCAGATGACTTTACTTTCTACTTTATGTTCTGGTTCTTATTTCAACCTAAACATTCTCTTTTTCTTTGTTAAGATAGGGCTAAGACCTCGTTTAATCAAGCGATGGTTTAACCTTCTGGTAAGTCTTATAGCCTTGTATGTTATGATTGTTGATAAGTAAGAATGATAAAAGGTATAAGAATAGTAGGGTGTGAGTGAAAGGCCCGGCACGGGGGTTGCACATAGTTGAAACATTAGTAAACTATGTAAATTGGGACTCTAATGAAAATTCCATGATCTTGTAAACAATTGCTGCTATTGGATTGGGAAGGACAATCGAAACAGAAACTCCAAGTTGAAGTAAATATGAGTCTCTGGTGAGTCACTGGACCTGAGTTCTGCACGATATATTATGATGATTCCTTGTACGGTCGATGTTCATATAGATTTGCATATCCTCTTGAGAAGTTTTTGTATTTATGAATGGTTGCCCGTATTCTTTGTGAAACATTTGTATGTATGTACTTAAGTGTATGATGCACTGCATGAATATAACAATATGTGGTAAGCATGCTTGGGAAATTATGTGTTAAGAAGTATGATTCTGTTAAGATTATAAGTGAAATCTGTGTATATGTGTCCATTATGTTATTTGAGTAATGCATGACCAAGTATGGTTGGCGATAAGGGGGTTCGGGCGAAGTGTCGGGAAAGTATGTGATACGATAAGGACCCCACGGTGGTGTTTTGATGACATCTGCCAAAATAGTAAACATGAAGGCCAATATGGTGAGTACGTAGTTCACCGAGACTGTAAACACAAGGTTCACCGGGACAGTAAACACGAGAAAAGGCCAGTATGGTAGGTATGTGAAAGGCTGTCACATGAATACGTGCAAGTGTACATGGTCGTACAAGTAATAAATAGTAAGTAAAGAGTATCGTCTCTAAAGGGATTATTGTGTAAATTATTTGCAAAGTTAACTATAAACAATTTGAAAGAATTTATGTAACACCCCTAACCCGTTTCCGTCATAGGAATATGGTACGAGGCATTACCGATCAAAGCACAACAAATAATATACATTTCTCATACATGATTCAATTTCACATAAATATCAATCTAACATAATCCCATTGTCCCTTTTATAGCTCTATGAGGCATAAAAACATACTTAAAAGAGGTTCAGGACTAAACCGATAACATTTGAAAACTTTGAGAAACTTAGTAAAATTTCATGCGTACAAGGGTCACACGCCAGTGTGAACAGGCCGTATGTCTCACACGGTTACCAGACACACCCATGTCACAGGCCGTGTGAAAACAGGGCATACATACTGACTTTAGTCACACAGTCGACCACACGCCCGTGCGCCTAGCCCGTGTACCATTCGAAATGGCCAGACACGCCCATGTGCCAAGGCTATGTGCCTCACACGGACACCAGACACGCCCATGTGTCTAGACCGTGCTCGAGACTGACTTGGATTTCTAATTTTTCCCCAAGGGACACACAGCCATAGACCAAGGCCATGTGTCACACACGATCGAGTCACACGCCCGTGTGCTCAGCCATGTGGAGTGAAAATAGACTTGGTTTAAGCCATATTGCTCACCCTACTCATGCCTTCTTACAACAAGACATTTCATGCCATTTCAATACATATATGAGCAACCAAAACATGCTATTCCAAGCACATATTATGTCATGTATAATTCTTTTTACTACTCAATTCCATGATCTATAACATACCAAAATAATATGCCACAATCATCAAACTCATATAACTTTCAAATGCATTTTCTCATCATGTAATCATCTATTTCATGCTTCAAAATATACCATTTCATCATCTCAAAATCAAGCCACAACATGCCATCTTTCAAGAAATAATACACCAATTAACATCTAACTAATTGAGCAACTCATAACCATCACAAGATCTTTATCAAATTATGCCACTACATAAGGCAAATTACACATCAAACATAAGTCATAATAAGCCATATAAAATGGCCAAATACATCACCAAAATCTTTATAAAAAAGACTCAAGCCTATACATTCCATAAAACCAAGCTACAAGGTGTAAAATATCGAAAATCAATAATCGGATAGTGTGATGAGATCTCCGTTGACTCTCAACCTGAGCAAATGTCCGAGGCACTATAAAACATAGAAAAAATATCACAAAGTAAGCTATAAAGCTTAGTAAGCTCATATGGTAATAAACTCATATTATTAAATAACTGCATTTAAAATCATTATTCAAAACATAATATAATTCATATGATTGCACCATTCTATCTCGAATTCATACACATAGTTAATCAAGATTTTCATGAGTTTATTCATTCAAAACACATATGGTTTGAATACTTCTTATCAATTCATTCACATATTCATATACATAAGTAAATATATATAAACTTTATTCAATTCAATTTCTATCACTTTTTCTTTAGCCAAGTGAATTATGTGAAAATATCATCAAATAATGGTATTTCACACACCATGTGCCATATGTATATTTTGTTAAAACAACTATAACTCATATCTCACATATCATTCAATTTATACCTCATTATAGCCAAATAAACACATTTTGGCATGAAACAAACTTATACATAAAGCTTTCTCATTTCATATACATGATACACTAAGAACTTGCCAAATTACCTTCATTTGATTCCCATATAGGTTCTGTACGTACCTGTATCACTTAATTCAATTGTACTTTCATTCTCATCTTGACTTTGCCTATTGAATCATTTGATATTTCGCACACTAAGTGCCATCCTCAATATCTCGCACACTAAGTGCCATTCTCAATATTTCGCACACTAAGTGCCATTCTCAATATTTCGCACACTAAGTGCCATTCTCAATATTTCGCACACTAAGTGCCAAATTTGATGTCCCGCACACTAAATGCTGTACATAACCGAAGCTATCTCAAATCGCACATTAAGTGCCAAATTTAGCCGAAGCTATACCGAACCGTACACTCAGTGCCATATTTAGCCGATATGTCATCAAACATAACAATAGTCACGTATATACAATTTATACGATATCAAAGCATTAAAAGCATAAATATAACTATGCTTATCGCATACGAACTTACCTCGTTCGCTGTAACGACGAATTAGGTTGACTAATCCGATACCTTGTTTTCCCCCGTTTTAGATCCGAATCTCATTTTTCTCAGTCTAATCAATAACAAAATTTACTTATTTAATCATTAATTCATTCAATTTAACACAGTTTACATTTTTTGGCAAAATTACACTTTTTCCCCTACTATTTCACATTTTTGCAATTTAGTCTTTAACACATAAATATAAAATTCATGAAATTTAAACAATTCCATGCTTAGCCGAGTATTACCCAATCATATATCAACCCATATTTTCACTTTATTCATACTTTTAACCACAAAATTTCATAATTTCACAAATTAGCCCATAATTTGCATTTTTACTCAAAATCACTTTATAAAATGTGAAAATATAACATCAAATATTCATATTTCACCATTAAAAATCAAAGAACACATAAACTCATCAATGGAAACTATCAAAATCTTTAACAGTTTTGAAATCGAAAACACGGGCTAGCTAGTACTAGTTGCAACGATCACAAAAACGTAAAAATCATTAGAAATCAAGATCAAAATCATACCTAATCAAGCAACCAAAGTAGCCGAACCTCAAAATAAGCTTTAAATTGTTTTTGTTTTATTATAACTTAACTTAATTACATATTTACCCTTTTACCCTTTAAAAAAAATTAATAATAACACCAATTGCCACTCCACTATAATCCGCTATCTCATAAATGGGCTATTTACCACATAAGGACCTTCAATTTAAGTTCCATAGCTATTTGACACCTTTAGCTTATGGAACACAACTTTTACGCTTTACGCGATGTAGTCCTTTTTACCGAATTAAACACTTAAACGTTAAAATTTCTTCACGAAATTTTCACACAACTCTAATATCGTGCTGTAAATATTAAAATAATAATAAAATAAATTTTTTTATGTCAAATTTGTGGTCTCAAAATCACTATTCTGATTAACCCTAAAAATGGGCTGTTACAACTCTCCCCCCCTTGGCAATTTTTGTCCCCAAAAATCTTGTCAGAGAATAGATTAGTGTTTTGCTTTCACTAGACTCATCAATTTCTCACATAGCCTCAGATTTCTCAAATTTTCAATCTCATGAGCTATGATTCTGATCTGTTCTGTGCTATATGTCATAACAAGCTGAGTTTCTACTTCTGAAAGAGATACTATAGATAAAAGATTTTATCTATATCATCACGTCATATATATAAGAAACACATTATGGATCTTCTCAAGTTCTGACGATAATCTCATACGGTCTCATTCTATCAGTAATCTCATATAGCCTGATAAATCACAAACTCAACTTCTCTTTATAGCTAAATCGAGAAATTCTATTTGTAACGCCCCCACGCCCGAAACCGTCACCGGAGTCAAGCTTGAGGTGTTACTAAACTTATCTTACCTTTTAAACAACTCTAAACCACTTATTTTAATTTTCGGAATAAACTGTTTTTCTGCGTCATAGCTGCTTAGAAATTCATTTCTCGAGTTTCAAAACTCGAAATTAAGATCCGTAAATTTTTCCTGAAACTAGGCTCATATATCTATCTACTAATTTTTTTCTAGAATTTTTTACTTAGCCAATTAGTACAGTTTATTAGTTAAAGTTACCCCTGTTTCAGAATTTGACTGCACTGACCTCTACTTACTACGAACCACTTTTATCCCTATAAAAAATTAATATAACTATACTGTTTGTTTCTATTAAAACTAGATTAAATAAGGATTATAACCATATAAATTACACCACCTAATTATTTTTTTACAATTTATGGTGAATTTCCAAAGTTGAAACAGAGGATCTAGAATTTTCTCTGAACCTGTTTCACTAAAACTCAGATATCTCATAAAATATAATACCTTTACCTGTTTTTCTTATTCCATAAGAAAATAGACATAATAAGCTTTAATTTCATATATTATTCACCATTAAACCATGTCTCTACGATTTTTAGTGATTTTTCAAATTCACATTATTTCTGATACTTGAATCTGTTTTTAAGTTACTTTCACATTTTTCTTAGTTTTCATGTGATAGTTACTACTTATTCATACATACAATTAAACATGTATATCATCAGCCATTCTATTAGATAATCACTAGCAAATATTTACACATCATTCATTGATCATATCATATCAAAAGAAACCAAGTTCCTATACATGCCATACACAAAACTAAACGTCTAACTATACCAATGTGATTTCTTCGATAGTGTGATCGGGTCTCCGACGTTTCCTTCGATCCCCGAGTGGCTTGATAAAAAATATAAGAAAAAGAAAATAAAGAGAGTAAGCACTAGGCTTAGTAAGCTTACAAGCAAATAAATTACAACATTCAGCATAATGAATGATTATACATAATGTCACCTAGCCTCATAAACTTTCTTTACTTCTCATTTTCTACCTTCTTCTTTACTTACTTACCTTCTTTCTTACGACCTTTCACTATTCATAAATATAATCTACCTTCCCTTTTGCTGATAATTCACTATAATTTAACGTGTACAATGACCCATTGAACCACTCGGAATACTAAGGATCTTGGGGTCGTTTCTGTCTATCAATATCACCGCCAATGCCATGTCTTCGACATGGACTTACATGAATTATTCTGTCTCCAATGCCATATATATATAATATGGGCTTACATGGCTCATTCCTGTCTCCAAAGCCATATAAGCGATATGGACTTACATGGCTCATTTTCTGTCCTGTCCCTGTCTGTCAACCCCAATATCCTAACATTCCTAAGGTTCAAACGGGGCATCCTAATGCTTTTTCTCTGTCACTTAGCACTTTAATTTGACTTTAAATATTCTCATAAAATAAGTATATAAATGCTGAAATTTACAATAATAATGTAAAATAAAAGAATATTGCATTTATTTCTTGTCAAACTTACCTCGTATGCAAAAATAGCTACTTTTACCATTTCGTCCACAACTTGGTATTTTCTCCATTTTAGCCCGAATTTCAGTTTTCCTTGCTCTATCATTTAAAATATAGTCTAATTAGGACTCACATTATTCAAATTGACTCAAAATCATATTTTGGCAAAATTACAATTTTGCCCCTAAACTTTTGCATATTTACACTTTTGCCCCAAAGCTCAGTAAATTAAACTTCAGCCTATTTTCTTATGTTTCATGACATGCTGGTCATTTTTCCTTCTATGGCAGCATCAAATTCATACTCTAACAAGCACTTATGACTATTAGGTATTTTTACCAATTAAGTCCTTTTACTCTTTTTGCTTAAAACCGAGTAGTACAAATTGTCTAACATAATTTAAAACCTCATATTCTATCATAAAACACCAAAATACACAAATTTCACCTATGGGTATTTTTCCAAATATGAACTCTAGGTTGAATTATTACTAGCATAAGCTTAATCGAGCTACAGGGATTCCAAAAACGTAAAGAACGTTAAAAAGCGGGGCTTGGAATCACTTACTATTGAGCTTGGAAAGCTTGAAAACCCTAGCCATGGCTTCCCCATGCTAATTTCGGCCTCCATGAAGAAGATGAGCAAAATTGGCTTTTAATTTTGTATTTTAATTCATTTTACCCCTAAATGACCAAAATGCCCTTACTACTAAACTTTCAAAAATTCCTTCCATGTCCTAATTTTGTCCATGAACTTAAAATTGGTCAAATTGCTATTTAAGACCTCCTAATTAATATTCTAATTCAATTTTATGCAAAATACTTCTAGAACACAAGTTTTGCAATTTATTCAATTTAGACCCTAATTTCAAATTAAGTACTTTATGCATAGAATTTCTTCACGAACTTTTCACACAATCATGAAAACATATCATAGACCTCAAAATAATAATAAAATAAATTTTTATACCTCGGATTTGTGGTTTCGCAACCACTGTTCCGTTTAGGCCCTATTTCGGGATGTTACACTATTTCCACTATAATACCTTCACAAATACTCAGTTTTCTAACTGTAATTCAATGTTTTTACATATCAAGCCCGCATATCTGAAACTGCTTTTAGACTATCACGAATTACTTTCATTTTTCTCTTCAATTTCTCTGTTGAAATCAATCCTATGAATCTTTTCTCACAAAGCTCAATTACATAGCAATGGAGTTTGATAATTGCAATCATGTAATACATTATACAATGCCATTTTTATACTCATATGATAACTATTAATATGATCAAACTCAACCAACCTTAATTGTCTTTCTTAATTACTTCGAAATTTGAAAACACAATAACGAAACATTACCTTGTTAGTCTGAATCTCTCCCTCAAATTAACCATCTGTTGAAAAATGTAATGCAATGCTAAATTGTAACCGTTTATCTAAAGCTTACTGTAGTTTTCTATCAAATCACAATATAAAATTTAGGTCTCTACCCGAAATAATGAAGTCCGACATACTGTGTGATTTGAAAATCTCTGATATGTATAACCCACCTAATCTATCAAAAGAGAAATTCATACGTATGAGGATAAAATATGCAGACTTCTTCAAACAGTTAACAATAGTTCAGATAACATCTATCTTTTACAAAATTCATCGAAATTCTATTTTCATTATCACTCAGATAGCAACACATGCTGTAACAGTCTTAAAAACACTTGATGATCAGCATTAACTTGTTGATAGATCAGACATTTGGATACAAAGTTAGAAGTATTTCATTTCATACTCATTTACCAGTACAACTGTCTCAGATTATTGAACATCTTAGCACTCCCCGATTGAACAAATAATTACTACTGTGATCTATTTGTAACAATTGTTACATAATTTTTGGATTTCTCGATACACGAACTCTATCTCGAAACAATAGACAATCATCGATTCCCAACTGAAATTCTGAATCATGAGTCAATTTATGTTGAACTCTTTTTAATTTGTAATTCACTGATACATTTACGAACTTCACAAATTTGCTGAATGCTTTTTAACTCAGCTAATATCTATCCATCATTCGATAAGATCAATCGCATATTCACCACTCGTAAAGCACACATAGGTTTCCTGCTCAAAACATTCATGACTGTAATCGTTTTCCCTGGATGATAATCAATTTCTAACTTGTACTCTTTTAGCAATTCAAGCCATCTTCTTTGTCGTAAATTCAGATCTTTCTGAGTTATTAAATATTTTTAACTCAAGTAATCATTAAAGTTGTCCCATTACCCACCAAATAATCAATGTCATTGACTATTCAATGCGAATACATTATCAATCATTTCTAAGTCACATGTCGTATAATTCTTTTCATGCAGCTTTAACTGTATACAACATAAGCAATCACTATTCCTTCTTGTACTAGAACTCATTTCAAACCATTCAATGACACATGACTGAAAATCATAAACTCTTTACCCGGCACAAACTGAACCAAAATTGATGCTTCAGTTGACAATGTCTTCAATTGATTACCACTTTATTAATAATTGTCATATCATGCAGGCTTCACAATCATGATGATTTTCTCAATCAAAACAACTTTAGTTTACAAAAACATTTCTCGATAAAACCATTTCGATAAATATGATTCAGTATCACATCTTTTGGAATATGAATTCTTCATTCGAACTATTTATCAATTAATTCATGAACGTACAAAAATTTACTTACGGATCTGAGGATAAACTCAAAGACATATAAATCCTTTAACCTTTCAAACAAATAACTCAAATTAGACTAAAACACTAAATTGGTCTCGACTGCCAAACAATAACTTTTCAATTTTTAATCAACGGAGTTTTGAACTATACTGAAGCCACTTCCATCAAATAGATTAAAATCGTAGTGCCATAATAAGGCCGACCTCTCAACCATATAAATAGATAATGTCCCAGCTATTAATAATGCATTTTGAATACCAAAGAAAATCAAATATGGTTTCACAGCAACCAATACAGAAACACAACTTTTATAAATCTGATAACGGTACCATTGTACTCCTATATAGAAGATAAAAATCTCGATGATATCCCAAAAAATTTCCATAAGGAACAATGTCAATCATAGACACTGAAATCCATAGTAACAGAAGCAATATAATCTTCATGTGTAATTGGCAAAATAATAACCAGTAGAAACAGAATATTAGCATCATACGGATTTTATCATTCACTTTCCTATCAACACAAGAGAATAGAATACCAGAGAAAGATAGAGCAATGCCAATCATAAACCATATAAATCACAATGCTTTCGTCTAATAGTATGTTTAGCTAATGTTCTCATACGATAAGAATTCCTTATGAAATTAAATAATCATATATACTTTTGAGAATAAATGTACACATAGAATGCCCAGAAGAAACCATAGTAACTGCTCGAATATAACCACAACACTCATCTATCATTTCAATTCAAATATTATTCCACTGTCTAATTCTGTCATCACTGATTTCATATTATCTCATCACTATTAGAAATCAATTCAGAAGAACTTCCAGTTAATACGTTCTTTAGACATCATACCTGAATACTTTCATCTCATTGAATTCAACTTCTTCTATAACAGTGACTTTGCATATTACGAATGACCTTCAACACGATTATATATATATTTTGTTGTTACTGTCTTCACTTGCGGACTCATTCTCTTATCTGATCACAGTACTATTCCTTCAATCACAAAACTCTGTAATTCCACACTTGTAAGCTTATTTATAATACAGATTTCATTACAATACTTTACCGACGAGGGGGTGAGGGTTGTAAAGCCTAAAATTTTAACTCTCACGTCAACATGCACATCACACATACCATTATGAATGACCAGTTCATTACTAATTCCACATTCTCAAAACACCTAACAATCATTTACTTATGATCACTTTTGTACTTAACACATAGCTCATACGCTAAATCAAATCATTAATTCATAATCAAAATATTCACATAGCAATCATAGATCAAACATCACAACTCATATACTCATATAATTATAACATTTATCAATAACAAAATATCATGCACTCTGATTCATACCTTTATGAGTTTCATCTCATCACCAACACATTTTCAATCAAACGTTTGAGTATAACATTCTGCACTATCGGAGTTAGCTCGGTTGGAAAGCACATTAGTCCAATTAAAACAATTCTCGCCAGAATTGGGAGATATCGCACTATCACAGGTTAAATATGACATGTATAGTTAGACTCTCACTTACTACGTTAGTCCTAGAATCAACTAAATCGTGGCTTTGATACCAATTAAATGCAACACCCCTAACTCGTTTCTGTTACCAAAATAGGGTTACGCAGCATTACCGATAAAAACACAACTAATAATATACATTTCTCATAAATGATTCAATTTCACATAAATATCAATCTAACATAATCACATTTTCCCTTTTATAGCTCTATGGGGCCTAAAAACATACTTAAAAGAGGTTCGGGACTAAACCGATAACATTTGAAAATTTTGGGAAACTTAGTAAATTTTCATGCATACAAGGGTCACATGCCTATGTGAACAGGCCGTATGTCTCACATGGTTACCAGACACGCCCGTTTCATAGGCCGTGTGAGAACAGGGCATACATACTGATTTGGGTCACACAGTCGACCACACGCCCATGTGTCTAGCCCGTGTACCCTTCAAAATGGCCACACACACCCATGTGCTAAGGCTGTGTGCCTCACATGGCCACCAGACAAGCCCGTGTGTCTAGGTCGTGCTCGAGACTGACTTGGATTTCTAATTTTTCCCTAGGGGACACACAGCCATGTGCTATGCCATGTGTCACACACGGTCGAGTCACACGCCTGTGTGCTCAACCATGTGGAGTGAAAATAGACTTGGTTTAAGCCACATTTCTCACCCTACTCATGCCCTTCTACAACAAGACATTTCATGCCATTTCAATACATATATGAGCAACCAAAACATGCTATTCCAAATACATATTGTGTCATGTATAACCATTCTTTTTACTACTCAATTCCATGATCTATAACGTACCAAATTACTATGCCACAATCATCAAACTCACATAACTTTCAAATGCATTTTCTCATCATGTAATCATCTATTCCATTCTTCAAAATATACCATTTCATCATCTCAAAATCAAGCCACAACATGCCATCTTTCAAGCAATAATACACCAATTAACATCTAACTAATTGAGCAACTCATAACCATCACAAGATCTTTATCAAATTATGCCACTACATAAGGCAAATTACACATCAAACATAAGTCATAATAAGCCATATAAAATGGCCAAATACATCACCAAAATCTTTATCAAAAAGACTCAAGCCTATACATGCCATAAAACCAAGCCACAAGGTGTAAAATATCAAAAATCAATAACCGGATAGTGTGATGAGATCTCCGTTGACTCCCAACCCGAGCAAATGTTCGAGGCACTATAAAGCATAGAAAAAATATCACAAAGTAAGCCATAAAGCTTAGTAAGCTCATATGGCAATAAACTCATATTATTAAATAACTGCATTCAAAATCATTATTGAAAACATAATATAATTCATATGATTGCACCATTCTATCTCGAATTCATACACATAGTTAATCAAGATTTTCATGAGTTTATTCATTCAAAACACATATGGTTTGAATACTTCTTATCAATTCATTCACATATTCATATACATAAGTAAATATATATAAACTTTATTCAATTCAAATTCTATCACTTTTTCTTTAGCCAAGTGAATTATGTGAAAATATCATCAAATAATGGTATTTCACACAATATGTGCCATATGGATATTTTGTTAAAACAACTATAACTCATATCTCACATATCATTCAATTTATACATCATTATAGCCAAATAAACACATTTTGGCATGAAACAAACTTATACATAAAGCTTTCTCATTTCATATACATGATACACTAAGAACTTGCCAAATTACCTTCATTTGATTCCCATATAGGTTCTGTACGTACCTGTATCACTTAATTCAATTGTACTTTCATTCTCATCTTGACTTTGCCTATTGAATCATTTGATATTTCGCACACTAAGTGCCATTCTCAATATCTCGCACACTAAGTGCCATTCTCAATATTTCGCACACTAAGTGCCAAATTTGATGTCCTGCACACTAAATGCTATACATAACTGAAGCTATCTCAAATCGCACATTAAGTG
This sequence comes from Gossypium anomalum, assembly GCA_025698475.1. Taxonomy (NCBI): domain Eukaryota; kingdom Viridiplantae; phylum Streptophyta; class Magnoliopsida; order Malvales; family Malvaceae; genus Gossypium; species Gossypium anomalum. The sequence continues at coordinate 20,782,642 of CM046960.1, read as the reverse complement.
CCAAATTTAGCCGAAGCTATACCGAACTGTACACTCAGTGCCACATTTAGCCGATATGTCATCAAACATAACAATAGTCACATATATACAATTTATACGATATCAAAGCATTAAAAGCATAATATAACTATGCTTATCGCATACGAACTTACCTCATTCGCTGTAACGACGAATTAGGTCGACTAATCCAATACCTTATTTTCCCCCGTTTTATATCCGAATCTCATTTTTCTCAATCTAATCAATAACAAAATTTACTTATTTAATCATTAATTCATTCAATTTAACACTGTTTACACTTTTTGGCAAAATTACACTTTTTCCCCTACTTTTCACATTTTTTCAATTTAGTCCTTAACACATAAATATAAAATTCATGAAATTTAAACAATTCCATGCTTAGCGGAATATTACCCAATCATATATAAACCCATATTTTCACTTTATTCATGCTTTTAACCACAAAATTTCATAATTTCACAAATTAGCTCATAATATGCATTTTTACTCAAAATCACTTTATAAAATGTGAAAAATCTAACAGCAAATATTCATATTTCACTATTAAACATCAAAGAACACATAAACTCATCAATGGAAACTATCAAAATCTTTAACAGTTTTGAAATCGAAGACATGGGCTAGCTAGTACTAGTTGCAACGATCACAAAAAACATAAAAATCATTAAAAACCGAGATCAAAATCATACCTAATCAAGCAACCAAAGTAGCCAAACCTCAAAATGCTTCCATGGTATTCTTTTTCTTTCAATTTTGGTGAAAGAGATGGGAAAATAAGCTTTAAATTGTTTTTGTTTTATTATAACTTAACTTAATTACCTATTTACCCTTTTACCCTTTAAAAACATTAATAATAACACCAATTGCCACTCCACTATCATCCACTATCTCATAAATGGGCTATTTATCATATAAGGACCTTCAATTTTAAGTTCCATAGCTATTTGACACCTTTAGCTTTTAGAACACAACTTTTGTGTTTTACGCGATTTAGTCCTTTTTACCGAATTAAACACTTAAACGGTAAAATTTATTCACAAAATTTCCAAAAAACTCTAATATCGCACTTTAAATATTAAAATAATAATAAAATAAAGTTTTTCACGTTAAATTTGTGGTCCTAAAATAACTTTTCTGATTAACCCTAAAACGAGCTATTACAATTTAAGTAAAAAAATATTGTTGATGAGAGTCGAAAATAATGTTAAGGATGTAGTTAGATTTCAAATACCCACAAAATTAAACAACAAACCTTAAAAAAATAATTGCAACAGAAAGATTAAACACAAGATTTAATGAAACACAACATATATAGACTAGAATAAATATTTCACTTAATAAGAGTTCATTGGCAATCATAAAAGGAATATCATGAAGGATCGTGGGAATATGAAAACTCATTAAACCAAATTTTAATTAAGGCATAGGCTTCTCTCGAAGTCCTATTATGTTCCTAAGTTATTTTGCATTTGTCTATGTCAAAACTAACCAAGAAATCACCCTTTCGGGCATTTATACAATTTATGCATATAACAATCATCTTTCGGTACCGACGTGAAATGTACCATTTAGGTATTTTGTCTATTAACTATTACCTCTTCTCAGATTAAATAGTTAATTCATTAACTTACAAATGTTGACCATACATTTATAAGTATTAACATGAATTAAACCTAAATGAATGAAATAATCATTTGCAAAAAATATTCACAATACAAAAACCAATTAACTCAAATCATAATTCATACTTATTCTGAATAAACAAAATTAAGTCATGTAATATTAAATTGAAAACATAAAGATGAGATGCAAACTTATCTTTCAACACAGTAAACATCAATTAATAATAAAGAGAAAGGGAAGAAGAGTAGTCGATGGGGGTTATCCATGGCCAGTTCACAATAAGAACAGAAAATAATTAAATTGTGGGGAGTTATCTGCGACTGCTCATTGCGGTTTCCCATGGTGGCTCTCTTCCCTGTCTTTGTATTAAATCACCAAAATGCTCTCAAGTTATCTCTCTCTAAATGCTCTAATTTTCGACAAGTGAATTGCCTTACTTTGTGGCAAACCAGTGTTTAGCAAGCCATGAGAAAGACAAGAGCACTCAAAGGATTTTTTTCTCAAAATTGGTGTGTTTTGACGAATGAAATGAAACATCATTTTATAGCCTTCTAGCCCCCAATGTCCCTTGCTATTTTTAGTAAGGGAATCCTTGATTTCCTCTCCCTTTAGTGCTGTACATTGATGTAAGGAAGAGTGGGTCGAGACTTGATAATTTTAGTAAGGAGGTTGGCTTATTTTTCTCCTTGTATGGCTGACCTTTTAATGGTAAAAAGGGGGTTGTTTTTTACTTTTATTTTTAGTAGAGGAGTGGATGGTTTGAGGCTTGAATCAAGAGGAATGGTTTCTGATTTTTATTTGATGGAGATTGAGGTCAAATCTAGAATTTTTAGAGTTGAGTGGTTGGTTATGGACTGCTAATTTTAGCAGTGGATGCTACCATTTTATTTCATGGAAAAGTGGGTAAATGGAATGGGTTTGGGTCTTCAATTAGACAATACTGGGCTTCCATGTAATTGAATCTAGAACGAAGCCATTTTGAAGCCTACATGACTGCCTCTTGGATCTTCTACCTGTACTTGTTTAAGACCCAAATACATCCAAAATTCTTTCATTCTTTCCCTTAGCCCAATTATTCCGAAAAAATAATAAAATATCATGCATTTAACATAAATTTTATAAATTTAACACATTCCCATAGAAATTATAAAATATCACAAAATTGAGTATAAAACCACAGAAACTACTATTTATTTACTCGAAATCAGCATAAATTATACATAAAAGAGTGTTAAAATATCTATATATTTTAGATTTTACACACGCCCAAACTTAAATCATTGCTCGTCTTGAGTAATGCTAAAAACATGTCATATATTTGTAGAATTTAATTCATTCAAGTAGTCAGGAAAAAGCAAAAATTATACTCTCAAATTAATTTTGCAAATATGTAGTTCATATATAACATATCATCCAATATTTCTTCAAGTGTCTAAATATTAATAAAATCATGATTTGAACAAATAATTTTACGAGTAAAGTTAGATTCACTTAAAAAAATATTTTAACATCCCTAAATCAACTAAGAATCATTCCTCAGGTTTATATTTGCCTTCAAATGTTGAGTTCAATGTTTTTCTCTCCACTAATGTAGTCAGCTCAGCAATCTAAATCAATAAGTTTTTGTAAGGGTTGTAACGGGGCTAGGTTTAAGGTAGGGTAAAAGGATTGACAATTTAAGTATAATAACCTTAAACTTAGCTTATCTTGGCCTTCAAAAGTGCAACTTCCCATTGAATAACCAACTCTTTTCTTTTTCAGCAGCAACCTCCATCGTTGGACCATCGTCGGTCTTTTTTTGGTTAGCTGGGTCGGGTTTGTGTCGTCTTGATCAATTTGGGATGCGTCTCGGTTCTCCGACATTTATCAAAAAAATCTGTAACATAACACTTATGTCTGTTTTTGGCTCACATGAATTGTTCTAAAAAAAATAAAATAATTCCTACATGGAGATGATAGTCCACGATCTAATTACATATCCCAAAAAAATTAATAATATTACAACCAAATTTTTAGGAATCACAACTTTGAAAAAGATTACTTTATCTTGTAAATATAAAATAATAAAAATACATTCATTCACATACATAACCCAAAACATGCTAATAATTACAAGAATGTTACATCTTATCAAAGATTAACTAAACATGAAGAAAAGTAAATTTCAATATTGGTTTATAGTATAAACATAGCACAACCTGACTCTGATACCAATTGTTAAAAAAATTAGGTTCGAATATGGTTTTCTTGCTGAACAAAAAAGTAAAAATATTGTAAACCGAGTCATTTTGTGATATTTATAATAATAAACTTTTCTTGAAATAATACATGTGCTTTGAACGAGAGATGTTCCCAATTGTCAACTGGATGACCTTCTCTACTATTCTTATACCACAAATTGCTTTGAGTATGGGCTCAAACAATTTCGAGTGAAACATAGAACTAAAAATAATTTTATTTATTTTCAATAGGAGAGAAAATCTCTCCCTCACTCTCACTCTATAGAAACTAGTAGAAATAAATTCTAACTATTTTCGGGGAGAATAACAATATCTCAAAATTGTAACATCCCTACTTTAAAAAAAAAAAAGAGAAGAAGAATATTTATGGTAGAAGTCCTTAAATAAGTGATTCATAAATAAATAGTAGTATAAGAAATTGTGATCGTTTTTAGAGAAAATTGTCAGACATGAGAACACAGAGGATTATTAGTAGGAGTATATGGTTAAGTTAAAAAATCAGTATCGAGTTCAGAGATTAGATTGAATAAGTTAGAATAGTATAGAGACTAAAGTGCAATTATCGTATTTTTATTTTGATGGAAAGGACTTAATGACAATTTTTCCATTACTTAAAAAAAATCAAAAGTTTCATGATGGCTTTAAATGATATTTTCATTAAATAATTATTATTTAACATTTTATTTAAAATAATAGTAATTTATTAAATATTATATATATATATATATATATATATATATATATATATATATATATATATGAAGAGAGAAAGATAAGTTCTTTCTCATCTTTCCCACGAAAGGTTGGGAAAAAAAGAAGAAGAAAACTCCTTTCATCATGTTCCTTCAATTTCAAGCTTAAGGTATGACTTTTCTTCAATTTTTTTTATAGATTTTGAATCTTTGAAGCTTGCTTTACATATATATACAATAGTTTTTGATTTTATCAAGTATTTTGGAAGTTGCCATTAAATGACATTGATGGAAGCTTAGAAAACTTAAGTGAAATAGATATATTTTTGGATAGAAAACTATTAGAAGATGAGTTCTAGCTTGTTAGAAGTGTGAAAAAGAAACAAAAATGGATGAAAAATTTATTTGGTATATTTGGCCATGTTAAAGGGGAAGTAGAGAACATTGGCCACTTTGTGTAATATTGGTCTTAAATGATAGGTTGTGAAGCAGTGAGTACTCTGGTGAAGACGGAATTGAAAAAGGATAATCGAATCGAAATATATACGAATTTCGGACTAGAAAACTTAAGTTGTCAATATGAATAATCATGCATATTTAAGTTTGTTTCTATTAGTTTTAGTTTTAGAATGGATAAATGATATTGTTTCGTATTGAATTGCTCCTATTGTAGCTAAAAACGAAGTGAACATCTTGAAGGAGAAAGGCGAAGAAAAGGAGTAAAGCGATTAAAACTTCGGTTTGTACTAATATCTTATTTTCATTACATAAAGCTTTAGAATATTTAATTTAATATGACTAGTTATATTTATTTTATTTTATTTTATTTTTATGCGTTTTGGATGAGATTGAATAATTTAATTAATATTTATAAAATTATGTTTTGAGATGAATACTATCTTTTTCATAAGACTAAATTAGTGAATTTATGGTTATGATTTGGATTTGAGTATTATGATTTTAGATGATTGAGCAAGAAAAAAATTAATATGTTTCAAATTGGAAGCCTATTTTACATTAGGCGATATGTGATTTGAATATGGAATAGAATTGAAATGAGAATTATATGAAAACAAAATTGAAATGAATCATGAAATTTGATTTTTACTTGTTTTACTAAGTTAGACTAAATCAGATATAGTTGGCATGCCATAGAGTCTTTATGTCAGAGAATTTAAATCTCCCCAATTCCTAAAGGGTCGAGGGAGAAAGTGCCAAGTCGGTCAGTTGTTATTATTGTTAGCCCCAATTCCCAGAGGGTCGAGAGAGAAAATTCCATGTCGGTTAGTTGTTATTATTGTTAGCCCCAATTCCCAGAGGGTCGTGGACTACTCTGATAGCCATTATTGCCAAACAACTCAGGATGGCAAATTCGTGTATCTGGTTACGAGTTTAAACTTTCGTACAGGTTCTAAATTGAAAGAAAAGCAAAAACAAAACTTGAATTTATTTGAATTTCTATATTGTGCAAATCAAATTAATTATGCGATTTTGAATTTAAAAAGCTTATTTTCTTTATTCGATTTGTCAATATCAAAATATTAAAGTTTATTAATATTAGAATTTTCTTTTATTGTGATGTTATTAATGATATTTTTAATCATGTTTTATTTATTTCTATCAATTAATTTGTGTCCAATACTTATGTAATGATTTATATGATATTAGCACCACTGAGCATAAAAATGCTCAGCGTACGGTTTGTCTATTTTTCTGTGCGCCGTTAGTTAGATTCGTTAGATCATTCTAGCAGCATCTGAAGAACCGAAGTTCAGCTCAAACAATGTTGGTGAAGGGTTTACTTTATAGTTGATGTAAATAGCATGTACCTAGGCTTATATATATAATATTATGTAGTAAACTAAATTTAAATATTTTCATTATGTTTTCTTAGCTAGTATTTTATAACTAATGCTTTGATAAAATAGTAAAGTACAGAAATCTAGTTTATTGATATGTTTTGAGAAATCGTAGTGCTGAGAATTGATTTGGGAGATAATTGGAATGTGGATATTTTGTGAAAATTTAAATTTTGCAGGGGGTTTTACGTAAAATAGGCAGAAATGCTGTCGAAATCTTTATAAAATAATTTTACCACTACATTTCCTTTTCAGAAAAAAATGGAAAAGTGAGTTGCTTCGGCAACGAAATGTGACATTTTATATTCAAATACAACAACTGGGTCGGGTATAAGGTGTCACAAAAATTGTGTAAAACTTATGTATATTTTAGCCTTACCAGTGCCATCTATTTTTAAGGAGAGGAAGTGAAACCAATACAACATTGCTGCAAGAAATAAAGCTTCTATCTCATCGTCTACTGTAGAAGTTGAATACATTGCTACAAGAAATTGTTGTGCTCAATTGCTCTGGATGAAGCAAATTATGAAGGATTTTGGTGTTGATTTGGACATGGCTACTGCTTTGTGTGATAACACAAGTGCCATTAATATATCCAAGAATCCAATACAACATTTGAGGAATAAACATATAGACATAAGGCATCATTTAATGAAGGAATTGATTGAGAATGGTGCTAAGATCTTAAGTTTGTGTCTACACAATATCAACTAGTTGATTTGTTCACTAAACCATTGGATGCAACTAGGTTTAAGCATTTGAGATCCTCTATTGGTGTGTGACGAGTCTAATTGAATCAGACAGTTTTATAAGGCATCCAAATGAGAATCTTGATGCCGTTTTGTGGAAAGATATTTTTGGATTCTAAAATCTATTAAGAAAGTATCTTTGCTAATTCGCATTTCTCTCGCAAAATCGTGGAGTGAAAAATGATCTAATTGTATTTTCAAGAAGGTCCTGAAAGGGATTGTGCAGTGATCCTCACTGATTCATATTTTCCATAAGTTACTATTATTCAAGATTTTATTCTCTCTTTAATGTTCCATCTCTTTTATCTTCTCACATTCAAATGGGAATGGTAAAAATTACTTCTCAAGAGGTATTCAAAAGGGTTTAGATAGAAAAGAGTGTTGAAGGGGAAGGCATATCAAACCCCCACCTGAAGCTCAAGTTGAGGGAGAATCAATAGAGATAGTAGTGCCTACTACTATTGGCCCTTCACAGGCTCAAAGGAGCCAAATAGAGGAAAAGAATGATGACGGAGATACCTATGTAGAGAAAGTCGTTTTAAAGATTGATGAGTTGTTAGCACATCCACCTATTTTAGAGCATAAACCTATGTTGAAAGGGAAGATGGAATTGTTGATTGAAGCAGTGATTTCTTAGGGAAATGTTAATCCTGTTCTTGATGAAACTCTTGTAAATATTGTTGGAAAAAATCTGGCTCATGAATAGGTTTCTTGCATAGCGGAAAATTAAAATTTTGAAAACTAAGTCGGATTGTAAGCAATAAACCTTTTACCGGAATCGCACCTGTGTTTTCAACTAAAAGGATCCTTGTCATTCATGGCTTTCAACCGAATGACCTTTTTCGCTATTCTTGTACCATAAACTACTTTGAGTGCCGGTTCGAACGAATTCGAATCAAACACAGAACCAAAAATTATTTATTTTACTTTCAGTGGTAAAGAAAAATTCTCTCTTTAATAGAAGCCGGTAGAATTGTTATTTCGGAAAATATAATTTATACTTAGAAAATAAATTTTCACTATTTTCGGATAAAATAAAAATATTTAAATTTGTGTAAAACTTATTGTTTTTTTATCAATGTGTTTTGCCCTCATGCGGTTTCCTTGGTGTTGAGCTATATCTGCACTGTTATAGTGTCATAAGTTTTTCCATACCTTAGATTTGGCCTCTATAGTGAAGTTAATAGTGCAACCGTGCTTGACACTTATTCACACTATGGGCATGCCGCATAGGAAAAAGACACAGCTCGATGTCGATTTCCTTGAATTGCGACATGTTTGGAAGTCAAAATCAAAATATGCAATAGGAGTAAGATCTCCTATGGAATATACAAGCATACAATTCCTCATTCTCCATAAATACTTAAGTATATGCTTAACTACTTGCCAGTGCCTTCGATTCATTTGATATCGATATACCAACTCAACCATGAAATAGATATCTAGACTTGTGCACAACCTAGCATAGATGAGAGTTCCTACTATAGAAGCATAATGAACCTTTCTCATGTTTTTTTTGGAAAGAATCCGGTTCGAAAATGGTTTTCTTACACAAAGAAAAATAAAAATTTTGAAAATCGACTTGGATTGTGATATTTTATAACAATAAACCCTAGACCGAAATCGTACCTGTGTTTTTGAATAGATGGATCCTTGTCGTTCTTGACTTTCAACCAAACGATTTTCTCCACTATTCTTGTACCAGAAATTGCTTCAAGTGTGGGCTCAAACAAAACGAATAAAACACAAAAACTAGAAATTATTTTCTTTTCTTGTGGTGAAAACGAAAAATTCCTTCTCACATATATTCCAACAGAATCATTTTTCCAGAAAATATATTTAATTCTTAGAGAACAAAAGTCTCTCTATTTTTGGATAGAATAATGATATTAAAAATTATGTGTTAATAGTCCTACTAGTGCCATCTGTTTATAGGGATAGAAAGTAGAACCCTTGTTCAATTAGAGAGGTTTATTTCAACTAGAAAAATGAAATCCTAGTTCTACTAGGATGTAGGGGGTGACAACCTTAGTTAAATATACTAGGGTTTGTCGTCCCTCCTTATTACATAAGGGGCTTCTAGACCTCTACCATACCGGGTCCAATTACAAGTACTTCCCGAGCTTTTAACCCAATACTTTATAATTTGATCCAACCCAATATTTGTTTTTCTATTTCTAAAAGTAATCTTCAATATATTTCCTATTAAATAATTTTCTTAACCCAATTCTGATTCTGGTAAAATCATGACGACTTTGCCATAAAAGAATCTATGAAAAATATATTTAATATTTTTGCATTCAACAGTTCACTATGACCAAATGATTTATTTCCATTTTCGAACTTCATTTAATTCAAAAAATTTAAATTTATTTTCAGGTCATTTTCATTTTCCATTTCCATTTTCATTTTGGAGAAAACCACATTCATTTCCAAATGTTTTCTATTTCTCCATTTCACCATTTCTATTCATTTTTGTTTATTTGATTCAACATGCAATTCATTTATGGTTTCAATGAGCTAGCGGAGGGAAGATTAGACACATGCAATTGAGGCTCAAATGATTTATAATTAAGTTTTAGCTTTTTACCTATTAATTATAAACTCATTTAGTCACAAAGTCATTCCACTATAGTATCATAACTGAGCTCTCTCATATTACATACCATTACGAAAGCAATTTGATTAGTGCTCGTCTAATGACCTTGTCATAAGTGTGTTACCCTCGTTGGATATCCTTAATATCTTTGGGATAATATCTGTTCTCCTAATATGTTCCTATTTGGTCTCACGGTACCATTACATCTTCCTTCATGAAAAGTCAATCACTATCAAATACTGATCAAGTCATCCATCACAAAGATGAACGACTCGTGGCCACATTTTCGTTTCATCAACCATGTAATACCAATGAGAGGATATCATTTTCCCTTGTCTTGGACTATGAATTCCACTATTGTGAATGACGCTACATATTCCTTATCTATTTGAACTTAGGCTTTTACTTAAATCAAAGTGTACGAGTCACACATACATAGTTTATCATTCACTTAGGATTTAGGTATGTCACACTATGAACATCATAAGTGAATAAATCCATAAACAAATTCATGACCTATTCTTCTTGGGTCCAGTCTAATGTACTATCTGTCCAATAAATCACATCTATGTCTCTATCTTCTGAGAGTCATCTACTTCGATGCCTAAGACAAAGCATCTCCCCAATTGGACTTAATAGACGAAATATTAGTCTTTCAATCTATTTACCCATTTTTTATTGAACTAAGGACATGTTTAGGTTCATCTACTAATATAACTTGTCTTTTCGTATCACGATCCGACCATGTAATACCGCTTAGTATTAGTTTAAACATTAGACAACCAATGACCAACATTGCCTTCCATTTTACTTTGCGTGCAAAAATCATATGAGGAAAATTGTACAAAGTATACTAATGTGATCAATGAATTTATTTTATTAACCAATCGGTTAAAAAAAATTGCAATTGTACATTGATAAAAATACTACACTTAGGGTATCAGATCCAACAATTTTCTCTTCCTTCTGCTGTATTAAGAAAATCTTACAAAGAAAGATGAAATCTCGATACAAAGGGTTTAGTTCCCTTCTTAGAATTGATCATTGCGTAATGTTCCAATATCTTGTCTATTTATGAAGTTTGTGATGATTTTTTTCTTTCGATTACTTAGGATTCACATACCTAGAACAAAATTAGTTTCTCCCAAGTCCTTTATTCTAAATTGTTGAGTTGACCATAGTTTAACTGATGACAATGTCTTTACAACATTTTCAATTAGTAGAACGTCATTGACATATAGAATGAGAAAGACTACCTTTCCATCCCTAATACATTTATAAACACAAGGTTCATCTATGTTTTGCTTAAATCCAAAAGTTCTGATCACTTAATCAAATCTTTGATTCTATGAGCGAGATGCTTGCTGAAGTCCATATATAGATCTAAGCAGTTTGAAAACTTTATTCTTATTTTCTTTAGCTATATATCCGGTAGGTTGCATCATATAGATGCTCTCTTCAAGATAGTCGTTCAAGAATACTATCTTGACATCCATTTTCAAGGTCTTGTAATTGAAATCATCCGCAATGGATAATAATATAAGGATCGACTTGAGTAGGGCAACTGAAGAGAAGGTTTCTTCATAATCAATACCCTTTTTTTTAGTATAACATTTTGCTACAAGTTTAGCCTTGTAAGTTTCCACTTTTCCATTCATATTTCTTATCTCCTTATAGATCCACTTACAACCTATGAGTTTTATCTCTTCTGGTAAGTCTACGATTTTTGACATTGAGTTGGAATCTATATAACCCATCTCAACTTTCATAGCTATTTCCTCGAGCTTGGAATCAACATTCGACATCGCGTCATCATATATGAGTGGGTCGTCAACTTCCTGTTCAGTTGACTTAGTGCTTAAAACACTTCAACCAGATTGGAAGAACTCAGGCTTGCGAGAGACCCTTATTGCGATGAAACACTCTTTACTGCTAATCATTTGCATGTATACTATTAGGAGTTAGTTCTGGAGCTGTTTCTATAGGGCTTTTTGTATTTCCTGAAATTCCACGAGTACTTCTTTACTCCAAGGTTTGAAGTCATTCATGTAACTTTCCTCAAGGAAAGTAACATGACTTGACACTATTATTGCTTGCTCTTTTGGGTTATAAAATAAACCACCATTTGTTCCTTTTGACAATTCCACCTGTAAATCCAACTTCCTTGCATATTTATCCAATACGTAGGCCGAGCATCCCCAAATCCTTAAATGATTTAGATTTGGCTTCCTTTTGTGCCACAATTCCTATGGATTTTTAGATGTAGCCTTAGTTGGTATGCCATTCAGAATATAGCAAGTCGTTTTCAAGGCAAATACCTAAAAGGAGATTGGCAGCTTCGAATAACTTAACATCGAACAAACCATGTTTACCAACATTCGATTTCTTTTCTCTGTCATGTCATTCTATTGTGGAGTGCCCGACACAGTTAAATAAGAAAGAATCTCATTCTCTATGAGATACCCTAAGAATTCATCTAATAAATATTCCCCACCTTGATTAGACCGAAGTGTCTTTATGGGTAAAACTAGTTTTTCTCCACTTTCACACAAAACTCTTTGAATTTATCAAAGGTTTCACTCTTACGATGTATTAGGTACACATACCCATACATGGAATAATCATCAAAAAGGTTATATAATACTCACAGCCAGCTTGTGCACTAATGTTCAAGGGGCCACACATGTTAGTGTGCACAAGTTCAAAGGGTTTCACGACCCTCGTTTCTTTTGCATTAAAAGATCACTTAATCATCTTACCTTCCAATCAAGTTTCACATTATGGAAGTTCAACTTCTTTAAGCAAACTTAAAGTGTCATATTTCACAAGTTTAGTGATTCTTTCTTGGTTAATATGACCAAGTCTCAAATGCCAAAGGTACGACTCATTAGAGTGAGATATTTTAAGTCTTTTATTCTAAATTTTACTTTCAAGTAGTATTTTTATCTTTGGTTTGATAAAATAGAGATTATTTGACATTTAATAATTACAGATAAGTTTATGATTTCTAAATATTGCAATATTATTATTAAAAGTCACGATCAAGCTGTCTTTATATAAACATACAACAAAAATCAATTTTCTTTTGGAACTTGGTACATAGAAAACGTCTTTCAAAATAATCTTCTTGAAATTATCAAAGCAAAGATATACATCTCCCACTACTTTAGTTGCCACAGTTGTCTCATTTCCACTCTGCAACGATAGAATCTTATCTCCAAGATCTTCCATTTCCACGAGCCTCTGTAAAGAAGTGCACACATGATTAGTGGCTCCTGAATTAATGACCCAGTGGTCGATTGAATCTTCCACTAAGCAAGCTTCCACCATGAAGAGTTTCATACCTTTGCCTTTAGTGACCAGGTAGTCCTTCCACTCTTTATAGTTTGCCTTGAAGTGTCATTTCTTGTTGCAGAAGAAACATTTAGACTTATATAAGTCATTACGCTTCTTGGTTCTCATCCTTTCCACTTTAGGTGGCCTAGAGAACTTAGCCTTGTTTCTCTTAGTGTACTTTCCCTTCCTTTTAAAGGAAGAAGCAACGACTAAGTTTGCTTCTGCTTTTCAGACTAGCTGACTGCCATTCAACACCAACTCATAGGATTGTAATTCCTTCAGGAGTTATGTAAGCATTAGATTCTTGTTCTTAAGGTTATAAGTAGCTCGAAAGCCTGCAAAATCCTTAGACAAGCTTTTAAACACCATCTCAATTTGCGTGTTCAAATCTAGATTGGCTTCATTATCCTCAGCCTTGAAAAAATATCCCATAAGAGTAATCATATGGTCTTTGATAGAAATGTCAGCCTTTTGTTGGACATTCATCACACTAGTAATAGCCAATTGTCGAGCCAAGGCAGCTTGGCCTTCGAAGATGTCTTGTAGTTTGTCTAGAATCTCTTTGGCAGTCTTATAGCTCTTTAGTTACTTATAAAGTGTGCTAGTCACACTTTCCAGCATACAACAATGAGCTATCTCATCAAACTCCTCCCAACGTTTTCTAGCCTTAGCTTGAGTGGTTGGAAGGCATTTATTATCAAGGATTGTCTTTAGTTTCTCACAGCTTAGGACAATCATCAGGTTCCTTTTCCATTCCTTATATTTATTTCTGTTTAGTTTGTTTTTAGTGAGTAAACCTAGTTGTTTCTCCACTTCTGCACGAAACTCTTTGAATTTATCAATGGTTTCACTATTGCAGTGTATTAGGTACACATATCCATATATGGAATAATCATAAAAAAGGTTATATAATACTCATAAATTTTTGAATTTATATGGAATAATCATCAATCAATAACATCTTCTTCAACAAAAGTAAGAAGCTTTAAATGCAAAAGGGCATATACTTCCTATATAAGCATGACTGCACCAATCACAACACAACCAAAACACACTCAACACCAATAACTTCTCATATCTATTCATTCTACTCTCGTCATCTATATACTCTACTTCTTTTTTTGTTTAACAAACTTGCCAATTAGAAGGTTGAACAACTAAGTTTGCTCTTACGATTACTGAACAACTAAGATTGCTTCTGCTTGCAAACTGCTTGTTCATGAGGAAAACATCTATCGAACCAAATGGCCAACTACTTGTTCTTACGTAAGAACAAGAATATATGCTTATTCTTCATGAACAAGTAGTATTATCATCCTTATGTTTGCTTGTTCATTAAGCAAACACCTATGCTTGTTCTGTTTACGATTATGACACTCAAGATCTTCTAGCCCAACTGATTGTTCTTATGTTTGTTGAATAACTAAGTTTTCTTCTTCTTTTCGGACCAATTTACCACTATTCAACATCAACTCATAGGATTGTAATTCCTTAAAGAGTTGTATAAGCGCCAAATTCTTATTCCAAGGTTATATGCGGCCCGAAAGCCTACAAAATCCTGAGACAAGCTTTTGAACACCATCTCAATTTCTGTGTTCTAGTCCAGATTGGCTTTATTATCCTCAACCTCAGCAAAGCATCCCACAAGAATATTCATATGGTCTTTGATCGGAATGCTGGGCTTTTTCTAGGCATTCATCACACTAGTAATAGCCGACTGTTGAGCCAAGGCAGCTTGGCCTCTGAACGTGTCTTCTAGTTTGTCTAAAATCTCTTTGGAAATCTTATAGCTCTCTAGTTTCTTATAAAGGGTGATAGTCACGCTTTCCAGCATATAGCAATGAACAATCTCATCAAACTCCTCCCAACATTTTCTAGCCTCAGCTTGAGTGGCTGGAAGGCATTTATTATCAAGGACTGTCTTTAGTTTCTCATAGCTTAGGACAATCATCAGGTTCCTTTTCCATTCCTTATATTCATTTCTGTTTAGTTTTTCTCAATGAGCATGTTCAATAAGGGAGTTGGAGTCATTTTTTAACTGAAAATAAAATATTCATATATTAATATCTTTGTATTAAGCAAATGTTCAAAAAATATTTTGCAACATTGTGATATGAATTAATATAATTCATGCATCTTATGTTAAACCTTGAAAAGATTTATAAGTTATTGCAATGATAATTCCCACACGTGTTGAATCAAGCCACCTTGGGGTGATCGTGATCAACAAGAAAGAACATGGATTTCCATCCAATAAGCACATGAACCTAATTTCTTAGCCATTCACACGTACTAATAATCATTTAATGTTTGGTCATCAATCTAACTTAAGCATATGTTCTTGGGAAGTTACTTAACTAGAAGATCTTGAGTGTATAACCATCAACTCAACACTCATCACATCATGTACCATAAATGAGTCATCTTGGTACAATCTCACCGAGTAACATGTTGTAACCAGTTGTCCTCTTTGAAGAAAAACTTCTTAATATATCGCATGATAATACCTATAACAGGGTCAGCCAACTATCATATGATTATAAGACAATTCTTCTTACTTTTAGGAAATCTCTTTAGTGATGTCCATATGGCAATCCTACCTTGGGGTAGTTAAATTGTCATGCTATCACAAGAGACCATCGATGGAGGCTGTAAGTCCTGGTTAAGGACCTTCTTCTACTCAATCTTTTGAACATGCAAGATTTTTAATGTCTGATTTCAATCATGAAGGATAAATATATGCATGACAAGTACATCTGACAGTCTTTTCCTAAACTATATGACATGTTTATCATACATATGCATCAACTATTGGGATACAAGATAGAGTTCAAATCTCATACGAACATAACACAGTGGAAAAAAAATTGATATCCCATAAACTACCAAGGATCTCATGCAATGTGTACAAATCGAAAAGGGAATAATGAAAATTACCTTGTTTCATTAAACTTCCAGATACTAACACTTGATTTGAATCGGATCTCCAAAGGTGTTGCCTTGTTGGAAGACGACCACCCTCTAAAAGTATCCACACTTGAACGAACGACGAACGATCGAATGGAATGCTAGTTCCAACTTTGTTTTGTCAAAACATTTTTGATTTATTCTCTCGAATGACTTATAGCCAAAAACTTGTGTTACTGGACAAGTGTACATATATCACATATATACAGGGTTGGGTAAAACTGGATTTGAGGTTGTATATATATTTAAAACTCTTTTAAATAATTTACAATCTCTTTCCTTATCTAATCAGGAATATAAGATTTTATCTTGAATTTTAAAACTCTTTTAAATAATAATTAAATTATATTTTAATTATTATTTATCTAAAACTCTTTTAAATAATAATTAAATTCTATTTCCTTATCTGATAAGAACCCTTTTTATCTCATTTATTATTAGTTCTGAATTTAATAGGAAATAGTAACAAAATTACTATTTGTTATCATTTTGACTACGAATATAAATTTCTAAAATTAAATTCAAATAAAAATAATAACTGATTATTACTCGTAATTTAAAATAATCTTATCATTTTAAATACTTAAAGAAAGCTATAAACTTAACCATTCTTGTTCATTCTTGATGTGCGACCAATATAGGTTCAATTAATGTTGGCAGTAGGCCCAAATCATATTTGGTCCTACAAGCCATAAGTGGCCTCTAGCTAGACATTACGACTACCCCAGTTAAATGAAAGCTCATGATTCGAGACAACCTAAATATAGCTCATGACATAATCCTTTTGTCTCACGATATCTAGATAGAGTGTAAGGCACGGATAAAGTCAACCTTATATCGTTCTATCTTTAATTTCTCGATATCTAATTAGGCTGACAAAACAAATGACATTGATCTCCATCAATTCATTCGAGCACGACCACGCATTTTTCAGTCTCAATCGTCGAGGGGCCCAGAGATATCTCTCTTATAAATAAGAGGGAAAATTTCCATCTTAATCACTCACATCTCACTACATGATTCTAATTATGTTCAAGCATAACTTTTATAGTTGTCCAGTTGAAGACAACATTTGATTATGTCAAAACATAAAATTCCTCATGTTAAGAACTATAGTGATTTCAGGTCTAAGGATTTAATGACACAACTGTTTAGAGATTTAATTTATGACTTTGATCCATGTATTAATCTCAAAACGAGTCGATCCAATATTCATTCTCAACAAATACATATGAATATGATTTGTTTCTCAAACACATATTCATCACATGAATATCTATCATATTCCATACTAATCTTAATTCATTGTTGTTCCCACAACAACAACCGATTAGGGACATTTAGAATAAAATTATTCAATGATATTGTTATATATTAAACATGCAAATTATAATAATAAATTCATTTAATCAAAATAAAGCGTCCATACACTAAGCCTAGGGCACTATTACTAACAATCTCCCACTTGCACTAGGCCCAGTTATTAATGTATCTCATACCTATGAACCTAGCATGACAATCATGCTTTGCTTGTGGCAATGGCTTAGTCAATGGATCAACAACATTGTCATTTGTTGGAACTTTGCATATCTTAACATCACCTCTCTCAATGATTTCTCGAATGAGATGATAATGCCTTAGAATGTGTTTGGATTGCTGATAAGATCTAGGTTCTTTAGTTTATGCAATTGCATCATTATTGTCACAATAAACATCAACATGATTTGTGATGATAGGAACCACTCCAAGGTCACTAATGAACTTCTTTATCCAAACTTCTTCCTTTGTTACATTAGATGCTGCTATGTATTAAGCTTCAGTTGTATAATCAGCAACAATGCTTTGCTTTGAACTTTTCCAATTGACAACACCACCATTTAAACAAAACACATATCCTGGTTGTGATCAGAAATCATCTTTGTCAATTTAAAAGCTTGCATCTGTGCAACCACTTACAACTAGATCATCTTCCAAACTGTGTAACGTCCCTAACCCGTATCCATCGTCAGAATAGGGTTACGAAACATTACCGTAAAAATGTAAGTTATAATCATTCGTTTAAAAACATTTCATAAATCATAACATAATCCATTCAAACACATGCATATCGTCCCTTATTCGAGCCCTCGAGGCCTTAGAAACACTTTACAAACGATTCAGGACTAAATCAGAAACATTTAAAACTTTAAGAAAAATTTAGAAAAATTCAAACTCTAGGGGTCACACGGCTGAGACACACGCTCGTGTCTCAGGCCGTGTAACATTTGAAAGAGGGACACATGGCCATGTCCATGCCCGTGTCCGTGCCTGTGTAACTCTCTGACTTAGGTCACACGGCCAATCCACATGCCCGTGTGCCAGGCCGTGTAACTCTTGAAATAGCCTCACATGCCGTGTGCTAGGCCGTGCAACTTCCGAAGAGCAACCATTAACAAACTATAAGGGACACACGACCATGCCGCCTGGCCGTGTGTCACACGCAGGTGAGACACACGCTCGTGTCTTAGGCCGTGTGGACAAGAAATAGGCCAAAACCAAGCCTTTTCTTTCACCCAATTTCAACAAGTACCTATAAGCCAAATCAACCTATCATCAACGCACCAAAACATGCATAATAAGACCATTTCAATATACCATAAATCTATTCAACTAATATGTCATTTAGGCACCTTAATCACAACCAAGCATTCATACTTACACTTACATCAAAATGATCATGTTTCATCCAAACAACCTTAACTAAATTCCATATCAACACATAACCTAATTGACCACATTTCAACCATACCAACATATACCACTTCTGCCATTTAAACCATGCATCAATTTGGCAATAAAAACACCAACCATCAAGATATCAAATGCCAAAAGCACACCAACCATATTACCATATTTACAAGCTAAACATAACAACTAGTTTATCAAACACAAGTCCACCTATACATGCCATTATAACCTTGATCACAACATCAAAATCTACCGATATAATTTCTGGATTGTGTGATAGATCTCCGACAAGATTCTAACCCGATCGAGCTTCCGATAATCTGTAAAGTAAGAGAAAGATGGCTACGTAAGCATTGAATGCTTAGTAAGCTCGTATGAACTTTTAATCAGAACATTCCATTTCAATAATGAATTTTATAAGGTAAATATAAACCTATACCCAAGTCACAAGATTTATCAAACCATAAACATTATCTCACAAATGAGTAAGTCCATCAACACCACGTATATTTATCATTCCTAGCATAGTAGAATTTTATAAGACATGTTACACAATCATTAACCCTTTTCATAAGACTTTGAAACCTTTCATTTACTTATTTTCCATTCCATTTACTTGCTTTAGCCTAAATAATATTATCAACTCACAAATTAGTTTATTTATTCACGATCTAGATAAATTTATCCATAGCTCAAGTAATTTTCTCACATATAAGTAAGCCCTTTAACTCATCAATACATTTACATTATCACATTATATCCCAATTAAGAACTTACTGTTTCATTATATTTCCTTACCTATATCATTTGTATAATAAAAGATGTAAGTATAAACATAAACCAATTACACAAGCTTGACACAAGCATATATATGTAACACCCCTCACCCGTATTTAATACCGGAATAGGGTTACAGAGCATTACCAGACTTATAACACATATAACCTTACTTTAAATTTAATATTCCACATTTATCTATTATAATAAATACTACCTCAATTTCATCCATCACATAAATAGATACACATTTAAGTTCAATTATACACACTTACCTCGTATGCGGAAATAAAGGAACGGACTGACTATTCAATTACTTTGCTTTTTCCCTGATCTAAGTCTGAATTCCTTTTTTCTTGATCTATAAATAATCAAAATTAACTTATTTAATCAATTATTCATAAAATTTAGTCCAAAACATACTTTGAGGCATTTTTACACCTTTTCCCCCACATATTTCACATTTTTTACAATTTAGTCCTTATTTCATAAAATCACAAATTAATGAAAATTCACAATAGAACCATGCTAGCCGAATTACCATAATACTGTTAGCAGCCCATAAGTTTCATTTATTTCACATTTTAACCACTAACTCTACACTTTTCTCAATTTAATCCCTATTTTGCATTTTTACTAAAAATCACTTAACAAAACTTGTTTATCTAACATCAAATATTCATAATCTATCATCAAACACCAAAATACTCATGTATTCATCAATGGAATCATTCAAAGTCTTTAACAATTTTTGCAAATTGGTCCCTAGCCTAGTTAATACTAGCTGCAACGATCTCAAAAACATAAAAATCTTTAAAAATAAAACAAAAATCGTACCTTAATGAGAAAAAATGCCCTAGCCGAATGGTATCCCTAAAATGGTGTTTATTATCTTCCAAAAATCGGTGGAGAAGATGATATCCACCATTAATTTGGTTTTGTTTTATTTATTATTATGATAATAGCCAAATTACCAAATTGACCTTACTAATAAACCATTTAAACACCTAATAATGTGTCCATATAAGTCCACTCATACAAATATTGGTCTAACTACAACATAAGGACCTTAAATTTAATAAACCATAGCTAATAGACACTTTTAGCTAATAGAACAACACTTTTGCAGTTTACGCGATTTAGTCCTTTTTCTCAAATTGAGCAATTAAACGATAAAATTTCTTAACGAAATTTTCACACCAACATGATATCATACTGTAAACATTAAAATAATAATAAAATAATTATTTTGACCTCAAATTTTTGGTCCCGAAACCACTGTTTCGATTTGACTAAAAACGGGCTGTTACAATATATATCACCATCAATATACAAGTTAGTGCATCAACTCATAAATCCCTTGAGATAACATAAGGTAAGTCATAAACATGAATAACATCATTTGAAATCATCAATTTCATGAACATAAATATACTTTCATTCAACATTACCTTTTCATTCCTTTTCTTACTTATCTCATCTGCATAGTACAAAAGTATAAACATAAAATTAACGATATGTGTTCTTGCCATCCACAATCTCATCCGGTGAATTGTAACATTCAATTCAAACTCAAATATATGACAATTCCATCAAAATCACTAAACAAGTTACCTTACCAAGATTTACAATCCGATGAACGACTTAAGGATACGAGTACATCGATAATCCAACCATAACACGCCAATCCCTCCAAAACACACCAAGTACTCACAAGAGTTAGTCCAACCGAAATACATCAATGCTCAAAAGACCTAATCTAACCAAAACACGCCAATGCTTAAAAAAGCTAGTCCAACTGAAATACGCCAAATAGAGAGTATAACACGAGAGTTCGCAACAAATGTTGAACCTCAGTTTACTCGGGAAAACATATATATATCACTCCCCAACAATATCCACTCCAAATCCCCCGCAACTTACCAAATCTCGATTATACTCTATCCCGCATTCAATTCGAATTAAACATCAACATTCAATCGCATTTCCTAAATTTCAAACCGTACGAACTTACCTAGCTAAATCGCAGAAATGTCAAAGTACAGGGGCTTTTTAGTAAATTTCCATTCTCCTCAATTTTCCACTCGATCTTGATCTAAATTAATAATTTCATTCAATTTTTTAATTTATATAGTAAAACAATTTATTTTATGCAATTTAGTCATTTTTGACATTTTACAAAGTCACCCCTAACATTTTACTTTTATTCAATTTAGTCCCTGAGCCTAAAACATGCAAATTAACCATATTTATTGCAAATTCATAATAGCCGAATATTGTTAGCTTCCAGCCTATTTTTCCAATAATTTCACATCAAGTCCTTGTACTTTTATTATGTCAACAATTTAGTCCCTAATCGGTAAATTCATCAAAAATTACTTAACAAAATACTTATAAATAACAAATAATACCTCAAATTCATCATTTAGCATCTAAAATCACAAGATTCATCAATGGAAAAATTCAAAATCTTTAACAGTTTCAAAAACGAAGGTAAGGGCTAGCTGGACCTAGTTGTAACGATCTCAAAAACATAAAAATTACTAAAAATAAGATCGATTATACTCACATGCAAAGGAATAAAGCCAAAACCGAAACCTCCTCCCTAGATATGGTTTTCAGTCGAGTGAAGAAGAAGAATAGAAGTTAGAATGTTTTAATTTCACTTTAATTTGTTTTAATTTCCATTTAATTACAAAATTGCCATTGAATTTATATTATTTAATTCATTTTCAACCATTATGTCGTCCCACCATGTTTACAATGGTTAATTTACCATATTAATCCTTCCACTATATTAATTAAGCCATTTAATCATTCAAATCTAATAGTGATCAAGTTTTACATCCTTTACAATTTAGTCCTTTTTAACTAATTAACTATCAAAACATCAAAATTTCTTAACGAAACTTTAATACAACTTTAATTAACTCTGTAAATATTTATAAAAATATTTACATCTCGGTTTATAGAAACGAGGTCCTGATACCTCATTTTCTAAAACCACTTGACTTTAGGATCTTACCACTTGAACTTAATTAATCATTTATATAACATAAATTACCATATCAAAAACCTTTTTAAAACCATATTTGACTCATAAATATTAAATAATAAAATTTACAAACTTACTCGTCAGATTTGTGGTCCCGAAACCACTGTTTCTGACACCACTGAAAAATGGGATGTTATAAACCACCATACACCAAGAACATATCTTGGATCTTCAGAAGTACTTAAGTGTGTTCTTTACAGTTGTCTAGTGACTCTCACTGGGATTTGATTTGTATCTACTCGTTATGCTTAAAGCATAAAAGACATCTGGTCTAGCACATAACATAGGCAAGAATCCTCTTTTGGAATCTTGCATTCTGAACCTTTTCCGTACTTTGTCTACGTAAGCACTTTGACTTAGACCAATCAACCTTTTAGATCTAACTGCATTTCAATTTAATCACCAGGGGACACACAGTCGTGTAACATTATCGTGTGTCATAGACAGTTGAGACACACGCCCGTGTCTATGCTCGTGTGGAAAAAAATAGGCCATTTGCAAGGCCAATTTGCCACCCTTATTCATGCTCACCTAAACAACCAAAATGGTACCATTTCATCATACAATTAGGCACCCAAAATCATCAACCAAATGCACAATTCATGCCTTTATAATTTCATCTATTTCAAATCTCAAATCACTACCATTTACTTAACCCAATACATACCAAAACAATATCAATCTATATAGTTCATTTACCATAATTCACACTCACATAACTTCCTTATAGATAACCACACAACATCTAAAATCATACCTCATCAAGGCATTTCCAAACATTTTATACTCCACAAATGAATTAACCATTTGAACAACTATAAAACCATAACCATAATCATACCAAACATACCAAAATAAGCCATCACTTGTGGCTATATATACAAACCAAAACATATACAATTTACAAGCCAAATCTCATGGCTATAATCATAACCAAAATACCACAACTAGCCTATACATGCCATATGCCAAATATGTATAATCCAAAAGTACCAACTTAGATGTTTGATAGTGTGATGATGTTCCCGATGACTCCTGGATCCGAGCCAGCCTTGATTCACTGTAAAACATAGAAAAATAACATAAAGTAAGCTTAATAGCTTAGCAAGCTCGTATGATATAAACTTAACTAATTACAAATACAAGATTCATTAATCTAAACATGTTATCATGTACTTTATGATTACTAATAAACCTTTCAACTACTTATTCGTAAGATTATATACAAGGTTTGTAACTTCTTCGATTTTAAGCTCATAATATACATGTACATACCTGTACCAATCCATAACAAGTTCATACATACACGGAATGCTGTTGAATACTCAATTTCTCGCACACTAAGTGCCATACTCAATATCTCGTACACTAAATGCCATACATAGATGAAACTATCTCAAATCGCACACGAAGTGCCATATATAGCTGAAGCTATTTCGAATCGCACACTAAGTGCCATATATAGCCGAAGCTATATCGTATCGCACACTAAGTGCCACAAATAACCGATTTTTCGTCAAACATATCTATAGTCCCGTATATACAATTTATGCAATATCAAAGCACTATAAGCATAATTATTACAATGGTTAATACATACGAACTTACCTCGAATATGAAAACAGCGAATCGAGTCGATTAGTCGATAACTTTTTCTTTTCCCCGATCCAAGTCCATATTTCGCTTTTCTCAATCTAGATATATTCAAAATTAACTTATTCAATCATCTATTCATTCAATTTAGTCCAAAATACATTTTAAAACACATTTACAATTTTACACTACAGATTTCACATTTTTCACAATTTAGTCCTTATTTCACAAAATCACAAATTAATGAAATTCAAGACTAACCCATGCTAGCCGAATTACCATAGTGCCCCTAGTAGCCCATAATTTTCATTTATTCACACTTTTAACCACTACATTTCACAATTTCTCAATTTAACCCTTTTTTGATATTTTTGTCAAAAATCACTTTACAAAAACTATTAATCTAACATTAATCCTTCCAAATCTATCATAAATCATCAAATTACTCAAGCATTCAACAATGGCAACATGATAAATATTTAATAGTTTTGCAAATTAGTCCCTGGGCTAGCTAGTACTAGATGCAACGATCTCAAAAACATAGAAATCATTAAAAACGGGACAAAAACCATACCTAATTGAGCAAAAATACCTAGGCTGAATGTAAAGCTTCTCCCATGGCTATTTCTTCTTTTCAAAATCGATTGAAGACATAAACATGGACATAAAATTGTTTTTGTTTTATTTATTATATCATAATAACCAAATTACCAAATTAACCTTACTAATAAACCATTTAAAACACCTATTATAAGCCCATAATTGTCCACCCATCATTATAATGGTCTAATTTCAACATAAGGACCTTCATTTTAGTAAAACATAGCTATTAGACACATTTAACAAATAGCACAAAAATTTTGCACTTTACACGATTTAGTCCTTCTTACTGAATTAAGCATTCAAACAATAAAATTAGTTCACGAAATTTTCACATCAGCACAATATCATACTATAAACATTAAAATAATAATAAAATAAATATTTTAACCTCAAATTTGTGGTCCCTAAACCACTATTCTGATTTGACTAAAAAGAGGCTATTACAACTCTCCCCCTTAGGGATTTTCGTCCCCGAAAATTTTACCAGTGAATAGGTTAGGGCACTATTTTCTCATAGCTTCCTCGGGCTCCCATGTAGCCTATTTTACACCATGACGTTGCCATAAGACTTTTACTAAAGTTATGTGTTTATATCTCAGTTCTTTAATCTCTCGAGCCAAAATTTTGATCGGTTCTTCTTCGTATGTCATATCAGTCTGTATCTCAACATCTACCGAAGAAATCACATGTGATGGATTGGATCTATATTGACGTAGCATAGAAACGTGAAAGAAATTATGAATCTTTTCAAGTTCTAATAGTAGAGCTAGTCGATACGCTACAGGCCCTATTCTTTCGATGATCTCAAACGATCTGATAAATCGCGAACTTAGCTTTTCTTTGCGGCCAAATCGAAGAACCTTTTTCCACGATGACACCTTTAGAAACACCCGATCCCCGACTTGAAATTAAACATCTTTTCGTTTTAAATTCGCGTACGATTTCTGACGATCTGAAGCTATTTTCAAACATTCTTCTTGAAAAGCCGAAAAGCCAAAATGATGAAAAGTCAGCATTTCGAGAACTTCCGAGCGTGCGAGCGCTCGTGGGATTGTTTGTATTGATAATTTTGGTAACTTCAATGGTAAGATTGCAAAGTGCGTAATTTTGTGCACCTCGGTGAATTTGGGCTTTGATGGGCTGAAATTGGGCAAGTGCAGGGTTGGATGGGGTTATCTTGCGTTAATCTTATGATACTGTTTTAAAATGGGCCCAACTGTGTTGATATGGGCAAGGCCCAATATATCTCGACTTGTAATAGGGCTACGGCCCAGATTGATACTGATATGGGCTAGGCCCAATATACTCTGATACTGTAAGGGGCTATGGCCCAGATTAATATTGATATGGGCTAAGGCCCAGTTAACTCTTATTTCTAAAGAGGGGTTAGGCCCAGTAAAGCTTGAACTGATTTGGGCTCTGGTTGGGATACTTTACATACTGAGTTTTCCAAACTCACCCTCTTTTTCCAATTCTTGCAGGTGAGCCTTAGATCGGTGGACTTGGAGCCGGAGGGATTCAGAGTGGCCATGTGGACTGTTTAAAATAAGTATTTATACCTTCACTTTTATTTTAGATTATTTCTTTATGTTTTCGGTTTTTAATTTGTAATAACGCCGCTCCTAAGTTTTATTAAATTTCTTTATTAATACTCGTTTGAAACTGATAGAATTAGGCTGCATGGGTTTTTGTAAAACCAAACAACGTTTGATACTGTAAGGGGCTATGGCCCAGATTAATATTGATATGGGCTAAGGCCCAGTTAACTCTGATTTCTGAATAGGGGTTACGCCCAATAAAGCTTGAACTGATTTGGGCTCTGGTTGGGATACTTTACACACTAAGTTTTCCAAACTCACCCCCTTTTTCCCATTTTTGCAGGTGAGCCTTAGATAGGTGGACTTGGAGCCGGAGGGATTCAGAGTGGCCATGTGGACTGTTTAAAATAAGTATTTATACCTTCACTTTTATTTTGGATTATTTCCTTTATGTTTTCAGGTTTTAAATTTGTAATAAGGCCGCTCCTAAGTTTTATTAAATTTCTTTATTAATACTCTTTTGAAACTGATAGAATTAGGCTGCGCGGGTTTTTGTAAAACTAAAAACGTTTTTAAACAAAACACTCGTAACAAATGGATAACAAAATGACGAACATGATCTAGTAAATAGGATGCTCACAAATTAACCAGAAGTTTTCTAATCAACTTAAATAACGTTTTCACAAACCACACCTTAATCGCAGTAACTAAGGAACGTGACTAAACTTTGGTTGATGTGACACACCAGACTTGGCCGTAACGTCTAGGTCGGGTTTAGGGTGTTACACACCCGTGTCTCAGGCCGTATGAAAATAGGGCATACATACTAACTTGAGTCACATAGCTAACCACATGCCCGTGTGTCTAACCCGTGTGCCCTTCGAAGTGGCCATACACACCCGTGTGTCAGGCCGTGCCCAAACTGTAGGGTATACTGACTTATGCAACACGGCCAAGTCACACGCCTGTGTGCTAGGCCGTGTGCCAATTAGGGAGTATACTGAGTTGTACCACACGGCCAGTTACACGCCCATGTGTGAGACCATGTGGAGCATACTGATTTCATTTCAATTTCATCACCAGGGGACACATGGCCATGTAACATGACCGTATGCCACACATGGCTAAGACACAAGCCCGTGTCTCTGCCCGTTTGAACAAAATAGGCCATTTGCAAGGCCAATTTGCCACCCTTATTCATGCTCACCTAAACAACCAAAATGGTACCATTTTATCATACAATTAAGCAGCCAAAATCATAAACCAAATGCACAATTCATGCCTTCATAATTTCATCTATTCCAAATCTCAAATCACTACCATTTACTTAACCCAATACATACCAAAACAATATCAATCTATATAGTTCATTTACCATAATTCACACTCACATAACTTCCTTATAAATAACCAAACAACATCTAAAATCACACATCATCAAGGCATTTCTCAAACATTTTGTACTCCACAAATCAATTAACCATTTGAACAACTATAAAACCATAACCACATTCATACCAAACATACCAAAATAAACCATCAATCATGGCTATATACACTAACCAAAACATATACAATTTACAAGCCAAATCTCATGGCTATGATCACAACTAAAATACCACAACTAACCTCTACATGCCATATGCCAAATATGTATAATCCAAAAGTACCAACTTAGATGTTTGATAGTGTGATGATGTTCTCGACGACTCCTGGATCTGAGCTAGCCTTGATTCACTATAAAACATAGAAAAATAACACAAAGCAAGCTTAATAGCTTAGTAAGCTCATATGATATAAACTTAACTAATTGCAAATACAACAATCATCAGTCTAAACATGTTATCATGTACTTTATGATTACTAACAAACCTTTCCACTGCTTATTCATAAGCTTATATACAAACTTTGTAACTTCTTCGATTTTAAGCTCATAATATACATGTACATACCTATACCAATCCATAACAAGTTCATAAATAAACAAAATGTTGTTGAATACTCAATGTCTCGCACACTAAGTGTCATACTCAATATCTTGCACATAGCCGAAACTATCTCAAGTCACACACGAAGTGCCATATGTAGCCGATGCTATTTCAAATCGCACACTAAGTGCCATATATAGCCGAAGCTATATCGTATCGCACATTAAGTGCCACAAATAACGGATTTATCGTCAAACATATCTATAGTCTCATATATACAATTTATGCAATATCAAAGCACTATAAGCATAATTATTACAATGGTTAATACATACAAACTTACCTCGGATATGAAAACAGCAAATCGAGTCAATTAGTCGATAACTTTTTCTTTTCCCCGATCCAAGTCCATATTTCACTTTTCTCAATCTAGATATATTCAAAATTAACTTATTCAATCATTTATTCATTCAATTTAGTCCAAAATACACTTTAAAACACATTTATGATTTTACCCTACAGATTTCACATTTTTCACAATTTAGTCTTTATTTCACAAAATCACAAATTAATGAAATTCAAGACTAACCCATGCTAGATGAATTACCATAGTGCCCTTAGCAGCCCATAATTTTCATTTATTCACACTTTTAACTACTACATTTCACATTTTCTCAATATAACCCTTTTTGACATTTTTGTCAAAAATCACTTTACAAAAACTATTAATCTACCATTAAACCTTCCAAATATATCATAAATCATCAAATTACTCAAGCATTCAACAATAGAAACATGATAAATTTTTAACAGTTTTACAAATTAGTCCCTGGGCTAGCTAGTACTAGATGCAACGATCTCAAAAACGTAGAAATCATTAAAAACGGGACAAAAACCATATCTAATTGAGCAAAAATACCTAGGCTGAATGTAAAGCTTCTCCCATGGCTATTTATTCTTCTCAAAATTGGTTGAAGACATAAAGATTGACATAAAATTGTTTTTGTTTTATTTATTATATCATAATAACCAAATTACCAAATTAACCTTACTAATAAACCATTTAAAACTCCTATTATAAGCCCATAATTGTCCACCCATCATTATAATGGTCGAATTGCAACATAAGGTCCTTCACTTTAGTAAAACATAGCTATTAGACACATTTAACTAATAGCACACAAATTTTACACTTTACGCGATTTAGTCCTTTTTACCGAATTAAGCATTCAAACAATAAAATTACTTCACGAAAATTTCACACCAACACAATATCATGCTGTAAACATTAAAATAATAATAAAATAAATATTTTAAACTCAGATTTGTGGTCCCAAAATCACTGTTCCGATTTGACTAAAAATGGGCTGTTACACTTTGCCATCAATGTCAGTTTTCTTCTTGAAAACCCATTTGCACCAATGGTCTTTGTACCTTCAGGTGGATCGATCAAGGTCCATACCTGATTATCATAGATGGATTGCATTTTAGACTTCATGGCCTCCAACCATTTCTTAGAGTCCAGATCTGGCATAGCCTCTTGATAGGTAGTAGGTTCATCTTGATCCACTAACATTACGTCATGGTTATCAGTCACAAGAAATCCATATCTCTCGAGCTCATGACATGCCTTACCAAATCTATGTAATACTTGTGTTACTGCAGAAGTGTCAACAATGGTTTGTTGATTCTTAGTTTCCAAAGGCGCTTCAATGTAATGTTGTGGTTCTCGAACTTTTTCTAGTTGTATCTTGCTCCTATTTCTTCCATTAGTAATAAATTCCTTTTCTAGGAAAACACCATTCTGAGCAACAAACACTTTGTTCTTGGTGGGATTGTAAAACTGGAATCCCTTAATTTTTTTAGGATACCGCGCAAAAAGACATTTTTCTGATTTGGGCTCCAGCTTATTAGAAACTAGACATTTCGCATAAGCCTCACAACCCTATATCTTAAGAAAGACAAGCAGGGCTTCTTATCAGTCCACATCTCATATGGTTTCTTTTCAACTACATTGGAAGGAACTTGATTTAGTATGAATGCACCTATTTCAAGTGCATAACCCCAAAAGATATGCGAAAGATTTGTCAGACTCATCATAGATCGAACCATATCTAATAAGGTTTTATTCCTCCTTTCTGACACGCCATTTATTGTGGTGTTCTAAGGGGAGTTAACTGTGAAATAATTCCACAATTTCTAATATGGTCATCAAACTCTTGGCTCAAATATTCTCTACCTCAATCTGATCGAAGGGCTTTTATCGTCTTGCCAATTTATTTTTGTACTTCATTTTGAAGGGATTTGAATACTTCAAATGATTTAGATTTATGTCTCATCAGGTAGACATAAGCATATCTACTAAAGTCATCATTAAATGTAATGAAGTACTTGTAACCTCCTCTAGCCATTGAACTTAATGGTCCACATTTATCTGTATGTATTAGGCCCAATAATTCATTGGCCCTTTCACTGTGTCAAGTAAAAGGATTCTTTGTCATCTTACCTAATAACAAGATTCACAAGTATCATATGATTCAAAATCAAAGGAATTCAAAATTCCATCTTGATAGAGTTTTGCAATACGTTTCTCATTTATATGGCCAATGCGATAATGAAAAAAATAGGTTGGATTTAAATTGTTAAACTTAAATCTCTTAGTATTTATGTTATGGATTGAAGAATTGTTGGATTTTTGAAGATTCAAAATATAAAGACCATATTGTAAATTGGCATTTGCATAGAATATATCTTTATAATAAATGGAGCAATTATTATTCTTAATAATCAAATAAAAACCATCATTATCCAAACAAGAATCTGAAATGATATTCCTACTTATATTAGAAACATAAAAGCAATTGTTCAAATCTAACAAAAGCCTACTGGGCAAAGTCAGTTCATAAATTCTTACAGCTAAAGCAGTAACTCTTGCTCCATTTCCAACTCGTACGTCAACTTCGCCTTTCTTCAGTTGTCAACTCCTTATGAGTCCCTACACATTTGTACAAATGTGAGATCCACATCCAGTATCTAATACCCAGGAACATGAAGGAGAAAAATTAACATGTATAACATAAATACTTGAAGAACCGATCTCACCAGTCTTCTTTTTCTTTAGATCCTCCAAATATAGTTTGCAGTTTCTTTTTCAATGATCATGTTCATTGCAAAAGAAGCAAACACCCTACTTAAGGGGTTTAACCTTGGGTTCAGGCTTGGGATTGGGGTGAGTATTGGACTTTCCAGCCTTTCCCTTTCCCTTGCCAATTCTTTATCCTCTTTTCTTGAAGCCCTTTCCCTTTTGAACCATTAGAATGTGATTAGGCTTGGACTTGATATTCTTCTTAGTAGTTTTAAACATCATATATAGCTCAGAAATTGATTTGTCCATCTCATTCATGTTGTAGTTCGTGAAAAAATGGCCATAGCGTTTAGGCAGTGAATTCAGGATCAAATCAGCTGCCAACTCTTGGCTTAATGGAAATCCAAGTCTATTAAGGCGATCAATATAGCCTTTCATCTTTAGGACATGACTGCTAACTGAAAAACCCTCAACCATCTTACAATAATACAGTGCCTTGGTAGTGTCATACCTTTCTTGCCTTGCCTGTTGTTGGAACATTTCCTTAAGATTGTAAATCATATCATAAGCATCCATGTGTTCAAGATCCTTCTGAAGTTCAGAACTCCTGGTACCTAGCATCAGGCATGCAACATGAATAAAGTCATTTTTATGCTTCTCATAAGCATTCTTTTCAGCTCTAGTAGCATTCTCATTTGGTTCCTCAAGGTAAGGTTCATCCAGGACATAAAGCTTCCTTTCTTGTTTGAGAACAATTCTCAAATTTTGATACCAATCAAGGAAGTTAGCCCAAGTAAGTTTGTCATTCTCAAGGACCGATCAAAATGACATAGTAGAATTATTATTGTTGGTCATCTACAATAAAATGCAAAGTTTAATAAGAATTTTGATAAATGAAAAGCTTCCACTAAATCAATAACCCTCAAGAATAATTATATCAATTTAGTGAGCCTAAGATCCATTTTTCACTCAACTTTAATTCAGCTTTGGCATGACATTTAAATTAAGTTATTTAGGTAGGTAACTCTTACTAATTACATTTCATGTAACTCTTAGAAATCTATGAGATTTTCGACATCTATGTCCCGACATGTTTAAATCTTATTTTATGCCTTTAGGCCTAAAACCATTTTGATAGCCTAATGAAGTTAAACCACTTTAATCATATGAGTACCGCCATTACCCATCTTGTCTCACTAATATAACCTAATGTACTCCTACTTTGGGAGAACCCACATTAAAGTGATAAAAGCCTTGACAAGTATTCTAAAATGG
Source organism: Gossypium anomalum (assembly GCA_025698475.1). NCBI lineage: Eukaryota > Viridiplantae > Streptophyta > Magnoliopsida > Malvales > Malvaceae > Gossypium > Gossypium anomalum. Next base: position 20,749,975 of record CM046960.1, on the reverse strand, counting down.
ATGGCATATAAACTTAAAATTTTATGTGAGGGAACTTTGTTGATTTTTTATATTTAGTATATATATCTTAATAAAATATGAGTATCACATACTAATAGATATCATCCAAGTCATCCCATACTCATAGCATCACATATATGCATTAAAACAAACGTGACATAGTATGGCCTTAATCTAAATTGATCTTCATAATAAAATATGAAAATCAAAAGTTAACCCAAGGTAATAACCATCTCCATGGCATCGCCTTGGACCACCAACTTGTGTACAGTCATCTAGATCCTCTATCATCATGGTCTGATGGCATGACTCCAAAGGGGCTTACAATGTCTTATTGTTATATTACAATAAAATTTACTTCTACTAGAGAAATAAAATTGCAATTAAACAAAACGACACACTGGTCATACTTAAAAATTACAACCCCTTGTAAAATAATAACAAAATAATATGCCATTCACATAAACCTAAAAGGCCGTACTATGCACCATGCAATAGGCAACACTACATACAACAACATCATTTGATTTAAACATAGTGCGAGCACATTAAATACGTAAAGCAAGATGCTCTAACACCACTGTTGGGATACGGGATAGAGTTCAAATCTCATACGAACATAACACGGTGGAAAAAAATTGATATCCCATAAACTACCAAGGATCTCATGCAATACGTACAAATCGAAAAGGGAATAACAAAAATTACCTTGTATCATTAACCTTCCAAATACTAATGCTTGATTTGAATCAGATCTCCAAATATGCTACCTTGTTGGAAGACGACCACCCTCTACAAGTATCCACACTCGAACAAATGATGAACAGTCGAATGGAATGCTAGTTCAAACTTCGTTTTCTCAAAATGTTTCTGATTTATCCTCTCAAACGGCTGATAGCCAAAAACTTGTCTTACTGGAGAAATGTACATATATAACATATATATAGGGTTGGGTAAACTAGATTTGAGGTTATATATATATTTAAAACTCTTTTAAATAATTTAAAATCTCTTTCTTTATCTGATAAGGAATATCAGATTTTATCTTGACTTTTAAAACTCTTTTAAATAATAATTTAAATTCTATTTAATTATCTTTTTATTTAAAACGCTTTTAAATAATAATTAAATTCTATTTCCTAATTTGATAAGGAATATATCAAATCTCCTTTTTTATCTCGTTTATTATTATTTCTGAATTTAACAAGAAATAGTAACACAATAACTATTTGTTATTATTTTGACTACAAATTTAAATTTGCAAAATTAAATTCAAATCAAAATAATAACTGATTATTACTCGAAAATTAAATTAATCTGATCATTTTAAATTACTTAAAGAGAGCGATAAACTTAACCATTCTTGTTCATTCTTAATGTGCGACCCTATAGGTTCAATTAACGTTGGCAGTAGGCTCAAATCATATTTGGTCCTACAAGTCATAAGTGGCCTCTAGCAAGACAATACGACTACCCAAGTTAAATGAAAGCTCATGATCTAAGACAACCTAAATACAACTCATGACATAATTTTTTTGTCTCACGATATCTAGATAGAGTATACGCCATGGATAAAGTCAACCTTATATCGTTCTATCTTTAATTTCTCGATACCCAAATAGACTGACAAAATGAATGACATTAATCTCCATCAATTCATTCAAGCATGGCTATGCATTTTCCAGTCTTAATCGTTGAGGGGTCTAGAGATATCTCTTAATAAGAAGGACAAATTCCATCTTAATCACTCACATCTCACTACATGATTCTAATTATGTTCAAGCATAACTTTTATATTTTTTCGGTTAAAGGCAACGTTTGATTATGTCAAAACATAAAATTCCTCATGTTGAGAGCTATAGTGATTTTAGGTCTAAGGATTTAATGACACAACTGTTTAGAGATTTAATTTATTACTTTGATCCATGTATTAATCTCAAAACAGGTCGGTCCAATATTCATTCTCAACAAATACATATAAATATGATTTGTTTCTCAAACACATATTCATCACATGAATATCTTTCATATTCCATACTAATATTAATTCATTGTTGTTTCGACAACAACAACCGATTATGGACATTTAGAATAAAATTATTCAAGGATATTATTATATATTAAACATGCAAATTATAATAATAAATTTATTTAATCAAAATAAAGTGTCCATATAATAGGCCTAGGGTACTATTACTAACATGAACATACATCGTAGTCCAACAAATATTGTCATGCTATCTCATATAAAAGTATAACATTTAAATGACTCTGACCAGCTAAACTTTCCATGATTCCATTCTAGAAAAATAATAAAATTACAACATTCACCCCAAAGCATACTTTGGGTCTTCTATTTTGCCACCACGAACTTTTGCTGCGGTACCAATTTACAATACTGTCATCACTGTTTTTCTGCTATCATTTCCATGCCATCGTCGAGCCACTATTGGGCCGCCATTGACCACTAGCTGCCTCCATTGTCAGACCACAATCGATCTACTACTAGTTTGGTTAGGTCAGGTTTGCGTTGTCTTGATCAACCTGAATGCGTCTTGGAAAAATATAGGTTTACATATATCCTATGCCCATTTTTGACTCACATGATTTATTCGAAAATAATAAAAATAAATCCTCCATGGAAATGATAGTCCACGATCTAATTATACATAGCCAAAAATTAATAATAATTACATTTAATTTTCTAAGAATCACAACTTTGGTAAAATTACTTTATCATATATAATAAGATGCTAGCATACATTCATTCACATACATATCCATAGGTATGTTGATAATTACAAGAATGTCATATCTTACCAAAATTAATCACACATGAAGATGTAACACCCCTTACCCAAGTCCAACACCGGGACAGGATACGAGGCATTACCAGACTTAATACCAGCAAACACACACAACCGGCCATAAAACTTCGTTCAAAATAAATTCATTCATACATATACAAATTGTCCCTTATATGGGCTTACGAGGCCCAAAACGTACATCGGTAGTAGTTTGGGACTAATCCGAGAACTTTAGAAAAACTTAGAAATTTTTTCATAAACAAAGTCACACGCCCTTGTGGGTAGGCCGTGTGGTCACACACGCCCGTGTAGCTTGGGGACACGCCCGTGTCCTCAGCCCGTGTAACTCTCTGTTTATGACGTCATTAACACAATTAAGGTCACACGGCCAAGTCACAAGCCCGTGTGCTTAGGCCATGTGGCGAATAAAATTCCAAAATCAGGTGCAGATTTCAAACGGCCTCAGCACACGCCCATGTCCTAAGGTCATGCCCTTCATACGGCAAAGACACACGCCTGTGTCTCTACCCATGTGTTTACTACTGGGCATTCTGTTTTGCATTAATTAAGGTGCAGGGGACACACGGTTAGAGCACACGCCCATAGGGCAGACCGTGTGTCACACACGATCTAGACACACGTCCGTGTGTCTACCCGTGTGGACAACTTTGAGGCTATTTTCCAAGCCTTTTGTCACCCTTTAACGTTATATGCACACTTACACATCTCAATGACATCCTATGTAACAGCCCGGTTTAGACCCTATTCAAAACAGTGGCTTCGGGACCACGAATCTGAGTTAAAAAAATATTTAAAAATTATTTTATGTGTTTATTACGTGTGAATTTATATTTTTAAAATTTTTGTGTTTTAATTTTGTCGTTTGAGTGCTCAATTTAATAAAAAGGGCTTAATCGCGTAAAATAAAATTTTGATGGTTAAATGTGAAAGTGCTTAATTGTTGCTGTCTTTATAATATGAAGTATTTATGTTGCAATTAGGCCATTTAATTATAGCATGGACGATTGAAGACAATCATTGTAAAGTTTTATATTAATTTATAAAGGTTAAAAATGTAAATGATGTATTAATATGTTATTATAATAAAACATAAAATTAAAACCATGTGTTCATATTCTTTTTGCATGACCGAATATTAAAGAAAAGAAAAAAGAAATAAGGTTTCCTTAGGTTCGGCCATTTTTGAAGCTTGATTAAGGTATGTATCTAGCTCGGATTTTTATAATTTTTACGTTTTTGAGATCATGTAATGTACAAAGCCCATGCTTGAATTTCTAATTTTAATGAATATTTTGAGTTATGCCATTGATGAATAATTAAGTTTTGTGATGCTAGTTGATGAATTATGAAAGATATGTTTTAGATTAATATGTTTTATATTGGAATTTTTGATGATTTTGAGTAATTAGGACTAAATTGCAAAATTAATAAATTGAGGAACTAAAATGAGAAATAAATGAAATGTATGGACTTGTATGAATGTAAGAAACATTTGAACTAAGCATAGTGTATTCAAATTTTTCATGTTTTGTGTTTTGTGCAATTTGGACTAAATTATAAAAAGTGTAAAATGTCAGGGGTAAAATGGGAAATTTATGTGTTTTTGGACTAAATAGAGTGAAAATATGTTTTAATGAGTTTAATTTGAATATGATTAGATCAAGAACCAAAGAAATTAGATTTGGATTAGGGGAAAACCAAAGTTGTCGATTAGTCGTCCTGTTCTTATTACCGTTGTCCGAGGTAAGTTTATAGGCAAATAGATGTTGTAAATTTCAATATATGAATATTATAAATGCTGAATTGAATTATTATAATTTTTTGAGAATGTGCCGAAATGATATATGCTTGAGAGCAATGGTTACGAGTTCGATTCAATCGAGTTACGACATCCGAAAGCCCCGTATGAGCCTTAGGAATAGATAGGATAAATATGTCATGACATAGGATTTCGATATATGTGTGCGAGTAAGACCACATTTAATACGTTGGCATCGATATGTGATTTCGATATATGTGTGCAAGTAAGACCACGTTTAATACGTTGGCATCGATATGTGATTTCAATATATATGTGCGAGTAAGACCACGTTTAATACGTTGGCATGTGATTTCGATATATGTGATTACATGTAAGACCACGTTCGAGACGTTGGCATTGTATGATATGTGTGATTATTTGATTATCCTATTCAATTCCGAATGGTTCAACGGGCAATGATAAGTTGTGACCAACTGTGTAAAACGAGCTAGAATGATCAGGTATGAGTTATTTGATTACCTATTCAAAAATAAGGTAAGTTTGTTATTTGATATGTAATTCAAATTCTATATATGATAATAATGTAAATAAATGTGCATTTTTTGTGGTATATTTGGCCATATGCTATGTATAAGTATGTGATGTTAAAGTTGATTTATGGGTATATGTATATGAGTCTATATACATTTGGTTATATAATGATATCATGTCTTTGAATTTGAATGATACTTTGAATATATATATGTACATTCAGTTAAGATAAGGTTTATTTATGAAAGCATATGATATATATATGAAATGTTAAGCTTGAGATTAAATGTAATTATGATAGTATAATTTGGTTTGGTTAAAATGAGTTGATAATTTTTTTGAGTTGTTATTTGCTTATGACTTACTAAGCTATGATAGCTTATTGTGTGTATGTTTGTCTTTATTTTATAGATTTTGGAATCAAGTTACGAGCTCGGGGATCGTCAACAAAGTCCATCACACTATCGACTATTTTTGGTATTTTATAAGTTTAAATTCGAATCTATGGCATGTATAGGCTATTTTAGTTATTATGATGATTTTGAAGTATGTATATATTGAGAGCCTTGCAAAAATGGCTTGATTATAATGTTAATGTAACACCCCAAACTCGGCCTAGAAGTTATGGCCGAATCTAACTATGTCACATGAGAGTGTTTTTAACCAAACTGTAATGATTCATAAACCATTCCATTTGTTATCTCTTACTTAGTCGGGAAACGTGTAATACTAGAATTGTTTTGAAAACGTTTCTTTATCGCGGAAGCTATTGAAACCCATTTATTTTTAATTTAAGAACCCATTTCTATCTTGAAAAGAACACATAGCTAATTTGAGGAAAACCATAAGTTGATGTTGTAGTTTATAAACCATGTTCACAGTTCGAATCCAATATTACATAAAAGTCCCCAAAAATAAGGTAAAATGAATATAGAAAGTTCATAACCAGAACGTATGTAGTCGTGGTCACCGTCGAGTCCTCCACTGGATCGATCCGCCTACTGCTGGGGATTACCTGAATAAATAAATAAATAAAGGGGTGAGTTTTCGCAACTCAGTGTGTACATCCCCACAGTCTAGCATGCATACAAACAAATAACAGATTACAGTTATAATTCAGGCCTGAGCCCTTACAAAATCGGTAGGGCCCTTGGCCCACTTAGAAACAGAATAAAATACCATCTTTGGGCCTCAACCCATCTCAGATAAAGCATACATAACAGATCAGAAGAATAGAAACATGCCCACCAACCCTGCACACCAACTCCGTACAACCCAACACACCAGTGGGGATAAAATCGACCCACCCATCCCTACACACCAAATATGGGGATAAAATCAACCCATCTAACCCTGCACACCATAGAGTACCGTAACGCGGCACATATCATAAATACGCAGCTTAGTTGCCAGATAACGGGCTTACGAAGCCCTTCAGTTCTTCCTTCACTTCATCAATCCCACCCCAATGCAATGCATCATACGAGAATGGGACGTTATAATGCAGATTAGAAGTTATGTACTTATAATCAAATCAGAACATGAATACATACATATATTACAATTTCATATCACAGAACAGGGGTCTAAGTATTTCTTATCGACCCTACAACAGGTCATAATCATCTTGGGCAACCCGTGCAACCTTTCAGAACATTTCAGAAAAATGGGCTCACACGCCCATATGACCTGCCCGTGTGCGTCCACACGTCCGTGTGGCCCACACGGCCTAAATTGGCCTTGGCCGTGTAGATCACACAGTCTGGCCCAAATTCCTACATGCCTGTGTGGTTCACCTGTATAGCCCACACGGCCCAATTGCCTGAGCCCGTGCCTTGCACACGGCTTACAAGTCATCACACGGCCGTGTCTATCGCGCCCAAAACACTTAACCACTAAAGCAGATACACATTTGTGTCATATTCAAGCAGAATCAAAAACATAAATTTCGGGGCGTTACAACTCTACCCCCTAAAAAAAAATTTTGTCCTCAAAATTTTACCTGATCAGAAAAGGTGAGGATACTACTGACGCATCGAATCTTTCGGCTTCCTAGTGGCCTCCTTAATGTTATTATTCCGCTACAGCACCTTTACTAAAGGGATAGATTTCCTACACAGAACCTTAACGTCGCGATCTAGGATCTGAACCGGCTCCTCCTCGAATCTTAGATCACCTCAATCTCCTCCACAGGTAGAATGTGTGTGGGATCAAAGCGGTAATGTCTCAACATCGAGACGTGGAACACATTATGTATACGATCCAACTCTGGGCGTAGCTCTAACTGATATGCAACCAGCCCTACTCGCTTTAGAATCTGATACAGCCCAATAAATCGAGGGCTCAGCTTGCCCTTGCGACCGAATCTCAAAACTTTCTTCCATGGCGAGACCCTAAGAAAAACTATGTCCCTCACAGAATACTCAATGTCCTTCCTCTTCAAATCAGCATAGGACTTCTGTCTATCAAAAGCCGCTTTCAGACATTCCTGAATCAAGCGGACTTTATCCTCAGTTTCTGATACCAACTCCGGACCCAAAACTTGTCGCTCACCCAACTCAGTCTAGCATAAGGGAGTGCAACACTTATGACCATATAGTGCCTCGTAAGGTGCCATATGTATACTAGACTAATAGCTGTTACTGTAAGCGAACTCTGCTAAAGGCAAATACTCCTCCCAACTACCTCGGAAGTCAGCCCCTCAACATGTCCTCTAGTATCTAGATCACCCTCTCTGACTGACCATTTGTCTAAGGATGGAAAGCATTACTGAAGTCTAACCTCGAACCTAGAGCCTCATGAAGTTTTCCTCAGAATTGAGACGTAAAACAAGGATCCCTATCAGAAATGATTGAGACGGGTACCCCATGTAGCCTCACAATCTCGAAAATGTAAAGCTTGGCCAACTTCTGTAGGGAGAAGCCTGTCCTCACAGGAATGAAATGTGCAGTCTTGGTCAATCGGTCCACGATGACCCAAACAGAATCCCTCTTAGTGGGTGTTAGGGGTAACCCACTAACGAAGTCCATCTTTACTCGTTCATATTTCCACATCGGTATCTTAACTGCCTGTAGCAAACCCGAAAGTAATTGATGCTCAGCCTTTACCTGCTAACAAGTCAAACAGCAAGCAACAAAGTCGATAACCTCACGTTTCAATCCTAGCCACCAGTACAACTGTCGGAGATCTCAGTTCATCTTGTTCCCACTGGGATGCATAGCATAAGGGCTACTATGCGCCTCCCTCAGAATCGACAGTCTCAAATATTCATCATTCGGTACACAAATTCGACCGCGGAAACACAATACCCTATCACTGTTAACTCCAAAATCAGTCGTAACTCCACTCTCAATCTGACGGAAATGCAACTCCAAAGATTTATCCCCCTTCTGCTTATCTCTGATCTGACCAATCTATGTCGATCTAACCTAAAGTTCTGCCAATAGAATCCCATCATCGAAAAGACCCAGTCGAGCGAACATCGCTCTCAGATCGATCATAGACCTACGGCTTAACGCATTGGCCACCACATTAGCCTTATCAGGATGGTACTCAATACTGCAGTCATAATCCTTAAGCAGTTCAACCCATCGACGCTGCCTAAGTTTTAACGCCTTCTGGGTGAGGAGATACTTGAGGCTTTTGTGATCAGTGTAGATGGTACACTTCTCACTGTACAGATAGTGCCTCCAGATCTTAAGAGCAAAGACTACAACAGCTAGTTCCAAATCATGCATCGGATAATTAGCCTCTTGAGTCTTGAACTGACGTGATGTATACGCAACAACCTTACCGACTTGCACCAGCACACAACCCAGACCCACATGGGATGCATCACTGTATACCACGAAGTTCTTACCGGGTTCAAGCTGAATCAGAATAGGTGCCTGAGTTAGTATGGTTTTAAGCTTCTCAAAGCTCTCTTGCTGTGCATCAGTCCACACAAAAGGAACTCCCTTACACAGTAACTTAGTCATTGGTGCAGCAATCAAAGAGAACCCCTCTACGAATCGACGATACTATCCTGCCAGCCCCAGAAAACTACAAATTTCTGACACATTCTTTGGCTGTTTCCAATCCAACACAACCTCAATATTTCAAGGATCCACTTGAATCCCCTCTGTAGAAACTATGTGCCCCAAAAATGACACTTCACGAAGCCAGAACTCACACCTGTAGAACTTCTCATACAGCTGTTTCTCACAGAAAATCTGTAGAACCACTCTCAAATGCTCGTCGTACTTGTCCTTAGACTTAGAATACACCAAAATGTTATCGATGAACACCACCACAAATTGATCCAAGTAGGACTGGAACACACGGTTCATCAAGTCCATGAATACCGCTGGTGCATTAGTCAACCTAAAGGGCATAACTAGGAACTCTTAATGTCCATAACGAGTCCTAAATATCGTCTTATGCACATCAGCCTTCTTTACCCTCAACTGATGATAACCTGACCACAGATTGATTTTAGAAAACACTTAAGCCCCTCTGAACTGATCGAATAAGTCGTCTATCCTCGAAAGTGGGTACTTATTCTTAATCGTCAACTTGTTCAATGGACGGTAGTTGATACACAACCTTATTGTACCGTCCTTCTTCTTTACAAACAGAACAGGTGCTCCCCACGGAGACACACTAGGACGAATAAACCCACGATCCAACAGCTCTTGAATCTGAGCCTTAAGTTTTGCCAGCTCCTTCGGTGCCATTCGGTAAGGGGCAATAGACACCGGAGCTGTGCTCGGAAACAACTCAATCCCAAATTCTACCTCACAATTCGGAGGCAATCTTGATAGTTCCTCTAGGAAGACATCTGGAAAGTCCCTTACCATTCAGATGTCCTCAACCAAAGAGTCCCCAGAATCAGCAACACTGATATACGCTAAGTACGCCTCGCACCCCTTCCTTACTAACTTTTTTGCCACTAATGCAGATATCACATTAGTCAGATAATCTCATCGTTCCCCAATCACGACTACCTCAATATCCTCCTCGGTTCTCAAAATAATCCTCTTTTCAGCGCAATCCAGACTCACTCGGTGTTTAACCAGCCAATCTATACCCAAAATCAGATCAAACTCCCCAAATGGAAGCTCCATCAAATCAGCCAGAAATACAATCCCTTGGACCTCTAACAGTACGTCTCTAAACAGTTTATTAACTCCCACAAACTTCCCCAACGGACTCACCACTGTTATCTCACTAGAAGTGCTCTCAAACCGTAACCCCGAGGTCTTAGATACTACACTAGCTACATAAGAGTGTGTAGAGCCTATATCTATCAATGTAAAGTAAGGTACATTAAAAATTAAAAACGTACCCGTGATGACGTCCGGAGCATCTCTATCCTCACGGCGACGAGCAACATAAACCAATGCAGGCTGCCTCGCCTCAGTCGATCCAGTACCTCTGCCCGGTGCTCTCTGTCCTTGGCCCATACTGTTACCATCCCTGGCCTGACCTCGACCCCTAGGTGGCTGCTGAACTACCCTCAGCGGCTGTGCAGTCTCAGTAGTCAGAGCTTGCATCTGATTAGTCCTCAATGGACAATCCTTAACACGATGCTTAGTAGACCCACACCTAAGATAGGCTCCAGTAGTCCTCCAACACTCGCCTGGATGGCGTCTATTACAGAGCTGACAAATCGCTACCCCAAAGAGGGTGTGATGGCCCAACTCTCACAGCCCATCTGGCTCGGCCTTTTTCCTAGGGCTCATCCCAGCGTTCGAAGGCTTTGTATCCCTCTTAGCCTTCCCTCTGTCATGGTTCTGGCGCTTAGCGTGCTTAACCTCCTCAGTAATCTTGGCCTTCTCGAACAACACAGTAAACTCACAGTCCCTCTGCGGAGCTATCAGAACCCTAAGGCCGTCCTCAAAATGGACACATCTCTCATACTCAGTCGCCACCATGCCTCGCGCATAACGGCTTAGTCTAAAAATTCGGCCTCATACTTGGCCACCAAATGGTCTCCCTGCGTGAGATTAAGGAACTCACGCCTCCTGGCATCAATATAGCTGGCTCCAACATAATTACCCTGATACAAGGTCTTAAAATAATCCTAGGTCAATCGGTCGGGCTATGTGCCCTCATTAACTATGAGCCACCACTGATACAACTCGTCACGAAGTAGAGATACAGCTCCCTTGAGCTTCTGCTCAGCAGTAAAATCTAGATCATCCATAATACGCTCCATGGCCTCTATCCAGTACTCAGCCACATTAGGAGCAACTCCAGTGACTCCCCTAAATACCTCAGCCCCATTAGACCGGAATCGTTGCGTAACCAACCCATGGCCCCCAGAACAAGTGTTGGATCCAGCGACCCACTCCAAAATCTGTAGCATAGCTTGGGACAGTGCATCGTCCCCAGCTACACGATCATGAGACCCCGACCCAGTATCAGTAACAGGTGAAACCGACGTCTCGCTAGTTTCCAGATTCAGAATTGTATCAGATGCGAAGGACTCAGCTTGACCCCTCTACGGCCTCTACCTCGGCCTCTAGTACGCCGTCCACGAGTACCACGTGTGCTCATTGTAATTTCAAATTAATCTGTATTAAAAATTTTATGCAAATCAGTTTACAGTTTTGATATTTGTTAACAGATATTTTATGCAGTAAAGTTTATCAGAGTATTCAAAACCTCTTATCGCAAGTCACAGTTTTACTACGGTTTTTAGTTTACACTACCTAGTGTGTTTCAGTAGAGTTTACTACCTACAGTCATTTCACAGCATAGAACAGTATTTCAAACAGATCCAAACAGTATATTTTAAGCATGCTTTCAGAAAATTCTAAACAAAATTTCAGAAACTTCCAGGATCGGGGCCGGAGACTCGGTAAACCACATACTTAATCAGAGTATTTGAAAAAATTTTAAAACTAATTCTTTAAAACTAATTTTGGAACCCAAAATTCACAACCGAGTTTTGAACTTGGCTCTGATACCATAAATAAAATACCCTAAACCCGACCTAGACGTTATTATTTTGGCTATATGGATATATATATATATATATATAGCCGAGTATGTGATTATCGAATTAGTTTTGAATATGACTTTTATTAATTTGTTTGAGAAGTGAAAATAGGAAGTTAAAATTTGGTTTTGGTATGCTAAAAATGTTGGACGAATAGTTATTATGTATTGTACCTATATATATAATTGATGTGTTGGTGTGAAAGGTAAAATAATATGTTTAATTATTTGGTTTAGTTCTTTGAAATGTTTCATGCATGTATAATAATAGAGTAAAATGGAAGTAGTCATTAAATAAAGCATAAGTACTTAGTATGTTTAATATTCGGCTAAAGCTTTAGAAATTGACCATATGAATAGTAAATTATGCTTTTATTAAATAAGATGTTTTGATGCAAGTTTAGTATGTGGTTTTATTATTGTACTTTAATTAATAAGTATATGGTATATGATATTTTGTGTGTATTAATGGAATAGCAAATAAATAAGCTTGGTTTAGTCAAAATTTATAATAAGGTTGCATGTATATTTAGTCTTGAATAATGAGTAATAAGTTGTTTAATTCATATGCTTATATCAGGCCAGTTGATACAAATTTATGATTGAATGTTTATTGATTTACGTGTAACCTGAAATGTTTTTGTTTTAAATTAGTATACATTCATATGTGGTGAATTAAAACGAATAATTCTTATGTGTATCCATGAATTGTCCGGAAGTTGTGTCTCGTTCAATAATACCTCATAATCCCATTCCGGTGACGAATACGGGTAGGGGTGTTACATCCTACTTGGCATAAATGAGTACTTACACCTTCACAAATTAAGCTCATGCATATCAACTCCTTATCAATTAGTACTTGTTAAGACTCCATATTTTATTTAAACTAGGCTTACCAAATCACATGCAATATACAACATCAATTTACTTCCATTTTATGCATTTATGCCTTAGTTATTATTATGCCATTTACTCATAATCCATCGTCAAACATCAATGATCATATCCACAATTCATCCATGCTAAAATGAATTTAACCACATCATGAATGACCTTAGCATAAACATGCATATATGAATAGGATTACATCCCCATAATTAATATGAGCCATATCTCATGGCCATATACAAAATGAATCATTAAATCATTATAAGTCAACACATTTGGCTAACCCAATATGACATATAACAAAAAGACCAAGTCCCTATACATGCCATACTCAAAATGTTGAGACTAACTATACTCAAATGTCCAATTGATAGTGTGATCGAGTCTCCGACGTCCTTCGATCCCCGAGCTAGCTTGGCAATACTATAAGAAAATGGAAAAGAGAGGGGAGTAAGCATAAAGCTTAGTAAGTTCACATGCAAATAAATAGCAACATAATCATGAATATATATATATATACCATTGACATAACATAGTTTACATATATGTCATCATAGATTTATAGGCAAAACTTAAATTTATAGGCATAACTTACACATTTTCAATCTTACCAAAAGATCATCACATACTGAGTTCATTCACAAGAGTTTTTCGTACATACCTGTACCGATTCGTAATACATTCTCATATTTCCTCATGAATGACTTACTTGTCGAATAACTCACTGATTTACCCGTTGAACACTCGGAATACTATCAGATACACGGAAGACTTGCACATAGTACTTCAAACGTAGCCACATGCTACCTCATATCACAATCACACATTGCTCGCTCTCAAGCTAATCAGGGGCCTACACACACAAGTTAACAGTCAGGACGTAACTACTCAGGCTGCTTACACAAGCTAACAGGTACCCGCAACACATGCTGGGCTACCCAGCCACCGGTAGAACGTACAAGACTAGCACCCGGATTCACATAGTCACATATACACATAATCTCATGAGCTCATAATCACATAGTTCCTATTGACATGTCACATTGTATCCTAGATTATTCCTAAGGTTCAAACGGGATTTTTTTTTCTCGATATCACATGTTTGTTGAACTTGTTCACAATGTCATGCTTATAGACTATAACATCATTTATACACTTGTCATAATAATTAAACATAGAGACTCATACATTAATAAAATATTAAAACATGATATATCATTGCATTATTTACACATGAAGTTACCCCGGTACAAAATATGGACAATTAATTCGGTTTAGTCCAAAACCTTGTTCTTTCCCCGGTCTAGGTTCGGACTCTGTTTTTATTGATCTATAATAGCATATTTAGATAATTTAATCATCACATTATTCAAATCAGTCCAAAAACTATATTTAGGAAAAATTATAGTTTTGCCCCTAAACTTTCACATATTTACAAATTAGTCCCTAGGCTTGTAAAATGAAATGTGTTCATTTTCTTTGTTACCCAAGCCTAGCCGAACTTATAACATACTCATAGAAGCCAGCATTTCTCATTAAATCATACATCTTACTACCTATTTTACAAAATTTACAAATAAGTCCTTTTTTAGCCATTTTCACTAGAAATCACTTGGTAAAAAATGTTTATCACACATCAAACATTCATATTCCTCCATTAAACATCAAAACACATGCATGTCATACATGGGTAAAATTTCAAACATGAACCCTACTCAAAAATATGGCTAGAAATAGGTAAATCAGGTTACGAGGGTTTCAAAAATGTAAAAAACATTAAAAACGGGGCTAGGATGCACTTACTATTGAGCTTGAAGTTGAAGAAACCCTAGCTATGGAACCCTTGAGATTTTCGGCCAAGGTGGGAGAAGATGGAACAATTTTGACTTATTTTTCCCCTTTTATTCTTTTATTAACCAAAAGACAAAAATGCCCTTCAGGCCTTTCTTTCAATTTTTTCCTACTCATGCCCATTTTTTTCCATAAAAATAGAAATTGGGCAAATTGCTATTTAAGGACCTCTAGTTAATAATCCATGGCAATTTCATGCTTAAGGCTTCTAGAACTCACATTTTGTAACTTTTGCAATTAAGTCCTAAATGTCAAATTGGACACTTTATCAATGAATTTTCTTCATGAAATTTTCACATAAGCATGCAATCATATCATACACCTCCTAATAATCATAAAGACATTATTTCTACTTCAGATTTGTGGTCTCGAAATCACTATTCTGACTAGGCCCTAATTCGAGATGTTACAGAAGAAGAGAGAAAATTTCTGGTATTAGTTTATACTATAAACATAGCACAACTTGACTCTGATACCAATTGCTAAAAAAAATTTGGTTTGAAAATAGTTTTCTTGCATAGCAAAAAATTAAAAATTTAAAAATCGAATCGGTTTGTGATATTTATAGTAATAAACCATTTACTGAAATCACACCTATGTTTTTTGTTCGACGGATCCTTGTCATTCTCGGCTTTCAACTGAACGACCTTTTATACTATTCTCATACCACAAAAGTGTGGGCTTGAATGAATTCGAATCAAGCACAAAACTAGAAATTATTTACTGTACTTTTAGTGGGATCTATCTTTAATAGAAACCAGTAGAATTGTTATTTTGGAAAATAAAATTTATACTTAGAAAATAAATTTTCAATATTTTCGAGCAGAATAATAATATCTCAAAGTTGTGTAAAATTTATTATTTTTTTAGCCCTACCGGTGCCGTCTATTTATAGGGAGAGGAAGTGAAACTTTAGCTGAATTAGTAGAAGTCTATTTAATAGAAAAACAACTTCCTAGTTGAACTAGGAGAGAGAGAGAGGAGATAATAGGGTGTGTTTTTTGAACTTTTAACCCAACACTTTATAATTTAATACAACCCAGTGCAAGTTTTTCTATTTCTCAAAATAAACATAATAAATTAATTTTAATTAATTAATTAATTCCTCAATTAAATAATTTTCTCAACTCAATTCTAATTCTGTTAAAGTCATGGCAACTTTATTGTAAAAGAATCTATGAAAAATATATTTAATTTTTCTATATTTAATGGATTCACAATGACTAATTAATTTAATTCCAATTTTGAACTTCAATTAATTAATTAATTAATTATTTGAAAAACCATAAATTAATTCTCAAGCTATTTCCATACTCAATGAGAAAATTACATTCATTTCCAAATGTTTCTCATTTCTCTAACTTTATCATTTCTATCCATTTATGTTCATTTGATTCAACATGCAATTTATTTCTAATTTCAACGAGCTAGCAGAGGGACTGATTGGACATATGCAATTGAGGCTCAAATGATTTATAATTATGTTACAGCTTTACGACTATTAATTATAAACTCATTTGGTCATGAAGTCATTCCACTATAGTATCGTAACTGAGCTCTTCCTAATGACATACCATTATGAAAGCTACTCGATCAATACTCGTTCAATGACCTTGTCATAAGTGCGTTACTCTCATAAGATATTCTTAATCTCTTTGGGATAAATCTGCACTCGCAATATGATCCTATTTTATCTCATGGTAATCATTGCATCTTCTTTCATGAAAAGTAAATCACTATCAAATAGTAATAAAGTCATTCATCACAAAGATAAACCACTCGTAGCCACATTTACTTTTCATCAACCATGTAATGTCAATGAGTGGATATCATTTACCCATGTCTTGCGCTATGAATTCCACTATTGTGAATGATGCTACATACTAAAAAAGTCGTATACCCAATGCACCAACTTTCAGTTCATTATCTATTTAAACTCAAGCTTTTACTTGCATAAAAGTATACGAGTCACACATACATAGTCCATCATCCACTCATGATTAAGGTATGCCACACTAGGGACGTTACAAGTGAATAAATCCATAAACAGATTTTGGATCTATTCTACTTGGGTCCAGTCCAATATATTGTCAGTCCAATCAGTCATATCTATATCTTTATCTTTTGAAAGTCATCTGCTCCAATGCCCAAGACAAAGAATCTCCCCAACTAGATTAGATAGATTTCAATTGGTTTGCTTATTTCTAATTAGACTAAGGACATGTTTAGGTTCTTCTACTAATATAAATTGTCTTTTTGTATTACGATCCGACCACGTAATATCTCTTAGTATTAGTTAAACATTAGACAACCAGTGAGTTAATATTTGCTTCTATTTTGCTTAACATACAAAAATCATATGAGAACATTATACAAAGGACATTAATGTAATTCATGAATAATTTTATTAAACCAGTCTCTTCGAAAAAGATATAAGTTTACATAAATAAAAATACTACACTTTGTGTACTAAATCTGACAAATACTACTTTGAATGTTGAAGTTAATAACTTTGTTAGTACTATTGATAAATCTGAGTTTGTGATGTGTGATTGAAAATGTTCCTAATGTTGTGATCCTAGTGGAGATACTTGATGATGTTGTGGTAAAAAAATTTTGACTAAGTCAGCAACCACATCCTCTGCCCCCTTGAGGAGAAGAATGAGATCTGTGACAAATAGAGAACTAAAAGCTCTAGTTAATAGTAAGAAGGAGAAAGGGAAGGCTATTGTTGCCCAATATCTTAGTAAAGAAAAAAGGAAGAGGAGAGCTCAAGTGAAGAGGATTATGACTCGTTTGATGAGTTATTCTCTGGTTCTGATTTGATTTTTGAGGAAAATGTTCCTCTAAAAGGGATGGTATCATCTAAGGCTAAGTCTAAGAACCCATTGAACAAATTCTTCCATTCAAAGAAATAAAAATTTAAAAAAGAGTGGTGTTTCATGAATGCTTGTGAATGTTGTGGAGAAGGCTATAGCAATAGAAAACATGATGTTCCTAACACCAGACTATTTTTGATGATATTTGGCCACGAGGACTAAGGGATTTATTGATGATCAAAACATCAAGGATGCAAGTTTTGCTAAGCATGGAATCAACACCTTCTTGACTGCTAGTGGTTTACTTGGCACTATTTCATTTGTGAAGCCATATGTAAGGGAGCTTGTGCTTGTAACACCCCAAACCCGGCCTAGAAGTCTAGACTGAATCCAAGATGCTACATTGATCACTGAAGTGATCGTGAGAGAATTTTACAAAATAAGTTATCGTGTCGAATCTAAACATTTAATCATATAAAACTCGATCAGTAAAACTTCAATTATGGTTAATGTTTATAACCGAAATATAAATGAGTAAATCTTAAATCAAAATCTGTACCACGATTTTAAAAATCAAACAGTTCAAAATCAAATGTAAAAACCAGAAAAACATAAACTGATACTCCAGTTTGCCAAATCTGCTCGAGACGTCTGCATACTGAGTCCAGCATCCAGAAACCAGGACTGTACCTGAAAGGAAAAAGAGAAGAGGGGGTGAGCTACTCGAGCTCAGTGTGAGATCAAACCAAAAACTACAGAAGAGAAACCCGGAAACTAGAAGCAGTTCAGAAATAGAACATACTTACAGACCGGCTAAAACAAAATAGACCATCTATAACTTTACAGTCATATGGCTCTGTCAGACACAGTAACGGTAATTCTCAGTAGTCACAAACTAGGCATAAGCCCTTTTTCAAAATCCGTATCAATTTTCGGTTGGGGCCTTAGCCCCTCTCAGTAACTATCCAGTCAGACAGTAGCAATCATATCTACAGAATCCTCTTAGGCACAAGTGCCTTTCAGTCAATCAGTCGTTCGCAAACAGGCAATCAGACATATCAGACCACAGAACAATCAATTTGGTCACAGTAACACATCCAGTCAATCAGATTTAATCAAATGCATATGAGTGCAGATGAGTTACAAAATGCACCCACCCATCCAGCCAACACACCTCTCCGTCCAACCCTGCACTTACTGTGGGATTTAATCAACCCACCCATCCCTACACTTATAATTAGCACCGGTTGCGGCACTAAATAGAAATTTGCAGCTGAGTTGCTAGAATTTTAGGCTTAAGAGCCTTTTAGTACAGATCCTCAAATATATCACCCTGGGCTGCCCGGCAACGATGATTATCAGTATTGTCCACGACCCTCAGGGTATTGGGACTATCAGTGTACAAATAAACTGCCAGTCTCATATAGTACGCAGCAATGCTAGCATATAAGCTGTACGATGCAATGCAGAATACCGTAATACAGATATGCACTATGAACTACCAGATCAGATAATAATACATAGCGTAGCCAACGTACGTGTGGTACAGTGCAATGCAGTAAACCGTTATACCGTTATAAAATGTCATACCAGGTTGCCTGGCAACGATGATCATCAATGCAGTTGAACTGCCAGATCAAATCAGTCTTCCTTTTCTTCAACATCCCAACCCAAAATGGTTTATGCAAATGGATGTATGCAAATGCACCAACTCAAAACACAATTTTAGACAGTCATTCAGAAGCAGTCATTCAGAAACGATCAATCACATTCAGTCAGTCAGAAAGATGTACACTTATATATTCCATATCAGTAACAGACTATTCGAGCAATCGATCATGAGTATCGCACAAATCTAACCCAATTCAGAGTCACTATTACCCACAGTCAAGCTTAGTTAAAAGTAGGAACACATTGATTTGTGATTGCAATCAAATTAACTTAAATTTAGAATTTGGCGAGCTGGGGCCACATGCCCGTGTGCTCTGACCGTGTGGAGCAATCCAAGCCGTGTGGGAATCCAAAAGCCTATGGAAAGGGGTAGCACACGGTCGTGTGACAGAGACACATGCCCGTGTGGTGTAGGGGCACGACAGTGTAAACAGGCCATGTAACTCACTGTTTAATTTCACTTATATTAGGTGCAGAGCAGACACGACCGTGTGAAGGTGTCACACGCCCGTGTGGCCATCAATTACGACCGTGTGTCCCATAACACATGCCCATGTGGAATCCCTAGGTCCCAAATCAGTCACACGGCCGTGTGTCTTGAAGCACACGCCTGTGTAGAAACCCTAATTTCTGAAATCATTTACACGACCGTGCCCGTGTGGAAGCCATAATTGCCCAAATCAGTCACACGACCGTGTCGTTTCTGACAAAATCCCCAAGTCGGCCACATGCCCGTATGGCCAGGCCGTGTGGTACCTAAAATTGGTCAAAAACCCTAATTCACAAATCCACATGGCCATATGCCGCAGTGTAGCAGTTGGGGAGGCTACGAAACCACCTTGATTCAGTCTCGAAAATATCGTTTTAGCCACCGTAACAGTCCCAATTCTTCACCCTATCAAAGTACATCAAAAAAGAGATTTTTCCCTTCACTATCAATAACTAAAACCCCGAAACCAATGGGTTAGCATCCAATCAAGATAAGCCAAACAAGAATTTGTAGAATCAATAACAAATATAATAACGTAGTTATAGTTTGAATCCCACACCTGTTTTGCGATCGGAGATGACGACAGAGGAGCGGAATTCCCGAAGCCAGCAAGCCACATCGAATTTTGAGTATTATTATTAAAAGCAAAAAGAAAAGATAAAAGAAAAACAGAAGAGCAAGAGAAAATAGAAGAACGTGAAAAACAAAGGAATAGCCCAAAAATAATAACAAACCTTACAATGATTAATTAACAATTATAAATGATTATAATTATTAACTAAAACTAAACAAAATAAAGAAGGCACTCTAAAATGCGCACCCAAGGACTCGGACCCTAAATCTCGAGGTTCACTAACAATCTCTCAACTACCAGACCAGCGGGCCCATTCTTGTCACTTAAACACACAACTTAACTAATGTATACACCCTTCTTACTGTCACTACACTCAACACCCAAAACTTCTAGGCCCAAAATTTGGGGCGTTACAGTGCTTGAGTTTTACGCTAATCTTTTGCTTTCTACCATTAATTTAAAGGCAAATTGTACTAGAAGGTGTATGTTCGAGGCAATTAGTATGAGTTCAATCTTGTGCTAATCTAGAAGGTGCTTAAATGTTACAATTGGAACATGGTTGAACTTGAAGAATCCTGGATGACACTATTGTTGCCATTACTAACAGTTATCGATCATAGCCTAAGAAAAGAAACGTTAAAGCTTCTTTAGTGTCCACTGTATATGCTAACTTGTTTTTAATTGTAACAATGAATTGGGTCCCAAACATAGAAGGATTTGGTGACTCTAAGGGTTATGTATTGAGTAGAAAGGCAGAGGAAATGATTGAATTTGATGTGGCTAAATTGATATTTGATCAGGTAGTTAGTCATGCTAAGAAGGTACATTCTAGAAATCTCTTACCATTTTCATATTTGATTTTCCAAGTTCTAACATTGCAAAATCAGAAGATTGTGAAAATCACAAAAGAAGTGAAATGATTGCTCTTAAGCTTAAGTTTTTTCTTAAGTGATTGGAGGGTAAGCATGTTAATACAGAGCTAGTAGAGCAAACAGTTGAAGAAAAAGATAAACAAATAGAACAAGCAGATCATGAAGCAACATCTATCGCAGGTGAGGCTGAAGTGCCTGGCACTAGTGCAATAAAAGGATCCGTAGAGTCACTAGAGCAATAGTGAATGATTCAATAGAAGGATGATTAATCATCTAACTTCTTCTATTGAGTCTCATAATCGTGTGATTTCCAGAATGTGCAATGAGATTATGATCAGACAACAGAGTTCAAGATAGAGAGATTGCATTAAGGAAGGATCTGTAGAGTAACTGATCCTTGCATAACTATTCAATCAATCGAATAATCTTGTACTATTTATTAGATTGTATTGTTTAAATTCTTATATTCTTCAACATTTTTTTTACCTTACTCCAGTCAAGAGTGTAAAGATATTTGCCATTCTGATTGGCAAGTTTGTTGAAAGTAGAATGAATAGATATGAGAAGTTGTTGGTGTGATTGTGTTTTGGTTGTGTTGTGATTGGTGCAGTCATGCTTATATGGGAAGTATATGTCTTTTTGCATTTAAAGCTTCTTACATTTACTGAAGAAGATGTTGTTGACTAATAATGAAGCTAATTTTGTATGGGGATGATTTTTTTTCATTTGATATGGTTTGTATAATTTTAAGATGATACTCATTTGATGAAATGATTATGCTAATGTGGTATTATGGAACTGATATGGAACTATGACATTATGCTAAAGTGGATGTTTACTTTGTTGCACTATGCCTTAGATATTGTTTAGATATAATCTAATATTTTGGTTGTTATTGTGAATTCTAGACACAACATTGATAGTTAAAATTATCATGTTATAGTCTAAGTTGAGTAGTAGAGTGAGTTTTGTGTTGAGACGGAGCTATTGATAATTGTGATGTTTAACTTCCTATACTATTTGGTTTTGTTTAATAAATTGCCCAAGAGGGAGATTGTTGAGGTAATATGTGTTGAATGCAGCTGAGTGACACTCAGCAGTGCCCACTGCACACTGTCACTAAGGCAATTTATTACTTGTCTTATTTAGTTTAGCAATTTAATAAAAAAAAATCTTTGAACCTATGTATGTGTTGTTATATTGAAGATACTATGATTCATCAATAGAAACCAACCATTGGCTTTTAACGATTGGATTGGATACAAGTGAATCAAATCAACCTTTGAAATGTGGAATTCGATCGAGATTACATAGCTAGATATGGAATGTATATCTTTGATTGATTATGCTTTAAATGTGGTAATTGTAATAGTTATTTCCAATGAGTTACTTTATATTCACTTAGATTCTATGTTAGCAAGTTGAGATTGATATATACTTTAGGGCTTGTTTATGTTTTGTATGAGAGCTTATAGTGTGCATTCTAATCTGTTCATTAAGGAACTTTCTCTTTGTAAGAAGGATTTGAAAGTGAGTGCTCTAGTTTTTAAGTGTAAGGAGGATTTGAAAGTGAGTGCTCTAGTTTTTAAGTACAAATGTGATATCCCTATACTCGGGGAGTGATATAATGTGAATCACTTGCTCTATTGTGGATTAAAGATAGTTGAATTATTCACTAAGTTAGGCTTCGCAGATATAGGGAAAACCAAATTACGTACATAAATCCTTGGCATTATTTAGTTTTTGTTTGTGTAGTTTTTCGTAGTGCCAAGCCGTAGTGACCACTGCAGCCAAACACTTCCATTACAGTTTTGTATTTAAGCAAACAAACAACTTAAGGTAGTAACAATTATGATTTTTATATTAATTAAAGAAAAATCTATATAATGAATTACAACGAGAATAAAACATTCATTTAGCATGAATAATTATGAAATCAACTTTTAATTTATAGTAAAAAAAAGTTAAATTGTGAAACAAATTTTATCCCAAAATCTATTGAAAAAAAAAACTTTACCGTATTTAATACCATTATACACAGTTAACATTAAAAGATTTAGAATATATATTCGTTTTAAATTTTTACAGTACGTGTTGGTATTAACACTTAAAAGTTTTAAAACATTTTTAATTCAAATAAAGTAAAAAAAAAATTTGGCCAACAAATCAGGTAAAAATTAAACATTTTTAATTTATTAACAACATCTTAAACTTTTAAATATGTTTATAAATTGTTAAATATTTTAAAATATTTTAAAATTTTAAAATTATTATTTAAAGATTTTTAATTACTTTTTTAATATTTTAATTATTTATACTTTTTAAATTATATTTTTAAGAAGTTGCAAAAATTCTAAATATTTTTAAATTTTTAAATTATTATTGAAAGAATAATAATGACTTTTTTAATAATTAACATTATTTTAAAAATTATAGTCATTACTGTTTTTTTCTTTGTTTTGTTAAAAATATTTTTCATTTCGATAGTGTATTTTTAAATTACCAAAAGAAAATATATATTTTTTTTAAATTTGAAATAAAATTGGTTTGTTATATTTTAAGTTTTAAGATAATTTTAATTTTAGATTCAAAATGTAGTTTTTTTAAATTTAAAATTTAAAAATATTAAATTTAACTATCAAAATTATCTTTTAAAAAATATATAAAGAAAATAAAAAAGAAAATGATGTGCCACTTGTCATATTGATACTTTAGTGTAATTATATATGATTATATTAAATTTAATTTTAGTTAAATTTTTTATTTTATCTCTTAAATTAAAATTATAGTGATAATACTTTTAAATTTAATGATAAAAAAATATTGAAGAAACTATCTATTTTTCAAACATTCCCTTCATAGTAACTTCTTTAATTTTCTAAATAAATGTATTATAGAAAAAAATGCTCGTTTATTTAGTGATAAAAATATTTAAGAAAGTGTCTTTTTTTTTTTATCTATTTAAAAATAATTTAGTCCTTCACATTTATTTATTTTGACATTTTAATTTTTTATTTTTTTGTCATTTTAACCTTCAACCTTTAAAATTTAATTGAACTACTTACTTTTAGATAAAAAAAAGTTAATTAAAGTATTAAAATTTTAACAGTATTGATGTGACTACTAATATTGGAAACGATGTCCACAAGGAATATGAGTTGAGCAGCGGTAAGTGATGGGCAGATTCGTCAATAATTGATACCGCTGCCTGCAACTTGGTTTTGGATCGTCATTTTCCACTCCTATTCTCCACCTAATATTCCCCTTCCAGCTAAATGCCATTACAACGCAATATCAAAATCATAATAACCTCTTCAATCCACAACAATTCACCAACACTTATATGGAGATCCCGCAACAATTAACCTTTTCATATATGCTAAATGAGTGTCGAAAAGACAAATCATAAGAAGAAACATGGGATCCGAACATATGTGCAGAAAGATTTATTGTGACTTAACTTTCAAACTCTATTACACAGAACTATTAATGGGATAAAGAATGTAGGCTCAAAATCTAAACTTTTCAACTAATAGAACACTTTGTATGCCATGTAAGCTCAAAGCAAAAGGGATCCACAATGAAATGTACTTGTTTGAAAATAACTTAATACCAAATGTTTTCTTTTAAAAAAATGGGATAAAAATTTAGAATTTTCTTAAATGGGTAAAAAAGAAATTATATAATTCAACCAAATATATATAATCGCTGCCAAGGACTAAACATGTACTTAAAAAGAATTTTAAATATTTCAACTTAACCACTCAACCATTATAAAATTTATTTTAATGGTGTAGTTTCAACTATTTAATTTCAAAAGACTATAAGATTATTTAACATAAAAATCTTTATTATAAATTTTATTTTTTAAAAATTTTTA
Source organism: Gossypium anomalum (assembly GCA_025698475.1). Lineage (NCBI taxonomy): Eukaryota > Viridiplantae > Streptophyta > Magnoliopsida > Malvales > Malvaceae > Gossypium > Gossypium anomalum. The sequence continues at coordinate 20,724,825 of CM046960.1, read as the reverse complement.
AATTTTTAAATTAAATTTGTAACACCCTCAACCTGGCCTAGGAGTTTCGGCTAAGTTGAAGGTGTTACATTCAATCACCAAAGTGATCCCGTAAAGCCATTCTTTTTACTTGAGTCGATTGGATTGAAACGCTATTTTGTTTTAGGAAAAACATTTCATAATTTAAATTGAATTTAGTTAGTAATTTAATTACAATAATATTAATGTGAGGATTTGAAAATTGGTTAAAGTTTTTAGGAAAAGACTTATCCAAAAATTAAAGTATTTTATAGAGCAACGGAAAACAAATGATAGTTTTCTCAACTGAATGGCATGCAAATATTAAAGTAATATTTAAATGTCAAGCATAAAATAAATAAGCTAATAAATCCCAAACCTAAGATATAAAAAGGAGAAAAATACTAAATAATTACAAACTCAAAATAAACGATCAACAAAAATTTTAAATAAAACTTAATAGTAGAACTTAAAAAGAAAAACGGCTTCCTAATCCGAGGGTCCTCCAATGCCATTCCAAGTCCTAGTTCTCTGCACTGCCTGAGAAGTAAGAAAAAGGGAGAATGAGCTTACAACGACTCAGTGTGAGACTAACCTTGAACCATCATATATAATTATTCAAATAGTAAAGCATAAAATTTATAGCATAATAGCAAAGTAAGCATAATATAAGGAATATATAGTAAATCAATACATAGACAAAATATATACATGATGCAAATGCAAGTTTATGTTTTAATTTCACACTCGTCCATCCGAACTGCCCTTGAGCATTGCTTGACACACCATCCCACATAACAAAAATTGAGCATCTAGGATTTGATTTCCGGTGACAATGGTCGTTCACTAGTCATCTATGATGATGACTTTTATTATCGCCCCAGTTTGGTATGGTTTTGATTGTGTTTTAGGTGACCATCCCGTCCTATCCGATTAAATAACTTTTCACTACAATAAACTATCATCTTGGTTGACCAGGTTTGGTGGCTTTTTAGCCTACCATCCTGACTTATCCATTTTGGATGACATTACTACCTACTTCATGTAATACTGACTTTCGGTATGGACTTAAATCGCCATTGTCTCCTACGAAGCTCCTCCATCCTCCATTCTCGATTTCGTGTAATTATACACATAAACTTAGCATATGTATGCTATTTATAATCAAACGATGCAACATTCAATATCTAATGGTTTAGCATTAAAAGGCATGTGCTTATGTATTCATTGATCTCACATGTCTACACATATATTTTGTGCGCGAAAGAAAAATAATATCACATGTACAGTGGTTCACATATATCTTATATAGGGTTTTATATAACATATATATATAATTCACATGTAACATATATAGGGTTTGCATGTAACCTAAGGTTCGCATGTTTAATCTAGGGTTCGCATGAAACAAATTAGTTACTTCTAATTCAACAATTAGTTTGAAAGAATGTTGTAATAGGGGTTTTGAAGGAAAAATAGAGAATAAATAGAATGAAGGAGGATAAATTCTATTAGGATTTGGAAAGAAGTAATTTGAAATTCAAATTAAGATGAGAAGATAAAAAGATATGGAATTTTAATTCTATTTAAATTTTAAACAAGGATAAGATATGATTAGTTGGGATTGGATTGGGGTGAATTTCTAAGGTTGGTTGAATTTAAAAGTACAGGGAAGGGAAGAGGCATGAATTGATCTTAGGCAAGGAGAGTGGAATAAGTGATGCTTGGCCAATGGGCTATGCCCATTTTATGGTTATACTTCACCACTTTTAATATAAAAGCTATCCTTAAGTTTGCTATTTTAAATGCAAAAAAATTAAGGAAGAAAATTCAATGGTGGGGTTTTAGTAATAGCCTATTTTTAGTGGCGTTGGGAACAGTGGTTTCAGAACCACGATTCTGACTAGAGAATAAATATTTTAAATATTTATTTAAAGTCTATAAGATAATATTAGGGTCGTATTAGAGTTTTTTCAAGAAATTTTAAAGTTTAAATGGTTAATTAGGTAAAAAGGACTAAATCGTAAGAGTTCAAAAGTGGGTTTCTATTAGTTAAAAGGGCTAAATGGCTATGGAAAGGAAATCTAATGAACTTAGTATTTATACCATGTTATAAGTTTCTGGATGTTTATGGATAGGTTTTAATGAAATTTTAATAGTTTTAAAAGGTTAAATTGGTAATTTGATAATTATGTTAAAATATTAAGTAAGTAAAAGATAAAAGAAAGATATCATCTTCTCCATCATTGTTTTTTAAAACTAAAAATAACCATTAGAAAAGGCGGAAGTTTCGACTAGCTTTGGTTCATTGCATGGTATGTATTCAAGCTTTGTTTTTAGTGATTTTTATGTTTTTAAACTCGTATTAGCTTAATCTAGCTAGCCGGGGGGTTAATTTGCAAAAATATTAAAAGTTGAAGAACTTATCATGAATGAAATTGATGTGTTTGTGATGTTAATTGATAGATTATCAATCTTAGTTGTTAAACAAACTTGTTTAGTTAAGTGGTTTTTGATAAATTTGAGATTAGGGATTAAATTGTTGGAAGTGTAAATCCATGGGTTTTAATGTGAAATGTTAGTAATTATGGGCTTTTCCAAGGACACTTGTAGAATTGGTTAACATGGGTTTAGATTAAAATAGTTAATTTCCAAGTTATGAGCTTAAGGACTAAATTGTAAAAAGTTAAAATATTAAGGGTAATTTCATAATTTTACAATAATATGAATTATTGATTGAATTGAATAATTGAAGTTATTTGAAATACTTAATTCAATGAAATTATCTAATTACATCAAGATAAGCAACAACCAGATTTAAATCGAGGAAAGGCGAAAGCTTCGAATTAGTTTCCAACTCTACTTCTACGACTGTAGTTATCAAGGTAAGTTCGTATGAATTATAATTGTTTTAATGATAGCTAAATTGTTTATCTACTATATTGTGTTAATATAAATGGACTTAAATATACATATATCAATGTTTTGAGAAATTGATCGATAAATAGTCTCGTTTGAACCTTAAGAATTCTTAAGATACGAATGACATGTTATTATGGATTTCATGTTTCGGGTGTTGGTATTGAATGTCCTACTGATGGCTGAGATCCTGCATTTGTTTTCGATTCATCACAGCTTGTGTGAACAGCATTGTGAAGCTAACATTCTGACCCATAACTCATGTGAGCAGGCCCATTTTACAGCTTATGTGAGCGCTATTGAAATGGAAAGGTTACGGTTATATGGAAAGGCACACTATGTGTGAGCATTCCTGAGTATCCAATGTAATTCTAGATGGTTCAACGGGTATGCAGAGGTTAAATTCAAGGTATGTATACAATTGGACAATGATTTATGATCATATGAAAAGGTTAATGAGTTAAATGATGTGTACATGAAATCTACTTATGATATGATTGAATTTTTATGTATTATGTATAAACTTACTAACTTGTGAGTTTGATGGTGCTTGTATAGGATTTTACTAAGCTTATGGTCTTGGTAATGATATTATTCTTATTTTATAATTTGTACTTAAGAAATGGTAAGTTATGTTTGAGTTTATACAAGCTTACTAAGCACTAGTTACTTACGTAGTTATTTCCTTTGTTTTGTAGACTATCGGAAGCTCGATTGGTTGGAATCTTGTCGGAGATCTATCACACTATCCAGCAACCATTTCGGTAGTTTTTGAGTTTTTGGCCAAGGTTATAAATGGCATTTATAGGACCTTTTATAATGATAGTTCTTAAATGTGTTAATGGTCAATTTGATATGTGTATGCTTTTGGAGTTTATGTTTTGTTTGAAAGACTTTAATGCTTTGACAAGTTAAGTCATTTTGGCCACTTTTAGGTACTTGTAATATATGATCATTTTTGGTATGTTTGTGATGATATGTAAATGGTTATATGCGATGTCATTTGGTAGTTAAAGGAACTAGTTTTTGTGCAATCAATATGGCTATATTGATTTGTTTTGGTTAATGATGTTTGGTATAAATGTGGTGCCCTTGAATGACATATTGGTTAGATGAAATAGGATGTTTGAAATGGTATGTTTATTCACAACGATGAGTAGTTTATCCACAACGTGGAGTAAAGGTAGAGGAGTTTTGAGGAACTTCTACTATGGTGTGTAGCGGTAAGGTAGGACCTTTTCTGATAAATTGAAATTGCAGCATTACATTCATAAGCATTTGCATAGATGTGAATACTAAGATATTATAGTGATGAGTTGATCTAAAATATCGTTATTCTGAATTGCTATTCAATTGTGATCATTCTATGAGTTGATATTGCACGGTTTGTCTACTGTTTGTACTGGTTTTCTTGTGATTTAACTCACATAAGCTTCGTAAGCTCACTCCCCCTCTTATTTCCTTTCTTACAGATAACCCACCAGGTTAGGACGTGGACTCGACATACATGGGGCTTAGCTCGGATTAACCTTTTGACTATAAAAGTAGTTTAGATTTACTATTTGAAATTTTTGTTAATTTGTATCGCTTTATTTGAATAGTGGCATGAGACTTCTATTTTGGGTTTATTTAGCATGCATGATTTTTAATTAGAGTTTAGAATAATGAAAATGGACATATAATTAAATATGCATAAAATAATTTTGATTCTTCTTAATACTAAGTTGAATATCACTTTTCCGCTACTAGATTATAAATAAATTTTTGAAGAATAAATAAATTGAAAATCAACTAAGTTTTTAAAAGTAGTCACCATTATAAGGAAAAAGTTTTACTTAATCGGTTTTTGTTAATTTGTGAGTTTTTCTGAAAATAGGCTAAGTTTTCTTCTAAAATAAATGGTCATTTTAAAATGACCATTTTATAAACTCCGATAGCTTACTGGGTCATTTTGGTGGCTAATGTAATCTTTCAAATTCAGATCTAACGTCTAAGTCGGGTTAGGGAGACTAAATAATTATCTTTGAATTTTAATCTTATTAATCTAATATTTTATATTATTTTAGATAAAAGATAAATATGAAAATTGAAATATCTCAAACTTAAAAAAATATATTTTATTTCAATTTTTTTAATAAAATAAAATAAACTTAATATTTTCTACATGATAAGTAGCTGCCTACCTACTTATGTTATTCAACATTTCTTGGTTGAAATTTCATATTAAGTAAAAAATTAAAATAATTATCAAACACTTTTAAAATATCAAATATTGAAAATTTTATTTTTTAATAAAATAAAATTTTAAATAATTTATCAAACACCTTAAATGTTTGAATCTCATTATTTAAAAATAATTTTTTAAAGAAAATAAAAATATATGAATATAACAAAATTGTATCTTACTCAATAGGTTTTTTAGTCAATACTTTAAAGAATTATACTTTAGATAAAAATTGATCTGTTATATTGTAGTTTTGTTGATACTTGCATTGTACTTTTAAATTAATGGTAAATTTATCGCTCTATTTAACTCTATATTGAATTTTTGCCACTAAACTTTTATTTGAATGAATTTTTAAACTAAAGTTTAATCTTTGATTAAATTTTACTATTTAATTTTAATTTAAATTAACTTAAATTAAAATTAATAAAAATACTTTAAATATTTTATTTAAATAATTAAAAATAATTAATTGAGTAACATAATATTAAAATTAATAAAAAAATTATTTACAAAAAAATATTCTTTTTATATTTTTAAAAAAATTTAAGTCTTTTTACCATTAAATAAAATTTTGAAGTTATTTTTTTTAATAATTTTATGTTTTTGGTATCCATCATGTTTGTTTTACGGCCCATATTCGAGGTTTATGGTTGCCCCTTCCAACAATACTGTCTCGAAGGTTAGAACCTTGGTTCTCCCCTTGAGAATTTTTAATAATTTTATAAATTAACTTAATGTTGACTATAAAATAAAAATATTTGAAATATTTTTTCATTAAATTTTGTTTTCAAATTAATTAAAATCAATATCTAATGGTAATATTTTATTTAAAAAATTAAAATTGGTGAAAAAATTAATTAAAGTTCAAAGTTTAGTAGTTAATTTCAATCACATAAAAACTCAGTGGTAAATTTATTCATATTTTTAAAATACAATGATTAACATCAATTAAAATAAAATATAATGAAAAATTTCAATATCCACTTATAATATGATGGAAATTTTATACTATGAATAAATTTTTTACATATTTATAGGATCACTAACTTTTAATTTAATCACATCAATCAATTCATTTTTTTTTTTTTGCTTAACATTCTTCTTAATATATTAAAAAACAAAAAACAATATAATGTTGGTTGAGCCAACATAATTGAAAATTACAACTTAGTTGGGAATTTATGCTGTGATTTTCTCTTTAATTATTTATAGTTTATCATATGAATAAGATGCTCCTCCCATAACAACACTCATTCGCAACCTTTTTTTTAGTGGTTTAGAGAAGTTCACTAAAGGATAAAGGTTGCTTTATCAAAAACATCTTCTTTTTTCCTTTTGGGTGGAAAAGAAGAGATTATAAAAACCAAATAAAATTAGGTAAAAGAATCTTAAAAGAAAAAGGAAAGAGGGATGTGAAAATGGGTTTAATCCCATTGATTTATACATGCCTTATAATTGTTTTTGGGATTCCATAACTATTTAGATGACATGAAAATATGGTACAAATTTTAATAAATTTTTATTTATTCCAAAATATATTCATATTCGATACTATTACAAGAGTGAAGTAGATGAAAAGAAGAGAAGATAATATATTTGGTTTGACTTACACTCCTCCTCCTAGCTTTAGGCCTAATAAATCAAATGTCAAATAGGTGTGTCTTTCATTGATTCAACTCATTTAATCAAATCATTCAAATAGAAGTTTAAATCGCATGTTGCATGTTGTGATTTTGTTTACTTATTTTTGATAAAGAGAAAAGGTTTCTCTAATGCTTGGATTTGGGATGATATATTCACGAGATATTTGGAAGTTTTTTGTCCTTACACCAATAATTTAATTGATATGTGAAGTATAAGTAGATTAATTAGTTGATAAATATATATATTTGATTCAATATGTTTAAGGTTAAAGGTGTAATTTGTATAACTTGTAAAAATTGTTTTAGCAAAAGGTAAAAATAAAATTGATAATATTTATTGGTTTAATTCTGATTTTTTTTTTTTTGCCCTTTTTTAGCAAATGAACGGGTTAAAAAATTGATTCATTGATTTCTTAATTCTTGGACAAGTACTAGACCCAAAATATAATAGAAGCAATTGATGATGAATGGAGGAATAAGAAGCCTTTTTTTTTATTTATCATGAGTTTTGTTATATTTTTCCACTACACGGACATGTGTTAGCTTCTCAAATAGCATTGACCCATTATTAACCATGGCTTAAGAGGGTGAGTGCTTGACCCGACCGCCCACCCCCCAGAGCAAAGAAGCAACATCCTTCTTTTATCAAGCCCATGCATTGGGGGAAACACTCTTCAAATATTAGCACACTTTCAATGTGAGAAGGATTTTATTTAGGAATAACATTTTCATACTAACAAAGTCACCCTAATATACAGCCATGATTATCCTTTACACATTTAACGGACTAAATGTTTACCTTGCCGCATTAGACTGACAGATAAGAAGACCTCTCCTATAAAAACCAAGTTAGCGAGGATGAAAGGATTGAGCCTTGAATAACCTAGAATTACTCCAAGCAACTCCCTATACATCCTCAGTCAACCAGTATTTTTGTTCCCGTCTGGCTCTCGGACTTTCTAGGAGAACCAGCGTCTATAAAACCACTACTATTTCCTCTTTGCCTCCTCCCCTATTGAACCTTGTACCAACAAGTCTGTATTTGCAAATCAAAAGGGTAGGCATCAATTTTTTCCAAGGATAAACGCTGATCGTAACCTCAACTTTAGTTTTACAATTCATATAACATTTATAACTCTTCTTCACCGCTCCAAAAAATAGTAACTATCTTTTTCTTTTGCCATAAGTGAATTTATCATTAAGGTTCTGCTTTGGACAGCTAAAAGTAATTAAATGAAAATGTAATTTTTAGGTTAGTAATTACACTCTCTTGTAATTACAAAGAATTTTCATTCCTTAGACATGTTTGGCTAGTAGAGTGTAATTACATCGTTGTAACACCTCTTACTTGACCTGATCATCGGGTCTGAGTTACAGGATGTCACATCTATTACGGGAGAAACTATAATCAATTAAACAACAACTTAATCATTCAAGCATGAAAATAAGTGTTAAACACATTTGCATCATAATACACAATCTATTCAAAGTCTCAATCGATCTTATGAAAGCTCTTTTGTTGACCCGAGCACAAAATATGACAAAATTGTAAAGTTTCAAAATCTCAGGGCCAACATCATAATGTCACTTCTTCCACTTCATGACCTCACCAAACAATTTTTCACATCGTGACCTCAGGCCATTCGACATTGTTACTTGACTCACTATCAGTCAACGTTGCGATGAAGAAGATTGTTCATCAGGACGCAGACTTTGTTAATCATTTGATTTAATGTGGTTCACTAATCCTCAAATTAGGGATCCAAATCACTTAAACTCCTAAAATGGCTCCATTTTACATCTTAGTCTCCATTTTACTAAGTTAGACAAATTAATCTAGATTACCTCTCGGTCTCATGGGTTAACTTGGGACTAACGAATTGGTGCCTAACAAGATCTCCTCTTGATCTCACTTGCTTAAATGTTCCCTTAGGACCATCAATACTAAGGTTTTAGGTTCATTCAAATTAGTCCAATTTATTTTTATGATTTGGCCATTCATCCAAAAAATCAGCTCACCACATCTCCATCAACCAACCCCCTTAAAGGTTTAGCTACTCATGTTGGAAATAAAACTAACAACCATAAAAATGAAAAGCAAAGAAGTTTGTTCTTGTAACATATGTGTGCTCTTTTACGATAAAATTAAGGAAAAATCAAGCCAAGAACAGACCACATAGCTAGCCACATGGGCATGTGGACCACATGGCCCTATCACACGGCCATGTTCCCTTGATAACCTAGGAAATTCATTTTTCACACGGCCTGTCACACGACCTGTCACACGACCATGTAGGTTAAATTTTCGAAACACCACACGACCTAGCCATATGGTCGTGTACCCCTTTCCACATGGTCCAAGGCTTCCCACATAGTCCGGTCACATGGCCTTGTGTCCCCTATAACTCAAAATTTAAAATTTTGACCCAAAATTTTATGATTTATTCAAATTAGCCCCTAATTGATTTCTAAACTCTTTTTCAGTTTAATTTATAGAATTAAGTCCCTGATGTTATGAATAATGCTTGCATCCATGATTAAGTTGACTAAATTAGTGTGATGTACATAAATATTACATGAACTATGAATAATTATGCCTATTGTATTTGTACTCATGATTTTTGTGTAACATGCTTTAAGACACAGCTATATGAAACCTTTGAAAGCATATGTTTTGCTATTGTATGTTCTAGTTGAAAATATAATTACTACCACCATATATGACTATTTATAGTCATGATATTCGTTTATGCTATGACTTGTTTTAAACATACTTTAATTTGTTGCATAAGATGGGACATTTTGGAATTAAGGTACTTCTAGCAGACTATAAATCTACAAATCTGGTGGTTCTTCCACATATTATCTGGAAGCTATTATCTGCAATTATGTTTTGTATTCACAACTATCCGACAGTTTATTAACCTGCAACATTGGTGGTTCACCCACCATTATCTGATAGCTTTTATCTGTAATTATGTTGTGTATTCACAACCATCTGGCAGTGTATTAACCTACAACTTTTGGTGGTTCATCAACAACCCGATATGTAGGGATGGACAAGTTTTGGGGAACTCTTACGGTGTGTAGTGGTGGGGTAGGATCTTATCTATTAAGCTAAATCCATTTGTATTCGTAAAGCATGTGCTTGAATTACTAAAATTTCCAATATAATATGGTATATGTGTAGCTATTTATACATTGTTAAATTGTTCTGTTATTCTGATATATTGAATTTGCTAAATGTGATTTAAGCTATGTGATTTGATTTATATGCTAATTGGTTGCACTGATTATCTTGTGATGGAACTCACACTGAGCGTCATAGCTCACCCCCCATTAATTTTCATTCTTACAGATAACCCGCCAAGTTAAGACTCAGACGTGGCATCTAAAAGGTATTGACCTGATTTTTCCTTTTTAATACAAATTAATTTAGGTTCATTATATGACTTATTTTATTATTCGAGTATTGTAAAGTTTTATTTTATACTATGGCATAAGACTTAAGGTTTTTATTTTATTTGGTATGACATTTAATTTTATTTTAGGGTAATAAGTGATTACTATTCATAAGCTATGCATGAAACCCTGATTTTTACTTAAAAATAATCACTTATCACTTTTCTATTGCTATATCTTAATTAAGGTTTTGAAGATTATTAAAGTTATTTTTAACTAAGTTTTCTACTAAATTAAACAAATGTTTTAAAATGTTGTTTTCAAAACATTGACTACTTGATCACTTCAATGGCTAATGTAATCTTTCAAATTCAAGTCTAATGTCTAGGCCAGGTTGGAAAGGTTACACCCTCCTTAGTTCAGAACGATTAATTTCCTTGCTTACCAAAGAATTAGTTTCAATAATCAGGTTCTCAAAATTATTCTTCATAGCCAATTCCAACCCTTTCTTTATGGCTAAGGCCTAAAAAAACGAACATTATCAACTTTGAAGCTCTGACCCTCTCCATGAACCACTTTCCCTTTACAATCCCTAGCAATCACCCTTATCACAGCTTTCATTTCTTAAACATTCACAGCAGCATCACAATTAATCTTTACCATATTCTCCTCTGGTTTCATCCACTCATCACCAATATGAATCTTGGGTATCCTTTGAACTTTGCAAACTCCATCCTCCTTTTAAGCACAAATCCACTCTTCAGTAGCTTTCATAGTTCTCAAATAGCTCCCTCCATATCCAAGTCCTTCTTAGTCACAATCACCTTATAATGAATTTTCCAAATTTACCAACAAATAAAAGAAACTCTAGCTTTCAATTCCCAATTTTGCCTATCATATCAAAAATAAATGCCAGCCATTAATAAAAAGTTATATTCCTTTCTCTCTGAACCCTTAACCCCTAAGAACATTCAAACATTATCCCTCTAGTCCATTCACACCCCAATAATAAATGTTCAACGCTTTCATTATCCCTTCTACATAAACCACACATAAGGGTAGAGCAACATTTCTTCTTCCAAAGGTTAATTCGAACAGAAAGGACAATAAAGCATGTTCTCCACACAAAAAAAAAAAAATTTCTGCTTATTTAGAACTTTAAGAGCCCATAATTCCTTCCAAAAGTCTTTTTCAATGCAATAAGAAGAAAAATGTACTCTTACCTATTGCCTACCTTATTTGATTTTAATAAATCTATACCCAAACGTAATAGTATAACAAACCTCCTCATGATATTTCCATACCATCCTATCCTCATCATTGGTACCGCTTATGTGGACTTCCTTAATTGCCTCAACCTCTTCCTCCTCCAACCAATCAACAATACTGGATGTAACAGCTCGGTTTAGACCCTAGTTAGAATAATGGTTTTGAGACCACAAATTTGATTTAGAAAAATATTTAAATATTATTTTTTGTGCTTATGATATGTGAATTAGCATGTGTGAAAATTTCATATGAAAATTCGATCATTTGTGTGCTTAATTTGTGAAAAGGGCCCAATCGCGTAAAATGTAAAAGTTGTCTGCTATTTGTTAAAGTGTTTAATTGATTTGTCTTATTAAAAGAGAGGTCATTATGATGCAATTAGACCATTGAAAGCATGAGTGGACATTTTTGGCCTTAATATTAATGTTTTATAAGTTATTAAGCCAAGGGTAAAATGGTAATTGATGTATTAATGTTAATTAAATGAAACAAATCATAAAATAAGGCCATTATCATCTTGTTTTGCCGAAAATCAAAAGAAAAAGAGAAGATAAAAGCTTTCTAGGGTTCGGCTAAGGAATTTGATGATTAAGGTATGGTTTTGACTCAGTTTTTGATAATTTCTACGTTTTTGTAATCGTTGCTTTGTATACCATCAAGCCCATGTCTCAATTTCTAATTTTGTTGATAATTTTAAGTTTAGCCATTGATGAAATTATAAGCTTTGTGAATTTAGTTGTTGGTAAATGAAAGATATGTTTTGGGTTAACATATTTTGTATTTGAATTTTTGATAAATTTGAGTAATTTGGAATAAATTGAGAAATTTGTAAATTGAGGGACTAACATGTGAAAAAAATGAAATGTGTGGACTTGTATGAGTACTAGGATAATTTGGCCAAGTATATGTCTAAAGAAATTTGGTGTATTTTGTGATTTTTGTGATTAGGGACTAAATTGTCAAAATGTGAAAATATGAGGGCTAATTTATAAAATACCCCTAATATGTGTTTTTGGATTGATTTGAATGATTTTTTGAATAAAATGGTTAAATTTGAATATGTTTAGATCAAGAACTAAAGAAAACAGAATTAGATTGGGGAAAGTCAAAAGCCGTTGAATAGTCGACTCTATTCGTCCGAATCCGTACGAGGTAAGCCTATATACAAATAAATGTATTTGAAATGGTTTAATTATGCTAATATGTTATTGAATAATGATGAATGATAATATTATAGTTCAATATGAGATATCCGAGAAAGTATCGACAAAGTTCCAACGTCTGAAAAGCCCCGTACGAACCTTAGGAATAGTTAGGATACATATGTCATGACATAGGATCCGATATGTGTTATCATGTAAGACCACGTCTGGGACGTTGGCATCGACTTATGATTTATGTATAAGACCACGTCTGGGACGTAGGCATCGTATTTGATTTTGTGTAAGACCCTGTCTGGGACAATGGCATCGATGTTTGATTACATGTAAGACCATGTCCGGGATGTTGGCATTGTATGTGTTTTCCAAGCTATCCGCGTATCTTTATGATTCCGAATAGTTCAACGGGCATTCCGAGAAAATGAATGATTATATAAGATGTGCATCCAATTCAAGTACGTTTGAATTGTATACTATGTTTGAGTATGAAAGGTAAGTATATATGCAAATGATGATATATAATCTAAGCATGTGAATAAATGCTATATGTGCAAATGATTTGAGAATATGTTATATGTTTATGAACAAGAGGTTTGTTTTGGTTATTGGCTACAAAGTATATGTAATTTGATGATGTATATATGTTTTGAAAGATAAGTTTATTTGTATATGGCTTACTAAGCTTTTGAAAGCTTACTTTGTGTATGTTTGCATTGTTTTATAGATATCGTAGCTAGCGGAAGCTCGAGGATCGTCGAGGATTACCACCACACTATCGAACTATATTTTGGTACCTTTTGGAAATGTATATATTGAAGTATGGCATGTATAGGCTAGAAGTATGTGATTATGTTTTGTGATGTATACATCTTGCCATGTGATATGGCTAGTTTGAGATTGAACTTATGGTTTGATTTTAGTATATGTTATATGATGCAAATTATGCTTATGTGATGTGTTTATGGATGGCCAAGAGAGTTGGTCAATTTGGTAAGTTTTGGTACCTTCTGGAAATATATATATTGAAATATGGCATGTATAGGCTAGAAGTATGTAATTATGTTTTGTGATGTATATATCTTGCCATGTGATATGGCTAGTTTGAGATTGAACTTATGGTTTGATTTTAGTATATGTTATATGATGCAAATTATGCTTATGTGATGTGTTTATGGATGGCCAAGAGAGTTGGTCAATTTGGTAAGTTTTGGAATTTGCCTCGTATGAAATTTGGTAAGGTTTTGGTATGAGATTTGATCATATGATTAGAGATTATGAAACCATATGTTTTGGTATGTTTTTTATTTATGGAATGACATTAATTGGTAGGTGAAATGAACATGAATTGGTTGATAATGCTATGGCATGAATGGTGTCTGTTTTGGTATTGAAATTGGTTGAAATTATAGTGCAAATGTGCTTGGTTTGATGCTTGTAGGTTTGACCCAAATTAGGTGGCAAATTGGCTTTTCAAATGGCCTATTTTTGTCCACACGGGCATGTGTTTCAGCCGTATGCGACACACGGTCATGTTGCACGGCCGTGTGTCCCCTGGGGTACCCTACGATTTTAAGTCAGGCTTGAGCACAGTCAAGGCGCACGGGCGTGTGACCTGTACATCTTTGAAAAACGTTTAAGTTTTGAAAAATTTTGTATGAACTCGGTTTAGTCCCGACCCCTTTCTAATGCATGTTTAAGGTCTCGTTGACCTATATAAGGGACTCTATAATGATGTTTGACTGTGTTTGTGAAAGATGATATTGAATTGTTTGCAAATTGTTTTGATTTGTCTGGTAATGCCTTTAACCCTAATCCGACGAAGGATACGAGTTAGGGGTGTTACATTAGATGAGTTTCAAACCCTTTCCTCCTTGACTATCAACTCAACCACTCTCCTAGGATAAGGAGTACTAATCTGACCAGGAAAACTCAAACATTATTTCTCTATTTCCAACACCTATTTTTCCCTTTAAATATCCACTAATTCCCCATTCATAATTTTCCATTAGAGTCCATTAACCAAGAAAATTTTCCCTTCAATCAGACTAATCCAACCCTACAAAGCATGACCTCCTTTTTTTGCCTCCATCAATCCATTATTAGGAAAATATATACCTTTTAAAACCTTTACCCATTTTGCATTAGGCTCTTGCATTATTCTCTATATTTGCTTAGCTAACATAGCCAAATTGAAAATCTCCAAATCCTTAAATCTAATTCTTGTTTCCAATTTAGAAAAAGTCATATTTTTCCAACTTTTCTAATGAATGGAACACTTCTTTTATTGACTTCCCCACCAATAATGACTCATGTTAAATTCATTTCTCCACACAACCTTTTGTGGAACTTAAAATAGAACATAGGATAGGTTGGCACAGCACTTACAACAGCTTTAATAAAAGTTTCCTTCCCTCTAATAGATAAATTAATTTGTTTCCATTTTTTTTTTCTGCTATCATTTTATCTTTAGTCACACCAAACATTTGACTTGTAGGCCTCTCCATAAAGTTGGTACTCCCAAATATGTCCTAGAATTTTTGATAACTTTAATATTTATCTTATTCCCCAACTGGTTTTTGAACACCTCCAAAGAATTGGACTAAACAACAAACTAGATTTATCAAAATTTAACCTCTACCCTGGAACTGCACAAAACTCCTACAACAGCTCCATTAACCCGACTACTACAATTTTCTTTGTTGGCTTCCAAAAAGAACATGAAATCATCTACAAAAAAAAAAAAGAGAGAGACAAAATAGAACACTACTACTATGTTTGATCCCAACAATTTGATTAGACTGGACTTTACTAATAAGATTTCTAGAAAGGACATCAACCATAAAAGAGAAAAGATAAGAACATTTAGGATCTCCTTGTCTTAGTCGTCTAGTTAGGTGAATTTTACTACTTTGCTTTCCATTTATAAGCAAAATGTAAGAAACTGAACTTACACATTCCATAATCTAATTAGTTCATACTTTTTCAAATCCCATTTTGTTCAAAACAAATTCCAAAAATTTCCATTCAACCCTATTATATGCTTTGTCTAAAATTAACTTCACCACCATTTTTCTCTTCTACCTCTCATTTTTAATCTCAAATGGTGAAAAACTTCTTGAGCAACCAACACATTATCATGGATTTGATGTCCAACTATCAAAGCACTCTAGTTCTCAATGATTATTCCTCCCAAGTAAACATTCAATCTATTCACCAAAATTTTGGAAATTATCTTATAACATACATTACATAGACTAATTGGTCTATATTGTGTAACATTCTCAGCTCCTTTCACTTTAAGAATTAATACCACTTATGTTTCATATTCCTCATTCATTTTCCCTGATTGAAAAAATCTCTTCACCTCATTTATTACATCAACTTTTATAATGCTCAGAAAAGATTGGTAAATACTCCACTAAACTGATAAAGACTAAGGGCTTTATAAGGGCCAACTTGGAAAACAGCTTCACTAATTTCCTCCTCAGAAACCTCATTTATCAGTTGCTCATTCATATATCTCGCCACCAAATTTGGAACCCCTTCTAACACTTTTTCAACATTATAGCACCCTTTAAATGTAAACAATTTTTGGTAAAACTCCACAAATTTATTAATAATAACCCTCTAATCCTCAATCCAACCAGATTCTCTTTTTACTCTCCAAATTTTATTGTGTTGCCTCATCTATTTAGTAATTTGGTGAAAAAATATTGTATTTTTATCTTTAAATTTTAGCCCATCTCTCATAGCCCTTTGGAACCAATAAACCTTTTCTCTTTCACTAGCCTCTTTAAATTTTTTATTTAGCTCAAAAAGCTTCTCCTTTTCATTCTCTACTCTCATATCCCTTGTATCACAACAATATCCCTAGTACACTCATTAATCATAGCTATAAACACTTTCTGCCTACTCCATTCCCTCAATGTATTCCTACATTTCCTCAATTTTTTTACTGAACTAGATTGCCATCTATTACTTGGATTGCCATTCCAGCTTTCTTCCATCACCTTCTCACAATCTCAAAAACATAGCCCATTGCTTTAAATTTAAATATTCTTGAAGCCTTCATATCCTTGTAGTCAGAATTCACCACCAAAGGAGAATGATTTGATTTAATATCTAGGAGGACAAAAGTTACAACATTTAGAAATAAAAATTGTCAATCCACATTCACCAAAATTCTATCCAATCTTTCTTTCACAACACCATTTTCTCTAGTCCTAAGCCAAGTAAGTATCCACCCTTTAAAAGGAATCTACTCCAAATAATAAGAGCTTATCATCTCCCTAAAATGTTCAACTTTTTTTCTCTCCTTCCTTGCCCCAACTTCCTTCTCATGATAGTTAGCCACGTCATTAAAATCCCCTATAGAAGCCTATGTCCCTTGTATTCCCTTACCCTTCTTTAAAAATTCCCATACCATATCACTATCCTCAAATATTGGCACTACATAAACCCAACAAATACTGCTACATTCTCCAGTGGTTTTATTTCAAACTGTAGTATCAATTACATTCTTATTGTTGTGTCAAATATGCACATCTCAGTCCATTTTCCACTAAAATACCATACCTCCTTCAATTCTTATAGGATCCACAGTCCATACCACATCCATTCTAACTACCTTTTTAACTCTCTCCACCTTTTCTTTATTATTTTTTGTCTCAATAAAAAAAATAAAATCTAGATCATACTTTCTTCTCAACCTCCTTAAAACTTGAATTGCCAAGGCTGACCCAAGACCTTGAAAATTCCAACTTATTATAATCATGATTGTTGGGTGGCAGTTTGATGCCATCCACCACCATCTTCCCATTCTTTTTCCACCAGAGACATATATAAGCTTCATCCAAATTCTCATCATTTTCAACTTTTTTCCAAACTCCCTTTCCTACCTCCCATTCCCCTTCTTCCCATTTTAGGCCCTCTCTTTCTCCCTCTTTTAACAACTCTCCTTAAATTTGATTGCACTACCTCATTAGTACTACTCAACATCTCATTTTGGTTTAAATCACAAAACCTACCTTCTTATTACCTTTTGAATTCTTATCAATTGATTCAATCACCTCCAAATTACTCCATTTTAAATTCAACCTATGAAATTATCTTGGGAATACAATCTCATCCAACACAGTCTTAACCATCAACTCCCTTTTACCCTCTGCTTTATCTTTATCAACATCCTCCTCACCTGAAAGCTCTAAAAAATAAGGACATTTACTCCCATTTTCCATCTTTTTCTTCAAAATCAAACTGTCAAACTTTTCTCCTTGCCCATTCCATTCATCCTTAGATTGCAACTAATTGATCAAAAGCTTAAATCTACTTTAGGCCTTAAATCTTGCATTTATCTTAACACCTTACCTCAATCTTGAAAAACCTCATCACCATTCTTATGACCCTTTATAGCATCTAATTACTCCCCCCCCTAAATCAATTATATTCTTTCCTTTACCCAAGCTCTTATCTATCCTAGTTTCTCCACCATTCCTTTCCCAGCTTGCTCCCTTTGACCTTTTCTTCTATTTAAAGCACCCTTTACCCCCTCCTCCTTCTAATCCAAACCTAAAGAATCACCACTAACCCCATCATTATTCCTTTCTTATCTTTTTTTTCACCTTTGAACCCCCAACACGTTGCATTGAAGCCCTTAAGGATAGACCAAAAATTATCTTCCCCTCAAATTCACCATTTCCTTGATCCTTACAAAAAGAGTAATTGTCTTTAATAGGTATGAAAACAAGTCAAATACTTGTATTTTAGAAAATTTTAAATCTAAATTCGTAATTCATTTAATATTTTCATTAAATCTAAATGTTATTATCCAAATATAAATCTAAATTAATTAAATTATCTGTTGAATATTCAAATCCATTAATGTTCACATTTAATAAATATAAAAATATTTTTAAAATAAAAATTTAAAAAGTAAAACAGATAATGAATTCATATATTTGAATTTAAAATCCACTATGTGCAAAAATAAAATAAATTCAGGTATACATCTCTTTGAAATCTCTTTCTAATAATAATTAAAATATCTAAATTTAAATATTATTTAAATTCACATTACATGTATTTTCAAAAGTCAAATTGAATATTTGTCAATATTTTTTTTGAAAATTAATCTTATTATAAATTATTATTATATCTATTTTTTTATATAATACCTAAAACTACTCATAGCCCCACAACCCTTAAATAGGAGGATAATGCGTTTCAGTACATTCGAACCCATGTCCTCCTACATTGACAATAATACCAATAAGAATAGAACTAAACCTCAATCAACAATCCACCACCATTTATTACTATCATAAGTATCACCAATATTCTAGAATCGATTTTGATGCCAAATGTGAGGGTCTGTTGTGGCACATCAGACATAACTATTTGATGTGCTAGATGATGTTCATAAGTAGAAGATGAGTTGAAAAATTATATTCAACGTAAAAGAATTGAGATGCTCACTTCTATCAGCCGCAAGTGATTTTGTCAGGCATCTCCTTATTTTTGTATTCTTGTGTCAGCCGCCAGTATAATTTGCACGATGAAAAGGTATAATTTGAAGAAATTAATGTCTGATCCATTCTTTTTCTTCTTTTTTCCCGGATACAAATTATTAATAAAGAAATAATCCACCATTGGACAAAAGGAAGTACAAATTGTCAAGTTAATAATTAAATAATTAAAATTTAAAAATTACGATATATTCGAAGTTTTTGTACTATTTATTTATTTGAAATTTAATATTTAATTTTTTTATTTTTAAAATTTTAGTTTCATTATTTTTCGAATTTAAAAATTTGAATTCAATTGTTAATACAGTTAGATTATTCTGTTAAATTTTCTAAAATTTAAAAGAAAAATACTCACTCGAGAATCATATCATAGAAAATGACAAGATTAACGATGTTAACAATTTTTTAAATTTACTTCAACATTTTAATTAAAATAAAATATTTAAATTAAGTAATGAGATTATAAATATTGAAGTGTAACCATAATTTTAATTAGATTTTATGTTTAAATATAGGAGATGTCTATAAATATAATCTGAAGTCTGGTGATAAAATAATGGTGTTATAACACCTCAAACATTTTAGACTAATTATCTATAGATAAAGAAAAAGTATTAATAAATATTTAATGAAAAAAATCAGTGTGTCACTTGTCGTGTATGTATAATTTAAGTATAAACATCAAATTTCAATCTTTAACATAGTACAAGGATCAAAATCAAATTTTAAGTATTTTTATATAATTAAAAATAAAATTAACCATTATTATTAAGATTGAAAAAAAAACAATCATGCCTTGTAAACGTAGTATAGATATGGTAAGGTTGAAGTGTAATCAGCAATTTAGTGGCCGATTACTTTGAGCTCTTTGGTGCCTATGACGAGCTTTGACCATGGGCTGTGCCTCCTCCAATCTTCTAAATATTAGAATTATATAAAGCAAAATAGGCAGCTTTCAATTCTATGATGATTCATAAACCGTTATCTGTCATTAATTAGGTAGTTAACATATGCAAATTTCTCAATTTAAGTAAATGTAATCTTCATATTTGGTAATAAATAAGAAATACCCATTCTATTGCACTATAATATGCAATTTTAATGTTTTTTAAAGTAAAATATATGTTAAAATTTATTCGGGTGAGTAAAATTCGATTTGATTCGAAAAAATTGAAAATATTTTCAAATCGAGTTATTCGATTTTTCAAGTCAACTTGAATAAGTAATTTAAGTTTTGAGTTCGAGCCAAATTGAATTCTATAATTTGAATAACTCAAATAACATATTAGAGTAAGGCCTAGTTTATGAATGCTTCTCAAAAGTGCTTTTAAAAAAACAAATAAAAAATATTTTTGGGGAGAAGTTAAAATTTTCAACTTATAAAAAAAGTGCTTTTGGCCAACTTTTAGCTTGGGGGAAGCACTTTTTTTTTTTTCTAAAAAAACAACTTGTTTAGGAATGCTTTTGTCCCAAAAGTGTTTTTTTGTCCAAAAATACTTCTTAAAAACAATACTCAACAAAGCCTAAATATAAATTCAGTCCCTATCAATTTTGAAAATGAGTAAATCCATTTCTCTTAACAAAAAATACAAAATAATTCAAAATAATTATAAAATTTCAAATTTTATATTTTTAAAAAATATATTAAAAATTCTAAAAAGTTCTCAAGAATATATAAAAAAGTTAAAAAATTCAAGAAAAGAATTATAAAATAATAGGGATCTAAATAAGTAAAATAATTTTCAAGTTTATCGTACTAAAGTATATTATTTTCTCTTATTTTGCTGTATAGTTTCAAATTTATGTACTCTAATATGAAATTAGTGATATTATAACAAGATTTTAATTTGACATGTTTAAATTTTTAATTAAACTCGAATAATTTTATTCGATTCGACTCAACTGGAATTTTATTTTACTTGACTCGATTAAAAAAAATTCAAATTGAATTAGGATAATAAAATAAGACTCGTCAACTTGATAAGTCAAAAAAAATTCACTCAATTCGATCGAACGCTGACCCTTAAAAGTTTGTTGTACATCTGGCTGTACAAAAGAAATTAAAAATGTTAGTAATTTTTCCCAAATAAATTAAATTGCAAATTCATTGATCATAATTGAATTGCTGCCAATTTTTTTCAAAGAAAGAAACAGATTTGATGCCAAAATTTTAAAACTTTGAGCTAGAAATTTTAGGAACAAAAATAATAAAAACTAATTTATTGTTGCTGAGATTTCTTAATGTGCAGGTTTTTTTCACCTATAAATTTGTCTTTATAATTAATTAAAGGGTCATAAAAAGTCTTTCAAATCTTTATCATTTTTTGACTTCCATATACGGGAGATACGCCACCGGAGAGACGGACAACAATGCGTTTTCCGGCGGACAATTAAACCGTGAAAATAAAAAAAAATTTAAAAAGACAGAAAAAAAGGGGGGGAAATGATAATCTTTTTTTGGAGTGAAAATGTCCTTTTTTTTTCCTGGAAACATCCTACCAAAAGAAAAACAGGGAATAATTAGGCTTAAATAATAACCATAAATTGGATTAATTAATTGCAAGTGCTTCCGTGTTTTCGCTTTTAAATTGGATTAATTAATTACATTCATCTTGCAAATTTTAATATTTTGAAGTTGACTTTCCCTATGCAGAAATCTCAGCTTTTATCATGTATTTAGTTTTTTGAGTTAAACATTTGAGAATAGTGGAAAAGATTATTCAGTAGAAAATTGGACTCTTTAAGTATTTAAGAATAATAAAGAAGATCATTTGATGGAAAATTTAAAGACTTTGGACTATAGTTCGAATCGACCAAAAAATCTAAGCACTTCCCAAAACTTATTGCAATTTGGACATCTCCCCGAGTCTCATAACACACGTACTTAATTTGATCAAATTTATTACTTTAAATATTACGACAAAAGTTCGTTTTAATTTTTTTTTAAAATTCCACTATGTCAACTCAGACTAATTTTCTAAATGATTTCCCAACACCAAGTCCATTTACTCTTCTTACATTTAGAACTTAGTCCCTTTATTTTTTTTTTAAGAATTTAATTCTTTTACATTTTGAATTTAACAAATTAGGTTCAATTTTTGATACCATCAAAATTTTTAAATTGATTTGGTAGTCATGTAATAAAAAAATATATTATAATAAATCTTAATTTAATAATATTAACTATTCAACTTGCATTGTAAAAAAGACTAAATTCTTAAAATGAAAGTTGAAAAATTAAATTAGAGAATATTTAACGTAAAAAGACATGAAAGGGATGCTTTAAGAAGAATAGATATATTTCAGGACATCGAATATTTCTTTAATTTACAAAATCCGTTTCTTAGGCATCGAATATTTGGCTCTTCATTTATTTATTTATTTTCCCATTTTTTCTTTCTTTAGGTTTAAGAATTATTATCTTTTTATCAAAATGTTTTTGACGAACTTTAGAATATATTCTAAACACACATCTAGCCGTCAAAATTTAAGATTTCAATTTATTACTAAAATAAAAATGAGTGAGACGGGTGATTGAGTATTAACTCGATTGGTATGAATATTGCTGTTAATATAGGAGGACACGAGTTCAAGTGTGTTGAAATGCATTATCCTCCTATTTATGGGTTGGGGAAGCTTTAAATAGTTCTACGCATTATGTCAAAAAGAACATATGTAAGACGAATGAAGTCTCTTTTGTTATCATTTAACGGGTTTTTATGATAAACTATTATTTTAATATTTTTATAAAATTAAAGGGTGAAATAAATTAAATATTTTAATAGAGAAAGACTGTTCATATTACCTAAAAATATAATCATTCTGAAATTATGAAAATATGAGGTATATATAGTAGAAAAAAAAAAATTCCATGGAGCTGTATATAAAGGCGTTCCCTAACATCCCAAAAATCCAACCCAAAGTCACTTCCTTCCATCGAGCTACAACCAAAAGAAAAAGAATGGGAAATAAAGCCTCCACTGCCAAAATCATTGAAATGCAGTCGGCGAGTCAGTGGAGAGCCCAGCTAGAGGCCTCCAAGCAAAGTAACAAGTTGGTAAATAATACTACTTCCCACTTTCTGTATTTTATATGTACTAAATTGATGTTGATGTTGATGTTGGTATAATTGTGGGGATGAAAGCTGGTAATAGATTTCTCGGCGACCTGGTGCGGACCCTGCAAATGGATGGAACCGGTGATTGAAGAATATGCCAACTTATATGCTGATGTTGAGTTCATCAAGATCGATGTTGATACCTTGGAGGTTATTATTTATCTTGTTACTTTCTAAAATGATTGATTAGTGAGATTGAAAACACATAGCTAACAAAAGAAATGAAATGAACAGGATGTGGCTCGTCAATTCAAAGTTGAAGCAATGCCGACCTTCGTTCTTGTTAAGAAAGGCAAAGAAATATGCAGGCTGGTGGGTGCTAAAAAGACTGAACTCCAGAAGCTCATTGAGAAACACAGGTTTGATAATTAGCTTGTTCTTGGGGGGCAAACTATAAATATGGGTGATGAATAAGCTTTATTGTAAGGTTTTCACTTTCTTTTTTTGTATCAAAGTGGGTTAATAATGTACAACTTTCTATTTTACTATGATTCACCAATTACTTCTTCGCCACAAACTTTATCATTCATGTCATGAATTTTTGGTTTCTATTTCTATTTTTTATTTTTTTAAAAATTTATTTTCAATAATAAAAACAACTATTTTCTACAATAAAAAATAGTTTTTTTTATATTTATATGATTAAGTCCAATTCATTTAAACTTTTTATTATTTTCTAATTTTCACATATTTTCGTTTTATAAAAATCATTTTTAAAATTTTCAACTAAACTTATTTTCTTTTTTGCTCAAATCCTAAAACCAAAGAAAGCCTTAGTTCTTTACAAATAACAATGTATCATTTTGAATTTATCTTATTTTTAAACATTTTTC
Organism: Gossypium anomalum; assembly: GCA_025698475.1. Taxonomy (NCBI): domain Eukaryota; kingdom Viridiplantae; phylum Streptophyta; class Magnoliopsida; order Malvales; family Malvaceae; genus Gossypium; species Gossypium anomalum. Next base: position 20,700,734 of record CM046960.1, on the reverse strand, counting down.
ATATATAAATATATATATTTATAATCTAATTTCTAATTTTTTTAGTAACATATATTAAATATACATGTAAATATAAAAATATAAATTTTAAAATTATTTATTTTGCTCAACAACTAAATTTAGTGATCATATTTAATTTACAAAATATTAATATTTAATTTAAGATACTAGACAAGCAAATACAGAAATAAATTGACACAGGTACCGATTTAGAGTTAAAATGTTGAAATGTGCATCAAACACAAATAGGTTTCGCATTATGTTCCATATGAAAGCTAAAGAAGGAAGTTGGCCCCCGAAAAACAAATAATCTTTCATTACTACAGTATTTTTAACAGGGTTGTCTCTGTTCGCAACACACATTCTCCAAAGACATTGAAAAAACTTGGGAAAAATTGACAGTACCCTCATCTAATACTCAGCTGAATTCATGTAACATTGGTACAGAATAAGAAAATTGTAAATATTCTCAATATTCATTTCCACAAAATATTGAAAAATAAACCTGGGTTCAACCAGTGCATATGATCCAATGAATTAATCCTAGACATTACAATGGACAGCAATATAAGAATACAAGGATCTCAAAGGCCATACCTTTGATCTCTTATCTTTTCTGAAAATAAATTCATGATCATTTGGTGCATATCTCATGACGCTTATTGCCTTCGGAGTGGACAAGTTTCAACTGAAGCCCCTCTTGAATTGAATTCATTACAACACACATTCAGCACCGGAAGTAGTACCCTGAGCTCTAAATGTCTGAGTAGGAAGATCAGTCTTATTGTTGTCTCAGAGTAGGGGCTATCTAGCTCAGAAATTCTAGTACCGCAGAAATGTATCCAGAATTAGCGTTTTATTAAATCACAGCTATAAGCATTACAACATTTTTCAGCACTTACATAAGAAGGCTCTTGAATCAAACCAAGTTGGTGGTAATTCATATAGTCGATTCCACTTAACCGTAGACAACATAATATCTGTTCTGGCAACTCTTCAGGTCTATTCCCCTGTTTTTGAAGGCAAACATCATGTGTAAGTAAATTTCATTGATAAAACTGAAAATCAAACAATCTTGTTCAGAGAAAGGGGGAGGGGGAAGTTGAAGTTTTGAATGAGATATAGGAACTTTCCTGTATCGTTAGGCCTACGTCTAAGATGCAAAGCTTTAGCCTATCTAGGAATGCATCAAAACCTTTCCTAGAGATGTAACTGAATCTGTGCATATCTATATCGATCTCCAAATAATTTTCTCCCTGCAAAAATTCAGAGTAATTGGTGAGCCGAAGAAAGAACCATAGTGACACAATGTATCTACACAATTCTATTGCTACCTGAACTTACTCCCAATCAAGCACATCGCTCAAACATTAGGAGATTGTTGGAGCCTATGAATCTAGTTACAAATTAAAATTAATAAAAACCGTGTCAGCCACAAATCTACATCTAACACTTATACCCAAGTCCAAGTAAGATAGGTATCAACCACTTTTGACACTATCTCCATAGGTATCATTCTATCTGCTTAAGCTAAAAATATTGCCTATAAATATGCTGTGTTAATTCCGTTATAATACATACAAGCTTCCTACATTTCTAATTTAATAGCTTCTTCGACCTTCTTGCTCATTTCTGGTCTTTTTTTTTTTCTTATATCTAAATCCGAAAAAACTACTTTTAAACCCGAATACAAATCTGAATTAAATAACATTATCCACCGAATATTTTAAAAATATCTGAATTTTGTTAGTCATTTCTTAAAAATAAAAGTGGATAATGGATTAGATATCCAAATCCATTATGTACAAAAGCAAAGCGAATTCGAACATCCAAATCCTTTATCAAAAAGTCAAAGCAGATTTGAATAATAAACGTCCGAACGTTAATATCCTACATCCGCTACATATAGTAATTATAATATCCAAAAGTTAGAATATTATACAAATCCATAATATCTAAATAAATAAATAAAAAGAAGGAAAATGGATTAGATATATGCAAATATTGAAATCTATAATATCTATTGCCATCCCTAAGTCATACAAGCATACGTACCAAGTAGAACTCATGCTGTGGACGTGAAAGAAAAGGCTTTTCATTGTATGCCTGCATAAGCTTCCTCTCTGCCGCACCCATGTGAAGATCTTCCACATTTGCAATACGACCTAATATTTTCAACCGTTCACGAAATGGCACAATTGTATCCACAGGGAATCCCTTAACCTTTTCAACTTCGTCGTCAATTAACCTCTGCTTTGAGAAAGAAATAAGGATTCAGTAAACTTGGTTGTAGATCAAATAATGTAGCAAGGAATGAATGTAAGAAGATATTACCTAAATGTAAAAACATAAAGGAGTACAGACAATCAAACAGAAAATTATGATTTGGGGCTATTATTGCATTGATACTTGATAACCGTTCAATTCGGATCGGAAAAAAGATTGAGGTTAATGTGCAGTATTCTGGTTTCTTAAAAACCAAATTGAATACCACAGATGAGTTTTCATACGGTATTTTTTATGTAATTTTCATTGGTTTTAAAATAAAAAATTTTATTTTTATACTATTAAAAAAATAAAAAAACTTATCACAATTAAATAAAAAATTTGGTTCGGTTTGAATAATTACATTTCTCTAACTTATAAACCAAAAACTGAACCAAACCAAATGCAAATAATATCTGAACCGGACCCAATTCAGTAAAAATTGAACTGAAATCAAACCAAACACTATGTTTCGAATCAGTTTTGGTATTCTCAATTTTTTTTGCTACCATATATCTACTTGGATTATGGATTGATGCAGTAGCAGCAAAATTAACTAACGAAATTTCTGAGTCCTAGAAAAGAAGATATAGACATTAAAATTTAGCTTTGATGCATGAGTATGGATAGCATGGAATCAGCAGAAGCCAGGGGCGCAAACCACATGCAGGCAGGATTGGCCCTGGATGCATGGCAGGGCCCTGAACTAGGTTGGTTTTGGCACATCTTATATTTCAGCCATGCCAATGCCATTTCTTAAGGCTTCTAAATAACATAATATGGTCTCATAAGCTTTCACGTGAAGTTTCATTGCCAAAACAACCCATTTTCTAATTTTCAAGATTTTTGGCAATGGATGATGTTAACCATAGCTATGTAATGAATGATGTTATTCGGATTTCCAGTCAATAAAGGTTCGCATATTACTATAAAAGAAGAAGAAAAAAGACTTTTGGTATCAATCATACCCTGAAGTTTTCTTGAAAGTGGGGCGGAAGCTCCTTTGAGTAACTGTCAGAAAGCTTAAAATAAAGAACGAAACTCATCCCTTCTCCATCAGTTTCACTCTGAAAAAGTGCAGCAGGATACAAGGGAATCTGCATTGTCACAACATGTAAGAATTAAACTAGATGGAAATTTGAAAAAAAGTTAAACATACCTAAGTTTAACACATTCCCATGTCTGACAGTTACATCGAGTCAGAGTAGCATAGCCAAGAAGGACCATTACATCATGCTTACTTCCATCCCAAGGGAAGTATAACAAAAAAAGAAAACGACATTCTTTCAAAACAAGAAGCTTTATACCTGAACATTTACGACAAGGATAGATGGTAGTTTCTCGGAATGACTAATAACAGGGAGTTCGACAAATCTAGCTATGTGATCTATTTTTCGTGGGGATAAGAATACATCAACTCCGAAAGGATAATATGCAGCATGGTTAGGTGCATAATCCTTCTTCTTATCCCTGCCAAACAAACAAATAATGTGGGGAACTGTCATGGTAATAACAGACCAAAAGTTTCTAAATGTCCCATACATGGTTTTCAATAATTTTGCACGAAAAAAAAAAAAGAGAGAGAGAGAGAGAATATATGGGCATACATTAAATAAATGAATTAGGGACCAAGTTTTATAGTCACACCTAAAATAATTTTCTCCTCGAACCTTGAAAGTACCAGGATCAATATGAGACCAACAATCAAACATTTTCTTTTCTATACGGCAAAACGGCACCTGAGAACCTGCTTTCGGTCTCTGAAGGAGCATCTTTGAAGAAACTGAATAAAAGAAGAAAAGGAGCAAATTTAAAAAATCCATTCATATACTACAATGCTTGTTTCTAAGAGACTCAAAAGGTTAACATGCATCAATTACTATGGTGGGAAAACTCTTCTAATATCTTCGCAATGAAAACAATTTCACATGCATCTTGAAGTCCCACAATAAGACAGTTCATGATGAACACAAATGACTAAAAATTAGAGAGTTCAACAGATAATGTAGATACTCACATAAAGTGGCATTGACATTCTCTTCTTTCCATTTAAATGAAAGTTTTAAGGCAGGCTTTTTTCTCGTACTCGGCGGGCTAGAGCTAAGTGATCTTCTCTTTTCAATTGATGGAACAGTAGATGTAAGACAAGGTAAACAATTGCTTGGAAGAATACCACAATCATCCAACAACCCATCCTCCTTGCCAGGACCTTCATCCACGGAAGAGGCAATATCATCAAGGAATACAGGTTCTTTCACTTCATTTGAAGGTCCATCAGATTTTGTTCTGGGATTAACATCCCCTGGTTTCTGTGTATGATAGACTAAAGAAGAATGGTCTCTGCAATTAGCATCTGTTAAAGATGAAATACTGGATACAGATACACCCTCAAGACCATTTAATGATAACACATCTGCACATGGAGATGCATATATAGTGAATGGTAACCATTTCCAATAATCTCCAAGTAAAACAAAAGTTAGTCTAAATGAGAGGTCTGAGTAATATTTCAAAACACCATACCCTCCTGAACACTTTCAAAATCCTCATCATAGTCAGATTCAAATACTGCAACTGGATCGAACCACAATTCCTCACTCCCTGCCAAGGTCACATCATAAATCAACAGCTTAACAAACACTGATTTCGAAAACTAATGCATAGAAACAAGAACTAGGAGAAAGTTGAAAAGAGATTGAAAGTAAGTATCTAAATTGCAGAAATTATCAATATTAAGAAACAAAAGATAAAAAGAAAATCAGCGGAAAAAGAAATAAGAAAATGACAAATAGAGAAAGTGAACAATGAAGAACCGCAGTAGTATATCTATTATCGAAAAGGAAACATCCTTTAACCTTTTACCAACTTAATAAGTAATTCACAAATTCCTGTATGTAATCTTAATATATAGAGATTAATTTACACCCTTTTTCCGAACACTTAAAAGCAACAAATCAAGGAAAAATGCATCGACATCCATCAAGCTCTTCCCAGTTTCTACCTCTTCAAGTAATATATAGCAGATTATGGATCAAGCTGCTAAAAGTAAAATGCAAGTCTTACCTTACAAACTACAATCCGTAACATGGATGAGTTTAACTAGAAAGGTCAATGGAAAATATAAATAAAGACACTACGATCTTGATAAGCTGTAAAGTTTGTCCAAAGGCCTGTTATTTACTCTGGTTTAACAGACATCAAATTCTTCACCAAATCTCCCATACAAACTTTGATCATAAGAAAAAACTGTTCAAAGAAATCTTACTGCTTATATGAGTCTTAGAAACAACAATGGTAGTTCTGAAACCACCAATGAGAGCAATGCAGCAGCTAATTCCAACTTAATGAAACTCCAACCAGTTCATAGGCATCTGCTACTGGTTTAAACCCTGATTTGATAAAGCTTAATAGAATAGGCACAAATAAATAACTATAATAGATCAAACTACTGCCATTGTCAAGAAAAATTAAAACTGAAAGTTCCAAATGCTGCAATTCTGTTGCTATATTTTTACAATTTTATATTATAGTCAAATTTCAACCTCATCAGTCTACATTTCCTCTGATAATCAACAAACACAAAAAACATCAATTTGTATAAAAAAAAATCCCAGTGTTAGGAATAAGTTCAAATTATATGCTTTGAAGAAAATTCAGATGCCATTTGACCAAATAAAGAGTAGGATCCACCAATAACATTTTTTTTAACCTATAATTCAGGCATGCATTTCCTGGCCCACACTCTTAAAAACCCAAAACCCACCCAGCAAATCAACCAGAAGATTAAAATCCATAAACACGTTACAATCACAAGGCCAAAGAAATCACACAAAAAGACCCAGTTTTCATAACAGGGAGAGAAGGAAGGAAAGACCCTGAAAAGTTTGGTTTGAGAAAGAAGTGATGATCAAGTGGAGCATCAATTTATATCAAAATCCCAGTTTAGGGGATATGCTCAAACTATATGCTTCGAAGAAAAATCATATGACAATTGATCATCTAAAGAGCAGGCCTCAATTATCAGAATTTAGAAAACAGTACTATCATTTAAGTCTTAAACCTATAATTCAGGCATGCATTTCCTGGTAACAAAAAAAACCAGAATCAGGCTCTTAAACACCCGGAACTCTCCATGCAACCTAAAGCATCTCAACCTCCAAAACCCACCAAGCAAATCAACCAGAAAAAGAAATCCATAAACACATTACAAACAAAAAGCTAAATAAAAAGGAAAAAAAGAAAACAGGTTTGATAACAGATGAAGGAAAGACCTTGAAAAGTTGGGTTTGAGAAGGAAGAGTGATGAGCAGGTGGAGCATCCCAGCTACAAAACTCATCGGAGAATGGGTCAGGCAGCCCATTAGACACCCTTTTCTCGAAGCTTTTCCTCCTTTTCCGGTTCTGCTTCTTCTTCTTATTCTTCTTGGAAGACCTTAGCTTTGGGCCAACAGAGCCTTCAGGTCTTGACACACAAGAACCCATCTCTCTCTTTCTCTTCCTTGGATCAAATTTAACTCTCCATCATATCAGCATGTTAAAAAAGGCAACAAACAGCAACAACAATAATGATACAGAAGATAGAAAGAGAAAGGGAGAAAATGAAAGTTAAACACAGAGGAACAGCAACAGCATTAACAACGGCAAACAAAAACTACTATTATTTGGTTTTTTTTTTTTTTTGGTGGGAGAGTTTATTAAATATTTCATGGGGTTTGGTTACAACTTCAAACTTGTGAAAGATTAAATAGAAATATGTTCTTTTGGCAAGTAATAGAGAAATATTATTTAAAGAAATAGTTATATAATTAAATTTAATATGAATAATATATTAAAATAAGTAACTATTTTTTTAATTTATTATCTCATTCATAATTTTTAAATTTTATGAGATTATGATCTTATATATCATTTAGGTGTCTATACTACTGTCCAAGGTTTTTTTTAATTATTACAAATAAAAATATTATATTTTAATTTTGCTTCTTATATTACAATCTTCATATTTTATATTTTTATATATACTTATAATTTTATTAATTATTTATATAAAACGAAACCCATAAGCAATCTGTTGTCACTCTCTTTTTTTCCTATAAGCTAATGGTAAAATTTTAATATTCATTCTTCTACTTTGTTAAAATTTAGAATTTAATTTATTTTAATTATATTAATAAATAATTATAACTTAAAATTAAGAAAGTTGAAGCCAAGCAAGAGCGGGCAAAACATTCTAGTATTTAAAAAATAAACTTTTTAATGAATAAATTATTTTTTTATTTTTATTCTCAGAATTAATTTAATCAAATAATATTTACTTTTCAAATTAAAAAAAAAAACTATAATCGACTAAATCAACAATAATATAATATAAAAATTAAGACAATTAAGTTACTAACTTAACTAGAATTACTTTAAAAATAATACTTAATAAAAATAAGATCAATAATTTTGTATTTAAGATTATATTTGTTTTACTAAAACCTGATTTTAAAATAGATTGATTTGTCTAAAATGTTAATATTTTTTTTGTGTTTAGATAATTTTGGGTAAAATATTATTTGTTGTTTAAAATATTTTTCAAAAATCATTTTTTTTATAAAATTTGTTATAAGTGAAACAAACACAATATAATATTTTATAATAAATAATATCTTAGGCTTAGCTCGATGAAGCAAACTGAAAATGCCAAGGGAGGGGTGATTTGGCCTTTTAAAAAAATTTGTGAAAGCAAAGTCAAGAATGTAACAATGAACACAAAGAATGTAGAGTGATTCTGCTCCAATTGCTTACTTCACTACCTTAGCTTTCTACCACTAAGGATTTTCCTAAATTCACTAATTTGTTCAACCTTTGAGGACAAGGTTTAACCTTACAACTCCTTAAAATTTCTACCACAAATATTAAGTTTCAAACAATCTTAAAGTGATACAAATGAGCAAATAAAGAAACAATACGATGAGATACACTTGAGCAAAAGAATAGAGATAAAGCTCGCAAGTGTATGTAAGAAGAATATGAAAATTTAAGCTCTAAGGTTGTTTGATTGATGATTTTTGCTTGAAAGTGCTTTTCTTGGATGTTGTAGGATTTTGAAAGATAGTATTTATACCCCTAATAGATTTTCAACCGTTGAGGTTGTTAGTGAAGTTAATATGGCCATTGGGAATGTAAAACTAGAGCATTTATTTCACCTGCAACTGCAAGTATCAATACCTCCAAAAAGGGTATCGATATTTTTTGTCATAAATACTAGTTCATTGACCGTTGGAATGAAATAATCGATACTTAAAAATATTTTACTTATATTTCTTGAAAGAGGTATCGGTATCGAATCGATACTTTGTAGGGTTTATGTAAAACATAATCTTATTTCGGTATCGTTTTTAAGAAATGTATCGATTATTTTCAAAAAAGTATTGATAATTTTTAGGGTTTCTTTAAACAGAATGCCTTTTTGGTCTCGATTTTTTTAAGGGTATCGATATTTCCAAAATTATTAATACATGTCCATAAAGTATCGATACCTTTTGTCCTAGAACAAATTTGACTTGTTTGAAAATCATTTTAAAATGATTAAGGTAAAACTCATTAAGATACACCATTTTTAGAGAATTTAATCAAAGTAAATTTGTGGCTCAAATTAAATTAAAACTTCTTTTCTTTTTAAATTTGTGGTTAGAACTTCTTTTCTTTTTCTAATTTTCACACCAAATAGGTTTTTTCTCTTCATCTTTCCGTGTCTTTTTTACTATTTAGGTATTTAGATACAAAGGTCGGTTTTTTTAAAATTAATTAGGAATTTAGATTGTTTTTACCAAGAAAAATTTTGTGTTCGGCTATTGTCAAAAAAGTGTTTTCAAAATCTCGCCATCGTTTATGCCTTAGGCATATAAAGAAGAAAATTCTAGAGAAGCTTTCTCATATATATCATAAGAAATCTCTTTCAAAAATGAATTAAAAAGATGCATTATTGAATCATCAAGCGTGAAAGTGTTTGAGAAGAAATGGTGTGAATTGATCGTTACGAATAAATTAGAGCAAAAATGAATGGCTTCATGAGTTGCACGAGACTCGTAACTCTTGGATTCTTGTGTATAATCTGAATACTTTCTTTGCAAGAAAGAACACTACCCAAAGCAGTGAAAGCATAAATTCTTTTTTTTCAACAACATTGCAAGAGTTTGTAGTGAAATATGAGAAGGCAATTGAAAGTCGTTATGCCAAGGAAAAAAAAAGAAGATTTTGAATCAAGGCACAAGTCTTAGATACTAAAAATTGGTTATAAAATAGAGCACCATAGAGCATCAGTGTATACAAAGAATATATATATTTAATCTTTTGAAGATGAACTAGTGAAGAGCAAGCAATTCACAAAGCAAAAGGTAAGAAAGATAGAATTTTGCTACGAATATAAGGTGTCAAGATCTTTTTATACTCGTGATAGCTTTCTTGTTCATCTTGATTTGGGAAATGAAGTCGGTAGTTGTGCATGTAGCCTTTTTGAATTTAAAGGCATATTGTGTCGACATATGTTGGCAAATTTTCACTTCAGAAATATTATTGAGATGACAAGTTACTATATTTTGGAACGTTGGACAAAAAGAAGCAAATAAAGGTTATGAAATTTATGAAAATGGGTCAAGCCTTGAAGGTGACAATGAGAAATCAAGTGCTTTAAGAAGTTTACATGTTTGTCGTATAATAAATCAATTATCTTTTTTTGCTAAAAAATCCGAAGACGTGTATAAGGTCATTGTGGGAGAGTTGGACCAGATATATAAAAAGGTTTCCATGATGGAAAATCAAGTGTTTTCAATTACAGATAAAGATGATGGTTCAAACCAACAATTGACAAATGAAGTGATTCAGGAGGTGATACAGTATCAACTTAATCATATTTTTCTCAAATTAAGGGCAGAAGAAAGCGTGGTCATGAGTCTCAAAGTGGAGGATCTAAAACCGGTCTTCAAATATCTTTGGCTCCTACACCAGTGAAATGCCATTCATATCGAATTATTTATTTATTTATCTTGTGAATTTTGAATATTTATTTTCATATAAAAACATTCTACTTTGACTAACATTCTTGATTTTTTCAGGTAGTTCATCATTATTAGCATCGCGAATGGGGTGTTTGAAGCATATATAGGACTTTGCTTTCATTTACAATTATTTCTTCAAATCTAATATTGAGTATATTAGCAGTTTATATAACTTTTCTTTATATATATTGGTTTAATAATTTATTATATATCTTTTTAAATGAATAAATTTGTATATATAAATTATCACATAGCTACATTGAATTTTATTTTATGTTTTAATTGATTCCCCTCACTTTTACATATTAAGATTTATTAGTGAAACGATATATTTACTTGCGGTTAATGTAAAAATAATTATGACAATTAAATTAAATACTATAATAATATTGTAATATGAGACAAAAAAAAAAAAAAAACTAAACTAAATACACCGCCCTTGAGATAAAACGCCCATATAAGGAGTCCTTAAAATACATGCTCAACCTGCTTTTGCGTTGCTCAAGTGAGCTATGTTAACTCCAAATAATATGCAAAGAAAGCATTGCATTACATTGAACTTGATAATCATATTACGAGAGTATTCATCTATTTTGTAGCAATGTATGTTATTTAATTGATTCATTCCAGCCAAAAGTAATTTTTAATGTCATAGTTATATATATATATATACACCCAGGGGCGAATCCAGAAAATTTTTTCAGATAATCGAAATTAAATTGTAATTTTTATGATAGTAAAAATATAATTTTTAAAGGATTAAATTAAAATTTTATCATTTTTAAGGGGATCAAAATGCAAATTTACCTTTACTAATTTAAAATTTTAAAAATTTTAAAGAGTTAAAATGAAAAATTTTCTATTTTAGAGGATCCGAGCCCCTGCCAGCCTACTACGTTCGCCCCTATATCCACCTCATGAGATAGCTAAAAGCATGGGGTGTTTAAATATACATTCTATGAATTCTTTGGCCTCTTGGTCTTGCTTTAATAAAAGCAATGCTCATCTTCGCCCCAAAATTTATTTGTGTGCAGCCATCGTGCTTAGACAAATGGAAGACGCAATTTGTGAATGATGAGGAGCATCAGAGTCCATTGTTTACTTGGATATAATAAATTAAACAAATAATGAAAACATAGGTAAAAAGACACAACACAAATGCATGAAAGCCAAGCAGTAAAAAGAAAAAAGGAAAATATTAACACGAATCAATTAATTCTGATCCACAAAACTGGGGTCTCTCTCAAGCTAAGCGACGGCACATTATCATTATTATCCATCGGCCAAGTAATGTTGGTACAGAAGTAGGGCCAGAGCAAGATGAAAGCCAAGTGGCGTATGATAATTAGGGGAACGTGTGGTATCCACAGCAGAGATAGGAGATTTTGCGTGTACACAGCCTTCCGCTAATTCCCGGGGTTGTTGGTTGCCTTGCCTTCCTCCATTTGCGTCCAACTCACGTTTCCTTTTTGTTCTGTTTTGGTTTTATATGGTTTATTTTTGTTTGAAGGCCGGGCAGAGCAGGTAAGATTAGTTCGGACCTAGTCACCATCTATGGTGTGAACAAAAATATTTAACACTATACGAATACGATAAGACGAGATGGATAGACTAATTTTTTTTTATGATGCAATTTATTAATTTTGAAAAAAATATTAAATACCAGAAAATATACTAATATGAATGCAATTTGATTCAATAGAAGAATTTATAAGTTGGGTCAAATCATAATTCAAAATTTTTGAAATATCCAATAAGTTTATTCTTGACCAATTCATTATTTTGGGTTTTTTCACATTGAAGCTTAAATTAGATAATTATTTTCACATTGAAGCTTGAATTAGGTAATTATTCTCACAATTGGGTTTAAAATTTTTTTTTCAATTTAATCTCTAAACTTAACAATTACTCTCATATTTAGGTCTGTTCTCACATTAGACCTGAACTCTAGAAATTTCAATGACTAACTTGGACAAAAAATGTTCAAGCTCTAATGTAAGAACAATTGCCAAGTTTAGGACCTAACCTAGACAAAAAAAAAAGTCCAAATTCTAATATGAACAAAATACTAAGTTCAAGCCCCAGAAATAATTTAACCCTTAAAAAAACATATTTTGAAATTAATATTTATATTTTTTTTAATTTACATAAAATATGATTTTACTTATTATTTTCATTCTCTATTAATTTTAGTATAAAATTATATATATTTTAAATTAAATGTCTTAAAATAAAATTCGAGATAGCTCGAATTAAAACCAAATAATTTACACAAATTCGAGATGAACCCCAATTAAAATTAACAGTACGTTTGGTTCACTGTAATGGAATAGGGCTACAATTGAATAGAGTTGTAATTGAATAGAGCTGTAATAGAATAGAGCTGTAATAAGTAATTCAACTGTTTGGTTGAATGAAATAGAATAGAACTGTAATAGTATTCTTGTGTTTGGTTGAATGGAATGATGTTATAATAGCATAAGGAAAAAAACTAAAATGACCAGAATACCCTTAGCAAATTTTTTTTTAAGGTAGATGATTATTGTTATTGTTATTAAATTTTAATAAGATTATTGTTGAAAATAATTTAATAAAAATAATAAATAGTTTAACCATATTTTAACATAATTATTATTAAATATAATTTAATAACATTCTTTATATAATTATTATTATATGAATTAAAAAATCAAAATATATAATATTATAAAATATATATATAATCTACTTTATTATTTTTAAACTGCAATACATATTTAATGTGTTAAAATATGATTACTGAAATAAATAATTTAATTATTCTACAATAAAAAAATAATTAAATATTAGAAGTAATAAATAACTCATTGCTAAAAAAGTAATAAATAACTTGAGAATTATATTTCACATCCAAGCATAATATTCATATATTAACAAAAAGTTACATGATTTCATTAGTTTATATGTCATAATCAATATGTTTTAAAATTTTAAAACATCAAAAAGTTGAAACATTGTAATGACATTCTATCATGTCATTATACCATCCAAATATTACAAACACAAAAAGTTACCAAATATCAACACAACCATGATTTTTAATGGTCAGCAAGAAATCTTCTTACCCATTCCAATCGCACAGCAGAAGGTAAACTAAAGAAAATGAGCATTTGCGTTGGGTGATCTAGAATTTTGCTCAATGCTCGATAGTTTTCATCCTCAGTTAAACCTTCCACT